>OY744483.1:279170326-280579138 GCA_963556165.1 Tipula helvola
CATCGGAATCGGAGCACCAATTGCAGATTTTCGATTTTGGAGGTCTGATTTTGTGGGCTATAGTTCAGGTGATTTCTCAATAAAATTAAATTTTCTACAAAATGTGTAGAAATATTCTAGCGATCAAATGCCCGTTGGCATGGCAATTAACAGGTCTCAAGACCTATTGATAGAGGTATCAATCATCGGATCGGAGCACAATTGCAGATTTTCGATTTTGGAGCTCTGATTTTGTGGGCTATAGTTCAGGTGATTTTCAATAAAATTAAATTTTCTACAAAATGTGTAGAAATATTATAGCGATCCAAATGCCCGTTGGCATGGCAATTACAGGTCTCAAGACCTATTGATAGAGGTATCAATCATCGGAATCGGAGCACAATTGCAGATTTTCGATTTTGGAGCTCTGATTTTGTGGGCTATAGGTCAGGTGGATTTTCAATAAAATTAAATTTCTACAAAATGTGTAGAAATATTCTAGCGATCCAAATGCCCGTTGGCATGGCAATTACAGGTCTCAACACCTATTGATAGAGGTATCAATTCATCGGAATCGGAGCACAATTGCAGATTTTCGATTTTGGAGCTCTTGATTTTTGTGGGCTATAGTTCAGGTGATTTTCAATAAAATTAAATTTTCTACAAAATGTGTAGAATATTCTAGCGATCCAAATGCCCGTTGTCATGGCAATTACAGGTCTCTACAGCTATTGATAGAGGTATCAATCATCGGAATCGGAGCACAATTACAGATTTTCGATTTTGGAGCTCTGATTTTGTGGGCTATAGTTCAGGTGATTTTCAATAAAATTAAATTTTCTACAAAATGTGTAGAAAATATTCTAGCGATCCAAATGCCCGTTGGCATGGCAATTACAGGTCTCAAGACCTATTGATAGAGGTATCAATCATCGGAATCGGAGCACAATTGCAGATTTTCGATTTTGGAGGTCTGATTTTGTGGGCTATAGTTCAGGTGATTTTCAATAAAATTAAATTTTCTACAAAATGTGAAGAAATATTCTAGCGATCCAAATGCCCGTTGGCATGGCAATTACAGGTCTCAACACCTATTGATAGAGGTATCAATCATCGGAATCGGAGCACAATTGCAGATTTTCGATTTTGGAGCTCTGATTTTGTGGGCTATAGTTCAGGTGATTTTCAATAAAATTAAATTTTCTACAAAATGTGTAGAAATATTCTAGCGATCAAATGCCCGTTGGCATGGCAATTACAGGTCTCTACAGCTATTGATAGAGGTATCAATCATCGGAATCGGAGCACAATTACAGATTTTCGATTTTGGAGCTCTGATTTTGTGGGCTATAGTTCAGGTGATTTTCAATAAAATTAAATTTTCTACAAAATGTGTAGAAATATTTCTAGCGATCCAAATGCCCGTTGGCATGGCAATTACAGGTCTCAAGACCTATTGATAGAGGTATCAATCATCGGAATCGGAGCACAATTGCAGATTTTCGATTTTGGAGGTCTGATTTTGTGGGCTATAGTTCAGGTGATTTTCAATAAAATTAAATTTTCTACAAAATGTGTAGAAATATTCTAGCGATCCAAATGCCCGTTGGCATGGCAATTACAGGTCTCAAAGACCTATTGGTAGAGGTATCAATCATCGGAATCGGAGCACAATTGCAGATTTTCGATTTTGGAGGTCTGATTTTGTGGGCTATAGTTCAGGTGATTTTCAATAAAATTAAATTTTCTACAAAATATGTAGAAATATTCTAGCGATCCAAATGCCCGTTGGCATGGCAATTACAGGTCTCAAGACCTATTGATAGAGGTATCAATCATCGGAATCGGAGCACAATTGCAGATTTTCGATTTTGGAGGTCTGATTTTGTGGGCTATAGTTCAGGTGATTTTCAATAAAATTAAATTTCTACAAAATGTGTAGAAATATTCTAGCGATCCAAATGCCCGTTGGCATGGCAATTACAGGTCTCAACACCTATTGATAGAGGTATCAATCATCGGAATCGGAGCACAATTGCAGATTTTCGATTTTGGAGCTCTGATTTTGTGGGCTATAGTTCAGGTGATTTTCAATAAAATTAAATTTTCTACAAAATGTGTAGAAATATTTCTAGCGATCCAAATGCCCGTTGGCATGGCAATTACAGGTCTCAACACCTATTGATAGAGGTGTCAATCATCGGAATCGGAGCACAATTGCAGATTTTCGATTTTGGAGCTCTGATTTTGTGGGCTATAGTTCAGGTGATTTTCAATCAAATAAATTTTCTACAAAATATGTAGAAATATTCTAGCGATCCAAATGCCCGTTGGCATGGCAATTACAGGTCTCAAGACCTATTGATAGAGGTATCAATCATCGGAATCGGAGCACAATTGCAGATTTTCGATCTTGGAGCTCTGATTTTGTGGGCAGTTCAGGTGATTTTCAATAAAATTAAATTTTCTACAAAATGTGTAGAAATATTCTAGCGATCCAAATGCCCGTTGGCATGGCAATTACAGGTCTCAACACCTATTGATAGAGGTATCAATCATCGGAATCGGAGCACAATTGCAGATTTTCGATTTTGGAGGTCTGATTTTGTGGGCTATAGTTCAGGTGATTTTCAATAAATTAAATTTTCTACAAAATATGTAGAAATATTCTAGCGATCCAAATGCCCGTTGGCATGGCAATTACAGGTCTCAAGACCTATTGATAGAGGTATCAATCATCGGAATCGGAGCACAATTGCAGATTTTCGATTTTGGAGGTCTGATTTTGTGGGCTATAGTTCAGGTGATTTTCAATAAAATTAAATTTTCTACAAAATATGTAGAATATTCTAGCGATCCAAATGCCCGTTGGCAATGGCAATTACAGGTCTCAAGACCTATTGATAGAGGTATCAATCATCGGAATCGGAGCACAATTGCAGATTTTCGATTTTGGAGGTCTGATTTTGTGGGCTATAGTTCAGGTGATTTTCAATAAAATTAAATTTTCTACAAAATGTGTAGAAATATTCTAGCGATCCAAATGCCCGTTGGCATGGCAATTACAGGTCTCAACACCTATTGATAGAGGTATCAATCATCGGAATCGGAGCACAATTGCAGATTTTCGATTTTGGAGCTCTGATTTTGTGGGCTATAGTTCAGGTGATTTTCAATAAAATTAAATTTTCTACAAAATGTGTAGAAATATTCTAGCGATCCAAATGCCCGTTGGCATGGCAATTACAGGTCTCAACACCTATTGATAGAGGTGTCAATCATCGGAATCGGAGCACAATTGCAGATTTTCGATTTTGGAGCTCTGATTTTGTGGGCTATAGTTCAGGTGATTTTCAATAAAATTAAATTTTCTACAAAATATGTAGAAATATTCTAGCGATCCAAATGCCCCGTTGGCATGGCAATTACAGGTCTCAAGACTATTGATAGAGGTATCAATCATCGGAATCGGGAGCACAATTGCAGATTTTCGATCTTGGAGCTCTGATTTTGTGGGCAGTTCAGGTGATTTTCAATAAAATTAAATTTTCTACAAAATGTGTAGAAATATTCTAGCGATCCAAATGCCCGTTGGCATGGCAATTACAGGTCTCAACACCTATTGATAGAGGTATCAATCATCGGAATCGGAGCACAATTGCAGATTTTCGATTTTGGAGCTCTGATTTTGTGGGCTATAGTTCAGGTGATTTTCAATAAAATTAAATTTTCTACAAAATGTGTAGAAAATATTCTAGCGATCCAAATGCCCGTTGGCATGGCAATTACAGGTCTCTACAGCTATTGATAGAGGTATCAATCATCGGAATAGGAGCACAATTACAGATTTTCGATTTTGGAGCTCTGATTTTGTGGGCTATAGTTCAGGTGATTTTCATAAAATTAAATTTTCTACAAAATATGTAGAAATATTCTAGCGATCCAAATGCCCGTTGGCATGGCAATTACAGGTCTCAAGACCTATTGATAGAGGTATCAATCATCGGAATCGGAGCACAATTGCAGATTTTCGATTTTGGAGGTCTGATTTTGTGGGCTATAGTTCAGGTGATTTTCAATAAAATTAAATTTTCTACAAAATGTGTAGAAATATTCTAGCGATCCAAATGCCCGTTGGCATGGCAATTACAGGTCTCAAGACCTATTGGTAGAGGTATCAATCATCGGAATCGGAGCACAATTGCAGATTTTCGATTTTGGAGGTCTGATTTTGTGGGCTATAGTTCAGGTGATTTTCAATAAAATTAAATTTTCTACAAAATATGTAGAAATATTCTAGCGATCCAAATGCCCGTTGGCATGGCAATTACAGGTCTCAAGACCTATTGATAGAGGTATCAATCATCGGAATCGGAGCACAATTGCAGATTTTCGATTTTGGAGGTCTGATTTTGTGGGCTATAGTTCAGGTGATTTTCAATAAAATTAAATTTTCTACAAAATGTGTAGAAATATTCTAGCGATCCAAATGCCCGTTGGCATGGCAATTACAGGTCTCAAGACCTATTGATAGAGGTGTCAATCATCGGAATCGGAGCACAATTGCAGATTTTCGATTTTGGAGCTCTGATTTTGTGGGCTATAGTTCAGGTGATTTTCAATAAAATTAAATTTTCTACAAAATATGTAGAAATATTCTAGCGATCCAAATGCCCGTTGGCATGGCAATTACAGGTCTCAAGACCTATTGATAGAGGTATCAATCATCGGAATCGGAGCACAATTGCAGATTTTCGATTTTGGAGCTCTGATTTTGTGGCTATAGTTCAGGTGATTTTCAATAAAATTAAATTTTCTACAAAATGTGTAGAAATATTCTAGCGATCCAAATGCCCGTTGGCATGGCAATTATAGGTCTCAAGACCTATTGATAGAGGTATCAATCATCGGAATCGGAGCACAATTGCAGATTTCGATTTTGGAGCTCTGATTTTGTGGGCTATAGTTCAGGTGATTTTCAATAAAATTAAATTTTCTACAAAATATGTAGAAATATTCTAGCGATCCAAATGCCCGTTGGCATGGCAATTACAGGTCTCAACACCTATTGATAGAGGTATCAATCATCAGGGAATCGGAGCACAATTGCAGATTTTCGATCTTGGAGCTCTGATTTTGTGGGCAGTTCAGGTGATTTTCAATAAAATTAAATTTTCTACAAAATGTGTAGAAATATTCTAGCGATCCAAATGCCCGTTGGCATGGCAATTACAGGTCTCAAGACCTATTGATAGAGGTATCAATCATCGGAATCGGAGCACAATTGCAGATTTTCGATTTTGGAGCTCTGATTTTGTGGGGCTATAGTTCAGGTGATTTTCAATAAAATTAAATTTTCTACAAAATATGTAGAAATATTCTAGCGATCCAAATGCCCGTTGGCATGGCAATTACAGGTCTCAAGACCTATTGATAGAGGTATCAATCATCGGAATCAGAGCACAATTGCAGATTTTCGATCTTGGAGCTCTGATTTTGTGGGCAGTTCAGGTGATTTTCAATAAAATTAAATTTTCTACAAAATATGTAGAAATATTCTAGCGATCCAAATGCCCGTTGGCATGGCAATTACAGGTCTCAACACCTATTGATAGAGGTATCAATCATCGGAATCGGAGCACAATTGCAGATTTTCGATTTTGGAGCTCTGATTTTGTGGGCTATAGTTCAGGTGATTTTCAATAAAATTAAATTTTCTACAAAATATGTAGAAATATTCTAGCGATCCAAATGCCCGTTGGCATGGCAATTACAGGTCTCAAGACCTATTGATAGAGGTATCAATCATCGGAATCGGAGCACAATTGCAGATTTTCGATCTTGGAGCTCTGATTTTGTGGGCAGTTCAGGTATTTTCAATAAAATTAAATTTTCTACAAAATATGTAGAAATATTCTAGCGATCCAAATGCCCGTTGGCATGGCAATTACAGGTCTCAAGACCTATTGATAGAGGTATCAATCATCGGAGGAGCACAATTGCAGATTTTCGATCTTGGAGCTCTGATTTTGTGGGCTATAGTTCAGGTGATTTTCAATAAAATTAAATTTTCTACAAAATATGTAGAAATATTCTAGCGATCCAAATGCCCGTTGGCATGGCAATTACAGGTGTCAACGCCTATTGATAGAGGTATCAATCATCGGAATCGGAGCACAATTGCAGATTTTCGATCTTGGAGCTCTGATTTTGTGGGCTATAGTTCAGGTGATTTTCAATAAAATTAAATTTTCTACAAAATGTGTAGAAATATTCTAGCGATCCAAATGCCCGTTGGCATGGCAATTACAGGTGTCAACGCCTATTGATAGAGGTATCAATCATCGGAATCGGAGCACAATTGCAGATTTTCGATCTTGGAGCTCTGATTTTGTGGGCTATAGTTCAGGTGATTTTCAATAAAATTAAATTTTCTACAAAATATGTAGAAATATTCTAGCGATCCAAATGCCCGTTGGCATGGCAATTACAGGTGTCAACGCCTATTGATAGGTATCAATCATCGGAATCGGAGCACAATTTGCAGATTTTCGATCTTGGAGCTCTGATTTTGTGGGCTATAGTTCAGGTGATTTTCAATAAAATTAAATTTTCTACAAAATATGTAGAAATATTTCTAGCGATCCAAATGCCCGTTGGCATGGCAATTACAGGTGTCAACGCCTATTGATAGAGGTATCAATCATCGGAATCGGAGCACAATTGCAGATTTTCGATCTTGGAGCTCTGATTTTGTGGGCTATAGTTCAGGTGATTTTCAATAAAATTAAATTTTCTACAAAATATGTAGAAATATTCTAGCGATCCAAATGCCCGTTGGCATGGCAATTACAGGTCTCAAGACCTATTGATAGAGGTATCAATCATCGGATCGGAGCACAATTGCAGATTTTCGATCTTGGAGCTCTGATTTTGTGGGCTATAGTTCAGGTGATTTTCAATAAAATTAAATTTTCTACAAAATATGTAGAAATATTCTAGCGATCCAAATGCCCGTTGGCATGGCAATTACAGGTGTCAACGCCTATTGATAGAGGTATCAATCATCGGAATCGGAGCACAATTGCAGATTTTCGATCTTGGAGCTCTGATTTTGTGGGCTATAGTTCAGGTGATTTTCAATAAAATTAAATTTTCTACAAAATGTGTAGAAATATTCTAGCGATCCAAATGCCCGTTGGCATGGCAATTACAGGTCTCAAGACCTATTGATAGAGGTATCAATCATCGGAATCGGAGCACAATTGCAGATTTTCGATCTTGGAGCTCTGATTTTGTGGGCTATAGTTCAGGTGATTTTCAATAAAATTAAATTTTCTACAAAATATGTAGAAATATTCTAGCGATCCAAATGCCCGTTGGCATGGCAATTACAGGTCTCAACACCTATTGATAGAGGTATCAATCATCGGAATCGGAGCACAATTGCAGATTTTCGATTTTGGAGCTCTGATTTTGTGGGCTATAGTTCAGGTGATTTTCAATAAAATTAAATTTTCTACAAAATGTGTAGAAATATTCTAGCGATCCAAATGCCCGTTGGTATGGCAATTATAGGTCTCAAGACCTATTGATAGAGGTATCAATCATCGGAATCGGAGCACAATTGCAGATTTTCGATTTTGGAGCTCTGATTTTGTGGGCTATAGTTCAGGTGATTTTCAATAAAATTAAATTTTCTACAAAATGTGTAGAAATATTCTAGCGATCCAAATGCCCGTTGGCATGGCAATTACAGGTCTCAACACCTATTGATAGAGATATCAATCATCGGAATCGGAGCACAATTGCAGATTTTCGATTTTGGAGCTCTGATTTTGTGGGCTATAGTTCAGGTGATTTTCAATAAAATTAAATTTTCTACAAAATATGTAGAAATATTCTAGCGATCCAAATGCCCGTTGGCATGGCAATTACAGGTCTCAAGACCTATTGATAGAGGTATCAATCATCGGAATCGGAGCACAATTGCAGATTTTCGATTTTGGAGGTCTGATTTTGTGGGCTATAGTTCAGGTGATTTTCAATAAAATTAAATTTTCTACAAAATGTGTAGAAATATTCTAGCGATCCAAATGCCCGTTGGCATGGCAATTACAGGTCTCAAGACCTATTGATAGAGGTATCAATCATCGGAATCGGAGCACAATTGCAGATTTTCGATCTTGGAGCTCTGATTTTGTGGGCTATAGTTCAGGTGATTTTCAATAAAATTAAATTTTCTAAAAAATGTGTAGAAATATTCTAGCGATCCAAATGCCCGTTGGCATGGCAATTACAGGTCTCAACACCTATTGATAGAGGTATCAATCATCGGAATCGGAGCACAATTGCAGATTTTCGATCTTGGAGCTCTGATTTTGTGGGCTATAGTTCAGGTGATTTTCAATAAAATTAAATTTTCTACAAAATGTGTAGAAATATTCTAGCGATCCAAATGCCCGTTGGCATGGCAATTATAGGTCTCAAGACCTATTGATAGAGGTATCAATCATCGGAATCGGAGCACAAATGCAGATTTTCGATTTTGGAGGTCTGATTTTGTGGGCTATAGTTCAGGTGATTTTCAATAAAATTAAATTTTCTACAAAATGTGTAGAAATATTCTAGCGATCCAAATGCCCGTTGGCATGGCAATTACAGGTCTCAAGACCTATTGATAGAGGTATCAATCATCGGAATCGGAGCACAATTGCAGATTTTCGATTTTGGAGCTCTGATTTTGTGGGCTATAGTTCAGGTGATTTTCAATAAAATTAAATTTTCTACAAAATATGTAGAAATATTCTAGCGATCCAAATGCCCGTTGGCATGGCAATTACAGGTCTCAAGACCTATTGATAGAGGTATCAATCATCGGAATCGGAGCACAATTGCAGATTTTCGATTTTGGAGGTCTGATTTTGTGGGCTATAGTTCAGGTGATTTTCAATAAAATTAAATTTTCTACAAAATGTGTAGAAATATTCTAGCGATCCAAATGCCCGTTGGCATGGCAATTACAGGTCTCAAGACCTATTGATAGAGGTGTCAATCATCGGAATCGGAGCACAATTGCAGATTTTCGATTTTGGAGCTCTGATTTTGTGGGCTATAGTTCAGGTGATTTTCAATAAAATTAAATTTTCTACAAAATGTGTAGAAATATTCTAGCGATCCAAATGCCCGTTGGCATGGCAATTACAGGTCTCAACACCTATTGATAGAGGTATCAATCATCGGAATCGGAGCACAATTGCAGATTTTCGATTTTGGAGCTCTGATTTTGTGGGCTATAGTTCAGGTGATTTTCAATAAAATTAAATTTTCTACAAAATGTGTAGAAATATTCTAGCGATCCAAATGCTCGTTGGCATGGCAATTACAGGTCTCTACAGCTATTGATAGAGGTATCAATCATCGGAATCGGAGCACAATTACAGATTTTCGATTTTGGAGGTCTGATTTTGTGGGCTATAGTTCAGGTGATTTTCAATAAAATTAAATTTTCTACAAAATGTGTAGAAATATTCTAGCGATCCAAATGCCCGTTGGCATGGCAATTACAGGTCTCAAGACCTATTGATAGAGGTATCAATCATCGGAATCGGAGCACAATTGCAGATTTTCGATTTTGGAGCTCTGATTTTGTGGGCTATAGTTCAGGTGATTTTCAATAAAATTAAATTTTCTACAAAATGTGTAGAAATATTCTAGCGATCCAAATGCCCGTTGGCATGGCAATTACAGGTCTCAAGACCTATTGATAGAGGTATCAATCATCGGAATCGGAGCACAATTGCAGATTTTCGATTTTGGAGCTCTGATTTTGTGGGCTATAGTTCAGGTGACTTTCAATAAAATTAAATTTTCTACAAAATGTGTAGAAATATTCTAGCGATCCAAATGCCCGTTGGCATGGCAATTACAGGTCTCTACAGCTATTGATAGAGGTATCAATCATCGGAATCGGAGCACAATTGCAGATTTTCGATTTTGGAGCTCTGATTTTGTGGGCTATAGTTCAGGTGATTTTCAATAAAATTAAATTTTCTACAAAATGTGTAGAAATATTCTAGCGATCCAAATGCCCGTTGGCATGGCAATTACAGGTCTCAACACCTATTGATAGAGGTATCAATCATCGGAATCGGAGCACAATTGCAGATTTTCGATTTTGGAGCTCTGATTTTGTGGGCTATAGTTCAGGTGATTTTCAATAAAATTAAATTTTCTACAAAATGTGTAGAAATATTCTAGCGATCCAAATGCCCGTTGGCATGGCAATTACAGGTCTCTACAGCTATTGATAGAGGTATCAATCATCGGAATCGGAGCACAATTACAGATTTTCGATTTTGGAGCTCTGGTTTTGTGGAAGACCTATTGATAGAGGTATCAATCATCGGAATCGGAGCACAATTGCAGATTTTCGATTTTGGAGGTCTGATTTTGTGGGCTATAATTCAGGTGATTTTCAATAAAATTAAATTTTCTACAAAATGTGTAGAAATATTCTAGCGATCCAAATGCCCGTTGGCATGGCAATTACAGGTCTCAAGACCTATTGATAGAGGTATCAATCATCGGAATCGGAGCACAATTGCAGATTTTCGATTTTGGAGCTCTGATTTTGTGGGCTATAGTTCAGGTGATTTTCAATAAAATTAAATTTTCTACAAAATGTGTAGAAATATTCTAGCGATCCAAATGCCCGTTGGCATGGCAATTACAGGTCTCTACAGCTATTGATAGAGGTATCAATCATCGGAATCGGAGCACAATTGCAGATTTTCGATTTTGGAGCTCTGATTTTGTGGGCTATAGTTCAGGTGATTTTCAATAAAATTAAATTTTCTACAAAATGTGTAGAAATATTCTAGCGATCCAAATGCCCGTTGGCATGGCAATTACAGGTCTCAACACCTATTGATAGAGGTATCAATCATCGGAATCGGAGCACAATTGCAGATTTTCGATTTTGGAGCTCTGATTTTGTGGGCTATAGTTCAGGTGATTTTCAATAAAATTAAATTTTCTACAAAATGTGTAGAAATATTCTAGCGATCCAAATGCCCGTTGGCATGGCAATTACAGGTCTCTACAGCTATTGATAGAGGTATCAATCATCGGAATCGGAGCACAATTACAGATTTTCGATTTTGGAGCTCTGGTTTTGTGGAAGACCTATTGATAGAGGTATCAATCATCGGAATCGGAGCACAATTGCAGATTTTCGATTTTGGAGGTCTGATTTTGTGGGCTATAATTCAGGTGATTTTCAATAAAATTAAATTTTCTACAAAATGTGTAGAAATATTCTAGCGATCCAAATGCCCGTTGGCATGGCAATTACAGGTCTCTACAGCTATTGATAGAGGTATCAATCATCGGAATCGGAGCACAATTACAGATTTTCGATTTTGGAGCTCTGATTTTGTGGGCTATAGTTCAGGTGATTTTCAATAAAATTAAATTTTCTACAAAATATGTAGAAATATTCTAGCGATCCAAATGCCCGTTGGCATGGCAATTACAGGTCTCAAGACCTATTGATAGAGGTATCAATCATCGGAATCGGAGCACAATTGCAGATTTTCGATTTTGGAGCTCTGATTTTGTGGGCTATAGTTCAGGTGATTTTCAATAAAATTAAATTTTCTACAAAATGTGTAGAAATATTCTAGCGATCCAAATGCCCGTTGGCATGGCAATTACAGGTCTCAAGACCTATTGATAGAGGTGTCAATCATCGGAATCGGAGCACAATTGCAGATTTTCGATTTTGGAGCTCTGATTTTGTGGGCTATAGTTCAGGTGATTTTCAATAAAATTAAATTTTCTACAAAATATGTAGAAATATTCTAGCGATCCAAATGCCCGTTGGCATGGCAATTACAGGTCTCAAGACCTATTGATAGAGGTATCAATCATCGGAATCGGAGCACAATTGCAGATTTTCGATCTTGGAGCTCTGATTTTGTGGGCAGTTCAGGTGATTTTCAATAAAATTAAATTTTCTACAAAATATGTAGAAATATTCTAGCGATCCAAATGCCCGTTGGCATGGCAATTACAGGTCTCAAGACCTATTGATAGAGGTATCAATCATCGGAATCGGAGCACAATTGCAGATTTTCGATTTTGGAGGTCTGATTTTGTGGGCTATAGTTCAGGTGATTTTCAATAAAATTAAATTTTCTACAAAATGTGTAGAAATATTCTAGCGATCCAAATGCCCGTTGGCATGGCAATTATAGGTCTCAAGACCTATTGATAGAGGTATCAATCATCGGAATCGGAGCACAATTGCAGATTTTCGATTTTGGAGCTCTGATTTTGTGGGCTATAGTTCAGGTGATTTTCAATAAAATTAAATTTTCTACAAAATGTGTAGAAATATTCTAGCGATCCAAATGCCCGTTGGCATGGCAATTATAGGTCTCAAGACCTATTGATAGAGGTATCAATCATCGGAATCGGAGCACAATTGCAGATTTTCGATTTTGGAGCTCTGATTTTGTGGGCTATAGTTCAGGTGATTTTCAATAAAATTAAATTTTCTACAAAATATGTAGAAATATTCTAGCGATCCAAATGCCCGTTGGCATGGCAATTACAGGTCTCAAGACCTATTGATAGAGGTATCAATCATCGGAATCGGAGCACAATTGCAGATTTTCGATCTTGGAGCTCTGATTTTGTGGGCAGTTCAGGTGATTTTCAATAAAATTAAATTTTCTACAAAATGTGTAGAAATATTCTAGCGATCCAAATGCCCGTTGGCATGGCAATTACAGGTCTCAAGACCTATTGATAGAGGTATCAATCATCGGAATCGGAGCACAATTGCAGATTTTCGATTTTGGAGCTCTGATTTTGTGGGCTATAGTTCAGGTGATTTTCAATAAAATTAAATTTTCTACAAAATATGTAGAAATATTCTAGCGATCCAAATGCCCGTTGGCATGGCAATTACAGGTCTCAAGACCTATTGATAGAGGTATCAATCATCGGAATCGGAGCACAATTGCAGATTTTCGATCTTGGAGCTCTGATTTTGTGGGCAGTTCAGGTGATTTTCAATAAAATTAAATTTTCTACAAAATATGTAGAAATATTCTAGCGATCCAAATGCCCGTTGGCATGGCAATTACAGGTCTCAAGACCTATTGATAGAGGTATCAATCATCGGAATCGGAGCACAATTGCAGATTTTCGATCTTGGAGCTCTGATTTTGTGGGCTATAGTTCAGGTGATTTTCAATAAAATTAAATTTTCTACAAAATATGTAGAAATATTCTAGCGATCCAAATGCCCGTTGGCATGGCAATTACAGGTCTCAACACCTATTGATAGAGGTATCAATCATCGGAATCGGAGCACAATTGCAGATTTTCGATTTTGGAGCTCTGATTTTGTGGGCTATAGTTCAGGTGATTTTCAATAAAATTAAATTTTCTACAAAATGTGTAGAAATATTCTAGCGATCCAAATGCCCGTTGGTATGGCAATTATAGGTCTCAAGACCTATTGATAGAGGTATCAATCATCGGAATCGGAGCACAATTGCAGATTTTCGATTTTGGAGCTCTGATTTTGTGGGCTATAGTTCAGGTGATTTTCAATAAAATTAAATTTTCTACAAAATATGTAGAAATATTCTAGCGATCCAAATGCCCGTTGGCATGGCAATTACAGGTCTCAAGACCTATTGATAGAGGTATCAATCATCGGAATCGGAGCACAATTGCAGATTTTCGATCTTGGAGCTCTGATTTTGTGGGCAGTTCAGGTGATTTTCAATAAAATTAAATTTTCTACAAAATATGTAGAAATATTCTAGCGATCCAAATGCCCGTTGGCATGGCAATTACAGGTCTCAAGACCTATTGATAGAGGTATCAATCATCGGAGGAGCACAATTGCAGATTTTCGATTTTGGAGCTCTGATTTTGTGGGCTATAGTTCAGGTGATTTTCAATAAAATTAAATTTTCTACAAAATATGTAGAAATATTCTAGCGATCCAAATGCCCGTTGGCATGGCAATTACAGGTGTCAACGCATATTGATAGAGGTATCAATCATCGGAATCGGAGCACAATTGCAGATTTTCGATCTTGGAGCTCTGATTTTGTGGGCTATAGTTCAGGTGATTTTCAATAAAATTAAATTTTCTACAAAATGTGTAGAAATATTCTAGCGATCCAAATGCCCGTTGGCATGGCAATTACAGGTCTCAACACCTATTGATAGAGATATCAATCATCGGAATCGGAGCACAATTGCAGATTTTCGATTTTGGAGCTCTGATTTTGTGGGCTATAGTTCAGGTGATTTTCAATAAAATTAAATTTTCTACAAAATATGTAGAAATATTCTAGCGATCCAAATGCCCGTTGGCATGGCAATTACAGGTCTCAAGACCTATTGATATAGGTATCAATCATCGGAATCGGAGCACAATTGCAGATTTTCGATTTTGGAGCTCTGATTTTGTGGGCTATAGTTCAGGTGATTTTCAATAAAATTAAATTTTCTACAAAATGTGTAGAAATATTCTAGCGATCCAAATGCCCGTTGGCATGGCAATTATAGGTCTCAAGACCTATTGATAGAGGTATCAATCATCGGAATCGGAGCACAATTGCAGATTTTCGATTTTGGAGCTCTGATTTTGTGGGCTATAGTTCAGGTGATTTTCAATAAAATTAAATTTTCTACAAAATGTGTAGAAATATTCTAGCGATCCAAATGCCCGTTGGCATGGCAATTATAGGTCTCAAGACCTATTGATAGAGGTATCAATCATCGGAATCGGAGCACAATTGCAGATTTTCGATTTTGGAGCTCTGATTTTGTGGGCTATAGTTCAGGTGATTTTCAATAAAATTAAATTTTCTACAAAATATGTAGAAATATTCTAGCGATCCAAATGCCCGTTGGCATGGCAATTACAGGTCTCAAGACCTATTGATAGAGGTATCAATCATCGGAATCGGAGCACAATTGCAGATTTTCGATCTTGGAGCTCTGATTTTGTGGGCAGTTCAGGTGATTTTCAATAAAATTAAATTTTCTACAAAATGTGTAGAAATATTCTAGCGATCCAAATGCCCGTTGGCATGGCAATTACAGGTCTCAAGACCTATTGATTGAGGTATCAATCATCGGAATCGGAGCACAATTGCAGATTTTCGATTTTGGAGCTCTGATTTTGTGGGCTATAGTTCAGGTGATTTTCAATAAAATTAAATTTTCTACAAAATGTGTAGAAATATTCTAGCGATCCAAATGCCCGTTGGCATGGCAATTACAGGTCTCAAGACCTATTGATAGAGGTATCAATCATCGGAATCGGAGCACAATTGCAGATTTTCGATTTTGGAGCTCTGATTTTGTGGGCTATAGTTCAGGTGATTTTCAATAAAATTAAATTTTCTACAAAATGTGTAGAAATATTCTAGCGATCCAAATGCCCGTTGGCATGGCAATTACAGGTCTAAACACCTATTGATAGAGGTATCAATCATCGGAATCGGAGCACAATTGCAGATTTTCGATTTTAGAGCTCTGATTTTGTGGGCTATAGTTCAGGTGATTTTCAATAAAATTAAATTTTCTAAAAAATGTGTAGAAATATTCTAGCGATCCAAATGCCCGTTGGCATGGCAATTACAGGTCTCAACACCTATTGATAGAGGTATCAATCATCGGAATCGGAGCACAATTGCAGATTTTCGATCTTGGAGCTCTGATTTTGTGGGCTATAGTTCAGGTGATTTTCAATAAAATTAAATTTTCTAAAAAATGTGTAGAAATATTCTAGCGATCCAAATGCCCGTTGGCATGGCAATTACAGGTCTCAACACCTATTGATAGAGGTATCAATCATCGGAATCGGAGCACAATTGCAGATTTTCGATCTTGGAGCTCTGATTTTGTGGGCTATAGTTCAGGTGATTTTCAATAAAATTAAATTTTCTACAAAATGTGTAGAAATATTCTAGCGATCCAAATGCCCGTTGGCATGGCAATTATAGGTCTCAAGACCTATTGATAGAGGTATCAATCATCGGAATCGGAGCACAAATGCAGATTTTCGATTTTGGAGGTCTGATTTTGTGGGCTATAGTTCAGGTGATTTTCAATAAAATTAAATTTTCTACAAAATGTGTAGAAATATTCTAGCGATCCAAATGCCCGTTGGCATGGCAATTACAGGTCTCAAGACCTATTGATAGAGGTATCAATCATCGGAATCCGAGCGCAATTGCAGATTTTCGATTTTGGAGCTCTGATTTTGTGGGCTATAGTTCAGGTGATTTTCAATAAAATTAAATTTTCTACAAAATGTGTAGAAATATTCTAGCGATCCAAATGCCCGTTGGCATGGCAATTACAGGTCTCAACACCTATTGATAGAGGTATCAATCATCGGAATCGGAGCACAATTGCAGATTTTCGATCTTGGAGCTCTGATTTTGTGGGCTATAGTTCAGGTGATTTTCAATAAAATTAAATTTTCTAAAAAATGTGTAGAAATATTCTAGCGATCCAAATGCCCGTTGGCATGGCAATTACAGGTCTCAACACCTATTGATAGAGGTATCAATCATCGGAATCGGAGCACAATTGCAGATTTTCGATTTTGGAGCTCTGATTTTGTGGGCTATAGTTCAGGTGATTTTCAATAAAATTAAATTTTCTACAAAATGTGTAGAAATATTCTAGCGATCCAAATGCCCGTTGGCATGGCAATTACAGGTCTCAACACCTATTGATAGAGGTATCAATCATCGGAATCGGAGCACAATTGCAGATTTTCGATTTTGGAGCTCTGATTTTGTGGGCTATAGTTCAGGTGATTTTCAATAAAATTAAATTTTCTACAAAATGTGTAGAAATATTCTAGCGATCCAAATGCCCGTTGGCATGGCAATTACAGGTCTCAACACCTATTGATAGAGGTATCAATCATCGGAATCGGAGCACAATTGCAGATTTTCGATCTTGGAGCTCTGATTTTGTGG
Organism: Tipula helvola; assembly: GCA_963556165.1. Classification (NCBI taxonomy): domain Eukaryota; kingdom Metazoa; phylum Arthropoda; class Insecta; order Diptera; family Tipulidae; genus Tipula; species Tipula helvola. The sequence goes on from OY744483.1 coordinate 279,187,342, forward strand.
GCTATAGTTCAGGTGATTTTCAATAAAATTAAATTTTCTACGAAATGTGTAGAAATATTCTAGCGATCCAAATACCCGTTGGCATGCAATTACAGGTCTCAAGACCTATTGATAGAGGTATCAATCATCGGAATCGGAGCACAATTGCAGATTTTCGATTTTGTAGCTCTGATTTTGTGGGCTATAGTTCAGGTGATTTTCAATAAAATTAAATTTTCTACAAAATGTGTAGAAATATTCTAGCGATCCAAGTGCCCGTTGGCATGGCAATTACAGGTCTCAAGACCTATTGATAGAGGTATCAATCATCGGAATCGGAGCACAATTGCAGATTTTCGATTTTGGAGCTCTGATTTTGTGGGCTATAGTTCAGGTGATTTTCAATAAAATTAAATTTTCTACAAAATGTGTAGAAATATTCTAGCGATCCAAATGCCCGTTGGCATGGCAATTACAGGTCTCAAGACCTATTGATAGAGGTATCAATCATCGGAATCGGAGCACAATTGCAGATTTTCGATTTTGGAGCTCTGATTTTGTGGGCTATAGTTCAGGTGATTTTCAATAAAATTAAATTTTCTACAAAATGTGTAGAAATATTCTAGCGATCCAAATGCCCGTTGGCATGGCAATTACAGGTCTCAAGACCTATTGATAGAGGTATCAATCATCGGAATCGGAGCACAATTGCAGATTTTCGATTTTGGAGCTCTGATTTTGTGGGCTATAGTTCAGGTGATTTTCAATAAAATTAAATTTTCTACAAAATGTGTAGAAATATTCTAGCGATCCAAATGTCCGTTTGCATGGCAATTACAGGTCTCAAGACCTATTGATAGAGGTATCAATCATCGGAATCGGAGCACAATTGCAGATTTTCGATTTTGGAGGTCTGATTTTGTGGGCTATAGTTCAGGTGATTTTCAATAAAATTAAATTTTCTACAAAATGTGTAGAAATATTCTAGCGATCCAAATGCCCGTTGGCATGGCAATTACAGGTCTCAAGACCTATTGATAGAGGTATCAATCATCGGAATCGGAGCACAATTGCAGATTTTCGATTTTGGAGCTCTGATTTTGTGGGCTATAGTTCAGGTGATTTTCAATAAAATTAAATTTTCTACAAAATGTGTAGAAATATTCTAGCGATCCAAATGCCCGTTGGCATGGCAATTACAGGTCTCAACACCTATTGATAGAGGTATCAATCATCGGAATCGGAGCACAATTGCAGATTTTCGATTTTGGAGCTCTGATTTTGTGGGCTATAGTTCAGGTGATTTTCAATAAAATTAAATTTTCTACAAAATGTGTAGAAATATTCTAGCGATCCAAATGTCCGTTTGCATGGCAATTACAGGTCTCAAGACCTATTGATAGAGGTATCAATCATCGGAATCGGAGCACAATTGCAGATTTTCGATTTTGGAGGTCTGATTTTGTGGGCTATAGTTCAGGTGATTTTCAATAAAATTAAATTTTCTACAAAATGTGTAGAAATATTCTAGCGATCCAAATGCCCGTTGGCATGGCAATTACAGGTCTCAAGACCTATTGATAGAGGTATCAATCATCGGAATCGGAGCACAATTGCAGATTTTCGATTTTGGAGCTCTGATTTTGTGGGCTATAGTTCAGGTGATTTTCAATAAAATTAAATTTTCTACAAAATGTGTAGAAATATTCTAGCGATCCAAATGACCGTTGGCATGGCAATTACAGGTCTCAAGACCTATTGATAGAGGTATCAATCATCGGAATCGGAGCACAATTGCAGATTTTCGATTTTGGAGCTCTGATTTTGTGGGCTATAGTTCAGGTGATTTTCAATAAAATTAAATTTTCTACAAAATGTGTAGAAATATTCTAGCGATCCAAATGCCCGTTGGCATGGCAATTACAGGTCTCAACACCTATTGATAGAAATATCAATCATCGGAATCGGAGCACAATTGCAGATTTTCGATTTTGTAGCTCTGATTTTGTGGGCTATAGTTCAGGTGATTTTCAATAAAATTAAATTTTCTACAAAATGTGTAGAAATATTCTAGCGATCCAAATGCCCGTTGGCATGGCAATTACAGGTCTCAAGACCTATTGATAGAGGTATCAATCATCGGAATCGGAGCACAATTGCAGATTTTCGATTTTGGAGCTCTGATTTTGTGGGCTATAGTTCAGGTGATTTTCAATAAAATTAAATTGTCTACAAAATGTGTAGAAATATTCTAGCGATCCAAATGCCCGTTGGCATGGCAATTACAGGTCTCAAGACCTATTGATAGAGGTATCAATCATCGGAATCGGAGCACAATTGCAGATTTTCGATTTTGGAGCTCTGATTTTGTGGGCTATAGTTCAGGTGATTTTCAATAAAATTAAATTTTCTACAAAATGTGTAGAAATATTCTAGCGATCCAAATGCCCGTTGGCATGGCAATTACAGGTCTCAAGACCTATTGATAGAGGTATCAATCATCGGAATCGGAGCACAATTGCAGATTTTCGATTTTGGAGCTCTGATTTTGTGGGCTATAGTTCAGGTGATTTTCAATAAAATTAAATTTTCTACAAAATGTGTAGAAATATTCTAGCGATCCAAATGTCCGTTTGCATGGCAATTACAGGTCTCAACACCTATTGATAGAGGTATCAATCATCGGAATCGGAGCACAATTGCAGATTTTCGATTTTGGAGGTCTGATTTTGTGGGCTATAGTTCAGGTGATTTTCAATAAAATTAAATTTTCTACAAAATGTGTAGAAATATTCTAGCGATCCAAATGCCCGTTGGCATGGCAATTACAGGTCTCAAGACCTATTGATAGAGGTATCAATCATCGGAATCGGAGCACAATTGCAGATTTTCGATTTTGGAGCTCTGATTTTGTGGGCTATAGTTCAGGTGATTTTCAATAAAATTAAATTTTCTACAAAATGTGTAGAAATATTCTAGCGATCCAAATGCCCGTTGGCATGGCAATTACAGGTCTCAAGACCTATTGATAGAGGTATCAATCATCGGAATCGGAGCACAATTGCAGATTTTCGATTTTGGAGGTCTGATTTTGTGGGCTATAGTTCAGGTGATTTTCAATAAAATTAAATTTTCTACAAAATGTGTAGAAATATTCTAGCGATCCAAATGCCCGTTGGCATGGCAATTATAGGTCTCAAGACCTATTGATAGAGGTATCAATCATCGGAATCGGAGCACAATTGCAGATTTTCGATTTTGGAGCTCTGATTTTGTGGGCTATAGTTCAGGTGATTTTCAATAAAATTAAATTTTCTACAAAATGTGTAGAAATATTCTAGCGATCCAAATGCCCGTTGGCATGGCAATTACAGGTCTCAAGACCTATTGATAGAGGTATCAATCATCGGAATCGGAGCACAATTGCAGATTTTCGATTTTGGAGCTCTGATTTTGTGGGCTATAGTTCAGGTGATTTTCAATAAAATTAAATTTTCTACAAAATATGTAGAAATATTCTAGCGATCCAAATGCCCGTTGGCATGGCAATTACAGGTCTCAAGACCTATTGATAGAGGTATCAATCATCGGAATCGGAGCACAATTGCAGATTTTCGATCTTGGAGCTCTGATTTTGTGGGCTATAGTTCAGGTGATTTTCAATAAAATTAAATTTTCTACAAAATGTGTAGAAATATTCTAGCGATCCAAATGCCCGTTGGCATGGCAATTACAGATCTCAAGACCTATTGATAGAGGTATCAATCATCGGAATCGGAGCACAATTGCAGATTTTCGATCTTGGAGCTCTGATTTTGTGGGCTATAGTTCAGGTGATTTTCAATAAAATTAAATTTTCTACAAAATGTGTAGAAATATTCTAGCGATCCAAATGCCCGTTGGCATGTCAATTACAGGTCTCAACACCTATTGATAGAGGTATCAATCATCGGAATCGGAGCACAATTGCAGATTTTCGATTTTGGAGGTCTGATTTTGTGGGCTATAGTTCAGGTGATTTTCAATAAAATTAAATTTTCTACAAAATGTGTAGAAATATTCTAGCGATCCAAATGCCCGTTGGCATGGCAATTACAGGTCTCAACAGCTATTGATAGAGGTATCAATCATCGGAATCGGAGCACAATTACAGATTTTCGATTTTGGAGCTCTGATTTTGTGGGCTATAGTTCAGGTGATTTTCAATAAAATAGGATTTTCTACAAAATGTGTAGAAATATTCTAGCGATCCAAATGCCCGTTGGCATGGCAATTACAGATCTCAAGACCTATTGATAGAGGTATCAATCATCGAAATCGGAGCACAATTGCAGATTTTCGATCTTGGAGCTCTGATTTTGTGGGCTATAGTTCAGGTGATTTTCAATAAAATTAAATTTTCTACAAAATGTGTAGAAATATTCTAGCGATCCAAATGCCCGTTGGCATGGCAATTATAGGTCTCAAGACCTATTGATAGAGGTATCAATCATCGGAATCGGAGCACAATTGCAGATTATCGATTTTGGAGCTCTGATTTTGTGGGCTATAGTTCAGGTGATTTTCAATAAAATTAAATTTTCTACAAAATATGTAGAAATATTCTAGCGATCCAAATGCCCGTTGGCATGGCAATTACAGGTCTCAAGACCTATTGATAGAGGTATCAATCATCGGAATCGGAGCACAATTGCAGATTTTCGATTTTGGAGGTCTGATTTTGTGGGCTATAGTTCAGGTGATTTTCAATAAAATTAAATTTTCTACAAAATGTGTAGAAATATTCTAGCGATCCAAATGCCCGTTGGCATGGCAATTACAGGTCTCTACAGCTATTGATAGAGGTATCAATCACCGGAATCGGAGCACAATTGCAGATTTTCGATTTTGGAGCTCTGATTTTGTGGGCTATAGTTCAGGTGATTTTCAATAAAATTAAATTTTCTACAAAATGTGTAGAAATATTCTAGCGATCCAAATGCCCGTTGGCATGGCAATTACAGGTCTCAACAGCTATTGATAGAGGTATCAATCATCGGAATCGGAGCACAATTACAGATTTTCGATTTTGGAGGTCTGATTTTGTGGGCTATAGTTCAGGTGATTTTCAATAAAATTAAATTTTCTACAAAATGTGTAGAAATATTCTAGCGATCCAAATGCCCGTTGGCATGGCAATTACAGGTCTCAAGACCTATTGATAGAGGTATCAATCATCGGAATCGGAGCAAAATTGCAGATTTTCGATTTTGGAGCTCTGATTTTGTGGGCTATAGTTCAGGTGATTTTCAATAAAATTAAATTTTCTACAAAATGTGTAGAAATATTCTAGCGACCCAAATGCCCGTTGGCATGGCAATTACAGGTCTCAACACCTATTGATAGAGGTATCAATCATCGGAATCGGAGCACAATTGCAGATTTTCGATCTTGGAGCTCTGATTTTGTGGGCTATAGTTCAGGTGATTTTCAATAAAATTAAATTTTCTACAAAATGTGTAGAAATATTCTAGCGATCCAAATGCCCGTTGGCATGGCAATTACAGGTCTCAAGACCTATTGATAGAGGTATCAATCATCGGAATCGGAGCACAATTGCAGATTTTTGATTTTGGAGCTCTGATTTTGTGGGCTATAGTTCAGGTGATTTTCAATAAAATTAAATTTTCTACAAAATGTGTAGAAATATTCTAGCGATCCAAATGCCCGTTGGCATTGCAATTATAGGTCTCAAGACCTATTGATAGAGGTATCAATCATCGGAATCGGAGCACAATTGCAGATTTTCGATTTTGGAGCTCTGATTTTGTGGGCTATAGTTCAGGTGATTTTCAATAAAATTAAATTTTCTACAAAATGTGTAGAAATATTCTAGCGATCCAAATGCCCGTTGGCATGGCAATTACAGGTCTCAACACCTATTGATAGAGATATCAATCATCGGAATCGGAGCACAATTGCAGATTTTCGATTTTGTAGCTCTGATTTTGTGGGCTATAGTTCAGGTGATTTTCAATAAAATTAAATTTTCTACAAAATGTGTAGAAATATTCTAGCGATCCAAATGCCCGTTGGCATGGCAATTACAGGTCTCAACACCTATTGATAGAGATATCAATCATCGGAATCGGAGCACAATTGCAGATTTTCGATTTTGGAGCTCTGATTTTGTGGGCTATAGTTCAGGTGATTTTCAATAAAATTAAATTTTCTACAAAATGTGTAGAAATATTCTAGCGATCCAAATGCCCGTTGGCATGGCAATTACAGGTCTCAAGACCTATTGATAGAGGTATCAATCATCGGAATCGGAGCACAATTGCAGATTTTCGATTTTGGAGCTCTGATTTTGTGGGCTATAGTTCAGGTGATTTTCAATAAAATTAAATTTTCTACAAAATGTGTAGAAATATTCTAGCGATCCAAATGCCCGTTGGCATGACAATTACAGGTCTCAACACCTATTGATAGATGTATCAATCATCGGAATCGGAGCACAATTGCAGATTTTCGATTTTGGAGCTCTGATTTTGTGGGCTATAGTTCAGGTGATTTTCAATAAAATTAAATTTTCTACAAAATGTGTAGAAATATTCTAGCGATCCAAATGCCCGTTGGCATGGCAATTATACGTCTCAAGACCTATTGATAGAGGTATCAATCATCAGAATCGGAGCACAATTGCAGATTTTCGATTTTGGAGCTCTGATTTTGTGGGCTATAGTTCAGGTGATTTTCAATAAAATTAAATTTTCTACAAAATGTGTAGAAATATTCTAGCGATCCAAATGCCCGTTGGCATGGCAATTACAGGTCTCAACACCTATTGATAGAGGTATCAATAATCGGAATCGGAGCACAATTGCAGATTTTCGATTTTGTAGCTCTGATTTTGTGGGCTATAGTTCAGGTGATTTTCAATAAAATTAAATTTTCTACAAAATGTGTAGAAATATTCTAGCGATCCAAATGCCCGTTGGCATGGCAATTACAGGTCTCAAGACCTATTGATAGAGGTATCAATCATCGGAATCGGAGCACAATTGCAGATTTTCGATTTTGGAGCTCTGATTTTGTGGGCTATAGTTCAGGTGATTTTCAATAAAATTAAATTTTCTACAAAATGTGTAGAAATATTCTAGCGATCCAAATGCCCGTTGGTATGGCAATTACAGGTCTCAAGACCTATTGATAGAGGTATCAATCATCGGAATCGGAGCACAATTGCAGATTTTCGATTTTGGAGCTCTGATTTTGTGGGCTATAGTTCAGGTGATTTTCAATAAAATTAAATTTTCTACAAAATGTGTAGAAATATTCTAGCGATCCAAATGCCCGTTGGCATGGCAATTACAGGTCTCAACACCTATTGATAGAGGTATCAATCATCGGAATCGGAGCACAATTGCAGATTTTCGATTTTGGAGCTCTGATTTTGTGGGCTATAGTTCAGGTGATTTTCAATAAAATTAAATTTTCTACAAAATGTGTAGAAATATTCTAGCGATCCAAATGCCCGTTGGCATGGCAATTACAGGTCTCAACACCTATTGATAGAGATATCAATCATCGGAATCGGAGCACAATTGCAGATTTTCGATTTTGAAGCTCTGATTTTGTGGGCTATAGTTCAGGTGATTTTCAATAAAATTAAATTTTCTACAAAATGTGTAGAAATATTCTAGTGATCCAAATGCCCGTTGGCATGGCAATTACAGGTCTCAAGACCTATTGATAGAGGTATCAATCATCGGAATCGGAGCACAATTGCAGATTTTCGATTTTGGAGCTCTGATTTTGTGGGCTATAGTTCAGGTGATTTTCAATAAAATTAAATTTTCTACAAAATGTGTAGAAATATTCTAGCGATCCAAATGCCCGTTGGTATGGCAATTACAGGTCTCAAGACCTATTGATAGAGGTATCAATCATCGGAATCGGAGCACAATTGCAGATTTTCGATTTTGGAGCTCTGATTTTGTGGGCTATAGTTCAGGTGATTTTCAATAAAATTAAATTTTCTACAAAATGTGTAGAAATATTCTAGCGATCCAAATGCCCGTTGGCATGGCAATTACAGGTCTCAAGACCTATTGATAGAGGTATCAATCATCGGAATCGGAGCACAATTGCAGATTTTCGATTTTGGAGCTCTGATTTTGTGGGCTATAGTTCAGGTGATTTTCAATAAAATTAAATTTTCTACAAAATGTGTAGAAATATTCTAGCGATCCAAATGCCCGTTGGTATGGCAATTACAGGTCTCAAGACCTATTGATAGAGGTATCAATCATCGGAATCGGAGCACAATTGCAGATTTTCGATTTTGTAGCTCTGATTTTGTGGGCTATAGTTCAGGTGATTTTCAATAAAATTAAATTTTCTACAAAATGTGTAGAAATATTCTAGCGATCCAAATGCTCGTTGGCATGGCAATTACAGGTCTCAGGACCTATTGATAGAGGTATCAATCATCGGAATCGGAGCACAATTGCAGATTTTTGATTTTGGAGCTCTGATTTTGTGGGCTATAGTTCAGGTGATTTTCAATAAAATTAAATTTTCTACAAAATGTGTAGAAATATTCTAGCGATCCAAATGCCCGTTGGCATGGCAATTACAGGTCTCAAGACCTATTGTTAGAGGTATCAATCATCGGAATCGGAGCACAATTGCAGATTTTCGATTTTGGAGCTCTGATTTTGTGGGCTATAGTTCAGGTGATTTTCAATAAAATTAAATTTTCTACAAAATGTGTAGAAATATTCTAGCGATCCAAATGCCCGTTGGCATGGCAATTACAGGTCTCAAGACCTATTGATAGAGGTATCAATCATCGGAATCGGAGCACAATTGCAGATTTTCGATTTTGGAGCTCTGATTTTGTGGGCTATAGTTCAGGTGATTTTCAATAAAATTAAATTTTCTACAAAATGTGTAGAAATATTCTAGCGATCCAAATGCCCGTTGGTATGGCAATTACAGGTCTCAAGACCTATTGATAGAGGTATCAATCATCGGAATCGGAGCACAATTGCAGATTTTCGATTTTGGAGCTCTGATTTTGTGGGCTATAGTTCAGGTGATTTTCAATAAAATTAAATTTTCTACAAAATGTGTAGAAATATTCTAGCGATCCAAATGCCCGTTGGCATGGCAATTACAGGTCTCAAGACCTATTGATAGAGGTATCAATCATCGGAATCGGATCACAATTGCAGATTTTCGATTTTGGAGCTCTGATTTTGTGGGCTATAGTTCAGGTGATTTTCAATAAAATTAAATTTTCTACAAAATGTGTAGAAATATTCTAGCGATCCAAATGCCCGTTGGCATGGCAATTACAGGTCTCAAGACCTATTGATAGAGGTATCAATCATCGGAATCGGAGCACAATTGCAGATTTTCGATTTTGGAGCTCTGATTTTGTGGGCTATAGTTCAGGTGATTTTCAATAAAATTAAATTTTCTACAAAATGTGTAGAAATATTCTAGCGATCCAAATGCCCGTTGGCCTGGAAATTATAGGTCTCAAGACCTATTGATAGAGGTATCAATCATCAGAATCGGAGCACAATTGCAGATTTTCGATTTTGGAGCTCTGATTTTGTGGGCTATAGTTCAGGTGATTTTCAATAAAATTAAATTTTCTACAAAATGTGTAGAAATATTCTAGCGATCCAAATGCCCGTTGGCATGGCAATTACAGGTCTCAACACCTATTGATAGAGGTATCAATAATCGGAATCGGAGCACAATTGCAGATTTTCGATTTTGGAGCTCTGATTTTGTGGGCTATAGTTCAGGTGATTTTCAATAAAATTAAATTTTCTACAAAATGTGTAGAAATATTCTAGCGATCCAAATGCCCGTTGGCATGGCAATTACAGGTCTCAACACCTATTGATAGAGGTATCAATCATCGGAATCGGAGCACAATTGCAGATTTTCGATTTTGGAGCTCTGATTTTGTGGGCTATAGTTCAGGTGATTTTCAATAAAATTAAATTTTCTACAAAATGTGTAGAAATATTCTAGCGATTCAAATGCCCGTTGGCATGGCAATTATACGTCTCAAGACCTATTGATAGAGGTATCAATCATCGGAATCGGAGCACAATTGCAGATTTTCGATTTTGGAGCTCTGATTTTGTGGGCTATAGTTCAGGTGATTTTCAATAAAATTAAATTTTCTACAAAATGTGTAGAAATATTCTAGCGATCCAAATGCCCGTTGGCATGGCAATTACAGGTCTCAACACCTATTGATAGAGGTATCAATAATCGGAATCGGAGCACAATTGCAGATTTTCGATTTTGGAGCTCTGATTTTGTGGGCTATAGTTCAGGTGATTTTCAATAAAATTAAATTTTCTACAAAATGTGTAGAAATATTCTAGCGATCCAAATGCCCGTTGGCATGGCAATTACAGGTCTCAAGACCTATTGATAGAGGTATCAATCATCGGAATCGGAGCACAATTGCAGATTTTCGATTTTGGAGCTCTGATTTTGTGGGCTATAGTTCAGGTGGTTTTCAATAAAATTAAATTTTCTACAAAATGTGTAGAAATATTCTAGCGATCCAAATGCCCGTTGGCATGACAATTACAGGTCTCAACACCTATTGATAGAGGTATCAATCATCGGAATCGGAGCACAATTGCAGATTTTCGATTTTGGAGCTCTGATTTTGTGGGCTATAGTTCAGGTGATTTTCAATAAAATTAAATTTTTTACAAAATGTGTAGAAATATTCTAGCGATCCAAATGCCCGTTGGTATGGCAATTACAGGTCTCAAGACCTATTGATAGAGGTATCAATCATCGGAATCGGAGCACAATTGCAGATTTTCGATTTTGGAGCTCTGATTTTGTGGGCTATAGTTCAGGTGATTTTCAATAAAATTAAATTTTCTACAAAATGTGTAGAAATATTCTAGCGATCCAAATGCCCGTTGGCATGGCAATTACAGGTCTCAACACCTATTGATAGAGGTATCAATCATCGGAATCGGAGCACAATTGTAGATTTTCGATTTTGGAGCTCTGATTTTGTGGGCTATAGTTCAGGTGATTTTCAATAAAATTAAATTTTCTACAAAATGTGTAGAAATATTCTAGCGATCCAAATGCCCGTTGGCATGGCAATTACAGGTCTCAACACCTATTGATAGAGGTATCAATCATCGGAATCGGAGCACAATTGCAGATTTTCGATTTTGGAGCTCTGATTTTGTGGGCTATAGTTCAGGTGATTTTCAATAAAATTAAATTTGCTACAAAATGTGTAGAAATATTCTAGCGATCCAAATGCCCGTTGGCATGGCAATTACAGGTCTCAAGGCCTATTGATAGAGGTATCAATCATCGGAATCGGAGCACAATTGCAGATTTTCGATTTTGGAGCTCTGATTTTGTGGGCTATAGTTCAGGTGATTTTCAATAAAATTAAATTTTCTACAAAATGTGTAGAAATATTCTAGCGATCCAAATGCCCGTTGGCATGGCAATTACAGGTCTCAAGACCTATTGATAGAGGTATCAATCATCGGAATCGGAGCACAATTGCAGATTTTCGATTTTGGAGCTCTGATTTTGTGGGCTATAGTTCAGGTGATTTTCAATAAAATTAAATTTTCTACAAAATGTGTAGAAATATTCTAGCGATCCAAATGCCCGTTGGCATGACAATTACAGGTCTCAACACCTATTGATAGAGGTATCAATCATCGGGATCGGAGCACAATTGCAGATTTTCGATTTTGGAGCTCTGATTTTGTGGGCTATAGTTCAGGTGATTTTCAATAAAATTAAATTTTCTACAAAATGTGTAGAAATATTCTAGCGATCCAAATGCCCGTTGGCATGGCAATTACAGGTCTCAACACCTATTGATAGAGGTATCAATCATCGGAATCGGAGCACAATTGCAGATTTTCGATTTTGGAGCTCTGATTTTGTGGGCTATAGTTCAGGTGATTTTCAATAAAATTAAATTTTCTACAAAATGTGTAGAAATATTCTAGCGATCCAAATGCCCGTTGGCATGACAATTACAGGTCTCAACACCTATTGATAGAGGTATCAATCATCGGAATCGGAGCACAATTGCAGATTTTCGATTTTGGAGCTCTGATTTTGTGGGCTATAGTTCAGGTGATTTTCAATAAAATTAAATTTTCTACAAAATGTGTAGAAATATTCTAGCGATCCAAATGCCCGTTGGTATGGCAATTACAGGTCTCAAGACCTATTGATAGAGGTATCAATCATCGGAATCGGAGCACAATTGCAGATTTTCGATTTTGGAGCTCTGATTTTGTGGGCTATAGCTCAGGTGATTTTCAATAAAATTAAATTTTCTACAAAATGTGTAGAAATATTCTAGCGATCCAAATGCCCGTTGGCATGGCAATTACAGGTCTCAAGACCTATTGATAGAGGTATCAATCATCGGAATCGGAGCACAATTGCAGATTTTCGATTTTGGAGCTCTGATTTTGTGGGCTATAGTTCAGGTGATTTTCAATAAAATTAAATTTTCTACAAAATGTGTAGAAATATTCTAGCGATCCAAATGCCCGTTGGCATGGCAATTACAGGTCTCAACACCTATTGATAGAGGTATCAATAATCGGAATCGGAGCACAATTGCAGATTTTCGATTTTGGAGCTCTGATTTTGTGGGCTATAGTTCAGGTGATTTTCAATAAAATTAAATTTTCTACAAAATGTGTAGAAATATTCTAGCGATCCAAATGCCCGTTGGCATGGCAATTACAGGTCTCAAGACCTATTGATAGAGGTATCAATCATCGGAATCGGAGCACAATTGCAGATTTTCGATTTTGGAGCTCTGATTTTGTGGGCTATAGTTCAGGTGATTTTCAATAAAATTAAATTTTCTACAAAATGTGTAGAAATATTCTAGCGATCCAAATGCCCGTTGGCATGGCAATTACAGGTCTCAAGACCTATTGATAGAGGTATCAATAATCGGAATCGGAGCACAATTGCAGATTTTCGATTTTGGAGCTCTGATTTTGTGGGCTATAGTTCAGGTGATTTTCAATAAAATTAAATTTTCTACAAAATGTGTAGAAATATTCTAGCGATCCAAATGCCCGTTGGCATGGCAATTACAGGTCTGAAGACCTATTGATAGAGGTATCAATCATCGGAATCGGAGCACAATTGCAGATTTTCGATTTTGGAGCTCTGATTTTGTGGGCTATAGTTCAGGTGATTTTCAATAAAATTAAATTTTCTACAAAATGTGTAGAAATATTCTAGCGATCCAAATGCCCGTTGGCATGGCAATTACAGGTCTCAACACCTATTGATAGAGGTATCAATCATCGGAATCGGAGCACAATTGCAGATTTTCGATTTTGGAGCTCTGATTTTGTGGGCTATAGTTCAGGTGATTTTCAATAAAATTAAATTTTCTACAAAATGTGTAGAAATATTCTAGCGATCCAAATGCCCGTTGGCATGACAATTACAGGTCTCAACACCTATTGATAGAGGTATCAATCATCGGAATCGGAGCACAATTGCAGATTTTCGATTTTGGAGCTCTGATTTTGTGGGCTATAGTTCAGGTGATTTTCAATAAAATTAAATTTTCTACAAAATGTGTAGAAATATTCTAGCGATCCAAATGCCCGTTGGTATGGCAATTACAGGTCTCAAGACCTATTGATAGAGGTATCAATCATCGGAATCGGAGCACAATTGCAGATTTTCGATTTTGGAGCTCTGATTTTGTGGGCTATAGTTCAGGTGATTTTCAATAAAATTAAATTTTCTACAAAATGTGTAGAAATATTCTAGCGATCCAAATGCCCGTTGGTATGGCAATTACAGGTCTCAAGACCTATTGATAGAGGTATCAATCATCGGAATCGGAGCACAATTGCAGATTTTCGATTTTGGAGCTCTGATTTTGTGGGCTATAGTTCAGGTGATTTTCAATAAAATTAAATTTTCTACAAAATGTGTAGAAATATTCTAGCGATCCAAATGCCCGTTGGCATGGCAATTACAGGTCTCAACACCTATTGATAGAGGTATCAATCATCGGAATCGGAGCACAATTGCAGATTTTCGATTTTGGAGCTCTGATTTTGTGGGCTATAGTTCAGGTGATTTTCAATAAAATTAAAGTTTCTACAAAATGTGTAGAAATATTCTAGCGATCCAAATGCCCGTTGGCATGGCAATTATAGGTCTCAAGACCTATTGATAGAGGTATCAATCATCAGAATCGGAGCACAATTGCAGATTTTCGATTTTGGAGCTCTGATTTTGTGGGCTATAGTTCAGGTGATTTTCAATAAAATTAAATTTTCTACAAAATGTGTAGAAATATTCTAGCGATCCAAATGCCCGTTGGCATGGCAATTACAGGTCTCAAGACCTATTGATAGAGGTATCAATCATCGGAATCGGAGCACAATTGCAGATTTTCGATTTTGGAGCTCTGATTTTGTGGGCTATAGTTCAGGTGATTTTCAATAAAATTAAATTTTCTACAAAATGTGTAGAAATATTCTAGCGATCCAAATGCCCGTTGGCATGGCAATTACAGGTCTCAAGACCTATTGATAGAGGTATCAATAATCGGAATCGGAGCACAATTGCAGATTTTCGATTTTGGAGCTCTGATTTTGTGGGCTATAGTTCAGGTGATTTTCAATAAAATTAAATTTTCTACAAAATGTGTAGAAATATTCTAGCGATCCAAATGCCCGTTGGCATGGCAATTACAGGTCTGAAGACCTATTGATAGAGGTATCAATCATCGGAATCGGAGCACAATTGCAGATTTTCGATTTTGGAGCTCTGATTTTGTGGGCTATAGTTCAGGTGATTTTCAATAAAATTAAATTTTCTACAAAATGTGTAGAAATATTCTAGCGATCCAAATGCCCGTTGGCATGGCAATTACAGGTCTCAACACCTATTGATAGAGGTATCAATCATCGGAATCGGAGCACAATTGCAGATTTTCGATTTTGGAGCTCTGATTTTGTGGGCTATAGTTCAGGTGATTTTCAATAAAATTAAATTTTCTACAAAATGTGTAGAAATATTCTAGCGATCCAAATGCCCGTTGGCATGGCAATTACAGGTCTCAAGACCTATTGATAGAGGTATCAATCATCGGAATCGGAGCACAATTGCAGATTTTCGATCTTGGAGCTCTGATTTTGTGTCTATAGCCCACAGGTGATTTTCAATAAAATTAAATTTTCTACAAAATGTGTAGAAATATTCTAGCGATCCAAATGCCCGTTGGCATGGCAATTACAGGTCTCAACACCTATTGATAGAGGTATCAATCATCGGAATCGGAGCACAATTGCAGATTTTCGATCTTGGAGCTCTGATTTTGTGGGCTATAGTTCAGGTGATTTTCAATAAAATTAAATTTTCTACAAAATGTGTAGAAATATTCTAGCGATCCAAATGCCCGTTGGCATGGCAATTACAGGTCTCAAGACCTATTGATAGAGATATCAATCATCGGAATCGGAGCACAATTGCAGATTTTCGATTTTGTAGCTCTGATTTTGTGGGCTATAGTTCAGGTGATTTTCAATAAAATTAAATTTTCTACAAAATGTGTAGAAATATTCTAGCGATCCAAATGCTCGTTGGCATGGCAATTACAGGTCTCAAGACCTATTGATAGAGGTATCAATCATCGGAATCGGAGCACAATTGCAGATTTTTGCACAAAATGTGTAGAAATATTCTAGCGATCCAAATGCCCGTTGGCATGGCAATTATAGGTCTCAAGACCTATTGATAGAGGTATCAATCATCAGAATCGGAGCACAATTGCAGATTTTCGATTTTGGAGCTCTGATTTTGTGGGCTATAGTTCAGGTGATTTTCAATAAAATTAAATTTTCTACAAAATGTGTAGAAATATTCTAGCGATCCAAATGCCCGTTGGCATGGCAATTACAGGTCTCAAGACCTATTGATAGAGGTATCAATCATCGGAATCGGAGCACAATTGCAGATTTTCGATTTTGGAGCTCTGATTTTGTGGGCTATAGTTCAGGTGATTTTCAATAAAATTAAATTTTCTACAAAATGTGTAGAAATATTCTAGCGATCCAAATGCCCGTTGGCATGGCAATTACAGGTCTCAAGACCTATTGATAGAGGTATCAATAATCGGAATCGGAGCACAATTGCAGATTTTCGATTTTGGAGCTCTGATTTTGTGGGCTATAGTTCAGGTGATTTTCAATAAAATTAAATTTTCTACAAAATGTGTAGAAATATTCTAGCGATCCAAATGCCCGTTGGCATGGCAATTACAGGTCTGAAGACCTATTGATAGAGGTATCAATCATCGGAATCGGAGCACAATTGCAGATTTTCGATTTTGGAGCTCTGATTTTGTGGGCTATAGTTCAGGTGATTTTCAATAAAATTAAATTTTCTACAAAATGTGTAGAAATATTCTAGCGATCCAAATGCCCGTTGGCATGGCAATTACAGGTCTCAAGACCTATTGATAGAGGTATCAATCATCGGAATCGGAGCACAATTGCAGATTTTCGATTTTGGAGCTCTGATTTTGTGGGCTATAGTTCAGGTGATTTTCAATAAAATTAAATTTTCTACAAAATGTGTAGAAATATTCTAGCGATCCAAATGCCCGTTGGTATGGCAATTACAGGTCTCAAGACCTATTGATAGAGGTATCAATCATCGGAATCGGAGCACAATTGCAGATTTTCGATTTTGGAGCTCTGATTTTGTGGGCTATAGTTCAGGTGATTTTCAATAAAATTAAATTTTCTACAAAATGTGTAGAAATATTCTAGCGATCCAAATGCCCGTTGGCATGGCAATTACAGGTCTCAAGACCTATTGATAGAGGTATCAATCATCGGAATCGGAGCACAATTGCAGATTTTCGATTTTGGAGCTCTGATTTTGTGGGCTATAGTTCAGGTGATTTTCAATAAAATTAAATTTTCTACAAAATGTGTAGAAATATTCTAGCGATCCAAATGCCCGTTGGCATGGCAATTACAGGTCTCAAGACCTATTGATAGAGGTATCAATAATCGGAATCGGAGCACAATTGCAGATTTTCGATTTTGGAGCTCTGATTTTGTGGGCTATAGTTCAGGTGATTTTCAATAAAATTAAATTTTCTACAAAATGTGTAGAAATATTCTAGCGATCCAAATGCCCGTTGGCATGGCAATTACAGGTCTGAAGACCTATTGATAGAGGTATCAATCATCGGAATCGGAGCACAATTGCAGATTTTCGATTTTGGAGCTCTGATTTTGTGGGCTATAGTTCAGGTGATTTTCAATAAAATTAAATTTTCTACAAAATGTGTAGAAATATTCTAGCGATCCAAATGCCCGTTGGCATGGCAATTACAGGTCTCAACACCTATTGATAGAGGTATCAATCATCGGAATCGGAGCACAATTGCAGATTTTCGATTTTGGAGCTCTGATTTTGTGGGCTATAGTTCAGGTGATTTTCAATAAAATTAAATTTTCTACAAAATGTGTAGAAATATTCTAGCGATCCAAATGCCCGTTGGCATGACAATTACAGGTCTCAACACCTATTGATAGAGGTATCAATCATCGGAATCGGAGCACAATTGCAGATTTTCGATTTTGGAGCTCTGATTTTGTGGGCTATAGTTCAGGTGATTTTCAATAAAATTAAATTTTCTACAAAATGTGTAGAAATATTCTAGCGATCCAAATGCCCGTTGGTATGGCAATTACAGGTCTCAAGACCTATTGATAGAGGTATCAATCATCGGAATCGGAGCACAATTGCAGATTTTCGATTTTGGAGCTCTGATTTTGTGGGCTATAGTTCAGGTGATTTTCAATAAAATTAAATTTTCTACAAAATGTGTAGAAATATTCTAGCGATCCAAATGCCCGTTGGTATGGCAATTACAGGTCTCAAGACCTATTGATAGAGGTATCAATCATCGGAATCGGAGCACAATTGCAGATTTTCGATTTTGGAGCTCTGATTTTGTGGGCTATAGTTCAGGTGATTTTCAATAAAATTAAATTTTCTACAAAATGTGTAGAAATATTCTAGCGATCCAAATGCCCGTTGGCATGGCAATTACAGGTCTCAACACCTATTGATAGAGGTATCAATCATCGGAATCGGAGCACAATTGCAGATTTTCGATTTTGGAGCTCTGATTTTGTGGGCTATAGTTCAGGTGATTTTCAATAAAATTAAAGTTTCTACAAAATGTGTAGAAATATTCTAGCGATCCAAATGCCCGTTGGCATGGCAATTATAGGTCTCAAGACCTATTGATAGAGGTATCAATCATCAGAATCGGAGCACAATTGCAGATTTTCGATTTTGGAGCTCTGATTTTGTGGGCTATAGTTCAGGTGATTTTCAATAAAATTAAATTTTCTACAAAATGTGTAGAAATATTCTAGCGATCCAAATGCCCGTTGGCATGGCAATTACAGGTCTCAAGACCTATTGATAGAGGTATCAATCATCGGAATCGGAGCACAATTGCAGATTTTCGATTTTGGAGCTCTGATTTTGTGGGCTATAGTTCAGGTGATTTTCAATAAAATTAAATTTTCTACAAAATGTGTAGAAATATTCTAGCGATCCAAATGCCCGTTGGCATGGCAATTACAGGTCTCAAGACCTATTGATAGAGGTATCAATAATCGGAATCGGAGCACAATTGCAGATTTTCGATTTTGGAGCTCTGATTTTGTGGGCTATAGTTCAGGTGATTTTCAATAAAATTAAATTTTCTACAAAATGTGTAGAAATATTCTAGCGATCCAAATGCCCGTTGGCATGGCAATTACAGGTCTGAAGACCTATTGATAGAGGTATCAATCATCGGAATCGGAGCACAATTGCAGATTTTCGATTTTGGAGCTCTGATTTTGTGGGCTATAGTTCAGGTGATTTTCAATAAAATTAAATTTTCTACAAAATGTGTAGAAATATTCTAGCGATCCAAATGCCCGTTGGCATGGCAATTACAGGTCTCAACACCTATTGATAGAGGTATCAATCATCGGAATCGGAGCACAATTGCAGATTTTCGATTTTGGAGCTCTGATTTTGTGGGCTATAGTTCAGGTGATTTTCAATAAAATTAAATTTTCTACAAAATGTGTAGAAATATTCTAGCGATCCAAATGCCCGTTGGCATGACAATTACAGGTCTCAACACCTATTGATAGAGGTATCAATCATCGGAATCGGAGCACAATTGCAGATTTTCGATTTTGGAGCTCTGATTTTGTGGGCTATAGTTCAGGTGATTTTCAATAAAATTAAATTTTCTACAAAATGTGTAGAAATATTCTAGCGATCCAAATGCCCGTTGGTATGGCAATTACAGGTCTCAAGACCTATTGATAGAGGTATCAATCATCGGAATCGGAGCACAATTGCAGATTTTCGATTTTGGAGCTCTGATTTTGTGGGCTATAGTTCAGGTGATTTTCAATAAAATTAAATTTTCTACAAAATGTGTAGAAATATTCTAGCGATCCAAATGCCCGTTGGCATGGCAATTACAGGTCTCAAGACCTATTGATAGAGGTATCAATCATCGGAATCGGAGCACAATTGCAGATTTTCGATCTTGGAGCTCTGATTTTGTGGGCTATAGTTCAGGTGATTTTCAATAAAATTAAATTTTCTACAAAATGTGTAGAAATATTCTAGCGATCCAAATGCCCGTTGGCATGGCAATTACAGGTCTCAACACCTATTGATAGAGGTATCAATCATCGGAATCGGAGCACAATTGCAGATTTTCGATCTTGGAGCTCTGATTTTGTGGGCTATAGTTCAGGTGATTTTCAATAAAATTAAATTTTCTACAAAATGTGTAGAAATATTCTAGCGATCCAAATGCCCGTTGGCATGGCAATTACAGGTCTCAAGACCTATTGATAGAGATATCAATCATCGGAATCGGAGCACAATTGCAGATTTTCGATTTTGTAGCTCTGATTTTGTGGGCTATAGTTCAGGTGATTTTCAATAAAATTAAATTTTCTACAAAATGTGTAGAAATATTCTAGCGATCCAAATGCTCGTTGGCATGGCAATTACAGGTCTCAAGACCTATTGATAGAGGTATCAATCATCGGAATCGGAGCACAATTGCAGATTTTTGGTTTTGGAGCTCTGATTTTGTGGGCTATAGTTCAGGTGATTTTCAATAAAATTAAATTTTCTACAAAATGTGTAGAAATATTCTAGCGATCCAAATGCCCGTTGGCATGGCAATTACAGGTCTCAAGACCTATTGTTAGAGGTATCAATCATCGGAATCGGAGCACAATTGCAGATTTTCGATTTTGGAGCTCTGATTTTGTGGGCTATAGTTCAGGTGATTTTCAATAAAATTAAATTTTCTACAAAATGTGTAGAAATATTCTAGCGATCCAAATGCCCGTTGGCATGGCAATTACAGGTCTCAACACCTATTGATAGAGATATCAATCATCGGAATCGGAGCACAATTGCAGATTTTCGATTTTGTAGCTCTGATTTTGTGGGCTATAGTTCAGGTGATTTTCAATAAAATTAAATTTTCTACAAAATGTGTAGAAATATTCTAGCGATCCAAATGCCCGTTGGCATGGCAATTACAGGTCTCAACACCTATTGATAGAGGTATCAATCATCGGAATCGGAGCACAATTGCAGATTTTCGATCTTGAAACTCTGATTTTGTGGGCTATAGTTCAGGTGATTTTCAATAAAATTAAATTTTCTACAAAATGTGTAGAAATATTCTAGCGATCCAAATGCTCGTTGGCATGGCAATTACAGGTCTCAAGACCTATTGATAGAGGTATCAATCATCGGAATCGGAGCACAATTGCAGATTTTTGGTTTTGGAGCTCTGATTTTGTGGGCTATAGTTCAGGTGATTTTCAATAAAATTAAATTTTCTACAAAATGTGTAGAAATATTCTAGCGATCCAAATGCCCGTTGGCATGGCAATTACAGGTCTCAAGACCTATTGATAGAGGTATCAATCATCGGAATCGGAGCACAATTGCAGATTTTCGATTTTGGAGCTCTGATTTTGTGGGCTATAGTTCAGGTGATTTTCAATAAAATTAAATTTGCTACAAAATGTGTAGAAATATTCTAGCGATCCAAATGCCCGTTGGCATGGCAATTACAGGTCTCAACACCTATTGATAGAGATATCAATCATCGGAATCGGAGCACAATTGCAGATTTTCGATTTTGTAGCTCTGATTTTGTGGGCTATAGTTCAGGTGATTTTCAATAAAATTAAATTTTCTACAAAATGTGTAGAAATATTCTAGCGATCCAAATGCCCGTTGGCATGGCAATTACAGGTCTCAAGACCTATTGATAGAGGTATCAATCATCGGAATCGGAGCACAATTGCAGATTTTCGATTTTGGAGCTCTGATTTTGTGGGCTATAGTTCAGGTGATTTTCAATAAAATTAAATTTGCTACAAAATGTGTAGAAATATTCTAGCGATCCAAATGCCCGTTGGCATGGCAATTACAGGTCTCAAGGCCTATTGATAGAGGTATCAATCATCGGAATCGGAGCACAATTGCAGATTTTCGATTTTGTAGCTCTGATTTTGTGGGCTATAGTTCAGGTGATTTTCAATAAAATTAAATTTTCTACAAAATGTGTAGAAATATTCTAGCGATCCAAATGCCCGTTGGCATGGCAATTACAGGTCTCAAGGCCTATTGATAGAGGTATCAATCATCGGAATCGGAGCACAATTGCAGATTTTCGATTTTGTAGCTTTGATTTTGTGGGCTATAGTTCAGGTGATTTTCAATAAAATTAAATTTTCTACAAAATGTGTAGAAATATTCTAGCGATCCAAATGCCCGTTGGCATGGCAATTACAGGTCTCAAGGCCTATTGACAGAGGTATCAATCATCGGAATCGGAGCACAATTGCAGATTTTCGATTTTGTAGCTTTGATTTTGTGGGCTATAGTTCAGGTGATTTTCAATAAAATTAAATTTTCTACAAAATGTGTAGAAATATTCTAGCGATCCAAATGCCTGTTGGCATGGCAATTACAGGTCTCAACACCTATTGATAGAGATATCAATCATCGGAATCGGAGCACAATTGCAGATTTTCGATTTTGTAGCTCTGATTTTGTGGGCTATAGTTCAGGTGATTTTCAATAAAATTAAATTTGCTACAAAATGTGTAGAAATATTCTAGCGATCCAAATGCCCGTTGGCATGGCAATTACAGGTCTCAACACCTATTGATAGAGATATCAATCATCGGAATCGGAGCACAATTGCAGATTTTCGATTTTGTAGCTCTGATTTTGTGGGCTATAGTTCAGGTGATTTTCAATAAAATTAAATTTGCTACAAAATGTGTAGAAATATTCTAGCGATCCAAATGCCCGTTGGCATGGCAATTACAGGTCTCAAGACCTATTGATAGAGGTATCAATCATCGGAATCGGAGCACAATTGCAGATTTTCGATTTTGGAGCTCTGATTTTGTGGGCTATAGTTCAGGTGATTTTCAATAAAATTAAATTTGCTACAAAATGTGTAGAAATATTCTAGCGATCCAAATGCCCGTTGGCATGGCAATTACAGGTCTCAACACCTATTGATAGAGATATCAATCATCGGAATCGGAGCACAATTGCAGATTTTCGATTTTGTAGCTCTGATTTTGTGGGCTATAGTTCAGGTGATTTTCAATAAAATTAAATTTTCTACAAAATGTGTAGAAATATTCTAGCGATCCAAATGCCCGTTGGCATGGCAATTACAGGTCTCAAGGCCTATTGATAGAGGTATCAATCATCGGAATCGGAGCACAATTGCAGATTTTCGATTTTGTAGCTTTGATTTTGTGGGCTATAGTTCAGGTGATTTTCAATAAAATTAAATTTTCTACAAAATGTGTAGAAATATTCTAGCGATCCAAATGCCCGTTGGCATGGCAATTACAGGTCTCAAGGCCTATTGACAGAGGTATCAATCATCGGAATCGGAGCACAATTGCAGATTTTCGATTTTGTAGCTTTGATTTTGTGGGCTATAGTTCAGGTGATTTTCAATAAAATTAAATTTTCTACAAAATGTGTAGAAATATTCTAGCGATCCAAATGCCTGTTGGCATGGCAATTACAGGTCTCAACACCTATTGATAGAGATATCAATCATCGGAATCGGAGCACAATTGCAGATTTTCGATTTTGTAGCTCTGATTTTGTGGGCTATAGTTCAGGTGATTTTCAATAAAATTAAATTTGCTACAAAATGTGTAGAAATATTCTAGCGATCCAAATGCCCGTTGGCATGGCAATTACAGGTCTCAACACCTATTGATAGAGATATCAATCATCGGAATCGGAGCACAATTGCAGATTTTCGATTTTGTAGCTCTGATTTTGTGGGCTATAGTTCAGGTGATTTTCAATAAAATTAAATTTTCTACAAAATGTGTAGAAATATTCTAGCGATCCAAATGCCCGTTGGCATGGCAATTACAGATCTCAAGGCCTATTGATAGAGGTATCAATCATCGGAATCGGAGCACAATTGCAGATTTTCGATTTTGTAGCTTTGATTTTGTGGGCTATAGTTCAGGTGATTTTCAATAAAATTAAATTTTCTACAAAATGTGTAGAAATATTCTAGCGATCCAAATGCCCGTTGGCATGGCAATTACAGGTCTCAACACCTATTGATAGAGGTATCAATCATCGGAATCGGAGCACAATTGCAGATTTTCAATTTGTAGCTCTGATTTTGTGGGCTATAGTTCAGGTGATTTTCAATAAAATTAAATTTTCTACAAAATGTGTAGAAATATTCTAGCGATCCAAATGCCCGTTGGCATGGCAATTACAGGTCTCAAGACCTATTGATAGAGGTATCAATCATCGGAATCGGAGCACAATTGCAGATTTTCGATTTTGTAGGTTTGATTTTGTGGGCTATAGTTCAGGTGATTTTCAATAAAATTAAATTTTCTACAAAATGTGTAGAAATATTCTAGCGATCCAAATGCCCGTTGGCATGGCAATTACAGGTCTCAACACCTATTGATAGAGGTATCAATCATCGGAATCGGAGCACAATTGCAGATTTTCGATTTTGGAGCTCTGATTTTGTGGGCTATAGTTCAGGTGATTTTCAATAAAATTAAATTTGATACAAAATGTGTAGAAATATTCTAGCGATCCAAATGCCCGTTGGCATGGCAATTACAGGTCTCAACACCTATTGATAGAGGTATCAATCATCGGAATCGGAGCACAATTGCAGATTTTCGATCTTGGAGCTCTGATTTTGTGGGCTATAGTTCAGGTGATTTTCAATAAAATTAAATTTTCTACAAAATGTGTAGAAATATTCTAGCGATCCAAATGCCCGTTGGCATGGCAATTACAGGTCTCAAGACCTATTGATAGAGGTATAAATCATCGGAATCGGAGCACAATTGCAGATTTTCGATCTTGGAGCTCTGATTTTGTGGGCTATAGTTCAGGTGATTTTCAATAAAATTAAATTTTCTACAAAATGTGTAGAAATATTCTAGCGATCCAAATGCCCGTTGGCATGGCAATTACAGGTCTCAACGCCTATTGATAGAGGTATCAATCATCGGAATCGGAGCACAATTGCAGATTTTCGATTTTGTAGCTTTGATTTTGTGGGCTATAGTTCAGGTGATTTTCAATAAAATTAAATTTGCTACAAAATGTGTAGAAATATTCTAGCGATCCAAATGCCCGTTGGCATGGTAATTACAGGTCTCAAGACCTATTGATAGAGATATCAATCATCGGAATCGGAGCACAATTGCAGATTTTCGATTTTGTAGCTCTGATTTTGTGGGCTATAGTTCAGGTGATTTTCAATAAAATTAAATTTTCTACAAAATGTGTAGAAATATTCTAGCGATCCAAATGCCCGTTGGCATGGCAATTACAGGTCTCAAGGCCAATTGATAGAGGTATCAATCATCGGAATCGGAGCACAATTGCAGATTTTCGATTTTGTAGCTCTGATTTTGTGGGCTATAGTTCAGGTGATTTTCAATAAAATTAAATTTTCTACAAAATGTGCAAATATTCTAGCGATCCAAATGCCCGTTGGCATGGCAATTACAGGTCTCAACACCTATTGATAGAGATATCAATCATCGGAATCGGAGCACAATTGCAGATTTTCGATTTTGTAGCTCTGATTTTGTGGGCTATAGTTCAGGTGATTTTCAATAAAATTAAATTTGCTACAAAATGTGTAGAAATATTCTAGCGATCCAAATGCCCGTTGGCATGGCAATTACAGGTCTCAACACCTATTGATAGAGATATCAATCAACGGAATCGGAGCACAATTGCAGATTTTCGATTTTGTAGCTCTGATTTTGTGGGCTATAGTTCAGGTGATTTTCAATAAAATTAAATTTTCTACAAAATGTGTAGAAATATTCTAGCGATCCAAATGCCCGTTGGCATGGCAATTACAGGTCTCAAGACCTATTGATAGAGGTATCAATCATCGGAATCGGAGCACAATTGCAGATTTTCGATTTTGGAGCTCTGATTTTGTGGGCTATAGTTCAGGTGATTTTCAATAAAATTAAATTTTCTACAAAATGTGTAGAAATATTCTAGCGATCCAAATGCCCGTTGGCATGGCAATTACAGGTCTCAACACCTATTGATAGAGAGGTATCAATCATCGGAATCGGAGCACAATTGCAGATTTTCGATTTTGGAGCTCTGATTTTGTGGGCTATAGTTCAGGTGATTTTCAATAAAATTAAATTTTCTACAAAATGTGTAGAAATATTCTAGCGATCCAAATGCCCGTTGGCATGGCAATTACAGGTCTCAACACCTATTGATAGAGGTATCAATCATTGGAATCGGAGCACAATTGCAGATTTTCGATTTTGGAGCTCTGATTTTGTGGGCTATAGTTCAGGTGATTTTCAATAAAATTAAATTTTCTACAAAATGTGTAGAAATATTCTAGGGATCCAAATGCCCGTTGGCATGGCAATTACAGGTCTCAACACCTATTGATAGAGGTATCAATCATCGGAATCGGAGTACAATTGCAGATTTTCGATTTTGGAGCTCTGATTTTGTGGGCTATAGTTCAGGTGATTTTCAATAAAATTAAATTTTCTACAAAATGTGTAGAAATATTCTAGCGATCCAAATGCCCGTTGGCATGGCAATTACAGGTCTCAACACCTATTGATAGAGAGGTATCAATCATCGGAATCGGAGCACAATTGCAGATTTTCGATTTTGGAGCTCTGATTTTGTGGGCTATAGTTCAGGTGATTTTCAATAAAATTAAATTTTCTACAAAATGTGTAGAAATATTCTAGCGATCCAAATGCCCGTTGGCATGGCAATTACAGGTCTCAACACCTATTGATAGAGGTATCAATCATTGGAATCGGAGCACAATTGCAGATTTTCGATTTTGGAGCTCTGATTTTGTGGGCTATAGTTCAGGTGATTTTCAATAAAATTAAATTTTCTACAAAATGTGTAGAAATATTCTAGCGATCCAAATGCCCGTTGGCACGGCAATTACAGGTCTCAACACCTATTGATAGAGGTATCAATCATCGGAATCGGAGCACAATTGCAGATTTTCGATTTTGGAGCTCTGATTTTGTGGGCTATAGTTCAGGTGATTTTCAATAAAATTAAATTTTCTACAAAATGTGTAGAAATATTCTAGCGATCCAAATGCCCGTTGGCATGGCAATTACAGGTCTCAACACCTATTGATAGAGGTATCAATCATTGGAATCGGAGCACAATTGCAGATTTTCGATTTTGGAGCTCTGATTTTGTGGGCTATAGTTCAGGTGATTTTCAATAAAATTAAATTTTCTACAAAATGTGTAGAAATATTCTAGCGATCCAAATGCCCGTTGGCACGGCAATTACAGGTCTCAACACCTATTGATAGAGGTATCAATCATCGGAATCGGAGCACAATTGCAGATTTTCGATTTTGGAGCTCTGATTTTGTGGGCTATAGTTCAGGTGATTTTCAATAAAATTAAATTTTCTACAAAATGTGTAGAAATATTCTAGCGATCCAAATGCCCGTTGGCATGGCAATTACAGGTCTCAACACCTATTGATAGAGGTATCAATCATCGGAATCGGAGCACAATTGCAGATTTTCGATCTTGGAGCTCTGATTTTGTGGGCTATAGTTCAGGTGATTTTCAATAAAATTAAATTTTCTACAAAATGTGTAGAAATATTCTAGCGATCCAAATGCCCGTTGGCATGGCAATTACAGGTCTCAACACCTATTGATAGAGGTATCAATCATCGGAATCGGAGCACAATTGCAGATTTTCGATTTTGGAGCTCTGATTTTGTGGGCTATAGTTCAGGTGATTTTCAATAAAATTAAATTTTCTACAAAATGTGTAGAAATATTCTAGCGATCCAAATGCCCGTTGGCATGGCAATTACAGGTCTCAACACCTATTGATAGAGGTATCAATCATCGGAATCGGAGCACAATTGCAGATTTTCGATTTTGGAGCTCTGATTTTGTGGGCTATAGTTCAGGTGATTTTCAATAAAATTAAATTTTCTACAAAATGTGTAGAAATATTCTAGCGATCCAAATGCCCGTTGGCATGGCAATTACAGGTCTCAACACCTATTGATAGAGATATCAATCATCGGAATCGGAGCACAATTGCAGATTTTCGATTTTGTAGCTCTGATTTTGTGGGCTATAGTTCAGGTGATTTTCAATAAAATTAAATTTTCTACAAAATGTGTAGAAATATTCTAGCGATCCAAATGCCCGTTGGCATGGCAATTACAGGTCTCAAGACCTATTGATAGAGGTATCAGTCATCGGAATCGGAGCACAATTGCAGATTTTCGATTTTGGAGCTCTGATTTTGTGGGCTATAGTTCAGGTGATTTTCAATAAAATTAAATTTTCTACAAAATGTGTAGAAATATTCTAGCGATCCAAATGCCCGTTGGCATGGCAATTACAGGTCTCAACACCTATTGATAGAGAGGTATCAATCATCGGAATCGGAGCACAATTGCAGATTTTCGATTTTGGAGCTCTGATTTTGTGGGCTATAGTTCAGGTGATTTTCAATAAAATTAAATTTTCTACAAAATGTGTAGAAATATTCTAGCGATCCAAATGCCCGTTGGCATGGCAATTACAGGTCTCAACACCTATTGATAGAGGTATCAATCATTGGAATCGGAGCACAATTGCAGATTTTCGATTTTGGAGCTCTGATTTTGTGGGCTATAGTTCAGGTGATTTTCAATAAAATTAAATTTTCTACAAAATGTGTAGAAATATTCTAGCGATCCAAATGCCCGTTGGCATGGCAATTACAGGTCTCAACACCTATTGATAGAGGTATCAATCATCGGAATCGGAGCACAATTGCAGATTTTCGATTTTGGAGCTCTGATTTTGTGGGCTATAGTTCAGGTGATTTTCAATAAAATTAAATTTTCTACAAAATGTGTAGAAATATTCTAGCGATCCAAATGCCCGTTGGCATGGCAATTACAGGTCTCAACACCTATTGATAGAGGTATCAATCATCGGAATCGGAGCACAATTGCAGATTTTCGATTTTGTAGCTTTGATTTTGTGGGCTATAGTTCAGGTGATTTTCAATAAAATTAAATTTTCTACAAAATGTGTAGAAATATTCTAGCGATCCAAATGCCCGTTGGCATGGCAATTACAGGTCTCAACACCTATTGATAGAGGTATCAATCATCGGAATCGGAGCACAATTGCAGATTTTCGATCTTGGAGCTCTGATTTTGTGGGCTATAGTTCAGGTGATTTTCAATAAAATTAAATTTTCTACAAAATGTGTAGAAATATTCTAGCGATCCAAATGCCCGTTGGCATGGCAATTACAGGTCTCAACACCTATTGATAGAGGTATCAATCATCGGAATCGGAGCACAATTGCAGATTTTCGATTTTGGAGCTCTGATTTTGTGGGCTATAGTTCAGGTGATTTTCAATAAAATTAAATTTTCTACAAAATGTGTAGAAATATTCTAGCGATCCAAATGCCCGTTGGCATGGCAATTACAGGTCTCAAGACCTATTGATAGAGGTATCAATCATCGGAATCGGAGCACAATTGCAGATTTTCGATTTTGGAGCTCTGATTTTGTGGGCTATAGTTCAGGTGATTTTCAATAAAATTAAATTTTCTACAAAATGTGTAGAAATATTCTAGCGATCCAAATGCCCGTTGGCATGGCAATTACAGGTCTCAACACCTATTGATAGAGATATCAATCATCGGAATCGGAGCACAATTGCAGATTTTCGATTTTGTAGCTTTGATTTTGTGGGCTATAGTTCAGGTGATTTTCAATAAAATTAAATTTTCTACAAAATGTGTAGAAATATTCTAGCGATCCAAATGCCCGTTGGCATGGCAATTACAGGTCTCAAGACCTATTGATAGAGGTATCAATCATCGGAATCGGAGCACAATTGCAGATTTTCGATTTTGTAGCTTTGATTTTGTGGGCTATAGTTCAGGTGATTTTCAATAAAATTAAATTTTCTACAAAATGTGTAGAAATATTCTAGCGATCCAAATGCCCGTTGGCATGGCAATTACAGGTCTCAACACCTATTGATAGAGGTATCAATCATCGGAATCGGAGCACAATTGCAGATTTTCGATTTTGGAGCTCTGATTTTGTGGGCTATAGTTCAGGTGATTTTCAATAAAATTAAATTTGATACAAAATGTGTAGAAATATTCTAGCGATCCAAATGCCCGTTGGCATGGCAATTACAGGTCTCAACACCTATTGATAGAGATATCAATCATCGGAATCGGAGCACAATTGCAGATTTTCGATTTTGGAGCTCTGATTTTGTGGGCTATAGTTCAGGTGATTTTCAATAAAATTAAATTTTCTACAAAATGTGTAGAAATATTCTAGCGATCCAAATGCCCGTTGGCATGGCAATTACAGGTCTCAAGACCTATTGATAGAGGTATCAATCATCGGAATCGGAGCACAATTGCAGATTTTCGATTTTGTAGGTTTGATTTTGTGGGCTATAGTTCAGGTGATTTTCAATAAAATTAAATTTTCTACAAAATGTGTAGAAATATTCTAGCGATCCAAATGCCCATTGGCATGGCAATTACAGGTCTCAACACCTATTGATAGAGGTATCAATCATCGGAATCGGAGCACAATTGCAGATTTTCGATCTTGGAGCTCTGATTTTGTGGGCTATAGTTCAGGTGATTTTCAATAAAATTAAATTTTCTACAAAATGTGTAGAAATATTCTAGCGATCCAAATGCCCATTGGCATGGCAATTACAGGTCTCAACACCTATTGATAGAGGTATCAATCATCGGAATCGGAGCACAATTGCAGATTTTCGATTTTGGAGCTCTGATTTTGTGGGCTATAGTTCAGGTGATTTTCAATAAAATTAAATTTTCTACAAAATGTGTAGAAATATTCTAGCGATCCAAATGCCCGTTGGCATGGCAATTACAGGTCTCAAGGCCTATTGATAGAGGTATCAATCATCGGAATCGGAGCACAATTGCAGATTTTCGATTTTGTAGCTTTGATTTTGTGGGCTATAGTTCAGGTGATTTTCAATAAAATTAAATTTTCTACAAAATGTGTAGAAATATTCTAGCGATCCAAATGCCCGTTGGCATGGCAATTACAGGTCTCAACACCTATTGATAGAGATATCAATCATCGGAATCGGAGCACAATTGCAGATTTTCGATTTTGTAGCTCTGATTTTGTGGGCTATAGTTCAGGTGATTTTCAATAAAATTAAATTTGCTACAAAATGTGTAGAAATATTCTAGCGATCCAAATGCCCGTTGGCATGGCAATTACAGGTCTCAACACCTATTGATAGAGATATCAATCATCGGAATCGGAGCACAATTGCAGATTTTCGATTTTGTAGCTCTGATTTTGTGGGCTATAGTTCAGGTGATTTTCAATAAAATTAAATTTTCTACAAAATGTGTAGAAATATTCTAGCGATCCAAATGCCCGTTGGCATGGCAATTACAGGTCTCAAGACCTATTGATAGAGGTATCAGTCATCGGAATCGGAGCACAATTGCAGATTTTCGATTTTGGAGCTCTGATTTTGTGGGCTATAGTTCAGGTGATTTTCAATAAAATTAAATTTTCTACAAAATGTGTAGAAATATTCTAGCGATCCAAATGCCCGTTGGCATGGCAATTACAGGTCTCAACACCTATTGATAGAGAGGTATCAATCATCGGAATCGGAGCACAATTGCAGATTTTCGATTTTGGAGCTCTGATTTTGTGGGCTATAGTTCAGGTGATTTTCAATAAAATTAAATTTTCTACAAAATGTGTAGAAATATTCTAGCGATCCAAATGCCCGTTGGCATGGCAATTACAGGTCTCAACACCTATTGATAGAGGTATCAATCATTGGAATCGGAGCACAATTGCAGATTTTCGATTTTGGAGCTCTGATTTTGTGGGCTATAGTTCAGGTGATTTTCAATAAAATTAAATTTTCTACAAAATGTGTAGAAATATTCTAGCGATCCAAATGCCCGTTGGCACGGCAATTACAGGTCTCAACACCTATTGATAAAGGTATCAATCATCGGAATCGGAGCACAATTGCAGATTTTCGATTTTGGAGCTCTGATTTTGTGGGCTATAGTTCAGGTGATTTTCAATAAAATTAAATTTTCTACAAAATGTGTAGAAATATTCTAGCGATCCAAATGCCCGTTGGCATGGCAATTACAGGTCTCAAGACCTATTGATAGAGGTATCAATCATCGGAATCGGAGCACAATTGCAGATTTTCGATTTTGGAGCTCTGATTTTGTGGGCTATAGTTCAGGTGATTTTCAATAAAATTAAATTTTCTACAAAATGTGTAGAAATATTCTAGCGATCCAAATGCCCGTTGGCATGGCAATTACAGGTCTCAAGACCTATTGATAGAGGTATCAATCATCGGAATCGGAGCACAATTGCAGATTTTCGATTTTGGAGCTCTGATTTTGTGGGCTATAGTTCAGGTGATTTTCAATAAAATTAAATTTGCTACAAAATGTGTAGAAATATTCTAGCGATCCAAATGCCCGTTGGCATGGCAATTACAGGTCTCAACACCTATTGATAGAGATATCAATCATCGGAATCGGAGCACAATTGCAGATTTTCGATTTTGTAGCTCTGATTTTGTGGGCTATAGTTCAGGTGATTTTCAATAAAATTAAATTTGCTACAAAATGTGTAGAAATATTCTAGCGATCCAAATGCCCGTTGGCATGGCAATTACAGGTCTCAAGACCTATTGATAGAGGTATCAATCATCGGAATCGGAGCACAATTGCAGATTTTCGATTTTGGAGCTCTGATTTTGTGGGCTATAGTTCAGGTGATTTTCAATAAAATTAAATTTGCTACAAAATGTGTAGAAATATTCTAGCGATCCAAATGCCCGTTGGCATGGCAATTACAGGTCTCAACACCTATTGATAGAGATATCAATCATCGGAATCGGAGCACAATTGCAGATTTTCGATTTTGGAGCTCTGATTTTGTGGGCTATAGTTCAGGTGATTTTCAATAAAATTAAATTTGCTACAAAATGTGTAGAAATATTCTAGCGATCCAAATGCCCGTTGGCAAGGCAATTACAGGTCTCAAGGCCTATTGATAGAGGTATCAATCATCGGAATCGGAGCACAATTGCAGATTTTCGATTTTGTAGCTTTGATTTTGTGGGCTATAGTTCAGGTGATTTTCAATAAAATTAAATTTGCTACAAAATGTGTAGAAATATTCTAGCGATCCAAATGCCCGTTGGCAAGGCAATTACAGGTCTCAAGGCCTATTGATAGAGATATCAATCATCGGAATCGGAGCACAATTGCAGATTTTCGATTTTGTAGCTCTGATTTTGTGGGCTATAGTTCAGGTGATTTTCAATAAAATTAAATTTTCTACAAAATGTGTAGAAATATTCTAGCGATCCAAATGCCCGTTGGCAAGGCAATTACAGGTCTCAAGGCCTATTGATAGAGGTATCAATCATCGGAATCGGAGCACAATTGCAGATTTTCGATTTTGGAGCTCTGATTTTGTGGGCTATAGTTCAGGTGATTTTCAATAAAATTAAATTTTCTACAAAATGTGTAGAAATATTCTAGCGATCCAAATGCCCGTTGGCATGGCAATTACAGGTCTCAACACCTATTGATAGAGGTATCAATCATCGGAATCGGAGCACAATTGCAGATTTTCGATTTTGGAGCTCTGATTTTGTGGGCTATAGTTCAGGTGATTTTCAATAAAATTAAATTTTCTACAAAATGTGTAGAAATATTCTAGCGATCCAAATGCCCGTTGGCATGGCAATTACAGGTCTTAACACCTATTGATAGAGGTATCAATCATCGGAATCGGAGCACAATTGCAGATTTTCGATTTTGGAGCTTTGATTTTGTGGGCTATAGTTCAGGTGATTTTCAATAAAATTAAATTTTCTACAAAATGTGTAGAAATATTCTAGCGATCCAAATGCCCGTTGGCATGGCAATTACAGGTCTTAACACCTATTGATAGAGGTATCAATCATCGGAATCGGAGCACAATTGCAGATTTTCGATTTTGGAGCTCTGATTTTGTGGGCTATAGTTCAGGTGATTTTCAATAAAATTAAATTTTCTACAAAATGTGTAGAAATATTCTAGCGATCCAAATGCCCGTTGGCATGGAAATTACAGGTCTCAACACCTATTGATAGAGATATCAATCATCGGAATCGGAGCACAATTGCAGATTTTCGATTTTGTAGCTCTGATTTTGTGGGCTATAGTTCAGGTGATTTTCAATAAAATTAAATTTTCTACAAAATGTGTAGAAATATTCTAGCGATCCAAATGCCCGTTGGCATGGCAATTACAGATCTCAACACCTATTGATAGAGGTATCAATCATCGGAATCGGAGCACAATTGCAGATTTTCGATTTTGGAGCTCTGATTTTGTGGGCTATAGTTCAGGTGATTTTCAATAAAATTAAATTTTCTACAAAATGTGTAGAAATATTCTAGCGATCCAAATGCCCGTTGGCATGGCAATTACAGGTCTCAAGACCTATTGATAGAGGTATCAATCATCGGAATCGGAGCACAATTGCAGATTTTCGATTTTGTAGCTCTGATTTTGTGGGCTATAGTTCAGGTGATTTTCAATAAAATTAAATTTGCTACAAAATGTGTAGAAATATTCTAGCGATCCAAATGCCCGTTGCCATGGAAATTACAGGTCTCAACACCTATTGATAGAGATATCAATCATCGGAATCGGAGCACAATTGCAGATTTTCGATTTTGTAGCTCTGATTTTGTGGGCTATAGTTCAGGTGATTTTCAATAAAATTAAATTTTCTACAAAATGTGTAGAAATATTCTAGCGATCCAAATGCCCGTTGGCATGGCAATTACAGGTCTCAACACCTATTGATAGAGATATCAATCATCGGAATCGGAGCACAATTGCAGATTTTCGATTTTGTAGCTCTGATTTTGTGGGCTATAGTTCAGGTGATTTTCAATAAAATTAAATTTTCTACAAAATGTGTAGAAATATTCTAGCGATCCAAATGCCCGTTGGCATGGCAATTACAGGTCTCAACACCTATTGATAGAGGTATCAATCATCGGAATCGGAGCACAATTGCAGATTTTCGATTTTGGAGCTCTGATTTTGTGGGCTATAGTTCAGGTGATTTTCAATAAAATTAAATTTTCTACAAAATGTGTAGAAATATTCTAGCGATCCAAATGTCCGTTGGCATGGCAATTACAGGTCTTAACACCTATTGATAGAGGTATCAATCATCGGAATCGGAGCACAATTGCAGATTTTCGATTTTGGAGCTCTGATTTTGTGGGCTATAGTTCAGGTGATTTTCAATAAAATTAAATTTTCTACAAAATGTGTAGAAATATTCTAGCGATCCAAATGCCTGTTGGCATGGCAATTACAGGTCTCAACACCTATTGATAGAGGTATCAATCATCGGAATCGGAGCACAATTGCAGATTTTCGATTTTGGAGCTCTGATTTTGTGGGCTATAGTTCAGGTGATTTTCAATAAAATTAAATTTTCTACAAAATGTGTAGAAATATTCTAGCGATCCAAATGCCCGTTGGCATGGCAATTACAGGTCTCAACACCTATTGATAGAGGTATCAATCATCGGAATCGGAGCACAATTGCAGATTTTCGATTTTGGAGCTCTGATTTTGTGGGCTATAGTTCAGGTGATTTTCAATAAAATTAAATTTTCTACAAAATGTGTAGAAATATTCTAGCGATCCAAATGCCCGTTGGCATGGCAATTACAGGTCTCAACACCTATTGATAGAGGTATCAATCATCGGAATCGGAGCACAATTGCAGATTTTCGATTTTGGAGCTCTGATTTTGTGGGCTATAGTTCAGGTAATTTTCAATAAAATTAAATTTTCTACAAAATGTGTAGAAATATTCTAGCGATCCAAATGTCCGTTGGCATGGCAATTACAGGTCTCAACACCTATTGATAGAGGTATCAATCATCGGAATCGGAGCACAATTGCAGATTTTCGATTTTGGAGCTCTGATTTTGTGGGCTATAGTTCAGGTGATTTTCAATAAAATTAAATTTTCTACAAAATGTGTAGAAATATTCTAGCGATCCAAATGCCCGTTGGCATGGCAATTACAGGTCTCAAGACCTATTGATAGAGGTATCAACCATCGGAATCGGAGCACAATTGCAGATTTTCGATTTTGGAGGTCTGATTTTGTGGGCTATAGTTCAGGTGATTTTCAATAAAATTAAATTGTCTACAAAATGTGTAGAAATATTCTAGCGATCCAAATGCCCGTTGGCATGGCAATTACAGGTCTCAAGACCTATTGATAGAGGTATCAATCATCGGAATCGGAGCACAATTGCAGATTTTTGATTTTGTGGGCTATAGTTCAGGTGATTTTCAATAAAATTAAATTTTCTACAAAATGTGTAGAAATATTCTAGCGATCCAAATGCCCGTTGGCATGGCAATTACAGGTCTCAAGACCTATTGATAGAGGTATCAATCATCGGAATCGGAGCACAATTGCAGATTTTTGATTTTGTGGGCTATAGTTCAGGTGATTTTCAATAAAATTAAATTTTCTACAAAATGTGTAGAAATATTCTAGCGATCCAAATGCCCGTTGGCATGGCAATTACAGGTCTCAAGACCTATTGATAGAGGTATCAATCATCGGAATCGGAGCACAATTGCAGATTTTTGATTTTGTGGGCTATAGTTCAGGTGATTTTCAATAAAATTAAATTTTCTACAAAATGTGTAGAAATATTCTAGCGATCCAAATGCCCGTTGGCATGGCAATTACAGGTCTCAAGACCTATTGATAGAGGTATCAATCATCGGAATCGGAGCACAATTGCAGATTTTTGATTTTGTGGGCTATAGTTCAGGTGATTTTCAATAAAATTAAATTTTCTACAAAATGTGTAGAAATATTCTAGCGATCCAAATGCCCGTTGGCATGGCAATTACAGGTCTCAAGACCTATTGATAGAGGTATCAATCATCGGAATCGGAGCACAATTGCAGATTTTTGATTTTGTGGGCTATAGTTCAGGTGATTTTCAATAAAATTAAATTTTCTACAAAATGTGTAGAAATATTCTAGCGATCCAAATGCCCGTTGGCATGGCAATTACAGGTCTCAAGACCTATTGATAGAGGTATCAATCATCGGAATCGGAGCACAATTGCAGATTTTCGATTTTGGAGCTCTGATTTTGTGGGCTATAGTTCAGGTGATTTTCAATAAAATTAAATTTTCTACAAAATGTGTAGAAATATTCTAGCGATCCAAATGCCCGTTGGCATGGCAATTACAGGTCTCAAGACCTATTGATAGAGGTATCAACCATCGGAATCGGAGCACAATTGCAGATTTTCGATTTTGGAGGTCTGATTTTGTGGGCTATAGTTCAGGTGATTTTCAATAAAATTAAATTGTCTACAAAATGTGTAGAAATATTCTAGCGATCCAAATGCCCGTTGGCATGGCAATTACAGGTCTCAAGACCTATTGATAGAGGTATCAATCATCGGAATCGGAGCACAATTGCAGATTTTTGATTTTGTGGGCTATAGTTCAGGTGATTTTCAATAAAATTAAATTTTCTACAAAATGTGTAGAAATATTCTAGCGATCCAAATGCCCGTTGGCATGGCAATTACAGGTCTCAAGACCTATTGATAGAGGTATCAATCATCGGAATCGGAGCACAATTGCAGATTTTTGATTTTGTGGGCTATAGTTCAGGTGATTTTCAATAAAATTAAATTTTCTACAAAATGTGTAGAAATATTCTAGCGATCCAAATGCCCGTTGGTATGGCAATTACAGGTCTCAAGACCTATTGATAGAGGTATCAATCATCGGAATCGGAGCACAATTGCAGATTTTTGATTTTGTGGGCTATAGTTCAGGTGATTTTCAATAAAATTAAATTTTCTACAAAATGTGTAGAAATATTCTAGCGATCCAAATGCCCGTTGGCATGGCAATTACAGGTCTTAACACCTATTGATAGAGGTATCAATCATCGGAATCGGAGCACAATTGCAGATTTTCGATTTTGGAGCTCTGATTTTGTGGGCTATAGTTCAGGTGATTTTCAATAAAATTAAATTTTCTACAAAATGTGTAGAAATATTCTAGCGATCCAAATGCCGGTTGGCATGACAATTACAGGTCTCAACACCTATTGATAGAGGTATCAATCATCGGAATCGGAGCACAATTGCAGATTTTCGATTTTGGAGCTCTGATTTTGTGGGCTATAGTTCAGGTGATTTTCAATAAAATTAAATTTTCTACAAAATGTGTAGAAATATTCTAGCGATCCAAATGCCCGTTGGCATGGCAATTACAGGTCTCAACACCTATTGATAGAGGTATCAATCATCGGAATCGGAGCACAATTGCAGATTTTCGATTTTGGAGCTCTGATTTTGTGCCCGTGATTTTCAATAAAATTAAATTTTCTACAAAATGTGTAGAAATATTCTAGCGATCCAAATGCCGGTTGGCATGACAATTACAGGTCTCAACACCTATTGATAGAGGTATCAATCATCGGAATCGGAGCACAATTGCAGATTTTCGATTTTGGAGCTCTGATTTTGTGGGCTATAGTTCAGGTGATTTTCAATAAAATTAAATTTTCTACAAAATGTGTAGAAATATTCTAGCGATCCAAATGCCGGTTGGCATGACAATTACAGGTCTCAACACCTATTGATAGAGGTATCAATCATCGGAATCGGAGCACAATTGCAGATTTTCGATTTTGGAGCTTTGATTTTGTGGGCTATAGTTCAGGTGATTTTCAATAAAATTAAATTTTCTACAAAATGTGTAGAAATATTCTAGCGATCCAAATGCCGGTTGGCATGACAATTACAGGTCTCAACACCTATTGATAGAGGTATCAATCATCGGAATCGGAGCACAATTGCAGATTTTCGATTTTGGAGCTCTGATTTTGTGGGCTATATGTAACAAAATCCCCCAAAAGGGATTTTGTTAAACAGAACATAGCAATAGAGGTCTGGTTGCGGTATTGCACTGGCTGAAGCTCGCCGCTAGGCGTGGGGGTTACCAGACATATTGCTATGCTTGAAAACCGCATAGAGATAAAACGAAGGAGACAAGAAAATTATTCTACTGTGCCACGACCACAGTGGTAGAAAATCATAAAAGGGAGCGTTCGACAAGGACGCCGGTGCCACTCCGGCGACCCTGCTCAAGGCCTAGGTCAGCACAAGGCCGCCCATCCTCACGCGATCACAAAGAACTATTTAGTTACACATCACTAAAAACTTGAAAATGATAAAAGAGGGAAAAAACTGTAATTACGCAGGAAAAAACCCAAATCGAAAAAAAATGAAATGAGAATAATGAAATGAGAAAAACAAAAATTTGAAAGAAAAAAAATGAACCGTTAATGAAAATAAAACCAGAAAAAAAATGTGGTGCGAATCGATTATGGGGTGATGTCGCATGTGACGCCACCCGGAACCTGTAAAACCCGTTAAAAATTTAACTATATATATATAAAAAAATATAATAATAAAACAACAAAAAAAAAAAAAACCAAATTTGGCTCACAAAAGTTAAAGAAAGAAAAATATAAAAACACGCGGTGTTTCCAAGTTCTTGTTTATTTTTCTTGGAAAAACACCATACCTGAATACACTTGAAATTTTAGGCCTGTCCGACCCAATATAACAGCGCCGACGCAGGAACTCAGCTGCCCCCTCTGGCTTCTCGAACCCCACTCCTTTAGGAGGAGTTGCTGCCACAAACCCAACTTTTACCGGAACTTACTTGAGACTTGAGTACTAGTGGCAATTATATTTTGTTAACCACTTCAAAATTATACGAATAAATTAATTATGCTTATGACAAAGCGATCTCAAAATTTTTTCTCTATACAAAATGCCCTGTTAAATTACAAAGCACCCGAGAATAAAACAGCAAAAGTGTATGCCCCAGAACACACGAAAAAAACTTGAGCCAAATCTCAAAGGTCAAGAAATGTTTACCACAATGTATGATTTAATTGTATATTTTATATTTATTTATCTGAACTTTATTAATTTGGTCGAAACTTTATTAACTCCACACGGAAAAATTTTATAATATGTAATAACAATTATCATTTTATTTAATTCACTAAATTATCAATACACTGTTTCAATAAATTTTCTTTTGTATTCTTATATGTATATACACCGTTTATTCAGAATATATTGCACTCTTAAAGATTATTTTTATATAAAAAGAAAATATACAACACAAACTTTTCTTAAAGCCAAAGTATCCAAATGTACTTAATACAAAATCTCCATTGAGCCAAAAAAAAACGTAACTCAATTTTCAACAAAACAAAAAATAATAAGTCCAAACTAAGCATTTTACATTTTTACATAACCACATAGAGTAAAACTCCAAATTTGACTTTTGTTTTATTTTCTTTCAATTTAAAATTGGACCTTCTTCTTTTAATTTCCAAAACGAGACTAACCAAAAAAAACGTACGACGCGTACCAAAAAAAAATAATTTTTTTCCCCCACCCAAAAGAAATTTTAATCATATATATAAAAAAAAAAACCGACCGATAAATTTCGGGTGACGTACACATACGACATCACCCAAAATCGACTCGCACACACCAATACTATTTAATTTAATCACTGGAACATTCCATTTACATGGAAAATCCACGCGCTAACCAAAACAAAACAGATGAAGCAAAACGACAACCACTACACGTCATTACATACCATCAAACAAAAAATGATAAAACGAATCGAGTAACCGACCAAAATACGGAGAAGTATAAAATGCTAAATGGTACACTCTACCAAAAAAAAATATATTTTCTATTACAAATTAAGCCAAAGAAAGAATGACGTGTAGTGGAAGAGATTTTATGCAGCGCAGTGGATAAACATGCAACCTTGTTGGGATTTTCAACCGTAATTACAGATTTAAATTAAACAGATCATAACAACCACAAGCGGTTGTTACAGCGTGGGGACGACTCACACCCGAGAAAAGATCTCAAAGCCAGGCATGAAAGTAAGAGGGAAGGAGAAAAAAATTTCACTAATAATTTGTCACAATCGTATATCCTTGGCATGATAAACTCCCAAAGGTTTTCCATCAAGATTTCTGATATTATAAGAGACTGTTCCGATTTTATCAGTGATAAAAGCAGGAATAAACTTAGCAGCTAACTTTGCAGAAAATCTATCAGGAGCACTACTTTGTGCGAAGGATCGGACAAACACAGGTTGATCAGGCAGGAAATTCCTATTGGTACTTCGTAAATTATACCGAATGGCGGATTTCTCATGTGCAACCTTCAGGTAATGAGTTATTTGATCACGAATAAGATTTAATCTATTAGACTTGGACAACACATGTATTTCGTTATCATCCTGAGGAGATAAAAGTTTACGTAAAGCATAATCTGAACCGTTTAGTGACATGTGTTGACCAAAGACCAAATAGTGAGGAGAAAAATTCGTGACGTCGTGTTTAACATTTCGCAATGCCGCAGTGATTTCAGAGAGATGGCAATCCCATTCATTATGTGCATGATCATCAAGATAAGAACGAATACTAGACAGTAACGTCCGATTAACTCTCTCAGAAGCGTTGCTTTGAGGAGAGTAAATAGGAGTACGTATATGATCAACATTATATTTTTTTAAGAGATCTTTAAATAAGTTAGATATGAATTGTTTGCCATTATCAGAAGTAATCACTGCAGGCACAGAGAAAAGTAAAAACACCTCATTTTCCAAAAAGCTACACAGAGAAGAGGCGGAAGCTTCACGCAATGGTTTGACTAGAACAAACTTTGAATAATGATCCAACACTATAGCGATACAGGTATTACCTCGTTTGGAGCGAGGATAAGGTCCAAGGAAATCAACGAACAATTTTTCAAAAGGTCTGGTAGACTCAGTTTGAGAACCCATCAAAGGTTGAGTGCTAAAATTTACAGGCTTATTCATCTTGCATTGTACACAATTAGAGATGAAAAGTTTGATTTGTTTAGTCATACCAAACCAGAAAAATTGCCGTTGAAGTCGTTCTACAGTTTTTTTAATACCCATATGAGCAGAAGTAGGAGAAGAATGAGCCAGTTCAATTAAGTTTGCAGTCAAGGACAACGGAACTACTAACTTCCATTCAGACAAATCAGTGGACGTATAACGAGAAGCGTAGGAAGGTAAGATCAAGAGTTTATTATCACGAATTTTGAAGTTGTGATCGCAATCTTTTAATTGTTGTACTCGATTGATCTGTTGAACATATTCATCGTCCTGAAAAGCTGAAGAGTTAAGATCAATATGTAGAACCGAATTGTCACTTGAAGAATTTAAACTAGACACATTTTCTTGTATAACAGGAGAATCACAAAGTAAGGAGGAATCATCATTCAAAGTAGTTTCAACAGGAGGAAAAGGTTGATCATTACTTACATCGTCTGTGGGCTCACTATAAAAAGCTCTAGAGAGGGCATCAGGTACAACATTCACCGTTCCTTTACGATATCCGATATCAAATTTGTACGCTTGCAGTTTTAAACTCCAGCGGGCGAGTCTACCAGATAGATCTTTTTGGGACATCAACCAGCGGAGACTAGCGTGATCAGTATAAATCGTGAACGGGTATCCCTCGATATAGGGCCGAAATTTTTGGACGCTAAGTACTGCTGCGTAGCACTCCAACTCAGTTACAGAATAATTCCTCTGAGCGGCATTAAGTTTGTGCGAAAAGAATTCAATGGGGTGTTCAGCGCCATCAGGATCAAGCTGAAAAAGTACACTACCCACGCCAACAGCACTTGCGTCGCATTGGATGAAGAAAGGGCGCCCATAGTCAGGATTAGCTAAAACAGGAGCAGACGATAAAGATACTTTAAGAGATTGGAAGGATTCCTCAGCGTGAAGATTCCATTTAGACTTAGATTTTTTCCCTGTCAGATCGGTTAGTGGAGCAGCTAAAGACGCGAAGTTTTTAATAAAACGCCTATACCACCCACATAAACCCAAGAAACTACGTATTTGTTTAGTTGTTTTTGGTCGAGGAAATTCTCTAATTGCCTTACATTTTTCTGGGTTGGTGCGAAGGCAACCATCACCCACTAAATAACCCAGGTATTTAACCTCCTTCAAAACAAACTGACTCTTTTCTAAATTTATGGTTAAACCAGCCTTTACTAGCAACGAAGCCACAACTTCCAAAAGTTCCAAGTGTTCATCAAAAGTGGACGAAGTAACCAATAAATCATCAAGGTAGACGAATACTTTGTCGTGCAGTTGATAAGGAATCACCCGATGCATAAGGCGACACAGTGTTTGGGGAGCGTTGCACAACCCAAAGGGCATGACCTTGAAGTGATACAAGGGACGACCAGGGACAGTAAACGCCGTCTTATCTCGGGATTGCGGGTCAAGAGGGATCTGCCAAAAGGCATCTTTTAGATCAATAGTTGATATATAGCGAGTTTGATCCAAACGACCCAACAATCCGTTGATAAGGGGAAGCGGATACGCATCCCTGACCGTCACCTTGTTCACCTCCCGGGCATCCAAACACAAGCGTACTTGGCCATTAGCCTTATGCACCATGGTGACAGGAGAACACCATGAACTGTGGCTTTCTTCAATCACATCCAGTGATAACATCCTATCTAGCTCATCGTACATTAGTTTTTGCTTAGCAGGAGAAACAGAGTAAAAACGTTGCTTAACAGGCTTGGATTCACCAACATCAATCTCATGAGAGATTAATGTAGTTCGTCCAAGACCCATTTTAGCACTTGACGGAAATTTTTTAACTATTGTAGAGAGCTTTAAGTTATCATCTGGAGAGAGAGAATGGAATTTAGGAGAACAAGATATTTCTGCGGAGTCCGATAATTCACTCAACGCAGGTAGTTGCAAA
This sequence comes from Tipula helvola, assembly GCA_963556165.1. Classification (NCBI taxonomy): domain Eukaryota; kingdom Metazoa; phylum Arthropoda; class Insecta; order Diptera; family Tipulidae; genus Tipula; species Tipula helvola. The sequence goes on from OY744483.1 coordinate 279,231,059, forward strand.
GTAATGCCGAATTTATTCCAAAAGTCAATCCCTAAATAAAGAGATTGCTTTAGAGAAGGTACTAAAAAGAATCGCATGTAATGAGATTGGGAATTAAAGCTAACCTGAACATTTATGTAACCAATGACGTTCTGAGATTGACCACTCGCAGTCTGAATAGAAGTAGGAAAATTATGAATATGAAGGTTGTTGTCCGCCAACAACTTTTCAGAACCACAACCCAACACACTTACACTCGCTCCACTATCTAATAGACCTCGGTATGGAACATCATTGACAAGAATATCGGCATAAGGCCGTTTATCGCTTGTCTCAGAACCGAGTACTGAAGAAACAACAAAGGATCGCAAAATCCGACGTTGCTCCCAGTATTTTTTTGAGCGAAGTAACTGAGCTGAGATGAGTTTCCCAAAAGTGTTGGGGAGAGACGGAACGGAATCAGAAAAATTAGAACTATTGTTAAATGAAGAAGTTGAAGGAATGGAGTGTTCCAATTTGGAAAAGGAATTTACTCGACATTCAGGTGGAGAAACAGGCAAGCAAGAGTCCGATACCATTAGGTCGGAACCAGCTGAACCAGATCCAGAAGAGATTGCGGAGTCAAAGGACTCAACGCGAACTTTCACTGGTTCGACTGATTCTTTCCATCTGGCATCAGTCTCTTCCGAAACTCTGGGTCGGTATTGCTGACTGCATCTACTTTGGTAATTATTGTTGGGGTTGAGATGGTCTGTGGTTCCTGGTTCCCCGATCTCCATGAACCACTGATCTGGTTTCCCGCACAACGAACACAATTTGTTGAAATGGTGCCTTTGAGACCACAGCGATAGCAAAAGGCACCCAAGTGAGGACGAGGACAGTCTCGAAAACCATGCCCTATATCAGAACAATTATAGCAAATGTAATTACGGCCAGATCTAGAGGTATTGGTTACATTAGTTGAAGGAGAAATAGAGGAGGGTTTAAAAGACTTAGAGTTTGTCATAGTCGTTCCCATTGGAGCACGATAAGAATGACTTGGACTAATCGCAGAAATAAGTTGCACAGATTCGGACGTCGGAACAAAAACACCAGATGGAACGCGATATGCGGTTCCTGACGTATCTGCGGATGAAACTGATGGATTAGAAATTGAAACGACTGGTTCTGAATCATACATTCTCTCAACACCGAGTTCATTGATACTACGACGAGGGTGCATCGAGTAATCAGGTGGAGAACGAAAACGTTTTAGCGAATCTTCCCATGAAGTACAACTTTTGATGAGCTCATTGATATGTGAGAAGTGTCGATCAGTAAGTTGATACTGAAGGACAGGCTTCATATTGTTCATCAGTAGTTGTATGAATTCATCGTCGCTGTAAGGGGTGTGACACTGCAGGGCCAAATTCCACATGTGATGATAAAATTCCAAGAATGATTCGTTAGGTAACTGTTTGCGAGACTCAACCATACGACGAATTTCGTAGGGAGTACGCCTATCTTTAAATCTTTCTTGGAAGGCTAATCGGAGGCTATCCCAAGGTGCTGAAGGATTATACCTGCGGTAGGTCCAGTACCACTGCAGTGCCACATCTTTCAGGACAAGATGCAGATCCAGAAGTACAGAGGAAGGTGATAGATTGTTGGATTTCACTACAGAGTCCAGCTGAAAAAGGAACATGTCCACAGTGATATCAGAAGGTGAACCTGTGTAGGAAATCCCACATCGAGATAAAGAACGTCTATTGAAATCAGGATTATATTGAGTAGATGGATTATGAATTGCTGAAGGCACGGGATTCAAAGTACTATTATGAAGATCTCTAGCATCTGGTGCTGACTGAAAATTAGGACGTTGGGTGGCCTGCTCCGGAGATGAACGCTCTTTAGAGACAGGTTCCATGAAAGAATGAGTTAATTCAGGCAAATTATTGTCCTGCGGGTTTATCGCCGTGGAAACAAGTGGATCTCTTGCAGGACCAGCAAAATCAGGGTGAGGAGGTGGCCCAAAAGACACCTCCGGAACAGGAATTTTTAACGTTGGATTTAACTGACTATGCACACCGGCTGCTTGTTCCGCATCCAGCTGTATTCTCACTTCGTTGGTCAGCAGTTGAACTTGAGCCGTCAATACTCTCATCATTTCCGCCTGATCAATTGAATTAGGATCCACATTAAATGCCTTAATTAATTCGTCCATTATGAAAAGATTGAGTGAAACAGAGAAGAAAAAAAAAAAATTTAAAGCTACAAAAAAAAATTAACCAAAATTGAATTTAAACGTGATTTTAAACGTAATGAGAGTTAATTTTCGACAAATGTAAATTAACAATATTATTTTAAAAAATTTCTAACTTATATTTACTTTATAGAAAACTGAATAAATTATAGTTATAATTAAAGTTACCTAAACCAAAAGTTAGTAAAATTTAAAGCTACAACTGAATACCAAATGAAGACCAGCGATACTGGCAATTCCACAAAAAAAAATCAAACAAATTATTTAATTGAAGCAATTACTGAAAAAAAATAAATTTTACCCATCAAAAAAAAAATTAACTATAAAAATATTTGAATATATATATATATATATATATATGAAAAAACAAGATAGAATTACTTAATTTAAAGCAGAAAAAAATTTTTTAAATTATTAATTAATTATTTAAAGAAATTTATTGAAAACATATATTGAAGCACCAATCTCAAATTAGACTCACTATGACCAAGTAGATATCCACAAGCCGGGCTGTTTGAGGAGCTGCGAGCACAAATTACTATCCACTGGACCACTCGCGTCAATACTGAACTAGCGCTCAACTCAAAACCTTTTTCTCATCCGTACTCGCCAGTCTATCCCAAGGTAATGTGTTGGAATCTAAAGTGTTGCTTAATACCTCAATATAATTTAAAGGACAAAAAGAATTTATGTTTACTGAGTTTACTAATGAAATGAATGTGAAAAAAAATAAAAGAAAATGAATTGAATTTATATATATATATCCAAAAAAAATTACCAAAAAAAATTACTTTAAATATCAATATCCCAAAACCGAAAAAAAAAATTAATGAAAATAATTTGACAAAATAATGAAAATTAGAATGAACTTTTTAAATTATAACTATAATAATCACGTAGATATCAACAAGTCGGAAGGATTGAGGAGCTGGAAAATTACTATGGTTATCCCAAGGACTTATCCGCGGTAAAGCACTACTATCACTCGACTCAAACACTGTATGAACAACCGCACTTGCCGGTCTATCCCACGGTAGATTATTATTGCCTGAATTCATTCGCACGCAAAATATAACCAAAAACAAAAAAAATCAAAATACCGAAATAGAATTATAAAAAAAATGAACTGACCAAAATTATTAATAGTATTTTAGCTGCTCCATTAACCAAAACTGAAAACAACCAATAATCAAAAAAAATTCCCAAAAAAAAAAATGAAAAAGCAAAAGAAAAATAAGTAAAGCGTATTACTTGTACAAAAATACAAAATGTGATCACGCGAGAGATGATCACGGCCCCATGCTGAGCCAGACACGAACGCTATAATAATAAAAATAATAAAAATTACCACTGTGGTCCCAGTAGTTTAATTAGAATTGAACAAAAAAATTTGAAAAATAAAATTTTACCTGAAAGTAGAAATTGACTAAAGATGTGCCAATGAGTACTGCGACCACGAACTGTCCAATCAACACCACATTGGTGGAAACAACAAGTTCGCGATCCCAACACCCATGACACATGGAACCAACATGACGAGCGATCCAGCAAGATCAAATAACCAAAGGTTAGAACATGCTGTGATCCCTCCCCATGAAGGTAGTCGGACTGAAATAAAAAAATTAAATTAATTGTAGGGTACGAAGACTTTAAAAATTTAAAAAGACTAAACCCAGAACGAAAGAAGAATGAGCTTAACCACAATCAATGCCACATGGCAGAAATGGTAAGCCCATTCATCAGACGAGCTGAGAATAGGGATCAACATTCTCATCTGCATGCAATCAAACAGCTTACGCTGGTTGCAATGCAGATTTGAATGTTGATCGGGCAGAAAACGTTGATGTGAGCACCCGTGCAAGCTCAAACAACGCAAGCGTTGGACTTTGCACGTGGTACTCACAACAAGTAAGCTGAAAAAAATTGTGACATTAAAGACGAAAATGCAAAAAAAAATTAGCCGAGGTTTGGGCGCCACTGTAACAAAATCCCCCAAAAGGGATTTTGTTAAACAGAACATAGCAATAGAGGTCTGGTTGCGGTATTGCACTGGCTGAAGCTCGCCGCTAGGCGTGGGGGTTACCAGACATATTGCTATGCTTGAAAACCGCATAGAGATAAAACGAAGGAGACAAGAAAATTATTCTACTGTGCCACGACCACAGTGGTAGAAAATCATAAAAGGGAGCGTTCGACAAGGACGCCGGTGCCACTCCGGCGACCCTGCTCAAGGCCTAGGTCAGCACAAGGCCGCCCATCCTCACGCGATCACAAAGAACTATTTAGTTACACATCACTAAAAACTTGAAAATGATAAAAGAGGGAAAAAACTGTAATTACGCAGGAAAAAACCCAAATCGAAAAAAAATGAAATGAGAATAATGAAATGAGAAAAACAAAAATTTGAAAGAAAAAAAATGAACCGTTAATGAAAATAAAACCAGAAAAAAAATGTGGTGCGAATCGATTATGGGGTGATGTCGCATGTGACGCCACCCGGAACCTGTAAAACCCGTTAAAAATTTAACTATATATATATAAAAAAATATAATAATAAAACAACAAAAAAAAAAAAAACCAAATTTGGCTCACAAAAGTTAAAGAAAGAAAAATATAAAAACACGCGGTGTTTCCAAGTTCTTGTTTATTTTTCTTGGAAAAACACCATACCTGAATACACTTGAAATTTTAGGCCTGTCCGACCCAATATAACAGCGCCGACGCAGGAACTCAGCTGCCCCCTCTGGCTTCTCGAACCCCACTCCTTTAGGAGGAGTTGCTGCCACAAACCCAACTTTTACCGGAACTTACTTGAGACTTGAGTACTAGTGGCAATTATATTTTGTTAACCACTTCAAAATTATACGAATAAATTAATTATGCTTATGACAAAGCGATCTCAAAATTTTTTCTCTATACAAAATGCCCTGTTAAATTACAAAGCACCCGAGAATAAAACAGCAAAAGTGTATGCCCCAGAACACACGAAAAAAACTTGAGCCAAATCTCAAAGGTCAAGAAATGTTTACCACAATGTATGATTTAATTGTATATTTTATATTTATTTATCTGAACTTTATTAATTTGGTCGAAACTTTATTAACTCCACACGGAAAAATTTTATAATATGTAATAACAATTATCATTTTATTTAATTCACTAAATTATCAATACACTGTTTCAATAAATTTTCTTTTGTATTCTTATATGTATATACACCGTTTATTCAGAATATATTGCACTCTTAAAGATTATTTTTATATAAAAAGAAAATATACAACACAAACTTTTCTTAAAGCCAAAGTATCCAAATGTACTTAATACAAAATCTCCATTGAGCCAAAAAAAAACGTAACTCAATTTTCAACAAAACAAAAAATAATAAGTCCAAACTAAGCATTTTACATTTTTACATAACCACATAGAGTAAAACTCCAAATTTGACTTTTGTTTTATTTTCTTTCAATTTAAAATTGGACCTTCTTCTTTTAATTTCCAAAACGAGACTAACCAAAAAAAACGTACGACGCGTACCAAAAAAAAATAATTTTTTTCCCCCACCCAAAAGAAATTTTAATCATATATATAAAAAAAAAACCGACCGATAAATTTCGGGTGACGTACACATACGACATCACCCAAAATCGACTCGCACACACCAATACTATTTAATTTAATCACTGGAACATTCCATTTACATGGAAAATCCACGCGCTAACCAAAACAAAACAGATGAAGCAAAACGACAACCACTACACGTCATTACATACCATCAAACAAAAAATGATAAAACGAATCGAGTAACCGACCAAAATACGGAGAAGTATAAAATGCTAAATGGTACACTCTACCAAAAAAAAAATATATTTTCTATTACAAATTAAGCCAAAGAAAGAATGACGTGTAGTGGAAGAGATTTTATGCAGCGCAGTGGATAAACATGCAACCTTGTTGGGATTTTCAACCGTAATTACAGATTTAAATTAAACAGATCATAACAACCACAAGCGGTTGTTACATATAGTTCAGGTGATTTTCAATAAAATTAAATTTTCTACAAAATGTGTAGAAATATTCTGGCGATCCAAATGCCCGTTGGCATGGCAATTACAGGTCTCAAGACCTATTGATAGAGGTATCAATCATCGGAATCGGAGCACAATTGCAGATTTTCGATTTTGGAGGTCTGATTTTGTGGGCTATAGTTCAGGTGATTTTCAATAAAATTAAATTTTCTAAAAAATGTGTAGAAATATTCTAGCGATCCAAATGCCCGTTGGCATGGCAATTACAGGTCTCAACACCTATTGATAGAGGTATCAATCATCGGAATCGGAGCACAATTGCAGATTTTCGATTTTGGAGCTCTGATTTTGTGGGCTATAGTTCAGGTGATTTTCAATAAAATTAAATTTTCTACAAAATGTGTAGAAATATTCTAGCGATCCAAATGCCCGTTGGCATGGCAATTACAGTTCTCAAGACCTATTGATAGAGGTATAAATCATCGGAATCGGAGCACAATTGCAGATTTTCGATTTTGGAGGTCTGATTTTGTGGGCTATAGTTCAGGTGATTTTCAATAAAATTAAATTTTCTACAAAATGTGTAGAAATATTCTAGCGATCCAAATGCCCGTTGGCATGGCAATTACAAGTCTCAACACCTATTGATAAAGGTATCAATCATCGGAATCGGAGCACAATTGCAGATTTTCGATTTTGTAGCTCTGATTTTGTGGGCTATAGTTCACGTGATTTTCAATAAAATTAAATTTTCTACAAAATGTGTAGAAATATTCTAGCGATCCAAATGCCCGTTGGCATGGCAATTACAGGTCTCAAGACCTATTGATAGAGGTATCAATCATCGGAATCGGAGCACAATTGCAGATTTTTGATTTTGTGGGCTATAGTTCAGGTGATTTTCAATAAAATTAAATTTTCTACAAAATGTGTAGAAATATTCTAGCGATCCAAATGCCCGTTGGCATGGCAATTACAGGTCTCAAGACCTATTGATAGAGGTATCAATCATCGGAATCGGAGCACAATTACAGATTTTCGATTTTGGAGCTTTGATTTTGTGGGCTATAGTTCAGGTGATTTTCAATAAAATTAAATTTTCTACAAAATGTGTAGAAATATTCTAGCGATCCAAATGTCCGTTGGCATGGCAATTACAGGTCTCAAGGCCTATTGATAGAGGTATCAATCATCGGAATCGGAGCACAATTGCAGATTTTCGATTTTGGAGCTCTGATTTTGTGGGCTATAGTTCAGGTGATTTTCAATAAAATTAAATTTTCTACAAAATGTGTAGAAATATTCTAGCGATCCAAATGCCCGTTGGCATGGCAATTACAGGTCTCAACACCTATTGATAGAGGTATCAACCATCGGAATCGGAGCACAATTGCAGATTTTCGATTTTGGAGGTCTGATTTTGTGGGCTATAGTTCAGGTGATTTTCAATAAAATTAAATTGTCTACAAAATGTGTAGAAATATTCTAGCGATCCAAATGCCCGTTGGCATGACAATTACAGGTCTCAACACCTATTGATAGAGGTATCAATCATCGGAATCGGAGCACAATTGCAGATTTTCGATTTTGGAGCTCTGATTTTGTGGGCTATAGTTCAGGTGATTTTCAATAAAATTAAATTTTCTACAAAATGTGTAGAAATATTCTAGCGATCCAAATGCCGGTTGGCATGACAATTACAGGTCTCAACACCTATTGATAGAGGTATCAATCATCGGAATCGGAGCACAATTGCAGATTTTCGATTTTGGAGCTCTGATTTTGTGGGCTATAGTTCAGGTGATTTTCAATAAAATTAAATTTTCTACAAAATGTGTAGAAATATTCTAGCGATCCAAATGCCGGTTGGCATGACAATTACAGGTCTCAACACCTATTGATAGAGGTATCAATCATCGGAATCGGAGCACAATTGCAGATTTTCGATTTTGGAGCTTTGATTTTGTGGGCTATAGTTCAGGTGATTTTCAATAAAATTAAATTTTCTACAAAATGTGTAGAAATATTCTAGCGATCCAAATGCCCGTTGGCATGGCAATTACAGGTCTCAACACCTATTGATAGAGGTATCAATCATCGGAATCGGAGCACAATTGCAGATTTTCGATTTTGGAGCTCTGATTTTGTGGGCTATAGTTCAGGTGATTTTCAATAAAATTAAATTTTCTACAAAATGTGTAGAAATATTCTAGCGATCCAAATGCCGGTTGGCATGACAATTACAGGTCTCAACACCTATTGATAGAGGTATCAATCATCGGAATCGGAGCACAATTGCAGATTTTCGATTTTGGAGCTCTGATTTTGTGGGCTATAGTTCAGGTGATTTTCAATAAAATTAAATTTTCTACAAAATGTGTAGAAATATTCTAGCGATCCAAATGCCGGTTGGCATGACAATTACAGGTCTCAACACCTATTGATAGAGGTATCAATCATCGGAATCGGAGCACAATTGCAGATTTTCGATTTTGGAGCTCTGATTTTGTGGGCTATAGTTCAGGTGATTTTCAATAAAATTAAATTTTCTACAAAATGTGTAGAAATATTCTAGCGATCCAAATGCCCGTTGGCATGACAATTACAGGTCTTAACACCTATTGATAGAGGTATCAATCATCGGAATCGGAGCACAATTGCAGATTTTCGATTTTGGAGCTCTGATTTTGTGGGCTATAGTTCAGGTGATTTTCAATAAAATTAAATTTTCTACAAAATGTGTAGAAATATTCTAGCGATCCAAATGCCGGTTGGCATGACAATTACAGGTCTCAACACCTATTGATAGAGGTATCAATCATCGGAATCGGAGCACAATTGCAGATTTTCGATTTTGGAGCTCTGATTTTGTGGGCTATAGTTCAGGTGATTTTCAATAAAATTAAATTTTCTACAAAATGTGTAGAAATATTCTAGCGATCCAAATGCCGGTTGGCATGACAATTACAGGTCTCAACACCTATTGATAGAGGTATCAATCATCGGAATCGGAGCACAATTGCAGATTTTCGATTTTGGAGCTTTGATTTTGTGGGCTATAGTTCAGGTGATTTTCAATAAAATTAAATTTTCTACAAAATGTGTAGAAATATTCTAGCGATCCAAATGCCCGTTGGCATGGCAATTACAGGTCTCAACACCTATTGATAGAGGTATCAATCATCGGAATCGGAGCACAATTGCAGATTTTCGATTTTGGAGCTCTGATTTTGTGGGCTATAGTTCAGGTGATTTTCAATAAAATTAAATTTTCTACAAAATGTGTAGAAATATTCTAGCGATCCAAATGTCCGTGGGCATGGCAATTACAGGTCTCAACACCTATTGATAGAGGTATCAATCATCGGAATCGGAGCACAATTGCAGATTTTCGATTTTGGAGCTCTGATTTTGTGGGCTATAGTTCAGGTGATTTTCAATAAAATTAAATTTTCTACAAAATGTGTAGAAATATTCTAGCGATCCAAATGCCCGTTGGCATGGCAATTACAGGTCTCAAGACCTATTGATAGAGGTATCAACCATCGGAATCGGAGCACAATTGCAGATTTTCGATTTTGGAGGTCTGATTTTGTGGGCTATAGTTCAGGTGATTTTCAATAAAATTAAATTGTCTACAAAATGTGTAGAAATATTCTAGCGATCCAAATGCCCGTTGGCATGGCAATTACAGGTCTCAAGACCTATTGATAGAGGTATCAATCATCGGAATCGGAGCACAATTGCAGATTTTTGATTTTGTGGGCTATAGTTCAGGTGATTTTCAATAAAATTAAATTTTCTACAAAATGTGTAGAAATATTCTAGCGATCCAAATGCCCGTTGGCATGGCAATTACAGGTCTTAACACCTATTGATAGAGGTATCAATCATCGGAATCGGAGCACAATTGCAGATTTTCGATTTTGGAGCTCTGATTTTGTGGGCTATAGTTCAGGTGATTTTCAATAAAATTAAATTTTCTACAAAATGTGTAGAAATATTCTAGCGATCCAAATGCCGGTTGGCATGACAATTACAGGTCTCAACACCTATTGATAGAGGTATCAATCATCGGAATCGGAGCACAATTGCAGATTTTCGATTTTGGAGCTCTGATTTTGTGGGCTATAGTTCAGGTGATTTTCAATAAAATTAAATTTTCTACAAAATGTGTAGAAATATTCTAGCGATCCAAATGCCGGTTGGCATGACAATTACAGGTCTCAACACCTATTGATAGAGGTATCAATCATCGGAATCGGAGCACAATTGCAGATTTTCGATTTTGGAGCTCTGATTTTGTGGGCTATAGTTCAGGTGATTTTCAATAAAATTAAATTTTCTACAAAATGTGTAGAAATATTCTAGCGATCCAAATGCCCGTTGGCATGGCAATTACAGGTCTCAAGACCTATTGATAGAGGTATCAATCATCGGAATCGGAGCACAATTGCAGATTTTCGATTTTGGAGGTCTGATTTTGTGGGCTATAGTTCAGGTGATTTTCAATAAAATTAAATTTTCTACAAAATGTGTAGAAATATTCTAGCGATCCAAATGCCCGTTGGCATGGCAATTACAGGTCTCAGCACCTATTGATAGAGGTATCAATCATCGGAATCGGATCACAATTGCAGATTTTCGATTTTGGAGCTCTGATTTTGTGGGCTATAGTTCAGGTGATTTTCAATAAAATTAAATTTTCTACAAAATGTGTAGAAATATTCTAGCGATCCAAATGCCGGTTGGCATGGCAATTACAGGTCTCAAGACCTATTGATAGAGGTATAAATCATCGGAATCGGAGCACAATTGCAGATTTTCGATTTTGGAGCTCTGATTTTGTGGGCTATAGTTCAGGTGATTTTCAATAAAATTAAATTTTCTACAAAATGTGTAGAAATATTCTAGCGATCCAAATGCCGGTTGGCATGGCAATTACAGGTCTCAAGACCTATTGATAGAGGTATAAATCATCGGAATCGGAGCACAATTGCAGATTTTCGATTTTGGAGCTCTGATTTTGTGGGCTATAGTTCAGGTGATTTTCAATAAAATTAAATTTTCTACAAAATGTGTAGAAATATTCTAGCGATCCAAATGCCCGTTGGCATGGCAATTACAAGTCTCAACACCTATTGATAAAGGTATCAACCATCGGAATCGGAGCACAATTGCAGATTTTCGATTTTGGAGGTCTGATTTTGTGGGCTATAGTTCAGGTGATTTTCAATAAAATTAAATTGTCTACAAAATGTGTAGAAATATTCTAGCGATCCAAATGCCCGTTGGCATGGCAATTACAGGTCTCAAGACCTATTGATAGAGGTATCAATCATCGGAATCGGAGCACAATTGCAGATTTTTGATTTTGTGGGCTATAGTTCAGGTGATTTTCAATAAAATTAAATTTTCTACAAAATGTGTAGAAATATTCTAGCGATCCAAATGCCCGTTGGCATGGCAATTACAGGTCTTAACACCTATTGATAGAGGTATCAATCATCGGAATCGGAGCACAATTGCAGATTTTCGATTTTGGAGCTCTGATTTTGTGGGCTATAGTTCAGGTGATTTTCAATAAAATTAAATTTTCTACAAAATGTGTAGAAATATTCTAGCGATCCAAATGCCGGTTGGCATGACAATTACAGGTCTCAACACCTATTGATAGAGGTATCAATCATCGGAATCGGAGCACAATTGCAGATTTTCGATTTTGGAGCTCTGATTTTGTGGGCTATAGTTCAGGTGATTTTCAATAAAATTAAATTTTCTACAAAATGTGTAGAAATATTCTAGCGATCCAAATGCCGGTTGGCATGACAATTACAGGTCTCAACACCTATTGATAGAGGTATCAATCATCGGAATCGGAGCACAATTGCAGATTTTCGATTTTGGAGCTTTGATTTTGTGGGCTATAGTTCAGGTGATTTTCAATAAAATTAAATTTTCTACAAAATGTGTAGAAATATTCTAGCGATCCAAATGCCCGTTGGCATGGCAATTACAGGTCTCAACACCTATTGATAGAGGTATCAATCATCGGAATCGGAGCACAATTGCAGATTTTCGATCTTGGAGCTTTGATTTTGTGGGCTATAGTTCAGGTGATTTTCAATAAAATTAAATTGTCTACAAAATGTGTAGAAATATTCTAGCGATCCAAATGCCCGTTGGCATGGCAATTACAGGTCTCAAGACCTATTGATAGAGGTATCAATCATCGGAATCGGAGCACAATTGCAGATTTTTGATTTTGTGGGCTATAGTTCAGGTGATTTTCAATAAAATTAAATTTTCTACAAAATGTGTAGAAATATTCTAGCGATCCAAATGCCCGTTGGCATGGCAATTACAGGTCTTAACACCTATTGATAGAGGTATCAATCATCGGAATCGGAGCACAATTGCAGATTTTCGATTTTGGAGCTCTGATTTTGTGGGCTATAGTTCAGGTGATTTTCAATAAAATTAAATTTTCTACAAAATGTGTAGAAATATTCTAGCGATCCAAATGCCGGTTGGCATGACAATTACAGGTCTCAACACCTATTGATAGAGGTATCAATCATCGGAATCGGAGCACAATTGCAGATTTTCGATTTTGGAGCTCTGATTTTGTGGGCTATAGTTCAGGTGATTTTCAATAAAATTAAATTTTCTACAAAATGTGTAGAAATATTCTAGCGATCCAAATGCCGGTTGGCATGACAATTACAGGTCTCAACACCTATTGATAGAGGTATCAATCATCGGAATCGGAGCACAATTGCAGATTTTCGATTTTGGAGCTTTGATTTTGTGGGCTATAGTTCAGGTGATTTTCAATAAAATTAAATTTTCTACAAAATGTGTAGAAATATTCTAGCGATCCAAATGCCCGTTGGCATGGCAATTACAGGTCTCAACACCTATTGATAGAGGTATCAATCATCGGAATCGGAGCACAATTGCAGATTTTCGATCTTGGAGCTTTGATTTTGTGGGCTATAGTTCAGGTGATTTTCAATAAAATTAAATTTTCTACAAAATGTGTAGAAATATTCTAGCGATCCAAATGCCCGTTGGCATGGCAATTACAGGTCTCAACACCTATTGATAGAGGTATCAATAATCGGAATCGGAGCACAATTGCAGATTTTCGATTTTGGAGCTCTGATTTTGTGGGCTATAGTTCAGGTGATTTTTAATAAAATTAAATTTTCTACAAAATGTGTAGAAATATTCTAGCGATCCAAATGCCCGTTGGCATGGCAATTACAGGTCTCAACACCTATTGATAGAGGTATCAATAATCGGAATCGGAGCACAATTGCAGATTTTCGATTTTGGAAGTATGATTTTGTGGGCTATAGTTCAGGTGATTTTCAATAAAATTATCATAAATTTTCTACAAAATGTGTAGAAATATTCTAGCGATCCAAATGCCCGTTGGCATGGCAATTACAGGTCTCAACACCTATTGATAGAGGTATCAATAATCGGAATCGGAGCACAATTGCAGATTTTCGATTTTGGAGCTCTGATTTTGTGGGCTATAGTTCAGGTGATTTTCAATAAAATTAAATTTTCTACAAAATGTGTAGAAATATTCTAGCGATCCAAATGCCCGTTGGCATGGCAATTACAGGTCTCAACACCTATTGATAGAGGTATCAATCATCGAAATCAGAGCACAATTGCAGATTTTCGATTTTGGAGCTCTGATTTTGTGGGCTATAGTTCAGGTGATTTTCAATAAAATTAAATTTTCTACAAAATGTGTAGAAATATTCTAGCGATCCAAATGCCCGTTGGCATGGCAATTACAGGTCTCAACACCTATTGATAGAGGTATCAATCATCGGAATCGGAGCACAATTGCAGATTTTCGATCTTGGAGCTCTGATTTTGTGGGCTATAGTTCAGGTGATTTTCAATAAAATTAAATTTTCTACAAAATGTGTAGAAATATTCTAGCGATCCAAATGCCCGTTGGCATGGCAATTACAGGTCTCAACACCTATTGATAGAGGTATCAATCATCGGAATCGGAGCACAATTGCAGATTTTCGATTTTGGAGCTTTGATTTTGTGGGCTGTAGTTCAAGTGATTTTCAATAAAATTAAATTTTCTACAAAATGTGTAGAAATATTATAGCGATCCAAATGCCCGTTGGCATGGCAATTACAGCTCTCAAGGCCTATTGATAGAGGTATCAATCATCGGAATCGGAGCACAATTGCACATTTTCGATTTTGTAGCTCTGATTTTGTGGGCTATAGTTCAGGTGATTTTCAATAAAATTAAATTTTCTAGAAAATGTGTAGAAATATTCTAGCGATCCAAATGCCCGTTGGCATGACAATTACAGGTCTCAAGACCTATTGATAGAGGTATCAATCATCGGAATCGGAGCACAATTGCAGATTTTCGATTTTGGAGCTCTGATTTTGTGGGCTATAGTTCAGGTGATTTTCAATAAAATTGAATTTTCTACAAAATGTGTAGAAATATTCTAGCGATCCAAATGCCCGTTGGCATGGCAATTACAGGTCTCAAGACCTATTGATAGAGGTATCAATCATCGGAATCGGAGCACAATTGCAAATTTTCGATTTTGGAGCTCTGATTTTGTGGGCTATAGTTCAGGTGATTTTCAATAAAATTAAATTTTCTACAAAATGTGTAGAAATATTCTAGCGATCCAAATGCCCGTTGGCATGGCAATTACAGGTCTCAACACCTATTGATAGAGGTATCAATCATCGGAATCGGAGCACAATTGCAGATTTTCGATTTTGGAGCTCTGATTTTGTGGGCTATAGTTCAGGTGATTTTCAATAAAATTAAATTTTCTACAAAATGTGTAGAAATATTCTAGCGATCCAAATGCCCGTTGGCATGGCAATTACAGGTCTCAACACCTATTGATAGAGGTATCAATCATCGGAATCGGAGCACAATTGCAGATTTTCGATTTTGGAGCTTTGATTTTGTGGGCTGTAGTTCAAGTGATTTTCAATAAAATTAAATTTTCTACAAAATGTGTAGAAATATTATAGCGATCCAAATGCCCGTTGGCATGGCAATTACAGCTCTCAAGGCCTATTGATAGAGGTATCAATCATCGGAATCGGAGCACAATTGCACATTTTCGATTTTGTAGCTCTGATTTTGTGGGCTATAGTTCAGGTGATTTTCAATAAAATTAAATTTTCTAGAAAATGTGTAGAAATATTCTAGCGATCCAAATGCCCGTTGGCATGGCAATTACAGGTCTCAACACCTATTGATAGAGGTATCAATCATCGGAATCGGAGCACAATTGCAGATTTTCGATTTTGGAGCTTTGATTTTGTGGGCTGTAGTTCAAGTGATTTTCAATAAAATTAAATTTTCTACAAAATGTGTAGAAATATTATAGCGATCCAAATGCCCGTTGGCATGGCAATTACAGCTCTCAACACCTATTGATAGAGGTATCAATAATCGGAATCGGAGCACAATTGCAGATTTTCGATTTTGGAAGTATGATTTTGTGGGCTATAGTTCAGGTGATTTTCAATAAAATTATCATAAATTTTCTACAAAATGTGTAGAAATATTCTAGCGATCCAAATGTCCGTTGGCATGGCAATTACAGGTCTCAAGACCTATTGATAGAGGTATCAATCATCGGAATCGGAGCACAATTGCAGATTTTCGATTTTGGAGCTCTGATTTTGTGGGCTATAGTTCAGGTGATTTTCAATCAAATTAAATTTTCTACAAAATGTGTAGAAATATTCTAGCGATCCAAATGCCCGTTGGCATGGCAATTACAGGTCTCAAGACCTATTGATAGAGGTATCAATCATCGGAATCGGAGCACAATTGCAGATTTTCGATTTTGGAGCTCTGATTTTGTGGGCTATAGTTCAGGTGATTTTCAATAAAATTAAATTTTCTACAAAATGTGTAGAAATATTCTAGCGATCCAAATGCCCGTTGGCATGGCAATTACAGGTCTCAACACCTATTGATAGAGGTATCAATCATCGAAATCAGAGCACAATTGCAGATTTTCGATTTTGGAGCTCTGATTTTGTGGGCTATAGTTCAGGTGATTTTCAATAAAATTAAATTTTCTACAAAATGTGTAGAAATATTCTAGCGATCCAAATGCCCGTTGGCATGGCAATTACAGGTCTCAACACCTATTGATAGAGGTATCAATCATCGGAATCGGAGCACAATTGCAGATTTTCGATTTTGGAGCTCTGATTTTGTGGGCTATAGTTCAGGTGATTTTCAATAAAATTAAATTTTCTACAAAATGTGTAGAAATATTCTAGCGATCCAAATGCCCGTTGGCATGGCAATTACAGGTCTCAACACCTATTGATAGAGGTATCAATCATCGGAATCGGAGCACAATTGCAGATTTTCGATTTTGGAGCTTTGATTTTGTGGGCTGTAGTTCAAGTGATTTTCAATAAAATTAAATTTTCTACAAAATGTGTAGAAATATTATAGCGATCCAAATGCCCGTTGGCATGGCAATTACAGCTCTCAAGGCCTATTGATAGAGGTATCAATCATCGGAATCGGAGCACAATTGCACATTTTCGATTTTGTAGCTCTGATTTTGTGGGCTATAGTTCAGGTGATTTTCAATAAAATTAAATTTTCTAGAAAATGTGTAGAAATATTCTAGCGATCCAAATGCCCGTTGGCATGACAATTACAGGTCTCAAGACCTATTGATAGAGGTATCAATCATCGGAATCGGAGCACAATTGCAGATTTTCGATTTTGGAGCTCTGATTTTGTGGGCTATAGTTCAGGTGATTTTCAATAAAATTGAATTTTCTACAAAATGTGTAGAAATATTCTAGCGATCCAAATGCCCGTTGGCATGGCAATTACAGGTCTCAAGACCTATTGATAGAGGTATCAATCATCGGAATCGGAGCACAATTGCAAATTTTCGATTTTGGAGCTCTGATTTTGTGGGCTATAGTTCAGGTGATTTTCAATAAAATCAAATTTTCTACAAAATGTGGAGAAATATTCGAGCCATCCAAATGCCCGTTGGCATGACAATCACAGGTCTCAACACCTATTGATAGAGGTATCAATCATCGGAATCGGAGCACAATAGCTGATTTTCGATTTTGTAGCTCTGATTTTGTGGGCTATAGTTCAGGTGATTTTCAATAAAATTGAATTTTCTACAAAATGTGTAGAAATATTCTAGCGATCCAAATGCCCGTTGGCATGGCAATTACAGGTCTCAAGACCTATTGATAGAGGTATCAATCATCGGAATCGGAGCACAATTGCAAATTTTCGATTTTGAAGCTCTGATTTTGTGGGCTATAGTTCAGGTGATTTTCAATAAAATCAAATTTTCTACAAAATGTGGAGAAATATTCGAGCCATCCAAATGCCCGTTGGCATGACAATCACAGGTCTCAACACCTATTGATAGAGGTATCAATCATCGGAATCGGATCACAATAGCTGATTTTCGATTTTGTAGCTCTGATTTTGTGGGCTATAGTTCAGGTGATTTTCAATAAAATTGAATTTTCTACAAAATGTGTAGAAATATTCTAGCGATCCAAATGCCCGTTGGCATGGCAATTACAGGTCTCAACACCTATCAATCATCGGAATCGGAGCACAATTGCAAATTTTCGATTTTGGAGCTCTGATTTTGTGGGCTATAGTTCAGGTGATTTTCAATAAAATTAAATTTTCTACAAAATGTGGAGAAATATTCTAGCGATCCAAATGCCCGTTGGCATGGCAATTACAGGTCTCAAGGCCTATTGATAGAGGTATCAATCAACGGAATCGGAGCACAATTGCACATTTTCGATTTTGTAGCTCTGATTTTGTGGGCTATAGTTCAGGTGATTTTCAATAAAATTAAATTTGCTACAAAATGTGTAAACATATTCTAGCCATCCAAATGCCCGTTGGCTTGCCAATTACAGGTCTCAACACCTATTGATAAAGGTATCAATCATCGTAATCGGAGCACAATTGCAGATTTTCGATTTTGTAGCTTTGATTTTGTGGGCTATAGTTCAGGTGATTTTCAATAAAATTAAATTTTCTAAAAAATTTGGAGAAATATTCGAGCCATCCAAATGCCCGTTGGCATGACAATTACAGGTCTCAACGCCTGTTGATAGTACGATTATTTACGATTATGTATTTACGACTTGCGTATTACATGTAGTTATTACGATTATTTACTATTATTTATTCATAAAGATGCTGTTAACAGGAACGGAACGGAACGGACATTATTCCGTTTTATCTTTAAAGCTTATGTTAATATAAAATTAAATTAAACTTTAACGCGTGGAATATAACAATAACTGCATCGATATTTTGTGTACCGTACTCATCATTTTTGAAAGAAATAGCACGTTACACAAGTTTACTTTCTAAAAGAATTATTGCGCATGCCATGTGATGTGGTGAAAACAAAGTAATCGCAGTGTATCTGTTACGTTTTAACAAAAATATCAGAGCATTTAAGGCAGCAAAGTGAAATGAAATGCAAGTAGTTGTGCATTTATTGTCAATGTTACCTGATTGTTATGATCCGGCTATTACTGCAATTGAGCTATTAAAGGAGACTGAAATAGTAAACGGGAAAACACGGATTCTAAGATTGCAACAAGTGACAGTACAATGGCATTAAATAGAAAGAACCATATAAACAAACCAAGTGGTATCGTTTCTATTTTTAGTATTTGCAGGAAGGAAGGTAACAAAGCAACCAATTGTTGGAACGAAAATGCCTACGATTATTACCCATTTCGATCAATGCCGTATGAAGATACCAGAAAATAAGTTGATTCGTGGATAGTCTTTAAGGATGGGTTGTTTTTTCGATATGCAATTCATCTATTACAAGGAAGGTGGGAAAAGGTAGTGGCTAGCGATGGATACTTTGAATGATTAATTTGTAACCATTTTTTGCTTTGAATTCTTTCAGGATATTTTTCAAATTAGATAATTTCTAACCAAATAATATTAAAACCATTATCTGAAGAATTAAATCAAAATACAAACTTATTGTAATTGATA
Organism: Tipula helvola; assembly: GCA_963556165.1. NCBI lineage: Eukaryota > Metazoa > Arthropoda > Insecta > Diptera > Tipulidae > Tipula > Tipula helvola. The sequence goes on from OY744483.1 coordinate 279,250,389, forward strand.
ACGGTTACAAGTTAGATATAAACTATCTGCCACGGTTATTCGATCAATTACGCTAAATCATTCAATAAACCAATTTCACTTCAACTGTGCTGGGTCAATTAAAATGTTAAAATGCTTACAGGAATTAATTTAAGAAATTTAGACTCATAAAATAAATTCACTTACAATTGTATAGCAATAAACGTCATAATAAATTATTTTAAATTGGATAACAATAAAAGTCATAATATTTTATTTTAAACCAAGTTATGTACTTACATAAAACGAAAACAAGTAGAAATCCAAAATTGCATGAAGTAACTTGATTAAATTACTTGCGCACGCCTGACATATCCCACTTTAAATTATTTAATTTCCGATACACCACAAACCAATTTCTATCTTTTACAAACCAAACCACTTTTACGAGTAACTTAAATTGAGTTTCTGTTTTAAAAATTTGTTTCTTTTTGGAAACTTTAAAAATTCTATTTACTTAAATTTATTTTATTATTCATATATTTATAGAAAACCTATAGCATTGAACTGACAATCAACCACTTTAGACATACGTAAAAAAATATTTTTTTAGCGTTAATTTTATAAAATTTTTCACTTTACAAAAATATCAAAAACTCAAAACCAACAAAAAAAAAAGTTTTTAGTTTAAGAGAAAACATAAGGTTTTATAAATATAAATAGCTCGCGTCCGACAATAAAACATCTTTGATCAGCGGCGAATAAGAAAATACTGAGATGATAATTTCCGTACTGATTTAAATTTTTTTTACTTTTTGCTTTTTTTGCTGTAAAACTACATCAACACTAACATTTTTTTTTATTTTTTATTATTAATTTTTCACTTGAGGTAAGTTTATTCCAATTTTCATTGCGCACAGAAAAAGACTGTTTTCTACAAAAACTTCGGATCTGAATTCGTGGAATATATAATAAAGCGAGCAATAATTATTTTTATTATTTGTCAACTTTTGCTAATTTACTCGCGCGATTTTTGATGTCATTTTCAAATCACTAGAGAGCTGCTCAACTAGTGTGTGGACTAGTATATAAGGGTATGTGTGTTTCCTTAAGATAAAAATAATTTTTTTTTTTCTTGTTTATATGTATTATATTTCGTTGTACATCATCAGCGGATTAGTGTCATGCTTACAAAAAAAAAAAAAAACGACGACAAAAAATGAAAAACTAAAAGAGAATGAATTATGATTTTTGGTTGGAAAATTGTCAACGCGAAAAATGTAAATTTACAAGCATGAGTCAGATTTTAATAAATCGTAGAATTTCGAGTCTTTTGCTAGGCTGTAAAATTTTTTGTCTGTAGATTTTTTTTTTTTTTGTTCAAATTTTATTTTACAAAGGTTTATTTTTGTTTTTGAATTTTATGGCTTTTCTCGAAATAACTAATTTACTAATTTTCATTTATAATGGTCAGAGAGTCCTTAGAAGGCGGATATGTATTAATTTATTTGAAAAACCAACACAACCCCTGATATATTGCATTTATGTGTCAAAAGTTATCGCAGGAAATTCCGTTCAAGTTTTCAGTGTGAAATATGAGAAAGGGAGCTACTATGTATGTTTGGAGATGTATTGCATTAATTTGATTTGTCAATAGCTACCACTGGAAAAATTAAGTTCAAACTCATCATAAAAATATCTAAAAAAAAAAAATAAATCTGGGAAAATTCGATTTTCCTAAAATCATTACTAACTTTGTATAACAGCCCGCAGAGTGTTATGTCTGCAGTTGGAATGCATTGATATGAATTGTCAATAGCTATCGTTGGAGAAAAAAATCAATTCAAGTTTCCCGTGGGAAATCCGAAAAAATTCGGCTCTCTCCAAAAATCATTAGAAAATTCGAATAAAGTCAGCCTCTAGACTCCTAGTATTCTGAGAACTTTAGAAAATTTTGTGGCCACGCCACCAACGTTTTGATAATATACTGATAAATTTGATAGATTAAATCAAATAACCACCAGGTTTGACGTTGATGTTGAGTGTACGTTTTAAGAATTTGTGACGCCACGCCAAGCTTACGCACACCCGTCTTTACATCAACTTGGAAGATAATAATAAAATAAAAGCAAATGTATTTTTTTGGAAGGTTTGGACTGGATGTTTCACTGAAAATAACCTTTTGGTTTTAATACCTGCTTTTCAATTATTGGCATCCTAAACCCAATAAATTAATTAGGAAACACTTAAAGAAGGTACTCCTAAACCACAAATTCTAATTAAATACTTCTTCTTAATAAAATTATTGTTAACGTAGATGTTGTATCTGGATTTCATTAAACTCAATTCCAGTATGGTTCCTGGAACTTCCATCAATCTTACCACTGACCAACATTATACATATAATACCCACCGCCTTACTTCCTCAGGGTGTCTTTGATCGATTACTTAATAAACATCATTCTAAAATCACCCAACTTAAACCTCTGAAACAGATTAAATGTAATATCTCATCCGAAATCAATAACCCTGTATCTTGAACGTAAAAGGAAAATATAATCATTTAGAGTGGGGAAGAGAGATGCTGTTTGGTGAAGTTTCCAGGAAGAAAAGCACTATCAACGACTTTATTAGACAATGCGTATCTAAAATGCATTTCATGTGCTAAAGCCAGTATTTCTGATGAGTCAGTGCTATTAATAGATGGTTGGAAAAACAGTTCTAGCAACACATCTATACTGCATCATCCCATTGACCAGCAAGATCAAGCCTTCTTACAAGCTTCGTACCTGACAGGTGAAAGCAAAACTGGAGCAACAAGATAGGCCAACATTTTGCTGGAATCGGTAGACATTGCTAAGCAGTTATACAACGCTAAAGTATATACGGTTGTTTCCGATAATGCAAGTAGGTACTATGGTCAAAATGGAAAAACTTACCAACCACGTTTTATTGCATAGTACTTGCAATAGCCATACCGCCAAATTGTTGGAAAAGAACGTATTGAATATAGCAATAACAGAGAAGGTGACTACATACTGTACTCAAAGAATACAAGCACGATGGTGCTCATACAGAGATGCTTACCGCTCTCTACTCAAGAACTTGAAGCAGATGAAGATCGTTGCACCTGAAAACATTTTTGACGATCAGTTCATTGAGCGGGTGAAGGAAAGTTTACAGATATTCGAACCAATATGCAATATCATTAAAATGTGCCAATCGTCTTCATTTTCAATGGCCGATGCGGATAATTTATGGTTAGATCTTAAATTTCCAATTAAATTTAAATTGAATTTGAATCTTCGGAAGAAAATGGCTTTGGACGAATATGTCTTGGCAGCATTTTATTTGCATCCTCATATGGATATTGGCAAACTTACAAAGGATCATTTAGAAAAAATACACAATATTACTTTAAAAAATTAAACGGAGCGGGGATCGAAGAATGGGATGAATTTAGAGCGATCGAAAAAATTGTTACAAGTATATTATTCCCTCAGGATTAATGATGAATTGTTTACAGATATCGAGGAAGGATTAGAAGCAAAGTTTTCAGAAAACTTGCCAAACCAAAGAAACAAACCAAAAGTGTCTATACGGTTAAAAATGAGTAAAACTATTGACAAGTATGGTATGATCTACGGTGTGCTCCAGCGGATAGAAGTGAACTACAACATAAATTTGCTTTATGACGTTACACGGAAATAGTGTCCGAGTAGTTTTTATTTTTATTTGTTATAATTATAATTATTGGGAAATACGTTATTTAAAGTGTGAGTTTTGTATATTTCATTAATTTGGTACAGTTTTACCATTTTAAATAACAGGATACTGTGCTTAAACTTTGCATAAATTTAAAGTAAAATTCACTATAAATAAATCTTTGGGGCACTAAACGTTTTTCAAATTAAATTAGATCATAAATTTACTACGTTTCAATTGATAAATACATACAAGTTAAACTTTAACAATTTTAAAACACTTTTAGTTGAGTAAGACACTTAATATCAAATTTTTGTAATTTTTAAGCACAGTATTCTGGAATTTAAAATGATAAGACTGCGCCAAATGAATCAAATATACAAATATCACACTTTAAACTATGCACGTGCATATTGAATTAATTCCACTTAAATATGAAGTTATCAAAAAATTGTGTTGCTGTGTATTGTCGCCGCATTGTCTACATTGTCGACATCATATTTTGAATTGTCTACATACATTGTCTACACGTGTTGACAATCGTGTAATTACGCCATGTAGATTACGCGGTACAACACTGTACGCAATTCCACGTAGTTAAAGATGGATTAATTCCAATTGATATGATAATAGGTAACGCGCTGATGCAACAAACAATCACTATTCTCACACCAAGGCAAATAATAATGGCAAAGTTTCAACCAAATATTGTAGCTTCGTGTATTCGAGAAGATGATGACTTCCCTATAGATGTCAACCACATTACAAATTTAGACATAGTAAATAGATTGAAACAAATGGTAATCAATTATAACTCTACGAAGGCGCCAACAAAAAATACGGGAATCGAGAAAAAAATAGTTACAATAGATGACAAACCAGTCTAACAACGGCCGCGAAGATTAGCACCGCTAGAAACGAATGTAGCAAAGAGACAAGTTGATGAATGGTTGGCTTGTGTTATTGTGTGAAACAGCGTGTCGAGCTATGCTAGCCCCGTAATTCTGGTAAATAAAAAAGATGGCACAAAGCGCTTATGTGTTGATTATAGGAAACTGAACGAGAAAATAATAAAATATCGATATCCGCTTCCATTAATCGATGACCAAGTTGACCAGCTGAGGGACGCGACAATGTTTTCAACTCTGGATTTAAAAGATGGGTTCTTTCATGTTCCGGTTGCCGCAGATTCAATTCATTATACAGCGTTTATAACTAGTTTTGGCCATTACGAGTTCCTCCGAGTTCCGTTCGGGTTATGCAACTCACCGTCAATTTTTCAGCGGTTCATAAATCATATTTTCCAAGACCTAGTGTTCAACAAAAAAGTCTGTGTGTACATGGATGAACTGATTATTCCAGGTAAGGATGAAAGTGAGTCTGTGGAAAGACTGGCTGAAGTGTTAAGCTTTGCTGAGAAATATTCATTAAATATAAAATGGTCAAAGTGTGTATTGTTACAAAGGAAAATAACGTATTTGGGGTATGAGATAGAAGCTTGAGGTGTTAGTCCATTTATAGAAAAAATAAACGCGATAAGGAAGTTTCCTATTCCAAAAACTGAAAAGAGTCTACAGAGGTTCCTGGGATTCGTGGGTTATTTCAGAAGATTTGTCGAAGGTTTTACTGTTATAGCCAAGCCTTTATCGAATATGTTGCGGAAGGCGGAGCGGTTTCAGGTCGGACCAGACCAGATGAACAGCTTTAATAAGTTAAAAGAGTGTTTGATAAAGCAACCTGTTCTAAAAATTTATTCAAGTACGGCTGAGACGGAACTACATTGTAGGGAATTGCATGGATTGCATCCATTTTGTTGCAGAAGGATGAAGTAGACCAAAGATTTCATCCGGTATTTTATTACAGTCGCAAAAATTCTCCTTGCGAGGAGAAATACTCAAGCTATGAATTAGAAGCCATGGCCATTGTAAAATCACTGCAAAAATTTAGAGTATATCTTCTGGGGCTAAAGTTTAAGATAGTCACTGATTGTTTGGCGTTGCAAATTCAATGCATCATGTAGATGCTTTAAGTCGAGCACCACAAGTTTTGGTGATGAATGAAGGCATAGTGCAAAAGATCGAATCACTCCAACAGAGAGATGACAACTTAAAGCCGGGCAAAAAGTTTTGGTGGTTCCGAAAACATTACACAACGCAGTTATTCAAAGATGTCATGAACAGGGTCATTTCGGAACAGAAAAAACCGCCGAGCTAGTGAAACGAGAGTTCTTCATGACGTCTTTACGTGCTGAAGAAAGTGAAGGCTTATAATATAAAATTGCACACCCTATATCATGGCCGAACGGAAAAGAGGAAAGCAAGACGGATTTCTACATCCTTTACCCAAAGGTGACAGGCCATTATCCACCTTCCACATTGACCATTTAGGCCATTTGAAGAATACCAAGAAAGCATACAAGTACATATTATCGGTAATCGACGGATTCTCTAAGTTTGTATGGCTTTATCCCTATAAAACGCTTAGCCCGTCTGAGGCAATCCAGAAATTAAATATTCAGAAGGCAGTTTTTGGAAATCCAATCCAGATTATCGCTGACCAAGCACCGGCGTTCACCTAGGAAGAATTCAAGAAATATTGTCAAGACGAAAACATCAAGCTTCATTTAATCACTACAGGAATGCCAAGAGGTAATGGTCAAGTCGAAAAACTTAACCAAGTCATAACGCCAGCTTTATCAAAACTTGTGGGTGATAAACCTGGAGAATGGTTTAAATATACGAACCAACTACAAAGGTATTTAAACAACTGTTGTCATCGAAGTATTGGTATGAGTCCCTTCGAAAATATGTTCGGACTTAAAATGCGCTGTCCCGAAGACCTGCGAATAACGGAAGCGATTGACGATGCTGCATTAGCATTGTTTTACGAAGAGCGTAACGAGTTAAGAGAAAAAGCAAAGCAGCATATGTTGACTGTGCAAGATGATTACACTGATTGATGATTATCTGGTAGCCATCAAAAGAACCCAGTTTAGTGGAAAAGGTAAGATTCGACCAATATTCTTGGGACCATATATCGTCACTAAAATACGAGACCACAATAGATGCAAGGTGAAGAAAGTTGCAGATGGAGAAGGTCCTAAAATCACAACGACAGGGGCAGAATTTATAAAGCCATTTTTTATCCAGGAAACGGACAACGATACCGACGAAGCGGAATTAAATGAAGAGGAGGAAGCATTCGAGCCGAATGACAATCCAGGATGGCCGAGTGGAAATATTGGCTTGTCCGTCAATAATAAGAAATAAAAATACTCACCTTTATCTTTCCAAGTTGAAGTATGTATAAACTTACCTTTCAATGCAGCATTTGTATACTCACCCTTTTTACTTTCTTTTACGTAAGTAAAATAAAGTATGTACAGTACATATAATAATCATGAAAATTTTCACCTTGAGATTATTGAAGATTTATCTGTTTTGAGGTCCCCTGAGTCCGAAAAAGTGGGTTTCGGAATGATGTCTGTCAGTCTGTGTCCACTCTACAGCCCAGATGGCTTAACCAATCGAACTGAAACTTCAGATTTAAGGTTTTTATGGTAAATTGGGAGGTCACAGTGAATTTTACTACAAATCGGTCAACCGGAAGTGGCCACTCCTGTGGGCCAGAAAATTTGTTTTGCAAATATCTTAAAAAGTATAAGGTTTACAAAAAATTAAAAAAACATAAATCCACCTGAACCGCAAATGTTTGGTAAAACATAAAATCAAAAATAGAGGTAAATATTGTGACGATTTTGGCCATCATACAACAAGCTCACGTTATGAACAGCAATAGCTTAGATGATTAAGTGTTATAAACACGACCGATGGCAAGCAAAGAACAGTTTTTGGGTTATTTTAAATCGTTAAATGAGCCGTTTATTTTGAAAGTGGAATAAGTCAATATTTTATTAAAACGAGATAATGAAAGAATAGAAAAACAATAAATGAAAAAACATTTGGGATTTTGAATTTTCTTATTTTTTGCACAAGTGTGAGATTCATTGTTTTTTTTTTTTGACAATAAATTATTTACCGTAAGAAATATTATACTGTCATTTGGTTATTGTTATCATTAACTTGATTTTTTTGAAAAAGTGACTTATTCCACTTTCAAAATAAACGGCTCAAATAAAGAAATAAATCTGTTGTCATTCATAGCCCCCACCAGTAGAAAGCGGACAGAATTAAATAGTAAAGTCAAAGCAATTATCAAAGTGTATAAAAGTAGAGTGAAATAAAAAGTACACAGTGATTTTAATTTCAAAATCCGAACGAACGCAGTAGCCCAATTCGTAACAATATTTTTGCTACATGACATGATTTGTTTTTTTATTTTTTGTATTTTGAAAATGATGATCATTGAAAATTTATGGTAAGCAATTATAACATTGGGAAAAGTCGGACGCACAGAAATATTTAGCCTCAAAGATGGTCATGACATTTTTAATACAGCATACATGTAACGTGAACACTGAAACTACTCTCGCTATGTTTTTTATCGTTTTTGTTTCTATTTTTATGTGATAAATAAAAAGAGACGAAATATTTTTTATTTAATATAACATTTTAGATGACACGCAACATTTAACATAACATTCTAACGCAGCGTGTAACATGAGCCCAAAACTACATAGTACCCTAAGGCCCGTTGCACATTTCAGCTAAGCTAAGCGAGAAATGCATTTTCGTTAGCTTAGTTAGCTCGCCTAGCTCACCCCTTTGCACTTTTCAGCTGATAACTAGCCTTATACACACACACACTGTTCAGTTTATATCTTCTCATTAAAATTTTTTATTTTCAACCGGGGGATAAGAATTTAGCTCACATCGCTTAGCTTAGCTTAGCTGAAATGTACAACGGGCCTAAATGTTTTACCAAATATAAAACACATTTTCTTTATTTCAAATATTTTCTCTTGCTGCTTCGAATAATGTTTACTTAAGCTATGGGATTTTTAAAATAATCAAAACGTTTTCTTGTGACTCAAATTTTGTTACTGTTATTAGAAGGGGTTGCGTTTTGTTTGGTATTCAATATATAATAGAACAGTTTTTTTTAAAACTCATTGACCTTTTGCTTAATTCCGGACATTCTTTTTTTTTCATTTATTATATTGCGCTTTGATTTATTTTCGACCTCGGCTTTCAAATTTGGACATCCTTTATCATCCATTAAATTAATCTATTAGTTTTGCTACGTTTTCCGTATATAATAATATTTGACCACTGCTTTCTTTAGGACAACCCTTATTTACAATTACTTCGGTCTAAAAAGACCAAAGTATTGAAATCCTGTCAAAAATGACGAAAAATTTGGATGGTCTAAAACCACTTTTCTCGACGTTTTGAAAGTCCCTGAGTCTGAAAAAGCAAAAAAAAAAAATTTCCGACCGTCTGTCCGGATGTCTGTACCAGTGGTATTTCGAGAACGGCTTGTCTGATTTTAAATTTTTTTTCGCAATCTGTTTTTGTGGTCAAGGCGGAGATTTGAAAAGCTTTTGAAGACTGTACGTCAAGAGGGTGGGGTACCTGCCATACGAGCCAAAATACCTGGTTTTATAAATATTTACGATTTTTTTATGTATGCTGGTTTGATTATTATTGAATTGGGCATTGAATTGGGAATTGATTTGAAGGTTAAGTTAGGGGTAAATTTGAGGGTTGAGTTGAAGTTGAGTTGGAGTTGAGTTGGATGGGGATGTAGTGAGTAGTTAACAAATTTTTTATATGATGGAACTTATGTATTTATCAACCGATTATTATGAAATTTGACATGTGTGTGGGAAATGGGAATCTAAAATGATTTTTGGATGAAGTTCTGGAATATGGCCAGGTATGATGGAAGTTACCTATTTTTCAACCGATTAAGATGAAATTCAACATGTGCGTTGGAAATGGGATTCTAAAATGATTTTTGGATGAAGTTTAGGAATATGGCCAAGTATGATGGAACTTGAATATTTCTCATCACATGTGCGTTGAAAATGGGATTCTAAAATTGTTTTAGATGAAGTTCTGGAATATGGCCAAGTATGAAGGAACTTGGCTATTTCTCAACCGATTACGATGAAATTCGACATGTGTATTGGAAATGGGATTCCAAAATGTTTTTTGGATGAAGTTCTGGGATTCCAGCATATTTTCTGGATGAAGTTCTGGAATATGGCCAGGTATGATGGAATTTGCCCATTTCTCAACCTATTATTTTGAAATTTGACATGTGTGTTGGAAATGGGATTCGAAAATGTTGTTTGCATGAAGTTCTGGAATATGGCCAAGTATGATGGAACTTGGCTATTTCTCAATCGATTATAATGAAATTCGACATGTGTATTGGAAATGGGAATCTAAAATAACTTTTGGATGAAGTTCTGGAATATGGCCATGTAAGATGGAACTTGGCTATTTCTTAACCGATTATCATGAAATTTGATATGTGTGTTAGAAATGGGATACTAAAATGACTTTTGGATGAGATTCTGGAATATGGCCAAGTATGATGGAACTTGCCCATTTCTCAATCGATTATAATGAAATTCGACATGTGTATTGGAAATGGGAATCTAAAATAACTTTTGGATGAAGTTCTGGAATATGGCCATGTAAGATGGAACTTGGCTATTTCTTAACCGATTATCATGAAATTTGATATGTGTGTTAGAAATGGGATACTAAAATGATTTTTGGATAAATCTCTGGAATATGGCCAAGAAGGATGGAACTTGGTTATTCCTTACCCGATCTGAAAAACCATAACAACCTGCAACAACTAACTCAAGCATTGATGTCTCAATTGAGTGAGGTTAGCAAACTGCTGACTAGTATGTTTAATAATTTTCAAGCGGTAACAAACAACCTTGTCTCCCAGAATTCAATGGGCGCAATGTTTAATAACAACAGCATGCCTGGACAATCAATAGACAACAACGTCGACAACATCGACAGCGTCAACAAATTGCGCCAACAAAATGTCATAACGGAAACTGAAGTAAACACTGATTTGGAAATGGTGAAACCAAAAAATTACCTACACGTCTCAAATTTTAAACCAACCACTACTAGCGAGGATATTAAAAGTTATCTTAGTCATAAGTTGAATATTCAAGTGGCTGAAATCAAATGTCACGAACTTGTTCCAAAAAATGCTGATAGAAGTTTGCTAAACTTTATCTCGTTTAAAGTTGGGTTGGAGTCAGCATTATACAACAAGGCTTATGATGGTAGTATTTGGCCACTGCAGTGTGCCATTAAACCGTTTGTTAATGTAAGACGTCAAAAGAAATTTCTTGCCACAGCATCATTGCAGTAATGCACTTATTAATTGGGATTATTCGCCGGTCACTCATCAAGGTCATCGTAGTTGTATAAGTTATGTAATTTGTTATGCTTTTTATGATTTTTTTAGATTGATTCATAATATTTTTTTGTATTTTAGGTTTTCACATTCCGGTCTCTATCGGAATACATTACGCAATACTAATGGTGACAACTTGAAGGATGGTGACAGTTTGTGTGTAAACTTTGGATTTCTAAATGCTCGCAGTTTATTTTGCCATATAGATAAAATTCGAATTTTTATTAGTTTTAATAACATTGATGTTTTGTGCATGGCGAAAACTTGGCTTACTTGTAGAATCAATGATCAGTCTGTCATAAATGGCTATAATATTCTACGGTACGACAGAATACACAAAAATGGTGGTGGGGTCTGTGTATACTACAGGAAATGTTATAAATTCAAGAGAGTTCATTCAGGTACATTTGGTAAAACTGAAGTTATAATGGCTGAAATGAAACTTCCGTCCATGACAATTTTAATAGTAGTATGTTACAATCCCCCGCCTGCCATACAAACTGACATGGATGCTTTCCAAAAAATGTTAACCTCTTTTATATCACGATATAGTCATTTCGTAATAGGCGGTGACTTCAATTTTAATATCCTTGACAGGTCACACAAATTTCATGATTTTTTAAAAGCAAATTGCCTTTTCTCAGTTCCATTTTTACCAACTCGTGGCCCATCATGGCTGGATCAGTTTATTGTTCCTATACCGGATCAGGCTAAAATTTTGGGGTTCAAACAGAACTCTATGCCACATATATCTGATCATGATTTTCTACTTATCTCCTATAAAGTAAAATCCAAACGTGTCAAAATTCGGAACAAGCTAATATACGAGTATAATAACATAGATAACGATGCAATCTCTTATTGCCTTATGGGCGCTGATTGGGGTCAAATGTATTCGACCGATAACATTAATTCTATGTTTCACTTATTTTATGAGTGCTTATACTCTATTCATGACAACTGTGTCCCGGTGAAACGAACATTGGATGGCCAATCTGCAGCTCCTTGGTTCAATTTTAAAATTGCTAATAGAATGTTACTTCGGGATCAGGCCTTTGCTAAATTTCAGAAAACTTCCGATATGAAATACCGCAAAATATACCAGTACGAACGAAATTGTGTTACTGATTTGATTAGAGTCGCTAAACAAAATTATTACTTTGGCAACCATAAGCTATCTATGGCAAGAATTTGGGCAAATATTAATTCGATTGGTATAGGCAAAAGTAGGTCTGATGTTTCAATTAACATTGACCCTGCTGTAGTAAATTCCTATTTTTGCAGCATACCCAACAAGTCTGTTATCATTCCTCTTCCGGATTTTAATACTACAAGTAGTGTCACTGCTTATTTGTTTTCAGTTACCAGTGTAATGGAACTAGATATTCTAAAAAGTATTTATAGCATAAAATCTAACGCAGCTGGTTATGATGCAATTAATTTAAAATTTTTAAAGAAGATATTACCTTTTGTTTTATCACCATTAACTTATTTAATTAATAATTGTATCATGCGGTCTGAATTTCCTGATATATGGAAAACAAATTTAGTAATTCCGGTTAAAAAGAAACAAAATAATGATTCGTTGGATAATCTTAGACCAATCAGTATGGTTTCGGTATTATCCAAAGTTTTCGAGATTCTCATGCGTGATCAAATCAATAATCATATAAAAAAATATAAATATTTAACACAGTTCTAATCGGGTTTCCGTAACAATCATAGTACAAGCACCGTTCTTCTTCAAGTTATGATGATATTGCATATCATCTCGATCGAAGTAATTCTTTTGTTGTATTAGTATTGCTTGATTTTTCCAAAGCTTTTGACGGTTTAAATCATATGTTACTGTTGCAAAAGTTGATGCTTTTTTTTAACTTTGATAAAACTGCGCTAAAACTTTTGTATAGTTATTTATCGAACAGATATCAAAAAGTCATAATAAAAGATCAGTTGTCGGCTCCGCAACTTATTCCTTCTAGGGTTTTCCAGGAAAGTATCCTTGGGCCATTATTATTCTCCCTATTTATCAATGATCTACCACAGGTTTTGAAATACTCAAAATATCATTTGTACGCAGATGATGGTCAAGTATACCTCGGGGGCGTTAAGGATAATATCTTTGAAATCTTTAATAAAATTAATAATGACTTATCCAACATATTAGGCTGGTCTAAATCTAATGGAATTTCATTGAATATTTCAAAGACGCAAGCGATCTTCATTTCAAAGCGTGATTTTACAGTCATCCCAAATATTTACATTAATAATAAGATAATTCCATTTCAAAACCACGTTAATAATTTAGGCATATGTATTAATAATAGATTCACGTGAGATTCACAGATTATCAATGTATGTAGTAAAATCAACACTACATTATATGGATTGAAACTTCATAAGAAAATTTGTCCTAAAACCGTTAGAATTTTACTAGCTAAAACATTGGTGATTCCCCATGTATTGTATTGTGAATTTCTTTACTTGAGCTGTGATTGTAACTAGAGGGAGATTTTACAAGTTTCTTTGAACAACATAGCCAGATACGTCAACGGATTGAGAAAATATGATTATATCTCTGCCAAGTTTAGAGAATTATTTGGTTGCACAATGACTCAATTTTTTTATTATACATCATTATTACTCCTCTATAAAGTTATTATTAATCAAGTTCCTGTTTATTTATATAATAAAATAAAAATTGGTTCAGCTCGAAATAGCAACATAATACTGCCGGTGAACCATTCCAATGTTTACAACAACTCACCATTATTTAATTTGTTCACAAGTTGGAATCAGGTTCCGATGGAGATAAGAAGTGTTAAAACTTTTGCTAGATTTAAAGTGTTATTGTTCGAATTTGTTAAGAGTAAATTTTAATTTTGTGTAGATATTATGTATGTATTTGGGATAGAAAAGCTTTGCTTTATCCAAGACTAAATAAAATAAATAAATAAATTAATATGAAATTTGACATATGCGTTGTAAATGGGGTTCTGAAATGATTTTTGGATAAAGTTCTGGAATATGATCAGTTAAACGGTTAGAAGTATCAGTATAATTTGTTATACTACTTTCGGTATAAAGTTCTAGAATACGATTTTTCGTGTTAAATTGGATGCCTGTACTCATGTTACTGAAGCTGTTGAGCTGTTTGGCTGTTGTTGTATAAGTAAATATATCTTGGTTAAATTTGAAATCAATACTGGCAAAATTGTCACACCAACTTTATGACACAGGTGAATGCTATCTACATTGGAGATACCAAAGACCGAAGTTCTGATCACCTCGTGAGGTTTCAGCCCTTTATATTTTACTTATTAATTCTATTTCTAAATGGAAAATAAAATTAAAACTCATTTTCGAATTAATTATAAAAGAAGAGAAGAGGAATTTCGGTAGAAACGGTAAAATATGCTTTGGAAAAACTGCAGGTTTCGAATATTACGCTTCTAAAAGTGAGGAAATGTCGGAATCGAGTTAAATTGTGTTTCATTTCCACTAACTCATATGGTTAGTTCGAGCCACACAATTGATTCTATTGGAGGGTGGCTTACATCGTTTAGGATCAATGTGGAGGCAAACTTTAAAAAATGGCCTATGTTTGATTCTGTGGTAATAGATTTTTCTTTTGCTGAATTGAATTCTATATTAAGTGCATTTAACGATATAGACATTATCAAATATATAATTGCAACTCATAAATGGATTCATAATGTCCCGTATTATAAATCCAAAGAATCTATTGTTAAAGTTTATTTATGTTATTGTCATTTAACACATACAATGGCACAAGATATAGATTCATATTTCTCTAAATATCCACTTAATTGTAAAATAGTTAAGGAGATCTTTGCATCAATATTCATGACACAAAGTTATGATACCGTAAAAGATACATGGAAATATTTAGTAGTAATATTAAATTCGAAATGTATCATATAAAAGGTGAGGCAAGCATTAGATTCTATAACAAGTCTGATTACTGCAAGTGATATACATTTTGATGTAGGTACCGTACCAAAAATAATAATATATTTGACGAACATAGAGATAGTGCAAGGCCTATTTATTTACAGAGCCCATATTTTCAAGATTTGGAAAAAATTATGGACGAAGTGGAGTTAGATGGCGAAAATTCTTCTAAAGTTGTTGGTTTAAATAATTTGTACAATACAATTTTTTTGAACCTAACCTTAAAGAAATACATGAGCTATTTGCCGTTATGGGTGGGTATTTTGAACGAAGTTGTTAAACAAAGCAACAGTCTCGTGGAAAACTATTTTGCTATTGTCAAACGAAGATTTAAAACTTCGACTAATATTGGTAAATTACCAACCAAAGTAGGTAGATTTTTCAGAAATATCCACATACGGAACGTAGCAATTCACAGGCAACTAGCAGGCATACCCAAGAAGACAATAAAATATATTATGTCCCAAAAGCCTAATAGTAGTATAAATTTGTGTAATGCTACAACATCCATTCATGACAAATAGTTAAATCAATCCGTGTGGAAACGAAAAAATAAAGACGTAATAACTCCAAAAAATAATTCGACATTGTCTTTTCATTCACATAAAATTAGGGAAATTAGGACATAATTGTCATCAGAGCGAGCCATCACTACGTTAAAGATTTTGAGCGGCAACTTGAAAATCGAGAATGATTCAGCACACTAAAAAGCCACTTAAAATGAAGATAAAGCGATTATTGCCTTTAGTTCAAATCATATTACCTAGTAATGTATCACGTGTATCATAAAATGGAACTAATGCTGTGTGACTGACACCGAGTTTTTTGACTAAATTGTTGACTTTTCTAAATTGTCGACTAGTTCGTACCAGTCGTTCATAGATGGCATATGGGTCAATAAGACAGGCTGTGCCTGACTTTTCATTATTCTAAATTACGACTTAGCGTCAACCGAATGTTATTACTGTTTGACTGAAATAACTAGGAATACTGCTTGAATGTTCGTTCCTTTTCATTTTGGCTCGCGCGCAAGTTGATTTACCAAGTTAATTTGTTTTTTTTTTTGGAATTTTTCAATATTTCGTACACAAAATTATTTACAAAATATTAAACTAGTTTATTGGCGCTATAAGAAAATCTAAAGACTTGCAAAGTCGTTGATGAGTTCGATAAAACCGGACAGAATACTTTAGCGTTGTTAAACTAAAGATGATCTCTTTTTTGACCCAAAAGTTTCTCCAATCCGTGTTGCCTACAGACGATCTGACACCTAACAGAAAGTTGAAATTAAAATCTTATGTACAAAAATATATAAACTTTAATTAAATATGACAACAATTTTAATTTTCTTGAATAATTTGATTAATTTTGATAATTTTTGAAAAATCTCGGAATGAACGAAATCTTCTCTAATTTAAGTGAAACTATTTCTAAAATGAATGAAAATTATTCCGAATTGAATAAACCCTTTTACGACAAGAAGGAAACTAATTTCGAGTGGAATGAAACTTTTTCCAAATTAAATGAAACCAAATTAAATAAATTTAAAAGCAAACATTGTATCCCTAAAATTTATAAATTATAACAGTAGTTAAATAAAAAATCGTACTGGTTATCTTGTAACAGCAAGGAGGGTCATCTTCGTGTCTAAGATGAAATTGGCCCAATCTGATGCTGTGCCTGTTTCAATTCTGTATTTGATTACGCCTTCTAGATTCGAATTCTCTTAGTTCTTAATAAGTTTCTTGCATGTCCTTCGACATTTGTGAAGGCCGTGTCCTATCGGACGGACATTTGCAGATTAAAACCACCATTTTCCAATTAAAGGTTAAATAATTAAAATGATTTTAAAATGGGCATACATTAATTGAACCTGCTGAACTGAACATAAACTGAGAGAATCGGATTTGTCCCTTAAAACTGACGTTCAGTTGCTACCTGAACAGTATTTTAATTTTCTTTAGCATCCAAAAATGAATCGATTCAAAATTAAATATTTTGATTCAAAATATAGTTAAAAACAAAATAATAAACCAAAATACACTCGAACTAAAATTAACTTTAAAGTAACGTCACTCATACACAGCTCGGGTATGGTTCGTCATAAAATCCTTTATGAGCTCCAAACTGAATTGAATAAGCAGAATTTGTAGGTGCTTCACGTGACATTCAATATTATTTTATGGTAAATATTTATCGATTTATTTTGTCATAAAATTATCCAGGTAAAGGATTTTACCTAAGCAGCACAAGCCCGTTTAAATATTTCTTCCTCTGTTTTACCCGATCGTAAGGGTTGAAAGAATCACAGCTACACACACACACAGTACTCAAATCTCATCTCAGTTTTAATAAATTCTTAATGAATGAGTGTTTTATTTAACAAATAATAAAACAAACTTTAGTGATTTATGTACTTACTGGTTTTAAACTTATTTAATTAGGTTTCATTTCTTTCGGGAAAGGTTTCAATTAATTCAAAATCGTTTATTTTAATTCGGAACAAGTTTCATTTATTTGAGGAATAGTTTCGCTGATAGATTAACCGTCGTAAGGTTTCTTGATTCAGAACGCAATCACAGAGAGCTCAATGGCCCCACCATTTCAAGCCACGATCACGGCACTGACAGTAAGACAATATTAATCAAATCAATATTTTAAAATAAAAATTGAATAAAAACCGTCAAATTCAAATATATATATACAATAAAAACTCGTATCGTACGTATAACCATTAATCGGTACCAACTTGTGGCACTAATTAAATTCGTTGATAATGAAAAGTACTTAATCCAAGCACTCTCTCAATAAAAATGACAACTAAATTGAAAAGCAACCTCGCGAGGAGACTTTTCGTTAGCCGTCTGGTATAATGTAGCATACTTTAGTTTAGTCAGAAATTTAGTCGAAAAAATCGGTGTCAGGCACACAGCATAAGACTTGTGACTACTATACAAACACTTGTTTTTTCGACTCATTAGTTCAGACCGTCGCAGCAACAATTAACAGTTTTGGGATAAACAACATTACTATTGTAAAGGGAAGAATCAAAATTATATAAAATATTTTAAAAATTGAATTAAAATTGGATTGTAGTGATAAAAGAAGCGTTGATTGAAATGTTAGGCTTGCAAGAAAACTGTAAATGCAATATTCAGGACGTAGCAGGATTTGTGCTCAAAACTAAAGCACATTCAATTACATATATGGTTCATCCAGGTTGTCGCCACACTTAAAACAATAACGATTGGCCCACATAAGCAAATGCCTTATTCCGATATATCTGTTAAAAGCATGTGAGCAAACATATAAAATTTCGAAATATTAGGGATTTTCTTTGGTTTCGCTCAAATACATAAAAAATCACCGTAGGACTCTTGCAAAAAAAATTTGAAAATTAACAAATCGACGAATTTTGCATGGCACAAGGATGTTTTTAATTATTAATTGTTAGTTATTAATTATCAACTATTAATTATTAATTATACGACCTAAAATGGCGACAAAACCGTCAACCGATTACTGGCAAACAGATACTTCGTTCCTCTTGGAAGTGAAAGAAAATACCTATAAACGGGCCCTGTCGTGAGTGAAATGGATCCCATTGGCTTGGGCGCTCCATATGCATTCTTGTATGAACGAGAATCCCTTTAAACGGGCTCTCCTGCATGAATGATTGTGTGAAGGCCGGAGAACGAAGTGTAAACTTAAATATTCCCATGTGTAATTCGTCGATTTATTAATTTTCAAAAACAAAAAAATTACAAGAGCCCTACGGCTCATATCAAAATGGCACTGAGTGATTTAAATTCCTCAATGTATGTCCTTAAGCTATATAGTCACTATCTGAGGCAATATTTGGATTCATGAGTCAATATTTGGGTTTGGTGTAACAGGGTACACACATATTGGGTGCTTATTGATAAAGGCTCCATAAGCTAGGCATGTGAAGTTATCTCAAGATTTAATCCCCGAAAATAAAAATAATAAATCAGGCAACACTAATAAAATTGTGCCACATATACGCTTGTGTGAAATTATGCCAGCTCAGAATTTTATATTTATTTAAAATTAATGTGCTAGTTTCACGATGATCGGTATGTTGCAAGTTGCCGAATTATATGGCCTTTATCTTATAAATCCATGGGATTTACCAAGTTTTAATCAGTTTATATTGTTGTGTGTTCCTAAAACTAAAAATCTCTCGAATTATAAAGGCCATATTTCGGCAACTTGTAACATACCGATTATCATGAAACTAGCACATTATCCCCTTGTATACCCACCTAAAAGTTTCATATATTTACTTTAATTAAATATAACAAAATCCTGGTTAATATCGGGGTGTCTCGTGTCTGTGTTTTTTTGTTTTTTCATGAAATATCACAAGTGCCATTTTGGTTAGACTATGTTGTGAATGTTGTGAAGCTGCACTAATGTCGAAGGCCAATTTACTGCAAAACGTGAAAATACAGTATGGGCAAATCAGCCACATGCAAGAAGACTTCTTTACACACTGTACACCATTTCATAATTTTCTTTCATTTTGTTACTCATCCTTTAGTTTCCTTTTAATAAATTATTTGTTGTATTAATTAAAATATGGATTTTGTCAGATCATCAAACGCAATCAACCCCCACAGGAACTGCCGAGGTATCATTGCAAACGCATGAATTCAGTTCTCTGATCTATCAGAGTAGCACCCATAAGAAAAACATGATTAAGCCGAAAAGGGGATTTATAGATTCGAGTGAGGTATGGGGTGGAAAAGTACCAACCGAAAATGGAAAACCTATTCTTAATTTATTTTTATTTTTAGAAGAGAAATTTATTCTTGTAAATTTATTTATCAATTGTTTAGTTATTAAATATTTCTCATTGGTATGTTTTATAATTTTTATTTTTTTGTTCTTTGAGTGCTATTTTTGCAATTGGTTTTGTGGTAAATTGTTGATAGTAAATTTGTCTATTATAAATTGATTTAAGAAAGACATCAAACCGAAAACGCGTTACAAAGTAGAGTAATCATGTTTAGTCTAATTAAATACATAATAATAAATATGTATCTCTGAATCCTAGACAATGAATACTGAAAAAGTTTGTGGCATTTTTCTCCAATAGATGGTTGTAGAGTCGCTTAGAGCGTTTGAAAGATGACAGTTCATAGATTATTAAATATAAACATTGTGACCTTTTATCAATTAAGCTGAAAGTAATTGCGTTTTGAAAATGAGCCAAAATTCTGCCAAGGCGATAGCGCTTCCCAGGCTTCTGATAAAATTCGTAGTGCCTTGGTGAAGATGGTTTATCAAAATCAGCAGCATGGAAATAATTTGCTCGCTTTTGCTCTGGAACAACTGACAACAACTTATGCGATTAAAGCGCATCACGAAAATTCCAGACCACGAGACAATATCGGTCAATTCTGACTTTGCTCACATAATATTGTGAAACAGTACAAATTTTCAGAAAAGAAATTTTGAACATTGTGGATACTCGCTAGACGAAGTAATTAAAATTATTAAGGATTTTCAACAGAACTGGATATAATTGTTAAATATCGAAGATGAAAACACGTATCAGTTCTTAGCAATCTAACAATAAGATTATTTATGAGTCTGTGATTTTGCGGCATAAGAGTTTAAGATTTATATTGTCGTAACCAATTGTGATATTGGGAAAGATGTCTCCAAATTTAAGAAAATGCCTGCCCAAAAAAACAGAAAATGTTTGTAAAATATAAATGGTTGGGTTGGTGATTTTTAACGAACGCTTTGTAGGAAAAGTGTTATCCGACGAGCCGGCTAAACCCAATTTTTTAGTTTTATTTTAAAACGGCATTTCATTGTGGATTGTGGCATAACGAATCGAGAAATATAACAATAAATACATAAAATAATAAAAATTATCTACAACGGATAACCAACGTTTAGGCTGATACAGCTTAATGCATAAAGATTGCAGCATTATACAATTAACGTCTTTTTAAAATTTGTTATTTCTAAATTTTGGTTTCACCTAAACTGTACAAATAAAGTTTTCTTACAAGCTTGTCGGTTCTTTTAACTTGTGTTGACAAAGCAAACAAAATTGTGTTGACAAAAATCCCTATTTACATAATTAAGTGTTGCACATTTTGAACCAAATTTTGGCATATATTTCAACGTCGGGAATGAATCGGTTAATGAAGTGCGAATCTTACAAAACATTCTTATACATTTAAAATAGAGTTTTCTTTAGAGAAATCCTTAAATTGTGTACTAAAAATTCGAAGCTTATCTAAGACATAGTGTTTTTATTACAATAGGATTAATTTGTTTTTCCTGTATGAACGTCATCAAGAGCTAATGAAGAACATTGAAGTCGACCATTACAATATTGCCGTAAAATGTTTTATATGTCAACGAAATTCAAAATAGTAGTAAAACGAGACCGTCTATATACAAGCACATTTATAATTTTTAGTAATTAAACGAACAATAAAAAAATAATTGTTAATGCTCACCAACGTATAGACAAGAAGACTGTGCTTTTGAACTCTTTAAATATACAAAACCTCGACAAAACTATTAGACGAAACATATTCTGCACAGTAACATAAAATTCTCACATCAACATAAATTTTATTCCACACCTAAAATTTTTTTTTGTTTTACTATGCTTAGATTCCATTGCAACTTTCCCCATCTTGTTTAACTTTAATATAATTTATGATTTGAAGCATTTTATGTTGGTTTTCAACCCTTTAATGTCATCAAACCCGAAGAAGACAACACACTATTATACACACACAATATACAACAAAGTTAAAAAGCATATTTATGTACACAGTAGTGTGTGATAATGTTATTTGAACAGGTGAACGAGGGAGTTAGATAAATACAAAATACTACCAACAATAATTAATAACAAAGTTAAAAGTTTAACTTTCATTTGTTTAAAAAAAAACTATGTAGGATAAAATCAACATCATGATATGGTGTGATAATCATTACGAACATTCTCATTTCAGGAGCAGGACACAACAATGACAACAACAACAACAACAACAAATACAAAGTTGATTTAATTATTTTTTAGGTCTGCTTAACTCGTGTACAGATAACCGTAATTTAATCAGAATGACACAATTTTCAACCCTGTCGTTTGATCACGAGTAGGTTTATTCGCTTCACATTCACACGATATAATGTGCAAACGTAACAAACACTGGCTTTGTGTTTTTTTTTAATTTTACGTAACATAACTTTAGACAAACAGAACTACTGTAGAGCGCATACGAGATTTTATTTGTTGTTGGGAAATTTTCGAATAACTTTCATTTTGATTTATGAATTTACTTTGTCTGTTTGTATTGTATCGTTGTTGTTGTGTGTTGTATATCATGTTTGGAAAATTAGAAATTAAAAGTTTTCTAGTCACTATGTGTTCGTACGTATACAAACATGAATGTAGAGTATGCATGTTGGCTTATATGTGTGAATAAATGTACAAATTTTCTGTATAATTTTGAAGTAAAAAAGAAAATTTAGATTCTAGTTTTAATGTTTTAAAGTTTTTATTTTCTTTAATTAAAATGATATATTTAAGCTGCAGAAAATAAATAAATCCAATTTTTGTACACACTACAAGTCTATGTACGTATACAAAGTTTTAGTTATGTACTTATGTGTAATGTAAATTTAAATGTTTTTATAAGTATGACAAATAGAAATGTTTCATTATTATTATTATTAAAATTGGTTCAAACTCATAAAAGTTCCGCACTCAATACCACGAGGGCCCATGGTATAAAACTGAGATTGGCAAACTGTATACGAAGTGAATACAGTTCTCTACCACTTCAAGGTAGTCCTCTCATATTTAATCTTGAGCCAGTCCAAAGCGATGTACATGATCCTTAAAACGGTCCTGACTATAGGTTTCTAGCTGGTACTTTTTTAAAGATAAATAAATCTCAGTGACCCTTCGACTTGGCTCATTAATAAAGTGATTTTCGCCTTAAAATAGAAAAATTGTCAGTGCACACAGCAAGAGAGAAAAACTCAAAAAAAAATCAAGTAAAACAAAGTGATTCTGTTTATTTAACTAGAATGTATCCGTTCACTGTCAATTTGTCTTAAAAATGGTAAAGTTAACAGGATAAATGGAGGGGAAGAAATCGAAACGGAGGCTAAACACAAAATTAAATTTTTTCGGTTGATGACCTAACCTCAATATTTTATTTGACTTTTAATTGGAATGATCACATTTTTTTGTATGCCAAAATAATGATAAATAATTATAAAACAGAAACAATATTAATGCTAAACATAGCAATTAATAGTTTTTATTTTAATATGAATGGAAGTTTTGTCGAAATGGTAACATTACATCCAGAATTGTATGACAAGAAACACCGCGCTTATTATATGGACACAAACAAGAAACCTACTTACGTTTGGAAACAAATATGGAGAACAATAAGTGAAATCATAAATTCTTTATAGGGTACCAGAAGTCATGTTTTAATTTTATGATGTTTATGTTTTGAATAAACCATTTTGTTTGTGGGTCCACTACCAACCTTCACAGAGGTAACATCTTGTGAATATTACAAAGGGAATATTTGTGATTTATTCCACTGTACAGCATAAGTTTTACTATTGCTAAATTTTTTTCTATTTGGTATTCCTACCAATATATAATAGTTATTTAAAAGTGTAATTATTAGCTAACACACATACATTTTGTGCATAAAATAAAACTAACGAACTCTAGTGTAAATAATGGTCGCTCTAATGCCTTAAAAGTGACAACGTTTAAAAATCATATTATGAAATAAGTTTTTACAACTCGATTAGAGAAAATCAATGCGTAATTAACTCGCTACAAAATAACGGTAACCTGTCTGCAACAACATCAAATTCAAACTTAACAAGAAATAATTCATTCAATAACCTGGTTGATGATGACAGTAACGGCATTGATTTTATTTTCGACGAACAAGCAAAAAACAATAACAATAAAATTATTATTACTCCAATAATAGTACAAACCACCACTGAACATGAATTGACAGGTATTCTCAATGGCCTAGATATTAAAAGATTCCTGATTAAACTATGTGGCATTGGAATCAAAGTACAATTAACTAGTCAGCAAGAATACAACTCTCTTAAAAAATATCTAGTCGAAGCGAAAACCGAACATTTTACATCTCGTTCTCCTTCTGATAAAATACTAAAAGTTATACTTAACGGTCTGCCTAAAAACATCAATACTGATGAAATAAAACAGGCACTCACCGATAATGAATATACCAAACAAGCTATTAAAATAAAAGATATCATTGAACTAACTGAATTAAATCCTAAGCAAGGCTCAAAACCAAATTCTCTTTACCTTATAAAATTCAACGCTAACAAAGTAAATTTCAAAATCATTCAAAAAATTAAAAGTCTCAACCACATAATCATATCATGTCGGATACACATCCAAGGAAAATTTCACAAACGCAGTGTCGCAGTGTCGCAATGTCTAAAATGCAGCGAACCACACGATTCATGGCAATGTACGGTAACTGAGAACAAATTAAAATGCTGCATATGCCAAGGAAATCATATGGCCAACTCACCAATCTGTCCCAAGTGAAAAAAATATTTATTTTTACAGGAAAATATTAAAATAAAACGGTGCTTGAAAACCAATTAAATTCATAACTCTGGCGGATCATCAATTCGGACCCCCCAAATCTGCTCAACGCTGAAAAATTCCCTGTGCTTACATCACCTCGGAAAACTCAGATGCATAATACATGGAACTCCCTCTTTAATAGAAAATCATCTAACGCTGATCATAGTGCTGGCCAAAACAAAAGGACACACCTAATGAAACAGGACAAAGAGATTCATCAAATAATTCTTTGTTTACGTACGAAGAAATCTTGACCTTGGTAAGTGGTATGGTCTCCAGCATCTCTGGTTGTAAGACAAAATCGGAACAATTAGTGTCTTAACTCGTTTAACATTAACCTACCTTCATAGTAATGTTAAATAACGGTTCAACAATTTTGAATAATAACGCACCATTAAATATATTTATTTGGATGGCCCATAGTTTGAGCAACAAATTTGATGAAACGTTTTCTTAATGTACACGTAGCTCTAATTTCAGAAACCTGGCTAAACAATAATGCGACTCTCTTTAATCCCGAGTTTAAAGTGTACAATTTAAATAGAACATCGGATACCCATGGTGGAATTGCAATTTTAATTAAACGTAACATTCAACACAGTTTGTTGCTCTCTTTAAATTTGCAACTCATTGAGGCAATTGGAATTGAAGTTAACACTAACGATGGTAAAATAAAACTCATAGCTAGCTATTTTAACGGTAAGATTTATAGCTCAACACTAAACAAATTCAAATCCCACGTACAACAGCTTACTTCATTTCGTTCAAATTTCATTAAAGGAGGTGACCTAAATGCTAAACATTCCCACTGGAACTGTTACAAAAACAACAGAGCTGGCTCGGTCCTATATAACGAAATGCTTAACAGCCAATTTTTAATTAAATTTCCTAGCTACCCAACCCTTTTTAATCATAACTCAAAATGTAGGTCAACTTTAGATATAGCTCTTACCAACTGCCCACAATTTATCCAAAACATGAGATCCCTCCCTCCCAGATTTAAGCTCCGACCATCTCCCGGTCCCCAGACCAAATTACTCTAAGACAAATGGGAAATGTTTAAAAGCATGCATCAACAAAAATTTAAAACTTACTAGCGAATCTCCAATTCGTAATATTGGTTGTTGCAGTGATATTGATGAGCTTGTTGGCTATCAAACAAAACCATCTTATTAGCTAAAAAGAAGCGTTCAATGCAATACCCCCAAAAACTAATAAAATTAATGAATTCAAATTCAAGATCCCTGAAGCCACTAAAATGCTAATTCGTCTTAGAAAGAATGAGACAGTGACAGCGTTCCCTCGATCCATTGCTTAAATCCAAAGTAAACGAACTACATCATCGCATTCGGACTTAGTTTCAAATACTAAGAAACAATAAATGGAATAAAATGATCGAATCAATCCAAAATGATCGAATTACAAATAAAATGTGGGCTATAAGTAGAAACTTGCGACACCAAAGTAGACAAATTCCTCTTTTAGCTGACGGAAATAATCGAATTTTGATTACAAATCCCGAAAAATGTGCATATTTAGTACACAATTTTGCCAGAATTTAAAACAATGATCAACACAATCAATCTACATTTTCTTAGCACATAACATCAGAAATTGACCTACAATAGGCCTCAATGGTCGCAGTGCTCTGGGCTGCTAACACCCACCCTAATTTAAAAAAAAAAAAAAAAAAAAACATCAGAAATCGACAATTTTTTACTGTCTCACTCCATACCAATGTCATCCCTTGAATATAAAATGACAAAACCAAAAGATATAAAACAAATTATTAGAGGAATAAAGCGATCTAAAGCTGCAGGACATGATACCATCAATGGTATATTAATTAAAACTCTTCCTAGAAGAGCTCATGTATTCATATCATATTTGTTCAATGCTTGTATGAAGTACTCTTGTTTTTCCAAAAATTGGAAAAACGCTAAAGCCTGGTACAGGTAAATCGAAACTATACAGTTATAGAACAGCCAGTTAAATATAATCGGAAAATCACCTTGCAAAATCAGTAAATCAGGGTATCGAATCCTACCAATTTCGGATTCTGCTTCAGTGATAAAAAATATTAGCAAGTTCGGTTTCAGGGTCCTTACCATATTGCTCGCACGAAATATATTATCGGTTGTTTTCAGCCATTTTTATTTGAAAATACTTTCGCCGAATCCCAAACCATATTGTATCTCCAGATAAAAAATCAAAAATGGAGATAGCTGAACAGCAGTAGTACAATATTGTTACAAATTTTAATTCGTGGCTTCGAAAACAAAATTTAAGAACTAACCATCAATCACTGGATGAGACTACAGTTGATGTCAATAATACCACTAGTCACACAGCTGCAGGCGACTTTAAGCTTCCACGATATTCAATTCACTTTTTACCAATGTTTTCGGGTGACTATCAAGAATGGCAATCGTTCTACGATCTCTTCAACGCAGCGGTACATGAAAACTCTTCTTTACCACTCGCATAAAAATTTCAATACTTGAAGGGGCTATTAAAAAATAAAGTGGGCACGTTAATTATACAAAATAAATGAAAAACTTTAATTAGATCACCCATAACCAACGATACAAACCCTCAAACATTTTATATTGGAGGAAATTTTAAAAGTTGAAGAGACCACCCAATATCTGGCCACGAATATCACTAGTGAGCTTAACAGGAACGAGAACGCCAAAATGAGATATGGCAAACCATTGGGGATGAGCAGAATGCTTTCATCATTTATTAGAAAAAAAAAAAATTCCTGGAGATGTAGCTATTAAAATAAATTGACCATAGCATCAACATTGACACATGACTTGAAAGCAGAGGCATTAACGAAGGCTACTAGGATCAAACTGTAGAGATATGAGAGGAGAATATTAATCGAAATGTTAAAATTTTCTTCCCCGCGTCCACCAAGTAAAAGTGTCAGAAAACCTTTATTATTATTATTACACATATTTAGCTCTGCGTGATAAAATAGATGTATCCATCAAAGAAAATTGAACGCCTTTGCTATATTTGGAACACGTTGTTAAAGAGGGATTTCAATAAATTTGATATTTCGCAATATGACTGGCAAATTTTATCTAAGTCAGTTTATGATAACTTTATGGTTTGTTTGCTTTATTGACTGTTTTTTCGTATATACCTCTGGATAATTAGCTGATTCGATTTAGGGAATTTAACTAAAATCCATGTTAAGGTTTAAAAGAAAATTAAAAAATTTTAAAAGGAAACAAAAAGTATTAAGTATCAGCGTTTGTAGTTTGTATGTACCGGGGCGGCGCTTTTCCGTAGAGGCAGTATGGGGGGAACATTTAAGGTCGAGGTACGGGGTAGCTATTGGTGATATAGGATGTAAACTTATTTTAAAACAATGAAGTGGGGTTTTATTTGAAGTTTATAAGGAATTATTTCTGTTTCGATTCGTAATGTCTTGTCTATGGTATATTTGCGGGGGAGTTGGGGACTAATAGGTACTATCACCTTCAAAAGTTGGTTGTGTCTATGAGAGCGTAGGTCTATGAAGGTATTGTCGATCCTTTGTTTTCAAAACAAAGAAATTAGTAGCTCCATTGGTTTGCTTATTTCAAGAGACACTTACTTTTTCTCCATGTACAGCCAGTTTCTGAAGGCTAAATTTAAGAAATCAAATTTTAAGTTCCTTATTAACTAATTATTGTGAGTATGAAAACATCATAAAACTGGCACAAGGAAATTAGTATAGGTTATGGAAAATTTAGAAGAAAAAAACACAGAACTCGAATTTGTAATCAACAGTTTCTGCTCAAGTAGAATCTTCATAAATTAGTTCTTTTAACAAATCTCGTCCTGTAGAAATAGAAATCTTCACAGGTTCAGGATACCTAGTTAGTTCGGTCACCGAATCGTGTCTTAACTTAAAGTTATGGCAAATTTCTTTGAATAGCAAGGTGATAATCGAATGCAGTAGTAGTAGAGTGCATATGTGCTCAAGTCATTCAGTTGCTACATTGTTTGAGAAAATGTGAGACAGTTAAGCATGGACATACCACAGTACGTGGTGTTTTATAAGAAAATAGCTTAACATCTGCTCTGTGTTGTAAAATAACATACCATATCATCAATGCCATCTCCATTATTAGGGTTATAACATTCTATCCACATTTACTTTTCTTACTCGAGTTTTATGATTTTTTTATCATTTTTTTTAACCCGGTTTCGCGCGTTTTTTTAATTCCCCTGCTCCCATTCAATCTTAATTATGCGATTTGTTTCTCTGCTTTGTACAACCTGTTCGGCTAATTTTAGCCAAAATCAGTTATAATCATAATATAGAAATAGAATATACTACTCAGGGCAGTACAACCTTTTTTTACCGGTTATTTTAAATTTTTTTAACAACGTTACACATTAATTTCGAAAAAAACGTATTTTCACATAAAAAATTAAGGTTTTATTTTCAAAAGGGCACACTGAAAAAAAAACTAGGTCAAATCGTGTTAAATATTATTATAAATTTGGGTAAAGGAAATAAATATTTATATTAAGAAATGCGCTTTTGTTATAATATGACATTTTTCGAAATAACAAAATTTTACTTATTATTACAAAACTTTCTATTAATATACAGCCCGTTAATTTTTTAATGACGTCATAATTTACTATACATTTTAAAAGGGCTATTGTTATGGTAACAGAGGATTAATTATTATGAAGAGAGGAATTTTGAAGACTTAACAAATATTTCTCTTAAATTATTTAAATGTTTATTAAATATTATAAAAATATTTTGTTATTTTTAATAAAAAAATTTATTAATATTAATTAATTTGATAAATGATTATTATATACATTTTTTTTTCGCTGGCGCTACATCCCATAGATGGATTTGGCCGCTTCATGAAATTTCGTAATCATTTTTTAATGGAACATGAATGATTAATTCATTGATCCAACATTAACTAGCAGTGATTTTTTCATCACCAGCCGGGAATCGAACTCGGGACCTCAGGAGCTTAAAGCAAGCATGCTAACCACTATGCAATCATATTTCTTGAACAATGTAAAACACTAAGCGTTAACCAACATGGGTTCCGCCAAGGTATGAGTACTGAATCGGCTTTGTTAATGCTAAGATCTGTGCTGGTCTGTTTATTGATGCTTCTAAGGCATTTGATATGGTGGATCATAAACTTTTATTATCTATTCTGTTTGATGTTGGTTTTAGAGGTGTTTCGAACAAGTGGTTTGCTTCCTACCTAGATGATAGAGCTGTGAGGGTTAGAGTTAATGACACTTTTAGTGATTTTAGAGCTGTGAACGTGGGGGTGCCGCAAGGATCAGTGCTTGGCCCTTTGCTGTTTTTAATTTATACGAATTCGGATTTGCTGATGACTTAGCTTTAGCTTGCCAGCGATGTGATTTCTATGACTAATGCTGACCTAATGGTCTTACATAAATGGTTCGATAAGCACTTTCTGATACTAAGTGAAAAAACTAAGTTTATGTGGTTTAAAATTTCTGGCATTTCAGCAGCTACTAATCACTCCCTGGTTACATATCATAGTGGTTCTAAATGTACTTCTGTTAGTTGTCATGCGGATTGTCTTAATATTGAGCAATTCAACTCTTTTAAGTATCTTGGTATTCATTTGGACATTAACCTTAATTGGAAAACTCATATATCCAAGTTAAAAAGTTACATGGCATCTGCCTCACATATTTTTTACCTCCTACGTGATCTTTGCCCAGTTTCTGTGCTGAAAATTACTTTTTGTGCTTTGGTGATGTCTAAATTGGAATACGGTTTGTCATGCTGGGGTGGATGTTATCCAACTACTTTAAGACCATTGTATGTATAACAGAAAATGATTTTGCGAACAATTTTGAGGAAGAATAGATTGGAACCATCTTGGCTCTTATTCAAGTCGACCAATATTCTACCTCTACAACATTTGTATGTTTATAAGGTTTTAAGAGTTTTTTAGTTTTTTTTAAACCCAGTGATGCACGATATAACTTTCGCACTAATAATCGTTTTCTTTATGTTGTTCCCGGGTTCAGTTGTGAGCACTTCCGGCGCTATATTGTTGTTGCCCCTCCAACATTTTTTAATGCACTTCCTGAATACATTAGACGTCTTATTTGTTCTAAACATTTCTTATCCTGCGTCAGAAATTGGCCATTCGAAACATCAGATGTCTCACATCTATTTTGACTTATAAACATTTTAAAATATAAAAATTCTTTTGTGTTATTAAATTCACAATACAGTTTCGATACAAAACACTAATACCATTGGACATTACAACCTTTACCGAGGGTGCTACATTTAAAAACAGCGTCGAATATTGTTACTATAAGCATGCCCCATCGTATTCCTTGAAAATGACGTTATTTTTCGTTCCTGTTCATTTGAATGGATTGAAAAAAAAATCAGACCGAATGAACGAAGGTAACCATGAATTCGCTTTAAAGACGGGTTTTGAGTTCATTCGTTCGTTCGTTGTCATTCTGAAAATTTTTTTAGTCAATCGGGTTCCTTGAAAATGGCGTTATTTTTCGTTCGTGTTTCTTGGATTTGATTAAAAAAAAAAAATCAGAAGGAAAGAACGAACAAACGAATGCAACTCAAAACCCGCCTTAACTGCTACTTTGCCCGAATCTGACTTCTAATTTTTTTAGGTTATTGTCATTCGTCATATTTTGTTTCAAACGAATTTATTTTAACAATAAAATAAATAAATTTAATGAAATTTGAATTAATAATTCTTTTACTTTAATATGTTTCACTTAAATCAACAAAACATTATAGGATACATTCATAATATCACAAAATATCACAATACAAGGCAATGAAAAAAATTTATTTGGTGTTACTAAACATTGGGCGCATCTAGCACACGTAGAGTCTACATTTGAGATAGTCTAAAATGTAGACTAATCTCATTTGTAGACTCTACGTGTGCTGGATGTAAATATCTACGTGTCTAGTTTGGTTTTTGTCTTGGATAACTTGTTGAAATTATGTAAAACATACTATCGTAAATATAATAATCTTCAGAATGCGTTGAATACTGTTGATCAGCATCCGTGTTTATTTTTGGTTTAAAAATGAACTGGGTGCATGTAGCACACGTAGAGTCTATCGAAAATATGAACTAGTAATACTAATGTCAAAAAAAATCCAAGTCTCAAACCAAAATAATCTACATCAAAATGTAGACAACAATTTTTAGTCTCACTAAAACTCGTAGAGTCTACATATTTTTACTGAGATTTTTTGCATTCAGCACATGTAGACTTGTAGATTCACAGTTCCAATGTAAATGTCTATTCTTTTAATTTGACGTAATATTTTTTTTTTGCAATTAGAATTACAAATTTAATAATAATAATAACCCGTGTATTCATTAAACAAATAGTGTAGAGTCTACGTATTTTCGGTAGACTCTACGTGTGCTAGATGCGCCCATTGACTAATTCGTTTCAATATCACATTGATTTTTTTTTTTAAATTATATTTTTAAATTAATTTTTAAATATTCTCTGAGTTTGTCTGTTAACAAACTTAAGCAGCTGAACCAATACACTTTGTACAAAAAATTGTAAAATTTTCCGTAGACAGTTTACTCAAGGAATTCGATTTTGTAAACAATAGATTCAGCTACTGATTTTGAGAGTTTATTATCTAGAGCATAAAAAGCTAGGAGTCCGTTTTTTGTACCAACTAACTTATCAAAATATATGAAAACTAGGGAAAATATTTTCACATTACCATTGTTGGATGCATTGGTGTTAATTGAAAAATATTATGCCGTATTTATTCCGTTAAAAATAAGATTTTTTGTGTTGGTTGAATGGTTACTCCGAAAATCAATATGTAGATTCTTTTCGAAAAATTTGTTTATAGCGGGACATAATCCGATCTAAGCGGGACGGCGGGAATGAATTTTTCAAGCGGGCCAATCCCGTCGAAAGCGGGACGTCTGGCAGCCCTTTATCGATCATGTCCGCATGTCTCAAAATGGAATAAAAATTACTGTAGTTTTCAGACTCACCTTAGAGTGATAAATTCTTTGGCCTTGGATACATAAATAATTAAAGCGTTATCCAGTTGACTTTGTTTTCTAAGTGCAGTTTTATTGCTCTAGTTATTTTGAAAATTTGTCAATAATACTCGTTTGGCTTGAGCACTCATGCTATATAACGAACATACCTGATTTACCTACATGTATATTTTTTTTAGTACGACTAAAACACTACTTGTACATTTGTACATCTAAACGCCACTGTTGAATGATAATGATGAAATGAGAAAGAGTAATTGAATATAACGGCGAACAAAAAAAATAATAATAATATTTTTAAACATAACAAAATATTTGTTATATTTCTCGTTCCCTTACAATTTTTTAATAGTACAAAAATTTTGGTTCTATGAAGAGAAGAGATATTAAAAACTTAAAAAAACTAACTGTTAATAGTAAAACCGGAGTTTGTTGAACAGATTTTTTGATTTTTCAATAAAATTTTATTATGATAACTAAAGTTGCGTTTATCTATATTAAATGTTGAGCTAAATTAAATATAAAAATTAACAAACTTCTGTTTTTTAATATAAACTTTAATATTTATTAATCACAACAATTTTATTTTAACAAAAGTTATTTTTTAAGTAATAACACGATTTTTTTTTCAGTGCAGGTTGCAATATTTTTCGAGCAGTATGCCAATTTTCATACTGTATGAATAAACTAAGGATACCACTCAGAAATCAAGATCCCGAGATAAAATATTGATAGCGTCTTGTCAGAAGAAAATTTTCAGAAAATAAATTGAGTATAATAAAGAATTTACGTTAATATAAAAAAATTCAACCGAAGACAGAAAGTGTACAAATACATCGCGATGATACATTGAAACATTAAGAAATATGTAATATTCGCGAAAAATATAAAAGAGAATATATGATATAACACGGAAAATAGAAATACAAGTCACAACGGGCGCTTTCAGATCCACCAACTGTTGGCAACATGTTGAGTAAAGTCAACAAGTTGAGGTCTGAACGCAATCGATAGATCAAAATGTATATGGCAATACTGATAGGGTAAATGTCATTTTTGCCATCATTTTATTTCTATGATACATTTAGCCATCAGTAAATTATTTGTGTTTTTATCGTAGTCGTTCGCAAATTTCAAATTGAGACTAATAAATTTAAATAGTTTCGAACTCTCAAGGGTGTATCACCTCTAATTTGATCGATTTTTACGGTATTTATTGCATTTTCAGCCATCCACAAAAACGAATTCATATTAATACTGTTCGATTCACTATATTTTAAAAAAGTAAATAATAAATCACGATTTAAGCCATTTTGTTCTTTTTGAATGCGCACTAATCGACATTTATTATAATTTTGACAAGCAACCTATCAGTTGGATTCATGTCCGCATCATGATGGTAGCATATATCATAATATTGTGATACCGATTAGTAGCAACAACATGTTGGTGGAACTGAAAACGCCCAATGATATCGAAGAATACAGACAATCGGAAAGCACAGAAAAATCGCAAAAAATAATTATTTTGGTGCAACCCAAGCCAATCACAAATAGAAACGAAAAAATACCAAGTGAAATTGACATCTAAAATAGATCAATTTGTTAGCAAAATCTCGAGTGTATGATAACTTCAATCAATAAAAAAATAATATCAGATTAGTAATCTCGCTCTGTGAAGGCACCTTAAAAGATGCATTCTTAAAAAAAAAAAAAAAAAAAAAAAAAAAAAAAAAAAAAAAAAAAAAAAAAAATTACGTCCTAATGTTGTTAATTACAACTCGCTCGTTGTATTGCGTAAGAAGTATATATATCTAAATCGATTTCTTTATAGCAGTTATATTCTGGAAGTTGAATCAACGATTAAATCAAAGCCAAATAAATTTTGGCACTTTGTTAATTACAAAAGAAAATCGAATGGGTACCCTTCTACAATGTTTTTAAATGATCGTTCGTGCGATAACGTGCGTGATACTTGTGATTTGTTTGCCGATTTCTTTGAGAGTGTATATAATTCAAAAACTAATATTTCTAATTTTAATAATTTTGCATGTAAGTCAACATTTTCAATGTTTCGTCTGGAAGTAGATACTATTTTATCCGAATTATCAAATCTTGATATTAATCAAAGTGCCGGATTCGATTCCATTCCACCCATTTTTCTGAAATTAACGAGTAATGCAATTTGTGGCCATATTTCCTTCCTGTTTAATCGAAGTCTCGCTGAAGGTTACTTCCCTATCCTATGGAAACGCTCTCTTATTAAGCCGATCTTCAAATCTGGGTCTCGTAGCGATGTGGAGAACTATAGAGGTATTTGCATTATTTCAGTTTTGCCAAAACTATTTGAGAAACTAGTTAAAGAACATTTGTGGTTTCATGTTAAGACTTTTATTTCTCCCAGACAGCATGGATTTTTTCCTGGTAGGTCAACCGTTACTAACTTAGTTTTATTTACAAACTGTATTTCAAATGCACTATTAAGTGGTAACATTCTACAGGTCGTTTACACTGATTTCTGCAAGGCTTTTGACAAGATCGATCATGAATTGCTGCTCCAGAAACTTGACTCTTTGGATTGTAATTTTTTGCCAATTAATTGGATTAGGTCTTATCTGGAATTTAGAACTCAAATTGTTAAAATTGGTAGTTTCACTTCAAGAGTGATTGATGTTTCTTCAGGAGTACCTCAGGGTAGTCATTTGGGCCCCATGCTCTTTATTCTTTTTATAAATGATGTGGTAAATTGTCTGAGTCACTCCGATATTCTTATCTATGCGGACGACATAAAAATTTTCAAAACTATTTCTTGCTCCAATGACGCAATTGACTTTCAATCTGATCTGACAAACTTTAAAGCTTGGTGTACATCTCATAATTTAATGCTAAACATCTCTAAATGCAAAACAATGGGTTTTACCCGATTACGCTTACCCGCTAGTTATGTTTACTTTTTTGACGATTGTATTATTGAAAGTGTCAATATGTTTAAGGATTTAGGTATAACTTTTACTCCGAATCTATCGTTTCATAAGCATATTGAGGGTTGCATTTCTAAAGCGAATTCTATGCTTGGGTTTATTAAAAGGTTTTCCAAAGATTTTCAGGATCCCTACGTGATTAAAACTTTATATGTTTCGTTTGTTCGTTCATTGTTGGAATATGGTGTTGCCGTATGGAGTCCGTATTATATTAAATACTCAGATCGCATAGAGAGAGTACAAAAGCGCTTTTTAATGTATGCTCTACGAAGGCTACCTAGAGATACAAGCGTACCTGCTTTCATACTTCCAGCGTATCGAGGTAGGTGTAAATTAATAAACATTGAGCCTCTTTTTATTCGTAGGATTGAGATTAGCGCAAACTTTGTTCGTGACTTACTAGTATCAAAAATCGATTGTTCAGAAATATTGTGTTTGCTCGATATATATACTCCTTTGCGTGTGCTGCGCGATAAAGATTTCCAAATTAAGCTTCCACTTTGCAAGAAAAACTACGGTAAATGTGAGCCGATTTATCATTCATCAGCAGCTTTTAATAAAGTACGGTCGGCTTTTGACTTTAATCAGTCTAGAGATGCATTTAAGAAATTGATGTCGAAGCAACTTTTAGATCTTTGGTAAATTTTAATTTTTTATGTTAATTTATATTTATACTTGAATTATTTTATGTATGTATATAATTTTATTAAATTTTGATAAATGTAACCAGTATATAATAAATTGGTGATAATAAATAAATAAATAAATAAATAAATAAATAAATAAATTTTTTTTTTCCACTTTGAATCGTTCAAAAAGATCAATTTGTCTTAGAGTTAAGAAATAAGATAAAAAAAATGTCTATACGTTACTTTGTTTAGAATTATTTAAATAAACGGTAAACGTCAAATTTACATTTTTATCGTAAATTAGAAGCATTAAAGATTTTTTTCAGATTTTTGTTTGAATATTAACTGTGTTTTAGGCGCTGGGTCAATTTTACCCCCGTTTTCAGTTAAAGACGAAAAAACATTTTAGCTGAAAGTGGTAAATGCAATCAATAAAACCGGCTCAAAAAGATAAAAAATCCGAACAACACCTGAATTACTGTGCAAAATTAATCTTATTAGAATTTTTCAAATTAATTTGCATTATAATTAAAATGTTTTAGCCGCTGTTATCTCAATCATCGTACTTACCTATACCATACTATCTTCACCAATCATGCAGTCCATAAATTTACACCTGTTCGAAACAAATAAAACAAAATTAAATAACAAAAAATTTTAAATTCTCTTCTAATAATATTTTTATTTTTCCATGGAGAAACCGCAAAATTTTCATTTCACGAATAAAAAAAAAAAAATTCAATAATAAATTTGGAAAATTATGTACAAAAAAAAAAATGGTAATTTCTGTTATTTTTTGTTTGTTTATAATTTTTTTTTTTTTTGTTGCCAATGTTGTTGGTTAGTTTATTATTGGGTGGTTATTGCATTTATTTTTTGTACAAAGTGTGTTTGAGCAAAACCCATCCCATCGATGTACAACAAAATTTTATTTTTCGTTAAAGAGAAATTGTTAAAATTTTATAATTTTTTTTTTAGTGCTGGATTCGATTGTATTAAAAATAAATATTTATAACAAATAAATACTAATGAAACGATAAATTTGTTTATTTATGAGTTTTTTTTTTTTTTTTTTTGAAAATTATTTGTCGAAATTTGAATAATCTGATTTAATGGAGAAGATCTGTGATTTATATGACGACGAATGTCATCAGGATGGGGTCGCGCTTATGTTTTGGATTTTTTGTTTGTTTTATAAATTGTGATGGATGCTACGCGAAAACTCTTTACGACATCGTCAAACGTCATTAGAGGGCAATAGAAATGGTTGGCGAAGAACCTCTGCCTAAAAAACAATGAACGATCCCGATTTTAACTAAAAATTACAAATATCGGTGAAATTGATTTTAGTAATAGTGTCGCTTCGTTTCATCCAGGAGCCAAATTTACGCTGAAGCTAGGAAAACAAATTAAATAAATTTAAGTACTTATGGATCCGCAATGGAAATATTTTGGTGAGAAAAACTGAAGGTTGCGAAACAAAATTAATTAAATCATTATCTGACCTTGATAATATTTAACCCAAATATCTCACTGTTTCTGCAGTGAGCAATTATACTTTTTTAATTTATGTCAAGTTATGTTAATCAAGGCGATTGTGATTTAATTGATTATGGTAATTATCTTAGTACGGGGGTTTCAAAATTTTATTATATGAATGTAAATATAAGAAGTTTGCGATATGATTGTCCTGACATAATTCTTCTATCAGAAATATGGATTAATGAGGATGAATCAAATAATTTTAAAATACCTGGACATAGTTTTTACACTTGTAGTAATGAAAAATTTCGAGCAGGAGGAGTCGCAGCTTTTGTCAAGCAAAGCATTACAGTAAACAAGTATAATTACAGTTTAATAACTGCGGATTGCATGGAGCTTGAATTTACTTTGGGAGTATTTTAATGAATATTTTATGTGTATTCAAGTGAGAATTATCTAAAAGATATTGTTCCAATTTTAGAAAAACATCGTAACACTTTCTTCGTAACGTTTTCTTGTAATTGGTGACAATAATATAGAACCTTTTAAAGTCAAATTTAGCTGTTGACAACTATAGAGTTACTATGTCATCATATGGACTTTTGCCGTTGATCAATATACCTACTTGAATAGCAAATACAAGCTCTACTTGTATTGACCACGCATTTTATCGATTTACCTAAAAGAATGTAAGTATTAATGCTGATGTGGCGAAATTTCAAGTAACCGATCACCTACAGGCCTATTATTGTGTCATTTGACGTTAAAAATTCTTCAAAGTCTAATAACCGTGTAGATAACTTTGTATGTATTAATTATGCCTAGTTGAACACTCATTTGCAACAGTAAATTTGGGATCAAATGTTTTTATCTGCGTCTGTAAACGACTCGCTTGGTAGTTTTTTGGATATACAGTGGTGGCCATATTATTAGGGACACATCAATTCTGTTGGGGAAATGTTTGCTTTTGGCGACTTATGTATTTTACTAAACATTTTTATAGCCTAGCCATACGAAACTATTATTTGTTAAGGTGCATTCAAAATGCAAAGTTTTACTTTGTACTAAATAATATTTGTACTAAAAGTAGAAATACATTTTTTTAACTAAATTAGAAATATCTTAAAAAACACATTTCTAGCTGAGCTACCTCAAAATATTGAGTGGATGCACGTTCAGCATTATTGACTCTACATTTCTTTCATTTGGAGTTTTGTGCTATCTAGGCTAGAAACAGCTCTCAGAGCATTAAATAAATTTAGATAATTATGAATAAAATTAGTACTAATTACTACAAGTAATTTTAGCCTTTATGATTTTTAATACACAAATAAAAATTACATTTTAAGTACAGTTAATGAATTTTCCATTTAAAAATGTAACTTTTGCTCGTCTACTAAATACGATAAGTACTAATTAGTACATATACCAATAAGTACTAATTTTATTCATATTAATCTAAATTTATTTAATGCCCTGAGAGCTGTTTCTAGCCTAGATAGCACAAAACTCCAAATGAAAGAAATGTAGAGTCAATAATGCTGAACGTGCATCCACTCAATATTTTGAGGTAGCTCAGCTAGAAATGTGTTTTTTAAGATATTTCTAATTTAGTTAAAAAAATGTATTTCTACTTTTAGTACAAATATTATTTAGTACAAAGTAAAACTTTGCATTTTGAATGCACCTTAACAAATAATAGTTTCGTATGGCTAGGCTATAAAAATGTTTAGTAAAATACATAAGTCGCCAAAAGCAAACATTTCCCCAACAGAATTGATGTGTCCTTAATAATATGTCCACCACTGTATGGTATTTCACATTAATCTTGACAATTGTAAATATACAAAGCATTACAGGTCAGCCAACTACGAAATATCCCCATGGATAGGAAGCTCTATAAACATCCAATGAACACCAGATTATCCACTCGTTTTAAGCATATCAAAGATCGCTGTACTAACTAAGCAAATAAAAATAGAACGGTCAAATTACTATCGTTCGATGTTTAATAGTTGTACTTATGAATGACAGCAAAATGCAATGGAAAATTGTTAATTCAATTATTGGTGATGATACTAATAGTAAAACAGAAATTGCATCGATACTAGATTCACATGGCCAATTAATTACTAACCCTATATATATTTGCCATTTGTTTAACAATTATTTCATAAATGCGCAGGTAGTAATCTGAAGAATTTGACTTCATTCTCTTCTACTTGTGATACTATGTGGCCTAATAAATGATTCCGATTCAACGAGATTACTCCTGAAGAATTACTCCTAGCTATCAAAATTTTAAACAATACAAAAGCTGTAGGTTCTGATGGAATTAGTTCCACTATTTTAAAGTTAACTGCGCATAGCATAGTTTACATATTAACATACATTTATTTTGAATTAAAGTATTAAGACTGGAGTCTTCCAAAATATTTTAAAACTTGCTAAAGTCATACCGGAACTTAAGGAAGATAATAGTTTGCTTATGACAAACTATAGGCCAATTTAAAGTTATCGGTAATATCTATGTGTAAAGTATTTCAGAATTTGGATGCTATTCAGTTTTTGAGTGACTGCCCATATGGTTTTAGAAGCGGACGAAGCACGGAAGGGGCATTTATATCATTTTGTACTTTTGTATATGAAGGATTAAACAAAAACAAATTAGTTGGTGTGATTTTCATGTAAACCACTCTTTATTATTAGATAAATTATGGCGCATGGGATTTAGATTATTCATGTTTAATTGGTTACAATCATATCTCCTAAAGAGACCACAACAAGTTGGTATAGGTGAATTTACAAGCCCTATCGGTGAAAATTTCTCAGGAGTACCGCAAGTTTCTGTTCTTGATCCTCTTCTATTTTTAGTGTACATACATTTATTTTTTGACTTACATCTGTTTGGTAAAGTTATTGCCTTTGCAGATGATCTTGCTTTGACTTATGCTGCTGGGAGTATAGATGAGCTTGAATACCAAATAAATGCTGACTTACAACTAGCACATACGGTTTACATATCATCACATGCGCTGAAGTGATAAGTCCAGAGGAATGCTAATTAATGTCGGCTCCAGAAATTCTAGAGAATTAAAGGTTTTTTATAACGACATATGTTGTACTGCTTTAACTAATTCTAATAAGTGTCTAAAGTTGCAGTTCGTTCTGGAATTTAAGTATCTTGAAATAACCATAGGCAGACAGTAAGATGAATTTTATACCGCATATTAGAAATGTTAAAAATTATTTGAACCTTGTACTAAGGAAACTTTATCCTGAAAGTGTACTATGGAATTTTCGAAACTTGAATATGGTTTAGTGATTTACGGTGTAACTTATTTTGCTAATATTAAAACGATAGTAACAGCACCGTATAACTTTTAATAAAAAACGCACCTTCATAGCCTACCATTATTTCAGAGAAGTCAGGTTCTGATACTCAGACATCTATATATTTATAAAGGTTTGAAGCTATTCTTTTTACGTAGTGGACATAGATTAGTCAAAATTCATTTACATAATTTACGTCTCAAAGATACCTACAGGATTCCCTTCACACGTAAAGAATATTTCAGGCTTTTTTACACATCTAGCGCTCCATCTCTCTGGAAAAGTATTCCAGTAATAATCCAGAAATATCAAAGATTGAAACGATTTTGTAGTATATTATAGGAGTAGCTATTATGATAGACCGAAATTGAGAGAATGTTCCATGTCAGTACTAGTTTTCACTGCTTATAATATGTTTGATTTAAATAGATGATATTGAACGAAACCTGTGATTTTTATTGTTTATTCCTCTTCATTATTAAATATTTTAAGTTAAATTTAAATTTTGAGGGTGATTCATTATAGACAGGTTTTGAATTACCTACCTATATATTCTACTTTACATAAATGGATAAGTATTTTGTAACTTCTGTGTATACTTTCCAAAATTAGCCTTTTAAATTGGATTGTAACACTTTTAGAATTTGGACTTTTAATTTTGTAAACAAATAATTATCTAAACATCGAAATGCTCTACCTACATAATTTATCAACTTCATATTGCATAGCAATTATTATTATAATTTAGTCTTATATTATTGTTGTTGAATAAAGTGATTTAAAAAAAAATATCCAGCTAACTACATTAAAATAAAAATTTAATTAGAAATAATCACTTAAATCTCGAAGAACGAAAGGAAATTGTAAAATTAGTCAATCGATATTACAAAATATTTCAACAAGTTAACGAAAAATTAAGATTTACTAATCGAGTAAAACATGAGATAAACCTTAATGATAATCAGCCAGTTTTTGTAAAAAGTTATCGTTATCGTTTTATACACAAAGATGAGTGATTTGGACAGCAACTTTCCAAAGAGTTATTGTCAATTTTATAAGCAAATTACAACTTAATCGCTGCCGCAGCAAGTCCCTGTAAAAACATCTAGAATACTTCAAAATGTGTTTAACAAATTAAAAAAGGCTAGTCTAAAAACTCAGTTTGATAAAGGTAACTTTCTCAAACGAGAAGTAGCCTTTCTCGAACATATAGTTACACCAACCGGAGTGAAACCTAATCCCGAAAAAATAAAAATGTTCAAAATTTTCCAATTCCAAAGACAGAGAAGCAAATAAATATGAATTACAAAGCCCTTAACAGACTGTTTACGTAATGAAAAGAGATACACATAAATGACGACTGTATTAATTGTTTTAATCTTTGTAAAAATTTGTTATGTGAGGAATCCATCTTATACCCAGACTTCGAAGCAAAATTCATTCTCACTACTGATGTTAGCAACGTAGCTCTAGAAGCAGTGCTATCCCAAGGCATTATTGGACAAGATAAACCAATCTGCTATGCCAGTAGAACCCTCTCGCAAACAGAATTAAACTATTCAACCAACCAAAAATGGAACTTTTGGCCATTATTTCAATTCATTCACCAAAAATTCAATATCGTAACCGATCACAAACCTCTTACTTGGCTTATGAACATCAAGGAGCCTAATTCAAAATTATCGATGGCATTCGATGGCGGATAACATTTTCCGAATATGATTATAGATAAGATAATATTTCAAAAAAAGGCAGTAAAATAGCTTACTTTAACTTCGACAGTCTTTCAAG
Source organism: Tipula helvola (assembly GCA_963556165.1). Classification (NCBI taxonomy): domain Eukaryota; kingdom Metazoa; phylum Arthropoda; class Insecta; order Diptera; family Tipulidae; genus Tipula; species Tipula helvola. Next base: position 279,293,334 of record OY744483.1, read on the forward strand.
AATCATTCCTGATAAAAACATCACCAGTAATGAATTTGTTACACCTGCTTTACAAGTTGGAACAATTCCAACTTCAAAAACGCTTTTAAAATCAAATAATTTTTAGATGACAAAAAGGATTGCGAGAACTGGTCTATGAAGAAAAGCAACTCTTTACTGACAAAAATTGCTGACAGTAAAAAATCTCCAACCCATCATCTACTATCAGCCCCTTGTTCATAAATTAGAAGACTTCGTGAAAACTACAAATATCACAGGAATCTATTTCGAAGACCATAATCTATTCACACATTTCCTCCGAGCCTGCAAGACTACAGCTCATCCCATAAAGTTGGTTCAAAAAACCTACCTCCAACCTCAAATCTATATAAAGAAAATCTTTTTGTAATTGGGGATCAAATTGTCAAGAGTAGTATAGTGATCATTAGGCTTAGGATTCTTAGATAAAAAAATATTTTTTTGGAAAATCCAAACCAAAAATTTGTTGGATATTTATTCTTTTTAGAACAAATAAAAGCGAATGAGCCCATAAGCTACCACAAATTTATTATTTTTGCATACCAGATATTTTTAAATATTTCGACATATTTTACATTTTAACGCACATATTTTTTGGTTTATTCCAAATACCAAATATTTTCAATTTTTCTTCAAGAATAACGTAATTCGACTTTCATACCTTAAAATTTGATAAAGCAAAAATATTTTATAAGCCAAATTTTAAATTTAGGCCAACAAATATTTTGTTTTAAAGTTAAAAATGTTTTATTTTGTCCTAAACTCCGCTAAAAGAACGAAATAAATGTCAAATTAGAATATCTCAATAATTTACTACACATTATTTGACGATCCGGAATTCTTCTAGAAAAGCTGATTTTGTGATTGATGTTTTTATTCGTTAACTTATGTGCCTTTATCAAAAATAAAATAATCGACGTTGTGACATTTACCTATCTGATTAGGGCAAAATATGGAAATGTATGTAATATAATTCATCGGAATTTAAATGTATCAAACAAGCGCTAAAATTCCTTAAACTATGAAAACGTAGCAAATGCAATACACCCCATTTATGCACTTGAGCAACAACAGTTTCATGCCATTCCTATTCAAAATGGGCTCAAACGAACACGTCATCTTTAATCCGAAACAACATGCCGAATTACTAACTGCACTATTAGTAAAAAATGGTAGATTAGAAATCGATTTCGAATTACAATTAAAACACGATGGATTTAACCAAAATTAGAGGAACATCTAAAGGTAACACAATTAGCTTCAATTCAAATTGGACGTAATGAGTATGAATGAAATTTCATATAGAATAATTAGGCAAAATTTTAAATTTAATTTAGAACTCAGAAAATTAACTCAGAATTCAAACATGGATTTTAGTAAAATATTTTGTGTGATTTACGTGAGAAGAGTCAACATATTGTTTGTCAACATGCGTTTGTGAATTTCAATATAGCGAATATAAAATCAGAGTTTCGAATAAAAATCGGAATAAGAATTTGAATTAATAAACTTTTGAGTAGGAACTTAAATTGCATTTAAAAATTTAATTAGAATTACAAACTAGATTTGATCAACATCTTGTGCTTAATATGAATCAAAAAGCTAATCGTAGTTTTTAGCAGAAATTTAGTTATAAATAAAGTTTGAATTTCAATCTTTGAATAAAAATTCCAACTAGGGCTTAACTAAATATTGAGTGAATTTAAAAAAAACTCCGGTTTTAAATCCATAAATTTTCAGTTTAAAATTAAACAGATACAATGTTAATTGAGTTACAATTTGAAAAACGACGCCAATAACATTTCGAGTGAAATTTAAAATGGAAATTAAGAAAATATTTCTGGATTAAATAACATTTTGCATGGAATATAAATAGTAAAAATTATTGTACAGTGTTTCGATTGAATAGAACATTCTACTTAGTTTTGAGTAAAATTTTGAGTGTAAATTTGGTGTTCCAAACTAAATTTAAACATAATTTTAATTGCAATTAGGTAAGAATTGGGTTGCAATACGAGATTTGATCTGAAACAATCAACAAACTTTCTTTTGAATTTAGTATCGGAAATTTTGAGTGGAATTTGAATTAGGAAAACTTTCAACTCCAATTTTGATTTCACAAAATTTCGAGAAAAATATAAGTTTACATTGTAACACTTTGCATGACCTGGAAGATATCCAATTTAAATAAAACCAAAATGAAGCAAAAAACGAACTAAAGTTTGAATGCAAATAACTAAAATTGAAAGAAAATATGAAATTATCAGGAAATCAAAACTATCCCCCAAGTCATGGTAGTTTTATCAGAAAATTGGACCTACGCAGGGACTCTAAGCATCAGGGTATGGGCGTGGGAAATTCATGAGTATATGTAAATCAAGTGTAATCGCGTTAAGGAATGGTTGCACAATAGATGTACTGAGTAGATTTTCAATTAGAAAACTAAAAAATGAGAGCAAATTAGGTGGATCAAAAAATAAATATATCAAGGGAACACCAAAATACATATTTTGAAACCAATTTGAATTGGATCAAACACTTAGACTGGGAAAGAAAATAAGTTTAATGAATTCGAATAAAACCTTGGATGTATCTAGAATAAAATTCGATAACAATTCGGTCTGGATTTGAATAAACTTTGAATGACATTTTAATTCAAAATTGAGTTACTCTTCCAAACTGTACTTGAATTTTGATCATACTTATTGAAGTAAATTGAAATAAAAACTTTTATTTAAAGGTTTAACAAATATTTAGGATATGTGAGTGATATTCAGACTACTAACTTTAACAATTTAAAATCAAAATGATTCGAAAATTTAGTCAGAAACTTAGATCCAAGCTGTTTTCTAAGTAAATAAATGGAATTTCGAAATTTTAAAGAGAGAAAAATTAGCTTAAATTCTAGACTATAAAGTTTGAGTGAAATTTTAAGTACTAAGAAGCACAGAGAAATTTAAAGAAGCATTATTGGAATGCATATCTATTCATGGAAGACTGACCAACCAAATTGATCTTCGACAATGAACCTAATCTTGTGAATCTAAAATCATTTTTGGATACCCTAATGTTTCATAATATGTACCTCGATATACCATTCAACTGGTAATTCACCTGTAGCAAGACTACACTCCACAATAAAATATTTAGTACAAGCTATAACCCAAACGAAAATGTAAGTATTGAAAGTAAAATGTACAAAACAATCATACAATAATATCATTTACTCAGTTACTAAACAGTAGAGTATTCCTATGCTAATATTACCAGGACCATGAAATAATCCATGTGTCGAAACATTCAATATTACGCAATATTTAGAAGGACATTCCCATCAGTATAAACAGGTCTCTGTAACCACGTATTTACGCAAAGCAAATAGAAGAAGCAAATAGAACAAGGAAACCTCCAGACAAATTAGAACCCAATGACAAAATTTTATTCAAATAAAGACCAATCTTAACCCCTAAATTTAGAGAGGTGGAGGTTATTGAGGATCACCAAATATCACAAAAATGATATCAAAAATATAATTTCAGTTGCGTCACCAAACCCAGAAAATCTGAACTACAAATAATAAATTTTAATGATAATAAAGGTATTGTTACATTCAACCTTGGAAATGCCAGAGTACTAAAAGACACACACAAACGTTATCAAAGTGACATCTGGTGTTCCTCAAAGATCACATATTGAACCCTGGATTTTTATTGTTTTCAGTGATGGATAACCAAGATCACAAAAACAACATCAATGACAATGTAGTTCAAAGTGTACAAGAGATTACTGATTTAGGAGTCACCATCCAAATTAAACTATTTGATTCCTTGTGGTGGCTGTAGTCTGAAATATATTGGCACTACGAAACAATTATTAAAACATGGAATAAGTCAACACAAATCTGATACAAAGTTACCAGTCAAAAATCCTCAAGTAACAATTTAATTTTGTCTAAGGAAAAATCAAGAAACCTAAGGCCGATTTTTTTGACTAAATCAACAAATTTTCATTTCAAGACTATACCTTATGCTATTCATCGTCAGGCTGCCAACAAAAAGTCTTCTCTCAAGGGTACCTTTCAATTTAGTTGTCATTAAATGACTTAATTGATGTAAATTTTACAGAGTATGCTGATTAATATGTATCATGTAAAATTTAAATTTACACAAGTATTTTGCGGAATGTTGATGTAAGTAAAGAATTCAGTTTGGCCAATATAAAATAAATTTTTTATTTTCATAAATGTGTATGTATTACAGAACAAGCCTCCTGTTTCAAAACGTTTTAAGAATATTATCTGCCCTGTCTTCACCTGGCCAAATGTATTAAAAATGAAAAAAATTTAATTATAATTGAAAAGGACAGTACCAGATTTGCACAGACACTATTGGCAGGAGTATTCCATTAGGTACGTCAGAATTTTAACATTAAATAAAGCAATAAGTATTTATGGTACTTTGTTCATAATTTCGATGATTTAGATATTTTTTGCAATGTCGGATACATAGAATATGACTCCTCTCCTCTAAGATGAACGGCAGGATGCTTAGGGCGTCTTGGAGTGAATGTTTTTTAAAGTTTACTCTACATTTGTACTGTTGTAGTTTAAAGTATAGGAGATTAAAATCGAATTGGTCCTGTGCGTTATTGAATGATCTTGCTAATATATTGATTGGGCTGGTATCGCCTTAATTGGTACTGATGTTCTAGCAACACAAAAGCTGAATCGATGTGGCTAGGACGTTTCCGTTATAAGCAGCATCCAGAGAAGAGTCTGTTACGTCATATAGTCATATTCCTATGCCAGTTTTTTTACACGTACGTTATAGTCATATTCCTATGCCAGTTTTTTTACACGTACGTTATAGTCATATTCCTATGCCAGTTTTTTTTAACAGGAATATCTGCAACTTTTTATATAGTTTTAATTCTTTTGATGTGCATATCATTGTAAGGTTTCCACACGCTTACAGGATATTCCACTTGAGATCTGTAAATAAAGTTTGTGTATACCCAAATAATTTTGAATAAACGGAACTGTGGTACCCGTCGTTAATTTTCTATAACGCTGTTATTAAACCCAAACGCAGTATTAACAATTTGACTTAACGGATGAAAACTATTAAAATTTATAATTCGACGATTCAAATAAAAATTTTTTTGCGAACCAAACGGTTCAATTTTGTTACTGCCTTTACGAATTAGTAAACTATCTAAAAATGGTAATTTATTATCTGATTCCAATTCCACAGTAAATTTCAATCTAAAACAATTACTACTTATTAGATTTTGAAAGTACATCAATAGTTTTGTTCTTAGTTTTAGAAGGTGCCGGTGAAACTTCCTCTAAAATATCTACTATAGCAGGTGACCATTAATTTAATCGGTGCTCTGTTATACAATAATTTTAAACAAAATCCTAATAGATCCAAAAATTACAACCTGGGAAAGTTAGTGTGTGGTTCAAAAATAACCATTTATCAGAGACTGTCAATATTTTTAAAGAGCGATGCCACGTCTATACTAATAAGTACGTAATAAGTACGGAACGCATTCGCATAAATTTGTATAGTTACATCTCAGATTGTCAATTACTAATTTCAACAAATTAGCCAAACACTTAGACGTTTTGAATGTCGGTCCAAAAAGATCCAATCGGTCTTAATGGGTGATTGTTCTTATGGATTTTATTTAGTCCGTACAATTTTGGGGCAACTTTTTACTTTCACTTCTCTATCAATATAATCTTGAGCAAATAGATACCTAATATTTATTTAATAATTCTATATGGTTAGGAACTTAACTAATTCATACAGACAATGGGAAAATCGATACCGTCCCCTAACCAAATTCTAACTAAATTGCCAAATTATTTTTTCGGCTTCTAACTCTGCAGATAAAAGTGTGTATAACTAAAGGCAGCACACCAGAGTCGCTCCGATCCAAATTGGAAAATTTGATTATTGGTGCGGGCTGTACTCTGAAATATGTTGGCACTACGAAACATTTAATGAAAAATCGAATAAGTCAGTACAAATCTGATACTAAATTACCAGCAGAAAATCCTCCAGTCACAACATTGTGTTAGCAGTCAGCACACAAACGATATAGGACATCATTTGATTTTGCCCTTATTAAAATTTTAGAGTAAAATTCTACAAAAAATCGTTATCGGCAATCAAGAACTTCTGGTTAACAAAAAGAGTGACCCGAACAACCTATAAGCAAAATGTATTCTGGTATTATTGACTCAATGTCTAAATTATAATGTGAAAATTCTTAGTATCTGTCTCTGTTTTATTTATTGGCTGTAAATCCATACCTACGTGGTTTGTCGATTTATTACAAATTCAGCCGTTAAACTAACTTTGCGGTGGTAGCGCCACAAATTACCTTTAAGATCTTTTGTGCATGACAATCGGTGTTAAAAAATACACCCAATTTATATTAAAATCGGTCATCAGACACATTAATTACTGTAGTTACTAAATTCCAAAAAACAATACCACTCCACAACACCAAAATTCAATCTTTGACGGATGAGTAAGATTTTGCCCTTTTAATTAAATTGACTTTCAAAATTTTGATTGACTTGAAATGAAAATTAAAAAATAATTACAGCTTTACCTAAATCGAACCATTTGAATTACCTTTTATCGTTTCAGTCGTACCATATCAATAATTATCATCTTTAAAATTGAAAATAAAACCTTAAATATAAATAAAAGTATTTATCAATAACTTCCAATTAATGAAAAATCAATAAAATACTTATATTTATGTCTATTTTTGTATACCTTCCCAAAACAACCCATTATCAAAACTAACATCCAAACCCCAACATTTCAATATGATAAAACTTGTACACATTTTTATATAGTATCCGGAAATTTAAAATAAAACGAAAAATATAATTAAAAAGCCAAATTAATTCCGAAAATTATTTTGTGGTCACGTTTTTAGTTTTAAAGTCTAAATAAATAAATATAGGAGATATTTATCGATATGAAAAATATGATGAAATTGGGTGAGTTTATAGGAATACAAATTTGATGTACAATCGAAAAGCTTTTGATACGGAAAAAAAACTTTCGGTTTTATAAACAAAACATACATACATCATAAATACATATTTTGGGATGACAAATAAAAACCATTCTGATGGTATATTTAGTACTCATTCCTCTCATAGCACATCAATTGAATTACAACAACAACGAGAAATGTCGATAATTTATTTGTGTTTTACGTTTGGAAAATAGTTTTTTGTGGTGAATACAATTTTGGAATCGAAAAAGAATGAAATGTAAAAAAAAGAAAAAAAATTGTTTTGTTAAGTTAATTAAATAAGAGGAAGAAGTCAATTTACTAAGAAGTCATTAAATATAAAGTTTATTGTTTTAGATGAGATAATTGGTACATACATAATATGTGTGAGTGAGTTAAATATGTATAAGGATTTTTCAAAAATTTATTAGCGAAATTTTAGGTGTCTATAAGCGAACTTTGCACGATCAATATTAATCGCATTACTGAGAACATCATCACCTCCAAAACTCTTGTAACTCTTATTTGATTATTTTCAAACGTACGCGTAATTTGCAAAAACTATTTTAGAAAAACGAGGCTTGTGTTGAAATCCTGCCAAATGGTCTAATCAATTCTGTTGAGTATTATGAACGTATCCAGAAACATAGTTTTCACCCGATATAATTTTGGTTCTTGGGAAACACATTTGGATAATATTTCATTTAAATCTTTTTGTGGGAACCGTTATATAGTTTCTGATGCTATGTATGTAGCAATGGTGCTTTTAGCTAAAAAATTTCGAATGGAAACGATTTGCCTACACCAATACCAAATAAATAAAATATTTAATATATATATATCGTTATCAATACAAAGAAACTGCAAATAAAAAAAAATGCAAAAAAAAAAAAGTGTCCGTCCGTCTGTCTGGATGTCTGTGTGTCTGGATGTCTGGACCCATAGTATCTCGAGAACGGCTTGTCCGATTTGGATTTTTTTTTCGCCAATCAGTTTCTATGGTCAAGGCGGAGAAAAAAAAACACCAAAGACCGAAGTTCTGATCACCTAGTGAGGTTTCAGCCCTTTATATTTTTTTTGTTAGGTTTACTCTGTTTCCATCTGTGCTTTCCTTTTAATACTAAAATATTGTTAAAGTTCAATAAATAAACGTTCCGTTAACCAATAAGTACATCATTCTGCCAACACCAACATTGGGTACTTATAATTATTAACATGGAAGTAAATACTATTGACCCATTATTTCCTGCTAAAATCGACCACTCTATTACGTTATTTACCTACAACTGTATAGAGGCTTTGTATACAAAGTGGAATATTCCATATCGACAATACACAGTTCACACAAATGAAGCCAGATTTCCGAAGCAAAGGGACTTTTACAACTGTGGCGTATTGCTAATATATTCGGTAGATCTGATACTGAATGAAAACTAATTACACAGGTTTTTCTAACCCGATCAAATTGGATGTAGCGCCAATTACCTAAACGCCTTGATGACAAATCATTGGGGACAATTTTACAATGTGATTATAAAAATAACATCACTTAAAACTATTATATTATTTATCACGTAAATTCCTCTAATACTTGTTAGAGTTTTTTTTGGAGTTCTAATTATATAGCAGAGTTTTCAAAATATGAGTGCTTCCTAAAAATTTATCTACAACAACAAAAATTAGTTTAGCAGATATTTCACACCCGTTCTAATCAGTAGTTTTTAATTTCTTCCCATTTTTGTGTTTTAATAATCGAGATATCGAAAAGGGAATTGTAGCAAGCGCTTCTTGCAAAATGGAAAATAAAAAATGTCATTACAGCAACAGCAATGATCGGACTCCTAGCAATTCTTAGAATTAAAGGTATTCAATCACTCAAAGATAGCCAAACTTTATTATAAACACCAATTGGTACTGCTATATTAGTTCTATCGAAAGGCATCTACTCCAATATAGGGAAGCAAAACCAACAACCATTTTAATTGACATACGTATTGATGGGCTTCCAGTTATTAACAGCACAAACGTAGGTTTCTGGCCAATTTTTGGACTTATTCGACATTTGGAAAATGTTACGCCATTTTTAATACGAAGTAGTCAACAATTATGATATTTTAGGTGGCTGAACAAGAAAACATATTGTCTTGAGGACGTTTACTTGTGATGCTCCTCTACTTTCATTTATCAAAGGCACAAAGAGTTACTCTGATTATTTTGAATCCTGCAAAATATACTACAGAAGAGTAAATGTATTATATATAGGAAAATTTGGTTTCCGGAGTTAAACTATACAATACGGACTGACATATTGAGATTTGTGCTGTAGTCTTATATATGTATGATATATAGCCGCAAATTGAATATTTGTCAGTTTCTTGAGAAATGTTGAGATTTGCGCTAAAGGCCCATATGATTAATATGGCCAAAATGCATAATTAGGAATTTAATATTTTAATTAATGACAATTAGGAATATTGAGTTCCTGTTTATGTTTCCTGTGCTTTCGACTAGGCATGATGGTTTGTTAAATATTTGAAGAACAGCCATTTGTTGAAATTTGGCACTATATATGTTTATTTTTATGTACTCTAGGTATGTATGTTGAATTATACTTAATGCATATAACCATATAGTCTTCGGTTTCTTGGGTGTATAGGCGAACATGTTATTTTGATTTCTGCTAACGTTGATGAGTTAACGAAATTCTGAGGGAATTTTGCATATACCAACAAATATAACGTTTGTTGCGTTTTCCATGAGGTCATCATATTTTTCTCAACGACTGTTCCTGTATAGATAGTCGATGTAATGCTTGAAAGATTTAATACAAGCTACAAAATGTTTATCTTAGAAACTTCACCAAAGTAATTTAAGCTTACTGGTATATGTAGTTGACACTGATTTCTGCTGTTTTTGATTCAACATAAGTTTATTTATGCCACAATATTAGTAAATATGTATTTCACTAAAAGGTTTTCCAGTACAACAATCGCAGTACAATATGTCGGGTTCCTTTAGATGATCATTAAGTTTTAAAAGGCTAATTTGCCTAATTGTTCAAGATTAATGGGAACATATTCACAAATATCTTCAGTAGTTTTAATGCTTTAACCCATTTTAGCCATATTACATAAAAGTATGGGCCTATAGCGCAAATCTCAACATACGGCTGGTTTTATAATGTAAACCACAATAAGAGGATATCATACCGACTCGAAATCATAAGAGACATTTAAAGAAACATTTAAAATATCAAATTCACAAATATTCCTTTTCGGCTATTCACATACATATGGGCCTATATGCGCAAATTTCATCACATGGCCTCTATCTAATTTGAATCCCTTGTTTACAAATATTTTCTATGATCAAATCATTTTTTGCTGTAGTTAAAAACAATTACGATGGGATGGAAATAGTATTGCCTGATGTATATCTTTATTTTACCTGGGATAACTTTGCATACTTGCTAGGAGATTATCTCTGAGATAGTCATAACTAACTTGTGAAACGGATGAACGTTTGTCTGTTAAAGTTGGTCGACTAGCTAACGACCAAATATTTACCTCAATTAAATTATGATCGGAAAAATAGATTGGTAAATTGTCAAAAGTGAGGTCATGAAAATTGCAAGATTTAACAAGTACTTGATCTGGGCATGAAAATATTTTAGTGGGATCATTTTAGTGGGATACAACGGTATTTAGTATATTGGTATTAAGATTGTCAAAAATAACAATATTTTTATTCTTTAGTGTTTGCAACAATCATTATGAATAAATACACCAACGTCCCCTGAACCGTAACTGTTGCATGCTTTAAGGTTATAATTAGGCAAGCTGTGTTCCGTAATATCATTAGAATAAATCAAAATTTATGAAACAAAAATCAATACAAGTTGAATATTGAGACTTGCTGTATATGTACTAAAATGATCAAAATTTGCTCGTAGGGCAAAAAATACATAAAAGCCTGAAAGAGTGACTTATAATCCCAAAAAAAAAATCCTGTTGTGGTCGCCGTTATTTCCAGTCTAGGAGAATCTGGTAGCGAACGAGTTAAATAGAATTATGGAATGCAAAGTGTCTCTTAAAACGGAAATTGCTTGAACAGAAAGTTGCTTCCAAATGAGTTTTTTATGCGGAGCGTTTACTGTGCTATATGATTATTATCCAAAAATGAGCTTGATTTTCCCCAAAATTTTTATCCAGAAATTTAAAATATTATTTTAAACTAAATAATAAATATAAAATTGGACTGAATATTTAGTGACCCCATAAATGATAATACCAAACACCGCAGTTGTAGTTTTCGTAACTTCATAGTCAATATAATACAATTTACAGCTGTGGTTTTAAATGCACCGAAACAAATATGCACAGTCTTATCCAGCAAAATAATATTTAAAACACATATTTTGGTGACAAAATAACACTGATCGGGGACTGATTCCATCGAACTTCAATTCGATGTTGCAGAAACGCTAAGGTTTTAACAATTGCATAGAGATAGAGGCAGGACTATCAAAGAAAATAGAAGAGCGTTTAATACAAGTAGTCAGATTAGAAAAAATTATATCTCAGTTAATTAATTGTCAGGTTTCAAAAGGTTAAATTTGTTTGAAAAAAGTTCAAATTGAGTAAACCAATTAAGAATTTAGTTGTAAAATTCGAAATTAAAATTTTCAGATCACAAATTGAGTGTGTACGTCTACTAAACTATTCGACATTTTGAGATATTTAAATGTGTCCAAATTCGATAATTTCTAGATTTGGCAGCTTTTCCTTGTCTGGTCAGTTAATTTATGTACTTTAACGAAAATTATTCGTATTTAAACAATAAGAAAAAGGCTATTATTGAACATCAAGACCAGCATTTTTCTACTCAAACCAAACAAACTTCCGTTACGTTATAAAACAATTAACTATTGAGCTTAAAAATGTAGATTTTTACGTGGCTTATCCTAAAAACCTCCAATAAACTTGTGAAACTTGCGAATGAAAACAGTAAGCTGCAAAATGAAGTCAATTTTTTTAAATCACAAATTAATGATTTAAAACAGCACCAATTAAGTGATCATCTGTTTATTACCGGTGTGCCAGTAAACGCTCAATAAAATCTCGAAACCATTATGTATTGAAGACATATGTGACACATTAAAATTGAATTCGAACAATTTAATCTTTACTCTGTGCATAGAGTTAAATCGGCTAGATGCTCTGATGAACGTGACCAGCTTATTATTGTGAAATTTGGAAATTCCGCTGCTGCATCTAACATTTTGCAGGCGCAAAAACATTTAGGTTACATATTTGTACATCAGTTCTCTGCATCTTCCACTACAACACGAAGTTCCGTGAATAAAAAAATTTACATATTACAACTTCTTACCAGATACAACTTAGCTTTGTTAATGCGGATGAAAAAATTCGCGCAAGAAAATAATTTCATATTTGTCTCAAAATTAGAAAGTCAGAGGGATCGCGTGTACACACAATTAAATCATTTGAGGATTTGGATAAACTTAATAGTTAGAACTGTGTAGCTGATGATAAATTGATAAGTAACTATAATATTATAGATTTTTATTTTATTTTGACAAGAAATAGATGCTGTATTAACTACATCTAAACATTTAATTCACTTGTTGATTTTAACAGAATTATGGATTTACTCGTGTGAAAACTGGTTTTACAATTTCTGTAATTATTCGCCTTTTAACGCAAAGTGGCTGACATCTAGTAAACTGTTTTACAACTTAACCAATGGTGGTCAACCGGTAAATAAACGCATTATTATACATATTTCTTAGTGAATTTTTTCAAAATAATAGTTGTTTTGCAATTAAAAAATTAAAATTCACTTAGATAGGTAATTATTTGAATTTAAATACAAATGCGGTTCATAAATAACCGGTTACCACAATTGGCTCGTGCAAATCGTAGCGCCTCTTGCGGCACTTTAAAGGCGAATAATTATTACTTTTCTAATTGTGTCACAAAAGAGTTGGCGGCGTAAGATTTTTGTGCATTCTAGTTTATGATCCTCAACAGTTTTAAACCATGAATTTGATGGTAGTAATATTTTGGTTGTCAATATCCGCGGTACTAACCTGAATCTTTTGGCCCTTTATAGAAATCAGTCACGCAATTCTAATAATTTTAATGAAATGCTTGAAAGAATAATTAGTCCTTTTAGAAATTGTATTTTTGTGTAAGGAAGTTTGTTTTTCCGATCACCGTCAAATTTCAATCACTGTTGATTGTAAAAGACATCTCAACTTGTCATGCACTAAACATACTAAAACTAAAATTAATTTTTAACTTATACATAGAAAAATCCAGTGAATTTAAATTTTTGAATAAAGTGTCTAATATTGAGGATTTTGTTAAAAATCTTTCAGCGGCTTTTTAACCCTTAGCTGGTATCGACTTCTTTTGTATCATAACTGGTATACATGGGTCAATTGGCCCGCATTTTAGTTTTCCAATTTTTTAAATGAAAACACATTATTAGTCATTTGTTTTTTTTTCTAAAAACTAATAAAGTACTCCATTATTTTATTAAAAAAATATTATCACATACAAATTCAAAATAAAAGTACGAAAATTCAGGAAAGTTTCATAGTCAAAAAAATACTTATAACTGGTATTCATGGGTCAATTGACCCATGCATGTAGAATTTAACTAATACCGAACTAATAAAATACACAATCGAATGCTACGCAGGTTCACAATGCTAAACGCACTAAATAGAAAAGTCACAAATGATAGAATAAAACAAAACCAAAATAACGGTGTTATTTCAAAAATAAAATCCGGTTTGGGTCAATTGACCCATCAATACCAGTTAAGGGTTATTAAAAACCCATGATTAACAATCAAATCTTTTAGCAATTTTTACTATATTCGACAATTTAAATTGTTACGTAATCAAATCATTACTCTGACATTTCTGGTGCCATTAATTCTAAGAAACTTTGGTCAGTTCGTAATGAAGCTATATTTAACAAAATTCCGAAGGAAATTGTATCACTGAACTTGTATCAAATGGTAGCTCTATCGCCAATCGTAAACAAATTTGTAATGAATTAAATAAATGGTTTATTCTTGTTCGTTGCCAAGTATACCTATTCATTTAACTCGCTTTTCCATTGTAATAACTGTAACCATAGTATTTCTGTTCCCTTCAACATGGATCAAACTAATTCTCTAGAACTAGCGAAAATTATCAATAGTCTCAAAATTAATTCATCTAATGGTCCAGATTCTATTTCGACAAAACTATTGAAAAGGTATTCAACTCACTGTTCCCCTGTTCTAGTTAAATTAATAAATGGTGCGTTTGATTTAGGTGTATTCCCGTCGTAATTAGCTCAGGCTAAAGTTATTCCCATTTACAAATTCGGTGATAAATGCGATCCTGAAATGGGCTAGATACTCGATACTCTTGCAATTCGCAAATCGATGAATGTGGCGGATTTGCCAATCGCAAATTTATTTGCGTAATATGATTAATAAATATTTCCAAAAATATTTATGTAGATGCGCATACTTTAAAACGCGATTGCCACTGGATTTTTTATTAATGATAACGAATTGTTGTCTTCAGTAACAAATATGTTGACTGTCTGTTTGAAAGTGGTTATTGCGAAAAATGAAATTGACTTCATTTATAAAGTTAAGTTATCAGCATCGTCAAGTAAACCTCGAGCGATTATTCACGTTAAGTTTGTTAACGTTGATGTCGAAGATAGCATAATGAGAGCCAAGAAAGGAAAAAGGGATTTGTCTGCTGCCATTCTTGGATCATCACCTGGTAACCTGATATATATCAATCATAGTCTGTGTGCTGCGAAAAGAAAAATATTTACTGAAGCCTGGAAATTAACAAAAACTAACAAGTGTTGTTAAGTTTGGTACAGCAATGGTCCGGTTTGTATGAAGATGGGTGAACAAGGTGATGTACGCAATATTGATATGTTAAGCGACTTGATATTTTGTAAAGTACCTAATTAATTTTTTGTTTTGCTTTATTTCTTATGCCTGATCCAGTTAATTTAAATCAAGGTCACACGTATAATATTGAAGTCAGTAATTCATGTTTAACATCATTTTGTACTAACACTTCTATTTGTAAATTTCTTAATTCCAACATTTCAAGTTTTTTGTTATACATCAAAATATTCGTAGTATGCGAGAAAATTTTGATAAACTTGTATAGTAAATTTGAATTCATTTGATCAAATCCCTTCGATCATTTTTTTTTGTCGGAAACATGGATTTATGTATCAGAATTAAAATTTAATAATATTCCTAATTTTATTAGTATAAGAGGTGTTTGACATCATAAATCAGCATGCAATTATTTTGGGTGGTCTGAATATCGATATTTTCAATTTACCACCGCTTAGTGATGACTACATATTTATGTTGTCGTTCTTTGGGTTTCAGTCGTTCAGGATTAGTACTGCCACATGTATTGATCATTGTTTTGTTCGGGCCAGTAATGCTAATAATTTGAACGCCTTTCTGCTTAATCTTTGCATTTCTGACCATCATTTACTTAAAATTGATATCACCGTTCGTTCTAAACTTTCTTAGAATAAAATTGTAATTTATAGTAAGTTTAATAAAAGACCCATTTCAGATATTGCTTGCTTTATGGTTTCTCTCACATACATGCGCCTTGTAATCTGGCTTTAACTTTAGCAGAAACTAGTGTAATTTTCAATCGTATAGCTAAACCTGTGTTAGCAAGATTATTAAACCCAGTTTGAAAATTAAACTTAAGCCTAAAGCATACAAATCATCCGGATAACCATAAACTCCATAATTATTTTGTTAAACTCTGTAGAAAGGTTGAGGATAGTACCTATTATTTCTGATAAACATAATTATTATGGTAATAAATTTAGTAGTTGTGAATGTGACAGTAAAAGGACCTGGCTTCTCGTTAATGATATTTAAGGATTTAGGGAATAGTTCTAGTCTGTACTATTGTCTGATTCGGAAGCTATTGCTAATGAATTTGATAAATATATTTCACGAATTATATATGACTTGAAAAGATCTTTCAACTTTTCGCCAAACTA
This sequence comes from Tipula helvola, assembly GCA_963556165.1. Lineage (NCBI taxonomy): Eukaryota > Metazoa > Arthropoda > Insecta > Diptera > Tipulidae > Tipula > Tipula helvola. The sequence continues at coordinate 279,309,494 of OY744483.1, forward strand.
TAATTATTTCTGTTCTAATGAGATCATGGAAAGTTTTTTTATAAATCCTGTGGTGGACCGAAGTTATTAATATAATAAATAATCGGAAATGCAGCAATAGCTTTGATGTTTTAGGATTTAACTCCAATATGATAAAATATACTGTTCAAATTACAACTCCAATTTTGATCAGTTTCATTAATCAGTGTTTTATGATTGAAAATATCTCTGCCTTTGAAAATTATGGAAAAAGGCAATGAATTCACGAATGGAGTCGTTCCTAAATAAACATAATATTCTTAGCAGCCAACAACATGGATTTACCATTGGGAAAAGTATTGAAACATCACTTTCTGAATTTTTAAATGTTGTTCACAGTAACTTGAATGAAAAGAGGTGTGCGGCAGCCGTATTTATTGATATTAAGATTATATTTATTATTGATTAAACTCGAATCACTTAGGTTCAGGGGCGTAACGCTGAAATGGTTTAAATTCTATCTCAGTAAAAGATACTTTATGGTTAAAATAAGATGGCTGCCGAGTGAAATAGACGTGTGAGTCGAGTGAATATTAAAATATTAATTAATTTATAAGTTTTAAAATATTCCTAGTTAAAACTATTTAAATACAAATTGTTTGATCAATAGCTGCTTTAATAGTGAAAATTAGTTTTGGTGTTATTTCAATATATTAAATAAACATTAAAAATAAATAAAGTGAAATATACAAAACTGTGATTGAATCATTCAGCATTTTTAACAAATACCTCTAGTTTAATACGGTTTGTTGTTTGTATTCTTGCGGGACAGGTTTTAATTTGTTTCAATGCCTGCTAACACAAAAAGTACAAGTGAACAAAATGTGAAAAATCCAACTCCAAGAGAAATTATGGCCACCATAATGGATAATGGAAACACGATTAATAAAAAATTTCAGATATTAATGGTACGCTTAAAATTATGCGTGAAGATACCAAGTTGATAACAAAATTTCAGATATTAATGGTACGCTTAAAATTATGCGTGAAGATAACATCCCACCATTAATTTTACGGTAGAAAAAAAAAGAAAAGAAATCTATTAACTTTCTAGATATAACAATAACCAGAATTAATTCTTCATTAGAGTTCAAAATTTATAGAAAACCCACGTATACAGACGCTATTATACCTAACTCTTCGAACCATCCCCATAATATTAAAATGTCAGCTTTCCACTCATTTGATAGATTAATAAACATTCCTTTGACCAAATCCAATTATAACAAAGAGCTTAATATAATTTTAGAAATAGCAGCGAATAACGGTTATGCAGCTAAGACTATATTAAAGCTATTAAACAGAAAACTGAAACATAAAGCCTTAGCTAACATTTATCCACCTGATAGCCCAATGCCGAAAAATTGGCGCCGCTTAGAGTATATAGGAAAAACTAGCCAACGGATTAGTAACATCGTGACACAATATACAGATATTAGCTTTGCTTTTTATAACAATAATACAATTAAGAAAATGATTTTTAAAAACAAACCAAGAATTGATTGTCTTTCCAAGTCTGGCGTTTATAAGATCAATTGCAATGATTACAGTTCCTCTTATATCGAACAGACTGAGCGCAATTTTGAAGTTAGAGTTGAAGAACATTTATCTGGTAGCCATGAACCATCCCTTTATAATCATTTAACGTTAGAAAATCAAACATCCAGTTTAAACAATTTAGAAATATTACATGTACAACCAAAAAGCAGAAGTTTAGACAACTTAGAATCTTACGAAATCCGAAAAGCTATATTTCTTATACAAAATATCCTCAACGAACAGAGAGAAATCCGTTTCTCACCAATTACCGACCCCACACTGTTTTACTCCCATACTCACACCATCCCATAAAATGACTAATACGTCGGGTTATAATAAAAAAAAAATAAAAAAAAAAAACAAAAAACAACAACAACATCTGGAAGTTTGTTATTCGGCATTGAATTCTGATCAATGGATTAAGAATGTTGAGGTCATGATGGAGATTCATCAGCTGGATGAAATGTTGGTGCTGTTAGCCGCGAGAAATAAAATGCAAAAATACACGCTGAACTGGTATGAGTCGGTCATGGACAGGATGACTTCTTGGGCTAGATTCGCGTTGGAATTACGAGGAGATTTTCGAAGCAAGTGCTCACTAGCAGAAATTCACGAACGGTTGAGAAAAAGGATCCGAGTAAAATAAGGATTAATCGAATACTATTTCGAGATGTGTCAAATAGCCAAGGGACAAATAGAAGAGGAAAATATAATTTACTACATAATCATGGGCATGAACGAATACAAATTAAGTTCAGCAATAAAATCGATCAGAGTTACCACCCTGAAAGAGTTGAAGGAACGCATGGAGTGGCACATTAAGATGAATGGGAGTAAGGGAGAGAACGGGAAGAAACTGAATAGCCGGAGTTATCAACAAGAAAAACAAAGAAAGTAATCCAAGGAAGTACGAGAACAAACCGGATTGGGTGAGAAAAAGAGGAGATTATAATTGTTTTCAACAAGGGCACATAGCCACCAACTGTACATTACCAAGAAGGAAACCGACGTGTGAAAGATGCAAGAAAATTGGACACGTCAAAGAGCAGTGTAAAATAAACTGGAAAAAGAAATCTTGCACATGAGTGGTCCACCAGAAGACGTGGAAAGAGACGCAGAAAAAGAGTTGATAGCGGATGGCAAAGAACAGCTGAAAGCGATGGCGATTATTGGAGACAAACTGATCGAGCAACAAGTGTTAATAGATTCCGGCAGTAACGTGAGTATTGTAAAGGAAAAATTGGTGAAACATTCAAAACTAGGCGAAATCCAGAACGAAAATGTTGTCGGAATTAATGGGAGTGAATTAATAGTGTTAGGTAGTTGGCAAAGTAGTATTGTAATAGAAAATAGAATTTATACGGTTAACTGCCGAGTAGTGTCCGATAAAACAATGGATATGAAGAAGGGTAGTTTTGACGTGGGCATAATGAACGAGGTGTCTAACACAAATAAGGAACTGCTAGTGATGAATGAAGTGGTATTAGACGTAGGCGATTCTAACGAGACAGTTGGATATAACGAGGTGATAAACGGGGTGTATAAAGAATGTTATTTAGAGAAGCGTATAGGTGTCGTTGATAAGGTTAAATATCAGGCGGAAATAAGACTTCGAGAGAATAAAATAGTAACTACAAGCCCAAAACGTTTTAGTTATTATGAAAGTGTATAGTTAAAGAGACTAACAGATGAGTTACTAGAGTCAGAGATTATCAGGCCCAGTGAATCACAGTACGTGAGTCGAGTAGTTCTGGTTAGGAAAAAAGATAATAGCTATCGTCTGTGCATCAATTATAAACCGTTAAATAGGATTGTTGAAAGAATTTATTATCCTATACCGGTAATAGAAGATACTATTCAAAGACTTAGTGGAAAGAGATATTTCTCTACGTTAGATTTGTGGAATGGGCTTTACTAAAAAATACACCGCCTTTTTGACGGATCAGGGGCAGTTTGAATTAAATAAATTACCATTTGGCTATACCAACTCACCGGCACATTTAGTAGGATATAGGAGGATAATAGATTTTATAGATGATATTCTCGTCGCGACAGAAAATCTAAAGGAACACGTAATCGTATTGAAACAGTTACTTAGCATCTTGGCGGTAAATGAGGTTACATTGCATGTTAGTAAATGTCATTTTGTTAAAACGAAGGTAGATTACTTGGGATACAATGTGAGTTCGCGGGGAATTACTTTGAGCGATAAACACATAGAAAGTATAACGAAATATCCCGTTCCTACTGATGCAAGAGCATTGCAAAGGTTCATTGGTCTGGTTAGTTATTTTCGAAAATGTATAAAGGGCTTTAGCAGAATTGCTGGTTCTTTATATGAGTTGTTAAAACCGGATGTTGAGTTTAATTTTTTAGAAAACCATATGAAGGCATTTAGTCGATTGAAGGAGTTATTGGTATGTAGGTCCGTGTTGAGTATATATTCATTTGGACGTGAGACGCAATTACAGACAGATGCCTCGAGTTCGGGGTACGGGGCGGTACTGATGCAAAAACAAGAGGATGGGGAATTTCATCCTGTTATGTTTTTTATCAGGAAAACAACGGACGCTGAGTCGAAGTGGCATAGCTTCAAGCTTGAAACATATTGGCTCTAATATATAGCATTAAGCGGTTTAGTCCATATTTGTTCGGAATGCAATTCGCGGTAGTCACGGATTGTAACGCTCTAAGGCTGACGTTAAACAAGCAAGACATGAATAGTAAAATAGAACGGTGGGCGCTATTTTTAGAGGAGTTTAATTTTGAGGTGATACATATAGAGCAGGCGATAAGATGAAGCATGTAGACGCACTAAGTAGAACACTAGTTTATTATATGGAATTAGAAGAGAAAGACTTATTTTTAGAGAAAGTATATATTAGGCAGCTTGAGGACGAAAGTATTCAGAATACAAAAAGACGAGTAGAGGAACAGAAGTTAAAGGGATATGAGTTAAGGGAAGGCATAGTATACAGAAAAGACGGAAATAAATTGCAACTGTTAGTTCCAGGAAAGCATGATTATAGGTCACTTATGTATAAATATCATGATAATATGGGGCATATATAGGAAGTGAGAAAAATTGCGAAATAATAAGACGGTAGGTTTATTTTGAGAAAATGAAGGAACGGTAACCCAAAACCTGTAACAAAGGAAGTGTACATTCTGTAGATAAGGAAAGTTGCCCGTTTGAAACATTACAATAGAGGTACAGGTTGAACGTTACAATAGAGTGTTAGTTCCGTTATTAGCGAAGTTGACTTATTAGGGCGAAGGCCAGTGGGACCAATTTCTAGGGCAAGCGGAATACATCTTGAATAATACCTTGAACAAATCAATCAGTGAGGTACCGTCTAGGGTGTTGTTTGGTATAGTACAACGAAATTCGGGTATGAAGGAAACAGATGGTAGATGTTTAGTGGATGAAACTCGGAACATTACGGAAATTAGGGACAGGGCAAGGAATTCTATAGATCGACAGCAAGCATATATAGCAAAAAGTATTATGACGGGAAGGTTCGCAAATCAGTGAAATACGAGGAAGGGAGTTTATTGATGCTGCGGGAAAATTCAAGCGTAGGAGTAAACTACAAACAACTACAAACTACAAACTACAATTTTTTGCTTAAATCTTCGAAACTTCTTGTTGTCGGTGATTTAAATAGTAATTGGTTAGATGGCACCAATACGCACATATGCGATTGCAATCAATATCTTTGTCTGACGGATTTGTCATATTAAACTAATTGGATTCTAAGTACGCAATGCGTATCACGACTAATACTCGAACAACATTAGATTATGTAATAAAGGATAATATAAATTTTAAATTTAATATGACAACTATTAGTGTCGATATAACTGATCACGAATTAGTTTTGTTGGATTTTGAAATGGCACAGCCTTTAGCTGACAAAAATAAACCAATTAAAGCCTTTACAATTATTGATTATAAACAAATTTTATATGATAAAGAATTCCTGGATGTAAATTTGGCTGGTGATTTTCGAACCCTAATATCTATGTGTTCCAAACTTTTAGTTAGGCACACCAAGTTAACTAAAAATCCGGTTATAATTAAACCATGGGTAAATAATTACCTCTTAAGCTTAATAAGCACTCGGGATAAACTTTACAAGCTTAAAGAAAAACATCCGAGTTTAAAAAAAAAATAATGGTAACGCACGAAAGAACTGGCATTGTCTAAAATCATTAATATTTAATACTGAGTATAATCTAACGATAATATTATGCTAACCTTAGGGGATCGAACTATCACAAATTCTACTGTATTAGCAAATCAGTTTAATAATTATTTTATAAATGTAGCTAAAAGTTCGGTCAATTCCGGACCCTTAATTCCATCATTTGCAACTTTTCTAAATTTTCCGGTTAATGGCACGCTTAAGTTAGATCCAACCAATACTAATGAATTATTTGGAATTCTTAAAAAATTAAACAAAAATTCTGCTTCTGGCTATGACCGCATTTCTGTTAAGTTTATTGAAAAAGCAAAGCATGTAAATATACCTGTTTTATGTGATCTAATTAACGATTGTTTTTTGAATGGATACTATCCTGATGATTTAAAAATACAAAAAATTATCCCTTTGTATGAGCAAGGTGCTAAAAATAAAGAATCAAATTATAGACCTATTGCAATTTCTAATTCATTCTCAAAATTTATTGAGAATATTTTTTAACAAACACAAAGCGCAGCAGCTAATATATTCAATAACATATTTAATGCGGTGGATCAAAAATATTTCGTTTCCGTACTTTTTATTGACGTTAAGAAGGCATTTGATTGTGTAAACCATTTCATTTTAATAGAGAAGCTTAATAAATTAAACCCTACAGCTATTGTCCTTAAAATATACTGTACACTTTTCAGAGCGCTAAGCGACAATTTACGTCTGTTAATGGGTGTAACAGTGATTATGGATACGTAATTTCAGGTGTACCACAGGGCTTAATTTTGGGACCGCTACTTTTCATATATTATATAAATGATATTTTCAATTTAAAATTAAGTGGTACACTTTAAATGTATGCTGACGATGGTGCAATTGTATACAAAGCTTCGGAGCGTACTGAACTGTTGCAGTTAATGACATATGATTTCTTGATTATTGAGCAATGGTTATCATCGAATCAATTGTCACTTAATTTATCTTAAACATGTTATATTATATTTAATAAGAAACGTTTGTCAACGTAACAGTTAAGTAGTTTTTCTATAAATGGCAGTATAATTAAGGAAACAAAGACTTTTAAGTATTTGAGCCTATATTTTGATTCAAAATTATCTTGGAGCAATCATATTATGGAAATTAGGCATTGTGTAGATGAGAAGACCACCTGGTTGCTTTACTTGTACGTCAACCAATAAAAATGATTTAAAAGATTTGACTGTTATACAAAATAAGTGTATTAAAATTATAAAAAGGTTACCCCGATTTACACCTACGAAAGCTATTTACACGCAAGCTATTTTACCTATATGCAATTGATTGGAACATATCAGACTTTGGTATTTGTACATAAAGTTAAAAATAATTTATTAAATGTATCTTAAGTCTGATGTTTAGAGACGATATCCATAATTACAATATGCGAGGAAAATCTCATTTAGTCATGCTGCTTGTCAGTACAAATATTGCAATGAACAACGTTTCTATCGTGATTTTGTGGAATATAATGGCTTGCAAGGTGCTCTTTTAAATAGTATAAATCTTAAAGAATTTAAGAAAGAAATTGGTGCTTATTTGTTTGCCCAATGGGATAATAATTAATTAGTGGTGCTACTTGTTTGATTTACATATTTAAATGGTAAGTTTGGGGTTCCACAGGGTTCAGTGCTTGGTCCTAAACTATTTTTAATTTATATTAATTCCTTGTTTTCAATCAAGTTAAATGGTAGATTAACAGCATTTGCGGATGACGTAGCATTAGACTATGCCGATTTGATTCATCTGCAGTAACAAATTTGATTAATTCGGATATGAACGTTCTTAGCTCTTGGTTTGCCGTTCACTCGTTTTTATTAAGTGAGAAAACTAAGGTAATATTTTTTTAAAATGAATAAACAAGATTGTGATTTACATAATTAATTGTACCAGCTATTGTCTTAAGATTGAATATATTATGATGTCATTTAAGTATCTAGGCTTGAATCTTGATACTAATTTAAATTGGGAAATTCACTGTCATAAGTTAAAGGACCAGCTCAATTTTTCTCTGCGAGCTATTTATTTGTTTAGAAAATTTTGTCCGTCCCAAGTTTTGCTTAATTTTTAATTTTTATTATTCGTGCGTTGAATCTCGCCAAAGTTTTGGTTTACCTTGCTGAGGAGGGATTTATTTGAATACCATGGAGCCACTTTATATTTTATAAAAACCGATTTTGCGTGTTATTTTCGTTAAACATCGTAATGATCATACGTGGCCTATTTTCGTGGATTGCAATTCCAAGATACACTACTATCAGATATTTTTTGAAATATTGCTTTACTTTCTCTTCAAAATACAAATTTCTAATGATTATAACTAGATAATACAGATTGAGTGAGATTTGGGTAAATTGAAGTTTTCTTTAAAATTTGTGATTAAAACTAAAGTTGTGAAACAAATCGATATCGTGTTCAAAAATCGTACAATTACCGTTCATTGTTCATACCAAAATACTCAATAACCTTAACCCTTATCTTTGGATAAACTAATAAACGAAACAAACTTAACAAATAATAAACTAGCCAACCAGTACCTAACCACAAAACCACACAAAATCGATTATTTGACTCAAATTAATGAGCTTTTTTATGTCGATTTATTATCACAAAACCAACCAAAACAACACCACCAATACCACTACCAACAGTTAACAAACACTAATCAAAAGTTTTGTTTAATAATTAAAAAACAAAAGCTACACAAAAAAAAAAATCTAATTAAACTTAAATTACGTTAACCAGAAAACCAACATACCGACTATATTATAATATACAACACAACCCTTACAAAACGAGTAAATATTTGAGGGGGATTTCCCTTTCGTATACAGCAGAAAAATACAACTTTAAAGTTTTAACACACAAACACCAACCAAACTGAATGAAAAAAAAAATTAAATCTTACTAAAGTTTTGAAAAAAAAATAAAAGTTTTACGTTGACTTTCTTTTTGACCTAAAATTGTGTTAAGCAGTAGAGAGTAAAGCTTGGTGTCGTTTGTCTCTTTATTTAAAAATTAAATAAAATAAAACCAAACAAAAACTTGTGCGGTAACTTTTGTGTGTGATAATCTTTATAAAACTTTTATTTAATCGATTACGGCATAAAATTTCGAAACAAACGAAATTACCGTGATACCGATTTGTATCAGTTGGAGGAAAATTTAAATTTTTTAATTGGAATTTAACAGTAAAAATATTTTCTACTTTGCCTACCTCATAATGAATTTGCGGTTTTTGTTGTCTCTAGATAAATAATTTACATAACACAAAAAAAATTCACTTAGATTAGACTAAACATTTTTCACATTTCTCAAACACTTAATTTGGATACAAAATTTTATTTTTTTGTGCCAACTTCACACTATTTATACAGGAGATTATTTCCGTTATTTTGCACTAATAAATTACACACACATCAGAATTAACTAAATTTATATGTACATAAATAACAACAATAATTAAAAAAAATTTTTAAAATACAAAAAAAAAACAAAAAAAATTTCACTGTGTACTTCACTGGGAACACAACTTCGTGATACTGAGTGGTAAATATATAGTTCGAATCCGAACATACCAAAAACAAAAACAAAAAAAAATCAGAACATACCTAAATTCGGTTTTGCGTGTGATACGAATACGACTCAAAATGAATTCTCTCTTCAAGAAACGCCATCGAGGAGAAATACTTCCAGGCCACGTGATTTATATCCAAAACATGATATTTTATTTTTGTTATTGTGGTTTTTAGGGATGGAATTAATAATTTTTGTGTGTGTTATTAATCTTTAGTGCGCATAATCAGAGCTTTCCGAACAAAAAAACAAAAAAAAATTGTAATGAAAATAAAAACGATAAAATAAAAAAAGGCAGAAAGAAAATTCTGATATATAGAAAAAAGACGAACGAAAAAAAAAATGTGAAATTTTCTTATTTACTCGTTTTTTTTTTGTTTTTTTTCTCATTTCGGTGAAGGTAAGAAATATCCAATCAAAATCCTTAAAATTTTTGTGTTCTACTTTTTTGTTTTTGTTTTATTTATATACTTTTCGTGCTTTTTGTGGAAGACAATAAAGCTTTTTTCTTCGGTTGATTATGTATAGCAGAAAATATAAAACGCAATTTTCAAGTATTTTTCTCTCGCTCTCCGGTTTTTCTGGAGCTATTTGTTATTTTGTTGTGTTATGCGTGTGATAAGAAAAGTTTTAAGATAATTTAATTTTTTAAGTTTAAGTTTTTTAATTTAAGGAATTTTTAATATTTTTGAAAAATTTAAATTGTGTCACAAGTTTTTTATAGATTCAATAAACACAGTTCAAGGTTAAAAGGATTAACACGCCTTGTTTTAAAAAGATGTATATTGCTTGAAAAATAGTTGAGGAAAGGTATTTCCAGTTAAGTCTATTTGAACCATCTTTAACAGATATCTTTAATGAGATACGCTTGTTCATTTTCATCTAAAAAAAGTGCATTTTTCGAAAAAGTGTTCATCCTACCAGAGACGAAACAATTGGTTAGAGACGGAAATCTCTATTGTACTGAAAAAACAGACATAATCGGTTGGAAACTGAAAAAGGCAAGCAAATTGGAGAGGAAAATAACTAAAAATTGGCATATCAAAAACGAAAAAGAGGCGAATTTGAAGGCGAACCCAACAATTAGAGTCGAAAATAGAATGCAGTGAAATATAAAGACAAAGCAGAGACGAAATTGTGCATGAATTGGATTGTCGTGATATAAATTAACATTTTGGTAATCATCGAAATAAAAATCATGCATTAGAATTGATTGTAGTGAAAACAGGCAAACAATTTGTACCGTTATTGGGGCATACTTGGTTAAGCGTACTCTTTCCCAAGTGGGAACAACAATTCATGGTGAGCCACGTGGATGTGAAAAAGAACGGCGATAATGACCGTCAAGATACCGGTGTTCTGTATGCCGTATACTGTACCATGTTCACTCCGATCAAAAGTGGAGGAGGAACTTCGAAAAATGCAAGCAGATGGTACAATATTCCCTGTATACATGCAAGTTAGTGGGCCAGTCCAATTGTTACAACGTTGAAGAAAGGCCGCCGTTTACGTATTTGTGTTGATTTTAAAACAACAGTTAATCGGGTTATAAATAATGATTCGTATCAAGTATCACAATGTGCTAGTTTAACGGGAGGTAAAAGATTTACAGTATTGAAGCTGTCCGGAGCCTACCAGCAATTGGGGATTGTTCCATTTTAACCGTTTAACATATGGCATATCATCGGCCCCTGCTATTTTACAGCGCACAATGGATCAAATTTTAAACGGAGTACCTCGAACGTTTTGCTACTTAGATGAAGTAATTATAACGGGTTCTACTATGGAAGAATGTGCTGCCAATACGGAAAAGGTCTTGGAGCGTCTTTCAAACTTTAACGAACGAGTAAATTTGAACAAGTGTTTATTCTATCAACCTAGTGTGGAACATTTAGGTCATGTCATCAACAAAGACGGAGTGTAACCACGCTCGAAGAAAGTGGTGGCTATCAAAGAAGCGCCAACACTTGCAAGCAAGCAAATGTGTTAACACCACTGTACCGTCTTACCCAAAAAGACGTTGATTTTATATGGGGTGCGGAAAGTTAGCAGGCGTTTGATTTATCGAAAGCAATTATCTCCGAAAAAAGTTTATTGGCACATTATAACCCTACAGAGCAACTGTACCTGTCATGTGAAGCGAGTTCTACAGGTGTAGGAGCAATCTTAAGCCAGATGTGTAATAAAGTGGAGCAGCTCGTAATATTTGCTTCAACAACGTAGTCGGAAGCTGAGCGAAAGTATTCGCTCCTTAAAGGTTACATAGTTGGGCCATAATTTTATCGGCATTTAACTACTCCATTAGTTATAAACGAGGCCGAGAAAATTCGGTAACTGACGCGTTGTCACGTTTAGCCTTGCCATCTACACAAAGCATCGACATTATAACTATTCTTATCAATCTGTTCACGGACTACCATGAATTGCCCATATCAGCGGAAGATGTTGCCAAAAACATCAATTCGACGTTTCGAACTGATGGTAGAAAAGGATGTATTGTTTAGGGTAACCGAGTTGTCATACTAACTGCTCTAAGACATCATGTGTTGAAACTTCTACACAAAAACCACCTTGGCATGGTCAAGATGAAACTATTGGATTGGTCTACGCTATGGTGGCTAGGTCTAGATCAAGGAATCGAGCAATTGGTGCGTGAATGTGAGCCGTGCCAACGCTTCCATACAAACAACAAAATGGACGAAACGTACTTAGGCTGGCCAAAGTTACAACGTCTTTGGATCAGACTGCCCGCAGATTTCTTCTACTTCAATGATACTACGTTTCTCTTACTGATCGACTCAACATCAAAGTGGATTGATTTGTACCTAATGGAAGCAACAGCAGCAGTGGATGTACTGCGTCAGTTAGTAATGGACAATGGTCCGCCGTTTTCGTCCGAAGGATTTTTAAAATTTTTAAGGTGTAATGGAATCGAGCCAATGTAGAGTCCACCATATTTACCACAAGCTACCGGCATAGTAGAACGAGCGGTCCAGACCGTAAACCAAAACTTCAAGAAGTCATGGAGAGGTTTAAAATCAACTAAAGCCGATTTGAAGAAACACGTTTAAAATGTCTTGTTCGCCTAGAACGTTATTAAGTCAATTGTGCCGATCCAACAAATTTGACGTTTCCCTAAAAAATATTTGAATCTAAAGACCCCGTTTGGGTAAAGCTTAACAAACCATTTTGGGAGTCAACTACAGTCGAGAAGCCTATCAGTTGGAATCGTTATACAATATCATCACGGACGAAGGCAAACTGAGAATAGTACACCAACGACGGTAATTATTTACAGCCGTCCTCTATGAATTCATATATGGTACTACATCCCTCAGAGGAGAATGAAAAACCACATCGGAATTGCAACCACCAATCAGTACCAGAAAATCTATACTACCAGCTAAAAATTACGCAGTAAACGGAAACCTCTCTAAGCAATCATGAAGTGGAACTACGACATTCAGCCAGAATACGAAGACCTCCTGAAAGATTGCACTATTAAACGGGTTTGTTTAAATTTAAGCCTTAAAGTTTTGTATAATTATTAAATTTTGAAACTGAATTTTTATTAAAAGAAGGAAAATGTTATGTACATGACCTCATTTATATAGGGGAGAGTCTCCGGTTGTGGGCACCCCTGCATAATTGTTGAAAAATATGTAAATATGGCTGATCTGACTGTTGTCGTATTTTGACAGTACGCAGTTTTCTAGCTAATATCGAAGTGAATGGACGAGCTTGTTCATTTGCTGCGATCACATTAAAAAAACGTCCGTAAAAATCAACGCAATTATAATTTCCCAATGTTTTAAAAGTGCGATAAATCAAAGTGAATAATCTCAAACAGGTGAGTGTTATATACTATATGTCTACAGTATTTTCGTTGTGATTTGGGATGCCACATCGATTTATATCAAAATCATGACGCATCACATTTTTTTTGGTTACTCAGAGAATGGTTGTGATTTCCGGTTGTGGGCATTTAAATGTAACCGGTTGTGGGTACCCTTTTTTTTTTTTTCATTTGAAGCGTTTGTTTGACTGAAAAATTGTCAGATATCATCATTTATGCCGACATAACAATTGTTAGTGACACCTAGGATAGAATAGAATAAGAAAAAGAAGGCAACTGCACCTGCCAAACTGTTGGCCAAACGCTCTAAAAAAAGAACTCCTCACCATCTGATGATGATATCGACTTCTGCATCATCTGTTTGAAGCCCTGCCATCGAAGTTAACCGCTGTTTCACATGCAAACATTGTGTTCCTGCCTTGGAAGATGAGGAAGACGATAAATCATTTTTAAGAAAGCCTTTTTTGTTATTTTTGCCACTGGAGGCCTTTAAAACTAATAAACCTAGAAATTTTTTCGAATTGGGTGCATTTTCATTCAACTATTCCCATTTTCAGCGAATTTTCGAAGGGTGCCCATAATCGTTTACGATTTTTTTTTGTCAAAAAAGATGACTTCACAAAATTGGTCGTAAAATTTTTCTAGTTGACGGAATCAATTTAGTTACTTTAGCAAACAGTTAGCTAATGCCTCTAGCTTTCCATTGATATTCATATTTCCGCATAATATAGGCTCAAAGGAAAATTATGGGTCAAAAACCAAACTGTGCCCACATCCGGAGACTCTCCCCTACTTATTTGAATATGATCTGTTTATATAAAGCCTATTCGTATTGTAAATGGCCTATGAATCGGTATTGACACATAGCCTACGGTTATTATACTTTTAATAAAAATTCTTCAGTCTTGTTCTCATACTTGAAGCTGGTGTTTCACCTACCTAGGCATAATTCAAATTTAAATGGTGAACAGAAATTGCAGAGCGAGAATGATGAAGAATTTCAATTGGACCCCGATGAGGGTTACATAAATCGTTTCGATATTGTAAATGATGACACTCATAGCAATACCGCTATTGTGGAAAAAGTAGATAAAAATAAACTATTACTGTTTCTAAGAACCTGGGCGTTACCAAATAACATTAAAATGACACAATAAATTTTAAATTTTTTGAAATCGCATGGTTAGCTCCGCTTACCGATAAACAGCCAAACTGTATTAAATACGCCTACCAAGAAAACGGTGGTGGGTGCAATTTTAGGATATATAAAGGAATATACATCCATAGGAAATATATTGACATTAGACAGGATTTTATCAAACATAGGAGATCTACCAATCCCTGGTTTGCCAATTAGTAAGAGACACCTATTTGGCTAATTTTAGGCAAAACATCAATCAGCAAAATATTCGTATAATAGAAATTTATCATGGATTTAAAAAATAAGCCAACTTTAAAATTGGAAATTTGGAACAAATGGATTCATTTCGAAATAAATCTGACGAAAATCATTATAACACCACTTCCATTTTAGAAGAGCTCAACATAAATATGAATAAAGAGATTTCAAAATATGTGGACGGTTGGAAGTTCTGAATTTTTTTTATCTTCAAGCCAAATGGAAAAATTCCTTCCTCTGAGTTTGAATTTGCTGAATTTAAACTAATCTAATAAATTTTATAATTTTATTAATCTCATGAATCTTATAAATCTTATGAATATCGTGTCTTACAAATCATACGAATCCTATTTAACTTCAAATCTTGTGAATCTTGTGAGGTGAGTCTAACGAATTATATTAATCTTATGTATCTTTAAAATCTTATGAATCTTATTAATCTTGTGAATTTTATGAATCTGATGAATCTCATGAAACTTTCTAATCTTATCAATCTGCCAAACCATATGAATCTTATAAAACGATTAATCTTATGAATCTTATGAGTCGTTTGAATCTAGTGAATTTCCTAATTTTATTAATTTGAATAATTTTATGAATCTTACGAATCCTATGAATGTTGTGCGTCTTATGAATCTGAAGAATCTTATGAATTGAAGAATCTTATGAAACCTTATAGATCAACTAAATCTTATGAATCTTTGCAAATCTCAATAATATTTTAAACGTTATAAATTTTTGAATTCTATTAACTTAAACGAAACTTATGAATCATATAAGAATCTTATAAATTTTCTCATGTTTTGAATTTTACTAATCTTGTGAATATGATAAATCTTGTGAATTGATAAGAGTGGAAAGCTCTTATCAATCTTACAAAACTTATGAATCTTATAAAACTTTAACTAATCTTATGAATCGTATTAATCCTATGAATCTTATTAATATTATGAATCTTATGAATCTTAAGAATTTTATGAATCTTATAAGTCGTTTGAATCTAGTGAACCTATTAGTTTTATAAATTTGATTAATTTGATGAATCTTATAATTTCTATGGATCCCATGAATATTATGAATCATAAATCTTATAAATCTTGTGAATCTTGTGAATCTTATAAATCTTATGAATCTTAAGAAATTCGTGAATCTTATTAATCTTAAGAATCCTATGAACCTTGTGGATCAACTGAATCTTACGAACTTTCAAGAATATTTTAATGTTATGAATTATTGAATTCTATGAACTTAAACAAATCGTATGAATCATAGGAATCTTAAGAATTCTATTAATTTTAAGAATTCCATGAATCTTATGAATTTTGTGCGTCTTACGAATCTTATGATTCTAGTGCGCTTTACGAATCTTATAAATGCTAAGAGTCTTATGATTCTTTAGAATTTTTTGAATCTTATGAATGTAATATAATACCAGGTGACAATAAAATACTGAGACTGTTTATGTTTATAAATTATTATTTTTTAATCATCTAGAATGCTTTTTCAATTTTTTTGTTTCTTATGTATACATTAAAACAAAATCTTTCCATTAACAAAGTCACCTTTTGAGATAGAAATCATGCAAAAAAAAACTCGTCTCACTTTCAAAGATTGAACTATGTATATGAATCAGGAAATTCGACAATCTAAGTGAAGTTAATAAAAATGTTTAAAATACGGTCAGGTAGATCTTGAACGCTTCTACCTATAATAACAAAATTAGCTCAAAATATTTGTCAGACTTTCAGAGGGTCTCTTAACCTAGAGAACCTCTCCAATTGGTCGGCTCCAAGGCGCACAGGCGCCTTAAGAATTACCTATACGAAACATATTCGGCGAGCATCGGCTAAATGGATTGGCAATATTAAATATTCACAGAGATATGGATGTATCAATAGATGTTGTCTTCGGCTTAGTGCCACAATGAATCAATATAAAATTAATAAAAAATTGAATTTAAATAAATTCTTGTAAGCATTATTTCCTTATAGAAATAATTAATAAATAATTTTAACAAATTTCTGGCTGCGCCACTGAACACAACAATACATATTTATATTTTCCTTTGGGCACTATTCCAAATGTAGTACATGTACTACAATACTTTTCAAAGCGTTACAGAGTTGCTTTTATACAATTATAATTGTAAAAATTTCGTTAGTTTTTAGAAAAATTAAAAAAAACTTTGTTTATTTTCAATCTTCAACCAATACCCATTTTCAGTTAATAATTTAAAACAATAGGTAAAAAAGTATTAGTTTTTGGCCGCCTTTTGAAATCGGCCGCCTATGTGCGGTACACGCATTGCACACACGCTAGGCGCGGCTCTGTAATCATTGACAATATTTTTTGTAATAAAGTGGAATTGGAGAAAATGACGAAAAGCGTGGATGGTCTGCAAAGAACACGCAATTTTAGCGTGAACTCAAATTATTATATTTTTAATCGCCACGGGCTCTGTCCGAATAATCATATTTGAAAGATACGCGCTTTTACTTTTTCACGCAATGTCAGGCGACAATTATCAGGCGACAAGCAAGGCTGGACAGTAACGAATTACATGTATTTGAATTACGTACAATTACAATTTGTAATTTGTATTTTAATTACATCAGTTTATATAATTTTTTGTTTACATTTTTACAAGGCTTATTAAGATTTGGTTTCAGAGCCATCTGTATAAAATCTAATGTTAATGATCATTGTTTTATGCCCAGTTGCACAAATAAAGAGGCAACAGCCAGTTAAGAAATACTTCATCTTTTTCTTCATATATGAAAATACGATTTGTTTCATAATACCAAATCAATGCAAGCTGATTATTTTTCTTTTTTACTTGAACATTGTAACTGGAGAATTAAATATTTGACTACCAGATTTCGTTTTACTAAATATTTAACTGAATGATAAATATTTCTACGTAAAAATAAAACAAAATTAACTGGCGTTAAATTCATATTATGAAACAAGTCGCATTTTCGCTGGGTGTTGGCTTTTTTGGGATGCAATATAATTGTAATTTGTATTTTAATTACAAATTACAATCCAAAGTAATTGCAACTTGTATTATTAATCCACTTGAAAGTAATTGTAACTTGTATTTTTATTACTGAGTTTGCTGTAATTCTACAATGTATTTTAATTACTCAGTGTAATGTAACTTGCCCAGCCTTGACGACAAATAGAATCAGAGAGATAAGAGAGATTGTCGGGTTTTAACACAACGAATAAATATTTTTCGGTTTCTCCATGTCACAAGAATGGAAGACAGCTTATATATTTTCGGTCCAGGAGCAATCGGAAACGGAATTTATTTAATCTACCAATTTGTTCGGACACACACATATTTGAATCGGACTGTTTGTTAGATAATATTATTAAATATTAAATATTAAATATTCTCCTAAAAGAAGGGAGGATTAAAATTGGCTGGGTGTACTGCAGGGTGCGGGAAAGGGCAGTTGCTACAGGGTGTTTTAGGTGTTCAGGGTATGGCCATGTGGCCAAGGACTGTAAAGGCCCAGATTGAAGTAATCTGTGCTACAAGTTTTTCGGGGCCGGCACAAGGCAAGAGGGTGTACCGCCGAAATAAATTGCATGCTATGCAAGGAAAAGGGGTTTGATCAGGCGGAGATCAGGTTGAGGCTCGAACACTTTCCAGAATCTGGCAAGTACCAGGTGTACCGCGAGGTACTACAGGTGGCTAAGAACAGGCTATGATCAGAATTTTACAAGGAAATATGAATAGGAGCTGGACTGCTGACCACCTCTTGCAACAATTGGCAGTAGAGAAAGGGGCCTAGCTGCTCATCTTAAGTGAGCAGTATCGGAATAAGGAGGCGACTGGGTGGTACTCAGATCAATTAGATACAGCGGCCATATGGATACTTAAGGGAGGTGTGCATGTTGAACACCATGGTGCAGGCAGGGGCTTCGTATGGCTGAAAACAGCAAGCATAACCTACTTTAGCTGTTATTTTATCCCTAATGAAAGCATCGCGGAGTCTGTAGAAAAGTTGGAGGCATTGGAAGATGAGATCCTCAGGATAACGGGATATCTGGTGATAGCTGGTGATTTCAATACAAGAGCACTTGAATGGGGAATGCCAAACGCAGACACGAGAGGAAGATTGATCCTAGAGATGGCTGCCCGAACAGGACTCCTGTTACTGAACAGCGGCTCTGCCACAACGTTTCGGAGGCCGGGCTGCATGGGGACGATCCCCGATATCATCCTTGCATCGGAGGCCCTAGTGCCACACATCCTGAACTGGAGAATGGAGGATTACTGCGGCAGTGACCACCAGTACATTGCTTTTGAAGCTGGCAGGAGACAACGGAGCGACTTACGGGATAAACCTTGTAGATGGAACCTGCAAAAAATGGACGTTGAGCGGTTCAGGGAAGTGCTAAAGAATGGCAAGCAGCAAATGGCGAATAATATAATAGGAACGGATGGAAGAACTGTGACTGAGGCTCGGGTATCTTCCACCATGGGTCTTATCGTATCGGCCTGTGAGGTATCCATGCCAAGGAAGAGACCAAGGCACAACAAACCGTATGTGTATTGGTGGACAGCGGAAATCTCTGACGTATGAAGGAGATGCTTCGCACTCCGACGAGAGGCCCAGCGAATAAGAGATCGTGCTGAATCTGGCCGCGCTTTCGAAGAATTTAGGCTCGCCAAAAAGCTACTGCGCAGGAAAATAAATGAGAGCAAAAATCGGTGCTGGAAGAAGCTTATAGAGGCTATTGAAGAAGACTAATGGGGACTGGGCTACAAAATAGTTACGCAGAAACTAGGAGCCCAGATACCAACACGAGTAATGGGTGTTCGCACCACTGAAAACATTGTTAGAACTCTCTAGTTCTTAAGTCATACAGTGAGAGAACTTGTAACAGTTATCGGAATGTGTCTTGTGGTTCAGAGTATGAAAGCATCAATACTGCGATACTTTCACACCCGATCTCACCTAGTACCAACTGTTAGCAGAAAATATATTTATCAATAGATTTTAGGGTGGTCATTTTAAGCCGGCTAGACTCAGGGTATGGGGTGGGTTTTCCTAAACCATTGATAAATCTTGTTAGACCACAGGAATGACAAGGAAGAGGGAGGAAACAAGAAGGCAAATTATGGTCATCAACTTACCCAGTTTTGAGGTAGACACACCATCCTAATCTCACTCACAATAAAATTAACCTATCTCATCCTGAAAACGGAAAACACGATTCAGAAAAGACCGATGTACTATAATTAACGAAATGTCGTTTTATTAAACGCTCGAAAATTCAAAAAAAATAGAACAAAATTTTTACAAAATGATTGTAACTTATAACCTAAAGTAGTCTGATATAAAGAAAATGTTGGTACCAACTTAAAACTTGCCCTACACTTACAGTAAAAAAAATAATAAATGTACTAAATAACATCTAAACAGATTCTATATACAAGCGGTAAATCAAAATAATATGATGAATAATCTATCTGGATTGTAATTATTTGAGTTAATTGCTATGATTATGAATGAAAAAAAAATTACAGAATATTGAAAAAAAAAATTATTAATAAAATTTAAAGACTCATCTGAATGAAATTTGCTGTTGATTGTTGATGCTGTTCCTTGAGGTATGTTGTCTGATGTAATGATGCACAATTTGGATTTTATTTTTATTTTATTTTTTTTTTTACTTTACTGGTTTAGCAAATTTTCGTTTTCAAAATTAATACCAATTTTTTTATATTTAACTTCAGGAAAAACTTTAACTATTCCTACACCATACAACAAAGTTTTTTAATTTTTAGGTTTACCATTCCTTAGGTATATCATTTCGAAGCAATTTTAAGGAAGGCACAATCATTTTAATCATATTAATCACTATTGGTATATAATTTAATTGTTTGTATTCACGATTATAATTTTATATTTTGAATTTTGTTTTTGTTTCTTTATTAACTGTTCTTTAATGATTAATAGCATCTAGTTTAATTTCACTTTTTATTTTCTTAATTTTGATAGTTTAAAATTTGGAATACACTCATATAAACACCATTATAACCACACTATCAGTTTTTTTGTATTTTTATTTTTATTTTTATATATATAATTCACAATTATGTATTATTAATTAAATAATTTTCTATTTAAATTTTGTCCACATCACGAAAAAAAAAAAATCGCGTGACCGGATTTAACAAAATGTACCTGTGTATAACGGAAAATGTTACATACACCGTACTTCTTCTCGAAAAAAAGAACCAAACAATCAGTTAACGTTTTCTGACTGAGATATAGGTTTTAGTCACTATTCAACGAATTCACCAATACGTTAATTTATTTCTGATTAATTTATGGCACAATAATTTTAAATATAGATGCCAAATTGCCAACTATATTGTCTTTTTTTTATTTTCATCTGAACGTATGGTATCGGTCGACCAAAAAAAAACAAATAACAAAAGTTTATTGTTTTATTTTTATTTTATTTTGTATTATTCTTTCCCGTAATACGATTATTTCTTGACTGACTACCCAACTCCAAAATTTTTCGCACACCGTCCGGTCCATAAAAAAACATTTCTCCCCCCTTAAAACAATCAAACTTGCTAGACCAGGTTATTAATTATTATCGGTTTATCGTTATAATTTCTCCACCTATGGTCAACACCCTCGGTGACGATGTTTCGTTACAAACTGATAACAGGAAGGTAAGAAATAGAAGTTCCACTTTTCACAGAGACAGAGCTCCAGAACGATATTTCGTCTTTAAAAAACAAGAAGGCTCCTGGCCCGGATGGAATTCCAAATTAAGTCCTGAAAATCATTGCCCAGCAGGATCCTAAAATGATGCTGGAGATGTACAACGCTTGCCTAATGGAAGGAGTTTTTAGCCTCAGATGGAAGAGGGCACGGCTGGTGCTAATTAGAAAAATAGATGGGGACCCCGAGCTACCCTCATCCTTTCGCCCCTTATGCATGCTGGATACGGCTGGCAAAGTTTTGGAGAATCTAATCCGAGCAAGACTCATATCGGCGATCCAAGCAGCAGGAAATCTCTCGCCTAGGCAATATGGCTTCAGAGCTGGGCGTTCCACGATCGGCGCAATCAAAGAGGTTACGGAAGCAATGAAGAGAGCGGAGGATTACAACCACTTTTCGCGGCGCATTGTTTTGCTGGTGACCTTGGACGTGAAAAACGCCTTTAATACAGTGAGATGGAGCGATATAATCGACGCCATGGAGCACCAGTTCCATATTTCAGCTTATTTAGTGCGGATTTTGGATGACTATATGAGGAACCGCATCCTCACATATGACACGGAAGAAGGGCAGCGAAGCATGGCGGTTACATCGGGAACACCCCAGGGATCAATACTGGGACCCGACCTCTGGAATGTTTTCTACGACGGTCTGCTAAGAATAGAGACACCCGACGAGACTCGTTTGGTGGGTTACGCGGACGACGTGGCGGTGATTATTGCTGCGCGCGATACAAAGCAGGCGCAACTGAAATTGAACCAGGTAATGCGAACCATAAATAGATGGATGGAAGAGCACGGTCTAGCCCTAGCACTTAATAAAACCGAGATAGCTATTTTGACGAAGAGGAGAATCCAGCCATTTCTCCTGATGTGGGTTGGTAGCAACGTTATAAATGTTAAGCCAGTAGTCAAATACTTGGGTATATACATTGACAGTAAAATGAGCTTTTTCGAGCAGATCAGGCGGACTGCAGATAAGGCTGCGAGGGGGGTTACAGCTCTAAGTCGTCTAACGGCTAATGTTGGTGGCCCGCAAGCTAGCAGATGCCGGCTTTTAATGTCAGCCGTCCAATCTGTCCTTTTCTACGGGGCGGAAGTACGAGCAGACTCCCTGGAAAAGGAAACATATCGGAAGAGGCTATCCCAAGTGCAAAGACGGAGTGCGTTACGAGTGGCATCGGCCTATCGTACAGCTTCCGAGGCAGCTATCCTCGTAATAGCTGGGTGCTCTCTATACATCTTCTGGCAAAGGAGCGAAAATATACCTACGAGCGAAAGTCGGAGGTTGGACGAAAAGCAGCGAGTCTCGAAGGGAGGAGCCGCACCTTGGAGCTGCAAGGAATTACAGGCAGGTGGATAGCACGGCTTATTGAACAAATAAGCCCCTGGGTGGAAAGAAAGCACGGGGAGGTCGGGTACTACCTGACCCAATTCCTCAGCGGCCACGGGTACTTCCGTGCATACCTTTTTAAAATGAAGAAAGTAAGGTCGGCAGAATGCCTATACTGCCCAGGTATGGAGGATGAAGTAGAGCACACTTTCTTCCGGTGCCTAGCATGGCAGGACAGAAGAACAGAACTGGAGCTAGATGTGGGTATTTGGACGCCTGAAACGGCGGTAAACATTATGCTACGAGGAGCTGTTTGGTGGGATCTCGTCTCACGATACATAGAGGGAGTCCGTAAAAGTATAAAGAGGGATTTGGATAGTTTCCCATAAGACAGGAGGTAGCTCGGGGCGAGCAATGGAAAAACAGACTAGCCCGAAGTAATGTGTTAAACGGTCCCAGGCTAGTTTGAAGGAGGAGGGGGAAGGTGGTTTTAGTCGGTAGTTCTAAATGAGAGTCCGACACATCGTGCGTAAATGCATTTCCACCTTCCTCATAAAAAAAAAAATAAAAAAAATAAAAAAATTAAATATTAAATATTAAATATTAAATATTAAATATTAAATATTAAATATTAAATATTAAATATTAAATATTAAATATTAAATATTAAATATTAAATATTAAATATTAAATATTAAATATTAAATATTAAATATTAAATATTAAATATTAAATATTAAATATTAAATATTAAATATTAAATATTAAATATTAAATATTAAATATTAAATATTAAATATTAAATATTAAATATTAAATATTAAATATTAAATATTAAATATTAAATATTAAATATTAAATATTAAATATTAAATATTAAATATTAAATATTAAATATTAAATATTAAATATTAAATATTAAATATTAAATATTAAATATTAAATATTAAATATTAAATATTAAATATTAAATATTAAATATTAAATATTAAATATTAAATATTAAATATTAAATATTAAATATTAAATATTAAATATTAAATATTAAATATTAAATATTAAATATTAAATATTAAATATTAAATATTAAATATTAAATATTAAATATTAAATATTAAATATTAAATATTAAATATTAAATATTAAATATTAAATATTAAATATTAAATATTAAATATTAAATATTAAATATTAAATATTAAATATTAAATATTAAATATTAAATATTAAATATTAAATATTAAATATTAAATATTAAATATTAAATATTAAATATTAAATATTAAATATTAAATATTAAATATTAAATATTAAATATTAAATATTAAATATTAAATATTAAATATTAAATATTAAATATTAAATATTAAATATTAAATATTAAATATTAAATATTAAATATTAAATATTAAATATTAAATATTAAATATTAAATATTAAATATTAAATATTAAATATTAAATATTAAATATTAAATATTAAATATTAAATATTAAATATTAAATATTAAATATTAAATATTAAATATTAAATATTAAATATTAAATATTAAATATTAAATATTAAATATTAAATATTAAATATTAAATATTAAATATTAAATATTAAATATTAAATATTAAATATTAAATATTAAATATTAAATATTAAATATTAAATATTAAATATTAAATATTAAATATTAAATATTAAATATTAAATATTAAATATTAAATATTAAATATTAAATATTAAATATTAAATATTAAATATTAAATATTAAATATTAAATATTAAATATTAAATATTAAATATTAAATATTAAATATTAAATATTAAATATTAAATATTAAATATTAAATATTAAATATTAAATATTAAATATTAAATATTAAATATTAAATATTAAATATTAAATATTAAATATTAAATATTAAATATTAAATATTAAATATTAAATATTAAATATTAAATATTAAATATTAAATATTAAATATTAAATATTAAATATTAAATATTAAATATTAAATATTAAATATTAAATATTAAATATTAAATATTAAATATTAAATATTAAATATTAAATATTAAATATTAAATATTAAATATTAAATATTAAATATTAAATATTAAATATTAAATATTAAATATTAAATATTAAATATTAAATATTAAATATTAAATATTAAATATTAAATATTAAATATTAAATATTAAATATTAAATATTAAATATTAAATATTAAATATTAAATATTAAATATTAAATATTAAATATTAAATATTAAATATTAAATATTAAATATTAAATATTAAATATTAAATATTAAATATTAAATATTAAATATTAAATATTAAATATTAAATATTAAATATTAAATATTAAATATTAAATATTAAATATTAAATATTAAATATTAAATATTAAATATTAAATATTAAATATTAAATATTAAATATTAAATATTAAATATTAAATATTAAATATTAAATATTAAATATTAAATATTAAATATTAAATATTAAATATTAAATATTAAATATTAAATATTAAATATTAAATATTAAATATTAAATATTAAATATTAAATATTAAATATTAAATATTTTAATCCCCAAATCCCTGTTTTTTTTTGCCAATACGGAAATCCGGGAGCCCGAGATTTTTTTTTTCGCTGGCGCTATATCCCATAGAGGGATTTGGCCACTTCATTATGAAGTTTCGTATCATTATTTTTAACGGATAATGAATGATAAATTCATTGATCCTAACCAGCCGTAATTTTTTCATCACTTGCTGGGAATCGAACCCGGGACCTCCGAAGCTTAAAGCAAGCATGCTGACCACTGTGCCACCAGGGCGGCAATACCGGGATTGCTTTCCCTAATGTTTACAAAAATCTAGAATACTGGTAATTGATACGTCTAACAGACAATCATCAGGGGATTGGTGGCAACAATATAGGACCTGAGAAAATACTCAGTTGAATTGCGAAAATTTAAAAAGGTCTCCTCCTTATACGTTTATTTGGGAAGGATTCAATTATTTTATTTCGATCAACGTTATATTAAAATTGTGTACTTAGGTACCAGTTATTTTGCCAATTATTTAAATTATTTTCTAAAAATACTCACACGTTGAAATCGATAAAGTTAGTTAACATAAGCTTCCAACAGCGCTCCTTGACTTTCAGTGACACTTATCTTCAAATGGAAGCAAAAAAGCAACGCTTCCCACAAATTGTTTTCGTTGGCACAAAATTCGACATATTCAATGCTAAAAAAATGGCTTCTTTGCAACTTCGGCAAAATAACTCTTACTGAAAACTACGCCACATCGTGATGCTTTGACATATCCCATGGAAATCCTTCAAAATTAATACACATTTCTAATAATAAAATTGACGTAGCAAACAAAATTGGGCTCTTAAAATTAATCAAACGATAGTGGCACGTATAAAATAAATTAAATGTTTTCAATAAAGGGAATGCAGCTCAAAATGTATATTAAATACGCTAAATTGAACACACGATAAGAAAGTCAAATTCGCCTTCGGCTAATTCAACAAAATTGAAACATTCACAAATCAGTGGATATTGGGAGACAGTAAAGGTGGGTCGCATCCACTCCCACTCAAACTGACACCATTTAAATTATTCACGTTTTTGGTATTAAAGGCAAGATGCATACACTTTATATAGTTTCTATAATTATTTTTTTTTTGTCTGCTACTTGCTCGAAATTAAAAAATTAAATTAAAAAAGTTCAACGAGCACGTAAACCGAATAGTTTTCAACTAATTTCAATTCAATGAAATTAACCAATTTTAGAGAAAACCGTATTTTGTCCACTACATTCCAATTTTATTTGCATTTAATTTTTGTAAACATGTACGACAATAAATTATCTTTTGTAATATTCTTATCTGTAATCCATAATCAATTTATTTTAGACTTGATTAGCTCATCTGTAAATATATACACAAACAAAACAAAACAACCCCAGTATTAATATTAAATCACCCCCAACCCCAATAAATACCCGTACTCAAGATGAGCGCGTGAATATTCAAAATACTCATTTTTCTCATCGCGACGCGCACAATGTGAAATGATAACACAATAAAATCCCAAGGATTACATCGTTCTACTTAAGAAAAAAAAAAAAATTAAAATCATTACACACTATACTAACATTATATTACGAGTACTTCGTTCTTCTTAATAATACACAAAATCCCATTATGATGATGATGATGGTGAGATGGTGATGATGATAAAACTGAGATTCATTCCAAACGAAAACATAAAAAAAAAAACAAACAAATGAAAATCGACCACGGTCTTGATCCGTTAAAATAAAAACAGTTTAATGGAGAAAATTAATTCAAATTGAGTTTTTGTGGATTAACTGGGATCAACCAAAATAAAAAATAAGAAAATTGCGAATGAAAATGAAAATTATATTATGAAGAGATTTTCGCGTTTTTCATTCGTTATTTTTTTTTTTTTCATCTCATTTTCATTATTCGTTTTTATATTTTATAGTGCTTTCTGTTGAATTTTCTTATACTTGTGAGCTAAATAAATAATAAATTTTTTAAAGTGGTTTCATTTCGTTTATACATTTATTCGAATACGTACAGAGATATAGAATTTAAGAAAATTAATAGATGTTGTGACATGTGTTTGATTGAAATGTTTGTTATTCGCACATCTATAGAAAGCGAACCTTCGCATAATTTATTTTCTAGATACAGTCTACATGTTATTATTATTATTTACAGACGATTTATCAACCAACTATCAAAATTGTAATTTAAATAATTATATGTACTACATATATATATATATACGAACTGTAATAAAAAGAAAAACTTTAAAAATAAATTTCCATTCTTATCTACAGCGAAATCTTTCACACAATAAATAGAGTTTATTTTATTTTATTTTTATACATTTTCATATTTTTTTTTAATTTAAAATAACCACCTGGAAAATCACATAATTTATTACGGCAACAATAAAATAATGAGTAATTGTATGTTGTTTTCCTTCTGTACTGTACGTAAATAGTTTTATGGAATACATTTTCAGGGTTTCCCTGAATTTATATTTGTATTTTTAAGAAACGCTTGGTGGGTTAGGTTAAAGTTAAAGGTATTGTGACTGACCGAATTTCACGTTTTTCGATCGTGTCATTGTATTTGTATTTTACGTGACAAAAATAAAATATGAAAAATCAATTAAACAAACGTCAGATACTTATTTAATTTAAATCTTCAATTAAATTACTACCAATAATATTAAAACAATTTCAACCAATCTTCCGAGAAAAATCACAAATTTCTCGTTAATTATACGTATAGGAACTGTATAAACAAAAATTCTTAACAACTTTCTAAATAAACTCACAGAAAATCTAAAACCTAATCAGCGTTATTTAATTTCATTAAAATTCAATTAAATTCTTAAAAACGTAAAATAGATTTTAATTAATTTAATTTTTACGACAAAAAAAGATAAATTCCCGAAAATTTTCATAAATTGGGAAAAACTCAATCATCTAAATAAAATCAGATATAAAATATTTAAAATACTTTTTAACACTTTTCCGAGAGAAAAAAAATCAAAAAAATAAAATTCAACAAAATTTTAATTTGTAAAATCATCAAATACCAATTTCTAAATGAGATAAAACATCTTCTAATGTCGTGTGGCATTTCTTAAGGCAGTTTTTTCTTGTTTTTATAAAAAAAAAACTTTTTTAGCTTAAAAATTATTATGGTTCATGTTCCATGATTAAAACATTAAATATTTTGAGGGTGGTGATAACAAGTACGATATATTATTTAATGTAATTTTGATTATTTTTTTATACTTTTCATCGAAAATGAGTTATGCATTGATGAGTTAATTTTATTTTGGCACTTGTACTTAAAATACCTTTCCCTCCACCTATCATAGTAGATGATATTAAAAATTATCACGAGTTCCATGATATAATTAAGGCGAGTGTTTTAGAAGAATCATTTATCACTAAATTGATGAATCAAAATAAAATAAGCATCAACGTAAATAGCGGAGTAAGGCCGACCAGAGACGTGGCAAGGAACTTACATCATACATGTAGTCCAAAACGACTTAAAGATGAATTATCATAAAAACAATTTAAAATAATCAGCGTAATGAACAAAATTAACTGGAGAAATAAAAAGAAGCTAGACATGTTTCTACTAACATTCAGCTGTGGCAAAAATATAACTAAAATTTATAAAATCACTAGTTTATTGAGTTGCAAAGTAGAAATTCAACCACTTAGAAATTCTAAACTAATTCCGCAATGCACAAGATGTCTAGCATATGGACACACGCAAAAATATTGTGGCAAACTTCCAAGGTGTGTTAAATGTGCCGGACACCACCTAACTGGAGAATGCGACAATGTCATCCTGCTAATTATCGAGGATGTATTGTTGCAAAGGAAATTCAAAAAATTAAAATCCAAAGGATGAATTAAACTCAAAAGTCTGGTCAGACAAATCGATACGGGAGGCAGACAAAACAAGACAATGGGCAACCATTTGGCCGCCAATTAAGAACTGAAGGTGTTACATATGCCGAAGCAACGAGAGGCGTAGTCAACAAACCCCAGCAAAAATCGATAAATGTAGACATCAGCCAAACATTACAAGATATTCTCATGAGATAACCAAAATTTGATGAGAGGCTACAAACATAGGAAGATAGAGGCATTGGGAGCTAAACCGAAATCCACCCAGAAATGAACAGCACAATAAAAATAATGTCATGGAATGCCAATGGTTTGCTCCGGCATAAGCAAGAACAAGCAGTTTCGACATGGAGAATAAAGATGTGTGTCTTATTTCAGAAACACATTTTAATAAGCAACCCTACATAACATTCAAAGGATATTGCGTACATCACTCTATTCTCCACATTTTGTAGAAAATTCAATTTTATTGAAAATCACCTGAGCTATAGCCCACAAAATCATGGCTCCAAAATCGAAAATCGGAAATTGTGCTTCGATTTCAATGATTGATATCAATAGGCGTTGAGACCTGTAACTATCTAGTCAACGGGCATTTGGATCGCTCGAATATTTCTACACATTTTGTAGAAAATTCAAATCTATTGAAAATCACCTGAACTATAGCCCACAAAATCAGAGCTACAAAATCGAAAATCTGCAATTGTGCTTCGATTCCGATGGCTGATACCTCTATCAATAGGCGTTGAGACCTGTTATACTCTAGTCAACGGGCATTTAGATCGCTCGAATATTTCTACATATATTCTACAAAAGACAATTTTATTCAAAATCACCTGAACTATAGCCCACAAAATCAGAGCTACAAAATCGAAAATCTGCAATTGAGCTCCGATTCCGACGATTAATACCGCTATCAGTAGGTGTTGAGATCTATACTTATCATGCCAACGGGCATTTGGATCGCTCGAATATTTCTCCACATTTTGTAGAAAATTCAATTTTATTGAAAATCACCTAAACTATAGCTCAAAAAATCAAAGCTACAAAATCGAAAATCTGCAATTGTGCTTCCATTCCGATGATTGATACCTCTATCAATAGGGGTTGAGACCTGTACTTATCATGCCAACGGGCATTTGGATCGCTCGAATATTTCTACACATTTTGTAGAAAAATCAATTTTATTGAAAATCACCTGTACTATAGCCCACAAAATCAGAGCTAAAAAATCGAAAATCTGCAATTGAGCTCCGATTTCGAATATTGATACCTCTCTCAATAGGCGTTGAGACCTGTAATTGTCAATTCAACGGGTATTTGGATCGCTCGAATATTTCTAAAAATTTTGTAGAAAATTCAATTTTATTGAAAATCACCTGAACTATAGCTCACAAAATCAGAGCTACAAAATCGAAAATCTGCAATTGAGTTTTGATTCCGACGATTAATACCGCTATCAGTAGGTGTTGAGACCTATACTTATCATGCCAACGGGCATTTGGATCGCTCGAATATTTCTCCACATTTTGTAGAAAATACAATTTTATTGAAAATCACCTGAACTATAGCTCAAAAAATCAGAGCTACAAAATCGAAAATCTGCAATTGTGCTCCGATTCCGATGATTGATACCACTATCAATAGGCGTTGAGACCTGTAATTGTCTAGTCAATGGGCATTTGGATCGCTCGAATATTTCTACACAATTTGTAGAAAATTCAATTTTATTGCAAATCACCTGAACTATAATAGCTCACAAAATCAGAGCTACAAAAACGAAAATCTGCAATTGTGCTCCGATTCCAATGATTGATACCTCTATCAATAGGCGTTGAAACCTGTAATTGTCTAGTCAACGGGCATTTGGATCGCTCTAATATTTCTACACATTTTGTAAAAAATTCAATTTTATTGAAAATCACCTGAACTATAGCCCACAAAGTCAGAGCTACAAAATCGAAAATCTGCAATTGAGCTCCGATTCCGATGACCGATACCACTATCAATAGTCGTTGAGACCTCTAATTGTCAAGTCAATGGGTATTTGGATCGCTCGAATATTTCTCCACATTTTGTAGAAAATTCAATTTTATTGAAAATCACCTGAACTATAATAGCTCACAAAATCAGAGCTAAGAAATCGAAAATCTGCAATTAAGCTCCGATTCCGATTATTGATACCTCTCTCAATAGGCGTTGAGACCGGTAATTGTCAATTCAACGGGTATTTGGATCGCTCGAATATTTCTCCACATTTTGTAGAAAATACAATTTTATTGAAAATCACCTGAACTATAGCTCAAAAAATCAAAGCTACAAAATCGAAAATCTGCAATTGAGCTCCGATTTCGAATATTGATACCTCTCTCAATAGGCGTTGAAACCTGTAATTGTCAATTCAACGGGTATTTGGATCGCTCGAATGTTTCTAAAAATTTTGTAGAAAATTCAATTTTATTGAAAATCACCTGAACTATAGCCCACAAAATCAGAGCTACAAAATCGAAAATCTGCAATTGAGCTCCGATTTCGAATATTGATACCTCTCTCAATAGGCGTTGAAACCTGTAATTGTCAATTCAACGGGTATTTGGATCGCTCGAATGTTTCTAAAAATTTTGTAGAAAATTCAATTTTATTGAAAATCACCTGAACTATAGCTCACAAAATCAGAGTTACAAAATCGAAAATCTGCAATTGAGTTTCGATTCCGACGATTAATACCGCTATCAGTAGGTGTTGAGACCTATACTTATCATGCCAACGGGCATTTGGATCGCTCGAATATTTCTCCACATTTTGTAGAAAATTCAATTTTATTGAAAATCACCTGAACTATAGCTCAAAAAATCAGAGCTACAAAATCGAAAATCTGCAATTGTGCTCCGATTCCGATGATTGATACCACTATCAATAGGCGTTGAGACCTGTAATTGTCTAGTCAACGGGCATTTGGATCGCTCGAATATTTCTACACAATTTGTAAAAAATTCAATTTTATTGCAAATCACCTGAACTATAATAGCTCACAAAATCAGGGCTACAAAAACGAAAATCTGCAATTGTGCTCCGATTCCAATGATTGATACCTCTATCAATAGGCGTTGAAACCTGTAATTGTCTAGTCAACGGGCATTTGGATCGCTCTAATATTTCTCCACATTTTGTAGAAAATTAAATTTTATTGAAAATTACCTGAACTATAGCCCACAAAATCAGAGCTACAAAATC
This sequence comes from Tipula helvola, assembly GCA_963556165.1. Classification (NCBI taxonomy): domain Eukaryota; kingdom Metazoa; phylum Arthropoda; class Insecta; order Diptera; family Tipulidae; genus Tipula; species Tipula helvola. The sequence goes on from OY744483.1 coordinate 279,341,933, forward strand.
GAAAATCTGCAATTCTGTTTCCATTCCGATGATTGATACCTCTATCAATAGATGTTAAGACCTGCACTTATTATGCCAACGGGCATTTGGATCGCTAGAATATTTCTACACATTTTGTAGAAAATTCAATTTTATTGAAAATCACCTGAACTATAGCCCACAAAGTCAGAGCTACAAAATCGAAAATCTGCAATTGAGCTCCGATTCCGATGACCGATACCACTATCAATAGTCGTTGAGACCTCTAATTGTCAAGTCAATGGGTATTTGGATCGCTCGAATATTTCTAAAAATTTTGTAGAGAATTCAATTTTATTGAAAATCACCTGAACTATAGCCCACAAAATCAGAGCTACAAAATCGAAAATCTGCAATTGAGCTCCGATTCCGACGAATTATACCGCTATCAGTAGGTGTTGAGATCTATACTTATCATGCCAACGGGCATTTGGATCGCTCGAATATTTCTCCACATTTTGTAGAAAATACAATTTTATTGAAAATCACCTGAACTATAGCTCAAAAAATCAAAGCTACAAAATCGAAAATCTGCAATTGATATACCGACATGACAATACCGCTATCAGTAGGTGTTGAGACCTGTAATTGTCTAGTCAATGGGCATTTGGATCGCTCGAATATTTCTACACAATTTGTAGAAAATTCAATTTTATTGCAAATCACCTGAACTATAATAGCTCACAAAATCAGAGCTACAAAAACGAAAATCTGCAATTGTGCTCCGATTCCAATGATTGATACCTCTATCAATAGGCGTTGAAACCTGTAATTGTCAATTCAACGGGTATTTGGATCGCTCGAATATTTCTAAACATTTTATAGAAAATTCAATTTTATTGAAAATCACCTGAACTATAGCCCACAAAATCAGAGCTACAAAATCGAAAATCTGCAATTGAGCTCCGATTTCGATTATTGATACCTCTATCAATAGGCGTTGAGACCTGATTTTGTCAATTCAACGGGTATTTGGATCGCTTGAATATTTCTCCACATTTTGTAGAAAATTCAATTTTATTGAAAATCACCTGAACTATAGCCCACAAAATCAGAGCTACAAAATCGAAAATCTGCAATTGTGCTCCGATTCCAATGATTGATACCTCTCTCAATAGGCGTTGAGACCTGATTTTGTCAATTCAACGGGTATTTGGATCGCTTGAATATTTCTCCACATTTTGTAGAAAATTCAATTTTATTGAAAATCACCTGAACCCACAAAATCAGAGCTACAAAATCGAAAATCTGCAATTGTGCTCCGATTTCGACTATTGATACCTCTATCAATAGGCGTTGAGACCTGTAATTGTCAATTCAACGGGCATTTGGATCGCTCGAATATTTCTACACATTTTGTAGAAAATTCAATGTTATTGAAAATCACCTGAACTACAGCCCACAAAATCAAAGCTACATAATTTAAATTCTGCAATTGAGCTCCGATTCCGATGATTGATACCTCTATCAATAGGCGTTGAGACCTGTAATTTTCATGCCAACGGGCATTTGTATCTATTTCAATTTCAAAACGATGTTGAATTGATTATAATAATTTTTTTATACGGATTAAAGAATATATGTTTAGTGAATCAAATTTTGCTTTTGTTTATTTTGCTATGTTGGATTTAAAATTGTTTATATACCTACTATGAACGGATTGGCTCTTCAAATACATTCAAAATTATTCTAAAGCAGCATCGTAAATTAATAGTTCTGAAATTTTTTTAATTGAATTTCCATTCCCACGATTTCGTTGTTTTTCATTAAAATCCATATTTTTGTGTTTTTTATTACTTAAATATAAGCCATCTTCGATTTCCCACTTTACAAAAAAATATTCCATTTATTCCTACTTTTGGTACTTTATCTCCGTCATTTTCCGTTATCTACCGGTAAAATGTATAACACCTTTTAAAAATGCTTTCGCCGGGGAATCACAAATAAAGCATCTGATTGTCATGCTCACATGATATCAAATAAAAGATCGTTGAATATGTAAATTATCTACATTGTATCGTAAGTGTAAAATCCAAACCAAGATTTTCGACTCGAAAACTAAATTAAATTAAGAAATCTTAATCTATAGATAGATTGAAGTTTTCCTACCCCACTCTAGATTCTAAATTCTAATTGTTGGAAATTGTTTGATTGTTGGAAATTCATCAACATTGAATAATATCGGCCAGAATTCGCCTTTAGAGCTTTTGTAAATAGGTAGGCCGTCGATATTGAAATTTAATAAAATGTTTAAAGGTTTTTCAATATCATGAAAAGTATACATATGTCAGCCAGACTTTAAGATATTGATGCCAATAACTACCTTGACCGAGACTGGTTAAAGGCACGTTATTTGGTGTTTTCAGTAAGGTCCTCGCATTGTAAGGCAGACAAGCTCTCGTCCGTTTCTTAACAATTTTCCATAACGAATTGATTGATGTATGCCTAATGTTGTAAGTTGTGGCCCAAACTCTTAAATCTTCTTGGAAATATGTGCCATTCTGAAGCTTTTCAAATTCGTTTTTACCTTCGTTAGAAAGGTTTTCAAAATCTTCATAATGGCTTTCCTCTTCCAAAATTTCATAATTTGGGTCGTCGCTGTCGTTCCAACGGCTATATGAAATTGCAGTATCATTCTGGTTATATGAAGGTGAAATGTTTTCGAATGAAGATCACGCTAATAATAATAACTGCTTTGTCTACTTATATAATTTACAACTGCAGTGTAAATTACACGAAACCTCCTCTGCATCGGCCATGCAAGAACTGTTAAGATTATTTCGAAATAATTGTTCTTGACATTGCGATTTTTCTAAATTTCATTACTCTATAGAATATGTAGCGTAACCCTCCTACAACTGTAAATAATGTTTACTACAACTGTAAATAATGTAAGATTAAAATTTAAAGGGTCTCTAAGTGTATCTAGTATGAGCTATTCATTCAAATGTTCAAATTCTTAATCGAATTTTTCAAAACGAAGAACACCTTCTAAATAATACCTTCACTCCACTCGCGCAAACAATTTTTTTGAAATCAATTAAACTTCATTAACATAATAATTTTTAATTAAAACACAAAAAGCACATTGTGAAAGCTCATAAATTTCATAATCATCATTATTCTTCGTATTTATACTAAATAATAAAATCTACTTTAACAACGAATTAAATAATCATGAGAATAGATTAAAAGTATAAAAATAACTCATATAATTTTCATTTACACACAATACACCATGAAAAACTACTTTTCACTCGCATACACACACACACACAGTCTAACACATTTTCACTTGCTTAACTAAGGGAAAAGATGTCGTTTTGTTACACATATTTAATTTTCTTATATATGTACATAGGTATAGAACATAATGTATATTTGTGACATTGATATTGTATACATGAAATGAATTAAATATTAAGATGAACAGAAATGAAAATGTTGCATGTCTGTCTGTGCGACACGAAAAACGATTTCCTATTTCAACCCCAATTTCTAACATCATATGATTTAGAAATACAGTCGCGTAACAAATTTTATAAACAAATTTATTTCACTATAAACATATTGTTGTAGTCAGACTTGTGCCACTGTAATAAGGAGAAAAGCTAAACGTAGGTATGAAATTGTGTTATTTTGTGTAAATGAAGTAAAATTTGAACAATTGGGGAGGATTTTTTCGCTCGTAATTTGGTGGAACTGATACTGTTTAGTATACACTGTGACTATAGCTATATGGGTTTGGTAAATATGGGGTGGTTTATTTTATGATTATTAATAATATTTTTATTGCAAGGGAAGTTTAAAAAATGTTTCGTTATTTGTTCGTTTTATTTATCAAGACAAACAAAACAAAATTATAAGAAGATTAGTTTAAGATTTGTTTCATAATTAATGAACAATTTTGTTTTTATTGTTAAATTTATATATTCGAATGAAATACATATTTGTTTATAATTTGATTATTTACCTTTGAATCATTAAACTTTTACACTTATGTAAATTCTAAGCAGCTTTCTTAAATATTGATATGCGTGTATTTTATTTAGCATGACGTTTGGGTTTTGATGTTTTCTAAAGATGAAGAAGTAGGTATTTTTCTTATATTTGTTAACCGTTCAGCTAATTTTTATTTAAATCATAAGTAAAATTTCGTGGAAAATGATTGGTAGAGGAAGTAGTATTGCTGTTTTATTGTGCTAATTTTTGCATAATTGTTTACAAGCAATACAAGTTTCAGTTAAAATGTTAATGGTTTGTGCGAGTATTTGTTAGCATATATGTATAATCCAAACCAAAAAGATATACCATGTGAACAAAAACATGTACCCTATGGTAAACTATTGGAAAACGGTGACAAAATTGATGAGGAATCCGAAATGTAAACCAAATATATTTTGGCATTTCCAAGAAAGTACCAGTTCAAATTGTAAAATTCTTCAAATGACAATATCCGAATTATACTAACAAAAGATGTAAAATGTGAAATGAAAAATGTAAAATATAACGGGCTGAAACCTTATTAGGTGATCAGAACTTCGGTCATACAAATTAAATCTACTCCCAAACCGAATCGCTTTAATCAGTCTTCAGCTCAGCCTCCAAAAAGAATATTTCTGTAAAGTTTGGTTCAAATTGGTCAAGGCGTGTATTTGTTTAAATAGCTTGTACATACATATACAGGTTTTACAATAGCCACTCAGGATTAAACTTATCTATTTCATAAAGGATTTTAGTGAAATTTGACATCCGCGATAGAAATGGGATCCTAAAATTATCTTTGGATAAATTTATTATGGCCAAGTGGGATGGAACTTGCCTATTTCCGAATGTAGGTCAGTTTCCAGAAAAATAATTCACTGAAGCACAATTCACAGAACGGATCTTACGCGAAAAATATTTTCTTGAAAATTTAATTAGATTTTAATTAAATCAGTCTATTTTGAATCACGTGTACGAAATAAACCAATCAAAATAACATTAGACTGATAACTTCCCTAGGGAAATTATTAGTTATGATGGTTTTAATTGGAATATTTCGTACACGTCACTCGAAATTGACCGATTTAATAGGCTGGCTATTTTAGAAAAACATACTCTGGCTACTGATGAAAAGAATTTATAGTTTTATTTTACAATAAATACTGTTTCAAAATGACACTTTCATAGTACAATTTACAATCTAGCAGCCTTACTACTAGAATAAAATAAAATTGCATAAAATGTTCTCTTCGAATACCCCTCGAGCATTGACAAATACCTCATAATTTTATTATTATTTTCCTCAAGCACGTTGCTTTTAGGTACCAGCCCTCAGCCTACGGCTTCGGGATGTTACAAAGCAACGTGCTTTCGAAAAATATAATAAAATTATTTCGGGAAATTATCAATGCCCTTGGGATATTACTGCTGAAAATCGCCACGACTTTCAAGAAATTATTTTTTCCGTAAGCTATTATCCTTACTTAAGATAGAAAAAATGATATATTTGTTCAATATTTTTAATTATAACAAATAAATTAGCAAAACAACAATTGATAAATGTGTATGGAGATTTTTGAGTCCATTGAGTCAGTGGTGTAATAAGTGGATATACATATATCGATATATTGGAGAATAAGTGGATACAATTTCTTGTAATATTTGATCTTATAGTCACGATATTTTTTCTTTTTAGGGGGCATAGGCATTCCAGCAAAAATTTGTTGTAACATTATTTCATTTTTCGACTGTTCCAATTGCAATTTTTCCAAAAAACACCATTTTGAAGGATGCTCTGAGCCAACCAATTTCTTGAAACCATTGTGGCCAGTATGATGGCATACCTTGGAACTCGCCTACCGGACGTGTTTTAATGCGAACGTCTAATCTACCCACATAATTTTCTTCGAAATAGTCTAGCAATTGATTGACTGCATCAGAAATTATATTTCGCTTTTTGAATGATTTAAAAGCTTTTATAACGTCTACAGAATCTTGTGAGCAAACTCTCCACCTTGATTCTGTTGATTTTTGAACCCTACTTCACATAATTCCCGAGACAGATTCTGTGAAAAATGAGACAAAAATGTTGTCTGGCGCAAAGGAAAACTGAACAGCATTGACAATTGCTTGGTCAAAATCAGACATAACACTGGTAGGATATAAACCGGATGATATTATTTTCAACTGCTCAAATAAATTCTTATCAGTATCTGCTTTCTTATTTGGAAGTAGTGCATATACAAGTGGTAAGGATACATTTTTTTTGGTGCCGTGAATTGTAAACAATTGACTGAAAATCAAAAGCACAGTTTTAAAGGTGCCGTCCACGTACCAAGTATTTGCATTGCTCAAAAATTTCAAATTTTCTTCTGTTGAAAACAACAAAATCCGACTTTCTGCGGCTTCGGAGATATAATAAAAATAGCTCACCATCTACAGTTACTTTGTATTGCTCCAATATACACAACTCATTAATTCTTTGCGGAGTTGTTACCGTTCCTTGTCTTATCCTTCGAACGCTATTAACGCTGATCCTCCGAACACCTTAATATTTAATTTATGTGTATTTTGATGAGAATTATTTGTCTGTGAATTGCTTTTCTGTGAATTGTTTTTCTTGGAACTGTCCGGATAAACCTATTTCCTAACCGATTATTATGAAATTTGGCATGTGCGCTGGAAATAGGATTCTAAAATGGTTGATTATGAAAATTTAGGATATAACTTGGCTATTCCTTAATCGATTATGATGAAATTCAAGATTTGCGATGGAAAGGTGATTCTAAAATGATACTGTTAATTCCGAGATGCTACACTACTGATAGTAGTTTTAATTTTTCAGCACGTGTGCGTCACACACTTCATTTTTTTAAGCATGGCCAAACTTACAGCTCTGACAGTAAATACTCAAGAAACATATCCCAACGTTTAAAGCGAAGGATTGGCGAGAAAAGTTTGTAGGCGAACTTGAATATTATTTCGAAGATAATCTTGACCGTTAATTTACGCTTATTTAGTTTACGCTGCCTCAAAGAAACTTCAATAGCTGCACAATTTACAGAAACCTCATCAGACAACAATTTAAAATTAATATTGATATATCCCTCACAACCTCATACAAACATAATTTTTGTGTCACATTTCCTTCTTTTAGTTGGAAACGTCAAAATTCATCATAATCGGTTAAAAATAGCTAAGGTATATCTTAATTTAAGATTGCAGTTTCCAACCCATTTGTCGAATTTTCTCCAAATCGGTTAAGAAATGGGCAAGATCCATCGTACTTAGCCATATTCCAGAACTTCATCCAAAAAACATTTTAGAATCCCATTTCCAACACACGTGTCACAGTTTATAATAATCAGTTGAGAAATAGGCAAGCTCCATCATACTTGACCAGAACTTTATCCAAAAATAATTTGAGATCCCATTTCCATTGGAAATACTGAATTTCATCAAAATCGGATAAGATATAGAATCCGAATAAAGTGTTTAAAAAAAATCACAAATCCTCAGTTTAACTGCTCAATAAATCCTAATCCAACCACAACTCAACCCTAATTCAACCCGCAAACGGAACTTAACTCAACCCTCAACTCAACCGCAAACCTTACGCCAAACTCAATCCTCAAACCAGCATTTATAAAAAATTGGTTAACTGCTCACTATATCCTAATCCAACCCCAACTCAACTCCAACTCAACTTCAACCCAACCGCAAATTGGCCCTTAACCTAACTTTCAAATCAACCCCAAATTCAATGCCCAATTCTATAATCAAACCAGCATAAATATAAAGCAATCGTAAATTTTTATATAATCAGGTGTTTTGTGTCAATCCGTATGGCAGGTACCCTCCTGACGTACAGTCAAAAGCTTTTCAAATCCCCGCCTTAACCATAGAAACAGATTGGCGAACAAAATTCCAAATCGGACAAGCCGTTCTCGAGATACCATGGGTACAGACATCCATACGTCAAGACATCCAGACAGACGGACGGACATTTATTTATTTTTTTGCTTTTTCAGACTCAGGGAATTTCACAACGTCGAGAAAAATGGTTTTGGACTAACCAAATTTTTCGTCATTTTTGATAGGATTTCAATACTTTGGTCTTTTTAGACCGAAGTAAATGTAAATTGTAAAATGTAAAATGTTTGTTGTGAAAAAGTTTGTTTTCGCTAATCTGTTTCTATTGACAATGGAAAATGGAAAATTGAAAAGCTGTTGGAAGTTTTATATCAGGAGAATCGGGTACATGTCATAAGGATTGATTCAAAACCACATGGTAGTAGGTTAGTGGATTGAGTTGAGCGTTGAATTTGCGGTTGAGGGTATAGTTGGGATTGCAATGAAGCTGAGTTGGGTTTGGGTTAATTAGTAAGTGAATTGATGGCTGAATTGGAGTAAGCTTGGGTTAAGTTCATGTACGCATGTAGTTTTTAAGGCCATTTTTATTTGGTAGTTGAGTTTTGACGTCAGTTTGCCATTGATCTAAGGGCTGGTTTGCAAGTCCGTTTAAGGTTTAGTATTTATGGTTGTGTTGAGTGTTGAATAGGAAGTTAGCTTGGGTTGTATTGAGTTGAGTTCTTGCACGAATATAATTTTTGGAGTCGCGATTATTTGAATATTGAGTTGGACGTTGAGTTTGGGGTTAAGTTGAAGGTTGATTTGGGGGTTGATTTAGTAGTACTAAGAAATATCTAATTGCCACATCGTTAAGTGAGTTTTTCCAGAAAACACCCTCAGCTGACAGTTCAAATAAATCCATTTTGATTATCATTTGTGGACGAATTCATTGCCCCGTTATCAGATTTTACTCCAAGCAATGTAGATGAAATCAATTTTATTATTTAAAATCAATTTGTGCCTAATACATCTCCAGGCATCGATGGAATGCCGATTCAATGTCTTCGCTTGATTAATGAATATTTTTGATTTGATACGTTCTCGGATTGTTCTAAATTTGCTAATATCCTTCCTGGGCCGAAATATGTTAACCTGATACGGGGCGTGTTTTTTTTTAATGTCGGAGAAATAAGAGAGAACAGATAGATATTATATCGAAGAAATCCGATAAATATTTTCTCTGATGTATCCGAAAAAAAATAAATGACAGTTTTTTTAGTGTCGTAAAAATGTCGTTTTATTTGTTTAAAAAATGTTATGTTTTACCTAAATGCACAACAGTCGTGATGTTTGCATTTATCAAAAAGCCCACTGCTTTTAAACAATAATCCGAACTTTTTTTCAGAGAAAAAAGATTGTATTCGAAAATTATCCGAGCGTGAAAAAAAACGACACAGAGAAATATATTTTGTCTCGGATACTAAAAAAAAACGCATATCTGTATTTTGACAGTTAAATTATTTCTCTGGTTACTTCGACATCAAAAAAAAACGTACCCACGGAGTAAAATAAATAAAGGTTGCTGTGTTTTTTGACCTCACTAAAGCATTAGGACACTTAACCATGAAAAACCAGGTGACTATTCTATCGAAGGAAACAATAAGTGGTTATAGAATACATTCAAAGTAGCTTTGTTCACATGAATTGTGGTGTGGTTCGATTTTGTGTACCCTCTGGTACTAATGTGTCAACGACATGGACTTACTTTCTCGTAATTTGAAAGCTGACATTTTCCTATATGGCGACGATATACTGTTCATCTGAATTATGCACTTTTAGCACACATTTAGTCTCACACCAAAATAATTTGTACAAGTATCAGTTTCGTTATAGTTTCATTAGAAAGTTTTAAAATTGATTAACTAATTATTGAAGAATATAAAATTGTAAAGTTTTTCCAATTTGGATTTAAATTTTTTTGTAAAGGCGTCCTTGATTATACTGAATTTAGTTGTAATGCAAGATGGTGTTTTACTTATTGTCACAGTAGCTTACTTACTGACGTATAGACAAGTGTTCATTGAGATGAGCCGTATTCTCTTACTCGTATCATTTGTCACACCAAATAGCAGCTAAGTTTTATAAACTCTAGCCGCCTGCTATGAAAATCATCGTATTGCACTATTTGTTTATGACAATGGTCATTTAAAGTGTCTGCTAGCCACATACTCGACAGCTGTTGACAATAATTTTTTGGTAATTTTGCAACAGAAGAACTTGACGGAATTTATTTGTCCTTATGTTTTTTCAAAAGTTACTAAAGCAAATTTATGCCGTCAAGTTCTTCTGATGTAAATTACGAAAAAGTCACTATCGAAAGTTTTCTCGTATGCGGCATTAGTATCGTGATATATTTTCACCTGAATGACTATTGTCGCAAAAGTTCAGTGTAATACGATGTTTTTAAATATTAAAACTTGACTACTTTTTGGCGTGCAAAGATACCGCTAATGGTGTATTTACACTATGCGACTTGCATGCAACATTTGTTATACAATATTTTGTCGCATGGGAAGCGTGTATTAAACGTTAGAAAATCAAATTGAACTTCAATTGCGTTGAAATTGCAGCCAACCGCATTTTCATAAAATATGTGTAGGTAGGTACTCTGTTTCTGACAACTAGCTTAAAATTGGATCATTAAGATGTATTTGTGATATTACGCTTTTTAATAATATTTCGAAAGACGAGGGGAGGGAGTCATTCTTGCAAAATGTTTAAACGTCTTAGAATTATATAATCTTAATTCATTAAAAACGAAACTTTAAGCATCATTTTCTCCAAAATCTCTTCTTTGTAGCCAATTCCTTACTCACATCGTCCAATTTTTAATTTTATATCGCTTTTATAACTGCAATCGTATTTGCGCATAACCCGATTAACATTAAATTTGTTTTGTTTTCCATTCTGAATAAGTAGAAAATTAAACCACTATTCTAATTTTTGTTAGGCAGCTTGTTCAATTTTTAGTTGTACGGTGTAGACAACGAAAATTCAAATCTTATCAAAATTGCGAGGAAAATTATATACGATTTATTTCCCCTATTGTACAATAAATTTTGTAAGCAAATCACACAGTGTAAATCCACCTTAAGGGAATAGGGCTGTAATGAATTTTCGGCTAAACCTAAAAAAAGGAGTTGTTGGTTAAAAATGGACCAACCGAAAGTTAAATAACATTTCCTATCTTTCTTATTCGTAATGCAAGCCGATTGTGTGCTTTCAGCTAAATATTTCTCTACATATTGTCTGCATTATCTACGTTGAAAACTATTTTCTACGCCATTGTCTACATTTGCTTGTAGACAATCTCAAAATAGGCGTAGACGCACAAACTGATCATGAAAGATTTTATTCGTTTTTGTCTAAATGAATCTGCGACGAATTGCATTATTTCGCTCCTAGATTTGTGTGAATGTGTTGGGTTTATCTTTTTGCTATGTTACCAGTACCAAATTCATAAATATATTCCAAGTTTATTATAGCACCATTTGCTGTTCCCAACAATGAACCAAATCATTGGTATAGTTTAAACGATCAACAGCTTACAGTGGATTCAAGCATTTGATCCTTTGTCCAGTACAAGGAATACATTTACAGAAATATTTGTACTTAGATGATCCTGCAGGTAGCGGAAATATATTTGTATACCGAACATTAATCTAAAAACTCAGCACAATTAATAAAAAACATTATGTAATAGCATGCCTCATGACATGATTTGCTATTCGTCATTGCACTACCTTTAAACTTAATTCCTCAGTTATAAAAAAAGAAGGAGTTAAACAGGAGGAGGAAATCATGGTATTATTGTAAATCTAAAATAAAAATGTCACCACTCATTTACAAATATTTAAGCACTAGCAAAATATGATAGTTAATTGCCGAAGAAATATCTTTCTGCTCGGTATATCTCGTTTAAAATGAGGACAGTATTAGGGGACTAATTTGCAAGTGAACTTCCCAACAGAATTGTTGAGTAGGTACGTTAAAATCATCTTGGCACAATATCTTGTGCTAGTGTCTCTATAAATCTTTTGAAAGAAGTTGAAAGTGGTGCTGTTCAATGGAACTGTGTTCAATGCCGTGGTCAGAACACAAATGGCGATGATAATGATGGTGACATAAGTTCCATTACCTCGTCTATTTTATCTTTAAGTGAAGAACTAAGAAACCTTCGATCTGCACATGACAATTTTTCAGCATCGCTTGACTTAATTAATAGTCAATTAGAAAAAGTAATAAAAATTGTTAAGGTTGTGGAAGGACACTAAGCAAGAATTTTAATTTTGGAAAAGGAGAATGCAAAATTAAAATCTGATATCTCATCAATCAAATATTCAATTGATACTCGTATTTCTGCAGATAATGAACATAGTTTGAATTTAATTATACGAAGTAACATCTTGTGTTGGAAAAATTAAAAATATTCATCGATTAACTAAAAACCGTAGTGTCAATTTAATTAATCCAGTTGCCATCACCTGTGAAAATCTTGAAACGAAAAATAAAATAAAGGACGGTTTTAAAGCGAAAAAAATATCAATTGATCGTTCTATTAACACATCTGATATTGGATTTTCGTCACGGATCATCTAACGGCCTTTAAACAAAATATATTTTTAGCTTAAATCTCAGTGTAATTACAAATTTATCTGGGTACAAAACGGTGACATCCTAGTTAAAAAGGGCGAATCATCAAAAATCATAAAAATTACATCAGAAGCATTCATTGACAAATTATTGAAATCCGACAAAAACTCAGCTTAAGTTTGTTTCGGATTAATTGTGTTTTACGTTTTTGTTTATTATATTTGCCGTGTATTTCAGTCTAGTCAGTTCTGTTATAATCTATAATATTTTATAAGTAACAATTAGTAATATGTATAATATATAACTGTTTATTTTCAGAATGTGAATGGTTTGCGAACAAAGACAAAACAATTTTATAATTCATTATTGGCAACTGATTATGATATTATTTGTCTAAATGAAACAAATTTAAATGATTCAATTTTGAATACAGAACTCTTTACAGAAAATTATGTATTGTATCGTAAAGATAGAGATCTTGATCCAGAGGCTGCTTTATTGCTATAAGAAATAAGTTTGTTTCATATCGCATTTCCAAATGTGAATGTTACTCAGAAGAAATTTGGGTATGTATTAACTTCGGCTTGAGAAATTTGTATCTCAATGTGCCATATATTTTTCCGGAAGCTAAAGCAAGTGACTATGAAAACTATTTTGGCAATATCAACTTAATTATGAATCAAAACAAAACGAATTCTAATTTTCTTATTATTGGTGATTTAAATTTATCATTTATTAAATGGAATCTTAAACCTAACGGTTTAATTGAGCCGAACTACTGTGGCAACCGATCTTAATATTATTTTTATCTTAATCTTAGTTTAATTATATACACGCAATGTTAATAATAATATACTTGATTTAGTTTTTTCTAACATTTGTTTCTCTTCTATTAATTGTAGTGAATCAACTGATGTATTAGTTAAAACTGATAGACATCATTCCGCACTTGAAATTGACTTAAACATAAAAACTGTTTCTTTACTCAAGGAAAATAAATCAAAAAGAAGGGATTATCGGATGTTTGACTTTGATAATATCCGGCATGATCTCTCTAAAATAAATTGGATGGATCTGCGTCATGATTTAAATACAGATGAGTCCGTTTCTAAATTTTATGAAATTTTATATCAAATTATTGAAACGCATGTTCCTCTCGTTTCATATTCTAAAAATTCATACCCTTGTTGGTATACTAATAAAACAATTAGTTTAATTGTAATAAAAAACCGATTTAGATTATTGTTCAAAAAAAATAATGATGTTGAATATTATATTGCATGTTCTCTAAAATTAGGTCTAAATTGAAACAAGCAATTAAAATTGACCATACGAATTATATTAAATCTGTGGAAAACTCAATTCATAAGAATCCTAAGAAATTTTGGTGGTATTCCAAATCACTCAAAAAAACTAATGCAATTCCTGGTAATTATGTTTACGGATTTCTTTGATCTGTATATAATAACCGCAATGTTTCAGAAGAATATGTTCATCCAAATAATATCAATACAATTCCAGCCGTTAATATTTGTTAAAATGTCATTTTAACTGAGCTTCAATCACTTAATTCTAATAAGGGATGTGGTCCCGATTGTGACCACCTGTGTTTCTGAATGAATCTGCTGAACAATTGTGTAAGCCACTTGTAATTATGTATATTTGAAAAATCACTGATTGAGGGTACTTTTCCTTCAATGTGGAAGAATGCTTATATAACTCCAATACATAAAGGAGGTGACATTACAAATATTAAAAATTATAGGCCCATCTCTATTTTGAATTGCTTCTCAAAAATTTTTGAAACAATTATTCACAACTTACTCTTCGAAAAACTGAGAAGTAAAGTCACTGTCCATCAACATGGATTTTTCAAACAAAGATCCACACAATCATCTGCTAAACTTTTCAGAATATGTATATAATTCGCTGGACTTAAATTTCGGTGTTGATGTTATTTATACAGATTTCCAAAAAGCTTTTGATACGGTCAATCATAATATTCTAATTGAAAAATTAAGAAGTTTCGGTATTGATGAACTTATGTTACAATGGATACGTTCGTATTTAGTTAACAGAACACAATATGTTATTTTAGATAATGTTAAGTCTTGTGCAATATCTCCGTGTTCAGGTGTTCCTCAGGGCTCCATTCTTGGGCCTCTACTTTTTATTTTATTCATAAATGATATTGTTGATAATCTTGAATGTTCCGTATTGCTCTTTGCTGATGACCACAAGCTTTTTTTATCGATTAAATCAATCGATGACTGTCAGAAACTTCAAAACGATCTAAATCGCATACATGATTGGTGTGTTATCAATGACATAAATTTAAACATCGACAAATGCAATGTATTGAAAATTAAAGTTTCTTCTGGATTTGGTTACTCTTTAAGCAATGCTCCCCTTATTTCAATAGATCAAGTGAAAGATTTAGGAGTTATTGTTGACAACAAATTCAAATTTAATATCCATATTCAGCACATCACCAACAAATCATTAAAAATCCTTGACTTTGTGATGAGGACTTGTAGTGATTTCAATAATCATTCATCATTTATATCAATGTTTAATGGAGTGGTTCGTAGCAACCTTGAATACTTAACCACTATATGGAATTCTGTATATGAATGTCATAAACTCACCGTTGAAAGAGTACAAAAAATATTTACGCGTTTCTTAAACTACAAGCAAAGTTCCGTATGACCCGTACAACAATATACGTCTTAAACGTTATGGTTTAGTTTGACTGGAGAGCAGAAGGGATATTTTTGATGAATTAGTTCTATACAAAATATCCAATCGTTTAATTTAAACTAACCTGATAAATTTAATTCGATACAGAACTCGGACAAGATATAATATGCGATTTTCTGTCTGTTTTGATATTCAAACTTACAAAAGCAACTACAGATTTCATGCTCCTCTAGTGAGATTGCAAATGAATCATAACAATGTTTTTAATAATTTTGATTTGCCTTTGTTATCATTCCAGGTTTTTAAAAAACAAATTACTAGATTTTATCATAGTTTAAATATTGTATAAGATTTGTTAATTTTTATTTTTTTTATTTTTGACTGAAATTTATTTTAATTTACTAACTTAAATTAACTTCACTTAATGTAATGTACCTAAGCTAACATGAAATTGGATATGTTTATCTGTTTGTTAGCGATAATTGAGAATAAATAAATCTTCCTCCACATGTTTTTCATTTTAAAAACTTTCATCGTAATACTTATGCGAAACCTATCTATTAAAAATGGTATGGAACTGATACAGCGTTCAAAGGAACGTAATAAAATTTGAAATTTTAACTAGCACAGAAAAGGGTACTACATATACCCACTTCATTTCAAGAATATCTCTAAGTGAATTTTATTTCGAAAAAATTTAATTTTATTTGAGGTAACATTCAAATCTTGAAATATTTTTTAGGTAAGCTATAGGCTCATATACTGACGATGAAGTTTTACTCTAAATATTTTTACTTTTTCGTCGAACTCTTATTCTTCTTTAGTTCTTCGTACAATACTAATCCGATAACTCTTACTTAATAACGTATTCAAAACAATATGTATTTAAATAAATTAAAGCGACTATCAGATAGTAGTATTTTTATCTAATTGGAGTGGAAAAATCGTGAAGTGACCTACCATTTATGTCAGTATTATAGGTTGGGATAGAGTTATGCAATGTAAAACGAAATTAGGGCCGATCGATCTCGATGTGGCTGCTCATTGAGGTAGGAATAAAAAATGAACTACTAAAGAGTTGGATGTGCCTTGAGCCTTAAAACAGATAACACTTACAAATAAAAAAATAAGCACCAATATGATTATCACGTGCCTAACAGCCATATGTAAATAGGTGATACAGATTTAATTCTGATACAAAACTAAATTAAATTAATCGGTCAATTTATAATAAAAGCACTCAATTTTAATAATACCACCTACTTGTTATTATTATTATTATGTTGTAGCATTTCAATTATATAGTTGGTTGTATATTGAATTTTTATTATTACAAATAAAATAAAAAACTAATTAAAATAATTATATCGAAATAAAATAAAAAACTAATTAATTTATTTTATTATCATATATTTTTAATAACAATTCTAGTGTTAATATACTTGCAGTGTTAAAAATAAATGTTTTCTAATTATGTGTATGTAAATGCATAAAATGTATGTGTTTATATTAATCGCGTATAGATTTTAATTTTGGTCTGATTGGATGGATGATGGTGTTATGTTATTTGTGGTAATCATAATAATTATTGTTACATGTTTTTTTCTGCAAAGAGATAAACCGCATTTATGTTATAATTTTTACGTCATATCTACACGTACGAGTACACATGTAGATTTTAGGCGCGGATTCGAGGGTAATATACCAAAAAAATAATTTTGGTTTGTTATAATAATAATAAATAAACAATTATTTTATTAATGTAATTTATAATTTAATTATATTTATGCCAGATTAATTATTAATTTTACGGGTTTTGTTATGGCACATAATTAGAATTTTTGTGTGGTTAGTGGATTAATTAGTTTTGTGTGTTATAATATGTATAATACCAGTTAACATTTAGTTTTTTTGTTTGACATTTAATTCGCATTTTGGTCGACGCACATAAGGGAAATGTATATAAATATGGTATTTAATATTATTAAAGATGTTCCCAAAATGAAACCATAACCAAAAATCGATTTTTCATAAATTTTTAAAAATATTTCCTTTTTTTGGTGAAACTTGTGATGATGTTGTTGTTGTTTTTGTTATAATATGTTTAAAGAAAATGTTTATTCATAAATAAATTTATTTCATTTTTATAATTTAATTAATTGAATTCCCATTTTCCCTTTTGTAATATTTTTAAATTTTCAGTTTCAGCTTTTCATTTTTTGGCTTTTCATTTAAAGTTACAACCCAACAACAACAACAACATTACAAAAAAACACTGTTCGAAAGGAGAAAGAAAACATGAAAATTATTTGTATTCTTCTTGTTATTATTATTATTGTTATTATTACTGTATTATGATTATAAATAGCATTTTATACCAAAGGAAAGAAACCTTTTGTTAAAATATTCATTTGGGAAGTAAATAAGCATTAACACTTCGAAAATTTAATTTCTTATTATTTTTAATTTTTTAGTTTTTTTTTCTAAACTTGTTTTGGTCGAATTATGTAGGTTGTTTCGAGTTTTTTTTTTTTTTTTTTGTTGTTAAATAGATAATCAAGGAAATTGGATTTAAACATAAGGGGGGCAACTGAATTGCAACTATACATGCAAGGTGCATTTTAGAAACATTTTTTCTTTACGTTGAAAAAATTAACTAAACGTTGCAAAAAGATTTTAGTTGTTTGTACAAAAAATTAAAATAATTAAATTAATATTTAGCATTTATGATTTAACCAAATTGTTTTACTTTTTATTTATTTATTTATACATAAAAACAAATCATATTAGAAGCCCTCGGTTCGGCCCTGTGGGATGGGACATATAAAAATTCCCTTTGGCATAGATTTCGTTTGGGAACATAAATGCACCAGGTAGAAGTGAGGTCAAAACAATTAACCCGTCGACATAAAGAATCATCTACAAATATAGCCGCCGCAATTTTACGACGTTTTTCTAAAGTGTCAATAGGAAGATCATGACACCTATCAACATAAGATAACAGGTGACATATCTGTTTCCACCTAGGCTGACTACGATTAGAGAGAAACCCGAGTTTCCTAAAAGTATAAATGGTAAATCGCCCTGAACTAACTCCAGTCTATTGATGTGTACTGTATGGTGGGGATACTATACAACCAAAGCGTACTCAAGATGTGATCTACCCAAAGAGACAAATAGACTTACACATGAGAATATATCACGAAACTCCTTTGTTATTCGAATAATGAAACCTAACATAGAATTGGCTTACTTTGGTATAAAAAGTTACTTTGGTATCAAATATAACTCCCAAATCCGCTATTGAAGTTATTCTGCTAAGTTTATTACCGTCAAAATAATAGTTAGAAATAATAGGGTTAAAAGTCCTAACGACATGACACTGCATTGTAGACTGTAATAATATATCAACATCAACCAAAGACCGAGTTCGCATAAAAATCGTCAAATCGTCGGCAAACAATAGAACATTATACAAAATTTAACACTCGCCAAAGATTGATTGAACAGATGACATAAAGGTGTAGTTATGAAAAATGCTACCGATTTAAGGATAGATGAGGGTATTACATCTGGTTCGCATCCATCTATAAGAGCCTAAATAATCTCATACTCCGTTATTATTAAACGAGGGATGTTATATTGGGAAGCACTAATGAAGGGAAAATTTGCAATTTGAATATCATAAGTTTTATACACTGATTAAAAAAAGTCTGCAAACCCTACGCAAATGCCAAAACTGTGTTCAACTGTATGTTATTATACATACTTTATTGTAGATGGAAATCCAGTTGCAGTATTTAGCCTCAAAATAACTTCAATTGGTCCTAAAGATTCAATCATTTTCTCTAAGTCTATAGTAAGCCTTATTCTTACGGTTGCGCAAATTTATTAGGCTGTCATCAAACCACTATATTTTTCTCAAAGGTACGAAACGTTGAAAAGCTGCAAATAATAAGTTGTTAAATTTATCCACATTTACGTCTAAAATATTGTTATTAAATAACATACCCCAATGAATACCTTTAAGATAATCGATGAAGCCATCACAAAGCTTAAAATTGTAATAATAGGCATCAGCCGAAAAAATCCGGCATTTTTATCATTGAGACCGATAGAATATATTTTGATTTCAGTAGAAACTTGATGAATAACATTTTCACTATTTAAAAAAGGGCCAAAAGGCTGATAAACAGATAGATGTTCCGTGTTATTCGCAAATACTTAATCAAGAAATGAATCATTACTATATGAGGAGAGGTTAATTTGTTTTAGGTTAAAACTGTCTTTTACTAAGTCTTTATAGGGATTGCAAACCCAAATAAGGTTTGAGCTCTTTGCCAATAAGTGGTGTTGATTGAACAGCATTCAGAATGGAAGACGGAACCGTCACAAGTTATGGTTCGGACAGTAACCTACCAAATGGTTTATTGCAACCTGCAGTAGAGTAGCAGTCCATACCAATATATGAACTTAATCCTTGTGGTGGTAAAAAGCAAAAGTTTTAGTTAAAATGTTTAAACTCCATGAATACGTTCCAAAAACATGTCTCGGATTTTTACTAAATTTGGTCACCAAAGTCACGATTTGTTTCAAAAATATAGTCGTACCTTTCCGTCATATTACAGTTTCACAATCAGATATTTTTTATAGAGTGCGGAGTGTTCAACAACCGTTTCTTTCATCACAATTCTTCATTTAAAAATAAGAGTATTAGCTAGTTCTATAAATTGAAGAACAATCGGAGTTGCCAGTAATATTGTTTTAAATTTCTTTCACAACGTTTGTTTTTTTAGCTTATTTTAAACTTCAAGATATAAATTGCTGGAACCTCACAAGGTGGTCCAGAACTGTGGTCCTGAAAACTCAACTACCAAATCAATCCGTAACCGAACCTGTTAACTCAACCCAAATGAAGCTCCTAAAAAATGCCGCAACTACTTCCCAAGTATAATAAATCTTAACTCACTAGTTGAGTTCTGCCAAAATTCTATTTTTTCGTAAGTTCAGCTGTCCTGCAACTTGTTTATAGGGGAAAAATCGATGATTTTGTTTTGTTTTTTGTTATTGTACAGGTCCGCCATTTAATAAATTAATAGTGCGTCAAAAAGTGTGTACATTTTTCTTGGTTTTTTGTCGAAGTTTAAGTGGATAATTATTTATATAAATAAATAATTCAATTTTAATAATATAGTGCATTTTTAAGTGACAGACATCACGTAAATTATTTTTATTAATTTTAATTTAATTGGTAAAAACCATAAATCTGTTCATATATATATACCTTATAATTTTTCAAATTTATTTGATTGAAAATTTACTTCATTGAAAATGTCGCTGCAAACCAAGAAACGTAACATGAGGGAAGTATTAAATAGAACAAAAACTTCCTGAACAATTTAAAAGAGAAACGTTCTCAGATCACAGAGTTTCATTAACTGAACCACCTAATAATGAACCCTGAAAATTATGAATATTTAGTGGAAGAGTTGGTTATGAATTATAACAATCCAATTGGCAGCTGTCATGACTCGCATTCTATTTATAATTTAAATTCGCGACCAGAGTCAAGCGATTATACTAGCGGAAGCAGCTGTAATATTTATAAACTTAAAGAAGATTTAGAGCGAATTGCAATAGATTCTACGATATGTAGTGTGACCATGACACAAATTTTAATGGTTCTTCATAATTATTTTCCATGGTTGCCGAACAATGTTAGGTCTCAGAGGAATACACCACGTACTGCAGATATTACATATTTGGGAATGGGAATATCATACTTTTATTTAGGTTTGAGTAGGGCGCTTGATTGTTTCTTTAGAAAGTATAAGTTTTAATTTAGAAACAATACAGATTGATTTAGGGATAGATGGTTTGCCAATTTCCAAAAGTTCTGTTAGTAAAATTTGGCCCATTATGCTAAATGTTGTCGGGTTTCATGATATTTTTGTAGTTTCTGCATGCCATGGAAGAAGTAGAAATATAAATTTCGAACTATTTTGAAACGTTTTTGTAGAGGAAATGGAAATTATTGAAGCTCTTGGGTTTGACATTGATAAGAATACAAATATTAAAGTAAATATTCGGTCGTTAATTTGTGATTCTGATGCAAGATGCAAAGTGCTGGGAATAAAATCGCATTCCGGCTTCTTTTCTTGTTCAAAGTGTACAATTAAAGGCAATAGATATAAAAAGCTCGGCATATAATTTTTCCTTATTCACAGGCAAGACATGCAATGCTTCATTCTGATGCAACTTTTACCAAAAGAGAAGATATAAATCATCATAAAATTAAAGAGCCTATTAAATTAGAGAACTTAAGGGAGAACACCACTGTGAGATTTTCAAAAAATCAATTTTTTTTTTTGCCTTTAAAAAATTCTTTAGACCCTCAAAAATATGATACAAATTCGTTTATAGCTAAAAAAAATTTTTTTTAGAAGGTTTTCAAGCATTTTCCTGAGAGCTCTTATTGAGAAGTTATTGATACCAAAAACTTTAAACGCGTTTTTCTCGAAACCGTGTTTTGGAAATCTGCACGCAGCAGAACTCAATCAATTTTTATTCAATCGACTTGAAAATTTAACTGTAGCTTCTTAAATAGATTTAAAATCGAAGTACATGAGTTTTTTTGATACATTAAAAATTAAAAAAGATATACAACTTTTTATACGAAAATTATAGTCGAAAAATGAAACTTTTTCTTCAAACTTGCCTCAATTTTTTATTTTTTCGAATTTTTTAATTTCCTCATGTACTTCGATGCTAAAACTAATATATTTCATGCAAATATTTTATTTTTTGTTCCAGGAACAAATTTAAGACACTTCTACTGCGTGCAGCGGAGCGACTTTAGGCAAAATCACTTCTACTAAAGCTACTCTAGCGCCGCCATTTTGTATTATATTTACATAAAAAAAATTTTTTGTTTACTTAAATATATGCCAAATATAGCCTAAAAGTTTTTTTTCTCTAAAGCCAACCCATTTCTCAAAAAAAAAAATACCAAACTAAGCACTTGAAAATGGTAGGTCACAAGTGGTGTTCTCCCTCAAGTTTCGGTTGTGTAAATCAAGCGACAATAGATTATATTCATTGTGTACTTCTTGGTGTAACCAAACAATTATTAACATTATGGATTAAAAAGAGAAAATGTCAATATTCTTTGCCCAAAACACAACCGCTAGCATTTCCGAAATGTTAATGCGTATTAAATTACCTGCAGAATATAATCGACAGCCACGAAGCCTTCAAGAATTTGAACGATGGAAGAAAGCAATCGAGCTTCGCCATTTCCTTTTATATACTGGTCCTGCAATTTTAAAGAATAAATTAGCCCCAATATACTATCAACATTTTTTACTTCTTTCATGTGCCATTTCAATTTTAATTAATACAAATTACTGTCTTACACTTAACTCACTAGCTTCCACCCTTCTGGAAAAATTTTCTAGTAATATGGAGGAACTATACGGTAAATCTAGTTGTACTTTTAATGTACATAATTTAATGCATTTAGCAAATGAGTCTTCAATTTATTCCACTACTTTAGATGATCTTAGCGCCTTTAAGTTTGAAAATTATTTGTCTTCAGTTAAATCAAAAATTAAAGCAGGATACCTTCCGTTACATCAATTGTATAACCGACTTTCTGAAAATTACCAATTAGAACCAGAATATTGCAAAACTAACTTCCCAATTCTTAAAGGCCATCTCAATAGTAATTTTTTTAAAACAGTCATATGAAGGAAAAAGAAAAAAATTTTGCAATTTTATTTTATTCTGTTTTTGTTTAGTTAGGGCTGCTAGATTGGAAATTGTACTATGACAGTGTCATTTTGAAACAGTATTTATTATATCTAGTAGCCAGAGAATGTTTTGCTAAAATAGCAAATCTATTAAATCGGACTAGGGGTGCGATTATGTAAGCATTACGAGTTTCGAGTTTCTCGAAATTGCGACAAAACACGATTATATAAAACTTTACGACTTCTACTGTGCGTAACAATAACAAAATTGTATACCGAAAATGACGCTATCGGGCAATATTTATGTTTAAAAAAAGCGTTTCTCGTAATTGCTTATATAATTGCGTTATGTCGCAATTACGCCATACTGAGTTTCGACTTCTCGAAACTCGTAACTCGTAATACGAAAGATACATAATCGCACCCCTTACAATAACAAAAATAAAAATTCAATTTAACAGTTACATAGGTGATGAACCTGCCCTTTAAAATTGAAAATTAAAAAACTATTTTACCTCTATACTTTACAGTTGAAAGTATAAAATTGCACAAAACTTTTAATAAATTGAGTTTGAATTTTGTCCAACTCTTATAATAAATTTTATGGCTGGTGTGTCGTATAAAAGCAACCAATCCGCGATCGTTCAATTCAAGAAAATGTCTTTATTCAATCGAGTTAAAAGAGTAACCTTCATGTATGGATTTCACAACATTCCTCGACTTGATAATTTCATCCTTTTTACTCACGTTAGATATTTGTATAAATAAAGAATTTCGCTTGTTCCTTAGAGCAGGCAGAAAATCATCAACAGAAACCAACATGAACCTAGTCAGTCTTCAAAACGTACGTATTGGGATTGGCACATAAAACTCGTTTAACTTTGTCAGCTTGTCGAATTTGTATAGTATTTCGTTATGAGTGCAAAATTGATTAGTCCAGTTATGTTAAATTTAAAATTTGTGAAAATTTTTACAAGTCTGTTCCACATGCTGATCTGTATCTCGACTAATTCAAAAATGCAATCCTATCAGCTTCAAGTATTAACGTCCTGGTTTATTCCCAAACCTGTTAAATCTTCGATCCATTTCTCTTCATTAATATTTCGTGTCCCATAACTCTGGAGAAGATTGTTTCTCCCGCACTAGTAAAACGTTGCGTTAGTGAAGAAGCCCCTGGACGGATAAATTTGAAAATTTTCTCATTTCTCACGATCCATACAAACAATTTATTCGCGGTAAACCAATTAGATTTGGGTACAAATATTGGATCATAAGTAGTTCGGGTGGAAAACCAGTAGACTATTTAAGAACTGTAAAAGGAATACCCGTTGATGCAAGGGTTGTTATAGATTTTATTCGTACATGTACTGAACCTTTCAAAACATAAAGTTTTTTTTGACAAGTGGTTTACCACGAACCCGCTAATGATTTATTTGAAAAACAAAAATATAAGAGCTACAATAACGGTAAGAGAAAATAGAGTTCAACATTGTCTGGTAACGCCAATTGAGGAAACGAAGAAATAGGAGCAAGGGACCTATGACTATTGGCTTAATCTGAACGACGCGATTTTGTAAAGGATAACAGCGTATGCTCAGTTCTCACGAATTACGACTTTGTTATACCGTTACAATGCTTAAAAGGATGTTGTGATCAGAGGTCAAAATGGATCAGCTCCAATCTTGTCCTTATTTATGGACGCCCAGTTTTTCTTTGAAATTTTAGTTTTATTTATTTTCTTTACTTATTATCACCCAGGGACTGCAATTTGAAAGCTTTTACTAAGTAGGTTTTTTTTAGGTTAAGAATCGATAATTTTTTCAAATGTATTCCAATCTTTGGAAAATGGGAAACCGTTAGGATTCATATTAGTAACACTTGAAAAAAAAATATCGATACTAAGCATTCCTAAAATCGCATTATAAATGTTGACCTATCTAAATGTGCCCAAGCGTCAACATGTGGATTTTATTGAACATGTTGCCAACAGTTGGGCAAAGAGAAAGTTCTCGAATAATGATTCAATTTTTTAGTGTTTATTTATAAGGAAAAAACATCCAATTTGGTGATACTTGCTCGTGTAAGTGTTTTTTGTTTGAAATTTTTTTGTCTAACATACTTTAGATTATTTAAAGCTGTAACCCAAGTGCTATTGAACTTACTATCGAACAAAGAGTATGAACAGACAAGAAAATTTCTAATACAAAATGACAGGTACACCCGTAAACTGGATTCATTTTTTTTGCTCGTTATAAACACTACAAATCGAATTATTCAGTGTGTAACTAAATAACGCTTATTTTATTCACTTGATAAATTATTATTTATGTAATTTAAACTCTAGAAAATTATGCACATATGGTACATTATTTTTAGAATTTAAACAAAATCTAAAGAAACGTTACTTCGGATACATTTAGTTTTAATGTATTTCGTTCAGTAATTAAAATAATATTTGAGTGAGTTTGTTATTTATGTTATTATAAAAAAATATTAAAATCCATCAATTGAAATAAAATATTTCACATTTGTAAATGATATGCCGATAAAATGCTTTTTATTTGTTTCTGTGTGATTTCATGAAATGTTTCAATTATTTTAGAAGATTTATGAATATTGATTTATGAAATCTGATACCAAAAATTGTTAACTGGGGCTCTAAAGATCAAATATTTAAATAACGTTATTTAGATTAATAATGTTTGTTAGCAAGAATAAGATTTTGTTGATTTTCATGTATGTATATCGCATCGAAATCATTACTTTGTAAATATTATTAACATTTGCTATTTCGATCATTACTTTTTCACTCGTAACCAGGAGGCCTACTACATCATCTTGCTTCATCTTTATACTCGAACCGACTAAGCAATTCGGCTTTCTTTTGATTTCTTCTTTAAATCTGATCTGCGAGTTTCAATAGAGAATCGGTACAACACACATGTCCAAGATTTGTAGGGAAGTTTCAATCTGAGCTGCGAGTTTCAATAGAAAATCGGTTAAATACACATGACCAAGATTTGCAGGGAAGAAAATGAATTTTAAGGGATATGTTGCATTTTAGAACTTTATAAGAAGAAAAAAGTTCTTGGATGATTTCCAGGTACTTTTCATGTGTTTTGTTTTGAAGAAAATTATGACTTCTACAAAAGCGTTCCATGCTCTATGTTCAGCTTAATTCAATAATTTTAAAATTTACGTCCTTCATAAGCGCTCACTACAAAGATTCCCTCTTTCAATTTTGCGTCGCTGGGTGAGGAAAATTTTGTTTTGAGGTATTGAAAGCCTTAGCCATCCTTGTTCAGCTTTATATGAAGTGGTGGTAGCAATTTTTTTCTCTATAAACTAAAGTTTCTTCATTTGCATTTTTGACTCCAGGAGTCAAACTCACTCTTTGTGGCCAGTTTTTCACTATAGTGTATAATGTTTATCTCTTGCAAGACTGACCCATTCGCATAAAAAACATCAAAATTTGGTGTATCCAAAATTTGACCGAATTTTCAGATCTTTCATTTTATTCTTTTATTTTTTTTTCTCGTAAATACATTTATCGTAGTCATACAAAAATAACAATGGTTTTCATGATTTTGAGATTCACTATAAACTATAGGTGTTAGAAATGGCATGGACTCATGACTTCCTTTGAGCCAACCTATTAAAGTTCTGGAGCAACCGTTCCAGCATATTTTCGGGATTATTACAATTATATACAAGTAGCGTTAATGTGAGAACGAAACACAAAAAATACTGAATTTTGAACAATTATAAAAAACATTTAAAAAATATTTATACGTGATAGCAAAAAATAAATAAAAGCAGATATATATCTAGCATGTTAAACTCTTCATATTCATCATAATTTTATTCGAAGCAGGATATTATTGCAGACCAATGTAATTAAACCATTAAACCATTTTGTGTAATTTTGTGTGAAGTGGAAAAAATTGTGTTGTGTTGGGTTTGAACATGTGGGAAAATAACCTTGTTCAAAAAACTAATAACGGTATTGATCGGGTATCAATTAACAGGTACTTTTCACATAGAAACAGTAAACTATCCCATCGATTTCTGTTAGTTATGTTTATAATTTATACCTTTAAACGTGGCGTCTGAATCAAAACGCGGTATTAAAATTAGAGCGATGTATAAACCGAATTTTATTTCCCCTGGCTGGGGAAGTACGTTTAGAGAAGTTTCGATTATTTTCAATATTTTCGACAACGAAATAATGACTACAAATTAATAATGCTGTATTTACCTCAAACATTACGTAACTATTCGTTGTCCTTATAGATCATTTAAATGTTTATGATCAATAAGTATATATTGACGAATTCTACACACTTCATATTATTTCCATAATTCATAACGACTTAAGTTCCTTAATAAACTTACTCCCCTTTATAAAATTCAGAATATTCGTAATAACTCTTTCATTTATTAAACAACCCCAATTTGTACAAATAAAATTCCTCCTGCTGAACTAACCAGCAGGTGAAATTATTTATCTAAGCCTTGTAATTTCTATTGTACAAACTCGAACATACACAATAAAAATACAAAACGTGATACACTGCACGCAGCAAGACACAAAAGAAATATATTAATATTTCCGTGCTGTTTAGCAAGGTGTAGAAAATTGTAAAGCAGATTTCCGAATTTTTTCCCACCCCATAAATAATATAGGAATATGGCATTGAACTTGACAAATAATACAATATAAAGTCATTACAAATTTATTAGGTATGTAGTTTTGTGACATTAGACCCGCACTCGAGTCTCGAGGGGAATTAAGATACTAGTAAACAATATGTGACATCTACAAATAACTTAATATCATTAATTATTATGTTAAAGATCTATTTTGATTTGTGTAGTTAGATTTCGAGTTATATTGTGTGTAGGTTGTCAGAATGTACACACAAAACTAACAAAGTGGATTTAAGATTAATTACCTATAAACGGAAACAAACTATAAAAATATGTTTTTAATTATAGTTGAAAGGGTGTACTGTGTAGAATGTTTATTATAATAGTTAAAATGTATGATTATTAAAATTTACATACTACACACTACAACAATGTTGTACGATGTCGTCAAATCGATGAGGTGTTTGGTGTACACAAATTCATTCCGTGTCTATTATGAATTAAAATTATGTTTAACATTTCGATTAGTGCGGGTGCGGAAAGTGGTGGTATAAGCACTCGACGGAAACACCATTTGTAATGTAGTCATTTAATTTATTTGTAAATTATGTAGTCAACTTGTTTGTTGTGTGTATACGTTGGTGGGTGGACTGAAATATTTAAAATATTATTGTGTTAGAAAATGTATTTGTTTCATAAGTTTGATTCTTGGTATTATAAAATACAAAATAAAAAAATCAAATCAAATAAAATTTTTAATCACTTAACTCAAGTAATATTTATAATGAACTACCTTGATTTAATAGTACCATTAAATTACCCCATTTTTTCATAAAAAAGAATTCAACATTTTTATATAAAAAGCAATAATAATTGAATATTTATATTTTTTAATTAATTTTTAATTCTTGTATTTTCCTTTTTTTTTCTATGTACATATTGTGGTTTTTTCATTCTACTTTAATAATTTTCCTTATCGTATTTCTTTTATTTTTTTTTTGTATTCAATTAAATTATCATAATAAAATAAAATAAAAAAAAAAAATCTGTAAAAATATTCGGAGATAACAGGAAACATAAGCATAAGGATCCATTGAATGAATACAATATACATATATATAAAAAAGGAGGAAAATCTGGAAAATTATATAAGAAGAAAATCAAAACAGCTGTAATAATAATTTCATAATTTTCATTCTTCTTCTTCTTGTTTGGTCTTTATTTTTTTTTCTCGTTGTTACTGATAAGAGATTTTTTTTTTTTGCTGCTGCTATTTTTATTGTTACAATTAAGAAGAATAAAGAAATTTGTTTTGAATGGGAAAAATTAAGAAAATGAGAAAATTATTAATGCCATAACTGTAAATTATATACTCACCCTCCGTTAGAATATGTTTAGTGCCGCCGAAAAAAACATCAAATGAAAATGATATTTCCTTTTTGTGGGGAAAATCGATAGCAATATGAATTCGGTTTGAAATTTTAAAAGTGTAATTTCTGCTATATGTTGTTGGGCAATAGATAACTGTATCGTAATTCAACAAAGTTATATGCTTAAAAAATAATTAGATTTGGCGGTTTGCCTAATTGTTTAAGTTAGAGTATACTGAAATAGGTCTGATAATTCGAAAAGTTGCTTAGCTGCGAAAAATCAAAATTTACTACAAACATATACTTATTTGGTATACTTATCGCAAAGTGCTACATTAAGTTTCTGTTGGCTGATGAGAATTGGCTGATATAATTTTTACTCATTGCTTCAGTCTGAACGGAGCATCGTGGACCATTCAAAAATGCAAAAAAAAAATACACAATTAACGTCATTTATCTTTGGATTCGTATAATCGTAAACCAAGAATGAATGAACTACTTGCTCCATCAGCAGTCGCTGAAGTGGCGTTCAATCCCAGTCAGTTTAGTGATACGACGAACCAAGAAATAGGTGCTGTTAATCAAGAAATTCTACAGGCTCCGGCTACAAATTATTTAACGTGCTGGAATTGTAAGGATATTTGGTATCGCTACCAAGATTGCACCCAGGAATTTTTGGAAGTATTTTACTTCGGGTGTGGAAAAACGGGCACCCGCAAGCCCAATTATAGTAACTGTGCCAAGTATTCTTCGGGAAACTATCCACCGGGTGCAGTGTATCATGGGGCAGTTCGCTCGGGTCCGTCACAAATCTCCAGTAAATAATTGTTCACATACCGAATCTCGTGATAATAGTTTACAGGCAAATACTGAATTTTTAAGTTTTATTTCCACAAATAACACTATGGTTGATTGTTTTACCCAGACTGACGTACTCGAGCATACGATAGATGTCGGTTCAGCAAAATCCATTAAACAGCGATATTATAACGTGAGCACAAGTGCGTGGAGTCCACCAATACTATTGGTTAGAAAACCTAATGGTAAGCCCAGGTTATGCCTCGACTCTCGTAAACTAAATATGGTGACATTAAAAGATGCATATCACTTACAGTTAATTGATAGACCATTAAGTGGGTGGCACGAAACTAAATTTATTTCCGCTATAGATCTGCACGACGCCTTTTGGCAGGTTCCTTTAGCAAAATCCTATCGAAATAAAACGGCGTTTACAGTGGCTGGTAGACCACTCTACCAGTTTACTGTGGTGCCATTTGGCTTATGTAACGCGGCCCCAACTATGTCATGTCTCATGGACAAGGTTATACCGCACCAATACCACGATCAAATATTTGTCTATTTGTTTGATTTGTTGGTGATATCAGCTACACTGCAGGACCATTTTGGGATTTCAAAACTGGTGGCAATATTTTTAACTAACTCCAAACAGGTCTATTAATATAAGTAAGAGCAATTTTTTGATGAAAGAAATCAAGTATTTGACATTTCAAGTTTGTGAGGATGGTTAACCTAAACATACCAGAAGGTTTTTTAGGTACGGCAGAATAGTATCGGAGGTTCATTCCCAACTAGGCGAAGGTGCCAGCCATCCTCACCAATTTGCTGAAAAAGGAAACAAGTTTACTTGGACTAACGATGAACAAACCGCTTTTGATAAATTTAAGGTACTTTTTACTTCAGCCCCCATATTAACAAATTCAAATTATTTCAAGCCATTCCATATTAGATGCGACGTAAGTACTGAGGTATTAGGAGGGGTGTTGTATCAAATAGACGATTCGGGTAACGAAAGGCTAATCTCATTCATCTCGCAGAAACCAAATGACTAAATTATAATGTGACTGAATTGGAATATCTGGCCGCCCTGGTAAGCATTCAAAAATTCAGAGCATACATTGAGGTTACTTGTTTCACTTTAGTAACCGACCATCCTAGCCTTAAATGGCTCCAAAAAGAACCTGAGCGGCTGAGGACTTCACGATCGAACACCAACGAGGCGTACTTAACGTTGTTCCTGATGCCTTATCGAGGTTGTTTTGTGATCCGACTGAAGAGTTGGAGGATCATATTTCTACATTAGCAACAGTCGATTTGAGCTCGTATTTTTTTTTGGAGGACGACTACGTTAGATTAATGGAAAACATAATTAGGATGTCTAACAATTATCCTAACTATTGAATTCACGAGGATCGAATTTATATTCGTATAGAACCCACTAGTCATATGCCTTTAGCTGAGAACTAGGTTTGGAAGTTTTGGGTCCAAAACAGCATGATAGAAAATTAATTATATGAGAACATTGCGATCTGTTAGCATCTCACGGAGATAATTGAAAGACTCTGAAGCGATTACGGATATGGTATTTTTGGCGCTACTTAAGCGCCTAATCAGATAATGAGTAGGGCTACATTTGAAGAAACAACGTTAAAAAAACTGTATATTGATTTGTTAGGGCCATACCCTCGATCGAAGAATGAGAATTCGGTAATCTTGATAATATTACACCGACCCATTAAGTTTACGATATCAAAACCGTTGACCAAGGCTACCACAACTAAAATTTTAGCATTTCTGACAAAACCGATGTATTTTACACATTCGGTGTCACGGAGACGGTTAACTCAGACAATATCCCTCAATTTGTTGGAAAAGACTTCTAAGCTTTAATGTCCGAATTCGGTGTAGTTCATGTTCGTACAGCTTATTACTCACCACGATCAAAAGCGTCCGAACGGGTTACCCACTCGATTGTAACCGCGATTAGATCTTACGTGAAATCGGACCATCGATCTTGAGATTTATACCTGAATGAGATTGCCGATGCTTTGCGCAATTCAATCCATGAGTCGGCATCGTTTATGCCTCATTTTAGCTATTTGATTACCACAGGATCAATCACGCCGAAGAATATAAGTTATTGCGAAAGATTAGCTGCTTAGCTGAAGGGCAGGTCGAAGTTCATCATATTTCCGTTAGAATGCAAGCCGTGCACGAACAAGTGAGGAAACATTTATCCGAGGCCTATAAGCAATATGCTTTTAATTACAACCTTCGGACACGTGAAAGGACCGTTGAGCCTGGTTCAATCGTTTATGTGTTTTTTTTTTCGATGGCGCTACATCCCATAGACGGATTTAGCCGCTTCATTTTGAAGTTTCGTAATCATTTTGTTAACGGATAATGAGTGATTAATTCATTGATCCTACCCTTAACCAGCCGTGATTTTTTCATCATCCGCCGGGAATCGAACCCGGGACCTCCGGAGCGTAAAGCAAGTATGCTAACCACTGTGCCACCGGGGCGGCGTTTATGTGTTTAGGTACGTGAATATCCTCCGAGTAATGCCGGAGCTTATTATTTCGCAAAGTTTGCTCCAAAATTCCGTAAAGCAAAAATTCTTAGAAGGATACCTGACAAACCATCTCAATATTTAGTACTGAAAAATAATTAATGAGGGACTGGAGGACCGAACTGTTTTTTGGCAGACTTGACTTTCTTCAAGTACTGTAAAAAAACCGAGTTTTGGAACACCTTGGGCGGGCTCTAATTAATGAACGAGGACCGTAGGTTATTTTACGGTCAAATTGCCGACAATTTGTAAGTGACATTCTCAGTAAATAAACTGTTATTTTGTGGGTATCAGATACCATTATACAGTCCTTTCTCCCTTAATATGTAAGCGAAATTGTTGGATATAAACCGTGCAATAGACGAACATTTACTTGCGAAATTTGCCGTAAATTAACCATCCCTTTGTGTGTATCAGGTAATATTCTACAGTCCCTTTGCCGATAATATGTATGTTAGTGAAAGTGTCGGATAAAAAACCGTCCAAATGTCGAGTTTTTCTATGTGAAATTTGCTGTAAATGAACCATCCCTTTGTGTGAATTGGTGACATTCTACAGTCTCCTTGCCGCTAATTACGCAAATAAAATAGTCGGATAAAACACCGTCCAATTGACGAACATTTTCAAGTAAAATATCTATTGTTTATAGACAAATATATTATTTTTAATAGCATTCCAATATTTACGGCTTGGTGAGCCAGTGAAATAAAGGAGCCATCTACTCATAACATAATATCTACTACAAATCGAACTTTAACTAAGACCGTACTGATTTAGCGAATTATTATATTCGCCAAAAATAAAAAACTCAAGGAAAATCTCTTTGTTTGTCGGGATATTTTACAGCCCACTTTACCATAAAATGAAGGTAATTTTACCGGACTTAAAACTGTTCGGATGTTGTAATCAATACATTTACATTTTTTTTAACACCCGAAATAATCATCAATGATTTAGGTTGGGTTTTGTTTTCGTGTTTGAATCGGTTGTTGTCGATAAGTAAATTTTTTTTAATAATCTAGTTGTGTTCGCTTAATATCTACTTGTTCCGTGTTTTTTTAAATCGGATAGCCTTCGTGTAGATATTTTCTGTTTTGCTTTAATTTTTCAACCGACATTTTACGGTTTTGAAACCGTGAATGCTGTTGCGGTTAACAATTGTTTGTCGGGGTTAATTATAAAGTCGAGACGGAAGATGGAAAACTTCTGTGAGAATATCATGCGAAGGATATAAAAGAATGATGCATAAAGAACTTAGCACAAAATAGTACATGTTTGTCAGGGATTGTGATTTTCTCAACCTTGTTTCAATATGGAACGTTTCTTTTCCCTCATTTTTTTTTGTATTGATCAATAAAATATCTATTAGCAATACATCTAAAATAATTGTAAGCCGATGTATGGCGTGCTTTATTGTTGTTTTTGGATGTTGATGTTGGACTAACTGATTGTTTACCATTCGATTCCCAATCTTCTGCCGTTGTGCATAAAAAAATCATATTTAAATATCAATAGTGTATTTCAACAAGTATTGTGGAAAAAATAAAATTGTAAAAATCAATCAATCCTTTTAATAATCAATTAATCGAAATAGATTAAGTGGGTTAGGTCAGAGCGCTCAATTTTGTAATTAGCGTGCCTGGTGAATTATTTGAATCATTCGTGTAAGTAGATTTGATAAAACATTAAGAAAACAGTACGTGCCTTACTTAGGATTAATTATTATGATTTAGTAGACAACCTAGTCTTTTCTTTAGCATTTAGTGGTAGATCATACGGGATAGTTTCGTAAATTTCGACAACTCCATTCCATCCATCAGGGTTAATTTTTAGTTTTGTTTGTGGAGTGCAAACATACCTAATATAAAGTGTCCCACTTTAGCACGGTCGAGAAGAAGATTGGTTCAGTTTTAGTGATTTCATTTTAGTTTTAGTGTACTTTTCATTTCTATAGCTAATTTTTAGTTAATGGTGAGAAATAACGATTAATATTAGATTGTTTTTTTTTAAACTTCCTAAGGCTTTATTCTTGAATTTTTCCTATATAGGAAACTCACAAGATGTAATCAAATCTTACAAATTAATACACACTTTTGATTAAGACTTAACCTGTGTTAGTTCTTAATACTTACTTGCACTTAGTAATTACTTTAAATTAGATAGCGATCTTTTTTTTAAGACGCCGGTATCAGGGCATTTTTAAATTTCCCTGGCTAAAACATTGGGATGATGTTCTAATTTCAACTGTTACTTTTTGCTGTACTGCTTGATTGTGTCTGCTGCTGTTACGATGTGTTGTTCCCGATATACGTTTGTGTTACGTATATACCAGGGCGCATTTACCATTATTCTTAGTATCCTTGACTGCATTCGTTGCAGTTCTATTATCTTGGAAGCACAGGCGGACCCCCACAATTGAATACCATACGTCCAGATAGGTTTAAGTACCATTTAATATAGTAAAACATTACAGTCTAAGCTTCAGTTGGAATATGTTTCCCTATTAACCAGTTCATTTTAATACACCTTAACTTGATTTGTTGACGTTTAGGTTCGATATCCTTTTTCCATGTAAGCCTTCTAGTGGTGTGGTAGAATGATATTGTTTAGTCTCACAGGCGGACAGGTAAGTTTGTGGAGTGTGAATGTTATGTGCGCCGATTTACGTTCGTTGACCTTAATTCTCCATTTAGTACCATTTTTGTATTTCGTTTAAATGATCTTGCAGATTTCTTGATGCTATCGTGGGATTTTGATGCGTAGACATGATTGCTATATCATCTGCAAATGTTGAAACTTTTACGTATTTTGATGTTGGTAGATTTGCTGTATAGATCAAATATAATAGTGGCCCTAGCACACTGCCTTGTGGAACTCCAGCGAGGATTTTGTATAAATTGGTGGATGCGCTGTTATATTTCACGAAAAACTTTCGATCAAGCAGATAATTTTTAATGATATTAGAAAAACTTTTTTGTAACTATCTTCTAACTTTGTGTATAAGTCCTTTATGCCAAACTTTATCGAAAGCTTGCGCAATGTCTAAAAACGCTGCAGAGCAGTACTTTTTTTGTTCTAGGGCGTTCCTGATTTCAGAGACGACTCTATGAACTTGTTCTACGGTTCCGTTCTCTAAATCCGAATTGATGATTACGAATAACTGAATTGGTTTAAGTTTTTACAAGAGCATTTTTTCGAATAGCTTAGAGAAAGTCGGTAGTAAACTGATAGGATGGTATGAGTTTATTTTTGTTTCATCTTTACCATGTTTTGCAATCATTATGATTTGCGAGATTTTCCAGGTTCCAGGAAAGTAGCCTATTCCCATTATAATGTTGAAAATGTATGTTTTTATCAGACCATGCCACCAGTGGCGGATTAAGGTCAGTTGGGGCCCCGGGCGCAGAAGAAAAAATTAGGCCCCTTAAAAAAATAGAGAGAGACAGGAAAATAAAAATACAGGTTCACGTATTTAAGCATCTTGGGTGTTGATCCTCTAAAAAATAAGGTCGCACGTGACAAATAATAGTGACACAACTCAAAATTTCAAATTTTTCAGGAGAGCAAAAGAAAAAATGCTAATTTCGATTTTAACTACTATCATAGGATATTGCCCACGGGTGTCAAAAAAAGGAGATCAGAAAATCAAGCCGTCGCTCGCTTTGTAAAATAAATATGAATACGCCACTATGTCAGGTTATGAAATCGATCATTGCGCATCTTTCTGACGAATTATCTCAAAAACCCAATTTTTGAGTTGTGTCACTTTTCTAAGTCATGTGCGATGTGCATAAACGTGAAAACTTGTAAAAGGCAAAGCTTACTTTTATGAGTTTGAAATTTTTCGACAGGATTACCATTAAAATAATATCGAAAAATTGCAACTCATAAAAGAAAGCTTTGCTTTTTACAAGTTTCCACATTTACACATTATCTTTAGAGAATCAGGGCACAGTTAGGAAATTCCTCATTTTGTGTAACGAGTGGGATATTTGCGAAACGAGTAAAGCGAAGCGCCTCCATACAGCTAGTTTTATTACAAACAGTAAATTATTGAATTTTGAGAAAGTCTTTGGATGGTTAAATTCCAAATGAATTTTAAAATTTTTTGGAAATCCAATAGGCACACTGGTATTGAAATGAATATTTCCTCACTAGCTAGCTATGAAATATTCCCCATTTCCTAACTAGTTGTGAAAAATATTCCGTTTCACAACCTACTACGATTTTAAAAAGTCGTATTTGTGTAACAAAACTGAAAAATAGTAGCAATTAAGTGCTTTTCATACCGGCTGCGTTGACTTCGGACTTCAAAAAATTTACGTTTTATTTTTAATAATTATCACTTAAAAATAATTTGTTTTATAACAGTTCGAAAACATTTCTATAAAAAGTGACACTGTTAATCAAATAAAACAAAATTACAAAACTTTAAATTTACAAAACGACTTTATATTTTTAAAGTCCAAAGTCAACGCAGCCGGTACGAAAAGCACTTTATATTTGCATGCGGGGCGAAACGCAGCGTAGCCGAGCAAGTGCAAAGAATGCGTGTCAAAAAACAAAGCCACTTTTAAGCTGAATTCACCAGATTTGTCCATTGAGCTCGTTAAGAAAATTACAACTTGACGGAGTTAAATACCGAGTTAGAAATATGTTATCTCGCTGGACACAAAATTTCAGGCATACCAACATTGTTTTTTCTTTTGCCATTCCTATTTTAGGTTTTGCTAATTATGAAATTTCTAAAAAAAGCGAGATAACACATTTTTAACTCGGTTTTTAACTCCGTCAAGTTGTCATTTTCTTGACGAGCTCAATGGACAAATCTGGTGAATTCCGCTTTAATCCGAATAACGCACGTACTATTTGATGATGCCACTTATCAGTTCATGCCCTGGTGCTTTTTTTGGATCAATGTTTTCCTTGATTTTCCTTTATCCTTGGCACCACTTGTATTTAATTTTGTGGATTTCCTCAGCTTCTGCATCATCAGGTATAAATTCAGGACTTCCAATTTATTCGTTTGGTAAAAACACCTTACTAAGATGTTGAGCAAATATGTTTGCTTTATCTGCATTACTTCTTGCCCAGTTTCCGTCAGGGAAACGAATCGGGGGACATGAAAGTGTTGGTCGTTTCAGCTTACGTGTGGCTTCGGTCGCTATGAGTTCTCTGAGATACTGTTGAACCCCTTCATCACGTTCTTTTAATAAGGCCATTTTCATGGGTTTTGGTCGCCATTGCTTACGTATTGAAAGTTTCATCATTTACAGCTGCTGAATATTCTGAGACGGTTTGTCCAACTTTAAGTAAACTGAGCAGCATGGTGTCGCATCCGCTGCAGCTTGTTTTAATACAAGTTTTATTTTTAGCGGGATGTTTAAAGAACATTCTTCTTAGGTAGCGATAGTTTTAGAACTTGCATGTTCAGTGTTATTAATATTGGTGAGGGTTCAGAAGATAGATCATAACAGGTTTCGGCCATTATAAAAGGTCTAGCTACACCCTTTTTTACACAAAAATCCAGTAAATCGGGAATTTTTCGTCTTTTAGTTGGCCAATAAATTGGATAGCCCGTAGATATGTTATCCAATTTTTCATTTTGCATACATTCCCATAATTGTTTTCCTTTCGAAGATATTAGTCTGGAACCCCACTGGATGAAGTAGTTTGCAAACTGATGTCTTTTCACTGAATGTTTCGATGGACAATAAACTGCAGATATGGTGCATTTTTCTGACGATTCATTCAGCCAGATGCTAGTTGCTTGTATGTATATGCTCCTCATTACATTTTTGGAGTACATAATGTCTTATTCTGTTCTTGATAAGAATAGCAGTTCCCCATGCGATTTTCTGCTAGGATGCGTACTGCGTAGTATCATAAAAAGTGTATCCTTTGATTTTGAAATGGTTCATAGTTGCAAAATGGGTTTCAGAAATCAGGATAATATCGATGTTGTGTTTAATAAGAAAATTTTGTACCTCTAGTTTACGTTGCTCATTGGCGTTTCAAACAGCTAATTTAAGTTGATTCATGTTTGGTTTTTGATGAGAAGTGGCATGAGGGTATTCATGTTTTGGAGCTTGAGACTCATATTTGTCTGCATCATTTGCATAAACTTATTCATTGATTCATTGAGGGTATTAATCACTTTATAAATTCCCTGTTCGTCGTTTGGGATTGGACTAAGAGGTTTATCTCTCACAACTTCCGCGTACGATATTTTTGGATTTTGGATTAGTTTTTTTAAATTTAGTTTATAGTGGATTGACCGTTATCTACAAAAAAATCAAATTGTGGAAAAGTGATAATATGATGGTGGTTATTCAAAATTGACACCTAAAACAATTTATTATAAACTTTACGACTGCAATAAGGTCGTCCACCAACGCTCCTAGACGAACATAATTATAGCGGGGAGTTTTTTTACTAAATTTATTTAGAATTAGAGACTGGAACCGAAATGTTTCTCGTTCCGGTTTTCGGTTTCGTTCCTAATTTTTAAATTTCGGTTCGGTTCAGTTCCGGTTCGGCCATTAAATAACGGTTTGGTTCCGGTTCGGCTCCAAAACCGTTTCAAGAATTATTTGTTAATAAAACATTTCTATTTATGATCCCAATATTTCAAAATATCGGTGTTTGTTGTTTCCCGAGGTGGAATAAATGAATTTACTTGTGAAATCAAATTTTTGATTTTCGTTGAAATTCATAGTCCTTAGCGGCATTTACATTTAAGTTTAGCAAGGATAGCAAAAACTTGAACGAAACGAAAATTATTTTCGATTCCACTTTCGGTTCAGGTTCAATTTTTTATTTTATTTCGGTTCGGTTCCGGTTTTCGGTTACGATATATACATATACAATACGTAAATATGTGTCGGGTTATACATACATATTTTCCACAATTCGGGTTTGAAGCGTATACAATTTATTTGTTATATTATGTGGAGAAGGTCGCCTAGCATCTAACTTTTCTTAGCAACACTACTTTTTTTTACTCTTTCAGTGGATTTAATGTCTTTAAAGGAAAAAGATAGTAACACTAAAATTACAACCACCACTACCGTCTTCCCCCGAACATAAGAACCGGTTCTTCTAATCGGGAAAGACAAAATTTTGCTTAATTTTGATGTTGATCAATTTAACTCAATTAAAAGAACCTTCGTTTAGAAGAACCTTCGATTAGAAGAACCTTTGATTAAAAGAACCTTCGAATAGAAGAATTGCTTCTAAAATTATATCAAAATGAAAAACAGGGTTGTTATTGAATTTTTTTAAACATTTTTCTTATTTTATTATATAGATATAATTTAACAGCGTGTTTTACCAGCCCCAAATGTCAATTGTCGAAAAACCATTTAAAAAAATTCAAAATGATAGCACTTTTTTCAAAATAAATAGCACTTTTTCTTATATAAATAGCACTTTTTTCATTTAACGGCAGATCTATTTTCATTTATTAATAGCACTTTTTTCGATTAATGACAGCACATTAATCGATTTTTATTTAAATATTTTTTTTTAATGTTGGTACAATTACCTCGAATATAAGAACCGGTTCTTTTAAATGAATAAAAGAACTACCCGTTCCTATATTCATTTAAAAGAACTAGTTCTTATGTTCGGGGGAAGACGGTAGCGTAATAAATTTCTTCTTACCCCACCGGCATTCCTCGGGAATTTAAAACAAAACAAAATTTTGATATTACCTTGGAAAACAGTTCAACAAGTTTTACTGTTTTGTGTAAAAATTATTACTACTATATTAATTAGCTTATTACTAAAATCTATCTTTGTTCAAAATTTCGACCAAAACTATCCGTATTTGTGAGGATAGGAGGCAAAGCAAAAGTAATAAAAATGTATGACTAAGGATAGAAGGACGGACACGACATTTTTCTAATTGATATTTTGGAGGCCTGGTACCCCAATTCGAAAGTAGAAAAGTCTTATAAATTTTTTTTTTACGCGATTACAATACTTGGGGGGTGGTAAAAGTACAAATAAGTGAGACAGAGTGTATAAGTAAAGGACCGAATCAGTATCAATTTATAGCACAATGTGGTCGACTATATTTATTAAATTAAAACAATTAAATTAAATCGATTATGTCAGAGTACTAATAAATCTTTATTTCACAAGGAGTGGATTATCAAAAATTTCCCGACATAATAATATTTTGATTTATGAATAAATCAACAAATCATATGAAACTATCAACATCTATTTATAGACTTTTCACCCTTAAAATAGATTTAAAACCACTACAACACACTTCATGTATACAATAAACACAATTTATGTTCACCATACTGCCATTAAATATATTGCCACCAAAATCCAATAACAAATTACCTACATATTTTTACTTCAAAATGAATTCCCATCAAACGCGAACAGAAAACACAAAATGAAAATGATGTGCGTGACTTGGAAAAACTTTTCATCGTTGTGTTTAAAAAAAAATAATTATAAACAAATTAATAAAACGTTAAAAATAAAAACAAAAACTTTTATTGCCAAATTAGATGACTGTTTATCTAGCAGAAGGTAAGGTAGAATAAATATAAAGCTACAATTAGTCTATTATTCACGTTAATTGTAGTTTTTGTTATGTAAATTGTAGACAGTAGCTGTGTAGGAAAATCATTGTTATGACATTTTATCAGTTTGTTTGCATATCATTTTCTAATCGTATTACGATGATATTTTTTGCTTTATATAAATTTATATAAACGTGAGAATATCTGAAGAAAGGTATCTAGATCTCATTGTAGCAGTAAACAGGATTACAAATATTCATCGTTTTTTTTTTAGTAAACCATTTGAATAAGCAACTTAAGAGATTGCAATAACAATCTTAATATAGGTAGAGTGGATTTTTTTTATTATTATTATCGAGACGAGACATTTGCCATTATCTCATGAAGATTTCTAGATCAAGCTTTCGGTATGACAAAAGTTTTTATGGTTAAATAAAGCCTAATATTTTAATGCTCAGTTTTTAATTTCGTGACAGCAACTTTAAAATTTTTACAATCATTCTACAGCTTGTTTATTTTTAGATTCCTCAGCTGTTCGGTACAGGTTAAGAATTCAAATATATGTATTAATTCATTTGCTTAAGGTTTTCCGAAGGCACACGGCTACTAGCTGATTTTTTTCACCCTACGACCTTGTCCGTAATTGAAGAGAAAGAGAGAGAGAGTTATGGCGAGTGAGAGGGTTAAAGGAAGAGA
This sequence comes from Tipula helvola, assembly GCA_963556165.1. Taxonomy (NCBI): domain Eukaryota; kingdom Metazoa; phylum Arthropoda; class Insecta; order Diptera; family Tipulidae; genus Tipula; species Tipula helvola. Next base: position 279,383,526 of record OY744483.1, read on the forward strand.
GAGAGAGCGGAAGCAAGAGAGAACCAGAAATAAGAAGAGAGAGGAAGGGAGAGAGATGATTAGAGGTATTGAGACGGGAAGAGAGAGAGACAGATCTAATTTGCTAACTAGCCTCTCAAAAATCTGAAAAATTTCTGTGGCTCTAACAAACACATTTAGAGGGTCAAATTTCTTTGGTCGCTGTAAGAACTGCTATGCTGATTTCCTATAAATAATTATATAAAAGAAAAATTCATATAAACTGAACTTCGTTTCACATTTGTATGCAAAAACCACCACATAAAACGCTCGTGCTATACTTAATGGCTTTGAAAATAATTTAATCCATATATTAACGGTGTAGTATAGTTTTCATGTTTCGATTATAATTTCCAAGTTTTTCTTTATTTTATTGCAAGGAATATCAAAATGGAAAAATATTAAAATTTACGGTAAATTTACGATTTCATAATGCATATTATTGAAGACTGCAATATATTATTAGATATGGAAATTTATAGGAAGTACATAAAACTTGGTTTTGTTTTGTATGTAGCCATGAAAATATTTTATTTTAGTAAGGTAGTTTGTAGAAACGGATGGTTACGCTGAATACATAACCGAATGTATTTTAATTACTTAATATTTCATCGCAGAAGGTGGTGAAGGCTCAAATTGTTTATGATTTATACATTTTGGGCTGTGTATTTGTATAATGCGGCAAACCATTCACCGTTGTTTTCTGTTGTTTATCGTTGAACACCGCGTAATTATGTAAAATACACAGGACCAAAATTTCTAATTATTTTATTAGTCGGGCTTCAAATTGATAAACTATGTAGCACTTTTGATATATGTTTTGTACAACACCCCAATGCAACATTCCCGCATAAACATATTTATGTGTGTTAGGTATAACAATTTACAATTTTTATAAAACATTCATTTTAAATTAAATTCATAACCCCAAATGCGTGTATATCATATAAAAGAGACACACACATAATTATCACGCAACATTAAAACATAAAATCCAGCAACAACTGAACATAAAATAAAAGTATTTTTTATTGCGGTTAACCCACAAAACATAAATTGTTGGTTCTCTTCTCTGTGTGTGTGTGTGTTTTATAATATTGTGTGTAATGCTGGATTATAATTTAGATTTTTCGGAAAATATGTTTATGCTTTTGTCACAATCATATCGCAAAAATGATAATGGAAAACCACATAGAAAATGTATAATAAAATAATTATATTTTTATTATTTTTTTGTTGGTAGGTATATACGGTTGCTTAAAATCTCCCATGATAATACCACAATACGAGATTATCCACTTAGCCATATCTCTCGTATACATGCAATATACATATACCTCTCGAATATGATATGTCTCCCGACAAAACTAACAAGGCGCACCACCACATCGAACGACAATATTATATTCGTGATAAATCTTTGGAAAAACTTGGCATTCACAAACCCACCTAGAGTAATAAAAACAATAATTTTACCGTTCAATTGTTATTATTGAACCGTTCTAATCTTCTTATCGACTCAAAACAAAACTAATTGATAACAATAATATAAATACGTAAAAATTTTCTCGTTAAATTATTTTCCGAAATTATATTACAAAACAGTAGATATTTAGCGAAGTTGAAAATTAATATTTTAATTTACTTTATTTTGGTTTTTTGTTTTTATTTTTAGGGAACATAACCTCAAAACAAATAAATTTATTGGCAAAGAATATGGCGGTAATAAAATAATGAACAAAATGGCGTAAATACAATGGGAAATGTTTTAATTAAAAATTGGTTTATTTTTTGCAATAAAACAATTTAAATATAAATTCACGTTGGTTTAAGTGTTATGTCCACATCTGCAGATATACGGTTAACATGTTGTTTTTAGGTTGTGTGGTTTTATGTGTTATTATTATAATAGTTTTTATATTTCTATGCAAAGTTTTATGTAATATGATCCATCAGATTATTTTATATAAAATATTTTTATAGATTACTAGCTGGTAAACCAGATGTTACTCGGGAAAATATTATTAAATATTTGAGGGACACCAAAATATAAACTATATCGGGTGAACATTTATTTACTCATTAAGTTATTGTCTTTTATTCAATATTGTTTGTTTCCCCATTTGGCGCAAAAACATATAAATTATTGGGAGAACCAACCCCGGAACAGTGGCCCATGGGAAAAGCAGCGATTTCTAAATTAATTCCGGCCACTTTTAAAGACTGCCCTTGAGTTTTATTAATGGTAATCGTAAAAGCAAGTCAAACGGAAATTTGAGCCTTTCAATTTCAAAAAGCATATCACATGTAATTAATGGAATACGTCGTAAAAAACATCTTCCCTCTTTGACTTATCAGTTAGTACGGTAGCCTGTATTACGTTACCCAATATTTTTTACAACCAATTTAGTCCCATTGCACAACCTGGAGGGATCAATATTTCTTAACAGGATAATTACTTTTCCAAGCTTCAGGACCAGTCGATGCGAAAGCATTCCTGATGGTTCTACAGAATTTAAAAACTCTGTGGAATAAAATACAGCTTGCTCTACTTCCGCATAACAGTGTCACTGGAGTTATAAAGTAAAGTTACTTCTAATGTTTGGATGCGATTGAATGAGTAAATCGCTACAAACTTAACATTTTTCAGCCTTTTCGAATTTTCAGGATTTTGTTAAAATATTTTATTTTATATTTGCATTTAGTTTTTATTCTGAAATTCGATAGTTTAAAAGAAGGTGGAATTTTGGAATAAATTTAGAATATTTGTTTTTCAATATGCTTTAAGCTTGACAATTATTCATCCTTTTTGGTGTTTAAACTTAACATTTTTGAGCTTTCTAATAATTTATGATTTTTAGTAAAATGTTTTATGAGCATAAATTATGTATTTAGAAAAATTGCCAAGAGCTTTAGTTTTAAGAGCTTTCACTTATTGAATCTTTTTAAACAAATCATTTTACTCCGAAATTTCATAAAACAAGGGATGACGGAATTTTGGGTAGGATTTAGTAGATTTGTGCTCAATGTAAATTATTAAAAGCTTTTAGTTTTAAGAGCTTTTCAAACCAAACCATTTGACTTTTAAATTTAATATTAAAAAGAAGTACGGAATTTTGGAATTAATTTAGAATATTTGTTACAATGAGCTTTTTGGGTTTAACTTAACATTTTTCAAACTTTTAATAATTTCAGATTTTTTTTTACACTGTTTTATGTGCAAAAAATATGTATTTGCAAAAAGTTTCTAGAGCTTTTAGTTTTAAGAGCTCTCACTGATCGAAACTTTTTAAACAATTTATTTCAAAATTCCGTTACAAAGGGTAACGGAATTTTTCGATATATTTAGAATGTTTGAACTTAACATTTTTGAGCCTTCTCGTAATTTCAGGATTCTGTTAAAATGTTTTATTCTGTATTTGCAAAAAAATGTTGAACTTTTAGTTTTAGGATCTTTCACGTATCGAAGCTTTTTAATCCAAATCATTTGCTTTTATTCTGAAATGCGATAGTTTAAAAGAAGGTAGGATTTTGGAATAAATTTAGAATATTTTTTTCCAATAAGCTTTAAGCTTGACAATTAATTCATCCTTTTTGGATTTGAACTTAACATTTTTGAGCTTTCTAATAATTTATGATTTTTAGTAAAATGTTTTATGAGCATAAATTATGTATTTAGAAAAATTGCCAAGAGCTTTAGTTTTAAGAGCTTTCACTTATTGAATCTTTTTAAACAAATCATTTTACTCCGAAATTTCATAAAACAAGGGATGACGGAATTTTGGGTAGGATTTAGTAGATTTGTGCTCAATGTAAATTATTAAAAGCTTTTAGTTTTAAGAGCTTTTCAAACCAAACCATTTGACTTTTAAATTTGATATTATCAGAGCCCTCTGTATATATAAGAGCCCTAATGATGCCGCCATTTTTTAATCGTGCTTTCTATAAGAGGTGTACATTTTGTGATGTTCCATGTAAGCCGGTGTAAAAAAGACTTTTTTAAATTTACATTTTTTGAATGAAAACTCGTTATTTTCGGCAATTTTATTTCACCCATTTGTAGGTGAATAATCATATTTAAACATATATGAAAACCAAACTCGGAATCTATCAATTAATCCGTAAAATACAATTTAAATTTCCATAATTTGATTCACAACTACATGCAAAACTACAAAAGCTTTTTAAACGAGAAAAATAAACAACTCATATAATATTTAATATATTGGATATCTATTAGAACGACAAGGATGTCTATTGTTCTTATTTATTGTATTTTTACACGTGTTTTTATTTTTATTTTTTCGTGTTGTCGCCTTTTTGTTTTCTATATGTAGATCAGACAAAGATATCTATACCTTTTTTGCTTAAATTTTCGTGTTTGCCCGTTTTTACTTTATGGTGTTCTTTGTCATTTTTAATGGTTTTATATTGAAAAGGTAAAGATAATCTAAATATTGTTTTTATTTTTTTATTTACGAACTTTTACTTTTACGCTTTCTTTGTTTTTTTGTTAGTTTTATATTGAAAAGACAAGGATGATGCTATTTGTTTACATTTTTTTTATATAAGGATTTAATGGTTTGTGTGTAGTTGTTGAAAATGGAAAGGTTTTCTTTTTTCAATTTATTTGAAAATGAAGACATATTTTCTTCTACGATTTTAAAACCATACCTACGAAACATATTAAACATGCAAATTAACAAAAATATTATTACATTTAATTGAATTTTCATTAATAAACTTATAAATCAAAACTAACAATTTTACATTGGTTCTAATGGGAAACAGAAAAATGTTCACCTCATATAGAAAGCTTCTATTTCTACCTTACGGCTATGATATATGTAAGATGGCTATGATATTATAAAGGCAGGTTGTATTTTGGGATTAATTTAGAGTTTTTGTTTTCAATGAGCTTAAAGCTTGATAATTTATTTATACTTTCTCGATAATTTTTGTGCCTTTCCATAAATTCTGTCTTTCGTTAAAATGTTTTAAGAGCTTTCACTTATTGTAACTTTTCAACTCAAATCGTTTTACTCAGAAATTTAATATTACAAAAAGTATTTTTTGGAAAAAATTCAGAATATTTGTACTCAATGTAAATATCCTTCATCCAAAATGTGTTTCCATTTTCGAGCGTTCCATGTGTAAGAAACCAATTGGTTTACTCAGACTTAATTTTGTGAACATATGCGGGCCATCGTCCAAAAGTAGATGAAACAGAACATGATTCATTTGAATGGCCTCAAATAAAACGAAACGGAATGATTTCAAAGGGCCGAATGTCGAAGGGCCGAATGTCAAAGGGCCGAATGTCGAAGGGCCGAATGGATCGAAGGGCCGAATGGGTCGAAGGGCCGAATGGGTCGAAGGGCCGAATTTTTTTGTTCATTCTTTTGTTTTGTTTTTAGAAATATAATTTTTTAAATTTCTTGTTTTAAGGAATATTATTAACTATAATTTTTATTTATTTATGAAAAACATTATTAATTTTCCAGATACCAATGCCTGGTTGAAATGTTGTTTGTCAAAATGACATTTCAGGTTAAAACAATATTCAAAACAACACATGAGGCAACAATATACTTTAAAAAAGCAGTCTAGTTTAATTTAAGTAGACATTTTGGAAATTTTGCCTTAAACTGTAATTTGTCTTTATAATTATGTAGTAAATTGTTAGCAGTATATTCACATAACTAAATCACAGAGAAATTATTTTATTCGTCCAAACAGAATTTTCCTTCACCCTAACGAATAAACAATGGTCTGATTTGTATGACATTTTATGACAAAATTATTGTTTGGTTTTGGTGAAATACCTATTATGTACAAATATTTTTTCACTTGATAATTACAATGTATAAACTAATAAGAAATTTATTTATATTTGATAAAAAAATTTACAAAATAATCCTTAAAACAAGAAATTAAAAAAATTATATTTCTAAAAACAAAAAAAAAACAAAAAAAATTCGGCCCTTCGACCCATTCGACCCTTTGACCCATTCGGCCCTTCGCCATTCGGCCCTTTGACCCATTCGGCCCTTCGACCCATTCGGCCCTTCGACATTCGGCCCTTCGACATTCGGCCCTTCGACCTATTCGGCCCTTCGACCCATTCGGCCCTTCGACAATCGGCCCTTCGACATTCGGCCCTTCGACATTCGGCCCTTTGAAATTCGGCCCTTCGTCCTCATTCCAACGAAACATCTTGAAACTCTATAAAGCATCATATCTAGAAAAATATCTAGAATTCCGAAATAATCTCAAAAATGCTGAATTGTTAGTGTATCTTGAAACTTCTCAAAAATCAAATTATCTGTTGCTATGTAAAACCAAAGGAACTTATATACGTGGTAATCACCGCCATGTACAACGTAAATAACCTGGAAATCGGATAAATATCGAAATTTTGGCATAATCTCAAAAAATCTTTTAAATATCATCATTTAGATTTATACACATTGCAACTCTGCAAGTTCTTACAACTCAAAGCTAAGCGAAGAACATTACCTTACAAAATTTGAATAAATTCGAAAATCTTTAAAAATCTCGATTAGTCCTAGGAATGTCGAAAAATTTACGAAATCTAGAATAAACCGTGGAACAATTTCGATTACCCCAGAAAAATTCAAAAAATCTCTATATTGTGTGAATATCGATTGATTTCGAACAATTCAATAATACAGTAAAATCTGGATATTAATGAATAGTAGAAAGACTGTAAAAAATTAGAAAACCTACGAAAATTTTGAAAAATTCCGAAAATTCGTGTGAATTTGGAATTAGTTGTCAAGTAACGTAATGTTACTAATACTACTAAGCAAGTTATGGCTAAAATCAAAAAACCGATATGCAATAAGAATAGAACCCTCGGATCTTATCGGGTAATTTTTTTAATATCGAATAATCGTATCCTTCGAATATGCTCTAAAATTCACGAATAACCTGACTGTTTCATAACACTGAATCACCACCAAATCAAAACTCCACCAAAAACAACCAAAAAAGAACACTCACTATTTCCAAAATTAAGCTGGCATTTACATTTGCCTTATATTAAAATTAGTTTTTCAAAATAAATCGGTAAATTTAATTTTTATTTACGGTTTACTGGTAATCAAAAGGTCCGCTAAATAAGAAACTATAACTCGAACGAACGCTAATTGATTATAGAGACTGATTGGTTTGGCTCAAATGAGGGAAACAAAAAATGTATTTTCCGTTGCGGTGTTTTTCTAGTTTCTTCTTGAGTTTTATGAACATCATAATGATACATCGCTAACACCAGCAGATTACTATATAAGCTCCTTTTTCAAATCAAATTCAACATTTTCTAATCGAAACCCGGTGTTTTAAAGGTTGAATTGGTTTGACTAAAGGCTCAATTTGATTTGTAAACGTTTGAATTTTAATTGCGAAAGGGGTTAACTTGCAGTTACGCAAAACGTATAATATAAATAAATCAACGCGGCAAACACTAAAATTGTGGTCGTTTGATGTAGAAAGTTTTGATTTCAAACGAAATTTGCTAATATTCTTCAAAATCTAGATTTTGATCAGAACCTAAAGGAATTTTTACTTCTACATGGAATCAGAACAGAGAAGAAATTGTTGAGCCGGTCTTAAGAAAATATTTAATAGCAATAGGAATAATTTCCTCTTTTTCTAAAAATTAGAACACTGCCTTTTCCTAAAAAATTCCTAGGAAAGTACCGTTCTGGAAATTTGGAAAGGTAAGCTTAATCTTAGCTATCTATTCTTAAATTTGAACTAATAAAGAAAATATCGTGGACCCCAACAGCCGTGGGTCCCTCTCCTCGGCTGCGGGTGCTGCGAGTGCCTAGACACTGCATCCTATAATTATGTCTGCCAATTCCCATATCATGAAATTAATACTTGGGGAAATATAACAAAATATATTCACCAGAGATTCAACTATTGGGTAGCCTTCCTAATGAAATGGTAGAATTAATTCGCAGAGGTGTCAGAACTGATGTATTTTCAGACAATAGTACCAACCTTTCAATGATATCAAGTTGCGCGTTGGCATCAGGAATATCTTACGTCAAAAGCTAAATGACATACAAGATACAACCAAAGAAGATATTCAAATCAATGATGTAGTTCTTGTTAAAGACGAGTACTCTTTAATTAACCAATGGAAGATGGGAAGAAACGAGAAAGCAAAATATTTTTATCTTTCGTTATAATTATAATTAATTACAAAGGATGTGCTCGAAGTCTGTGGTAATTATTTCAGCTGTAATAATTATAACAGGATTTTGTATGCTACCAAATTATTACAGCGACTGAAACCACGTGAACGTAGAGTAAACATAACCTAGAGGTTTTTGGTTGGTGAAATACAAAATTATAGGGAAAAACCGCTCGATTTATCTAAATTCAATATAAAATATTAAATTTCGGGTCGAAGTGAATATTTTAGTCGGTTAGTGTTTAGTGAGAAAAGTTGTTAGTGTGAAAATTGTATAAAAATGTCTCGATTCGATAAAATTACCGATACATTTTAACGTGTGTGCGACCAAATTATTCGATGAATTACCTAAAATCGTTATCGTCGGATAGAACACTCTCGCGGAATTTAATCGAATGCAATGATGATATGATACTCATGTGGAATTCAAACGATAGAAATTCTTTGTGTTGAATTGGCATAGGGCCGGTCTAAAAGATGGCAAGAGGCTAAATATCAGGGAAATGAATTTGGATTTTGGTTTTGTTTTTGAGGTTATGTAATGCTGGAGCTTAGGTTTTAGACCAATTATTCGATGAAATACCTGAAATCGTTACCGTCGGATAGAACATTCAGGCTGAATTAATCGATTGCAAGGATGAGATGATATTCGTGAGGAATTCAAACGATATAAATTTCATCGTGTTGAATGGGCGTAGGGTCTGTATGAAAGAAGGCAAAGAGATTAAATATTAGGGGACATCACTGTGCTTTTCCGTAGTGAACTTGCGGTCAATGATGTAAGCAGATTTATCGATAATGCGGTGTTGTTTAATACGTAAAGGCTGAGTACAGAATTGCTTCTGAGGAAGTCAGTTTTAACAATTTTTAATTTTTGGTAAACGAATAGGAGTGAAATTAAATTTTTTATAATTCATGTCTGGTTGTCAGTATTTGGGCATGGAAAAACATAGCTGCAGTCAAATCATGAAACGACTGCAGCAAAAAATATAAGTTGTGTTATCTTTTATCCTTATGTAGTTGTGTTTTATTTTATTTTATGATATTTTATCCCACCCTTATCAGGAGTGGACTTATGTTGTCTTAGAGGAGGGTTAGTGAACGTATTTTTAAATTCAGATGATAACTAGTGTGACGGCGATTTTTTGAATAGTTTACACTAGGTCGGATCTAAAAGACCACTCTATATATTTTGAATGTAGTTTGAATTAATAATAATAACTTCCTTAGAAATAACGAATATCCCATTAATTTGATTTCTATTTTAAGAGGGATTAATGACCATGATGATGTATTTAATTAATTACTTTTACTGTAGCCATTTGAACAACCAATCCATGAGGATTTCAGAGTTTTTAGTTTATTTAAAAGTAGTAGTTGGCGACAATTAACTAATTTAGATTTTGATTTTTAGAAATATGCGGAGTAATCAAATGCAGATTTTCAGAAACTTTGTGTCGAATTAATTTGATATTTAAATCATTAATTGAAGCTGAGTAAAAATTATTGCCTATGTTCTAAAGTTATTTTATAGAATGTTTTGCTGAGTGGTGTGTAGTGGTTTTAGTGACTGATTGGGTTGACGGACATATCTCTGGAACGTTCTTTTTGGGGAGTATTGGATGAGTTCCTGAAGGAAGCTGAGTTAGCAATAATTTTGTAAGCTGATTAAATAGTTAATTAATTGTTAAAATTTGTAGGGGTGTCACCTAGAGGACTTGTTAAAATATTTATTGAATTATTTAGGTGGCTTAGGATTGATGCGGTAGTTTTAAGTATATTTAGATTAAGAAGATCATAGTTGTTTAGGGAGTTTATTTTAAATATATTTAAATAATTTGAATATTATAATTAAAATTATCATATATATTTAAATAATTTAATTTATTTCAGAATTAATCATTCTTATTATCTCATATTCAGTCAGTTTTCAAAATAAAAAAAGATGGATTATAACATTCCGTAATTCAATAATATTTTATTTGAATATTAAAAAAATATTTTTAAAAAATCATCTTGTTTCAATTAAGAAAACTTGCAGAAAAAGAAATCAACCAATTAAAAATTAATAACCGCAATGTCCGCCTTTCCTTTCTGCCAGCCGCGCAATTCGGGTTGGTAAGGAGTGTGTATACTTCTGACACTCCGCAGCGCTAATTTGAGACCAGACTTCAGTGATGAAAGCTTGCAGCTGAGTCAAATTTTTTGGAGCCCTCTCTGCTATACGGTATTTCAGCAAAGACCACAGGTCAACCAACTTCTCAAATAGTTTGTGATTGATTTGGCTTGGTGTATTGGCGCATTGTCCTGTTGCAACACAAAGTTCTCACCAATTAACCTCTTTCCTTCTGGTATTAAAATGTCCTCGACGAGTTTAAGGTACACTGCAGCGGTGACTTTGCCTTCAACCATTTTTATTTGGCCAATATCGGCTGTATTCTAAAACGACTTCAGAGTGGGCTTTGTGCACTTAAATGACAAAACTTCCGCCTTATTACGCCAAACGAACATTCTGCCATGACTATGCTTCCGCCGAATTATCGATTCGTCGGTCCAAAGAATTGAATCCCAATAGTTCAAGGGCTTTAATGCATTGTCAGTATAAAACTGCATGCTTTTCTTCAAATTTACTTTGCTAATATATGGTATTTTGTGTGCAACTCGACCGTGCTTATTATTTTCATGAAGTCGGTGTCTTATCCGCCGATATAGGATACATTTAGTTGGGACTCCGTTTGTAACTTAGCCTGAATTTTCTTATCCTGTCGTTTGGTAGTTGCTCTTGGTCGGCCCTGGCGCTTAATTGATGCCATAGTCTGCCTCTGCCTTTCATTTTAAGAGCTTTAATTACTTTAAAATTTCAGTAGTCGATTTGCGGAATAGTTTAGCGATTTCGTGAATTTGTTTCTTCTGCGCGTACAGCTTTATTATATAAGCTGTCGTTCTTCAATAGTAAAATACTTAAATTTTCCCATTTTCCGGAAGTTTCAATAAAAGTATTGTTGATTCAGACACTAAATTGCACTATATTGCACGACTAATAGGTGATTGAATGATTTACGAATGGTTAAAAAATACGGTAATTAGGTCCACTGAGCTCCGAAAGACTTGACAATTGAATTTTTAACCTATTTCTGCGGCGCATTAAACGTGATTGTTTCAATTTTATACGGTTACTTTGGTTATTTATTTTTTTAATCGTGTTTTTTATGTAAATTCACCTATAATATAGTTCAGTGCATGCTATACACAAAATACAGTGAAACCTCCCAATGTGACCACCCCTTCATTCTTACCACCTACTTAAATAGGCCACTTTTCTACAGTCCGAACAAATTAACCATACAAATTTTTTCTAAAAATTTTCTTTAATCTGACCACCTCCCTATCCTGTTTAGCGACCAGTGTATTTTGGGTTATGCGAATTAAATCAACTCCTTTAATTTGACCAACAATATTTTTTTTAAAATATAAACAAAGAAATATTCTTCGTTTTTTTACTCTTTAATCTCTTCTCTCCACATAATACCACTTAATTGCCCAGATTTTAAGACGTCTAATGGATGGTTGAGCAAATTTAATGCACGGATAGATATTTCACAAAAAGTATCATATTATCTGGGGAATTGATTGACTTGTGTCAGGAAACCATCGCAGATTTCAAGAGACGATTTAAAGATTTTGTTTGCAAATATAATGAAAGTGACATTTTTAATGTCTATGAGTGTGGCCTATTTTATAGAGCTATGCCAGACAAGAGTTTGCTATTCAAAGGAGATCCATGTAAAAGTGGTAAAATCTCTAAAGACCGCCTTACAATACTATTATGTGCAAGCATGCAAGGGGAAAAATTTAAACCTATAGTTATTGGTAAAGCCCGAAAACCACGGGCATTAAGAAACATTAAAATCGATCAGTTACCGGTAATCTGGATATTTAATCAAAAATCTTGGATGACAAGCGTAATTTTTGAGGAATGGCTCAAAAGGAAAAAAAGTAATAGACACATTTTGTTAACAGTGGATAACTGCCCAGCTCATACAAATATTAAACTCTCAAACATTAATTTGAAGTTCTTACCACCAAACACCACTTCTCAAATACAACCGTTGGATCAAGGGATCATCAAGAATTTCAAGACGTACTATAGAAAATCTTTAATGACAGCTGTTGTATCACAAACTTTAATAAACAACACATCCATCTTCTCGTCAAAAATAGATGTGCTGAATAGCGTTATCCTGGACATCAGTTGAACCGGAGACAATACATAATTATTTCCAAAAAGCTGGCTTTCCAATAAATACCGAACTTGCTACTGATGAGTCAAACTCAGTTGAGGTAAGTGCTGGTGATACAATTATAATCATACCATCGCTGTCGGAAAACGAAACTGAGAACTTTGTTGTAATGGATGAATCATTGGATATATGTGAGCCACCAGATACAGATGAAATTTTCCATGCAATTGTTAATGAAGTGAGAGCCGAAAATTCAGACCCGCTTGTGGTAGGTAGTTCTGAGGAAAATGATGAAGAATCGTTTCACTGTACATTTAAAAAATATTGGGGAATATTAGAGAAAAAATAGTTCAATTAATTTTTTAACCTACTTTTGCGAGACAGTGTATTTACTAACTACTTTAATAACTATCGATCGCTTGGGGGTCAGTAACCGGATTGAGTCCCTCCCATTTAACATTCCTTTCCTATCCTTTAGTTTTGTTATATGTAAAAGGGTGTACGGCGGACCCGGCTTCATCCAGGAATCTTGCTACAATGATTGGTCGTACATCTAAATCAATCAATCAATTAACCAGTTTCCGAAATAATTTTTGTTGATTTTAGTAAAAAGATTTTTGCATGATGAAATTAAATTTATGACCAATAAATTTATAATCGTTCGTAAAAGCGATCATGCGTAGCTTTATTCTATCCTTTTTAATCATTTTGTGAACAATTTATTCGTTTTTGTGCTGCACCAAAAATTGTGTAATATTGTATCAATAATATTATCAGCAAGCCCTAATTTACGTGACTATACGTATTGTAATTATGACATTTCTGTAATAATTTCATAAATACGCATAGTAGATATTTTAGCCGTAACCTTGTTGATACTAGATATTTTAGCCGAATCCTTAATTGTTTCCTAAAAGGAAATGCAGATTTAATTTATTAAAGGAAAATTACGGAATATAGGACGTGCCTTGTTCCGGTCACTTCGCAATAAATCCATATAAAATAAAATTAAAATATATTATAACAATATTTGAATCAAACTCCACTTCAATCATTATTTTCTATAAATTTTAATTAAACCTCGCTCAAAATGTGTATGCTTCTTTATTTAGAAAAGTCAAAATTATATCAGTTCATATTTGGACGCAAATGAACTTATTACAAAATATGGAAGAGAAAATTAGTTCACTCTAGCTATTAAATAAAGAGTATAAAACCAGAGCCTACTGTATAAATAAGAGCCTCCAGTATCGACTGTATTTGTTACTAAGCTTAAAATAAATATAGTTTTTTTCTTTACCATGAAACTATATGGGGAAATGATTATTTTCATTTACAATGTTACTTTATTAAATTTATAAAAATATTTATTGAATTTTAAAATGTTGTTGTTTTTGTATTATACGTCATAAACTCATAATTCGAAATTTATAACCAATAAACTAATCATCTCTTTCATTGCTTTTTTTCAAATTTGAATTCAAATATCTTTCTATTGTTATTTTGAATTTGCAAAGAATGCTAAACTTTCGATTTTTTTGTTTTCTTCGCGCTCACCATCCAGTTTTTCTCAATACTTCGTGGCGATACCGAACGATCACAACTCAAATACAATTCAGTTTTAATTCCATTTTACCAACAAGATAAGCAAATTTTTTATTTAGGTGACCGAAAACAGCTAAATTTGTTCAATTGATAGATAAAAATATTGTGTTGTTATCATACATATTTTGCTTCATACGTGTACAAACCAATTGGGCGGATGTATGTTTGTTGTTGATTCTTTCAATAAAAAGATAACAATTCTTATGTGATAAAATTGTAAATGTGACGTTACTGATACGAGTTCAAAATTTCTACACTTAAATACGAATATTTAATCATTTTATTTTTAGTAATATATTTAGAGTTTGTGTTTGCTGGTTGGATTAAAGAAACGACTTAATATGGCAGCCTCCGAACGGTTAGGGATGATAATAAACGAACTGTTTTTTAACGAGCCTTGGAAATCTGGTAAGTTTTTATTTTATTTTATTTCGCGACCGTTTTTATTTATAAATGTTAATTTGACTTAAACAGTGGAGGTTCCATGCGCATTTTTTGTTCACAAATCAATAATAAATAAATGGGAAAAGATTATGAATAAGATGTTTACAAACAGTAATTGGGAAATGTACGACCATATACTACAAATAGGACGTAAACTGTGTGAAATGCGCCTGATTATTGTATTACGAGCAACTAAAGATCAGCTCAATTTCCTGCGTGACTCAATTCAAAATTCACAAGTTTCATTTCCATGGGAGGAAAATCTTACCTTATTTATAGACGCAGCAAGCTTTAATACTATGAAGGTAAAATAATCAAAATGAGATAATTAAGCGAAAATGTCATTAAAATTTTACATTTATTTTCAGGAATTTATTAAAGACTATAAGTTAGAAGCACATATTTTAAAAATGGAAGATGAGTTCGGACATGCTGTTAACGGTGACCACCCCATTAAAGTGGTTTCGTTTAACCAAAGTGTTAGTGCAAAATTAGATCTTATTCATGAATTTAAAAAATATTGGGATAGGCAATACAACTTACAAAAAACAGCACTCTTCATGGCATTTGGTTTTCCATGGCAACAATCTTATTTCCTGCAAAAAAAACATCTAAATGATGGCTTTTATTCGGCATTACCAATAATCCTCAGACATCTCGAAACGCTTAATTATATCAATGATCTAGATATTCTGGATCTACTTTCATTAAGATTAGCAATTAGCGATGTTCGTGACCCGTCAAAATCAAATCCTTTAAAATATGAAATTGACTTTATGATAAAACGAGTACTTGTCAAACTCACTGAAAATAATCACTTGAACATACATAAATATTTGGTTGCCAAAAATAGTAAACCGTCACAACTTCTAATCTTTTATTTGGTATATGAGTTTCAAAATTTTTTTGAAACTTTTGATATGGCTCCAGTTAAAGGAAAATCGGTTACACTAAAAGACACTATTAAACTAAAAGAAGAAATCGATGTTCTTAATAAATTAAAAGAAAGATTTAATGTAGATCATCGCATTGATGGAAAAGGTTTCGGCAAAATGAATTTATCATTATTTGTAGATTTAATTGGATCAAAAAACGTTTACGCAATCGACTTAGACACGAATTACAAATGGATAAAGAGTGTGTCTATGTTCGAGCTCAATAGCATGATATCACCTTACAAAGAAATTGGCATTAATTTGAGAGGGAAAAATACTTACAATTTCATCGAAGGTTTCGCAACAGAGTTAAAAACAATTAAATTTGATAATTTTAGATTTATTTTACACATAGACGAATGTAATTTGAATGATTACAGAATTTTCGATAATTTACCGGTTTCTGATGTAAATATTTATGACATTAAAATTGATTTAAATATGTTAGAGAATTTGGAGCAATGTGACATAAAACCGAGGATGTTTCTATATAGATGTTCTTTAGAAAATACCTGCCGTAACTGGGAACTACTCAATAATTTAAAGAAATTAAACGTAAGTACAAAACTATTTTGAAATCCAATACCCATTTATTAATAAATATATGTCTGTTTTTATATTCTAGGCGGTAGACATACATGAAGACGAAGGCACTTGGTTATCCATGTTTCAATTTATTTTGAAAGAAATTCATAAATCAAATACAAATGAATTCCAATTTAATAGTAAACCAATATTTCGAATGAGCCAACCAGGAAATCTTTACCGTTGGATAGATTTAAATAAAATCAAATTTACAATCGGCGAACAAAACTCGAAATTGGAGATTCGTGATATTTATAGTAATGTAATAGTTGACTTATATTGTAAAAACAGACACATTGAACAAGAGGAAAAGCCTGATTACGAATTTTATGAATAAAATTTTATATTTTATAAAACCGGATAATTTCAATTTTTTCATTTTAATATTCTAGTATTTTTATGGGTTAGGGTCCTAGGATAAGGCTCCACTAGAGCGTGGCTAGATTAATCGATTAATCGACCGTTTAAAATTGATCAATTAATCGGAGACCACTAAATGATTGATCAAAAAAAAAAATCTCGCAAAACGTGGTAACCGATTTAAGTGAAATTTGCATATGCGGGGTTGAATTGGGATTCTAAAATGGTATTTAGGGTAGGGTAGACCGGGGCAAACTGTACATGGATTTACTAATAAACCAAAGATAATATCGACTTGGCACAAAACAGTAATTTGCTCGTTATGTAAATATTCAGTCCTGTACAAGAATTCGGTGTGATCGGACGTATTCTACGGAACCGGTGTCATAACTGTACAGAAATTGTGCAAAATTATAGCTGAAAAGGCAAAGCGGTTTGGAGGGCTAACTTCGGCAGAAACAGGACAGCTAGTATCAGCAGTATGTGTTGCAGTACATGCTACTTATATTATAGGTTCAGGAAATAAGGCTGGCTGGATGACAACGGAAGGGTTTTTCCAATTTATGAAGCATTTTATTCACCATGTTCCGCCTTCTCTGGATCGACCGGTCTTACTGCTCCTCGATAACCACGAATCAAATTTGGCCATTAATACTATAAAGTTGGCTAAAGAAAACGGAATATATATGTTGTCAATCCCGCCTCATTGTCCACATAAAAAGCATATCGAAAATCAAAACAGTCCAATACTCCAATTATTTTCTGATATCAATGAAGAACACGGATATTTACCTACGGTACCAACACTGGCTTACAATTTAAATTGTACTAGTGACAATTACGGAAAATACCTTCAAAACGTCTGTTTTTTTTATTAAATTAAGGTAAACTCCAAATAATGTTTTTATTATAAATAGCGGTTTCTAAAATAATTTAAATTACAATGAAATTATTAATTAATTAAATTATTCTTCTAATTAAAAAAGACCATCGACAAATTACAATTCTTTAGGAACAGTCTAGGTTGAACGATGATTGAAAGTGGCCTCCATAATAGATTAAGATCCAGTTCATCAAAATATTCACAAATATACCATCCATATATGTATAATTCACAAAAATTCCAATTAACTTTAATTTTATATCATAAGTGATTATAAATTACCATAAACATTTCCTTTTATTTTTCACATTTTCATTCGAAATTACCATAAAACAGTGAAGGCAAAACATTTCGACATAATTCTTAGATTTCTTCGTACTTGCGTTCCTCGTCGTTTTATTACCTGTTATTATTACCATTATTGTTTTTCTTTCGTATAACGATTTACATTATATGCAAACCATTTTCTAATTTAAAGGTCACGTTTTATGAAAAGAAAATGAAAAATAAGAATTTTCCATGTTACCAAATTGAAATAAAAATAAAATTAAAGAAGAAAAATGTCTAAATAGTCTCGTAAGTACTTTACGCTTTCTTATTTTGTAGATGATGGGTTTAAAAAAATGTAAAATAAGAGGGTGGTATGTATGTATACACAACACATTACAATGGTTAAGGAATAATAAGCAAATACACCGTACTCCATCCAATCACCAAAATAATAAAATATAAGTTTTTCCATATTATATTGTTATATGAAAATCAACCTAAACGTCGTGTAACTTGTATAAAAGAAACATTTTCTTATGTATGTACATTATGTATGTATGTAGGAAGAAGGATGTCTTTTGGTAAATTTTATGTTCGTTCGCATTGAGAGCGAGAGACATGACAATGAAAATAATAAGATGACATGAAATTGTGTGTTAAATAACAGTAACTGAAATACAACAACAACACCAGGCACAAAACCCAACAACAAAATTAAACGTGCGAATTGTTTATCTTCATGGATTTAAATCACAAAAATTAGACGGCGGAAAAATGGGGAAAATCGTAGCAGTGAACAGTGAAAATTAAATTTTTATTTGAGCAAATTTATCATGTAGTTAACAACGAACAAAATATTCGAAGTCACTTGTAGGTGATGATTTAAACGGTTTTGGAGTGAAATTTAGGCACAATTGACCTATAATCTTCTTGTGTATTATTGTGTGCCAAAGTTTTTCGAGTCAGACCCGATAAATTATGCGGATAACAGTTACTTATGTGTCAATTCAGATCTCCGAAAACGTGTTTTGCGTAAATGATGCATCTTTCGTTGAAGTGAATTGGCAAATTTCAGATGGAATCGATATTAAACAAATGGAAGTATCTCCCGGAATTTGTCCATTTCCGATTTTCAGCAGTTCTTTGAAGAAAACTTCTGCGGTTCTAATCCTGTTGCAGGAACACTCGCATATTCATACTCAATGGAATGGTTTTCACGTATCGCCACAAATACGATGACTTGAGACATGCGTTTAGTTCATCCGCCACTGTGTTGATTTTGGAATCACGGGAAATGTTTGTCGGAAGTAGCTCGCCAACAGTATCAACACGCCATCAAAGCAACGATTATTATTGCCCAAATCTTTCAATGTTCGATCGAATTTACAATTTTTCAACACTTTTGCCATGGCTGATTGCTTTGAAATGTTGCAAACAGTATTTTCGTTAATTTACAGGTTTAACGGAAGATTCAGTGCTGAATATGCCGTTCTTCCACCTTCCAAGAGTGTTCCAGCAATCCCGGTAGATGCGATAGCTAAGGCAATGCTACTTTGAGCACTTATTACTGCTAATCTCAATGATATCAGACGAAGTGGGATTGTGTTGTCTGCATGGTCCGTGGAGTATATTCCTTCACCACTTCGTGCAACTCTGGATCTACCTCAGGATCAGGAATTTCGGCGGGAATGATGTCATTAATTTGGTCTTGTGTAATTTTGTCCGCCATCCAAAGAAGAATATGTGCATGCGGTAAACCTCTTTTCTGTCACTCAACTGAATACATCCAGCATCGAACAGTACCGTATACACGTTGTTTCGCAATGAAGTCCATTAAACATCTGAGTTTTTGTTTGAACACTAGTGACACGTCGTGACGATCGCTTGGTGATTGACCAGTATGCAATAGCTGCGTAATCTCGGCTGTCCAAAATTGCGCATGTAAGTCATCGCGTCGTGGAAGTACTCGTGCATGTGTCTCGGACTCCCAATGTATGTCGATGGCAAAATTGTGAGTCGACCAACATCTGTGATATCTGCATCTCGCAAGTGAATATATTCTTCAGATCGCAACTTAGCCTGATTAATTCGAATGTAATTGAGTCGTTTTGTCTCAGTTTTAACGTACATATCAACTGCGTATTGTTGAAACAATTGGCGATATCTCAATAACTGGTTGTCAATGTATTGGCGAATTATCATTCGATATGCGTAAAAGTTCATTTAACTGACCTTTTTATTCGTCTCACCCCTAAAAATTTGCAATTTGTGAAGTGACAATCAAAAGTGTTTTTTTTTTTGTACTAACCATTGACCGGATTTATCATGTTGTATCTCAAGTGTTATCCGTCTTCACCACGGCAGAACATAAGCGGATATTTCAGTGCGTCGTATGATCGATGTGTCTCACTTATTCGCTGTAGTGCGTTTCCAGTTCGGCGTTTGATGATTATATCACGCGCTTCCAAATTTCCACCAACAACAACAATTGATATTTCACTAACTGAAGGTGCATTATATTGTCGTTCATGAGTTCCTGCTGGTCGTTTGTCCGCTTTTATGACAATGCTGTGATCATCGGATGGCATCTGTTCCAACTTTACTTCATCATGTGAATCTCCAAGAAAGTATATTTGCAGATATTTGTGTTCTTGATCTGGATGCGGCAACAGCGATCCAGCAAGATGAAAAACTTGCCCATGAATCTGTATGGTTGGAGGCAAATTCTGTAATTTTTGTCTCTTGTTGGCAAGGTGTTAGTTTGGGTTATATCGTGACGTATCATGAAATTGTGTGTGGTGTGTTAGCACATTTTGTGGTGTTAGTGTTGATGTATTAGCATTCGTTGCTGATGTTAGTGAAATTACCTTGAATATTGGATTCTAATTTCGTTCATTTACAATTTCACCACCAAACGACACGACGTCATTATTTTGAAAACAATCTTTGTACATCTTGATGTGTTGCAAGAAATGGTTCGAATTAGGATATTCACTGTATTGAATGTTTAGCTCATATCGAAAGGCTGCACGTTCAATGTTCACCGGAATTTGTTGTTCTCGACGTTGTCGTTCAATAGTCGCACGTTGTGATCTTGCTTCATCACTTTGCCGAGAACGAACATCTCTTCTTCTCAATCGTTGTTGCTCATTGTAAGCTACGTTGATCTCTTCTGACTGTTGCGCACGATTTTCAATCATTCTGATTCGAGCTGATTCCCTTTCAATAGCACGTCCCTCTTCCGTTCGACGTGCTGCGATATTTCGGTGTCGCGTTGCATTCTTAGAACGCCGACCAATGTTACCATGACCTCTTCTTGGCATCGTAACAAATATCGAACTGTAAATGATCCTCACTTTGTATAAATCGCACATAAAGTTTTCACTAATCAATAATTTACCTTTGAAATAGCCAAAATAAAGAAAGCAAACGAACGAAAAGGATGCAATTTAAATTTTTGAAATCAACTGGAAAAACAAAACAAATCGATTACCGATCTATTCCAATGGAAATGGGGTTAGCTTTTCGCCGACAAACAAAAACAATGAACTCAATTTTTGTGATCGAAATACATATCTATAATATCACTCAGAAATAGATAATCCACAGATTCGCAATGATTTCGTAAATGTAAACTATTTCACTCGAAAAATCAATGAAAAATGATAAAAATATAGGAAATTCATTTAACCGTGACCGCACAGCTCAAATTATCAAACCAGAAAGAACGAACAATATAGCGTTGAACCACCAGTTGAACTGTCATTGAATTGAACTGAAAAACGAAATGTGCGCATACATCGCTACCTGTTGTGAATTTTTTTGACTTTTCTTTTTTCCTAAACCTTCGCGTAGCAATTACGAACAAACGAGCAGAAGGAAGTATCCAATTTGGTTCAGTCGTTTTCAAGTTTTAAGCATCCGAACAAACCACGATCCATTTTTATATATATACAGATTAAATAATAAATTGCTGTGATTTAGAAAATAAACAAATAAATAGCTAATCGAAATAAGTAATTAGTGTTAAATTGATACTATGATACATAACCTCACTATTTAATATACCTTTCTTTCAATTTGCACAGAACCCAAAATTTTCTGGCATAATAAAATGTAATGTTTGTGAAAAAGCATAACCCAGTAGCAGGCAATGTTTGAATGTAGCTCGTGCCGAATGGGATATTATCCAGCTTGTAAGGGTATCGTTTGGAAGCACATAATTCGGAAAGCTGCTGAAAATGGTTAGTATTGTTCTCGATCCTGTTACGATTTAGCAATACTTCAGTTTAATCCTTCACCATCGGCCATCTCTTCAAATTGGGATCACATCCTCAATAAGCTTGAGTTCTATGGCAAAGAAATTGTCGATATTAAAAACATGATAGCTGGCATTGAAACGTCTCAAAACTTTATATGCAAAGAATTTGATGAACTTCATATAGGATTACAGAAGGTATCTAGGAGCAATACTGAGTTATTAGCGAAAGTTGACAAATGCGAGGAATCGCAAGTTGAGCGGACGCGACGAATTAACTCACTGAAAGCAAAGATTGATACCTTTAAAGAAAACGAAATTGCGAGTAACCTGATCATTACGGGGTAAACACTGTTTTTCAGCCTGATGATACACGGTTAAAAAAAAAAGAATAAAAACCATCTTTTTGCTATCCTTTCGCAGGATAACTATACGTCCACCCTTTTTTTAAGGTAAAAATTATACTTCTCCTGAGTACGTATTTTATTCTTGAAGATTACTAAAGTTTTATACAGTTTTGCATAAGCCGTTTTTTAAAAAAAAAGAATGAAAAACAACATACTACCACAATAAATTTTATGCTTTGGTCCAGTGTTAAAAACATTAAATAAAAAAATGTAATTTATCCTAAGGGAAGATAAATAATATTACTTTTTTTGATAAAATAAATTTATGTGGCAAAGAATTCATTTTATCCCTTAAAAAATTAAAAATTGATACTTTATTAACCAACGAGCTTTATTCTTTTTTAGATAAAATTTTGTTCTTTTAAGATAAAAACAGAGTGGACTTTTGCTTTCTTTTTCGGATAAAATTTTGTTCTTTTAAGATCAAAATGAAGTGGGCTTTCGCTACTCTTTTTCGGATAGGATTTTGTTCTTTTAAGGTAAAAAAAAAACGAATTTTTCATTCAATTGCATTTGTTTATTTATTTAAAAAAAACAATTGAAATTATAAATATTCAAATAATAAAATAAAATTAATCTTAAATAATATCACAAGGCTTAATATAATATTATTTATTACAAATTGCCTCCAAAAATAAATAATTTTCTCAAATAAATTCAAACATAACATATATGTATAATAAAAACATAACAAAAAAATTATAAAAAATAAAATAAAACTGAAATATAATACATATAGTAATATAGTAAATTATCGGATAATTAAAAGTTTTAAACTCTTCATCCCATGGGTGATGTGGGCGTCTGGTATTTTATAGAAGTTACATTGTAAAAAATTAAAAAATTGTGTATGCGCTGGATCGTAATGGATCTGCAGCACAAAATGAAGCTTGAAAAAAAAGTCAATGGCTCCCTCGATCGACGATATACTTTTTGGAAACATTAAAGTTGTCTGATCCACTTTCGATCCGAAATAAGAAATTGCCTTTCTGTTAGCCCCAAAAGCAATCAGTTGTGGTTGACCTTTACAGTTGTCTAGGATTTCAGCTTCGGGTGTAGCCATAGGGCAAAAAACTAAAAAATTGTCTACGGAATCTGCCGTAGACGATTTAGTACGACGTCCACCTGTATTAACAGGCGGTAATAATGTTAATAATTTCAAAAATAATTGAATGTCCTGGCTCCATTCTGAAATTAAAAAAACAGCATAATTAAAGTTTACAAGATTATTTTATTTTTAAAACGAAGTACATATATTTTGAAATGAATGAAATATTTATTTAATTAGTTTAAAAAAATTAAAATATTTTTTAATAAAAATCACACCCGATGATTCAAGAGTGAACTTTAGCATAATAGAATGAACAAGAGAAATAAATAGTTAAATAAATTATTTTGGGTAAACACTATTTTAATAAAATAATATTTCTTGTAAAATTATAAATAATAATTTACCTTGTATTTTAGTTTTTATAGATTCATTTTTTATGTTACTGTTGAACACTTGGTCTATTTTCCAATTACAATTATGCCAGTTTTGGCTCAAATTTGGAACAATTCCGAAGTTTTTTAATATGCTTAACGAGTCAAAATCCACAAGTATCTAACCAAAAAATAAAAAATAAATAATTTTGGTTCAAATTTCGAAAAATGTCCAAGTTATTTACCAATTCTGGTAGCGCTTTAATTATTGGGAAATCCTCCAAAATGGTTTTACTAAATCTCCTTCTGTATTGGCTAGTTGCTTTAAATTTTTCAGTTATATCGTCTTTTTGATTCAAAATGCAGGCACTTTTCAAAAACGAAATTTCACTGCTAAAATTATCAACTTCCGAAGGCTCCTCATATTCTTCGATAGCGGAGTCCAACTGTGGCTGATTGTTTAATTCTTTCCCGTTTTTTCCTTTTTTCGTATATTTTCGTTTCAAACTCTGACAATATTTCATCCTATCATGAAGCCAACCGGAGAGTGATTTAGAATCATAAAATAAGTCCTGATCATTTAAAAAATATATCATATTATTAAAGGAACATAAGATTTACAAAATATTTATCTTTGAAATATTTACCCACTCATTTTCAAATTTGACGTTTTTATAAATTGGCAAAATCTGAATACATAATTTGGCGTAATGTACATACTCTGATGAGCTGGGATAATACCCACAACATAGAATGATATGCTGACATACGTATCGCTTAAAAGTATTGCGGTCCTTGTTTGATAAAAAATTATCTTTTTTATATTCAATAAGTAAATATTCGCCTTGTTCCTGCGATTTTATATAATCTTCCAATTTCTAAAATAAAAGAAATATTTTATTAAGATAACTCACAGAAATACGAAAAGAAAATCTACATTTAGTGTTTCCGCTATAATTGTAAAACTATTGCTTATTTTACATAAAATTTTCTAGTATTTGATTACTGTTTCAATTTAAAAAATTCAAAAACAAATTGGCTGAGAAAATAAAAATTTAATGTAAATAATGCCAGTTAAATATTCTTTGTGATTTTTTTAATTGAGAATAGATGGAGCGAAATCAAATTCCAGAAGCTTTTAGCGAAAATAAATATAATGGAAATTATATCGGAAATCTAAATGAGTTTATCTTATCGTTTTTCAGTGGGTCACCTTTCATTTTAAAATTTTAGATTGCAAAATTAATTATTCGTTTATTATTAACATTTTTTAAACCCCTCGATATTTCGCCGGCGCGCTCCATCAATTACATTAATAATTTACGTTTAAAATAAATTATGGCGTTATATTTGGATGAAAACAGTAGCTACAAACGATTAGGCATTTCCTGAAAATTTTGTTCGAAAAACGAGACACTAGCAGGCCAAATGAGACCATAATTAAGTCGCAACTACGTCTAAATTGACACTTTTGATATTTTTAAACCTCAATAAAATCACAGATCAAAGTGAAGATTAAAGTTTTAATCGTGAATATCGGCGACTGCAATCAGTGAGTACAATTATTGACATTTAAAATCGAATTTATTTTACCGAATTTCTAATTTTTACATCGAAATGATTAATTATTTTAAGTTATAATAAATAATAATAAACAAAATAGCTATATTTAGCAACAAATAATCAATTAAGATTATTTATATTGTGATTTTGGTTTTTAAAAATGTAGAATTTAGTTGAATATATTTATTCTTTGAAAATTGTACTAGATTCCTGATTAAATTTGCTGTTTTATCCTGGTTTAAAAATACGGTATTCGAACACCAATTTCGAAAAAACGAGTGACTTCAACTAAAAGTTGTAGTTGTGCCTATCGATTCGAGCCTAAACTTGAGAATTTTGCATACGTACTAGATGTACAATAATATTAAAATTAAACCAAACAACAATAGAGTTTACTGTTTTACATGTATGCAAAATTCTCAAATCTCATTTCTCATTTTACGAACAAAATTTCCGTACTCGTTGTATAAACAGAAAATTTCCGTACTCATTGCATAAACATAAGTAGGATTAAATAAGCAAAATATAAATTTGCTCAGTTCAATCGAAATAATTTCAGTCATAAAATTTAAAGTGAAAATAATTTAAAATTTGGAAAAATGGAGGAAAATATTTTATAAAAAATGTTCTATTTGTAAATTGTTATTTCGCATTTGATAAATGATAATTAAATCTTTTTTTATAATTTTAAATAATTTTCACTGTAACTTGTATACATAATTAAAATTATTTTGCTTAAACTGTTGTGCTCATTTGACGATACTGTAACCATGTATCATATTATATATATATATATATATATATATATATATATATATATATATATATATATATATATAACAATAAAGGGATTTTAGGGCTCTTACATTTGAAGTATATGGAACAACATTTTATTCAGCGATTTAATTACCAGTCCATGAAACTGCGTTCCAAATACTTCAAAACAAAGGGAGCCCAATATCTTTGAAGTAATTTTTAATGGCGTAAATCTTGGACGATATAACCCGTAAAGATTACCACAATAATATTTAAAGGAAGCTTTGTTTAGTTAGAGTGTCCGTTAAATGAAAAAGCGCTCTAAATTTACAATTTTCATATTCAAGCTCAGTTACTTTAGGAGAAAATTGGCTGTCTAAAATTTTCATGAAAAGTTATTGCATAAATACAATTAACTCTTGGAAAAAACGGAATATACCGTCAAAAACAGAACGTAGGGTAAAATTAATGAATAATTAAAATTTAATCTAAAACGCAAAAAATTATTCCATTAAAAAGGTTCAAATCAAACACATATGTATATACCTCCGCGCTTAACCGGTGTAGAGGTTCCCTAGAAAAATTCTGGCAAAGGGTACTTAATTCGGTATCCTCGGTTATGTTCGTTAAACATAAATTTGATGATTTAGAGGTTAACACCTCTGAACCTGCAATTGAATTACTTAATTAGCTTAGTTTAATGTTTCATATGATATTATTTTTATTTTACAAACCTTTAGAGAGATCCGTAGTACCGTACTGATAAGTTAGTACGTGCAGTTCAAAACTGACGTCATTTTTGTATTGAAATACATATTCCAAAAATATGTCAGCGTTTATAATCGTCATGTTCTTATCGTAAAACGATATTGGTTCACTGATTGAAAATCCTGTTTGAGCTAAAAATATTTAATTTGGCATTTGCATGATACAAATTAGTACAACAAAACAAATGTTATAGAACCAACAAAAATGTCTTTACAAGTGCATTTGCATAAACGCGGATAATATAAGTTATGTGGCGATACCATACCTGTAGATATACAATTGGCGTATCCACTTCCATCATAAAAAATAGGCATTACACATATCATTTAATTCAATGCAAAACATCTTACGCTGCAGCCGCAGACGAATGTAAAATATCCACCAACGTTGGTTATTTACTTATTTCTAATAAAAAACCTTTAGACACAAAAAAAATTAAAATATGACTAAAATAGACAGTGATTCGCTCGATAGGCGATTTTTGTATAATACGTACATCGACATTTCCGTTCGTCTGTAAACCCTAAAAACTCAGGCAGACGACTGAGAACTATCGATTAATATTTGCATTTGTGCAATAATCGCCTTTTGAACAAAATGTAATCAAATTCTAATTTTAGTATATATGTATGTATGTATTTTAAATTTGTTTTGTGTATACTTGATTGGTTATTTGGACAAATATTCAATGGTCGACATTTTTCATTCGTATAGTTGCGGCTTTAAACCAGGCAGATGCGTGGGAAATATCCACGATTATTATTTATAAATACATGCATATTTTCTCCTAAATCAGTTACATTTTTTTTTGGTTAATTGAGTGAATTGATTGTTTTTAGGAGTTCGGAAATAAATACATACTAGGGTAAAAATCCGACGAAGTCTCGCAATGGTCACGATTTCTTGAATTGTGGTCATTTTTTTAACTCCCCTCTCCAAAATATATATTTTTTTGAAATAAAAAATATTGGAGGGAGTAAAAAAAGACAAATTCAAAAATTCATGGTCACGGGCACGGCTTGCAAGTCGTCATGTGAATTCTCTTTTGTACTACTACAGATACAGTATACAGACTTTCTATATCCTATAGGACAAGAGAGAACTGGCACGACGAATTGTTTCTCGATGAGTGTTTGTAAGTGTGTAATTATAAATAAATTTGGAAAAATCTGGTTTATCTGGAATAAAATGTTTGCATCGAAATCACCATATGTGTGTAACACCAACGCGGTACAGCACAAACAATACAAAAATAACTGATATGTGTGTATAATAGATTTTAATAACATAACTGCATTTCATTCAATAAATCATTCTGGATTGTATAGACATTTAGTTTGATTTTGACAAGAAGCTTACCACATACTACGAAGTCCTCATAAGTCAGTAAATCCTCTAATAGACTATGCACTTTTAACCACTTTGGATTATTTCCATACACAAATTTTAGAATCATTTTTTTAAACACGTGTTACACTACAATAATTTTTTTATTAAATTTAGATTGCACAAAAAGTGGTTAGCACGCTCGTTATCGTTACCAAAAATAAACTAAAATTTTCAAAATTAAATGCGACCAAAAAAACCAAAATTATTTAAAAAATTAATTGCATCCCTTACTATTCTATTAACATAGTTCAAAAAAGAAAGAAGGAATATTAAAAAAACAAAAAAAAAAATTATCTTAAAAGAATGAAAATTATCCTTTTTGAAAAGTAAAAATTGTTTGTACCAAATAGAATAAAAATAAACAATTTTTTGTTTCACCTTAAAAGCATAAAACGTAAATTTCTCAATGCAATTTTATTCAGAAAAGCATAAAAATTATCCTTTCACATTTTTTGTGCCAAAAAGAATAAAAACGAACAGTTTTTTTAACTTAATAGAATGAAACGCAAATTGCTTAATACAAATTTATTAAAAAAAGGATAAAATAAATTATTAACATATGTATAAATTGACCTAATGGACCATTGACCTTCGATGATACATGATTAAGAAAATTGATTAATTATTTAGGTAATTGAAAAAACTTGTTAATAAGATTTGGGCGTACTCAATGAGTAAAACTAAACGTTCACCGTACATACAAAATATAAAATTTTAGCAGTATGTTTTGGAACTATACCTACTGCAGATTTAAAATAAATATCTCAAACCCGAACACTTTTTTTTTATTTAGAGCAAATTCGAAAGATATAACTTAGAAATTAAGCCAAGCAATGGTAAATTTTAAATTTCTTAATAATTTCGACTTCTTAAAATATTAAATGCTTCTGCCAAAATATAAATTAGATTAGAAAAAATTCGAAAATCAGAAGTCTGAAATATAGAATGTATAATGCTTAACAGTTAAAATTTTAAGAAAATAATAAATTAAAAAATAGTATTTAAGTTATTTTTTCAATTATATATTTAATACATTATCATTTACAATATTTTAATTAAAACAATTTATATTTAACAGTAATATAATACTCTGAATTGTCAGTATAATCTGAATGTTTCTCATGAGGAATTTTAATTGCCATGTTGTCGTAATCAATGATGTTATAATTTTCCTCTGGCATAATCCTGTATGCGTGGCGGCTGCAGCTGTATGAGTTAGTAATCCATGATTTAGTTACGAAATAAATTTTTTTTTTGATTACAAAAATTTCAACAATTTCTTCAAAAACTGGATTTCCATTATTATCGAATAAATTGCAGATGAACATTTTTCTTTTATAAAGGTGATTACATTTCACCCAACTGGCTGTTTCTATTTCGGTATTTATTGAAATTTTGAAAAATTTTGCAATTTTTTCACCTGAAATTGGAATGTATTTCAAAATTTTCTTTCTTAAAACGCCGAATTCCTTACTGACGTTTAATTGGATGTGTTGATCTGCCATAAATTGCTGATGTCTAATAGTGAGGGTCTTGCAAATGTTTATAAAATTGTTAAGCTTAGAAGACAATTTGATAAAAAAATTATGCTTTGATTCAGATCTCATACATGAAAAATGTGCAGAAGGTCCTAATTTAGCTATAATTCTCGGATAATGTATTAACATGTGCTGTTTGGGTGTTAATTTTTCGTTATACTCAATTTTGAAAGATTCTAGATACTCGTCAATCAAATATTTTAATTGTAAAATAAGGGATGATGTAAGTTTTGGAGCAAAGACTATATCCATTATATCAAGTAATAGAAGTATTACGTTAAATTTGTTTTGCAATTGTTTAGGGACCAAATCTTTGACAATGAGAGGTAGAAATCGAATTAAACACCAAGTTTGAGCAGCTTTTTGGCCAATTCTTTGACCTTCTTTGTCAATTATTATTAAGCTAGGTTTATTAGAAATTTCTAAAAATCCGTAATCAAAACAGTGAATTCGATCATTTGTTATTTTAAGAAAACGTTTATCGTGATTAGATAATAATTTCATGAAATGTTTAATAGATAGCTGGGCCACCCCCTCCAGAATATCGTGCATAGCATCAACGGTCATTAAATCAAACAGATTAAAATAATTTAATTCAGTGAACGCACTTCTATGTTTTACTCCACAAATATTATTTGATGTTTTCTTTACAAGTTTAAGTTGTTCACAACATTCATCGTAATGTTCCATGGTGCGCAGTTTGGTATCAATTTCAGCTGTTATCTTCTGACAATCCTCTTTTACAGAAATACAAAATCTGCAAAAATTTTGACTGGAAAAGCTTTCTACAAATCCCAGAAGGCTGTTTGCCCCTAAATTATCATAACAAATCGAAACAATAGTACCGTAAACCTGGTTTCCGTGGATCAAGATTCCATTTGTTTCCAAATCCTTAACATCGTTAATTATAGGAGTCAATATATCGTTATAGGTACAAGTGCCAGATTTTATGTCATTCACATTAAACAAGCATAACAAAAATAAATTATTTGTTTTCGATAGCATGGAATTAGGAAAATTCCGCAAAGTGAAATAAAATGCACCAATCTTATGTGGTCCAGATTTAGATCCCAATGGATTTGTGCACTCAAAATCATCGTAATAAATTTGTAAAAATAAATTATATTTATTAGTTTTGAAAGATGCACAATTTTTGAAGTTGTCTCCGTCACTATAATTTACTATGATTCCCGAATCACTTTGGTTTCTAAATAACATTTCAAATATGTCTTTATCATTAAAAACCCATTGCAAAGTCGACTTTAGTGGAACGTACATATAAGTCGATTGGGTAACACATAATTCGTAGTTGTTGCTGGCTCTATTAATTTTGTTTTCGAAACGAACTCCAACACTCAATTCAATTGGTGCAACAAAATTGTTTAGTTCTTCAAACATTTTTTTCCTTAAGTATGGTGTTTTATATTTTTGAACGCATAACTTAACCTTATCGATAATGTCAAGGAAATTGGCATTAGCGGTACTGTTTGTTTCTGCAGGTAAACTTTCTATTAATACATGAAACAAATTGTTGGTGTAATCCGATATAAAATTTATTATAGAGGTGATTTGCGATTCCGGTAAGCCCATTGAATTTAATTGTTTCACGAAATTTGCGAATTCAAAATCTTGTCCATTTGAAAAATTGACGATTTCATCTGAAACACTACTATCCATCAGATTAACTGTAACTTCACGTGGTTCACTAAGCTCGTTTAAGTTATTCGCTCCTTCGAGTTCTTGTACGTCATTTTCTTTCAATGTTTCTGCTTGATAGTGGCTTGTACTTTGACAAGTCGCATTATTTTCTTGAAAACATCTCCCTGCCTTTAAATGCTTTCTTAAGCTATCAAAAGTTGAAAACTTCGTTTGACAATCATTGCTTAAGCAACACTTTAGTTTATCACATTTAGTGTTAAAAATGAAATGAGTGTATTTAATATGAAAAAATAAACTATTAATCTCACTAAACTTTTCACTACACTTAAAACAAAAATACTTCAAATTTTCCATTTTGATTTTTGGACTATATGAATTACAATTTATTAATTTATATGTATCTTATGATGGTCAACTGTAGACGGAACTATACTCTCGATCACCATCAAACAAGCACTAATTTTTTAACTTTTGATGAGAGCCGTTAAAACATAAGTTTTATTCTTAAAAAAATGCCGTTTCTTACTTTTGTATAACTACAGTGGTTAAAAGAGGGATAGATTACAAAAAACAAAAAAAATTTATAAATCTAAAAACAATAAAAATTATCCTTCTTTAAACATAAAAAATGTTTCAAAAAAAGAATAAAAAATATTTTTACCTAAAACTTTTCGATTTCACATTCAATTTTACTTTTTTACTAATAAAATATCTAAAAACAGCATAAATTTGTCATAGGAAATACAAACAATGGGCGCACTCAGGCAAGCCAACTGTTGGCAATATGTTGGGTAAAATCAACACGCTGAGACCTGAACGCACATGATACATTCAAAATTTCATTGCAATGTGATGGTTTAAATGTCATGTTTTCCATCGGTACATTTTTGATGTCAACGTGTTGGAGATCTAACTGCGCCCAATGTCAAAACGAATGATCAAAGGAACGAAGCTACCATGAAGCCGCCTTACTACTATCAACTCCTAAAGACGGAAGTCCATTATCACGAAAAATCCTAAAATAACGAAATATTCAATTTTTTTAAATTAAGTTAAATTATGTTTAATTATATCATTTATAAACTTTAAAATAATATCCTCTAAGACTGATTTCTCCGGTCCCTTGAGTTTCCGTCTTAGAGGATTTCCTCTGTAATATCTTACAATGTCTTTATAAAATAATGGTGCTGGAATAATCGTTAGTACCGATAGTTTTACTGTAGAACAAATTAAATATTAACATTAGAGAATTAATTAGACACATTACACATTAGTAATTTACAATATATTATTGTTACGTTTGTTTATTATTTGTTTAACATGCATACATATTCTAAAATCTGGTGCTTGTTATACAGGGTGTTATCATCCATTATCAAAGTGGTTAATCTAAGATAACCAAACCAATTTACTTCTTTCGTTTGACATCTTTGACAATGGGTATTTTTTCTGATCCTCTGATCCATTTTAAGAAAAACGATGTGCACTGTTTACTAGACCTACACCTGGTATACACACATACTTGTGTAAAACGATTGTTAAGATTTGTTGGTCAAATTGAATTACTTTAAATATACATATGTGTATAAGTCAAATATTATAAGATATTTATACTTTTACGAATAAAAAATACTTGTAAGATTCACATTTTATGTTTTTTAGATGAAAATAGGTTTTATCCTATTTTGCATAAAAATAATCTACTACAGAAGGGTACTTTACAGCAGGGTAATTTTTATTCTCTTTATAGGTTAACAAAAATATTTTTGTTTTATCTTTTCTCACTTTAGGTGTAATTCAATAGGTTTAGTTTTAAAAAGTATAAAATTTATTAATAAAATTTTACGATTTATACCGGATTCCCGGATAATTTAAAAACATAAAATTAGTAGTAACTAGAAGATAAACTTCGTTCAAAATAAAACTAAAAATTAATAAGTGATCGAATTTAAATTTTGTATTTTAGCAAAGAATGAATTTAATGTTACAAATGGAACTAATTTTATTCAAAATCAATTCATACTTAGGGTAAACATGATATCTATCCTTTCATTTTTAACCGTGTATAGTGGCTAAAATATTTGGTGTCCTTGATTGCGCCAACTCTATCCAGGATATTACAATTTTTATTTTTTTTAATTTATACATAAAGAAAACTTTAATTAAGTTCATTTCAAAATTATTTGTGCACTTAATTTCTGATCCAAAATTATTTGTGCATTACGTATTTTTTTTCGATTGTTTAAAATAGTTGTTTTGTTTTCTTGCAAATATAAGATAATTCCCAAAATGCCTAAAAAATCGAAACTTAACGTCGAAATGAGAGCAGCCATTGCGGCTGAATATAATTGTGCAATTTCGACCGCTAACTTGACCAAAAAATATCGAAATACGATTTTATACCAAGTAGCAAAACACAAAAAACAAAAGATTGGTGAAAAATACGGAGGGGAGAGGGAGAAAAAGTGTTATATTCGTTGAATGAAGACGTCTTAATTGCATGAGCTGTGGAGGTTGACCTTGCATTAGTACTAAGCAATATACAAAAGAGGATTAATGCATCTTTAAAACGTATCATTAGTAAGCCCATGCAGAAGTCTTCAGGAAACAAGGATTCATGCATACGTCACCCAAAACAAGTCCCATATATCGATAAAAATAAATTGGCTCGATTAAATTTTGCATCGGACCATATTAACAAACCGATTGAATTTTGGAGTAACATATTAGCCGCATTTCTTGACGCATTATTGATCCGGATCAGATCAAAGTTTACATTGAAAACAACAACAAAAATTTAATTTTTGTTGTTGTTTTCAATGTAAACTTTGATCTGATCCGGATCACAAATGCGTCAAGAAATGCGGCTATTATAGACCGATGAATCTATTTTTTCGTTAGATGGATCATGGGGAAGAAAATTTTATTATTTCACCTCTAAAGAGAAAACAACAATACTGGTTTTTGGTCCCACATGTCACTCTGGAGGTGGACATATAATGATATGGGGATGTTTAAGCTTCAACGGTGTAGGCCCAATTACAATGATCCGGGAAACCGTTACACAAGCAAATTATTTGGATCGAGTGAATGAGATACCATTGGTAGCTGGCGAAAAATTTATTGGTCCGCAATTCATACTTCAACAGGACAATGCCTCTATACACAACGGCAAAATCGTTAAAGATTTTTTGAAATTAATTTTGTTTTGTATCAATCGGTATTGCCGTTTCCAGCGAAGAGCCCTGCTTTAAACATCATCAAAAATGTATGAGCTTATATGAAAAGAAAAGTTTGATTCGAGGTTAGACGGTCCGGAGAAACTCAACTTTGAATTCAATAGTAAATGTTTGGAGTAAAATTCTTTCAGATTTTATAAAAAACATTATAGGTTCTATGCCGGGGCGTCTCAGCGAAGTGATAAAAGCCAAGGGTGGGCACACAACATAATAATAATTACATCTGCTACATAATGGGTTTTAACAGATTTTAATTATATATGTAGGTAGTTAGATTCCCCGTTTACAAGGAATGTGGCCTATCCAACAGAGCAATTGTTTCCAAAATAGGGCGGTCCGAACATTTAATTAGAAATTACATCAGTAGTAGTAGTGGGGCTACCTGAGTCCAAAACCAAAAATCCGGGGGACTTGGGCTGACCTACATTTTTCAAGGTCATTGTTGTTGTTGTAATTATGTAGGTCATTGTTATCTAGGTCAAATTATCTAGGTCATTGACCTACTTTGTTGTTGATTATGTAGGTCATTGTTGTTGTTATCTAGGTCAAATTATCTAGGTCATTGACCTACTTTGTTGTTGTTGTAATTATCTAGGTCATTCTTATTGTTATTATCTAGGTAAAATTATCTAGGTCATTGTTGTTATCTAGGTCATTGACCTACATTGTTGTAAGATCGATGACGAGACCGCGCCCCCCCATTTCCGATTTGTAAATGGTTAATGAACTTGGCAATGAAAAATTTAATATCCCACGTGTGATTTTAAATGGTTAATGAACTTGGCAATGAAAAATTTAATATCCCACGTGCGATTTTAAATGGTTAATGAACTTGGTAATGAAAAATTTAATATCGCATGTGTGATTTTAGATGGTTGATAACGTAATTTATTCGAAACTTGATCAGAATAATAATTTATTTGCTTGTCAATTTATACACAATGAAAACGTAATCAGAATAATAATGAATTCTTTTTAATTGACGTTTTATGTCCGTAAAATGATTATTGATTGACGTTTCCTGTCAATTAGTAAATAAGAAAATAATTTATTAATTCTACTTTGATGAGAATTGATAAACAATGGTATAGAACAATGAAAACGAGATCAGGAAAAACAATTTTACAAAAAAAAAATTCTTTTTAATTGACGTTTTATGTTTATCCGTAAAATGATTATTGATTGACGTTTCCTGTCAATTAGTAAATAAGAAAATAATTTATTAATTCTACTTTGATGAGAATTGATAAACGGTGGTATAGAAAAATGAAAACGAGATCAGGAAAAATAATTGTTTTTAATTATCTAGGTGAATATCTACTTTATTGTGAATTGATAATCGTATAGAATAATGAAAACATGATCAGAAAAACAATTTTACAAAAAATTCTTTTTGATTGACGTTTTATGTTTATCCGTAAATAAGAAAATATTTTTATATAGTTGAGTCATCATACTTTGTTGTTTTTAATTATCTACAATGAAAACGTGATCAGAAAAATACCTGTTTAGCAGTAAATAAGAAAATATTTTTTAAAAGAGAATTGATAAACGGAGATATAGAAAAATTAAAACGTTTTCAATAAAAATATAAGTAGCTGTTTTGAGGGACTAAGTTTTATTACGAACAAAACCACAGCACACTCAGTAACTCTAAGAGATTAAAATTAAACGCGTAAAAAAATGTATA
The DNA here is from genome assembly GCA_963556165.1 of Tipula helvola. Classification (NCBI taxonomy): domain Eukaryota; kingdom Metazoa; phylum Arthropoda; class Insecta; order Diptera; family Tipulidae; genus Tipula; species Tipula helvola. The sequence continues at coordinate 279,419,780 of OY744483.1, forward strand.
AAAAACAAATATTGAGGAGATATTTTGCCGACGATGTTGCAACGAACGATCAGATCGAGAGGGAGATTCCAACCTTCGAGATAATAGCTGAACGAGTTAAGCAGAATCGGAGGTACAGAATCAACAGAAGAGAAGTAACTTTTAAAATCAAGGAATTGCCTCTGAAAAATGTAGGTCAGCCCAAGTCCCCCGGATTTTTGGTTTTGGACTCAGGTAGCCCCACTACTACTCTTGGGGCATCAAAACTATGGAGCACCACCGAAGACAAATAAAAAAAATACAAAAATTACATTACGTCAGCGTAATCAAATTAAATTTGAAGCCGCAAAAAATAAATTAAATCCGACCCAAATTATTTCGAAGTTGGATTTGAAAATTAAGAAAAATCGTGTACAACAGATTTTAAGGTCGGATAAAAATATGAAATGGAAGAAATCGGTAAAACAACCGGTGTTATCTTCCCAACATAAAGTTTCCAGACTACAATTTGCCAGAGATCGCACATGCATTGGCAAAATGAGTTGGGAAACATTATCTTTTCAGATGAAAAGAAATTTTATTTGGACGGTCCTGATGGGTTAAGCTTTAATTGGCATGGTCTCCGCCATAATGACCCTTCCAGAATGAGCAGAAACTTTGGGGGTGGTTCGATAATGATATGAGCAGCCGTTTCATATTATGGCAAGCTACAACTTCGTTATATAGACACCAAAATGACATCGGAAAAATATGTGGAGATGTTAGAAGACGTTCTAATAACATATTTAGATAACAATAACGACAAGGAGTTCATTTAGCAACAAGACAATACCAGTATCCATGTATCCAAATACAACAAAATGTTTTTTTTATCTAGTTTGGTACCTATTTTATAATGCCCGCGAAAACTCCAGAATTAAACCCCATGAGAACCCTGTGGGGTGTACTTGCTAGACGTGTCTATTCAAATAGCCGACAATATGCAACAGTTTTGGAGCTTCGATAGCCTATACTAGATTGCTGGCGAGGAATTGAAGAGGAACTACTTCAAAATTTAGTAAACTCTATTCCAAATCGAATATTTGCTGTAATCAAAAATAAAGGAGGACACACTAAATATTAAAAGCTAAAAAGGATGAGAAATATATTATAATTTTGGATTTTTCGTACTATCAAACCCAGTATAGGAAACAGGTTATTTTCATCATTTTCAGGTAGCTGGACCATCTGTTTATCTCGTTGGCCAAAAGCATTCAATTTTGTTGAACCTTACTGTATTTCAGATTATTTAAAAGTTTACTGATTTTTGATAATTAAATAATTGTTTAGCGCCAATCCTGGAGATGTCCCGAAGGCCCCGCACATTTTTTAGAATAACTAGGCCATATAGCTGTATATGTCACCACGCTGATCCAATTGTGATAAACATACCATATATTTTACAAAATGTGAAATTTTTAATAATTTTGGATGATTTTAAAAGTAGTTATATAGCCAACCAAACAAACGTTCACGAGGTTTTCTTTCATTCTCGAATACCCCTTATTTTTGGATAACTTGGCCATGTGCTAATATACGTGGCCAACCTGATCCAATTGTGACGAACTTCAATATACTTCACAGAATTTAGAATTTTTAATAATTTTGATGTTTTTATAAATTATTGTATCTCCGATCACAGAGATGTCCACAATATCTCGCCCATATTTTAGGATAACTTTGTCATACGCCAATATACGTGGCCAACCTGATCCAGTTTTGATTAACTTAACTATACTTCACAGCGATCAGGTCGGCCACGTATATTGGCACATGGCCAAGTTATCCGAAAATATGGGCGAGACATTGTGGACATCTCCGTGATCGGAGATACAAACATTTATAAAATCATCAAAATTATTAAAAATTCTAAATTCTGTGAAGTATAGTAAAGTTCGTCACAAATAGATCAGGTTGGCCTCGTATATCGGCATATGGAAAATAAGGGCTATTCGAGAATGAGGGAAAAACCTCGTGGACATTTGTATGGTTCGCGATATAACAACTTTTAAAATCATCCAAAATTCAGCTTCAGATCAGCTTGGTGACAAACATATACAGCTATATGCCCTAATTATTCTAAAAAGTGTGCAGAACCTTCGGGACATGTCCAGGGTTGGCGCTAAACAATTATTTAATTATCAAAAATCAGTTAATTTTAAATTATCTAAAATACAGTAAGGTTCAACAAAATTGAATGCTTTTGGCCAACGAGATAAACAGATGGTCCAGCTATCTGAAAATGATGAAAATAACCTGTTTCCTATGCAGGGTTTGATAGTACGAAAAATCCCAAATTATAATAAATTTAAATTTTCATATAATCTAAATTCCAATTGGAAAACTAACTAATTTAACAGTGTAATTTTTTTTTATTTTTATTTTTTTATAAGTTTCAAATTTTTTGTTTCCAATAATAGTTTGTGCGTCTATATAAATTACGCATGCAAATTTCAATTTTTTATAATTTAGTACAGTAAATGAAAAGTTTTTAAATAACTGTGTATCACAATAATTATAATATTAATATTAAAATGTAATAAAGTTAAAATCACTTTTTTTAATTCTTAACTAAAGATGGATTTTTCATAAAATTGACGATGCGCCTAAGAAAATTACGCTTACAAGATTTTTTTTTTTTTTCAATATTTTCTGGAATTTTTAAATATAATAACTGCTACGTTCCAATCCAAAAAGCTTTAATTCATCAACTTCATTCTGAGTCAGTGAAAATTTTCAGGTCACCTTATATATTTCTAGAATTGAAATTAATTTACCTAGGACTAGAATGTATGGAATTTATGAAGCCAATTCCAGAAACTGAATCAAAAAGAATTAGGCTGGATTGTCTGAAATTTTATATAGTAGCGTTGGAACAGATACAAAATCCCAAAACCTCGCTGGGCATCGATGGAATTAGGAAAGAAACCGCGATGTTTAGTTTTACAAAAATTTGCGCGAAGATCAACATTGATCAAAACAAATTATCGGTGGAATGGCAAATATTTCTCCTAATCAGTTTTCTGAGGTGGAAAAGTCCCACATTCCAACGCCGACGCTGAACGCATATTTTCTATTGTGACTGATGCGAAAACAAAAAAAATAAATAAACTCGATCGTCACTGTCGAATAATTCAGGTGCATGCCTAACATTTATCGCTAACAAAAACCATTACAGCCGAATGAGTGGTATATTCGATTAAACAAATAAAAATAAGCACCACATGTGTGGTATAAAGAGAATATTTTTGTGATATTTTTTATTTTATTATTTTTTAAAGAGTTTATTAATTTATTACGTTTATGTACGATGTGTACCTGAAATAGAAAGTAAAATGTTTTTAGTTTTTACTAAATATTTGAATACACTGTGCTAAAAAACTGTGTATGTTTGTTACAAAATTTCTTTTAAAACTTATTGACGATTGTAAAAGTAGAGAAAGCGCTTCTCGAGGAAAAAAGTTAAAATGATGCACCTGATAAAATGACAGTTGTCACAAATGCGACGAAAGAAAATTTAGCAATGCGGTAATTAAAATTGTTTTTATAGTCCAAAATTGGAATTATTTACAATTATTAGCAATCAGGTAAGTAAAAATTGTGTTTACAGTTCAAAATTGGAATTGTTTACAATAATTTCGAACGTCAAATTATCAGGTGGCTCAGTTTAAAAATTGTCCACTAGGTGAAATCCGTGATGCTCCAATCGTCAATAACGACCAAAATAACAGTAAGCGTATTAATTTCGCTACTCACCACGATACGCAACACGATACTCAATTTTCGTGGTGTTCGCTATCTGTACGCGAAGGTTTTTATAAAACTACGTTGCGTTAGAATATTTACAGGCCAAAAACGATTTTAAACTAGATTATTGTTTCATTTAAATTAAAAATTTGAAAATTCTGTAATGAAAAATATATTGGGAGAAAAAGTTCCATTTAGGGAAAATGTAGGGAATTTTTGTGAAGTTTGTAAGGAATTATTAGTTTTTGATCTGGCATCTTGATTATACGGCAGTTTGACCACCAACTTTTCGCTCTTGATAAACAAACAATACATAATTATTTCAATTTATTGTGATTTAAATACTTCAAAGTTAAAATAAAATATAGAAAAGTTTTATGAAAGTGAAATATTATTATTAAAGATATCAAATTTTTATAATTGCATTTTTTGTGGAATGATGTTCAAATCCTTGTAAAGTTGTTATTTCTTCAGGAATTGAAGATATGGATAAGATATGATTATTTTTAGGGTATACATTTTTCGATATCCAATATCGAGTGTCCTGAAAAACGTAGATCAACTTGATTAAAAATTGATTTTGTATTTTACTTCATTTGTGTCATTCAAATGCAAAATGCGTTATTTACATTTTTCTAAGTTTTTTCATGCGATATGTCGTTAGATCCATACTTTATATTTTCACTGCTAAAAAATGAAGTTAAATGCAAAAACCGATATTTACAAAATAAATAAAATGCAAAGTGCGATAGGAAATAACTGCTTCGAAACCAGCTATTTACAAATAGCAAACCACGCTATTGTTACGGTGACACCTAGGAGAATAGAACAAATTAATTGATAGCGCAAAGTTTTACTGTACAGTTTTCATGATAAAACTGTTCTGAATGTTTCTAGACTATTCTTACTGGAATAGCCATACAATTTCGAGAAGTTCTGGTTTGAGTATATAAGAAGTAAACGAGTTCGAATTAAAACATTAGTTTTTGGTAAGCGATGTGAAGATTAAAAAGTGAATTAAAAAAGTGATTTGAAAAGTGTTTTAGTGAGATTTAAAAATTATAAATGATTTTGTGAATTTTTATTAATAAATTGTGTTGTATTATGTTTTGTGCTCAATAAATAAATTTGCTGGTGATTAATTGAAGTGGTTTGTTTTTTATTCACAATCCAGTGATTTAAACCTTCAATGACAAGGCAAAAATGTGACACTAAAACAAAAGACAAATTTATTTATCATAACGGTACTTTTACCATTAGAATTTTGACATCTGTTTAGTTCGACAAACATTTTACAGTGAACAGACGTGTTTTGTGTGTTTTATATAATTTCATTGCAAATTAATATTTAAATAGTTCTGGTTTAAAAAAATATTGAATCAAAAGTGGGGAATACCCCAAAATTATTGTTGATGGTGAGAAAGCGAGAAAGAGGGTTGCTACGATAACCAAGAAAAACAGAACAGGTAATAAAATTTAGTTAAAATTTGAGCTTCTTTTATATTTGATGTAAACATATATAATTTTTGTTATTATGTTTGATGGAAATATTTTCACTAGATACAAACAAAAGCACCAATCAACGGTTCCAAATTGCAACGACAAAATAAATACTGGTGCTTTTCAGTGCAATTCTGTACAAGCAACAGATGCAATGAGCGTCGCAAAATCTTGTTATGCCACCAACCATAAGCTTAAACAAGATTCGTTTTTGCTAACATATGCTAGCGCACTAAATCCCAGAAGAACAGTGTACTACATCAGAAAGGCGAATATGCATATATGTAGCTCGGGTATGCTAGATTGCTTTCTGTGGCATCATAGGTGTGAAAAAAGATCGAATTGTAAGACTGGCCAAACGGCATTGAGAGACCGGGTTGGCCAAGTCGAACGGCGAGAGGTGGAGGGGGGGGGGGAGGAATAGAATTTTGTTGAGAAGCCAATCAAAAAATGAAGCAATTATTAATTTTGTTTCAAAATTTAAAACAATAGAATTTCACTATTGCAGAAGCAAAATTACCAGAAGACAATATTTTGCAAGCGAGCTAAATATAAATAAAATGAATCGTATGTTGGTAGCCGAGTCGCCCGAATTGAACATTAAAAAGTGTTTCTTTCAAAATATTTTTAACCGGAAATGTAATATTGGGCTTAAAGCACCAGCCACCGATCTATGCTTCACGTGCATTATGTTCAATGCGAAATATACTCAAAAAAAAGCGAAGCTCCTACCACCATCTCTAGTTTGGAATTGGTTTTTCTTATTTACCAGCAAAGCGGGTTTTTGCTAAATTAGAGAAAGAGGTAAATAAAATCTAAGGAATTTTTGCAGATATCGAACTGGAATTTCAAATTTAATGAAGCAAAAAGATTCTTTATAACTAAAAGAAACCCGGTAAATACTAGTTCGCGGAGAAATCGATTACAAATCAGACATAGGAGCATCAAAGGTAATAAATAAAAGGGGGAAATATGTAATAAATTATTATTGAAGCATTTCAGAGAGAAATGGAGGAATTAACATTCTATAAATATTTAATAATCTCAAATTCAACTAACCCTATAAATTTAGGCGATCAAGATGTTTGTGAGGAGCAGCACAATTAAAAAAATTGAACGGCTAATGGAAATTTAACCGATGCATGCGAGAAAAAAACTGGTAAATATTTTATACCATATTGAAGAGTAAAACTCCCTATGAATAAACTTAGTTTACAATAACTACACCCAAACTCATTATTTACAATTTTAAATCTGCCCCAGCGTCCAAACTAAATCAGATTCGATTATTGCATTTCTACAAAATGTACACCTTAGCTTTACCAAATGATTAGTTAAAAAAAATTGCGACGGGGTTTACATTATCCTCAATCCTTCAAACGCTAACTAGCCAGCCGTGCTTTCAATAACCACTACAATGCTACATAATTAATACCACTTCACCCTCGACCATTTTCTATAAATTAATAGTATTGCATGTCAAATAAATCAACCATCAAATCCCCATATTAAACTCCATATTTCCACAATACCGTTTCCTTTTTAATAATAAAGTAATTATTTTTAAGATGATAAAAGTATAATCTTATCTGGTGTTAAATTAAGAAAATTAAATTAATTTCATGATCATTTTTTTTTGCTACTTCAACGATAATTTCCACCCATCGTTATATTTATTCTTTCGTTTAGCTGTGTTGCTCGATACAACAAGTTTTTCTCATCATATTTTATAAATTGCAGCGCTACAATGTATAAAACAATAAATGTTGAGATACAAAATAAGTTGTTGTTAATGTATAAGTTGAAATGTTTCAACAGCTTTTGTTTGATTTAATCTCGTCATCTTATCGTTATAATCACAATTAAGGAATTTGGAAGCTGACTGAGTACTGCTTTGTTTCTATTGAATGTATCAATGCCAAAATTAAAATCCAGTTTACATCAACTCCAATTGCTCAACACGTTTTTTTTCTACAATTTTTAATCATTTTCGATGTTCTATTTTACTATGTAAATACACTAAAAGAAGCAACATAACAGAAAATATCTCTGCACCATAACCCACTTGGGAAATTATATAATGTCACAAAGATGTATGTATACATATGTATAAAATTATGTTTATATCGTACAAAGCTAAGTAGTATACAGGTACATTAGACACAGAGGTGGGAAAATAGTTTTATTTCTTTTCCTAGTGCCCCATAAAGACACACTGTACACGATGTACTTAAACAATTCCTATCTCCAATATAAATTATACATGCCTATAGGTGTACATATATTCAAATATTAGATGTACGTAAAAGGTGCTGAAATTTAATGTCACATTAACTTGAGATGTTATAAATTGAAAATATATAACGTAAGGTATATGTATATGTGGATATGAAAATTCATACAGAATTATAAAAATGGAAAAGCATTTTCCAAGTTGTTTCTTCTTCTGGTTTTATTTTATACGCTTTGCAGTCGTGTGTAATGGTGATTTTACCAAAAATGACAGATATGTGGGAATTATGTAATATATTTGTGTATACATTTGGAATCACCATTTTTTTCTATTTTTATATTATAACATAACAGGTGAAATTGGCTTTGGGAATTAAAGAAAATTAATTTATTTTTTTTTTCATATTTTTCATGCTTATGAATTCATTTGTGTATCTTATCCATATCTTCTTCTTTTATGTTTTATATGATAAAATCCGGTTAGTATTATACATCTTGATGTTTACCACCAACGTTATTGTTGTTGTAAAACTTTTTATTTATTTTCATAGAAATAAAATCTAATAATCAAAGTGTTATCCCCGTATCGAAAAGAGTGACACACAACAACGATAAAAAGAAAACATTAGTTTTTCTCCATTATAAGTATCACAAGACATTTTACAATTTTCTCGTTTTCCCAATTCGCATTTAATTAAAAATTTAAAAACTTTAAGATGATAGATTTTTAATTAAAAATAGGCGGGCGGGAATTCTTTACTCTTCGATCAAAGTTATTTAACATTTTTTCTTTTTTTTTTTTTCTCAAAAGAATTTTTAATACGATTTTCCTTCCAATTCTAATTAGAATTGTAAAGTTTTTTGACTTTATAACTTGTTATAGATTTGACATATTATAAATGTTGATATATCCGAAGTTTTGAATTAGGTTTGAATACTGGAAAATGATACTAAAAATTATATTGGCATTATAAGAATCGTGAATACTTTTGTAAGAAGGAAGCATGTGAAGTTATCCCAGTTTTTATCCCAGAAAATAAAAATATCCATCAGGTAACACTATCCCATCCCATCCCAGTATTTATCTGTACATAGTAGAAATGTAAATAAAAAATGATGATTAAATTAATTAATTTATTATTAATCCAATCCCAGCATTTTTTTTATAATGTTTAACAAACAAAACGTTCAATATCAAATTATCATAATTTTTAATTCTTTATTGGTTTTGTCCTAAGAACTTAGTGGGCAGAAATAATTCTTTATATTTTGAGTTAGTATGATCATGCTACCGATCTGACCCCAACTTTCATATAATTATTGATTAATCTATTACTTTTTATTTATATCGATCAATTAAAAAAACGATCAGTACTAAAATTTCTCCCCAAACATCAAATTTTAGATCGGTGAACAATTACAAATGTGTAAGTGCTTATTGTAAGAAAAGCGGCCATCACATTCGGGACTGTTTTGTAAAGAAGAGGTCCGACGAACGGAAAAATCCAACCAGTCAAAATAATCTTGCAAACTCCGAACAAAGTAAATCGGGAAACTCAACTGGTCTCGAGAATTCTCGGAACACTCCAACTCGAGTCCAGAACCTAGAGAGCGTTCAATAATTTAAAAAAAAAACCAACAACTTAAGCAAACAAATTCCAAATCATTTTCTTATCCCATTCAGCTAATCCACAATAGGTCTCATGAGTCCGGTATCATTCGTCGTTTTTTCCCCCTTTACCTATAAAACCGGTTTTGTTGCGGATTCATTTTTCAATCAAAATTTTTTTGGTTTCTATAGTCTCATCACTCTCTGTCTTGCATATATCTAGTAGGCATTGGTATATCTAGTAGGCATTGGTTTCGACATACACATATGTATATGTATATAAATTTATTGAATATAAAATGTTTTCGGCTTTTTATAGACAACATACTATTTGTAATGACATACTCATTATTTTCGATTTGGCAAATCAGAAAAATAATGGAGTCATACTCCTAATATATCTACCAGCAAAAGTAGAAAATATTCATCCCTCCCCCTTTTCTTTCCCGCAGAGTCAATACAAAGTGTATCGACTCTGCGGGAAAGAAAAGGGGGAGGGATGAATATTTTCTAGTTTTGCTGGTAGATATATTAGGAGTATGACTCCATTATTTTTCTGATTTGCCAAATCGAAAATAATGAGTATGTCATTACAAATAGTATGTTGTCTATAAAAAGCCGAAAACATTTTATATTAAATCAGACAATTTTTAACATCGTAAATATTATTGAAGAATCCGGATTCATTTGAGGCTGTTTGTGTGGAAGCGACTGGTATTTTGATACCAGAAACCAGTATCAAATGAAACCCAGTGTGGATTGGCGGAATAACCATTCAAAAACTACTAACACTTTGGAAACAAAAAAGCGTTCTTTATTTAGTTTATCCAATTCAAAAAATCTTAAGGAATTTGCTACCACTTCTGAGATTGATAAACCATTAATTTTTGAAGAGAATCTTTGCCATGTTCGCATCGCCACGGTAACATCCATAAATGATATTCCTCATAAACTGTTTGTCAATTTAGACATTGATGTTTCATCTTGTAGAACCTTAACATTTCTGGTGGAGCGGGTGCTGACAGTAGTTTGGTAAAAAAACATTGTTTGAGAGGTGATTTTTTTTGTTACGAGAGTGATAAATGCAAACTCACAGGTTTCTCAACTACTTTAATGGACACACTTGCGCGTTGCACAGCAATAATAAATTTATCCGACTCCCTCAACGAATCCCATTCATTTCAAATTGTTAGTGATTTGTTTTTGATTTTACACAAATTTAATTCAAATATCGACTATCATTCCAAACATATTTTATTAACAGTTGGTGATACACTATATACATTAAAAATGTCTTCAGCAGCTCCTAGTATTGTAATTCCACCACGATCGCACAGAATAGTTCAATTATATTCTTACCTCGAAAATGCGAGTGGCCAAATACGCTTATCACAAGAAATTGAGCCTGGTGTATTTATTGGCAATACTGTCGCACAAATTGTTAACAATTCTTTTGTTGTTACAATATTGTTAATACCACTGAAAATGAAGTTATTTTACCGAATATTAAGTTTGAAACTGATTCGATCAATAAATACGAAGTAAATAATTTAAACACCTGGTCAAACCATATAACCAACAGTCTTGCGAAACTTGAATCAGAAATTGATACTGAAACGTTAAATATTGAAGAAAAATCTTCCATTATCGACATACATATGTCGTGAATATAACGATATCTTTTATTTAGAAGGAGATAAACTCACTACTACTAGCGAAATTGAACATAATTCTGCCCCTATTCATGTTAAACCTTATAGACTTTCACAATCTACCAAAGAGGAGGTGAACCAGAAATGTGTTAAGATGTTAGAAGACGACATAATTGAAAACAGCCGCAGCCCTTGGAATTTTCCTTTACTGTGCGTGCCAAAAAAATCTATCAATGGCGAAAAGAAATGGCGGGTTATTGTCGATCTACGAAAATTGAATGAAAATACAATTTCTGATGTTTTCCCTTTGCCCAATATTACGGAAATATTCGATCAATTGGGAAAGGCTGTTTATTTTACCACGCTCGATTTGGCTTATGGTTATCACCAGGTGCCTCTGCATCCTTCAGATGGGGAGAAGGCTGCATTCAGTACATCCACCGGACATTATCAGTTCAAAAGAATGCCTCTTGGGTTGAAGAGAGCTCCCTCAACATTCCAAAGGTTGATGAATAATGTTCTCAGTGGTCTGAATGGAATTCAGTGTTTCATTTATTTGGACGATGTATTTGTGCATGGCGTAAATTTAACAGACCACTACTTTAAATTCTGAAATATTTTTGAAACTTTTCGTAAAGCGAATTTGAAACTTAATCCACGGAAATGCCATTTCCTTTGTAAGGAAATTGCTTTTCTGGGCCATATCGTCACACCAGAAGGCATTAAACCGGATCATGGAAAAGTCCATTGTATTCAAAATTATCTGACTCCAACTAATACCAAGGAAATCAAATCATTTTTGGGCCTCGTGGGTTATTATAGCCGATTCATCGAACATTTTTCAAAGTTAGCAAAGCCCATAACTGACCTCTTGAAAAAAGATGTCAAGTTTCTCTGGAGTGCTTTCTGTGATGAATCTTTACATAATTTAAAAGAAGCACTAACAAAATCGCCAGTTTTAGTTTATCCTGATTTCAACCAAAATTTCCTTATTGCCTGTGTTCCCAGTGATACTGCTATTGGTGCAGTTTTATCGCAAAAAGTGGACAATCTGGATCGTCTTGTTGCTTACTGCAGTCGTAGTCTTAACAAAGCCGAGAAAAATTACGCAACATTAGAGAAGGAATTGTTGGCAATTGTGTGGGGGAGTAGAATATTATCGAATGTATCAAAATATTATGGTCGACCATTTACTATTTTGCACAGATCATAGACCGTTGATGTAGCTTACTAAAGCCGATTCATGCTCCAGATTAATTCGTTGGCGAATTCTTTTGGAAGAATATGATTACAAAATTGTATATAAACCGGGAAAAATGAACACCAATGCGGATTCACTTAGACGCATTATCATCCCCGATACAATTAATAACTTTCACTTTGACATCTCATTCTCAAGTTTCTTCCAAACGGGACACATCCATTGCAACCAACTCCTAAAATTTGGAACCAACATCGTCCAGTCAAGAAATACATCAATCAACCTACAAAACACAATTCTAACATAATTGAGTTAACAAAAGATGACGAAATAACGAATATCATTCAAGAATTTCACAACTCATCTTGTGGAGGGCATCAAGGAATACAACGCACTTATTTACATCTTAAAAACTTTTATAAATTTCCTAAAATGTACCAACGCATCGAAAATTATATAAAGAAATGTGAACTCTGTCAAACGAATAAACATTCGAGAAAGACAAAAATCCCAATGAAGATCACAACAACTTCCAACACAGCATTCGAAAAAATCTTCTTAGACATTGTTGGTCCCCTACTACCTTCATATACACACAAGAAGTATAACTGACCCTTCTATCTAAGTTTTCGATAGCACTTCCATTAGAGACACAAGAAACAAACGAAGTTGCCCGGGTTTTTGTGGAACAGTTTATATGTATCTTAGGAATTCCTCAATCCATACTGACTGACCAGGGATCAAATTTCATGAGTCAAATGTTTGTAAACATTTGTAAATTACTCAAAATAAAAAAATTACATAAGACAGCTTACCATCCGGAAACGAATGAAGCTTTAGAAAGGTCACATAAAACATTGGGCGGATATCTTCGAAATCTCTCGCAAAATGATCCTCTCCAATGGGAACAGTGGCAACCTTAGAGCATGTTCACTTACAATACCACCCCACATTCTACAACGAAAATGATGCCATTTGAACTAGTATTCGGCATAAAACCTTCGATCCCTAATTCTTGGCAAAATTCTTTTTAACTTAATTTTTTTTAACTTTAACTTTTTAATTTTTTTAATTTTTTAACTTAACTTTTAAACTTTTTAAATTTTAAACTTTTTATCTTTAACTTTAACTTTTAAACTATAACTTAAACTTTCTAACTTTAACTTTATAACTTTACATTTTAACTTCAACATTTTAACAAACTTTTTAATTTTAATTTTTAACTTACCTTTTTAACTTTTTAATTTTAGCTTTTTAACTTTAAATTTTTAGCTTTAACTTTAAAAGTTAAACTTTATATCTTTAACTTTTAACGTTAACTTTTTAACTTTAATTTTTTAAATTTAACTTTTAAACTTTAATTTCTATCAACATTTTGCAGCAAAAAGTACATCATTCATGAACGATTTCATCACGTAGCAATAGCGATATTTTGATGTCATTCACTATGACGCGAAATTCTTACCCCTCTCGCCGAATTTTGTAACATTAAAAGCAAACACTATACAATTATAATATGTACGTATGATCATGAGACACGTTTGTTCTTTTTCAGATTTGTAATATTTAGGACGGATTAAATTTTTAAGTGGCCTGGAGACCACTTTTCTGTAAATTCATTGTATTTGAAGCAAAAATGTCCACAACACGATATAGCTATGATGAATTTCGAGCCTGCATAATTTCATTTGAAGGTTTTTCTTTATATAGAGTGAGTTTTTAAAAAATGCCAGGCGTACGGTGCTAGATAGGAGAAAATTACTTTTAATGAAATTTGTTAAGGGTCTCCATCGGATGGCGACCTGCAATTCAACCTTGACTACGACATTCAATGTTATTTGGAGGTTAAATTGAATTTGTTAAATATAAATCCCTATTTTTGACCCCAGATACATAAAAAATTCAAAATTTTACGTTCAGATAGGCATTTTAGGTTCTTCTTTTGGATGAATTTTAAGTGTTAGTTCAAGGACGAATTACTAACTAAATAGAAATGATCTGCAAATAAAGAAATGGGGAATATACTAACACAATATTAACTTGGTACCTTTGATCATGGTGCCAACAAATTTAAATTAGAAAGAAAGACAAAGCTTACAAAGCAAATCTCAAAATCAGTTCAGACGAAAGCAAACATAAATTCACTGCGTGTAATCAAAATTTCGAGAGATACTTTGAGATAAAGTATAAGAGTTATATAAGCCGTATTAAGGAAAAAATAAGAAACGATCCAAAACATTTTTGGAGATTTTTTAAAAAAAAACGTGAAACTAATGGTTACCCAGCTTGTATGACATTCAAAGAACGTAAATCCTGTGACCCGCAGGTTATATCAAACATGTTTGCGGAGTTTTTTCAATCAGTTTATAAACCGGAAGACATTGATAAGTATGAACATCCAAACAATGGTGAAAACAACGTAACCATACTAACACCAAGGATTGAAACCGAGGATATTCATCGAGCTTTAGAAGTATTCGGAGATGGATGTGGTCCTGATGGCATTCCAGCTTCATTATTGAAAGATTTCACATCATTGGTAACTCCTCTGTGTCTTCTATTTAATCAATCATTACAACTAGCCGTATTTCCAACGAAATGGAAAGTAACAAGAGTAACACCAATTTTCAAAACAGGAGCAAGAAATGATGTCTCTTGTTACAGAGGAATTACATCAATATCTTCAATACCCAAATTATTTGAACTGGTTGTATGCAACTCATTCAGATCTTTGGTTCCTCGATTCATCTCACAGTGTCAGCATGGTTTTATACCCAAAAGATCAACATCATCAAATCTTATTGAATTTACCAGCAACACCATTAAAGAAATTGAAATGCATAAGCAAGTTGATGTGGTGTACACTGACTTTGCCAAAGCCTTTGATTCCATCAGTCATTGTAAAACGTTGGAACAGTTATACAGATTCGGTTTTTCTAAACAGTTTGTTGCGTGGTTTAAATCATATTTGAGTAATCGCATTCAGTATATTGAGCTTAGTAATAGAAGATCAGAATCAATTCAAGCTACTTCAGGAGTACCACAAGGCTCTCATGTTTGTCCTTGGATCTTCATAATTTTCATCAATGACGTTACTGAAGTAATACAACATTCTAAGGTATTAATGTTTGCAGATGATCTCAAAATCTTTAAAACAGTAGAAAACATCGGCGATACCCATAAGCTACAAGAAGACATCGACAATCTAGCGAAATGGTGTGAGTCTAACCTCCTCAGTCTCAACATCAACAAGTGTAAGAGTTTATCGTTCCATCGAAAAGTTAACCCTGTTACACAACAATATCAAATAAATGGCGTACTTTTACAAAAAGTATTCGAGATTAAAGACCTAGGGGTTACTTTCGTTGAAAACATGTGCTTTACTAAGCATATTGAACAATGCGTTGCTAGAGCCAATTCCATGCTTGGTTTTATTAAGCGTTGGACTGGGGATATTCATGACCTAGAGACAATCAAGATCCTGTATTATGCCTACGTGAGATCTCAACTTGAATATGCTGTCAACATCTGGTGTCCTTTTTACGACGAACCTATCAACAAAATCGAGAGTGTCCAAAAAAAGTTTATACGGTATATAACGTGTAAAGACGGATGGGATTATGACCATGACTTACCGCACCACGTTAACCTGAAGCGATTACCATCATATGCTACTGGATGCAAAACCTATCAAATGACAACATTGGCAAATAGACGAGAGCTTTTAAAGTGTTCGTTTATTGGAAATATTTTACTTGATCAAATCGATGCACCATCCATACTGGAATCAATTAAAATAAAGGCACCGAGTAGGAATTTAAGAGATCATGAGTTCCTTTATCTAAATAAACACAGAACAAACTATGGTGACAATGAACCGGTAAACATGATGTCGAAGAGTTTTAATAAAATCGACCATCTGTTCGACTTTTACTTAAGTAAAAACAGCTTTAAACGTAGGTTGAAGCAACATTTTGCTCCAACCTAAAAATATTTTTATGTCAATTTTTATTCTTTTTTTTGTTTAATTTAATTTTTATTCTACCATGTTCAATATGTTATAAATTCAAGTCATATTTGTAGACTTTTCTCAATATAAATAAATAAATAAATAAATAAATAAATAAACATTATTTTATTTCTTTTCAACTAGATAATAATGATTTGGCGCATAAAATTTCAATTTTTAATTTTTTAACTACTGGCTATTATAGACCGTTTATAATAAACGGTCTATAATAGCCAGTAGTTAAAAAATTAAAAATTAATAAAGACCGGATATAACTTATATCAATAATTAAAATTTCAATTGAAATGACAGAATCTTCAAAATTGTTTTTCTACTTTTTAGCATACATATATTTTGAAATTAACGAACGACATAAATAAAGAATGCACCTTCTCTTACCAACAATAGAAACTTATATGAAAACAATATTAACTAATTTTTTAAAAGCAGAAATTATAGATTCTAATTATAATATCAGTGATATTGATTTTTCCAAAAAAAATTTGTTTTTACACTTGGATGACATTTATTTAGGAGGAAACGCAGAAATTATGGTTAAATCTGGTTGTATAGAAGATTTAGAAATTCAAGAAATTAAAGCTCGCTGTGTTAGTTATTATGTGGAACTATGTCAACAAATATTCAAGAGAATTAATTTTAAAGATCAAAAATTAATTGCCTTGAAAGGATTAAATTCACAGAGCCTGGCAAAATGTGTGACAACTTTAAGTTCATGTTTCCCAAATCTCATTTCATTGGAAAACGTATTTGAAATTGAAAGTTTAGACAAAGAATGAAGAACTTTATTAAATTACACATAGGTATTGATAAAAGTTTCGTTGAAGAACTGTATGCATTTTCGGGCATTTTAATGATAAACAGATACTCACCATTATCAAGACGAAGGTTGTAGTGGTCCTATGATTTGGATACGAAGAACCTCATGATTTCTAACACAATGAGAAGAAACCGATTTGATGAAATTATGCATAATTTCCACGCATGCGACAACAGTACCTAACCTCAAAATGATAAAATGGGAAAGATTAGACCATTGATTGAGCATATGAACAAAGTTTTTTCAAATATTGCCCTATTCAAAGTACACTTTCAATAGACGAGACTATGATCCCATATTTTAGTAGACATGGCTGTAAAATGTTTATCAAAGGTTTTAGCAACACTGTCTGGATATTGCGTTAAATTTTATATTTATCAAGGAAAATCAATCCAAGCAAGAAATAATTTTCATGATTTAGATTTTTCATTATATTTTAACAATTATTTTACGTCACCACGCCTAATCATTTAGGAAAGCATAACTTTGGCGGAACTGGAACAGTGCGAGCAAATCGGCTTGGAAAGACTAGCGTTTTAAAAGATGCTAAAAAATTCAAAGGCTTAAGCGCGGGGTTTACGATTCAATGGTGAAGAAAAAGGAAAACATTGTTGGGGTTAGATGGAATGATAATAGTATAGTCACACTATTATCCAATCAATATGAGCAAGTTCAGTGTGCATAACCTGCGATATTTGCTGAAATTATGCGTACAGTTTTACTTTTTGTTTAATTTAAATTTTTGTGAAAAAATTTGGCAGGAGAATTCTTACGAAGAAGACCTCAAAAGATTAGTAAATTTTAACGGGCAAAAATTAATTAAATTTTCAACGTTCTAAATAATAAATATAATATTAACCATCAAGTGGTTTGAGTTTTATTGTATTTATTGCAAGATTTAAACGTTCGGAATATTAGTTCGTTGCCTAAGGCTTACAATTTCAACAAATTGAAAATTTAATTGTTTTAAATCAATCTAAAGATTAAAAGTGAGAGAGTGAATAAAGCGAAGAAGGAACCAAACTTCTTACAGAGAAAATTGGCCGGTAAGAAGTGTGCTTACTAGAAGCGCTGTCTTAATCGTGTATTCCCGGGAGTCCAAGAATAGTGAATTCAGTGAAAGGAACACTTCGTATGAGCCCGAGAAATTTAAGACCAGGAAAACTGCTAGGCGAATTCAAGAGCAAGACGATCAGGATCCTGAAAACTCGAAGCCCACAGAAGCTCAAGTCTAGCTAGAATGTCAAAAAGCATGGATCAACAAAATTCCGAAGTAATCCAGAGGTATTTCGAATACTATGAACGAAGAAGGCGGACATTTGCCTAGCATGCTAACAAGCTGACAAACAGATCAAAGCATACTGTCAAACATGTTTCGGTGTATTCCACATAAACTGCTCAACCAACCTCAGACAGAACATCAATAAAGGCAAATGAAACTGTGATCATTGGACCGTTAGCAACATCGAAGGGAAAGTGGTAAATAAAGACTTACAATCCTGTGTTAGGTCTCTGAAGTCGACGCATTTAAAGAAGAAGAAGTTACCAATTGAGACAGGGAAAATTTCGACCAAATCCGTGGCATTCAAGAAGCAGAAAAAGAATTGTATGCGAAACAAAAGGAGATAGTGCGACAGCGGCGTGCGTTATTGAGTAATGGATGCCTAGGAGAGAAAAGAACCAGCACCGAGAACTAGGTAGATAAACACGCTAATCAGGTACATTTTGAGCAAGTACAAGCACCAGAGATACGTCAGCCACCAGCCAAAACCATAGAGAAACCAACACGCATACATTTAAACACGCAATCCCGACTAGAGTTGGATGATGTTACGTACAATATAGTTGATCCCTCGCGGTCCTGGCTACCTACGACCAAACACTAGAGAACATCAACTATTAGACAGCACTGTGGCCGGTACTACATTCATGGTACGGAGTTTCAGTTTGACTAAAAGTCAAAAACACGGATGGTGATACCGAAAGAGCTCCCGCTGTCCACAGGTGATCCCAAATATTGCCCACAGTTTATAAGAAGGAAATATGGCAAGACTGAGCAAGTACATAAAGGGGGATGTTACAAACACCGGGAAGCCAATGCAAACGAAAACTGCCAACACTTGGCAACATGTGAACATTTAGGCAACTCAGCTCCTAAGCAACATGAATTCAGTACACAGACTTAAAAGAACCAATCCTATTGAAATGGTGTAATTGTTAGGTTAAACAGCATTGTGATTATCTAAAAACTACTACAAAGATGTGGTTTACTTCAATTTATCAGACACTAGGTAACGCCAATGGGAAGAAGCCTTAGATTAACATAAGTTAGTAAATTAAGTCAGAAACAAATTGCTCATTAGTCCAGGAGACTAGATTGTAGTTACATGAAATAAATAAATTTAAAAAAATCTCGAATATAATTGAATCGTTTATTCTTGAAAGGGCTCATGTCCAATTTTTGTCAAAATTAGTATTATGACGGTTTTGTATCATAGACACTTACATACGTTTTATGATAAGACGAAATTACCATATGGTTAATCGAACGGCACCTACCTTGCAAAAAAAAATCATTTATTCTAGAAAGGGCACATGTCCAGGCCATGTGCTCTTTTATACTAAAATAATATTTAAAAAGAAGAAACGTGAAAAAGAGAGTTAATCATTAGTTATGTAACGATTATCTTTCTTGTAACAATTAACCGTAATTTACATTAAATAATTAAAACAAACATCGACATCATTTTAATATATAAATTATTAATTTGATTAATTGGAAATTTATGATTTTTAATAAATACACATTCTGTTTTTGATTTTAGAGATTATTCCCTCTGAGGCTGTTTACAGAATGGTTAAAAATGAAATAAAGCTGAATTTTGGGGTTATTTTTCAATTATTTCAAGAATAAACGATTCGTTTATTCTAGAAAGGGCTCATGTCCATGGTTTAAAAATGAGCATAAAAGCTGAAATAATTGACAAATAACCTCAAAATTCAGCTTAACATTTCATAGCGACTCACATTTTCATCAACAAACTCAAATTCCCTCCTAAACTTATTTTTGTTGACAATATATAGTTTTTTTTATTTCCTGAATAATTTGAAAGAGTGGACATGAGCCCTTTCAAGAATAAACGATTCAATTAGTGGTCTCGGTCAGGGCAGGGTTTCAATTTAATCTTGAGGAGGTTTAAATTAATGTGGGAGATATTCACGATCTAACAAGACCAAAAATTTGTAGCAGAGTGCCAAAAATACTGAGTGGGAAAAGTTTCTAGATGATTTTATCAAGACATTTTTGAACGACTTGCGAGATGTTACCAAGGCGCAACAAAAACTTACCAAGTGAGCGGCGGTACCATTTGAAGTCAACAAGGCAACTGAGGCAACAAGAATAAGAGGCGTTGGCGGCGAGGCATTTAGGACCCATGGGCTCATTACTTGTAGAATTAAATTTAACAATAGAGTTCATTTGATTAATTTGATAATTTTACCCGACGAGGCAACCAGCATTAACGTAATTTTAGGAAGAGAGTTTTTGGAAATTTTTAATATCAAGCTGGTCCAGTCGAAGACAATAATGTATGACCGATTGAAACTTTTGCTTTTAAATAAAAAGAATGTTGTCCCAAATGGAACGTATCCCCGTGTACCTGATTTAATTTTGAATAAGCTTGCACAAATGAATGTTTTGAGGCCAATTAAGCCTGTGATAGTAAAAGCCACAGCGCAAAGCAATCTCGGGGACAACGAAAGTCGTAGTTTTATTGAGGAGGGTCTAAACCCTGAATTCGATTTACCACAAATATTTGCCGTTGATATTGTTAGAGATTAGCCAATCCTAGAAATAAACAAGAGTTTAGAGGTGACTGATTATGATGAGGTCAAACAAATAATCGAGGAGAATTATATGGCACCGAAGGATATTGAGATAGAACCGTTCGACTATGAGATGGATATTCATTTGACTTCGGATATACCATTTCACCACTCACCACGACATTTAGCTTATGTGGAAAAGATTGAGGTTCAGAAGAAAATTTGCGATATGATCAAAGAAGGGATAATTACGCCACGCGATTCACCATATGCGTCAGCAATTGTGCTTGTAAAAAAGAAGGATGGAAGTACCAGAATGTGCGTAGATTATCGCGCTCTTACCAAATTAACGATAAGGGATAATTACCCGCTGCCTTTGATTGATGACTGCGTCGAATATTTAGGAAAAAAAAAATAGTTTACGTTGCTTGATTTGAAAAGCGAGTTTCACCAGGTGCGCGTGCCACCCCGATCGCGTAAATTCACCGCTTTTGTAACACCGCATGGGCAATACGAATATCGTCGCATGCCATTTGGATTGAAGAATGCGCTAGCGGTCTTTCAACGATTTATAAATATAATTTTCAAAGATTTTCTGGAAAAAGGTAAAATTATAATTTATATGGATGATATATTGTTGGCAACGGAAACTCTGGCCGAATACAAGAAATTAATGAGAAAAATACTGCGACAATTGGCGCGCCGAGGCTTACTACTAAACTTGAAGAAATGTCAATTTTGTTGAATACGAAAATTATTTACTTGGGGTACTCTGTTACTTCGGAAGGAATAAGACCAAGTGAGGCAATTAAAAAATATCCTATGCCGGAAAATGCTAAGGAAGTACATACATTCATGTTTAGGGCTATTTTCGTATTTCCGTCGGTTTGTCCCGGAGTTCTCGAGAATCGCACGCCCGATGCAAACTCTGTTGAAGGAAAACGTTACTTTTATTTTCGATGAAAAATGCCGAGAAGCATTCGAAAAATTGATGAAATTACTGGTGACTGGCAAAATAGGGGAGGGGTCATCGGAGGGGTATTGATGCAGAAACAAAATGATGGAAAATTTCATCCGACGGCATTTTATTCGAGGGCTACTACGGCGGCAGAGGCCAAATACCACGGTTTTGAATTAAGCACATAAATCCGAGGATTGCCAGATGGGCATTGGAATTTTCAAAATTCACATTTGAGACGAGACATAGACCAGGAATAAATATGGCACATGTAGACGCACTAAGCCGAAGCCACACAAAAAATGAGGAGGAAATAGTGGCCCACGTGGACGTGGAAACACAAAAAGGGGTAGAGGAGACAAAAGTGGTCACGAAATGTAATGTAGCAGCAGTGGATCCAATCAGCGTTGAGATGCAATTATAATTGGCCCAAAACAGGGACGCTAACGCTTTGGCGTTGCGCCAAAAATAAAAGAATGATCCAATGGACAACTACGAACTAGTGGATGGTTTGGTGTACAGGAAAAACGTTGAGGGACATCGTATGATGTACGTGCCGGCATTAATGGAGGATAACATTGTTCAAATTAATCATGAAAAGCTAGCACATCAGGGAGTGGATAAATGTTACGAAAAGGTTCGCGAACACTACTGGTTTCCGAAGATGAAATCCAAATTGCAGTCATTTATCGACAAATGTATCAAATGCATTATGTACGCGGCATCGGTGCGTGTGTCTGAACAGAGTTTGTATTGCATACCAAAGGCACCGATTCCATTCGATACTTTGCACGTGGATAACTTTGGCCCATTACCGGCACTCATGAACAAAAGGAGGCTTTATTGGTCATTGTGAATGCTTTAACAAAGTACGTTAAATTATTTGTGGTAAATTCAACAAGCACCAAAGAGGTTATGTCGTCTCTGGAGAAATACTTCAGATTTTATATTCGCCCACGTAGAATCATTTCGGATCGAGGCACCTGTTTTACGTCGAAAGGGTTTATCGTGAAAGGGTTAATCGGATTTTGAAGGCCGCCCTGGGAAAATTAAGTAATCCCATCAATCACGCGGACTGGTCACAGAAATTACAACAGATTGAATACGCAATTAATAATTCGACGCATGCTACTACGAAAGAAACACCAAGCAAATTATTATTCGGTGCAGAACAACAGTGGACGAACTGTCAGAATAATTAGCTAATAAGCATGCACCTGAGGCACCAACAGATTTGGCGGAGCTGCGAGCGAACGCTCACAACAAAATTACCAAGAGGCAAGTATACGAGAAGAATCGCCATGAGGATCATCAAAAACCAACGAATCGATTCAATGTTGAAGATTATGTGGTAATACGAAACGTGGATACAGTTGTAGGATCAAATAAGAAGCTCATTCCAAAATATCGCGGTTCATATGTGGTTCATAAAGTTTTAGGCAATGATAGATACGTTATCCGAGACATTGAGGGTTGTCAGCAGACACAACTTCGATAAGATGGAGTTGTAGAAGAGAATAAAATGCGTTGGTGGATACCACCGTGCGCGGCCGAAAGTTCAATTGATTATAGTGAAGCGAATGCGATACTGACACCGACGAAGACGATTTCCACGGATTTAATTCCGAGGGAGAAGATGAGGCTAAATTTCTAGGTTACCCCCCCCCCCCCCCCAATCCCTTGGTGATCGGGGTTGATCACTGAGTCAGATTGGCCGAGCTGTAAACTACTAAGCGAAATCACACGTACGCATAGGAAGAGAAGAAATGAGGACGCCATGCTTTTTAATTCATTAGATGGTTAGCATTTATGCTGTGTGGAGAAAACACACAAAAAAAGGAAAAGAAAGATATTCGAGGCTTATTCAATTGCCAGGTATTCTAAATGCGTAAGCATGTAGTGGTATTGAACCCATTTTGTTCTTGCAATCAATAGTTGACATACAAAATGTTGCAATTTCATATCATTTAATTCATGTTAAACCACAAGATTGAACAAACAATAATTAACAAATTACTTTAGACGAATTGTTTCAAGGTAAGTTGGTTTTAGTTAAATTGTTTTAGACGAAATGTTTTAGACGAATTGTTTTTATAAAAATTGATTTTAGGTAAATTTCTTTAGCCGAATTGGTTTAGATAAATTGTTTTATGTACACCAAAAGGCTTGGAAGCTTCAACTCTCAGATAAACTTAATTATTTTGCATATTCCTAATATACATTATACATATTAGGCTAATTGTTATTAATGTACGCCGTACACAAGTTTGTTATTGTGAAATAATTTTTTTTTTTTTCATTTTCCATTAAAAAATAATTTTTTTATTCCATATAACGTTTCATTTGCCTTTTTCCAAGAGGACGCGCACCATAAAAACAAAAAACAAATAAATAAGCAAATTTTGTAAGTAAAACATAATAATAATCATAATCTAAAACCGTAATAATATTTGACAATAAAATTAAACAAAAACAAAAAGAAAATTCCATTTCCCATCTTTTATTTATTTTTTTGGTTAATACACATTTTTATTGCTAAGTAAAATTTTCATTTATTTTGTTAATTTTTATTTTTTAAAAGGTTTCTCGTTTTGGTTATTTTAATTCGTGTTTTTTTTATAATAACACCCTGAAGCCCATATGAACATTTGAGATTTTTCGAACTTAAATTGAGAATCAACGCGTCACTGAAGGACGCGGTGTTAAGATAATTCAATTTTTTTTGCTTTTTTTTGTACATGGAATCGCATTAAATGGCATTTTTAAAATAAACGCTTTGTTTTTTTTGCAATTCGTGGAAAAGTGGAAAATTGGAAATTGTGATTTGGAAAAAATAAAAAAATAATGGGAATAAAATAACCAATATTTATTCATTTCGTTTAATAATTTGGTTTTTAATTTGTTTTTATTGTTGTTTTTAACAAAAATAATTTTATTTTTTATTTAATGGTATTGGTTTAATTTTGCGGTATTGCTTGAAAAGCTAGACTTGACTGTGGGTATATTCCACATGTATAGGCATAAATAAACTTAAGTTATTTATTGGACTATTTCTTAACTAATTATTTGTCAGCAACTAAATTACAGATTAAGGTCTCTCACAGAATTTTATAAACTTCAAAGTAATCCCCCCAGCCAACACGGTGAAAAGTCTGTTGAAAGTAAAAAATTAATAGCAGAATGTATTATTCAAGCCGAAAAAATTATTATAAAATCAGCCTCTAGAATGTTATGTCTGGAGATTGGATTTCTTAATAGGACAAAAATGATAAAAAATTCAGATCAAATTCATAGAAGAAATCTGGGAAAATCGAATTTTTCCAGATTCCCCACTTGAAACATGATCTGAAGTTTCCTTCAATGTTTTAATCACTTCAATGCTGCCCATCTCGGTCCAAAATTCGGTCGCCATAAATCAGTCAACTTGTAACGGGTGCTTGTCATCCCCGTCACAATATAATCTTATCCATCAAATTCGCGTATAAAACTGTACCCCACATTTGAAGATTTTTTTTTTCTTCTAATAAATACCAATTTACATGACTAAATCCGGGTACAGTTCACATTACATTTACATTAATTGTGTTGGAATAATCTTGTCTGTACATATTAAAACATGCACATAAGCAAGATTCATAACCAACAAATAAATTAATGTAAAATCCTATTATCTCCAATGGCACGTTCCCATATGACTTGTGTTTTCATTTATGTTTATTTGCGGAAGCTCAAGTTTCGGTAAACAAACATAAAAACATTTCTTTATTATCAGTGTGGAGACAAATTTGTTTTTGATGAGTCTCAGTTTTCGTTCCGTTTATCTAATTGGGTCATTGTCGATGAAATTGAATTACTCAAGGTAGATAAGCGTGAAAATATAATTGTTTTTTTTTTGCAACTTGGGCAGTTCATGTGGTTACACATGCAGCAAAACGTGCCTCATGTTTTCAGTTCGTTTCATATTGTCCGGAAATTCGGATAAAATGTCAGTGGGGTGATTATGGAATTTTTCAAGTTTATGGGAAGAGAAAAAGAAAAAGAAAATATGTGTTTTTTTTTTTTTTTCTCGATCAGCAGAAAAATTGTATAAAAACTCCACAAAAATTTTATTCGAGGCTTTTTGTTTGGTCAGGTTAGAAGTTCTCTATGTAAAAAAAAAATTTTTTTTGGAAAAATAAATATTTTTTTTTTCAATTTATAAAATTAAATTTTTTTTGTGTTTTTTTTTGCGGTTTAAATTTTGGAAAACAAGGGTAAATATAGAAAAAAAAAAACCAATTCTAACTAAACGAGGTCCAGTCAGTATAGTAGGGAGTCAATAGCCTCATTAGAGGCAGGTGAATGTACAGCTTCAACCGCGTCATTTACCCTTTCTTTTGACTACCTACCCACTGACTAAGTTACTTAATAATTAAACCCTCATCCAGGGACTTGTTAATTAATTTTTTTTTGTTGTGAATTTCCAATAATGTGTGGCTAAGGCCCAAAAACTGTCCATTCATGCTGGACAAATAACTTAGGTTTCTGTTGGTCGCTGTAGACAGGTCCAACGTTTCTAATCCCCAATCCTTTTGTGATCTCAATGATCACCCAATATTTTCGTCCAACCGCGGTATAACTAGGTTTCTCAACTGTGTCACCCCAACCCCACGACTAATTTTACCTCTACCGGCCTTGAGCACAGGTAAATGCCGCAGGGGTGACAACAGCGGTCGAGAAACAATTTCTTAGTAATGTTGAGCTGAGGTAACTCAGTTACTTCATGTTTTCACATTACAAGTGGCGCCCAAAAAGGGGCCAAATAGGCCCGAATTATCTGGTAAATCTGTGTTACCAAAAATATTCAATCGAAATAAATCCCAGTGAGGCTGAGCCTTAAATAAATCTAATATACTTACCCCATTACAATCAAATAATTATCTGATCAAAATTCAGATTCAAAATTGAAAAGTTCGTTTCGTATAAATTTTTATAGTTAGGTTCGCGTCATATTTTCACTTCAGTATAAAGTCGTAATTTTTCATCCTTCGGGATGGGGTCGTCGGTTCGCACATTTAGTATTAAGTTTAGGTTATCGTCCAGGGTATATCTCTAACTACTTATCACGCCTTTGATCTGCAATGGACGGGTATGGAATTCAGGTGTGGTAGTACGGGTAGTCAGTGGATATACTACAAAAACACGAAACGGAACACAACAGCGGGCTAGCTGTTGTCCCGTGTGAAACTTCTCAAGACATTTCTGCCAGAGGCATGGAAATTTGTTCAAGACCAATCCATCAAGTTAACTTTCTACACACGCGGTCTAGCTCTTCTCAATGGGAATGGATGCGGATTGCGAGGAGTTGTAGTTTTGTGCTTGATGGAGCGCACGGGTAAACCCAAATAGGCTGTGTGGTCTGTATTCGCCATAGCAGTGAGACTCACTCGTGTAGAGTTGGAATTCCACTGCGCGATTGGGAATACAGCCAACAGTTCTAACCATTAGAATTACAATCCTTGATTCCTTTCCTTTTTTGACCTGTCTCTGTGATACGACATCACTATTCCAGCATGAATGGAACATTCGTTATAGTATAGGTTAGGGTAGTTAGTTTAGAGTTTGTTTCCTTTTTAGTCTAAGTAAATAATCGATTTAAGGAAGGGCAAGATGATTCCAGCAAAGCTACGTGATAGGTTAGTGGAAGTGAACATCGACGCTTATAAGGTAGCCACATCCTTAACGGATAGTCGTAAACCGCCTACAGCCCACATGGAATATCATGACGGTGAGTTCTACGAACAATTAGATGATCTCACGTGGATACGAGACAGCACGCGTTCACCAACACAACGTCAACCAGAATTCGAGATTGCAACCTGTCAAAAGAAGCTATGGTTGGTGCAGCAGTCTTTGTTAGAGCAAATTCGGACAGGTACGTCAGCTGATGAAATATATCCGAATATGAGAGCCGGAATAATACACATCCATGTGAGGATGATTCCCTATCGCAGTATAGCATGTCCAACACTAAAAGACCGGGTAGAGCGTATTGGAATAATGATGCGCATGGTTCGTCAGATAATCATAGATTTAGATCAAGGGGTGAGTACACCAAACGACGCAGCTGCCAAACTGTCCAGGGTGAAAATAAAAGTTGAAGAGCCCACGAACAGAAGATTAGGAGAGCAAGTGGCACAGATGCAATATCACGAATGGGATACTGCATATGAAGCGGAAGTCCGAATACCTGTAGCCCAAGCTTTTCTATTCGAACAAATCCTAGAGGAAGCGAATGCAGAAATAGTTGAAGTAAGCGAGGAAGTTTTTTGTATTCGAGTAGAACCCGTGTACATAGACGAAAGAGAGGTTCAGGAGGAAGATCTGATACAGGAGGTGAAAGAAATTCAGTTAGAGGAGCAAATTTTTACCGATACCCAAGAGGAATTCACTGAAATAGAGCCCATGAGGGTTTCCATTTCATTGCCAAGTACCGACAAAGATTCTGTGACGCAAGAGGGTCATTCGATATATGAGCCATCAGGGTGTACATGCTCCTCTGCTGAAGAAAACCGCGTTGTGTTGTGCAAATTGCATATTGAGATCAAAGGTAAGTTCAGAACTAAAACCCGAGGCAAGTTCAGAGCTAAGATAAGGCGCAAGATCAGAAGCAAGTTCCGCGGGGTGTCAGGTAGGCGCGCGCGCAAATCACAACTGCGGCGCAAACCGAAGGCTCGAGGCTGGTTGCAGAAAAATTGCAGCACCATTTGCATGATGGTGCACTTTCAAAGATGGGTTCGGGTGTGCGCAACCCGAAGCAAAACACCGGTAGATCATCTACCAGGTGTTTTGGATTTACGGTTAGAGTATGAGGTGTTGGCCAGGTCTAGTCGGCGACTGGTTTCAGAAAAAATATAATTTCTCCGCAGTTACCAGTTTACCTTTACAACACCTACGATTTTGTAAACAGGTGGTGTAAAAGTAAAGTGAAGGCTGGTTTGTTTCTGGTTTATCGCCATAAACCAAGAAACACCAGTGTTTAGAGTTAAAAATTTGTTAGGTTTAGCAATTAGTAGGGGTTAGATAGGGAGTAGATCAAAATAACATAAAATAGAAAATAGAGTAGGGATACTAATCTAGGTAATAAGTTAGTTTGTCGTTTTGAAAGTCAAGAAGCGGTAGGGTAGGAATAATATCTTTGTGGTGCTGTAGATGAGGTATCAGCAGATGGAACAACTACAAACCAAATCTCTACATATGAACCTGCTCAGATGACAACCAACCCATGTTTTAGAGATAATTACCAACTCAGTCTGGAAGCAACCATGGTGGAAACAATAGCAGTGCTTCAAGTTCAAGCAACGAATAAGATCACGAACTAATCACGCCGAATTCGCGGTCAAAGAACTTCTACCAAACTTTTATATCACGATGTCCAAAGAAATACGCAGACATATGGTAGTAGGGACAACACGAAAGCTGATAATTCCAAGTCAGTCACAACGAACGCAAGTATGAGCACAATTAATGGGCACTACGAATGAGTACAACTAGTTCAAATCCTGCAGGCGGGACGCTTCTAGTGAACAACTACGTAAGCTTCGAGTTAAATATGCCATGTGTGACAGCCATATGTATAAAAAAACATCCCATCCGAACAATACTCCAGGATGAAATGCTACATACGTACAACTACTTCAGAATTAATACAAGTATATTTCGAACGAATACGGTATGACGATGAGAAAGCTACGTGATTGCCGGAAAGAAGATCAGAACCAGCCCATAGAAGAGAGCTTTACACCTTACGCGAGAAGATATACAACGATGTAAGGTGCAACCTTTACAACCTGAGGAGCAAGCGATGATCAGTGCCGAATACGACTCACAATAGCATAAACCAATCAGTCGAACACATTATTATATCCGTCGGCCAAGCAAAACAGACATAAAGCAGATCCAGGGGCGGCAGGAAAAGAAAAAGAGGAAGCAGCAGCAGGTGGAGGAAAATTTGGCAAATTGGCCAGAGTGGAGGAAGGAAGGAGATTGAATGGAAAAGAAAAAAAAAGGGGGAAAAGGGGGGAGAGAGTAATAAAAAAAATATATATATATATATATGGAGATTTTTGTTTGTTTTTTTTTACATCCCGACTTACCATCACATTGATTATAATATTATTGTAATGATCAATGTGATAGTAAGTTGAAGATAGAAAGTCCTTAGCTTAAGATAAGGGCAAGTAACTTCAGTAGCTACAAATTAGTTAAGGTTAGGTACGAATTTTGTAGGTTTAGATAGAATATTAACTCTAACGTAGCGTAGGAGTCAGATAGAATAGGGATACTAATATAGTAAATAAGTCAATGATAGAGCATTATTAGGGTTTATTTATTTTTTTTTTATGTTATTTTTTAATAAAGTAGTGTTTCTTTTGATTCCCGAGATTCAACATGAATGGGATAATGATGCTTTGGTGGTTATGGTTGGCGCTCCAGACTTTGGCGCAGACGTATCAGGAATTCCAGGCTCAGCCAGGTATATACATGGAAGACATAGGGCAGGCACTATTAACTAACACGGAATGGAAGATGGTACTGTACTACGACTTAGCTAACTACTGGCATGAGTGGGAATCCCTGTCTTTTATACTGGATCGCATGACGACTGCTTGTCACATCAAAGAAACGTCAAAGAACAACCAGTCCCTCAACAAACCACTTGTGGGGCATTCGTCAGCCTGCAGTCATATGCTAGAATCCATCCAATTTATGATGAAGGGAATAGAAGACCGTAATGTTCTTCTGAAAGTTCCAGTACGAGTAAAAAGAGCACCACTGGAATTCGTGGGAACTTTCCTGAGTGAGGCGTTTGGGGTACTGGACCAGAGGGCAGCAGTTCGGTATGAGGCACAGATCCGGGATCTGCAGGCGGGAATATTAAGCGCAAAACAACTACTGCGGCAACAAACCCACGTATTGGAAGTAACTACTAACCTGGTCCGCAAGCAACAAGAACAGATTCAGCGCCAATATGCCCAGATGCAAGCGGAGATAAGAGCATTAGTGGAACACGCTGAATTCACCGATATGGTTCTCCAGTTAACCACTCACATCCTTCTTTTCAAGGAAATGCAAGAAGCTATGATTGATGTGATGGTAGACTTGCACCAAGGACATCTTAATACCAAGTTGTTGACCCCAGACCAACTCCGGGGCCAACTTAAACAAATGGAGGCATGGACATCGCCCGAGGTACAGGTACCCGATTACCAGCAACATTGGGTTCAGTTGTACCAATTACTAAAAGTCAAAGCACGGCTTGTGGGTAATTACCTTATTTTCGAGTTAAGGGTACCGCTTTTCGGTATTGAAACATACCAGATTTTCAAAAACTACCCAGCACCCACTATGATCCAGGGTCAGATGGTGTATATCCAGCCAACATCCGAAATTCTGCTAGTCAATAGCAAGCGCACCTGGTACTATCTGATGTCTACTAGCGAACTGCAAGAGTGCCAGCGATGGGACCAGAACCAGATAATCTGTTTCCAGAAAGGAGCTCTGTACGTCAACCAGGAGAGCTCGGCACCTTGTGAATTAAGGCTCTTACAAAACGACGATCAGGCAGCAGCTAGGTGTCAAATTAGAACTACTACGACCAAAACATACATAAGAGCTATAAACCAATCCAACAAATGGCTCGTGTCATTAGCCAAGAGAGAAACAATGGATGTAATCTGCAATGAGACACTACAATCTATCACTATAGGTGGAACGGGTTTGTTAAGTCTGGAATCAGGATGTTTCCTCAAAAACAACAAATTTTTATTGAGGAGCATATCAACGCATACTTCCGAACAACCTGCGCAATTTATACCCCATTTTAACCTCAGTCAACAAATGGGACCAACGATAGATCTGGAAACGGTCAACCTAGAACCAGAGGTACAGAAGATGTTAACAGCCGTCCAGATGTTGCACCGCGAAGAGTCATGGTACCAAATGAATATCCATGATTTTCCTCAATATGCGATATCAGGGGCCCTACTCATTCCAGTTGTTTTGCTACTTGTTGCATGGTACCGGAGACGACAACTCGCTCAAATGTTGTTCCAAATAAGTCAGCGCCGACCAGCGGACAACAACATTTTACCGACGACAACTGCCTATCGCCGCCGAAGCATAAGTTAGTCGTATTTTCGTTAGGTAATAGTTAGACAGAGTAGAATAATAATAATTAGGTTTAAAAAGGCAACAGTGAAATTGGAATTAAAATCAAAATCAGCTGATTATATTTTCTAAACTTAAAGTAAAATAATAATGATAACAATAATATATTTCTCCTTGCAATTTGTCATATTATAAAACAATTAATTAGTTAGAATATAATTTCGCTTTATAAAAACACAATAATTGTCAGGAAAGAAAACTGTTTGCCTTAGGTTAATTACATTAATAGTTAACTTATAACACTAGAATAGCTCAAAGTCGAGGCTGTCTCAAATTTAAACTATTCTTAGCAATCAACCTATTTTTGTAAGCACTGATACAAGAAACAATTAACACTCACAAGAAGCAGGTTAAAGTTGAGACAGCGCCGTTCTTATTTACTAATATAGCGTTAAGTAGGATATATAGTTAGATTAGAAAATAAATTGTTTTTATGTAAATAATGAGCGTTAAATTTTCATTTAAAAATAAAGGTATATACTATTGAAAAAAAAAAAAAAAAAAAAAAAAAAAATATAATTTTTCGCTCAATTATAATTTTTTTATTATCAACAGTAGTATATTTTAAAAAAATATCGTATATAAAAATATAAAAAAAAAAAAAAAAAAAAAAAAAAATAATAATAATAATAATAATAATAATAATAATGAGAAAAAAGAAATATATTATATTAGGAAATTAGTATTAAGAAATTTATATAATTCCAAAATTTGTAAATCTATTGTTGGCCCGGCTTGAGACTATCTCAGGTTGTGGGGCGTCCCCACGTTGGGTTGATACAAATTGAAAAAAACCTGACGGAAGCATCCTATCCCCGCCAAACAGAGCATGAGATCTCCTTTCATCTCAGGGATTGGGTTTTCCCCACGCTGTAACGGGTGCTTGTCATCCCCGTCACAATATAATCTTATCCATCAAATTCGCGTATAAAACTGTACCCCACATTTGAAG
The DNA here is from genome assembly GCA_963556165.1 of Tipula helvola. NCBI lineage: Eukaryota > Metazoa > Arthropoda > Insecta > Diptera > Tipulidae > Tipula > Tipula helvola. The sequence goes on from OY744483.1 coordinate 279,452,530, forward strand.
ATTTTTTTTTTTCTTCTAATAAATACCAATTTACATGACTAAATCCGGGTACAGTTCACATTACATTTACATTAATTGTGTTGGAATAATCTTGTCTGTACATATTAAAACATGCACATAAGCAAGATTCATAACCAACAAATAAATTAATGTAAAATCCTATTATCTCCAATGGCACGTTCCCATATGACTTGTGTTTTCATTTATGTTTATTTGCGGAAGCTCAAGTTTCGGTAAACAAACATAAAAACATTTCTTTATTATCAGTGTGGAGACAAATTTGTTTTTGATGAGTCTCAGTTTTCGTTCCGTTTATCTAATTGGGTCATTGTCGATGAAATTGAATTACTCAAGTTAGATAAGCGTGAAAATATAATTGTTTTTTTTTTGCAACTTGGGCAGTTCATGTGGTTACACATGCAGCAAAACGTGCCTCATGTTTTCAGTTCGTTTCGTATTGTCCGGAAATTCGGATAAAATGTCAGTGGGGTGATTATGGAATTTTTCAAGTTTATGGGAAGAGAAAAAGAAAAAGAAAATATGTGTTTTTTTTTTTTTTCTCGATCAGCAGAAAAATTGTATAAAAACTCCACAAAAATTTTATTCGAGGCTTTTTGTTTGATTTTTTTGCTAACCGTCAGGTTAGAAGTTCTCTATGTAAAAAAAAAATTTTTTTTGGAAAAATAAATATTTTTTTTTTCAATTTATAAAATTAAATTTTTTTTGTGTTTTTTTTTGCGGTTTAAATTTTGGAAAACAAGGGTAAATATAGAAAAAAAAAAAAACCAATTCTAACTAAACGAGGTCCAGTCAGTATAGTAGGGAGTCAATAGCCTCATTAGAGGCAGGTGAATGTACAGCTTCAACCGCGTCATTTACCCTTTCTTTTGACTACCTACCCACTGACTAAGTTACTTAATAATTAAACCCTCATCCAGGGACTTGTTAATTAATTTTTTTTTGTTGTGAATTTCCAATAATGTGTGGCTAAGGCCCAAAAACTGTCCATTCATGCTGGACAAATAACTCAGTTTTCTGTTGGTCGCTGTAGACAGGTCCAACTTTTCTACTCCCCAATCCTTTTTGTGATCTCAATGATCACCCAATATTTTCGTCCAACAGCGGTATAACTAGGTTTCTCAACTGTGTCACCCCAACCCCACGACTAATTTTACCTCTACCGGCCTTGAGCACAGGTAAATGCCGCAGGGGTGACAACAGCGGTCGAGAAACAATTTCTTAGTAATGTTGAGCTGAGGTAACTCAGTTACTTCATGTTTTCACATTACAAACTTCATACACTAGACAAGCAACGACTTCTATCAAAACCCACGTTCCTACTGCAAGTAATACATGTGTTAAATACATGTATTAAACTATTCGTGTACAACAATAATTTATGCATTTGGTGTTTAAAATAGGGCCAAACTGCCAGAACCTGTCAAAATCAACGAAAATGTTTCATATGTCAAAAAAAACGGTTTGGATCGGAAGCATCACAGTCTTCTACATTATTCTAATAATTATGGAAATAATTCAAGTAAGGCCGTTAGTGCATCAGTGGCAAATGTTAAGGCGAATGGTGATAATTGTTATAACATATTATCTTCCTTTTAAGAAAAACTTTGTTCCTTACACTAAAATCTAGGAAATAGATTTTTGAAAATTGACGATTTGCAAAAAGTCCGCGATACTTTCGAAGTAAAACATTTCTTGAATGATAACCCGGTAATTGGTGTATTGAAACCTAAAAAGGGTAATCAACGGTTCGCTTTAACAAATCGGCCGTTTATTTGTAACACTGCCGATTTGTAACAGGAATACTCATTTTATTTATGACCGTCCTGAATTTTTAAATATGAACTCCAGGCAACGATTTGAACAAGTGAAACAACTTCAATTATGTTTGAAGTGTTTAAAACTCAAACATAGATGGCCGAATTGTAAATCAGGGTATTGCAAAGTATGTCAACGAAAACATAACAGTTTGTTACATTTTGACAAACAAGAAGTGAATAATAACGCAAGAAGTTATGATCAGCAGTGCTATATTATTAGTGGTAATGGAAGTAGTCAAACTAGTGAAGTGACAAATATAAAATCAATTGAAACAGTTGGATCTGATCGAATTAATATTACTGCTGCTGTTTATACACCAACAACCTCATCTAAATCACAAATAGTATTATCAACAGTACAAATTCGCATTTGTGACAATTTTGGAAAATTTCATACTGCACGAGCATTATTAGATTCCGCTTCTGTGAATAATTTTGTTACTTATGAATTTGCGGAAAAGTTGAAATTTAACAAACAGCTAGTAAAAGCATCAGTTGGGGGATTAAACAACATGAAGACGGATGTGAAATTCAAAATCAAAACCGAAGTTAAAGCTAGAGTGTCAAATTATCAGGATAAATTCGAATTTATGGTGGTTCCTGTTATTGCCAGTAGATTACCGTTAGAAAATATTGATGTGTCACAATGGAGATTTTTAAATGGGATGCCAACCCTGGTCCAGTTGATTTACTTCTTTGAGCTGAAGTATTTCATAAAATATTATATAGCAATCGACTTGAAGTTAGTGATTGTATGTCCGAATTTCATGATACAGCTTTTGGTTGGATAGTGGGTGGTAAATTGGAACAAGAAACATCATCCAATTGTTTTTTGTCGACATACGATAATGATCCTGAAGAATCAGTCAATCGAATCATTGAAAAATGTTGGGAAGCTAAACCACAAGCAGTTCGTCGTTTCCACTATTTGGAACTTAACTTTACTAAAGATGACGGATTAAAAAACAGTTATGTTGAATTTATGCGGGAATATAAAAGGTTGGGACATATGAAAAAAATCGAGCCTAACTGTAGTTTACAACATAGTTATTTTATACCGCATCATGCTGTCGTGAAACCTAGTTCAACTACAACCAAATTACGTGTTGTATTTGATGCTTCTGCAAAGACAACTTCTGGTCTCTTTTTAAATGAAGTATTATTAGTGGAGCCAAAGGTTCAGCTTGACTTGTTTCATACAGTATTTCGTTTCCGAACCTATATCTATGCCTTTACGGCTGATATAGAAAAAATGTACCATCAAATATTGGTATCTAATCATCATACTCCATATCAGCGAATACTTTGGAGAGAAGATCCATCACGGCCTCTTGAAGAATATGAATTATTGACAGTTACATATGGAACTGCCTCAGCGCCATATTAGCTATGAAAACTTTAACGAAATTGGCAGCACACGAATTCAAAAATTATCCGATGGCAGCAAAATCATTGAAAGAAAACTTTTACGTCGATGATGTTTTGGAAGCAAGTAATGACATTGAACGGGCAATTGAACTACAACGTCAATTAATTGCAGTATCATCATGTGCTGGCATGAACCTACGTAAATGGGTTACAAACGATGATCATTTAAAACGAGATATTCCTGTAGATGAAGCAATGACGGAATCAATAGAATGCATAAAAACGTTGGGCATACATTGGGATGCAAGGGACGATAAATTTCAATTTAATATTAATTTAACTGAAGAGCCATATAAGATTACGAAACGAAATGTGTTGTCATGTATTGGAAAATTATTTGATCCATTAACAGGAAAACTAATTATGAAGCAACTATGGTTGCTCAAATTACAATGGGACGAAGAGTTAACAGATCCATTAATGGAGAAATGGCAATTATTCTATAATCAATTACTGAATATCAACAATGTTAAAATACTAAGATGTGTTATGCAGATCAATTTAGTAAAAATCGAAATACATGGTTTTGCAAATGCCTCAATGGTGGCATATGGAGCATGCTTATATGTACGGTGCGTCGATAAATCAAATAATAAAACCTTTAATTTGGTGTGTAGTAAATCTAGGGTCGCACCATTGGAAGTTCACTCAATTCCACGCTTGGAATTAAATGCTGCTTTACTGTTGGCTAGATTGAAGTTGCTGCAGTATTGGATATTTCAAATGTTCTCAGTTATTTTGTGGTCAGATTCCACAATTGTTTTACAATGGCTGATGATGGTACCTTACAATATGAAGACGTTTGTGGCACATAGAGTAGCGGAAATACAAAAACTAACTACAAAAATGTTATGGTGTTATGTTGAGGGTAAAAAGAATCCTGCAGAGGTGCAATGCCGGAAGATTTTTTGAACAAATGAGGAGTGGTACAGTGGGCCCAGATTTCTATTGACTGATGAGGATGATTGGTTTCAATTCAACATGTGGTGAAATGTATTCAAAAGGTGGTTGAAGTATCAGAAACGAAAAGTGCTACGTATATATTTTTAGCAGTGAAGTTAGAAGATATTTTGAGATCCAAAACATTTAGTTCTTATACAAATCTGTTACGTTGGACTGCTATCTTCTACAGGTTTATAAGCCATTGTCGCAAATCAGCATGTAGACGATTTTGCGGACTAATCAATTTGGATGATCACGATGGAGCTTTAAAATTGTTGTTTAGAATAATGCAGCATGAATATTTCCAAGAAGATATTGATTGTATATACAACGGAAGCGCTACGTGTCAAAAAGAAGCAAGTTGGCTCCATTAAGTCTTTTTTTAGATGAGGAAAATTTGATGCGTGTTGGTGGACATATTAATAAATCTTCCATATCATTTCGTGAAAAACATCAATATTTGTTACCACATCTGACATCACCATGTATCAAGTCAATTGGGTATACATGTTCATATTTCTAATCAGCATTGTGGAGTTCAGCAGACTTTGACGACGTTGAGACAGAAGTATTGGTTTCTGAAAGGTTTCAGCTACGTGAAAGGAGTTCTAAGTAAATGTAAAGCATGTTTCAAGGCCAAGGCTAAACCATTGAAACAATTATTGGGGGAATTGCCAAAATTTCGTTTGGAATCTTGGAGATCATTTTGTAATACGGAAGTAGATTTTTGTGGACCATTTTTAATCCAATATAAGAATCAACGAAAGGATACATATAATAAGGTATATGTCTGTATGTTCATTTGCATTTCAACAACAGCCGTTCATTTAGAGATGGTAGAAGATGTAACAGCGGATGCCATCATAGCATGCATGAAACGATTTTGTAGTAAAAGAGGCAAACCAGCTACAGTGTGGAGTGACAACGGCACTAATTTTGTTGGTGCGAATAATCGAATCAAAGAAATGGAAATATTGTTAGCCAAATCGAATGAATAAATCATGAAAGCATGTATTGATAATGGATTCAAGTGGAATTTCATACCTCCAAGAACGCCAAACTTCGGTGAACTGTGGGAGTCTGGAATAAAGATATTCAAGCAGCATTTGAAAAGAATTGTGGGTTCAAGAATCATGACTCTAGAATTCCTGTATACGCTAATAGTCATATAGAAGGAGTTATGAATTCCAGACCATTGACAGCGATGTCGTCAGATCCAAATGATTTCGAACCATTGACTCCGGGTCATTTTTTGATTGGGTCTGCAATAAAGTCAATAATGAAATCAGACGTTACAGCAATTGCAACAAATCGGTTAAATCAATGGAAGCAACTTATACAAATCGTTCAACACTTTTGGAAACGATTCAAGTGTGAGTACATTAGAAGTCTTTAACAACGAAATAAAAATAATACACCAGAACTAAGTCTTTGTGTGAACGATTTGGTGTTGATTATTGATGAACATCTCCCGAGTACTCATTGAATGATGGGTAGAGTTCACAAGGTGTTTCCAGGTGCTGATGGATATGTTAGATGTGCAGCTATTTGAACAAAAGGCGGTATAATTGAACGAGGAATATCAAAATTAGAAAGGTTACCATTTGAAGTAGACCAGGGTGTACAACAGTCAGAAACAAGTAGTGGAAACATGAAAATTATTTAAGTGATAAATTGTTAACGTAGCTATAGAATTTTTAATTATTATTTTTGATTTTAAAACTGTGTATAACAATATTGTACTGGATGGTGCTTGCATTTTAAGAGGAATCATGTTCAACATTTAAAAGGTGGGAGGATGTTGAAATATTATTCAACATTTTGTCTTGGTTGAAATTGGTGTTTTGGTTATTTTGAGTGTTGGAGTACTAGTATTGAATTATATACAGTCCATTTTGGAAATATAATTGGCAACTTGATTTTGGTTAAAATTATTCCAACAGTTAGGGTTTGCTTGCATTTTAAACAACAAATGTGCTGGAGTTGTGAAACGTAGCAACCCTCAGTCAAGAAGGAAAATAATAGAATCTTCTCAATCATCTGGAACATCTTTGAACGAAATAGAAGATTATAAAACGACCCATAATAATTGTAAGTTAGTTCTTTACTAAAATCGTACAAGCTACTGGCGGGAATGAGGATATCTTACCACGGTCGACATCCAGCAACACAAGTGGCGTAAACGCAAGATTAGTAGGGATTTCAACAAGATATTTGGGAAGCTCACAAAAACAACCCAAATCCTTAGACATTTTGATGATCGTAAAGCATTTTAAAAATTATCAATGCTGGTACGTCGAGCTCCATTCGAATAAGTGGATACACTCATGAATGATTTGGTTGTAGCACTCAACATACAAATGTTACAAGAAGGAATTACATACACCCAAATAAAATATAACACCAACAAATAAGCCATTGGATGTTACAACAAATTTGGTCCAGAAGTCATATGACCACATAGGAAATGCCGGAGGATTGGAAGGATGTGGTGATCGATCTACTCAAAGGCGTGTGAATAGCAGCCCGATCTTTCCAGAACCACTGAGAGGAAAGTTACTATAGAGGAAGTCCTGAATTCTAGAAGATGTTCAAGTTCTCCATTGTATCCAGCTGTACGAAATACTGAAAACCAAAGCTTGAGTCGAATACTATAACTTTACAATATTGATGGTACACACATTTTTAAATTTTTTTAAAAACTTTTTTTACTAAACGTCGATGATGGCCTAACAAGCCGAAATCGATCGAGTGATTTTTTACACCTTTTGTAATTTTGCAAAATATTTAACAAGTGTTTTTAAAAAAAAATTAAAAATGTGTGTATTAAGTGTGTTTCGCCAAGTGCCTATGGCAGAAAGTGTAAAAAGTATGAAATATTGATGGTGAATGTGCAGCGGACATGATCTTATCTCCACAAGAAAAACGGGAAGATGAACCTTTTGCTTAATTTTAAAATTATTAAATTATTTTTTGCTCAAACCCACAAAATATACAATATTAACGACCTTATCCCGTAAAATGCCCAGCATTGTTTCCTTAATTATTTTCTGTAAAATGCCATAGTTTTACGCTTAATTTAGCCAAGCAGTCGGAGGTAGTTATAGGTTGATAAAATACAAGGACGGCAAAAATTGGGAAGATCGAAATTTTATTATTATTCGTAATTAAAAATTCTTACCTTTCATGACGATAAATCCGGTTTAAAACAATTGAATGTATCTAATGCTGTTCTATTTTTATCACACGTGACACTTTTTCACTCAATAATCACTAACTATTTACAGACCATTCACTCATTATTCACTCAATTTTCACTAATTGTTCACTTGCAATAACAACCCAACTTTTATTGGTCGTTTCACCATTTAACTTACAACGAAATACAGTTTTTAATAGATCAAATATGATTAAATGTTATTACCGAACTGACCGTGTCTCGTCACAAAAAAAGAAACAAATGCGGTTATTCAAAAACAAAAATAATGAGTGAAACAGGTTTTGTTTTGTATCATTCTCGTTTTGTACTATAAAGGCAAATACAACAACAAACTAATGAATTGACTTAATGATGAGGGCAAGTATCAAAATTATGTTCGTATTCAATTACCGATTATTACAGGGTGTTAATTCTTAAGTTGAATCAAAAAGTTGCCAAGTAATTTTCAATCTAAATATTCACATTCATATATTACGTTACCAACTTTGGTAGTTGTTGGGATGCAGCCGAAGGTTTTATATTTTCTCAAAATTTCTTAGTGCTGTACAATTTCCCAAGTTGTAGTTGAAAGAATAAAACGCTCGGGTTTTATTTTGCAGAGTTGCTGATTGGCTTATTGATTTTTTTATTTATTATAAGTTAATTTCGGTTCGGTTAATTTATTTGTAAAATTATTAATACGTTAGTTGTGGTTAAGCAATAAATGTTATTGTTGACAGTATTAAACAAAAGCTGTTTAATTTGTTGAATTTAAAGTCTCAGCAATTGACTCAAAAACATTGACACAAAAGGCAGTCGGCAACCTTACAGTGCATAAAATAAATACGGCAATTAATCATTAATTATTGTGATTCATTCAAAATGTTCAACCTCTGGGAAGTTTGTAAATAATTCTGTTTCTGAAATATGTTTAATATGTAACAGAAAATGTGTGAAAATGAAAAGCCACACTGTGGGAAAATAACAAATCAAATTTCAGTTGTATTTTTTTAACAGACATATCTGAAGTCGCCATTAGTAGAGAGAAGGAGGCTCGAGTGAGACACTTGGGTTTAATACAAAACTCTATTGTTGTTACTTTTGGAAACTTACCCGACTAAAGGAGTGCGTTCCACCATCTGGTAATGGCTTATTTTGCTGTATTTTTTTCACACGAATGTTTTGAATGAATCACAGTAACAACATTGTCGTGAAGGTAAAAATCTTCTTGCAAACACTGCCATAATGACTGATTTTACAAAGTTACTTTTTACAGCGATGGCTAATGACAAATTACTTCAATATATTTATTTTCTTATATGGCAAAATGGATGACAAATACTGATTACATAAAAATCTTGATGATAACGACGTAATTCGGAAAAATCTCGGTGACGAAATAAATGATAACAATGTATACAAATAAGCGGGGTGCTTAATATACAATAACTTAAATTTAAGCTTTAGCACAAATAGCTAATTCGAGGATATGTCATTAATGTCACACCAAGTATAGAACCCTGAACACTTGATACATGATCAAACTTCCTTAAGGAATTAACGTACCTAATGCATGGGTTAAAAGTCAACATTAAACACCACCTGGACTGGTAGTCTGCATTATGTATAAATATGTCTCCATAGGTAAATAAGGGCAAAATCAAACTTATCACCAACAGTAACTTGAGTGGAGGAGGAGTTATACCACTCAGTTTCGTAAGAGAGTACAACATGAAGTTGACCTTACGACAATTCTGATTAATAAGTGCATTCCATGTCAATGTACTGTTAAATATCATCCCAAGATTACGAACAGCATCAGATACTATTAACCTCTCACCACTTATTATTATAGGGGGCAATTCAATATCAACCTTTCTTTTATAAATTGGTAGAACGCCGCATTCAAAATTAAACCATTTGGCTCGATACAACTAGAAATTGACTCTAAATCATGATTCAAATTACTACAAATATCTTCTACGCTACTCACTGGACATGATACCTCGAGTATTTAATGCGTGTCGGTAGGGTATTGATGTATAATGAGAATAACAGAGATCCCAATACAGAACGAACCCTGCGGTACGCCTGATGTTATTAATACTGGCGTTGATAATCCTTGATGTTTAACTACACGGTGTTTGTTTGCCAAATAAGATACTATACGGCGAGTAGAGTACTCGGAAAACTTAAAGTAAAGCCTAAGCTTTTACGCAAGTAAAACATGATCAATCGCTTTGGAAAAATCAAGGCATACCAACACAGAAACATGAGACTGAATGGACAGGAATGGATCTAAAAATTTATTATCATAAAGGTTCACTTTGGCAGTAAAATTTTAACCAACCTAGGTACTATACTATCATGGCCGGTAGCATTTGACTTAACATGGTCGATCGCCAAATCAGTGTTGTGCGTCTACACGTAATTTAAGATTGTCTACATGTAAGTGTCGACAATAGCGTAGACAATAGTTTTTGACGTAGACAATGTAGACAATGTGTAGACAATGTATAAAATCAAAGACAATTAAATTTTTCTTGTTATTTTGTTCTATGTATAGATTTAATTACCTCTGCGAACTACGCTTATATTTGAAGTTCCTAAATCAACCATATATCTAGGATTGATAACCTAGAGCAAGGAGATCAAAAATAAAACATTTTAGGTTTAACGAAGTACTATATGCTATAATTTCTCAGGGATACGAAAAGAATGCTAAGAATAATGAGGAGGGACATATGAAACGAAATTGCGAGAAGTTTAAAGAATGGTTGAAAAATAACAAGACATTTGGTAAAATCACCGAAAAAGAACAAGTTAATGTAATTGAAAGCGGCTCGACAGAATTTTTATTTGTAACCTCAAAATTGAAAGATGGTTGGATCATCAACTCCGGTGCAACTTGTCACCTTAGTTGAAACAAGAATATCTTTACCGAGCTGGATTCAAATTATCGTGAAAAAATTTTCGTTGCTAATGGACAGCAACTAAATGTGAACGAAAAAGGATCGGTTTCAATTGAAGTATGAATATGATAGGTGAAAAGAATAAAGTGACAATCCAAAACGTGTAATGGGTCCCATCAATAAGTGGAAATTTACTTTCTGTTCGCAAGTTAATTGCCAAAAGTTTTGCTGTTTCGGTCACCTCGGATCAATGCTGTGTTATTGGTTTTGGATCAAAGCAGGTGGCAATTGGAGAGGTGCGTGATAACTTATACATTCTAAAGGAAGTTGAACGAGCATATAAGGCTGATGAACATCAGAGAAAATGCGCACATTATTGGCACAAGATTTTCGGACATCGTGATATCGAAGTGATGAAATCATTGTGATTTTCTGGATTGTTCAAGGACATTGAATTTTCGCCATGTGGCGGTCGAAAACTAAAAGTCGCGTAAAAGCTGTTCTAGATCTAGTTCATTCAGATGTTTGCGGGCCAATGCAGACACAAACGCCATCTGGCAAGCGATATATTTAGATGTTTATAAATGATCACTCAAGATACACTGTGATCTATCTTCTGAAAAATAAAAATGAAGTATTCGAAAGATTTACGGAATATGTTGCAATGACGCAAAATATATGTTTGGCCGCAAAGTAAAGGTTCTTCAAACAGATCGAGGTGGTGAGTACATCAATCAAGATTTTATGAAATTTATGGCGAAAGTGGGAATACACAGTCAAAGAACAGCGCCATTTACGCCAGAACAAAATGGTGTAGCAGAGATAAATAATCGCACTCTAGTTCAGATGGCATGGTGGATGCTCATGGATGCGGGGCTAGAAAAGAAATTTTGGGGTGAAGCGGTTACAATGGCCAAGTATATTCAGAACCGTTTGCCAGGAAATGATTACAATAAGACACCATTTGAAAATTGGTATATCAAAAAGTCAAGTGTTTCATATTTTCGGAAATTTGGTGCAATTTGTTATGTACACGTGCCAGACGAGAAGCGGTGAAAACTGGATTCGAAGGCTATTAGAGCCATTTTAGTATTTTAGTTGGGTACGACGAGGAATCGAAAGCGTTCAGGTGTTACAATCAATCAAATGGAAAGGTTGTTATCAGCCGTGACGTAAAATTTGTCGAAAAATTCGACAACTGGTATTTTGATGAGAAAAATGAAGAGAACGTGGCGGAAACAACCCAAAGTGGAAGTAAAAACTACGTAGAAGATATTAGTTTCAATGCAGATACAAGTATTAGTAATCATGACAGCGAATTATATTTTAATGGAATCGATAATTCTGTTGAGGGAGAACCACATCGTATTGATGTTGAAAATCTGTCTAAGGTCCAACTGAAGGACACGCGAGGGTTTAGAATGAATCACTACATCAAGCATTAGTCCATGCGAAATTTAAACAGAGTATAAATGATCCGTGCTTGTACATATTGAATCAAGGCGGAAAGATATGTTATGTTTTAGTATTTAGTGTATGTTGACGACCTGATTATAGCCAGTAAATATAGCCAGTAAAATCAGATGAAATACGTTGAAGAAGTTTTAAAATCGAAATTCAAAATCATAAATTTGGGAGATATTAAGCACTATCTTGGACAGGAAATTACCAGGGATAAAAATAGGAATTTTCAAATAAGCCAGACCGGTTATATAAATAAAATGGTTGCTAATTTTGGTCTTTCAGACGCGAAAATGTCGAAAATTCCACTCGATTCAAAAGTGAAAATTAGTCAGAATTGTTACTAAAAAATGATAGTTACCAGAAACTTATCGGATGTTTGCTGTATAATTCAGTAACCTCTTGGCCTGATATTTCAGCAAATGAATCAATATTAGCACAACGTACAAGCAAACCTACACAAACTGACTGGATGGAGTGCGTGTTATTAAATATTTAAAAGGGACATCAGAATTAAAATTAGTGCTGAATAATAATAATAATGAACTCCATGGATATGCTGATGCGAACTGGGCTGAATGCCAGACAGATAGAAAGTCCAACAGTGGATACATATTTTTTGTGTTTGGAGGCGCAGTAAGCTGGTCATGCAAAAAACAAACGTGCGTGTTGCTTTCATCAACTGAGGCTGAGTGTGTTTCTTTGTCGGAGGCATGCAAGGAAGCAATTAGGATTAGACGGCTATTAATCGATTATGGTGAAAAATTGGATATGCCACCAACAATATTTGAAGACAATCAAAGCTGTTTGAAGTTGATCGAAAATCAAAAACTTTCGAGCTGATCAAAACATATTGATACTAGAAGGCACTTCGTCAAAGACCATGTAGATAGGAAAGAAGTTGCATGCATATATTGTCCAACCGAAGAAATGTTAGGTGACATGTTGACGAAGCCTTTAGCAGCAAATCAACTAGAAAAATTAAGATTATTATGTGGTTTATTGGAAACTAATAATTGAGGGAAGTGTTAAATTTATTTATGAAATCAATTTGTTCAGAATGGCTGGTCCGACTTCGATTTTTTTTTTCGCCAATCAGTTTCTATCATAAAGGCGGAGATTTGAAAATCTTTTGGAACCTGTACGTCAAAAGAATCGGATACCTGCCATACTAATTGGCCCAAAATACCTGGTTATATAAATATTTACCAATTTTTATATATGAATTTAGAGTTGGGCAGTGAGTTTCGGGTTGAGTTGAAGGTTCAATTAGGAGTCAATTTGTGGGTTGACTTTAAGTTGAGTTGGAGTTGCGATGGAGTTGGACTAGTATAATGTGAACAGTTGAACAATTTTTTACACGTATAGTATACTGAGGATTGAGTTTGGCGTAGCGTTTACGGTTGAGTTGAGTTCCGCTCGCGGGTTGAACTGGGGTTGAGTTGGGGTTGGATTAGGGTTTAGTGAGCAGTTGAGCAATCGATATAAATAAAAGTGAGTATTTTTATGTGTGTACACTATACAGTACTACAGGTTTTCCACTTCAAATTGAAATTTTTACATTTCAAGTTGAACCTATGTAGCAAATTATATGTATGGCCATTAGGATTCATTTCTTAATGGATTTTAGGGGAATTTGACATCGATGGAATTGGAATTATTAAATGATTATCGGATAAGCTTCTGGAATATGGTCTATTTCTCACCCGATTACGATGAAATTCGACATGTGCGTTGGAAATGGGATTCTAAAATGATTTTTGGATAAAGTTCTGGAATATTATTTTAGAATCCCATTACCGCGATAGAGGTTGTCAAACTTCACTAAAATCCATTATGAAATAGATAAGTTTGATCCTAATTGGCCATACATATAAATTTGTTAAATGTTCAACTTGAAGTGTAAAACCTGTGTATGCGTAAGATATTTAAACAAATCCACACACCTTGACTGATTTGAACCAAACTATGCACAAATATTGTTTTTGGAGGTTGAGCTGAAGATTGACTTGAGATGTTCAATTAGGGATTGATTTGGGAGTTGAAATAATTTTGAAGGCCTAAGTTCTGATCACCTCATGAGGTTTCACCCCTTTATATTTTTAACGTTATTTTAATTGGTTTGTTATTTCCTGTATATTAGCGTGTAAATAAGCGTTTTTTTCACAAAAATGTTGCTGGTCCCTTCTTTGCTGGTATCTTGGTAGCCTTGCAAAACCTACTAAACTGTTAGTCATACGTTTTATTTGGGCTGCCTTTTCAAATTAAAATTTAAGTATCGTTTATTTACTCTTCCGGTTGCACTTATCGAATACTGGTATGATTATCTATGATTATACATGAATTATTGAATTCTGACATCATAAAGTCAAACGCTGTTTGAAGGACATCAAAATTCGATATATCATCCCAAAATTCGAGATGTTATGTCAGATTATTTCATGATATATCCAATTCTGATGTGACATCTCGAATTTTGAGATGATATATCGAATTCTGAAGTATGATGTGTCAAATTCTGATCAAAACATGTCGAATTTTGACCGAATATGTCCAATATGGAAAAGTTAAAATATCGACATGAAATATAAAATTTGACTTTTGATATCGAATTCTAAAACCAAAAACTTGACTTCTGAAGGCTTTATAACAGATTTATAAAATTGTTGACATAACGAATTCTGATGTATTGAATTTGGATAATATGAATAACTCAAATTTTGCCTTGACATATCGAATTCTGGCATCAATTATTTAATTTTGACATGATACCTTAGACAGACGCAAAATTGGTCGCGATTTTCATTTATCCCGATTGACAAAAATCGCGTTCTGAAAACGAAATAATCCTGTTCTTGTACAAATCGTGTAATGTCAGGCAGGCAAAAATCCTTTAATAATCTAGAATTCGCGATTATTCCGTTTGTGTCTGCCTACGGTATAAGATATACAATTCTGGCATTATAAATTCATATTCTGACATGTTATATCAAATTTTTACGTCGTATGTAAAATTCTAACACCAAAAATTCAAATTCTGATTTCAGACATCGAATTTAGACAGCATTCTCTAATTTTGACAGGACAAATCGTTTCTGGTTTGATACATCAAATTCTGAAATAACATACAAAAAAAATTCGGGTTAGGCTGTGTCTTCTACACGGCCGTAGGTGTTTTCCGTGATAACGTTTGTATGCGGTACGAAAAATGGCACGATGTATGGGTTTGTTAAAATAAATTTCTTTATTATTAGCATCATGAAATGAGAGTACAATGGTCGTTTGCAAACTATTATGTGTCCTTGATGAAGACGAATTCGGGTTTAGCGATGAAATCGATGTTGAAATCGCCACAGAGTACAAGAGGTATATCGGAGTTCACACTGACATATGGCGGTACGTACTGGCTCCCGGAGAATGCCTCATCTGCTCCTATCAGATGAGGCATTCTCCCTTTACAGTGCTCGCTAGCATTGTAAATTGCCACTTTGTAGATCTAAATTTTAATTAATATTTATGTGGAGATTAATTATTTTAATTTACAATCAATTATCTGCCACAGTTTCTTTATGCACAAATTAAAACTAGAACTGCTCTGATCAGATGAGGCGTTCTCTAGCTACAGTGCTCTCAAGCATTATAAATCGCTATTTTGTAGTTTGTAATTTTAATTAAAATTTATGTGGTTATTAATTATTCTAATTTAAAATAAATTATCTGCTACAAGTTCTTTACGCACAAATTGACACTAGAATGGCTCCGATCAGATGATGCATTCTAGTGTTCTTAAGCTTTGTAAATCACCATTTTGTAGATTTTAAATTTAATTAAAATTTATGTGGAGATTAATTATTTTAATTAACAATAAGTAATCTGCCACGGTTTCTTTACGTATAAATTGACACCAGAATTGCTCCGGTCAGATAAGGGATTCACATGGTTAATTGTAAATTGCTGTTTTGTTCTTTATAATTTTAATTAAAATTCATGTGGTGATTAATTAATTTAATTTAACATATTAAATTTAATTTAAACATATAATTGACCACTACCGTTTTTTTACGGAAAAATTGACACTATCGGATCTCCGATCGGATGAGCCATTCTCTCGTTTCACTGGTTCAAGCATTTAAATCGGTCGAAATCAGAGGTTCGCGGCGCGGGTTCCTTTGCCGCCTGATGACGTCATTGCGATAATATTATAGGTGAGGCATAAAGCCGAAGGACCAATTTAAGCAACATATCTTTAAATTAAAGATAACTCTTATAGTTGATGACTAATTGCTTACGACCAAGAGCTAAATTTCGAGTCAGTTTTCTGAACATGCGGTGTAAAACGTTATCACGTCAAAATGCGAATTCTGATATGACATATCGAATTTTAAAATTATTTATTGAGTTTTCCCTTTGATGCCAAATTCTAACATGATATACCGAACTACATACTAGAACATTACATATCGAATTCTGATATGAGTTACCAAGTTTTGGCAAGATACATTGAACTCTGACATCATAAATTCAAATCCCGACTTGATATATATATTGAACTAAGCCATATGATTGACACATTTAATACATAACATTTACAAAAATGTAAATTCTGACATGATGTATCAAATTCAGACATGATACCTATATCAATTCTGATATCATATATTCAAATTCTAACACGACATATTAAATTTTGGCTTGATACCCTGATATATAGAATTTTGACATCTGATATTTAATTTACGAAATGACATATCGAATTCTAACATTTCTGACAATTTATCGGATTCTGGAATAATATCTCGAATATGTGACATGTCGATTTCTGGCTTAATATATAGAATTCTGACATCATAAATACAAATTCTGATATTGCATATCTAATCCGACCATAAAGTATATAATTCTTCATGATAATTCGAATTCTGGCATCAAAAATTCAAACTCTGATATGAGATATCGAATTTTGACATCAAAGATTTCAATTTTGATAAGACTTAACGAATTCCCTTATGATTTTTCGAATCCTGATATGAAGTATCTATTTTTGGCATCTAAAATTCAATTTTTGATGTGACATATTGAGGTATGGTGTATCAACATAATGTATCTAATTCTGACATCACAATTTCAAACTCTGAAATTACATACTGAATTCTGGCATGATACATCGAATTCTGACATGATGTACCGAATTATAACATCAAAAACTCAAACTCGGACATGACATATCAAATTCAGACATAATATAAATTTTATCAAATTTTCTTGAGAAAGTCCTCTTTGGGCAAATCACGAAGTACATTGATTTAAATGAATTTCTAAGCAGTTATCAATCCGGTTTTCGAAAAAAATTCAGTACACAAACAGCTCTGATAAACGTTATATAGATGACATAAGTCGACTCTAATTTTGATAGATTTTTCCAAGGCGTTCGATATGATCAATCATAAACTGCTTTTGCAGAAGCTAATGTTATTCTATAATTTCGATCGTACTTCAATTAGGTTACAACATTCTTACTTAAATGATCGTAGGCAATATGTTAATTCGAATGGAATGGTATCGTATCTAGGTAAAGTTAATGACGGTGTTCCACAACGTTCTATGTTGGGACCACTGCTGTTCTCGTTATTTTTCAACGACATTTCTACGTGTATTAATAATTGTTGTGGTAATTTTGATAAAATTCAAAATATTGTTGATTTAGTTAACTTAAAATTAATTAATATTGGTCGTTGGGCTAGTTCTAATGGTTTTATTATTAATGAAAGTAAATGTAGTGCAACGCTTAATACCAAATCTAAAACCCATTTACTTTTCCGAAATTGATCATCAATGGATCTGCCATTAAATTTGTTGTTAAAGTTAATGATCTTGGTTTAGTAATTAATAATAGCTTCACTTGAAACAATCACGTTGCATCTATTTGTCAGACAATTAATTCAAACCTATATAAGTTGCAACTTGCGCAACGTTTTTGTCCACAAAGCCTTAGGCTTTATTTGATTAAGTCATTGTTCGTGCCTCATATATTGTATTGCGATTCGATTTCGTTTCATCTGCTCCAAGTAACTTTGAATAATTGTATTAGATACGTGTATAAGCTGCAGAAATATGATCATGTATTGCATTATTTTGGTAATGTATTTGGTACCTCATTGTCTAAGTTTTTTTCTGTCGTGCGGTAATTTTTATTTATAAGTTGATTAATTTTCATGCCGCCCCGGTGGCACAGTTGTTAGCATGCTTGCTTTAAGCTCCGGAGGTCCCGGGTTCGATTCCCGGCGGGTGATGAAAAAATCACGGCTGGTTTAATGTAAGGATCAATGAACTAATCACTCATTATCTGTTGTAAAAATGATTACGAAACTTCAAAATGAAGCGGCCAAATCCCTCCGTGGGATGTAGCGCCAGCGAAAAAAAAAAAAAAAAAAAAAAAAAATTTTCATAAGCCAAATTTTTTGTATGCTAAACTTCAGTTTTCCAAATCCCGAAGGATAAATATGTTGATGTTTCCAGCTAATAGAAAAGCCATTCTAAATGATTCAGTTTTACTTAACTGTTTCAAAAAATGGAATGGATTGCCAAGTACCATAGTACCATCAGAAGTTTATGCTCTTTCACCAAATTTAAGCAAGAATTATTTAAATTTATTAGCAACATGACTTGATCCGGCTTATATTTATTTTTATTTTTAAATTTAATTAATTTAATTTGATTTATTTTACTAATATTTATTTTAATCAATTTTATTAATATTTTTTAATGTTCTTTTACTATTGTAATTGTTTCTGAGTTTAGTGTTGTATAAGCTAAGTGCTTCTTACTACACCAATTATAAAATAAATATATATGAAGTATGGAATTCTGATATGAGATATCGAATTTTGACACCAAAGATTCTAATTCCCGCATGTCATATTACTGCGAATGAAATGTAAAAAATGGTTTTTTACACGAATATGCCCAACTGTGTCCGGTTGTATATAAAACCAAATAAGTCAAATTATACTGTCTTACTGCGAATAACCTTGACTTCAAATAAATTGAACTCGTATCTTGTTCTTCCACATTTCGAAATACATTTTATTTGGTATACTGTATAAAAATATAGAACGTCTTCATCAGCAGGATATAATATGTAACAAAAAAGGCTAACCATAAGCACAGTAGTTTTTCTTTCCATATACACATAAAATTCAAAAATATCCTTGTTATTTTTCTTCTCTACGTATGTATAACGTTCGAAATTTTTATATGAGATAAGAGAATTATAAACGAATGAATTATTAATGTCATATTTCAACAGAATGAAATCCTGAAAGAAAAATTTGTTGACAAAAATTACTCAATTTATCCACAAAAAAAAAGAAACAAAATTGTTAAAATTAAAACCCATTTTTTTATCGAGGTCATTATGTATGAAACATTTATATTAACACTTGAAATGTGTCATCCAGAAATATGATTTGCCATCTAGAAAATTTAATATCACTGCACACAAACAGGGTTAACATGAAAATATATTTTATCCAAAAAAATTATGATCTATTCCAACATCAATTTTGTTTTTGTTGTTCTCGAAAACTTATCATGTCCTTTCCCCCAATCGTTCCTTCGCATACAATTTTGTAATTAAGAAAAAATTTATAATTTATGATTTAATTTTCCTTTATGCTCGTCTTGATGAATTGTCTAAGTAACGTTAATCCTAATACATTTTTCGACATCAAATATAGTATCTAACAACAAAGCCGCATCCACAATACATACACAGCATTATGGTATACGGAAAAAGATTAAATTCCGTTTTTCCGCAAAAGACCGGCAAAAAAAAAAATTAATTTAATTAAAACAGAAAATTGTTCGGCAATAATTGGAAAAAAAAAATGTTTTCCTTAATTTATTACAAACATATCAATTGCCTAGATCCTTTTTATAGAAATTTCGAGTACAATAGAAATATTGTTATCTATTGATACGATCAAACTTGAATACGAAAAAAAAAATATAGATAGATACCGTTGTACTTTATAAAGAATCCAAATGAAAATTCCAATTTTGAACATGAGAGAAAAAAATAAAACGAAAAATCACTTTGAAAAGCGAAGCAAAACAGGAAAAAAACGAAATTTGCTGCTTCTTTTGAATAAACGAAAATTTTCTTTTCAAAATTACAAAAGATAAAAATTTAATATTAAATTCAATAAATCTTAAATATTTGTGTTTTGTGGGTGTTTATATAATATAAATGTTTCAGGGTATACGTTACGAGAAGCAAGGGTGCACATCTATGTATACGACTAAAAGTGGTTTTGTGTTTAAGAAATGGCACGCAAAAAAAAAAAAATGTAAAAAATTACAAAAGAGATGTGGCGATACAGATAAGATATGATATTGAACGAAAACAATGTGGAATTTTATTACATTTTTTTACCTTTCGTTGTAAGTTTTCCATATCTACTTATATATCTACCTGTACATTATTTTATATAATACATACAGTAACCAAAATTTATTAAAATTGTTTGATGTACAGGCGAACTAATGAAAATGGTTCTTATGTTCGTTACATAATTTATGAATATCAGGCTTATTCCAATTTAAATTGGATAATTATCGTAAATTCATACATGTGGGATTTAAGACGATCATTTTGAAATTAACTCAACATATTATTTAAATAGTTTTTATGAATTTCCAATTAAAATCAATTAATTGTGCCTGAACGGTTTTAAAAAGTGAATAACAATTTTTAGTTAAGTAAAAATTTGTACTTGGTAAAACACCTACGGCACGAAACTGATTCAAGTAAATACCGGCCTAAACGATACTTTGACTAATTCTTTCGTTTTAGCGGCAGTTAATTGTTCAATCAATTTTTAACGTGATAACGTTTTGAATGTTTAGAAAATTGACCCGTAATTTAGCCCTTGGTCCTATGCAATTACTCATAAACTATAAGCATGAACTTTAATCTAAAGATATAATTGGTTAGGTTGGTGCTTAGGCTTTATGCCTCACGCGTAACATTATTGCAATGACGTCATCAGGCGGCAAAGGAACCCGCGCTGCGAACCTCTGATTTCGACCGATTTAAATGGTTGAACCGGTGTAGCGAGGGAATGGCTCATCTGATCGGAGATTCGATGATGTCAATTTTTGCGTAAAAAACCAGTGGTAGTTAATTAATTTTAAATTAAAATAATTAATCTCCACTTAGATTTTAATTCATATTACAAACTACAAAATTCAAACTACGTACAACATTCTTATGAAAAATAAAAAAAAATTGTACATCAAATTTAATTAAGATGGCACTATTCACATCGTTTATCGTAATTTCACTGAAATGAGGTAGTTTCAAATATCAATTTAGTTATTTTTTTCCGCTTGGGCAGCGCTATTATACCACCCGGGTAGGGCTCGTAGTCTGGGATATCCGAGTATCGGGTACCCGGACATTTTTTGAAATTTTTAACTGCCCGAATACCCGAGTAGTTGCTTCGGGTATCGCGAAAAAAAATCATAAGCACCCTGCAAACTTTCCGTTATTATCTTCAACATACTTATCAGTGGAGGGCTCTGATAAGCAGCCGTTAGAAAAAGTATGTTTTCAAACACATAGAAACGCACAAAAATGTTCAACTTATTCTAGATTGCCAGATACGGTAGAAGTGGAACACACTTATTTCGACAATCAATTAATTCCTAAAATTTAAATATTGTATCTCTAACGCACTCGGTGAATTAGGCGCCGAAAAAAATATCGACAAGTATCTAGAAATATTAAAGGAAACCTTATTCTTGAACATAAGCGGTTTTATTTATTTTTAAAATTGATTCGGAAACCTTGCAGGCACAGATCACATATTAAATAATTTGTGTCGATTAAATTTAATTTTTGGTCTCGATTTTTTTATTATTAAAAATTATTTTTTTCTGTTCCAAAATATTATATTTGTTGCCAATTTATGATATTATTTTTGATGCTAATGTTTGCCACCAAAAAATGTTTCTTGTATGCCCGTATAAATTGTCCCTTTAAAAAAACGATGAATCGATATACTTATGTACATTTTCGTCATTATAACAATTCAAATTCCACTATGAACTCTTTGACTGAAGATCATGTACCTGGAGCCAAACTTCCTGCAGTTCTTTCAAATGCAGTAAAATCAAAACATACGGTGTTTTAGATTTTTCTAAAACATTTTATACAGAGAAGCCGAAGCTCGCAAAAGATGTGTGTATAGTAAACACCTGTAATATTATAAAACCGGCTAGAACTGATCGCGTCGAGAAATAAGGTGCCCGAAAAACATTTTCAGTTGAATTTTTCATACGGACTCATTCTAGAAGCTTGATAAAAGTTTGCCAAAGTGCTTATATAAATATATTGGGAGTGACAAAAAGTTTGGTCCACAACGTTTGCAAAAAATATTTTGAAACGGGATACATTCCTGCTGAAAAACGAGGCGGCGCTAGGAAACTTAAGGTAACGAAGGAAAAAAATGGGCTATTTATTTATTTATTTATTTATTTATAATACAATGATTTTGGTACACCCTATTTTGAGCTATAGCTCATTCACAATAGAGTGTGCAATAGGTGGCCATTATTTTATATAGCAAAAGAAACTGTAACTGCAACCAACATCCCAAATTTATATTTAGTCTTTCCCTTGTCCATTGCCTCTTCATTTGAAAAATATTCCACTCTTCTTAACAGGATCTAGGAATTTAATCGCCCGAATTTATCTCGGTGATTCCAATCGTACCATGGTTAAGCTCTTTTGGCATTAAAAGCAAGTTGCAATGTACGATTTAATTAAAAAAAATAAAAATATATTTTTTGTACGAAAAAATAAAAATCACAACCTGACTCGAAAGTCAAAGCCAACTATCAAAAAGTACCGAATAATCGAGATGCACAACTGCCTCAATCAGATTTAAAAATGGCAGTATTTACTTTCAAATCTGTCTATAAACAAAATGAGGAGACAATTTAAAATCGAAAATCCTGAGACGATAATCAAATCGAGCTATTTTCGGACAATTTTTAATACTCAGTTTAATTTGGGATTGAAAACACCGGCGAACCGGCGACCGATATGTGTTTGACGTGTATCCAATTCAAGGAGAATTTAAAAATCGAAAAAAATCTTTAGGTTAAGCAGCAGCTTATGATGAAGTCAAGAATTCATAAGCTCAGGAGCAAAGCTTTTTTCGAGATTCTGAACGAAGAGGATTTCGGATTAATTACAATCAGTTTTGATTGCCAAAAAAACATGACATTACCGAAAGTAGCTGATCAAGCTGCCTACTATAGTCGGCAGTTATATCTTTATTTATTCGGAATGGTGGTAGGCACCGGTCACTCAGCGTTAACGCAAAGCAACATATTTTTCTATTACTGGACCGAGAATATAGTTGAGCCAAAGGTTCAAATGAAATAGCTTCAGCTGTCTACCATTGCCATTTAAATTTATGTGGCATACAAACTGTTCGCTTAGTAGCTGATGGATGCGGCGGACAAAACAAAAGCTGGATTATGGTTGGAATGTGCGAATACTGGTTACTAAAATGTGCGCCAAGAAATGTTTTAGCCGTTGAATTGATTTTCCCAGTACCAGGCCATTCGTAAATTCCACCTGATCGAGTTTTTGCGCAAATTGAGAAAAAGTCTGGGCGAAAGAAACTATTATAGACGTAAATTACTACCTAGAAATTTATAAGAAGCATAGAACGATCATAAACCTTGAAAGCGATTAGTGCCCTGCTCTGGATTTCAAAGCCGAAGTTGCTAAAATTATAAAACCTCGTCATCTTGGCATTTCAAGTTCAACGAATGTAAACGGTTTATACTAACAAAAAGTAAAAATGGCACGACTATTCAAGTAAGAGGTGCGATTTATTACAAATCGGATATTGGACCAGCAAAGTCAAATATTAGACGGGGAGAAAACCTGGCGACAATGGGAGTAACCAGGTTAATTAACAGAGTCAAAGTAAAGGATGCCAAATTAAAAGACGTAGACAGATTGCTCCATAAACAATTTGGGAGCGAGTGTCGATTCAATAAGGATCTGAATTTTTATAAAAAATAATCGGTCATAATCAAATTCACATGGAAGAAGAGAATGACGACAATATCTGCGTCAACCATAACGAAGATGAAGTCCTTAGAGTTTAAGTTTTAGTTTGTGATATTTTTCGTCGATTGAGTTGCATTTTAATTTTATGATTACTAAAATTGTGATTTTTTTATATTATGAAGTATTAAGATATTTATTTTGTTAATTTATGTTTCTTATTTTTTTATGTTTTCTTTGTTTATGTTTTATTTTAAGAACAGAAATAAAAAATTAAAAACTACAAATTGTCCCTTTTAATTTCATAACCCTTCTACTCCATTATAATGAATTTCAAAATGAATCTATTCCACTCCTTAACTTTCAAAATAGATCTATTCCAAAATTAAACATAAAATCTTAGCTAAAGTTGATTAGTGGTTGGTATTTTACTTAAACATAATCAATTAATTATCTCTTATGGAAATTATAAAAAAAAAAAATAATAGTTTTCTTAATCAGTTTAAATATAAAAGGTTTCCTTAAGATATCTCGAAAACTCGAAAAGTGGAATAGATCGTTTTTGATTCTGAACTACACTTTGTTAACTGATTCTTCCTAAGGGCTTGATTTTACAGGGTAGAGGAATTTATATCTAACAATAACCAAGGCAACATTCTAATATCCATCGATAAATCGAAATGGTTTTATCAAAAGTTTCCAAAACCAGAACAAACCAAAATACCATCAAGTGGATGGAAAAAATTCCCTTCTGTGATAATTCCAAAATCGTTTAGTTACAATAAAATAATGGAATATGTGCAATTAATGGGTGATATTGAGAATAGATAGGATAGCAGCAGTGATGAACACGCAGACTATAAACCGACATCAAAAAAGTCTCTATGTCGCGCTCGAATTTGTTTCAGCAGCGGCCACGTAACCAACCTTAAAGACAACAATGATGAACAATATTATTAAGTGTCATTGGATGTACACGCTTCATATTTTGGCGTTTTGTATAAAGTTAATATTATTTTAAACATAGCAAATGCGCGTATAATCGAAGGTTCTTGTAAGTGTAAGGCGTCGAATAGCCGCTGTTCGCATATCATTGGTTCTATTCGCTTTAGAAGATTACACCAAAGGGTAGGTTTGGCTATCAAATTGTCACATGTACCTGAATCATAAAAAAATGGAACCAAGGACGAAAAAAAGGCAATAACCCTCAAAAACTAACTGAGGCAAAATATGAAAGTTTTTCTAAAGAAAAAATTAATAGAAAACGATTTCTGGAATACGACCCAATAAAACGACGAATATTAAATACTGTTTCAACAATCGAAACAACAAATAATTTCGTTACTGATTTGAAAACGTCACTTCCAAATTGCATGTTTTGGGTCTTTTAAAAATTAGATACGACGATTACAGTAGGGATAATCAATCGAAAGATTTGGTGTTATGGAAAATTCAAAATATGATGATAGTCAAAAAAATTTTGGTCGTGAAAATTTGTTTCCCAAAAAACTGATTGAAGAAATGCCCGTCGAGTGAGAATAACAGCCTCAGTTGCAAAACAATATTTTACTGCAACTACGTTTGAAAAGACTATTCACAACCACTTATGGTCCGATGTAGCTATATCACATTTAACAGCCATTGTATATATGGAAATAATAATGAACAACGAGCTTCCCTCGAATACAAGAATTTGAAAGATTATGAAGTTCAACAAACTGGTTTTTACACAAATTCTTGCTATCCAGGTATGGTATGCAGTCCGGATGGCATGGAAATATTAGGGCCATTTAGAGATAAAATGTTCAAAAAGACTGGAAAACATTTCATCGCTCGAATATGAAAATGTGAAGAATCCAAACTCATTGTGCTTCACAACGGATGAAAGTTTAAAGTTAAGACTTAAAAAAAATCTCGCGTATTATATTCAAATTCAGTTCAGCCTGGCAATAATGGAATTAAAATATTGTGATTTCATAATTAGGTGAAGTGTTGGGCTGGCTGTTGAAACTGTTGAACGTGATGATGTGCTGATTTCACAGTTAATGCCCAAACTAATGAAAATTCATCAAAATATTTTGTTAAGAATGTAATTTGAAGATTTATTTATTAAGTTTTGTTCTTTGGTTTATTATATTATTAATTCTAAGAATTTATTATTTAAATAGCTTATATTTAGAGCATGACACTGAATATGTGAAAATTATAAGTTATTTAAATTTATACTAGTCGTTTTTACTTTAACAATTTTTAGTTATTTCCTTTATTATTATAATGACTGAATAAACCATTTAATATAAAAGAAATATAAAATAATGTGTTTTTTATTTTTTATTTTGTTTATTATTAATCTATTTTTTGTTAAAATATGTTGTCTAGGAATTAACAAGCATATAGAAAGAGCAAACACCATCTGCGATACGATTGGAACCAAAGATTTAAGCAATTCTCATTAAAGGATTCTAAATTCTTTTATTCGCCAATCCTTTCTACGAGCACATGTGCTGATGCTATATCTCTTGTTAAGATAATTTCTTCCTTTGTCAAGGAATCCCTTTCAGATAAAAATGGCGATGCTAGCTTGCACCCGAGACTATTACATACATAGGTCAGCAATATTGAAACGACGGTCTGCCATAATAACATCATCTTTTTTTAAATAATTTGTTATTCCACAAACTCTGAAAATGTCCCTGTCAGAAATCGCACCCTCGAAAGCATCTGACATATAGAAAATTCCGCCTGTTGGATGCATTCCACATAAAAATTTAAATGTACTGTGTGACTTGTAAGTAGAATAAATGTTCCTTTGCTCGCTATAATCTTCGGCTTTTTGAGTTTTTACTTCAAATCCATCAATTATCACTCTTATGTTTGTATACTTTCTGAATGTCTTCGGAGTTTTTAATCTATTGGTTTTTCGTTCCAAAAAAATGTCAAGTTCATTAAATTTATGGTACATGAACATAATCCAAGTATTGATTGTTTTTGAAACGTACGATTCACTAACACCAAATTGATAAGCTAAATCTTCTAATAGTAATCCGCAACGAATTCTACATAAAGTTAAAAAAAGTTGATTTTCGACAGTTACGGTATTGTTTCCTTAAGGCTCTTGACCTCCAGCCTACGCTTCCGGGTAATTGTTTTAATAATTGTCTGCAGAATTTTTAATTTTTGTTGCAGATTTTTGTTAATCTCTTCTAAATTTGTGTTATCGCCTGATTGCGCTGGTAAAATGTCAGTGATTGGGTCCTCTTTTTCATACGAGAGATAGTCTTCCTTTAGGAGTAATACTGGAGTCTACGGAAAATATTTTTTTATAACATAACCTCATAAATTATTCACTATAACACTTATATAGTAACTAATAACTTAAAAACTGTAGCGCTTGTTGCTCGTATTGGATTTAAGTTTAATTTCGAGCTTTCAGTTTCAAAGACAACGTTTTGTTAACTTGTACTAGTTCCCGCTTCTTCATAAGACATTCAGTTTTTCGTCGTCCGAAGTACTGGTATCTATATGAAACAAACATAATTTTAAATTATTAACATAAGTTAACAGTTTACTTATAGTTCCTGCTAATTCACTTACAGCAGCGCCTGTTGCTGGTAGTGGATCTGGTTTAGTTCCGTTGGTCCATTCTCACCAATGAAATGCCGGGAACAAATATATTTGTATCTATCAATATTTTTAATCCCAAAATCGCGTCTTCTAAAAGCGCTGACCCATTTTTTGCACCGTATTGGCATAGTTTTTGGGCTTGGAAATCTTAAAAAAAGTGCTTTGGACATTTTTCCTCGAATCGGATAAACCAAACGAACAATAGTTTACTCCCATTTGTATGAAGCTCTTGTTTATAATGTAATATATTTCATCTGCCAAAAAAAAACTAGTTGTTATGAAATAATTTAATAATTGTGGTGCCGCCAGTGAACAAAATGTGAAACTATATTTCGAAAAGTCACTCATTCAAAATGCTTTCTCTAGAAAATTCTTCTTAAAAAGTTTGTAACTCAGTGCACTGGTGGAAATTAGTTTCTCTAAAAAATAATTAAAACAAATTAATACAAGTGTGTGACAATCAGGAGATTACGAAAAAGAATATTTTCCCCAAAAATAATAAAATAAAAAATCGGGGTTGTCTGTGTCATTTATTCTAACCGATCATTTTTGTTGACAACGGCAATAGTTGGTGCGAGAATTGAGAGACTTTATGGTCATACTCATGGGTTTGTTAAAATTAATTTGTTTGTTATTACTTATTAGTATAATGGAATGGCAGACAAGCGATGGCCCATCTCAATCCGTTTTGGAGGTGTATGAAGAAAAGGCGAAAATCAACGCAGCAGCGAAACGTAGACGTGGCTATTGTCTTATCATCACATGCACCACCACGTGACCAGAGTAGCTCAAAGCAACAACGATACGATTAGCGCAAATGAAAACATCATCTGAGGGGCTATTTGTGAATTCAATTCGAACGTATTCGACTCTTCGAAGAATAAGATTCATATTTGATTTAAATAAGAAGAGGAATCTGATTCAATTCAAATATGAATCCGATCCTACGAAGATTCGAATACGTTCGAATCCAATTCACAAATATCCCCTCAGGATAGATTTCTACTACGCAATAAGTGTAATGTGGAAAGAAGAAATAAGTCTCAACTAGAGAGATCTCAGCCAGACACGTATCATGAAAGGAAGGAAAACGCTGTACAAAACAATATTGCTAGTGGCGATCAACCAGCCACATCAACGAGAGAAACAAGGCAGAGCTAAATCAATTATGTACACGGTAATAACACAATCCTTCCAACTACTCTGATACCTACAGTAACGAGCAGTAACGAGGCTTGGCAACTAAAATGGCAAAGAGCCAACGTGCGTTTCAAGGTAACGTTACATGAAAATGAATGCGGTTTCGAATTTTCCATTTGCGATCGATTGTGGTTCCGTGAGGATTTCACCAAAGTCACTGCGAAACTAGTTCAGACCATTGTAAACTGGCATATAACGAACAAGAGACTCGCTGGTTTGTTAAAACTGCAAACGGTCAGTATCTAGCAACAAAATGCCGAGTCTGGCAAAAGTAAACGGCTTCATGTACCCTGATAGATCAGTCGGTCTACCAGCACTGGATCCAGTTAGTGAACGCTTGATCGCTCCACGTTTACCGTTCATGCCGGGGGTTGTGGGCCAAATAATAAACGTACCTGTAGATATTTCGCCGATGGTGGACTGTTTACCTAGGCAGTTGGATGAAGATCAGACAATAAATGTGAACATAAAGCGCAACCTAGCCCACAAGTCAATGTACCTAAGCGGCTATGTGAATAAGTGAACCATTACATCCTGGCTTACGGCATTTTAAGACTCGAATCTATATCGTCTGTACAACGTCAGGGTGGACTTAGTTCAATTGAACTGCCTAGTCATGGGAAGTGGGTCACAACCCCAGCAACAAGAAGAACAGGATAGTATCAATATCGAGGAGATGCATCCGGACGCGGTACCAGAGTCATACAGGTATTGGCGGCGAGGCAGCACACGATGGTATGGAACAAGGACGACTGCTTGGATGTAGCACCTGGTCACCGAGCTGTACCGTTCAACATCCTCTATGACAGACACGCCGAGGAACTATCGTTTCCAATATGATGGTATATGATGTTATATGATGGTAACGAGCGAGATTCGTACATACCAAACACAATCGCTTTGATAGAATCGATGTGTTCGGTGAGCAGTGGCGACGTTCCCGAGGACTGCGTCTTCACTTACACATCCATCGGCGAGTTACTCGTCGACAATGGGCTGACTAAGGACTCATACTTGGATATAATTCGGGCGAATTTCCTCAGGCACACGCTAATGTTCAGACAAGGCATGAAGCAAATATATACGAATACATTTAATCCCTGTATCGCTGGTATGCTGAATTGTAACATGGATCTTCAGTTCATTCTTGATGAGTAAAGTTGCTCCGCCTATGTGGTAGTGTGAAGTACGTGAAAAAATCGTCCCGCGGCATGGGCAATCTGCATCTTGAACTGATTAAACTTATGGGACAGTATCCCGAGAGAGACTACACTGGCCAACTGAAGGCGTGAAGCTGTTGAAGTTGAGTAGTTATGTCCGCACAGGAAGCGGTCTGGTACCTTCTCAAACAACCCATGAGCGAAGGGAGCCGTGAAACGCTTTACGTACTGACTAATTGGCCGACTGAAAGACACAAGAGAACAAATATTCAGACCAACTTAAAATTTTATCAAAGGCATATCTCTGGTCGGGTACTACTTTTGTAACATTATTTGAGATGAAATCACTCGCAATTGGTTGACATCGTATGGGCGTCTCAGTGTCACTTCTAAAGGATCAATTGATTGATCCTCCCGATTCGTCGAGGGAAGACAAACATTTCCCAGATTTTTCCCACTTAGCTTAAATAATGAATTTTTAATTTTTATGAGGCCCCATTTAAAATACTGTCTGAGCAAAGTTAATTGATATCATTACTTTGTTGCCACTCCCTATGACGAATGTCTTCACAAAGGTCTTCTTGAAAAGCTTACCATAATTGAAGAGGATCAGACAGTTGCCAAAATAAAAAAATGATTTTGAAACAACTGTATCTGCTAACGTATGGATCCATTTTCGTCATATTCAAGTAGACCAAGCTCTTTGCAAGCTGCTTGATAAGTAGACATTACTTGTTTATTGACGGTTTGTATGCTTTCAAAAGAAGTTCGCCCACGGACATGTTGCAACAGCATCCTTAGGTGAAAATATTCGGATTGGTTAGGATAGATACTGTACATTCTGCCAAGCGGAAAGTCTTTTTTAATGCTGTGGTATCCTTTGACGTGTTGTTCACGTTTCCTTCGCGAGAACTTGTTATTAGCCCAGATGTCATATTGTGGCACTTCGTTATATAATAAGGTTTTGCGAAGTGATCATTTCCGCACAATTCGAAAAATCCCGTCAGGGTGGATACTCGAATTTTTGTTGTAGATTGTGCCGTAAAATACACCCTTCGCCCGTTTTCCAAATCGATTGCCAAATGTATAACCGTTGGATGCCTTTGGTGGATGTGAAATTATAGAATCTCCAAACAGCCTCTGATGTAATTATAAATCGGTTGTTCAAATAATTTTCGATCTCACTATGATTGTTTTCTACTGAAACAGGTGGCTTGGTCCAATCCTTTATTTATATATTTACATATGTATATATTTTATTGCCTGAACCGAATGACAATACTCCACATTGATATGGGAATTAAAGCTCCTATCTGTCATATATTACAGTTTGATGACATCGGATAGTCAAAGTTGGAGTCACTCGTTTTAAAAATAGAGAAACCCGGTTTCGGGTCTTTATCCTTCTTAAGTATTTTTTCGTTTCTAAATCGCCAAATTGTATATGCGTGAATGTATATACAATTCTACTTGTTAAATTATATAAATGTGCAATAATATAGGGTACTAGACGTTTAGACAGAACTATATACCTTATTTTATTAAAAAATCAATCAATCAGTTTATAAATCTTTAAGAAATGCGTCAAAAAACCGGAAACCCCCCTTTTTTTAAATAAATCCACATTTTAATTACTGTTACATAAGAATTCATCAGCAACCATTAATCAACTAACTTTATTGTTTTTTTTTTCTAAGAAAAATCATTAAGATCGCACCGTTTGTACTTCAGCAAACAACAACAACAACGGCTATGAAAATTTTATAAAATTTTAATTGCAGTCATAATTAATCATAACAATGCGCGAATATTTTTTTGTTGTTGTCTTACTTGCAACTACAATACGTTTATTTTTACACAGTGGGAATGAGTGATGAAAATGACTGCACAAAAATCAAATTAATTTGTTTTAATCGCACCGCAACGTCTTAACAATATAAAATACACGCGTAATTATAATTAAATATTTTTATGTATTTGCGCGGCTTGGTTAACCTTTTAACATAAATTGTTTGGTCACGCAATAAATTGTGCAAAACAACACTCTTAACGATATAATGAACGGTCATATCGTATTTTATTGTGGTGGTGGAATAATCAAAATTGGATTGGTATATTTAACCCCAGCCCATAAAACAACAACAACAAAAAAAAAAAATCGAAAAATCAACAAAACGTTAACCCATAATTTTGTGTTTTCGTTTTTTGGGTTCATATATACATATTTCCCAAATGCAAACTAATTTCCGTTATTATATTTACATAAATAGTTATAATCATAAAATGTATGTTATATGTAGTTAATTTCTATTTATTTAAAATTAATAAAACATAAAATAGTGTCAAATGGTAAATATTGATAATAAACTTCTACTATTTGCTTAGAGCAAACAAACCAAATTTTTTTTTTCTTGTAAATTATCAAAATCAAATCATATCGTAAAAATTATTAAATCTACAATAAATTTTATTATGTTTTACAAATCAAATAAAATTAATATAATAATAGTAACATGTATAGTAATAATAATAATCACAGTAATAATATTTCAAAGTGTTTACATTTCAAGTCAAGTATATAATTTTTGTCTTCATTCTGACTCTATTTGTAAATGATTTTGTTTTTATACATAATGTAAATCGTAATTAGTGACACGAACATTCCATTATGTTGACATGAAAGTTAATAGGACATAAATGGGTATGTGGAATGATTCCACGAGAGTATAGGATAGCCTGCCGCAAACAACACAACCAATTTTGAAATCCTGCATATATTGATCGTAAGTCGGTGATTTTTTGCCACCCTTTATAACGATGGCTTAACTAACAGAAGCCCTTACCCATAATTATAAACTTTTGAGAAAACACGCAAACAAATTAATTGTATTTATTTATTTTATGTCTCCTGGACTAATGAACAATTTGTTTCTGACTTAATTTATTAACTTATATTACTCTATGGCTTCTTCCCATTGGTGTTCCATAGTGTCTGGTAAATTGAAGTAAACCACATCTTTGTAGTGGATTTTAGATCAGCACAATGCTGTTTAAGAACATTATCTACTATAAGATAACAACAGTGCTGATTATTCCCTTCGGAAAGCAGTCAAACTTAAATAGTGCAGACTCCCTCCGCAGAATACCAGGTGGGAAACAAAGATACAGCTTGAAGATTTGCTGTACGTCTCGAATAAATATTGAAACAACAGAAATCAGGGAGAAAGATTCAGGGTGCTGAAGGGTCGCAACTATTAACCTAGAATTTGGCTCAAATTTTTATTATAAATATAGAGTTTCTGTAAACCTCACTATTCATTATATAAATGTAAATTTGATCTGTGGTGAATGCTGTAATGCATGAACTTGGTCTTACAAGTCATCAATATTAAAATGTTAACATGTTGTCATTAACATTTTAACATTAATAATAAAATAATAATTAAAAAAAACCAAGAACTTTCCTTGAAGTTTTGTTCATATTGCTAAAAAAAACAAATTTTTATAAATTTCTAAAATATTAGTGTGGGCTTTAATACACACAAAGAGACTTTCCTTAAGTTTATTATTTTTGATGAATATAATTATTCCCGTTTCCCAGGAATGTTGGGGAGGCATAGTCGTGTCCCGAATCCCGAGAATTTCCGGGAATGGTCAAGCCGATAAACGTTTGTGATTACGATGAGGGTGAGCATGTTGAGTCGATAAATTTTGATTATGATGACAATTTTGAACTTGGCGCAGACGATCGGGGAAATTAACAGGAAAATGTAGAAAATAAAAAATGTATCTGAAAGTGGAGCATAAATATTCAAATTATGACCAGAACACGCGACTTTCAATTTAATATAGGCATTTTAATATACGCAGACGCTCACAAGAATTGGGACGAGCGATTTGATGAATTATACGAGTACCGTTTTGACGACAGTTCATTTTATCAAGCTATGATGTCCGACAAGAGCGGCTAAAATCCGCTAGATTGACAGCATTCCGAGATGTATGGAAAATGTTCTTGGAAAACATAAGAGAACCTTATAAACCGTCATCAAATTTAACCATTGATGAACAATTGGTTCTAACTCGAGAGAAATATTCTTCCGAGAGTACATAGGTACTATCACCAGGGAAGTTTGGAATTAAAATATTAGGGCTACGCAACCCAAAGAACTCTTAACCATTAAACGTGAAATTAGTGTATGTTGATGGGCATCTAGGGAGGCCTTATTCGGTTGATTACGCCTTGAATTTAGTCCTTCGTACGCCGATAAAGGAAGAAAAATTATCATGAACAACTTTTTCACTATTTGTACTTAGCCGAGCAACTTTTGCAGAAAAAAACTACACAAATTGGAACAATTATACAAAATAAATCCGATTTTCCCAAAGAGTTTAGTACTAGTAAGGCGGATTAAAAAATAACGAGAACCAAAATCTTCAAAATTTTGTTTTGATAACAACATAACACTTGAGAGTTTTATCCTAAAGAAAATCGTTTCTAAAAGGATTGGTTATGTAACTGGTGCAAGCCAGCTCTCCAACCCTCGAAAGTTGAAAAAATTTAAGGACAGCAATCGATAGGTTATAAAGGTGTTACTAATAAGACGGGAATCAACAGAAGAGAATGACTAAAGCGGAGAACCCAAAATGTGGCGGTGAGTGCGCCAATATACATTTTGGTATATGTGGCGATGAACAAGTAATAAGTATTACTATAATTGATTGTATAAGAATTATGAGTGAGTTGCTACAATTTTTTGGACCGCCTTTTGCTTTTATTATGGCGGTACATCCCCGCAAGTGCTGTGCAAAATCATTGGCCAAACAATTAGTTTACTTTTACGCATACAGTCATAGGACTAAATAGGGGATCTTTCACGAGCAACGGCCAAACAAATTTCATCCAGTTTAGTGAGAAGAAGACTGGCTTGCGAGCAATTGAAACAGCCCAGAAGCCAGAGTTCGCATTACGAATCAAACAAAAACAGTCAAAAACAATTTGCTCTGTGCCTAGGAGCACGTTTCTTAGACTCAAGAGGGGTTTGCAAAAACCCGGAAATTTTAAAATCCGGGTTTTCGGAAAATCCTCAAACCCGGGTTAAACCCCGTTTTTTATAACTTCTAGTTTTAGTACAAATGTTACCTGTTATTGAGAATACTCTTTCTGTATCAGTCGAAGTTGGCGACATTAATAGTAAAGCTTTATATAGGTGTTCTAAATTGTTGGCCTTTTGACCTGAAAACTCGAACATAGCGCATTATTTTTTTTAATAAATTAGAACTTTGAAGGGTTTGTTTTGATTGCTGCAAAGAGGCAGTTTTAATGGCCAAATTCAATTCTTCGGCCATTGATAGTTTGACAGGTAGGGCATCGGCGGTTGCTGATATAACATTAAATAATCTTTTAAACAATTTTCCTTCCCATTCCAATATTTGTGATTTTGTACTATACGGAGAGGTGTTTGTTTCAACTAAACGGGCCTCTTAGATCATGTATCAATGCCATTAAACTGACATTTCTACTATCTATAATTCTTAGTTTGGGCGCATCTAGTAGTTTTGCTCCAATATTTGAATTCAAATTTTAAATTTTCTTAAACATACAAATAATTACTGTTTCCGCTGTAATCAGAGTGGCATACTCCCGTCCTAATGATTCAACCACTGATTTTATTGGTGATATTGCATTTCGACAAATTTTCCTTAAGATGATAAGATCTTTCAAACCAAGTTACACACATTCGAATAAGATTAAGAATCGTTCTACCATATTTAAAATGGAATTCCAACGAGTCTTGCAATCTAAAACCAATGTGAGCTCCTTATTGAATTTGAAATAAAAACCCGGCGCGAGTAAAAATCCGGATTTTCAGACTCAGAAAATTAACATGTAACTCGAGTTTTTAACTGTACTAACATGAGGATTATGAGTCGCTGCAGCCAATACAGCAATTTCATTATTTTCTCCAGTGACTGTTGCTCTACGGGTCCTCTTTTTCGGTTGAACATTTCCATCAGCAATAAATTGTTTGATAGTACGGCCAAATGAAGCACGTGAACGAATCCTATCCGGAAAACGTTGAGCGTAAATAGCAACAGCATTTTCAAGATTTCTGCCAGCTTCTCCATAAACCAGAACCATTTCAATTTTCTCTGGCACAGTTAAACGGTCCATTCTAAAGTATTTTATCGTTTATTTTGCAATTACGAAAAACATGAAGATAAGAAATAACACAAACGTTAAATGTGATTTACAAAACTGAATAAATTGTTTTGATGACGAATTTCGAGTATTTCCAATGAAAACGTGTTGTTTTTAATTTCAAACGTATTGCAGAATCGAATGCGTGTGTTCTAAGAAGAAGAAATTGAAAAAATTGAATTTCGTCGATTACAACACCATCTATCATGAACCGAACAAAATATTTCATTCAAATCATACGTACTTTTAGTCGTAGAATCCGTATCTGCAATAAAAAATATGGCTTCCTATCTTAGTTTAAAAGTTACCCCCGCCCCACCTACAAAGCGGGGGGTGGAGGACTATTTTTTTGCACTAATGTATTTCTCCCGCGGTATGATTAAATTTTGATTATGGACATTTTTTCCGTAGAGTGGCTATTTTTCGAGATATTTGATCGTCTCAGTTTAAAAGAAACACCCGGTATAATTCGCACCATTGGGATTGTGCAATTTTGTGCCGGTGATTAGAAAATTTGTGCATAGCGTACTTTAGGAAACAGGGAATGTTTTCTCACGTGATTATCACACTAGAAATTCCATATATACCGTTTACTTAATAAAACATATTTTTCGGTTATCAATGATTGTGCAAAATTGTGCGTTACTAAACTTACATTAAAAATAGTTTATATTGGCCAGAATCGGCCATAGACCTTCCACAATTTATCAAAATCGTGGTTTTCCAAAGAGGTTGTATCGGTGATTTCCAGAAATCCCACCTTTTATAAACATTTGAATTAAAACATAGCGTAGTTTATATTCTGACCAAGATTCACGTTTGTGCATATTATACTTTAGCCAGAATCGGCCATAGAACATCCACAATTTATCAAAATCGTGGTTTTTCCAAAAAATATTATGAGTGATTTCCAGAAATCCAACCTTTTATTAAATAAATATTAATTGAAGAAATTTTAAAATAAAATTATTTCCAAAATACGCGTATAAACCGCTTCTAACCAATAAAAGAAAATCCGAAATTTTGATAAATTGTGTATGTTCTATGCAGGGCTGTGGAGTCGAAGTCGGAGTCGGGAGTCGGAATCGAGGAATCGGCCTATTTTAGCGGAGTCGGAGTCGGAGTTGGATTCGGAAAAATACTGACCGACTCCGACTCCGCATTTCATATTTTCTTTCTCTTCTTAAATGCACCTTACCCTTAGTTAGAAAAAGACACCATTCAGTATATCTAACCCCCGGTCAATTTTATATAGGATGGCGTAGCGTAATGTTCCACTAGGGAAAATCTTAAAAATCCTCGCTACACAAAATCATCTGCTTGATAACGAGATATTAGTTACGAAAACTTATGTCGACCGAAGGTTATAGTATTATTAAGTGATGATCGACAAAATAGAGCAAACTGGCGGTATGTAATTTGGCAATGGTTTAAAATATTATTTTAATATTACCGGAAAGCTCACAGTCATCGTGTCAAAAGACGTAATCTTCATCTACTAACCACCAAGAAAAACTTGTTGAAGAAATAGAAGAAAAACATGAATTCTAAAAATTTCTAGATGACCATGAGAAATCGAAACGACTTCGAATTACAAAAATTCAGAATTTATTTGTTTGATGACTTGGAGAAAGTGGAAAAAATCCACAGAAGTAGGAATCTTAATATTCTTGAGACCATACTAATTTTAAGGACAAATTTGTAATTAATTTAATTTGTAGACATTTCTTCTTTCTCTTTTATTCCTTTAATTATTCTTTACTTTGATTTTTAATTCTTGTTATGTTTAAATTATGTCCTACACTCCTTATGCTGATAGAATTTGAATACGCGCAGTAGTTGAATTTTATAATATTTTGATTACATGTAAAAGTTGGAGTTGGAGTTGGAGTCGGAGTCGGATGGTCAATTTTTATACATCGGAGTCGGAGTCGCAGTCGAAGAATTATTTTACTGACTCCGCAGCCCTGGTTCTATGGCCGATTCTGGCTTAAGTATACATAATATATAAATGTGAATCTTATCCAGAATATTATCTACGCTATGTTTTAATTCAAATGTTAAAAAATGGGATTTCTGGAAATCACCCATACAACTTTTTGGAAAAACCACGATTTTGATAAATTGTGGATGTTCTATGGCCGATTCTGGCCAATATAAACTATTTTTAAGGTAAGTTTAGTAACACACAATTTTGCACAATCATTGATAACCGAAAAATATGTTTTATTAGATAAACGGTATATATGGGATTTCTGGTGTGATAATCATGTGAGAAAACCCACCCTGTTTCCTAAAGTACGCTATACACAAATTTTCTAATCATATGCACAAAATTGCACAATCCCAATGGTGCGAATTATATATTGGAAACTTGGGATTTCTAAAACGGGATTTCTGGCGTGATGTACGCTAATTTATTCCATTATTTTAGCTCTGTTGATAGCCAATCAACGTAATTTGAATATTTAAATTGCAGGTACATTTTTTTTTGTCAAAAAATTGGGTCATAAATATATTTGAAATCAAACATAAGCCAATTGCTTTCAAAAGTTTTGTGACCAATTTTTGTTCCCAGCACTGTGTATATAGGAATCAACAATGCACATTTCTACTCTTTATCTATCTGGCTAATTCCGGAACAACCTAATGTTTTAAATAAATCAGTTATTTGAATTATAACTATAATAAAATCGTATACATGGTAATAATATAAAAGTGATAAAACAGAAAATAATTTATAGAAAAAACGGAAACTACATAATATTGTGATATCGAAATATGTATATATTTCACATACATACATTCATATGTATACCCAATTATTGTACTTGATATACATATTGTATTACCCATTTATATACTAAAGCTAATATTTGAATGGACGGTATGGTACTATGTAGGTACCTCAATATTATATACACATTTGATTTATATCTAAAATATGTATCTAACAGAACGGATATCAACGAATACAAAAAAAAATCAGCGGTATTACTCTGTGCAAATTAATTCTCCTAATATTTAGGTTACAACTTACAAATATAGTAAATAAATAATTTAGTTGAAGCCCGGACTAATTTTTATTTTTGATTAAAGTTAATTTGTGCATTAAGTTCGTTTTTTTTTTTTGGAAATTTATTTGTATAACATTTACTAACAAAACTTAGTTTTTTCATGAAATATAAAACTAAAAAATTCATTCCGATTATCAATTATTTTTGACATTTTCCGAAAAAACAACAACAAAAATTTGTTTCATTAACATTTTTACAAATAAACGATTAATGCGACGCCTTAAGTCCGGCCAAAGATAGCTTTAAAGAAGTGTAATGGCAAGAAATACATGTAACTCTTGGAAAAATTAATAATAATAATATTTAAGAGGTACAGTCGTTGTCAAAATTATTTGTGTCACGCAAAAATAGTATAATGTATTCTGCAAAAGTTAAAACTTGGGCTAAACACTTAATAAAATAACTAAATTTTTTTTTTGTATATTTTTATTGCTAATTATTGATATTCATTTAGTAAAAAAAAAATTAAAAATCTTTATAATTCATTAAAATAAAATTAAAAAACAAATGGACAAAATTATTTGTGCCTCAGGAGAATGTTCAATTTCGGTTTACTTTATGAGGCAGCACCCCTGGTTGATAATAAACCAGTCGGTTCTCAATATTTCCTTCAGCATAGTTTTGCCCCCTTACATAAGAAGCATCATTACCACGAAATTATACAAAAATCTTGAACATAATTATTTGACTCGGCCAGTGTAGGGTTTCGATTTACGCCTGCAGATGTTTAAGTTAAAGTGGAGGATCTAACAAGGCCAAAAATTTGTAGCAAGGTGCAAAGAAAACTGAATGGTATAAGATTCTACGTAATGTTAACAACAAA
Organism: Tipula helvola; assembly: GCA_963556165.1. NCBI lineage: Eukaryota > Metazoa > Arthropoda > Insecta > Diptera > Tipulidae > Tipula > Tipula helvola. The sequence goes on from OY744483.1 coordinate 279,492,487, forward strand.
TTGTTGAACCTCACGCGAATTCATAGAGGCTAAACAAAAACCGACCATTTGCATACACAACATTAATGACTTTATCATTACCAAATATACCCAAAAATAATCTTAAATTTCATTGATTTACTATTTTATTTTTATTTTTTTCATACTGCACAAATAATTGTGTCCCAAAAATATGAGGCACAAATAATTTTGGCCATTTTACTAAACAAAAATCAGAAAAAGGTCACATAAATCTACCACTGAGACATCTGTGTTGCTATAAATTTATATTCTGCAAATTTGATGAACATTGCGACATCTAAATGGCGATATATTTGAAATAACGGTTACTTAGCTAATTCATGTACACAAAATCTGAGTAAAACTTATTGTTGTACTAAACTAATAATTTTGAGTTGACATAACAACTATAACAAATGAAAATTTAACAATAACAAAATATGAAACATTTGGGTAAGTAATTTTAAGATTTTAAATTTTAATTAATTCAACAAAGGTTTAACTAATGATTTCTATTTTAGATACATAAATTTAAAGTTAAGCGACGAGCGTATTTATCAGATACATAATACTAACTTTATGATTTATTTCAGGTTATTTTCTTCAAGAAGCCAACAGTGTTTTATAGCGTTTAGACTCAGAAAGGGCACTACCACAACCCCACAAGTTAAAATGTGGAAAGCTGGTCAAAATGGTATGGTGGTAACTTCTGCTCAGTAGTTAGTATACGATAACGAATTGACCATAGTGACTACAGTGGCGCCCAGCAACATTAAAACCAACCAACTGTGGTAAAAGCCAGAGATGGTTTCGACACTATTTGACACGACTTTTTGACAGTGAAGAAAATTGAAAAATGTAAAATTTTAGTTTCATTTACATACGCATAGAACTGTTTCAACAGTTTGAACATTTTCGAAATTTACCATTATTTATACATATGTATTTCAAAAACTTGCTCATGAAATAATAAGGATATTTTGTTTCCTCTTTTTCCCAATATCATTCACACAGCTTTTAGAACTTTCCGACAGTTTTTGAGACTTTTCGCCGTTTTTGTCACTTTTAGACAGTTTTTGACACTTTTCGACAATTTTTGACGATAATTTAAGGTTCTTGACCTATTTTTGACAAAATCTTTGAAAATTCAGATTTTTTAGCGTTTTATCCATCTCTGGGTAAAACAAAATGGCATGGTGACGTTATTTAAAATACTTTTTTTTTGTTTTCCGGTTCGAAATTATTTCAGTTAATTTAGTTTATTTTTTTCTGTAGCTAAGCTTATCGGTGAATATTCACGAGTATATAACCACGTTGCTTCTCTAATTATTAGTTAATTTAATATGCAATGTTTTCATTGTTATTAGAAGTTCAATTTTAAGTCTGATTAATTTTTAAAATTTCTTTGAAGTTGTTCGTAATTTGCACTACCACGTAGGCACTGTAATACTTTCATACGAGTTTGAATTTATTGACAATCTTTACAACTTTATATTTTTGAAAGATAGACAACTAAACATAAGGTAGAGAAACAGCAGTATTTTTCATTTTGTGTTGGAAGTATTGCTTGACACATGATATACGAAGTACGATGTGAATTTGTTTATATATTCCAGTGAATTTCGATGGCAGAAAAACATCAGTTCGGAGTGGTCGAATTGCTTATGATATGGTTCCTAGTCACTCAGAACCTGAAGAGTTCCAGTGCTACAATTAATATTTCACAAACTAAATTGGAATCTGAACAGTCGTTCTCTGTTCTTATACCCTGCAAACCACAAATCAAGACAATCCATACAGCTCTTTAGTTATACTCACGAAATAACATAGTGAAGTATTAGAATAAAGGTCACTCATTATCAGGAGCGTCTTCAACAACTTCGAAATTTAAACATTGGAAATTTAACACAATCAATTTCCGATTTACTTGTTGAATACTGTGCTGTACTTAAATTATTGAAAGACATTGCGGGGAATGGAGCACTGTCATCCACTGATGAGTCACACTAGCGTAAAAGGAAACCTCGATCTTAAGTAAAGGAATTCCAACACGTTAATTAAAAAAACAAACAAATTTTAATACACAGTTTGTATAAATTTGTAAAACGTTAATTAATCTTGAATTATTTTTTATTAATTTATATAACAACTATTTTTTTGTGTTATTTTATACGCATGCAAATTTACACATACAAAATGATTTCAGAGGAAAAAGATGTTGAGCCACATTTACATAACAATCGTTGTATTCACAATCGTTGAAGTCACAAATAAGAAACTTGAAGCACTCAATAGACCTCAAGAAAGAATTGATCAGCTTTTATCATTTAAAATAAAATGCTTTAAAAATCAATGTGTACTACCCATCAACTCTTGTAGCGAGTGCCTGTCACGACATCACATTTACAAAATTCACGAAAAACTCTGATGATAGAATATTGAATCTATCAATGATTGGCGCATCATAATCTAGAAATTTATCAAAAAATTAATGTGCCACAAGAAGGCCCGGCTTGATATTTTGCGAGGCCGTGTGCACGACGATTTGCGAGGGCTGAGACATTAATATTTTTAAAAATCAGATATACATTAAATATTTTAAATTAAAAGTACTTAGACACATATTTAAGTAAAATTGCAACAAATTTATTTCAAAGATTTAGCTCAGGGAAAATAAGGATCTTTGAAAGTAGATTTTTCTGGGACAATATGTATTTCTAAAAAACAACAATTCCTGAATTAAATCATTGGGAGGAAAGTCTCCTTCGAGTACAGCATGTAAACTTTTGCAATTAATAGAAATGTCTAATTCTTTGATACTTTTAAATTTCTCTACGTTATATAAAAATCCAAATACATAATAGTGCTTTTCATATGATTCGAATCACTTTTTAAATGCAGAATAATGGCATAATTGACAATTCTCAAAAAAATATTCGGTTTTAAAATTTTCTTTTGCATCATTTATGGCATTATCGCCAGCTTCATATAATCAAATAATGGTCGAATTTTCTTATGTCGTTCGATTTGAAATATTTGGTCATTATTTAATTCTAATGCAGCCAAAGAAAGTGGAACCGGATTCTCTATATTTTTCAAAAAATTATAACAATCCTTTCAGATGTTTTATTGCCAAATCTATTTGCATGGTCGAGCTATGCAATTGCAATATTTTACTGACGAAACCAACTTTACCCAACAAATCGGACCAAATCGTAATGCTTACAAGGAACTCATAAGAAGCCAACTGGTTATATACATATTGACAAAACTTCGTGTTTAATTTTATTGTCAATTACGGTATTTCCAAGCTCAGTCCAAGCATTTAATATTTTTGAAAATTGTAGATATATAGTTTTGACAGAGCGAAATTATTAAGAATTACAAGTTCAGTTTCGATCTGAATGAGAAACACGAAAAATTTAATTATTTTCCAGCCAATCTCATCACGCTATAGCGACTGAATTATTAATTACATTAGCTGTATTTCTTGACGCATGATGATCCGGATCAGATCACAGTTTACATTGAAAGCAACAACAAAATTTGAACAAATTTTTGTTTTTGGATCAAAATTTTGATCCGAGTAGCTCTTTGCATTGCTTTGTCGTTTCATGAAACATGATCTGATCCGGATCAGATCAAGCGTCAAGAAATGCAGCTATTATTGATTACTATAACCATGTAGTTAAGTATTAGCGAATTATACTTAATACATATTAATTTCTCAGTTTTTTTTTTAATTTTCCTTTATAAATTATTTTGTGTAGTTTTTAGTTTGTATTTTTAATAATATAGAAAATAAATAAATTAAAAAAAATATTTTTCTGAACATTTGCGCGAGGCCTTCTTGAAGCGCGAGGCCCTGTGCATTTGCACCGTTCGCACCGCTACCACGCCGACCCTGGCCAAAAGTAAGACACAATTTTTATAATTTTTTATTAACCATTAGTACATTATTCCCATATTATTTTATGATTTTCTCACTGCCTTTAATGAAGTAGCTGATGATGATGGCATAAATCAATTCGTTTATTCATTTTATGGAACAGAAAACAACAAACTTTCTCGCAAACTGAAATTACCTATTCAACCGTAACATTTATGATAAACGAAAAAAGAAAATTATTCCAGTTTTATGATGAATATGGATGCACGGAAAAATATTCGGGAATGATAATAAGGAAAAATTCTCCCAAATTTATTGCAACAAGTACGAATTCAATAAACTACTTTGCCAATATACAGATAATTTTTGGATCAAGAAAAAGGTATTTTCATCATTTTCTTATCGTACATAAAGGGACTTGGATTGTGGTAATCCGTAAAAAGTAAAATGCGGAAATCTTGATGTCCCTTATGAATAGGAATAACATTAGTTTGTGTGTGCGTGTTGTGTGTGAGTATGTGTATGTTATAACAATAACAAAGATATACAATTTTTATCAGATTTCTCATTGTTTGCTTCTTTGTGGAAAAACTTTTCCATTTATTTCTATATTTTGCTTCAATTGTGAGTAGAGGATGAGATGGGCTTCGGATGGATGGATATTCAATTTGAAATGTAAAAGCAAAAAAAAAAAATAAAAATAATGTCGACATTGTGTGTATATGGGGTACGAGTATGTTGTTTAACTTGTAAACACAACATCAAGATATCCGGTCAAATTTAAAAAAGAAAAAAGGAAAACACGACAAATATGAACCCAAACCCAAGATAATTTTACAGCTGAGCAAATATGATACTGTTCGTGTGAATTAGGACGAATGTTATCTCTACTATGTGTACATTGAATACTGTCAAATAAAAATCTCTCAATAACAGAGTCAAAACAATATAACACTTGTTGTTCTTAACTTATATAAGCTTTTAACCAATTTTACAACCAAATACATATGTATACACAATATCACCCCATTGAATACACAATCATCCATTCAAATGATTTAACGTCAATGTGAAATGTTAAGTTACCCAAAAAAAAAATATAAAAAATCCAGTTCCCTGTAGTTCAATTTGGTTTCCAGGAAAGGAATTGAAACATAAAAATCGTATTACTATACACAAGAAACCAAAAGTCAAATATCTATCCTTTTTGTGTGTGTGTGTGTGTGTGTGTGTGTGTGTGTATACATTTTTAAGGATTACACAATGAAACGAAAATAAAAGTGAATTGAAAAGAAATGAAAATTTATTAATCCACTTAAAGAGGTTTTTCATTTTTGGGAAGAAAATTGGGGAGCACAAACAAACAAACAAGAAAGTTGTTATCAATCTTTTTAATTCGTTTTAAGTTGAAATGTATTTGGGGCTACTCAACTTTGTCTGTGTCTATATTGTTGACAATGGATATTATGTAAAGGGATTGCTTTAAGATTATGATTAGCCCAGTAGATTACAGTTTGTCCTAAAATATATGAGCTAAAACTCGTGAAAGTTACTCCGCGTACAAAAAATATAGAGCAATCCCAAAGTTTGCTGTGGGCAGCTTAATGGAAAAATAAATTGAAAATGGTAAATATATTCAATTTGATCAATTCCGAAGACTAAGCGAATGGAGGTTTTATGGGATAAGAATCAGTAATAATAATAAGACAAGGATTCGATACAAAAATTGTTGGCCCAATACCAGAATTCACTCTAGTTGAAATGTTTTACTTTATATATTTTTTAGTTACATTGAACTATATAGTCTAGCGACCGGATGGTTGTTGAGTCACAACTAGTGCTGAATGTTTGGAGCTACTACTGATAAATAACCCACTTTCCGGAGTGCTCCGAACTGGCTCCTGAAATTCCGAATTTTTTAGTTAGTATGGGTAATTAGCACCTTTATGCCATATAAGTCAGCTGGACCTGATGGCATTATTCCTGCCGATGTTTATCAAGCCATTGACATGGCTCCAGACATTGAAAAACTCCTGAGTGAATTGTTCATTTGTACCATTATTTGAGAATGAGACATCGGCAATCATTCATTTTTGATTGTGCATTAAAACACATGAGTTCTAAAACTCAACATAATAAAGAACGAAATGTGTGTTGTGAACATGGATAGCTAGTTACGTTTACATATAGTACCAGATTTAAAACAGTCTTTAATATTTAGGTGTATACTTTTGGAATCGGTTTCAAATTTGTCTTACAGTACAGTCTCTAAATAGTACACCTACTGACACTGATGATTCTCTAAACACCATCTGAGCAAAGTCTATAACTCGAACAATTAGCTAAGCAATTTCCATCCTCAGCTGATCTGGGACTGGGTCAAACTTCGCTTATATCCCATACTATTGAGATTCGCGAACGGGCTTTCTCTCGGCGCGGCGTTATCGAATTTAGTCATAGTGCATGGTCATCTCCAATCACTCTTGCGCATAAGGCGACTGGTAAAGTGCGGTTATGTCTGGATGGTCATGAACTGAACAAGGGTACTATCAAGGATGCATATCCACTTCCACTTGTCGAAAGGCTGTTGGGTCGATAAGGGCAAACTAAATATATTAGGTCAATCGATTTGACAGATGCCTTTTAGCAAATGCCTTTAGACCTGGATTCTCATGCATTCTTGCATTCCCTATGCCTGGACGATCCTTGTATAAGTTCACGATTATGCCCTTCGGTTTGTGTAACGCCCCGCAAACCATGTGTTGTCTTATGAACAAGGTGATTCCAACTGAACTTCATGAGTCTGTTTTCACTTACCTTGACGAATTCCTAATTGCATTCGCAGGGGAACATTTTAAGCTTTTGGAGTTAGTAGCCCGACTATTAAAAACAGGAGGACATACGGTAAATATAAGTAAGTGCAAATTGTTACTTAAGGAAATAGTATATTTAGGATATGTTGTGGGAGGCAGATGCCTGAAAGTTAATCCAGGAAAGATCCAGGGCATTTTGGACTACCACCACCAAAATCCTTTAAACAAAGACTTATTAAGAATTTTGCAATATGGTAGCTATAATAACAGACCTTCTTAAGAAAGGAAAGAAAATGGTTTGGTCTTGTCGCACAGCGAGCTTCCGAAAAATTAAAAATTGCGCTTTCTACAGCTCCCGTGTTAGCTAATCCTAATTTTAAGCGACCTTTCTATATTTAATGCGACGCCTGTGCCGATGGCATTGGTAGCAGTTTATTCCAACTAGTTGATGATGGTGCAGAGCGTCCAATAGGTTTTATTTCACAGAAGCTAAACGCCGCGCCGCATAGAAAAATTACATGGTCACGGAATTGGAAACCTTAGCAGCTGTAGCCAGCGTAAAAAGGTATCGATGCTACATAGAAGGGTATCCATTTACAATTTATAGTGATCATGCTGCGTTACGATGGTTAAATGATTTATCGAGTAGGCTTGCAAGGTGGAGCTTAAAACTTCAACCATATAACTTTGAGATCGACTATCGAAAAGGTTCCGAAAATACAGTCACTGATTCTTTGTCAAGAGCTTTCTGTGATGCTCTTAACTCTGATATTACTTTAAATTGGTTAGAATCTTATCATCTAAATATTGTAAGTGGTTATAACTCATACGTATGTACAGTAGAAAGTATATTTGAAACGTAATCCCCGATGAGCACTTGCTCTCATTACACATTAATCTCAATTCGACAGCCCTCACCTCTTCTGAATATCGATAACAAATTAAAAATATTGAAAAACTAGATCCACAACAGTGCAATTACTGGTGGTAGAGATGGTAAAATTCTGGTTCAACTCTCTTATGGGTCTAAATACGTAGATACAGGTATAACCGATTGGAAATTGCGGATCCCAGATGAATTAGTACCCGATTTAATTGGACAAGCACATAGCGCCCCATCGTCTGAACATATGGGGGCACAAAAAAGTTGGAGAGACGACAACATCAATTTTATTGACCAAAAATGGTATTGGTTGTTAAGGAGTGTTGTTTATTAATGTGATAAATGCAAATTAAATAAACCGATGAATCACAAACTAAAACCACTTATGGGCAAGCAACCTGAATGTTCTACACCATCTCAACGAGTATATATTGATTTTTTAGATACGTACCCTAGATCCAAGAATGGGAACTGTTATATACTTATTGTTTTGAACCATTTTTCCAAATTTACTCTGTTAAAACCAAATTTTCAATTTATTTTCTGTGCCTGAGACGATCATTACGGATAACGGTAAACATTTCAAGAACTATTAACTAAATTTAGGATTAGACACCTTCGAACACCCATATACTCCCCGCAGCCTAATGCTTCGGAGCGAGTAAACCGAAGCATTATACGAGCAATTCGATCGTATATATAGCTGATTCTCATTCCAGTTGAGACTCACATACTATACATGAATTAGCTGCAGCTCTCCGAAATAGTGTACATAGTACCATATCAATTTTCCGCCACATTTTTTGGTCTTTGGGCAATACATGGTGTTACACGGCTCAGAATATGAATTGAGGAAAAAATAAATGACAATTACTTATACATTACCTACTTCTAAACCGGATCGACTTAGTTCAATTAAAGAGAAAGTGTTGTTTCATTTGAAATCTGCATAATATGAAAAGAGCCCTTACATATACAATTTACGTAGGCGAACACGATCCTTAAATCCAGGTCAGAGTACTAGATCAGGTAAGTACTGGACGGCTGTTAACACTTCGGTCATATTAGTATGGTCGTGGAGGTTGGTTCAGGACACTGTCTCTTAGAGGTGAGTATGCGCGGAGACTAGGAGTCTCCTCGAATGATTACTGTAGAAGCTGCGAACATGTAGAGGAGGAAGAAACTTCACTCCACCTACTCTGCACTTGCCCCGTCTAGCGTTAAGCAGATGGACATTTTTAGGGGCTCCTCTCGTCAGCGACCTGGAGGATCTTATTGGGATCGACGTCAGGTATCTTCAACGCTATATTATAAGCACTGGATGGTTCAGAGAGTAGAGCCGAGAAAAATTGTATGTGTTATGGCTACGGATCATTTTTATGTTTATTCCAGTCTCTTATGAAAGCCACCTTAACTTAACCTAACCTAACCTAGGATAAATCAAACATAATTATATGTTATTAACTTAGTTTTAATAATATTAATCACGTACGTCATACTTATTGTAAGATTAGACTTTTTAAATGGAGAGCAATCAAACCGAATCGTTTGTCATTTAGCAACAGGCTAAGTTTGGCGTTAAATGAGCAGAAAATTTAGAAAAAAATCTAATCTAAGCTGGAACAGCGTATGCTAATAAACAGTATCAAGTATATGCAGACTCTGGTTACAAGGCGCTCTCCAGTTTTATCTGAGCATTTCTGCGGTAGAGCTGAGTTTCCCACAGGTGACTCTTCCATCCCAGCAACTCCGGGAAATCAAAATAAATAAAACAGTTATAATTAACTTAGGTGATGCCCCTGCAGCGCCAGAAACCAGCGGTAGTATTATCGAGGATTCTGAGGACCTCGGATTTCATGCACTGCGGACCTCTCGACTATGATACCATCGGATAAGGGACTCGTGATGGAGTATGAGAATCTAAATCCTCTTCTCTCCAGAATAGGCATTTTAGGAGATGAAACAGCAACCCTTGCAAATGAGGGGAATTCATAAATGGAAACCGTGGTGAGCAAGGACAGTGGTAAAGGATGTAAACAAGAATGTAATCATAATACTTCGAATTATCCTCATATAAAAGCGTGTGGAGCGGCTAAGAAGCGCTATAAAAAGCTTTTCACACAGGCCAAATTTCCCAGGTGAGAAACAAAACTCTTATCCCTACGGTCACTGCAGAAGACTAAAGCTCCCCCAGAGGTCTCTGCAATTTAGGAGTCAGTATAGCGTCCCGATGACATACTTAATTTCCTCTGTTAGTTTTAGTTGTTAAGCCTGAAGTTAGATTCAGAAAGGCAGCAGATTCACAGTTTATTGCAATTTTATTCGTTGGGTTTCCAGAGGTGGTCCTGACCTTAAACAAACTCAATGCTATCCAAGAGGGCAACCTCTTGAGTGGCTTAACGCCAAAATCGGACAATGTTAACTGGCAAGCAGCACAACTGAAGGCTGTCTCGAACAGCGCGGAAATACCGACTGATAGGCTACTTGTGTTTATCAAGAGTCAGAATGAAGGTTGGAATAATTGGAAAGTGATCCGGAGTAAGGCGAGAGGCTCATCGTTAGAGAAGCTGAAGCAGACTGGATATAGGGAGAACTTCAAGTTTGGCCTTTTCCAGGAAATGATCACAGTGGTTAAGCCTGTGAGGCCAGGCTCAGTTGCGGCTTCTGGCGACAAGACCCCGATCATCCAAGTCCTATCTTCGATGCAGCAGAGAAGGCTAAAGGAAAGACAAAACCAGGCTCCGAGGGGTAGATATTAAGTGGTTGAGAACAAACGTCCGCCATCTGCCACAAGCCAAGATGGGAGGTTGGCTGTGATGACATGAGTACGTTTTTGTTTAGTTAATGGCTGAATGTGAACAATATCAATAGGGGGAAAAATCTTAACCGTACTGTCAGAAATGCGATTAGGCAAGACGTCCTAGATTTAACGTTTGCCAACTAGCATTTGAGTTCTTTAATAAACGACTGGCATCTATCTGAAGATACCTCTTTATCAACTCTTGTAACATGCAGAGGCAGGAAATTATAGTTCTGAAACTAACCGACAGGGCTTATATAAGGCATTTCTCAGATCAGAAATGCGCTAGATTAAGGGGATCATACAGATCCCAGGAGGGTTAGAATACAGCTCAAATCAGCTGCAAACTCCACATACTCAGCGTTCGAGAATAGCTGTCGTGTGAAGCGAAGAGTGCCCACAAACACGATAACTTGGTAGAACGGGGCGCTGGGAAAACTAAAGAAAAAATCCAGGAAATTATTTAACAAGGCTAGTCGCACCAATGAATGGAGCTCGTACAAGTTGGCCTTCACTGAATATAATTTTGAACTAAGGAGATCTAAAAGGGCAACTTGGAGAAGTTTCTGTGGAGCAATCAATGAATTGCCTTCTGCAGCCTGGCTCCAAAAGTTATGTTCTGAGATCATTCCAATGGTAAAGGATTATAAACAAATAAAAGGAAATAAACAAACCGAATTATACAACAGGGTCTGAAGCCTTTCTGGAAGAAAATTTACTCTCAATTGGTTCTTTTAAACCGTTCAAGTCTGCTGGAGGAGATACTATTTTCCCGGCCTTACGGCAGAATGGTTTTAAGACAATTCTCCCCAACGTTGGTGAGAGCATCCAGACACCAAGACAAAGGCATATCGTCCAATTAGATTCACGTCTCTTCTATATTGAAAACGAAGTTTTGGATCACCATCACCAAATCGAAAGTGATAACCTTATAAGAAATCCGCTGCATCGGAATCAATTTGCATGTCGAACTGGTAAATTCTTAGCTTAGCGGCCTAGTCAATAAAAATGAAAGAGCGATTGTTGGAGTAAGAAATCGCCCTCTGTGCCTTTCTGAATATTGAGTGGGCTTTTGATAATTCTTAAGATCGATACAATAGAAAAAAACACGCAATTTATATTTTTATTAAAAACTTCATGTCTCAACCATTGGTAACAACACCAACCAGCACAAATGTTCGGCAACTCACTGGTGAGATGGTGATATGAGATCACTGGTTGATACATGTTTTGGTAAACAAACTAGATGATGAGACTAATTACCTATGGGTGCAATTTTCGCAGAATTCAAAGTACCAACATCAAACTAACATCAGAAGTAATGTAATTTCAAGTACACAACCATGTTCAATATGAACAAAAGAAAACCACAAAGTGTTTGAGTGCACAAAGTTTATTGAAAGTCGTGCTCTGCTGGATTCTGCGTCTCAAGTTACATTTATCACTAGCGCTTGTGTGGAGAAATAGGGATAAAGACGGCGCATGGAAATGTAATGGTGAGTGGTTTGGAATCCTCAAATTTGGAACGAACGAAAGTGATCACTCAATTGGAGATCGTATCGCGATCAAAAGAAGAATTTAAAATAAGAGTTCAAGCTTACGTGGTTCCGAAAATTACAACATTACAATGGTTTAATTTACTTTCGCATCCTCCGAATGTAAGTTGAACCAAAAAATAGTTACGTGACCGGGAAAATTTGGCATGTACCTCAGTCTATGGTGTGTCACTGTATGGTGATTCCCTTATTGGGGTTAAAATGGAACGCAAATATAGATGCATTCTGTTTCTCCGTTTGCTTAGAAGATCGAGTCAGACACAGCAAGCGAACGTTGGTCTCGGAAGCAGGCAAAATATTTGACCCATTAGGATGGTGGTTATCGCCACTGACGATATGATTAAAAATTCTCTTCCAAAGTTTATGGTTAAAAAATTTAAAATCGGATGAAGTCGAGCAATTGAGTATCCCTAGGTGGTTTAAATTTGATGAGAACTACATGGCTTTTCCCACGCCATTGAATTGGCATACAGCGCGGTATTATGTGCTAAAACAAATAAGGTGTTAACCTAAATGCAGGAAAAACCCGAGTATCGCCTATTCGACAACTACGCCTACCTAGACTGGAGTTATTGGGCGTGGTCTTGTTGACGGAGCTGGTAAACACTGTAAATTTTTCCTGGGTAGCCGTCAAAATCAACAGAGTAGTATTCAGCAAAATTGTATTAGACTGGTTGTCATCGGAAATGGAATACAGCACTGGCGCGCCTCTTCGAAACAAAATGCAGAAGACTTTTTCTTCAAGGTGGGATATCAGTTAATGAAGATTTTAATCTAAATTCTATACGGTGGGAAGGTCCAGATTGGTTACACTTTGAAGAAGAATGGTGGCCAGAGCAAAGGCAGTCATACCAAACAGAAGTTGAACGAAAATCCAAGTGTGTCGATGTAATGGAAAACAACACCGTGTTGCGGTAAATTAGAAAGCTTCAGAGAAAGGCAGAGTACCAAACGATGGTTGATAGTCCAAGTAATGTGCAACTCGAAGCAGAAAAGTCGAAAATACTAAGTCCAGTAAATTTATTGCCTGCTGGGGAAGCTGTTATAAGGCACGTACAATTCCAATATTTCGCAATAGAAATTAAATGCTTAATAGATAACCAGGAAGTTCCCAAGAAGAGCGTATTACGAACGTTGAATCCATTTATTGATGAACATGGAGTTATCCGAGTAGGAGGACGAATAAGCAACACCGAAATAAATTTTAATACCAAACATCCTGCTGTTTTATCATATGGCGAGCCGATTTCCAAGGCTATATTATTAGATTTACGTCAACGGTGCTGGAGGTCGCTGATACATAAATGAATTAGGTGGAGTTAACCCCTGTGGACCATTTAGAGTTCAATATGTAAGACGCCTTGGCCAGATTCCAACAAAAATTTACGTTTGTATATTTGTATGCCTCTGTACTAAAGCTGCTCATATTGAAATGGCCAGTGACATGTCATCAAAATGTTTCTTAGGCGTTTTAAGAAGGTTCATTGCAAGAGGAATGTGCCGAAGAATCTTCAGTGACAATGGGTCAAACTTGTGTAGCACCAATTTCATTGGGGCCCGTAATCATTTATATGAGTTCTTCAAGTTTTTACGACAACATTTTAATATTTTTTCTTGACTGCCAGTCAATAATTTTGCACACCTGTTTCCGGCATAAATCGACTAACTAGCCTGTTTGCTAGCCAGTTTGGGCTTTTCTTCTACTTTCGTAAAGGAATTATTTGTTCAAAATAAAAAATCATTTTAGTTCATTAAGTTGTCTCCACTTAACTTTACAATTCGTATATTATTAAATTTATTGTATTTTTGTTTAAATATAAAATTCCAAATAAAAAACACATATTATATAATTATGCAAAGTAAACACTTCAATACATATTTTACATGCCTTTTGTATCTTCAGACTTTGAAAGTTTCTTTTTTGCACAACAAATTGCTGTTTTGCACAAACAGAACATCGGATTTTCACGACATTTCCAAATAAATGCCAGCACAGATGATATAATTACCAAAAACAGAGCATATGCTATTAAATAATACGATGTATCTTCTTTCACATCATTTGTATAACTAATGATGCGGTTATAAAAATCTCCCATGAAGCTTGTTGCATTAGGAGCGGCATCTGTGTGGGGAAATGCTATCGCAGATAATTTATCGCTCATGTACTGAGCGTTAGAAAATCTAACTGGAATTTTGGTTTCACCTACAAGTAAATTAAACAAAATTAATTATCAACATAAACCGGTTGACTCACTCAATAAATTACCGTTCGTCGTCACCATTGCAATTAATGCCAACATAATTATAGCCACAAAATGCATATTTAAATTAATTAAATGCTAAACATATTTTAACAACCTTCTAACACAAGTGAATTAAGCTGAATGCTCGTACAATTTATTTTAGTACATATTGATAATTAAAATACGAAAATATATTTATAGATAATATTTTAAATTACTCACCGCATAATCCACTATAGTGCTGATTACAAAATACCCGTTCCCCCCAATCCTCACAATCACCGCAAACGGTACCAATTTTAGCAAGTGAATATTTCACGCTTTTTTGATTAAACATGCATTTTAGTTTGATTTTAATTTGTTGGTTATTTTCAACGTAAACTCCACCAGCGCAGCCAAATCGGTTAGTCGTAACATCATACATTATTCTGGATAAATTAGTTGATTATTTGTTAGAAAAAATATTAATTTTATAAATATACACGAAATAACCTACTTATTCTTAAACTGGTTCGTTAATCCTATTAATAAACTGGGAAACGTTTTATCGTTTATTTTGTTTTCGTATAACATCCAGCTGCTAATTTCGAAAAGGTTAAACATTTGTCCAGTTGTATTTGTGTCGTAGGTGTAACAAAATGATTGGTTATTATTGCCATAGCCATTAAGAAATGATTTCAATGCAATGATAGCTAATTCATTATCCCAACTCTTAAAAGAGATAACAGCGTGAAAAAAAAAACATTATTACTGTAACTGTAACTGATAAGCCTTACGGAAATACGTGTTGTATGAATGATTTTACTTACCAACCCTCTCATATTGGAAATATTTCTATTTCCCCATGGTCGTTGTTCAAGCGCGTTGTATCCTCGTGCAAAATTATCCCTTAACTGATTAAAATGATGAACAATTTTAGCAATCGAAGTTAAATACAATTGCACTTCTGTCATTAGTTTAATATTTGGATTTTTTTCTTTGAATGACAGACATGCGATATGTTTCTGTCGTTGGCAAATTTTTTCTTGTGATTCACAAAATTTATTTAGCAAATTTAATTCATGATTCCGGATTTGTAACGACAGGACAACCGACAGAGAAAAGTAGACAACCACCAATATATAATTCATTTTATGATTAAATATTTTAATCAAATAAACTTTCGTATAAAATGTAATGTACAACGGTTTGACTAAAACAAAAATTGGTTGTCACACAAGATTATCGAATAGATATAAACGAGTATACTGCTGGATATGTAATATAGTCCATTTATAGTTAAATTGATAAAATTATTAATGACTCTCAGTTTTAATTATATTTGTGGATTTTTTACTCGATGAAAATAGCTAGAACTTGATAAATCTAGATAATTTTTGTAAAATGTAGTAGAAAATAGTTTTTAACCATGTTAATGGGTTTTATATTTATATTGCATGATATTGGACACATGATCCATGATATTTCATCCGAACTTGGATATATTAATGGGCTATAACGAAAAAATCCGTAAGATATCTAATACTGGCTTTACACTGTGGATATTAGCAAAATAGTATAATACTATTTTACTGTGTATCATATAGATGCGAATGAAGTTTATCCTAAACTAATATTAGATTATACAACAACAACAAAATTGTGTTCGGATGCGTTTAAAAAGCATACATTGGGGCGAACTTATTATAATTATGTATGTACAAGGAAAAATGCATTCAAATCAAATATTTGAGCTTAATGCTAAATTAAAAAAAATCCAAATAGATAAAATTTATCAAGATTTAAATTATTTGGGCTTTCACAAAGCAAATCCCCTTAAACTTAACGGTTACTCGACTTTCAATGATTTTGTTGGGCGATAGTCAACATTTTTTAATTTTAAAAATGCGACTAGTTTGTAAAATTTCGTAATATCAATATTTTCGTTTAGAGATATTGTTAATTTTAATATTGAATAATGGGGTCCATAAAGAGGAGTCCGTTTTATTAACTGAATACTCTTGAAAATATGCCAAAAGTATATTTTCCGAAATTTTATTAACACTTTTATTATTACACCAAATTTTAAATTTTCCATATGTTTTTATATAAATATTCCTCGATTTTTGGAGCAGCAGCTGGTCTGTTATATTTTCGAATATCTCACATATTTCAGGTGGCGTGCCGATTAAATCATCATTCCCCATTTTTTTTTTAGTTGAATGCGAATTTGACTCAACAAAATTAAAACTTCAAATACAAAACAAAATGCAGTGTCATTTTAAATTTACGCTTACTACAATTCAGTAAAAAATTCGGGCTACTTCGACATATTTAATATTATTCAAGAGCAAGTGTTTCCCTTATCAAATTAATTTTCTTATCAACAAAAAATCTTAATGGTTGGTGTACCTTCTACGACTACTAGTAGTGGAAAAAATAGTATATACACCACGCTTGAGAAGTGTTATTATAGCCTTTGATTACTATACAGCCTTGGTGTATAATATACTATTATTGTTTTTGTTTTTTACGTGAATGACGACGGGAATCCGACCAGCTAAAGATCTTAGCCATACCACTTTTTCCTTATCTGATCAAGGTCTATAAGTCTGTCTTTATTTCATGAAAATCGGATAAGTACTTTTCGACGTAATACTTGGTAACAGACATCAATAGCGGGGATATAATGCATCTCTCTCGCTCTAGCGCTTTGCTTGAGTTGAGATTCCTAAAACCCAAATTTTTTGTTTTTTGCTTCTCCCTTTATGATTTTTATGAAATTTTAACGGTTGATTACGATTAAAGTATACACATAGGCCTATCAGAAAATCATAGTGACATGTTTGCCGGTAGAAGAAAGTTTTGAGATATCGAATAATCGTTATTTCAATGGGTAAACCCAATATGAAATTTCAGCGGTTGAGCATGATTAATGTGTACCATCACGGCTGGGCGAGTAAATTACACTATGTTATTTACACAGTTTTTTATACAAATTCGAATTCAGATACGATATATCGAATTTTGACATCAATAACTCAAATTCCGATGTCACAAAATTAATTTCTGCCACGACTTATCGAATTCTAATGTTTTATCGAATACTGGTATGATATTTATTATTATTATGAATTTTGACATCTATACTCAAGCTCTTACATGAGTTATTGAATTCTGACATCATAAAGTCAAACGCTGAAGAAATTTATCGAATTTTGATATGAAATATGGGATTCTTTGATATATCATCTCAAAATTTAAGAATTTGTATGTCAGAGCATGACATGATATATCAAATTCTGATATCAAATCTCGAATTTTGAGATGATGTATCGAATAGAACCAGCAAATATCGATCCTGAATGCTCCATCGGTCATTCCGCAACAAACTGTGCCCCAATCCGGCCAGTAAGCTCCGATCGTTCCAGCTTTACCTCAATTTATTACCACAACGCCTCTACCATCCGAGGTAAAGCCAAGAATTTTCGCTTAGGCGTTCTGAACAATGATTATGTATTTCATAATAATCTGTGAGACCTGGCTTACTGTCATTATGTATTCTGGTGAATATTTCCCTCCGGACTATGTCGTTCACAGGAAGGACAGATATGATTTTGACACCAGGCTTAGAGGGGGTGGGGTATTGATTGCGGTTAAAGTTTCCATTCCTAATGAGTTGGTTATCTGTCATCCTAGTCTTGACGTCATTGTTGTTCGTGTTAAGGTGGCCAGTTCATCTATCGTCATCATCGCAGTGTATGCTCTCTATGGTTCGAATTTGAAATATTTTGAAAGGATAATCAATTTCATCGACTCAGTTGTGATGCCTTCAGTGCGTCCTAATGATCAACTTGTAATTGTGGGCGACTTTAATCTGCCCGACATATCTTGGCTTGATGTAGATGGTATCTTTACATCGCTTTCTACTAACCAAAGGGCATTATGCATTATAGACTACTTTGCTAGCATCTCAACCAAGCAGCTGAACAGTACTAGCAACAGACACCGGAAACTCCTGGACCTGTTATTTGCCAATGACGTAATGCATTCGGAGGTTTCATCATGTTTGGATTTCACCGGCTCTCAGAGCATCTACCACACACCAATTACGAATTACGATAAATATTTTTCATATAAATTGTTCAATTGATTCCTTTTCTAACAAGTTTTATTTTAATTTCACAAATGCCGACTACGCTTCCTTAAACGAGTTTCTCAGCAATTCTGATTGGGACTTTTTGCAACGTGGCGGTAATTTAAATGACATCGTTTTGATGTTTAACGACATTCTCAGAAATGGTATTGAGACACGTTCCGTTGGTTAAAAAAAAAAACCGGCTTTCAGCAGCCCTGAATAACAATAGATTGTTAAATCTGGAGAATCGCCGCAATAAGTTCCATTCATTATACAGGCGGTACGGGGTTCAATTTTATCCCAAATTTGATAATGCTCGCAAAGAGTTTAAAAGTTTAAATTGGTTTTATATAACCAATACGTTATGCGAATCGAGGAGGAATTGTAATCAAATCCAAAGGAGTTCTGGAGTTTTATGAATAGTAAGAGAAAAGTGGTTGGTTTTCCTACTCCTATGTCTTACCAGAACTCCGTCGCTAGTTAACCTTCGGAGATCTGTAATTTATTTGCTAGCTATTTTGCCTCAGTATACGAACCAGCTACGTTGTTCCCTACCATTCCTTCATGCGCTAACAGTTTCGTGGAATTTAATTATTTTAAATTTACTGAGCAGGAAGTTTGCGATTGCTTGCTTAATTTCGATGTTAAAAATGGCGCTGGTCACGATGGTATTCCGCCGATCCTTATTAAGCATTGTGCCGAGAGTTTGTCCCGCCCAATTACCTTCATGTTGAATGAAAGTTTACGTATTGGGTTTTTTCCTGAGCCTTGGAAAATTGCCTGCCTCCATCCCATTTTCAAGGCGGGTAGAAGAAACGAAGTAAGTAACTATCGGGGGATTTCCATTCTTTCCATTATACCCAAACTATTTGAATCTATGGTTCACAAGGGCTTGGTTTTCCATACCAAATCATTAATTTCTTCTGCTCAGCGCGGGTTTTATCCAGGCAGATCCACAGTGACTAATCTGGTTTCTTTTTGTGGCAAATTGTTTAGCAGTTTAAACTTCAGGCAGCAACTGGATGTTATTTATACAGATTTTGCGAAAGCTTTCGATAAGATTGGCCACTCGCTGCTGATCTCTAAATTAAAGAACTTAAATTGTCAGTGCATCCCAATTGAATGGTTGCAGTCTTACCTTTCCGACCGTTGGCAATCCGTTAGGATTTTGGATTCTAGTTCACAGCTATTTCGCGTGACATCTGGCGTACCTCAAGGAACTCATATTGGCCCTTTATTATTTATATTATTTATCAACGATATTGTTGACTGCTTTGAGTTTGCCAGCTGCCCCCTGTTTGCCGATGATCACTGAGAGAAATGATTCGTTGGCATGAGGTTGCGAGAAAATACTTTACATTACGATGAACGAAATGTAGTTGCTACAACATAATTTCGATAGAACCAATTGACATGATGTCAATGTGTAGGCACCAATGCACAGATAGTTGCAACAACTTCGTTTCGAAATCTTCAACTCCGTTGATGCTAATTTCCTAGACATTCGTTGTCAGAACCGAATGAGCCTAATCGTTTTTAAAGTATCAACCTCGTTTCATTTGCCACAAACGTAATTTTGTTGCACCAATTAAATGTGGCTTTTGTGTCAACCGCCAATAAAACAAAATTACTAATGCTGTTGCGAGAACAATATTGTAGCCGTAGTAATCACAGCATTCTGTCGTTGTACCAAAATATCAAAGTTGATTAGGTAATTTATTTTGAAATTCCGTTGCTGCAACTATACATTCCAAGCGGTTCAGTTTCATTAACTCCTACTGGTTTATTGTGATTGAAAATTTGCTGTCTAAAATGTTTAATATGTTGTTGGAATATTCGTATTACAAAGTGAAGAGGGAATTATATGAGAAGAAGGTGAATTCACTATTATTACCTAAACAACTACAAACAATTCTGCAATATTTGATGGAATTTAGGATAGAGAATTATTATTATTCTCAGCTTGTCATGTCTCTTAATAGTTTTTATTTCAAAATTATCTCGATATTTAACGAAATTACGATGACCGAATTGGTGACGGGATAACTACCTTTTCGATTAGTCCAAACGAATTGCGTTTGTGGCAAACTATACCGCAATCATGATAAACGAATTTTTTAACTTCTTAATCATTCATGTTGGTATAAATACACACGCGAATATAATTCGATAAGTCAGTACGTTCTGCTTGATATTTAAGGTATTAAGCGAGAATTGTCTTTTTGTAGTTTGGTCGTAGCTACCTAATGAGTAGGTTGTACTTTTGAGTACGAAACCGAACTACCAATATAATTGAACTCAAGTAAAGGAGGGCTCTCATTTTTGAGAGTCGATACATTTATATTGACTCTGGGGTAAAGTAAAGGGTGGGGGGGGAGGAGGATATTTCTACTTTTTCCTTAATAAAACTAATTTGGTTAAACCAACTGGCAACAATCCTATTCGGTTGGAGAAAACAACTAAATGCGGTTGTGTCAACTACTTCTGATTATGTAGTAACCGAAATAGGATTGCA
Source organism: Tipula helvola (assembly GCA_963556165.1). Taxonomy (NCBI): domain Eukaryota; kingdom Metazoa; phylum Arthropoda; class Insecta; order Diptera; family Tipulidae; genus Tipula; species Tipula helvola. The sequence goes on from OY744483.1 coordinate 279,513,306, forward strand.
CTAACCGTGCAAAGAAAGTTGTTTTAATAACCAAGTCTATTATTATAATCTATCAGTGGTCACGACAACTATAATTTATAATATTCCTAAACCAATAATCGATTAACTCAACCGAATGATCGCTTAGTTCAACCTATGATCGGCCATGTTAACAGTATATTTCGTTCTTTGCAAAAGCCAATTCCTTTAGGCTAACTAAAAAGGGTCAGCTACAACGTCTTTTTCAGTTCTGATAAACAATAAAAAGAGGTTGTCGTAAAGTTTAATTAAAATGTAAACAGGACCGAATAATTCGGTAGGGTAATTGATTCGGTTGGCGCAAACGTTTAATCCTCTTGGTGTGCGGGTCAACAACGTGGCCGATTGCGTAAAGCTGCAAGATGATTTGGACAAATTTTGCAGTTGGCCTATTCGCAATAGATTGGGACTCAACGTGAGTAAGTGTGAGAGTCTTTCATTTTATCGTACCCGGTCACCTCTGTCCCATCGTTATCGTCTGTATGGTGACGATGTAGTCAGAGTGGAGTTTATATCTGATCTGGGTATAATTTTTTCAGCTGATGCCACCTTTACTAGACAATGACATATCAACACCATTATACATAAGGCATACATTATGTTGGGTTTTATTAAGCGGAACTGTAAGGAATTCATCGACCCGATTACTCTGACATCACTGTACGGTTCTTTTGTTCGTTCTATTTTAGAATATGCATCGCCGGTGTGGTCACCATCTTACCACTGTCATTCTGATAGAATAAAAAGTGTTCAGAAGCAGTTTGTTTTGTATGCACTTCGTTGTCTACCGTCTACACGGTCTGTTGAATATGTTCTTCCTCCCTACCAAGATCGCTGTAACCTATTGAATCTGCACCGATTAGATTGTCGACGTGTAGTAGCATCGGCATTGTTCATTTGCGATATTTTCAGTTCTAGAATCCATTGTCCTGAGCTGCTTTTACGCTTAAATTTTTACGCTCCGGTACGTCAAATGCGTCCGCGCGATGGATTGTTACTCATTAACCAGGTATCAACGTATTACGGTCTTGCGGAACCACTTTTGAGAGCATCGCGAGAGTTTAATTCAGTTTATGATGTTTTTGATTTCAACTTGTACAGAGAGTCGTTTAAGAAAGCTTTATTTAAATTTTTATGTAATAATAACTAAATAGTCGGCGTTTTCTATCCATCTTTTATTCCTTTTGTGTTGTATTTCATTTTTACAAATTAATTTTATAATTTTTTTTAACATGTTTGTATAGCCGATTGTAATCACTGTAGGCTATACATGATAATAAATAAATAAATTCTGAAGTCATGAGATGATATATCAAATTCTGATAAGATGTTTCGAATTCAGAAAAAAACATGTCGAATTTTGACCGAATATGTACAATATGGAAAAAGTTAAAATATCGATTTGACATTATATACAATTTGACTTGTGATATCGAATTCTAAAACAAAAAATTGGAATCCTGATATAACCTATCGAATTCTGAGATAACATAAGGAATGTTGAGATGATTTTCGGAATTCTAAAGGCTTTATGACAGATTTATCAAATTGTGGACAACCTTTCAAATTCTGGAATGACCTAACGAATTCTGATGTATTGAAGTTGGATATAAATAACTCAAATTCTGGCTTGACATTTCGAATTCTGTCATCATTTATTTAATTTTGACATAATACCTTAGACAGGCACAAAATTGATCCGATTTGATCATTTAACCCGATTGTCAAAAATCGCGTTCTGAAAACGAAATAATCCTGACAGGGGAAAATCCTTTAATAATATTGAATTCGCGATTATTCGTTTTGTGTCTGCCTACGGTATAAGATATACAATTCTGACATTATAAATTCATATTCTGACATGTCATATCGAATTTTAACATCGTTTGTAGAAGTCTGATACCAAAAATTCAAATTTTGGTTTCAGACATATCGAATTTAGACAGCATTAACTCTAATTGTTACAGGACAAATCGAATTCTGGCTTGATATATCGAATTCTCTAATAACATACATAAATGCTAATTCTGATATGACATATCGAATTCTAAAATTATTTATGTTAAATTCTGTTCTTTATACTACATCCTACATCAGAATATTACATATCGAATTCTGATATGATTTACCAAGTTTTGGCATGATATATCGAACTCTGACATCATAAATTCAAATCCTATCATAACTTGGCATATTGAACTCTGCCATGATTGTCACATTTAATACATAAACTCCGACAACAAAAATGTAAATTCCGACATGATGTATCAAATTCAGATATGATACCTATAAGCACGACATATCGAATTCTGGCTTTGATATCATGATATATCAAATTCTGACATGAAGTAACGAATGGTACAATTGGCAAAGTATTTAGAATTCTGACATTATAAATATAAATTCTGATATTGCATATCTAATTCTAACATATAGTATAGAATTCGTCATAATAACTCGAATTCTGGCATCAAAAAATCAAATTCTGATATGAGATATCGAATTTTGATATCAAAAATTTTAATTATGAGACATATCGAATTCGCTTATGATTTTTCGAATCCTGATATGAAGTGTCTATTTTTGGCATCAAAAATTCAAATTTCGACGTGACATATTGAATTTTGACATGATATTTCGATTTCTAACATAATTTATTTTATTCTGGTATGATGTATCGACATGATCTATCGAATTCTGAAATCACAATTTCAAACTCTGAAATTTCATATTGAATTCTGGCGTGATATATCGAATTCTGACATAAGATATAGAATTCTGATACCATAAATGCAAATACTCATATTGTATATCTAATTGTGACACGAAATATGGAATTCTGACACTAGCTGCGCGTTGTACATTTTTATTGTTAATGTATTTATTCTTGTATACTTTATGGATTTTGACAACCATAATTGTTCAGCAGCATTTTTAACTATTTTTGTAATTGGTGTTTTGTTTTTCACAGGCACGCTTATGTAATTTGGAATTAACTTTAATCTTTGACATATTGTCAGCTCGAGCATATATGTAGAGTGTGGGTACATCACAATTCACCTTTAAATTCCAAAATTGTACACAACTGTCAGCCCCAGCTATCACGACTGTTTAATTAAGACCACTTGCATTACGATTAATTGACGATTTTGTATAATAAGGTCCCTTATGAAATAATAATCAAAAATGAAATTATCAACTTACCTGATTCTACAATGACAATTACGGACCCACATGATTATTTGTTATAATGTGAGTATAATTAGGTTTGACCTTAGTATACCATTTCCTGCAATTAAAAAAGGAATTTGATAATCTTTCTTTAAATGAAAAACTACAGAAATAATTAAAACTTCTGAAATTCAAATCAATCTGGATTACAGCTATCATTTGGACTCCATCTCTTTATTCAAATATAAAGCCGATTTTACGGCTGCAAACAAAAAAAAATTGTGCCGATTTTTTTTTTATTTCGCCTGTCTCACAAATATGTATATTAAAATACTTTGCAATTTCAAATTCAAAGTTATTTATTCTTATTTATCAGTTTCGATAAAATAAAACGAAATTTATTTTTAATATTTTTGATTGTTTTGATAAGAATTGCCTCGCACTCTGTCTCTCACATCTCTGCACAAAGTTATTCTTTATCAATACTTTTTATTTTTATTTTTTTATGCTCAAGAGGTGGCAGAAAAACTTCTTCTTTTCAGTCTCCTGTTTTTATATATCGAAAATATAAATTTTTATAAAGTATAAAGTAAGGTATCGATGATGGATATTAAAAATAAGAAAATAATAAAAATAAAAATAAAAACTCAGGTATATAAGTATAAAACAAATAATATATCCGATTTTTATTTTATTTTTCTCATCTTGTTTAGTCAGAGTTACGTAAGATGAAATTTAATCGATTTTAGATTAAGAATATTTTTTTTTATTTCGAAAGTTTTTCAGTAACAGAAGAAAAAGTTTTTGAATTGATTTCTTAAAGTTATTAAAAACCAAAATTGTGATTGAACTGTTTTTGATTGAAGCGTATGTACAGTGATTTTTCGGTGACGTAACTGTTAGATATTAATAATAATGGTCAAGAGGCTTTTTAAGAATCGTACTTTACCAGAAACTCCTCTTGAAACAACAGAAATATTTGTATACTCATAGGTAGATAGTACATAATCCATAGTCTTTTGCATATTTTATCAACCTCAGCAGAATATGAACAGCAACGAAAAAACATCAAATAGCAAAATAAAAAATTTACTTTTCATCTCGGCATTTCCCTCAAAACTAATCGATACACAAGCAAGTATGGGAAAACATTATTGAAATGAAGATACGGGAAAGATTGAATGTGGAATGGCAGGAACACTGCACAAACAAAAAAAAAACGTAAAAAGGATAATAAAAATAATAGAATTTTCACTTGAACAAAAAAAAAAACCTAGATGAAAAGACATGATACATGTAAGACGTCTAGAACATGGGAGGAAATCATGTATGTGTACAATGTACATATCGTAAATTTTTTACCAAACAAGTAAATTGTGTCAAATGAATTATGCATGAATTTTATTGATACATTTACGAGTGGAATAGATTTTTTATTATTATTATTGAGTTAAGTTTATTGATTTTAAATTGAATATGATTTATTCAATTGTGAAATAATTTTGCAATTGATTAGACCGGATTGTCTTTATATCAGCAGCTTTGGAATGGTGAAATGAACAATTATTTGCATTTTGTTTGGCGTAATATTTTTTGTTTGTTTGCGGGTTGGAAATATTCGTTTCTAAAATAGATTGACGTGATTTCAATGAGATGTTCAAAGCAGTGTAGTGGTTAAAATGATGCAGCTTGGATCAGCAGATGGAATTTAAAGCTTAACGGTGGCAGTTTTGTCATTCGAATTTTGATGGATCAAGTTCCTTAACGCGTTCGCCACTCATATAGTGAAACAAAGACAACAAATTCACCGCACGAACATTAACATGGACAACCTGACAAACATAGAATTCAACGTAGATGAGGAAAAACTTCTCAACAAGTGACTGAAACACAATATCATAACTAAAAAGAGTAAGAAATAGAGGACAAAGCATTTGTTAGATATTGAAAACGCTATTTTCAAAGCCGATAAGGACCATCAAGATGATAACAGAAATATGTTTATTAATGAATTCAACCTTAATAATAAAAATACGATTACTACGAAGAAAAATTCGCCCACGTCAGATCTTCACATCATAAGCAACATCTGGAAGAAACTAATTAAAAATAAAGCATTCATAACTAAAGAAGACAAAGGCAATACAGCAGTGATAATGTTAATCTTCGACTACAGAAAAAAATAATAGATTACATCAGTAACAATAACATTAAAAAATTACCCAATGACCCAAAAAACACATAGGTACCACAAAAAGACCAATGTCGCCATCAGCAATTCAACAAATATACAAACAAAATTCCAAATTTACAACAATAAGATGATCAAGCCAAGAGCACCTGTTTTATCTGGACTACCAAAAATTCATAAGGAAAACATGCCGATTCGACCTTTAATTAATTTCACTACGCCCCCTTCATTCAAAATAGCGAAACATATAAATGCATGGTTAATTAAACACATAATATTGCCCAAAAATCACTCTGTCGCAAAGAATTTAGAACTAATAGATAAGATCCAATCAGTACATATTCTTCCTTATTGTGACAATTTTTTAACTTTTTTAGACATATCTTTTTCGAGAATAATCTCTTCTTCAACTTTCTTTTTTACTACTATTACATAATTTATTTTGAAGCTGTGGAGAATTTGCGTTTAAATCTCACATTTTAATGCTGTCAAGTTTTATGCTTTCTGAAGAAGGTATACATATAAAATAAACGAATTAAAAAGAAAAATTAAAATATAATTTTTGAATTATATTTCTTTTTCTTATAAATCTGGGCATGAGCAGATTTGGTTTTTGCATTTTTTTTATAAACTCCTGTGCTATTTTAATTTTTTGTCATGAACGTTACCTAAAAATACGTTATTACGTTATTTTAAAAATTATTAATTTGAAAATACAAAAGATTAATATTCTATTTGGAAGTAGACATGTCACCAATGTGAATAAACGTCGGTGTACATTTAGACCTAGTTGAATTTAAAAGGTTAAATTATTTTCTATATTCTCTAACACAGTTGCACAAAATTTTACATGAAATCGTCATCCCCATAAGTTTTCCACATTACACAGTTTTGTCATTAAAAATTTCAACAAACAAAAATTAAATTAATAATAAACATTTAACAAATTTCCTTATCGACGTTAATTTTTTTTTGCAGATTCTTGTAAAAGTTGTAATATAAACCGGATGTTTTTTTTGTGTGCAAAAAGCTTACATACATATTATAATATTTTTGCTTGTCAATTTATTCTATTTTTTTTTTCAATTTACGTCATAAAAATTTACAAATAAAATTAAAAATTATTTATTCTCTTTGATAACAAGAAATTCAAAAACCTACCGTCTTACCGAAAAATATAAATAAAAAAAGTTTTGTGCTCTTTTAACGAAAATATTACAAAAGTTTCTTCAAAAATATAAGGTTGATGTAAAAATCTTTAACGGAATAGGTATGCAACCAGAAACAGTTTTCCGTACATTATTATAACTCATCACAATGGTTGACGAAACCCTTTCTCGTTTACTAAAAACAAAATCTCTTCTCTCGTTTAATCATAATTTTATTTCCGTTTTCACTTTTCTTTTTCCATTTTATTTTTTTTAGTTTAGTTTGGTTTTTCCATTTTCTTCACAAAGAAAATAATGAAAGAAATAATGTTTACTTATTAAATAAATGACAAAATGTAATTTTTCTTAATTTTTCATTTATTTTCTTCTGTTTTCTTTATAAGAGACACGAGAGTGGAAAAACTTTTTTTTTTTTTTTTTGGTTTATTTTGTTCATGAAAAATTTATATTGAAAAGTTTATAAATTTGTGTTATGTTGTTATTGTTGTCTGAAAATACTTAAGTTAGTTAAGTTTTTTGATTAGATTTTATTAAATTCTGTCAAAGATTTACAAGAAAATATAATTTATGTTGAAAATTGGAAGCAATATAAAATCAGATGGAACACGTTAAGCATTTAAAAGGAAGCGATAAGATATTTTTCGATGGACGATTTCTCTACAAAAGTAAAAATTTGTGTACAAAGTGTATGTTTCAAATTTTAATTCAACGTTTCAAATTTCACCAAAAGCGGTGGAAACAGTAGCTTCAGAAATTTGTAGCAACGTGAAAATCACAGAGCGTTTCCAGTGCATATAACAACCCCAATTGGAACGTAATCGTTTGAAAGATTCGCAAGTAACAGTTTATTTGATAGAACCTGAGAAGCATGTACCAAGCAATGGTGTCCAAATGAAAGTTGTTGAACTGGAATATTTCGACCAAGCACGAATACGTCTCTATAACCTAATTAGGAAATTTACTCTTTAAAAGGATGTAATGGTCAAGAGCAAGAAAAACGTGATATTTTAATATTTTTTTATTCAAAACATATAATCCAAAACTGTTTAGCACACTAGTATAACTCCTAGAAATATATAGACATTTGTTTGTAAAGCGCCTTAATACCGAGCATCAAATCGGAATCCTAGTCGCAAAAATGGCCCTAATCTATAAGCCCAAAAATTGAAAAATTTAAAAAATGAAATTTGTTTGACATTTGACAAAAAAATCCTTTTTTAAATTTTTTTTTTCACAATAATTTTCTATTCATATTGAAGATAATTAATTAGCTATGTATTTTTAAAGTATGTGAAGTTTCGAGTCGCTCAATAAATTCTGAGTAATCGTGTACGCCAACTTTGAAAAGAAATTTTCGAGAAAAGCCCAAATATTTCTTGTTTTCGATTAGGAGTCATCCATAAACTATTTCGTATCTACGGGACGATTTATGATGATGGGGTCCGGTACCTATTCTATGACAAAAATTGAACAGTAAAAAAAAAGAGAAGAAGACAAAGCCAACGTGTTTTTTTATTTTTGTTTTATTTTATAGCATCATCGGTCACAAGGCTACTTTGCGCTGCAGATGTTGGAGACAGTTAAAAACCATTGCTGGCGGTCCATTATATTATATGGTCTAAGATTTTAACAGTTCCAGAAGAAATAAATAATAAAAAATAACACAAAAAATAAAAGACTGATCATTTATATTGGAAAAGCAGGAATTCCTGCAACAAAAGACCAAATTTTGGATGTGTGGAACGGAAGGCCCGGTAGACGATGGTATGAGGGATTTTTGAGAAGAAGTCCCGAGGTCTAAGCGAGTCTTTAATTAGAAGCCGTGCACTTATTAGAGAAGATGATATACGTGACTGGTTTAAACAAATTAATCGCTATATGAGAGACAACAAAATAGCACATTTTTAATAGCGCCAACAGAAAAATATATCTTAACAGCAAAGCGGGGGGGGGGGGGGGGGGGGAGAAAGCCGTGTACAATTTTTCCCACAATGATGAAAAAGTATTCCTTACAACTCTCATCATGGTAATTGCTTCAGGGAGTATTCCACTGCCCATGGCCATGGTTGTATACGCCGAAAAATGCCAAGAGGCTGGGGTATGGGTTGCTCCGATTCTGGTTGGATGCCGGAAAATTTGTTTGTACCATGGCTGAAAAAAAAACGGATCCAAATTACTAGTCATATTATTTTTAGATGGTCATGTATCTCATTTAATACTAAGTTTAAGTGAGTTTCACAAAGAACATCGGATCATATCGATAGTGCTTTATCCGCACACAACACACCTTTTACAACCGTTGGATGTGGGCATTTTTCGGCCTCTTTGTGTGGAAAATGCCAGTTCTTAACTGGAAGTTGAAAAATGAAGGAAAAAACTAAAAAAAGAAGATTTTGATCAGTTACTGGCAACAATTTTACCGACAGCTGCTAATGGGGCGACTGTACAAAACGCGTGCGGACATATGAAATTTACCCCTTTTTTGCTGATGCGATTAACTATGAAAAATGTTGAAGCATCGCGAAGTAAACACTTTAACTCCTATTGCCAGCAACAACCGAAGACGACCAGAATTGTTTTTAAAAACTTTTGAGTCATTTTTATCGGAAAATCAGCAACAATGCTTCAAACAAAATTACTGCTTGTAAATCAAAATGTTTGTGAAAATAAAGTGTGAACCGTATTTGTTGGAAAAAAAAAAAAAAAAAAAAAAAAAAAAAAAAAAAAAAAAAAACACAATGAAGTTGTTCGGTGTGGAGTTAAAGAGGACGCAAAATTATGCAATGTTTAGATTAGCGTGAAGCAGTAATTTTACGATACACCAAAACAGTTAAATTTGTCTACAATTAGGGAGAAAAGCAACTGCCATTATATTGAAGAGTCTCAGAAACAAGAGTCATCCGTTTCAGGTATTGGCAACAATATCTTAGATAATGTTGATTTAACCGCAGCATTCAACAATGCTGATATCGATCAATTATGGGGAAAATATTGAGGGGATCGTGATGCACCCTGTAACGTATAGTGTTCGGATTCGCCACTTTTGGCTTTCCGGCTCTTATATATTGCAAAACGCATACTATAAAAGCTTAAATAATATACAAAAATAGATCAGTTGTGAGTTATCAGTTACCAGTCATATTGTCAACAATTTTATATTTGAGTTTGTAACACATCAAAATAATAAATAATACATTTAATTGTAATAATTAATAAATAATAAACTTGTTCCTAATAATAAATTTGTTCAAATAAATGAAGTAAAACGTAAAAATATTTGTGAGTTTAATTTAAATTATGCAGTGACAATAAATGGATTCCTAACATGCGATGCCCTGGGTAATACACAACATAACGTTAACAGTAAAAACCCCATTAAAAAACGAAATGTTTCTCCCTCAAAATAAAATTCCGATAAACAAAACAATTCAGGAGGATTTTTATGCAAACGTAGAAACGCTTCACAATAAAGTTTCTTCTGGCGAGAAGCTAGAGCCAATGAAGGTTCTATAAATAAGGTAAACAAAGACGAATATCAATAATATATTCATTACAACACAAAAAAACAAATCGTTAAAGAAGAAGAAATGAAGGAAAATCTAGAGCGGAAGCGAAAAGGAAAGCCAAAAATTGCAGTGCAACCTGCCGAAAATATTTCTCCAAAGATCTGCGAAAGTGTCAACTAAAAATCGGTAACTGCGTGATAATACGGTATCAGGGGGAATATTTTCCGGGTATGGTTTTAGAAACCAAATCAACTGATGCTTCCAATAAGAGTAATGGCTATTAGCGGCCCTAATTGGAAATGGCCTGATAAGGATTATTTATGATAATTTAAATTAATACAAAATTTTTTAAATATTGGTTTAGGACACTTTCAAATTTTTTAAAATAAAAGAGCACTCAACCAAGTTCAAAAAATTTTGTATTAATTTAAATTATTGGCTCAATAAAATAAAAATAATTATAAATCTCCTAATATTTCGAAAATCTTAGGCTTTATTTATAATTGTAATAAAAAACGAATCTCTGGATTAAGCCTATACAATTAATTTTCATTCTTCTCAAAAAAACATGTTTACGTTTCGATATTCACTCAATACCATTTTCAAAACTCTAAAAAATAAATTTTAAATAAATTAAATAAAAAAAACTTTTTAATATAAAACGTTTTAAAAATGGACTAAAAAGAAGAAAATAATTTTTCCTTGCCTCACAGTACAGAAAATTCTGAGAATTTACGATTGTAAGTTTTCAGCAACTATGAGAATATTTGGAAAATTTAAAACGAAAAACGTGGGGCGCATCTAACGAAGTTTTGATACATGGTTCATTAACAATTTAATTATGCTCCCTGACAAGTGATGTTAACTATAATTCTTTTAATACCATAGTTAGCTTTCTTTAGTATGTATTATGAAGCTATCAGAATTGTATTGTACCATTATATGCGCTCCACGTTTTTCGTTTTAAATTTTCCAAATATTCTCATAGTTGCTGAAAACTTGCAATCGTAAATTCTCAGAATTTTCTGTACTGTGAGGCAAGGAAAAATTATTTTCTTCTTTTTAGTCCATATTAAAAACGTGATATGCTAAAAAGTTTTTTTTATTTAATTTATTTTCTGATTTTGTGTTGCCAACAAGGGTGCTGATGTATTTTCTAGTACTCGGTTATTTTGTATTCATGTATTTGGATACTTGAATATTTTATGATTATGTATTCGGTTTCTTGGAGAATAACAAACTTAGAACCAACTTTTGTTCAGCAACCTATCGAACCTGTCGCCAAATAATTAATTTAATTTTTATCAAGTCTTCATTGAAATACACTTCAAATTTTTCCATACTATAATTTTGTATGCATAAAAAAACGGCATACTATATGACGTCGGTTTATTGTAACGATCTCGAAAAACGTAATTTACAGCATCACCTGGAACAGAAATATATCGCAAACTATTGAATATTGCATTGTCATCGAGTTCTGAGCTATGTTCAAAATTTCAAGTCTCTAGGTTATAGTTTGTGACTTACATAAATAATTTTTATATAAAATATAAAATTAAAACATAATTATTATGCACGTCCGTTTTTCTTTCATCACGGTGAAAAACCAACAGCATTTAAAGTATAAAAACATTTACTTTTTTTTAAAAAGAAATTAAATTAAAAATATTTTCTTTCGTGTAATAGCAAAAGTATTAAAATTTCAAGTCAAAATATATAAATAAACAGAAAACATATGATTCCCTCCAACTGGAAAAATGGAGCAGAACAGCAATTAACAAATAAAATGAGAAAAATGCAAATGTTTCATTACCAGATCGATATCTAAAACATCGAATATTAATTTGAATGTCATGATTGAGATATCTGACAATAGATGTCTATACTGTAAAAACCTAAAATTGAGCGAAGAAACAAAAACCGAAAAAACAATCCAATATGGACTTCCATAAATTTATCGAATACAATTTAATTGTATAAAATGTTGTAGGGATCGTGTATATACTCGCAATAATTTTGTCGGTTGATGGTTTTGGAATTCTTTTTTATGTGGAGCATTTCAAGAATCCGTCGTTTATTTAAATTTGACTCACGTTCTAAAATGTCTACATTATCTATGTTGAAATTATGTGATGTTTGAGCTAGGTGGGCCGATAATGCACTTATATTATTATCAATGTTAATGTTGTTTTTTAAAGATTTAGCGACATCGAATTTGTGTTGAGAAATACGATTTTTAAGAACTTGTTTCGTTTGACCAACGTACGAGCATCAACATTCACAATTAACCTTGTACACCAAATTATTTACAAATTCTTTACTAATTTTGTCTTTCAGTTGAGAAAAAAAGGAAACTCCTAATTGTTTGAACGACCCACAACCTTAAAATCGTATTTGTTTAAGCACTTCTTTACTTTTTAAAATAAATCTCTAATATAGGGAACGGAAATATATTTAACGGTAGTACGATTATGGTTTAATTGACTATTATGATTAATATTTCTGTGAAACGGATTATGAATGGTTTTGTTCATGTTGGCTTTAATTAAATTTAACGGATAATTATTTGAAAGCAAAGTTTGGGTGAGGAGTTGAATATTTTTATTATGAAAAACGGGATGTGATAGAGTAAGAATTTTCTTGGTAAGCAGTGTTAATTGTTATGGTATTAAGTTTAAATGTTTCCGGTAAGTGGGAATTATAGTTCAAATAACGGCCGGACCAAGTATCTTTATGATACCAGTCGGTGATTATCATGCCATCATCATTTTTAATTACCATTACATCAAGAAACGGTAATATATTTTGATTTTCCTCTCCTATTGTAAATTTGATGTCTGAATTAAATGAATTACCTAATCGGTTCGCGGACATGACTGCTATAGCATTCACATTTTTTGTCATTTGTGAAATAAGGAGAAAAAAGTTATACTGTGCAAATGAATGCTGTATCAGTCATACCATTTTTCTCTCAAAATGATCTTAATCCTACGTATTATTTAATTCTAGCATATCCCCACTTTCCGTGATAAAATATCTTCAGATTTCTTACAGTTATTAAATGTGTGTTTCTGAGTAGATCTTGTATTAAAAAAGTGTCCGCAAACGTGTTAAACATATTTAGAAAATATTGATTTTATTCTCCGGAACTACAGTATTAATATCGTCCACATAACGATAGAAAAACAGTGGTTGGAAATCAAGTGACGTAAGGACGCTAACTAGTGAGCCCATTGGATATCCGAATAATTGTTTGTATTTTTTCATATTAAATGAAAATTCACAATTATTGAGAATCAAATCTAAAGCTTCAATGAATAGAGATTTACTTAGCTTAGTTTTGGAATTTGTTTTATTTCTTGCCGTTTATTTCCCACAAGCTCCAAAGCCAACTCACTATCGATGCTGGTGAATAAAGAAACGACATCCAAAGATATAACTTTATGGTTTTTTGGTATTATTCTATGTTTTATTGTCGAAAAAGATTTACCAACTGTACAATTCAGAATATCCGAGATGAACGAAGAAAGAGCATACAAAGGAGTGCCGATGGAGCTCACTATAGGTCTATAAGGAACGCCAACCTTATGAATTTTTAGCAAACCGTATAGCCTCGCAAACACACCGTTATGATTTTTCAACCAGTCTCCTATACGCGCTTCAATTCTTCCTTGATGAACCCAGTCAGCAATCATTTTATTTAATTTGTTTCTTGAAGATGTTGTGTTTTCTTTCATGACTAGTTTATACGTTTTTTCATCACCGAGCATCGTTTCAATTTTTTTTACATAGTCAGTTTTATTCACTATTACTGTAACGTTACCCTTATCTGCTCTAGTTACTAAAATTTGTGGATTTTCTTTGACAATTTTTTTGATTTTCATAATGTTATTAATCAATCAAAAGAGGCTCATCTTTAGTAAGGAATGTTGAATTATTGAATCGGTTTTTAAAATTGGTTAGTATATTCACGAACTCACCTCTAATGCGTAACTTACCTGTATCTGTAAAACGTCGGTCAGATAATCGGCTTTCCACGTCAGCTACTACATGGGTGTCCCTTACTTTATTCGGGATTTTACAACTTGACAATTTGACCAACCATCTATTGGGAAAAACATTTGTAACATTTTCATTAAACTCATTTCCTGTTACTATTTTGTTTTAACTTAATGAATTCGAACCGGTTATTGTAATAAATATTTAACTTAAACATGAACTTATTAAAATAGTATCTAGAAATCTTGTGTTTAATTGAGATGGATAAATTGTTAATTAACCTATTTAATTTATTGATATGAGTAAATGTTTCACCAAATTCCTGGGTAATTATTCCTTGTATGAAACGATGTTGTAGTCTATTGAAAATCTTAATATATATGTTCATGGTATTTTTTAGCCGTCTAATAAATCTCTTCGGATATATCAAAAATGAAAACGACAATCACACCATGAAAAACATGAAGTCGTTCATGTCCGAGAATTTTCATCTGGTAAACCAGCAACATTTTCTGCTAAAGTGTACAAGAAAAAAAGTATTTCCCAAAACTAGGAAATTACAAAATAATTGTAACATAAATAAGGATGTTTTCCAACGTTTGGAAAAAAACATTAATATTCGGAGTAATAAACGAAGAAATTACCGAAACTATAAAAGCAATAAAACAACAAAAAACGGTTTGGTTTTACTTAACCGGTTTATTGAAGAAACTAAGATAAGGTCTACATTTATGAAGAGTTTTCTGAACGAGCAGCAGTCACATACAACTACCATTTCAACAAAATTAAGGTGAGACAAAGAAATAAATTTAATCAAATCATACAGGGCAGTTTTAATAGTATGACGAGTGGTTTACTTTATACTTGCCACAAATGGCTGGTAAATTTATCTAATATCGATCTTCCGTTTCACGTCAAATTCGTTTTAAGTTTAGGAAATAAATTTTGTCCACCAACTATTGGTACTGCAATACCATTTTTCAAAATTATCTCAGATGTTGGAAGTGCAATTTTCGATTTGAATTATAATGATTTCAATAATATTCGGAATAATTTCGTAAACATTTAAACAAATTTCAAAAACCGTACAAATTCACAAAATTTAATACCAATTGAAATAACAATTTTAAGTTATGTATGTAAAACAAACTATATGATATTTTTAAGTGCCAACCCAAGTGACACGAACGGACAAATGAATGAGAACATTTTGGCGGTAAAAAATTGGGAACCTCTTGGCAAGATAGATTTAGAGACAAAGAAAAAACTCACGAGTTATACTCCAGTGATAACAAAATTATATGGCTTACCCTTGGCTTGGTCCATAAACCAAATTTACTGTATAAGCCAATTGCAAGTTCCGTAGCCGGTCCCACATATTCTCTATCATCGTTTTTAGGCAATATTCTGAAACCTAGTGTAGGGACAACAAATTCAGTCAAAATTCTGAAGATTTCAAAAATTAAATCAGTAATAATGTAACCATGCCTCCAAATTTTTTGTTAATCTCTTTAGATGTCACCTCTTTATTTACTAATGTCAATAACCAAACTGTAAAAAATATTATTAGTCAAAATTGGAGAAATATAAAAAGAAATTCCAAATCAAAATTAACACAAATACAATTTTTTTACTGCTTTAGATATCGTTTTAAATAATTCAGAATTCTCTTTTGATAACAAAATTTACAAACAAATTTTTGGCTCACCTATGGGTTCCCCAATAAGTCCCAATATTGTAAACAAATGAAAAATCTAGAAAATTCAGTTTTAAACTAACTATTATTTTACTAAAGATATGTTGATGATATAATCACAGCCGTATGTACCAATAGATAAGATTGAATATTTCCTAGAAGATTTTAACTCAATAAAAACAACAGAATAAAATCCACTTTAGAGAAAGAAGTAGAGAACAAAATTTCTCTTTTGGACATTCTTTTGATTCATGAACCCAACGGCAAAATTTGTTGTGATTGGCACCATACAACTACTTGGTCTGGTAGCTATCTAAATTTTCATTCTGGGCTTCCCACTACTTACAAAATTAACACTATTATAATTTGTAACCAAAAAATTGTCAAGCTTTCCGATACTAAATTCCACCGAAAAATTGTCAAGCTTTCCGATACTAAAAAATTTAAAAATTCTACACATACATTAGTTGAAAACCAATTTCCGGAAAAATTAATTATTAACATATTTTGGAAACAACGGAATTTTCACTCAAATTCTGATTTTCAAGTTCAAACTGAAACCACACATTATTTAGCCATTCCGTATATTAAAAATTATTATGAAAACATAAAATACCTTTCCAAGAATTATAATTTTTATTGTGACACCTAGAATGGAATAGAATAAGTAAATTAATAGCGCAAAGTTTACTGTGCTAAAATGGAAATTTTCCATGATAAAACTGTTCTACATGTTACCAGACTATCCTTACTGGAAAAATCATGAAGCCTCTAGAAGTTTGTTTTAGGTATATAAAAAAGCGAATGAAATCGAATTGGATGAGTAGTATTTGGAAAGCGACAGTGTACAAATTAAATAGCGTAATTAAAAATTGAATTAGCGCGATATTAAAATTATAAATAAACAATCGAATTGTTTTGTTTTATTCACAGTTCTGTGATTCGAACTTTGATTGACAAGGCAAAAACGTAACAATTGGTGACAGTGGTGGGAATGTGAATAATAAACTAAAAGGCTCGGTAGTTTTAAATTTCAATTTGAAACGGCTGCCAATCAAAATCATTCAAGCAGCGAAGGCGTTACAAACCATTCCGCAAAAAGATCGGAACAGCTATCTTAAAATTATAAAGGCGCTGATTCGGAAGTATATGTTGGGTATGTAACAAGTTTGGCCACATATCACGAGATGTTTGGGAAGTAAGAGAGAAACGGCAAGGATCCGTAACTTCTATGGAAAGAGATCAGTTTTGTATGGCTTTTTCATCCCTTAAGGTATCACCTTAAGAAAATGGGCCTAAGTACGACAGATGAATGCCGCTTCTGCGATCTGGAAGCGGAATCAGCGGAACATGTTCTATGCTATTGTCCAGCCATTTTCCGCCAACGACTACAACATCTAGGAGGGAGAGTAATGAGCCCAGATAGTGTGTACCATATACCGGCCGGCAGTATTGTTAGGTTCATTAAGAGCCTGAATATTGACTGGACGGATCATTGAGCAGGGTCCATGCACAAAAGATCTTTTAGGTCGCAGTGCGAGGTGGCTTAACGCCCACATGGCCCTACAATTAATAATAATAATAATAATAATAATAATAATGGCTTTTTCATTGTGATAAAATTTAGCAACGACGTAAAATGTATACAACATTATTCGGTGCCATTATGTCATGTAGTGCCACTTTAATAATATCTACTTAAATTTAATTTGAAAGCAGGTACTTGTATATTAATAGGCATAGCTCCCAATCCAAACATAATAATACCTAAAAAAATACTTTAAACATTTTCTTACTGACACTATTATTTATGTTATATTAGAAAAATAAACTTTTATTACCGTTATTATTTTGCTATTATTTGTCTTATATAAACTCATATTATACAATTCATATATATCTCGTTTTAATATAAAATGTCACGTCTACCTTTTAAGAATAAAAATAAAATTAATATTCGGAAGTATATCCAAACACACATATTATAATATAAGAAGAATAACTGAGGTAGGTAAATTATACGTCTTAAAATAAGTTTCTTATATACACATACATAAATATTTTTCAAAAAGAAAAAAAAAGGAACAACAACAGATTTAACTCTTTCCATTTCTGGTAACTCAGTACTCAGTATAACCGGGTGTGTTTACCGATTATTCATTCATCCAAATACATTTCTCATCATCTTCCTTCATCATCTGAATTATTTTCGTTAAGAAAATTATAAGGAGAGTTAAGAAGCAGGAATAAAAGTCACATAAACAAAATATATTACATTTTTTTTTTTTGAAATTTTTTTTTAAAAGAATAAAAATAACAAACGGAAATGACAAAACATGAAAACATAGCAGAAAAGCTCTGTGAAATGAAAAATGTTACAAAAAAAAAACTTTTTCGAAAAGAAAAATGTTTGAAATACGTTAGACGGTTTATATGTAAAATATAAAGAATTTGAATGATTTTCTTTTTGTTGAGAGCAAAAAAACAAAATTTTTCGAAATTACGTGGGAGGTTACTGAGTGAATTTTGAATTTTTTGTGAGGTGGTAAAATATGTTGAAGTATTAAATTACTGATACGTGCTAAATACGTTTAAACGTAATACGGTAAATAGACATTTCATTCCAATGGGATGAGTTGAGATTTTGCTTTGCAGGGCTAAAGATCGTATGCTAATCTAGGTGGATCAAAGGAAATATAATGTGAATAGTTAGTGTGGATCAGCAGTCGTGACGATCCATTTTTTAATAGTCTTCAGATTGCGTGAATTCAGTAAGTTCTGTTTTTCTCTTGGGTGTGACTAGTTCATTATTGGGTGGATGAGTTCAGTTTTATATTTTGTTCCAAAACGCCTAATATGCGCGAAACTTGGATGAAACTGTTTTATTTCAATCCAAACTAGTACTGCAGCAGTAGATAAAATTGCTGTAGGTAAGTTTTAAACTATTTGAGTCATACGAGATACGCTGAGGGGACGCTTGGATAAATTCCTCTATATATTCACCCTCAGTGGCAAGCTAATTCTAATTTCAACTAATAAAATACACTTGTGTATCCGGTACTTTTGTGACCACTTGTGTATCTGATATTTTTGCGGTGACAGTTAGGTGTTTAACCCATTGGGCTGCTCCTGGATATTTAACGATTTTAATCATTTTCAGGATTCGATTATGTTTTAACGTAATCGAAGGTCAAAAAGCCCCAATTTTAAAGCCACTGTGTTTTCTAATTCTAATTGTATTTTAAACGTAATTTTGATAGTTCGAAAATACAAAATAGGATTTTTCTTATTGAATTAAGCAATGAATTAGGCGGTAGACTGTTCGTCGGTAGTTGTTTCCTTAAACATATCTAAACAATTTTGTTTCAAAAAAATTATTAACAAATAATCTGGAAATTAAATTACATCTATAAAGTGAATTAAGAAATCGATTTTAAATTTCTTTCATTAAAACAAATTAATTTTAATTCAAAATAATTTCCTTTAGTCTTATACAAACAACCATAAACCTAGTACTTGCAACATACCTACCCTTATTTCTGCAATGATATTTTTTTTTTTTTATTTCGATTTTCAATTAACATCAAAACGGAAATTAGAAATACATTTCAATTGCAAAAGGTGTGTGTTTATGTGTTGCATAACTCGGGGTGCAATCGTATAGGAGGGAGCACAATTTTTCAAAAACATAAAATCTCAAGCCCTTTAATAGTAAAAATAAGTTAAAATTGTGTATTAAGAAGCAAAACTTTTATGTACATAAATATTGTTTTTGTTGCAAATCCATTTATTAAGTCACATCATAAACACATTTCCCTCCAAAAAAAAAAACAAAAAAAACTAAAAACTAAAAGCTTAAAATTAAGTTTCATAACTTTATTTTTGTAATGTTCTTGAAAAGTAAATTAAAAATAATAAATAGTTGACATAAAATATTGTTGTAATTTGCAATAAAAGCTTTGCATACACATACATACATATATGTACACACAAAAAAGCTTTTTTATTATATTCATTTCATTTGTGCTTTATACTTAAATTTTAATTTAGCTTTTTTTTCCTCGCAAGTCTCATCTTTTCTTTTTGCGTCAAATGCACCCAACACAAGTGGAAAAAAATCTCATTCATTTTATGGTTTTTTGTTGTTGGGAACATAGTGAATAAATTTTGGTGTGTAGGGTTTTGGCAAAAGAAAAATTATTTTGTACAGATACCAGTTTAGAGTTTTTCTTCTTTTTTTTTTGGAGACAGCATGGAAGAAAAATGTGGAATTGGAATGTTTTATGCGTTTAGGAAATTAAATAAGGAAATTAGAATTAGTTTTTTTTGCTTTTATGTTCGTCCTCAATAGATGAATATTACAGTTTATTTATATTTTGTTTACCATACTTACAGACATTGTAAAAATTTTCGAGTATTATCGAGATAAAAATTTTCTACAAAGAAGAGCAAAGAACTTTTTAATTTCACAAATATGACTGGTGTAACCTCTCCACATAAGCTCAATGACCAAATTAATCAAAGTATGTATTTGAAATGTGCAATCGAGGGCTTTTAGAAATCAATCGATAAAATTTAAGAATCGATACAGAACCGATAAATTGAATCGCTTTATGATTGAAATCTCTAAAATTCGGCACTATCAATTTAAGCTTAGTTAACCAATGGGTTTTCATCGTGGTCAAATAGTATAAGTTTTCAGTAGACCCCAACCTTACATACATATATTATTGTCTTACAATAATATTATACATTTTGAATAAAGACCATTTACGCAATACCAAGCCACCATTAATACAAAATGGTGGGCTTCCAAAGAAACATATTCTAGAATCTGGGAAACTGAATAAAACCGCTGCTTAACAGGCTTGGCTTTACCAACATCAATCTCATTGTATAATAATGTGGTAAACACTTATACTCGCTCCACTGTCTAAAAGACCTCGGTAAGGAATATCATTAACAAGGATATCGGCATAAGGCCGTTTATAACCCATTTCAGAACCGAGTATTGAGAAGGAAGGATCTCATGATCCGACGTTCCCCCCAATATTTTTTTGAACGAAGTAAACTTAAGGGGTTGAGTTTTTGAAAACTGCTGAAGAAAGGTTTACTTTGATTTAAAAAATGTGACTTAGTAGGAAAACAGAAATTTGAGGAATAAGATGAAGTCAGTGGAGAAACGGACACCATTTGATTAGAACCAGACAAATCTGATCCAGACGATGGTTCGGAGTCAGAGGACTCAACGAGACCTAGCACAGGCCTGCCTGATTCCTCATATCTGACACCGACCTCCACTGAAGGGTCTATGTGCCAATTTTGCTGCCAGTATCTTTCGTTTTGGTAACGAGGGTTGAACTGGTCAGTGATTCCTGAATCCCCGATCTCCAGGAACCACTGGCTCGGTTTCCCGTACAGCGAGGACGTTTAGGGTTGATGGTATCTCTTAACCCAAGCGGTAACAAAAGTAACGGGTGGGAGGAACAGGACAATCTTTGAAAACGTGACCTTTGTCAGAACAATTAAAATAAACTGGGGAGTCGCCTACCCCAGTCGCATGACGAGAGTAGTGGCAGATAGATTAATGGCAGAAATTTTTTGGACAGGTTTTGACGAAGGAACAACAATTTCCTTTGATGTGTGGTAAGCTGTGGTACCGACGTACCTGCAAATAAGGCAGAAGAAGGCAACTCAGCATTCGATACCAACAACTCACTATCATTTGTACAATCAATACCAATTTCATTGACGACACGCCTAATAATGATTTGCTATGAAAATTAAAAAAATAAAAATTAAAATTAAAAAATTTAATTCTTAATTCTTTTAAAATTTAATTTTTTTGCTTTTTTATAATTTTCATAGCAACACAAGCATTATTACAACGTTCTGTATTTATAGTTTTTTTAAATTTTAGTTTTTAAATTTTCATAGCAAACCATTATTCCTTCAGGTGACCTTGGGAGGTCATGGAAAATACATATTCGGACGTACAATTGATTGCTATTTTCGAATCCGATGTTAAAAACAGGGGTTTCGACAATAAACCGTGGTGATTTTTTTTTTTTGACATACTCCACGAGATTTTTAGAGGTTTCCACATACTTCTTCCTCCCAATGTAAATTCCTTCAGATCACCTTGGGAGGTCATGGCAAATACATATTCGGACGTACAATTGATCGCTCTTTTCGATTCTGTCAGAAAAAATAGGGGTTCTAATTTAAAAAAATCGCCTTGACCTACAAATGACCCTGAAGATGAAAGTTAAGGTCACAAGCAAGATCACCATTAAATTCCTTGTTGAAAATTACCTAAGAATAAACCGTGCTGATTTTTTGTTTTACCGAAATTCGCGAGATTTTTGGGGTTTCCATACTTCTTCCTCACCCTGTATATAAGCTAATCGAATCAATTAACTTACTGGTCAAAGACCATAAATCCCAAACCGAAAAAAAATTTAATAGGAAAAAAAATTATAAAAAATAAATTAATTAATTGAGTTAAAACTAAAAACTTTAAATTATAATTATAATAACCACGTAGGTATCCGCAAGCCGGAAGGTGAGAGGCTGCGGGACTACTATCGCTGTCCCAGGGACTTATGCGCGTCAATCCACTGCTGCCGCTCGACTCAAATGCAGATGTAATAACCATGCTCGCAAGTATATCCCAAGGTATACAATTAGAATTCATTCAAATATAAGTAAACGAAATAAGTAAAGTGCTAATTACCTGCTCCACTAAACCAAGAACAAAAAGTAAATATGTACAAATAAAATAAATGAATGTTCACTCAACAGTGAAACCACAAGTAAGAAGTAAAAGACAGCAAAAATGGTGATGATGTTTATGTCATGATCATGATCAAATGAATTGAGATAGACCCAGTGTTGGGCCGGCCATAAAGATATTAATAAATAATAATAAATAAAGTGTTGAGTATCGCCCACGTTGATCTCACAGTTGAACTACTAGAGCTCCGCCATGAGACGCGGGGTACTGTTAAAAGTAATACTGGATAATAAGGATCCAATAATGTTAATTAGAAAAAGCAAAGAAAAAAAAAATTGAATAAAATTTAACTGAAAGTGAAAGGGGACAAAAGATGTGCCCTTAGATATTGTGACCACGAGCCATCTAATCAACACCACATTGATGGAAACAACAGGTTTCGCGATCCCAAAGCCCATGCCACATGGAACCAACACGTTGAGTGATCCAGCGAGATCAAATGACAAAAAGTCAGAACACCCTTGGATCCCTCCCCATGAAGGTAGTCGGACTGAATTAAAATTTACGAAAGTTACTTTAAAAAAGGTACGAAGAACTGAAATAAAAAAAATGTTGAAAAACGCTAAACCCAGAACAAAGGAAGAATGAGTCTAACCACTATCTAACGCCACACAGCGGAAATGCTGCTCACTCAACCGACGAACTGAGAATAGGAATTAACACAAACACCTGTACGCAATCAAACAGCTTTCGCCGGCTGCAAATACAGATGTGGTTGTTAATCGGGGCTATGGAATATTGAGGTGAGCATCCGTGCACGCTCAAATAACGCAAGCATCGGACTGTTCATGAAATGCTCAGAACAAGTTGGAAATTAAAAAACCTGAAAAGATGAAAAAAAAGAATTTATTTAGCCAGAAAAGTTTCAGCGCCACTGAAACGAAATCCGTAAAATTCCGTTTACAGAATCATGAGATTAGAGGTTTGGAGCGGTTTGGAGAGCTGGCTTGGTAAGAGATATTATAGCATAATTTCAAAATAATATGTCTAATCTAAGATTATTCTAAAAAAATGTGAGAGAATATATCTTCAATAAATCAAAAAAACTATACACCCCTTCAACTATATGTCAACAATTCGTTAGTAGAGGCGTAACTATAGTATATATACCCTATAGGGTATGTCTGCCATGGGCGCCAACTGAAGAAGGGCGCGAAGCGTCCAACGTAAGAATACAAAAATGAAAATAAAAAAATATTTTTATAGATATAAATATGTGTATTATAAGACTGCGTAGGAAAAAGAAAAATAGCGAAGTTGAGGAAATAGTGGAAGTTTTCCAGAACATAATGGACGATGAGATTTTAGTGAAACTAAAAGCGACGCAAAACAACTCTATAATCGAATATTAATATATGACTTTCTAACGCTGCTAGGATTTTGAAACAAGATCTTAATTCGTATTGACCGCGTTCAAAAGAGGTTGCAGGATCCTAAAATGAACTTCCATGATCCAGCTTTAGATTTAAAACCTCTTCAAAATTATTTTCATGATGAAAGAGAAGTGTTAGTTAGTGACCCGCTGAAAGAAGGAATTCGAATTTGGGACATTGAATTTGAAAGGCGTCAAAGAAGTAAGAAAGTAATGGATGGCGAAACATCGAGAGATGCTGGCTTATCAGCTAAAGAAGAAATGGCAAGAGTTATGAAAGCCACTGTCAACCGTGTATTCAATGAATCAAAAAATAGAAGCGTTCATTTACAAGAAATTGACGAAACATTTTGATTTCTTCTTGATATGGAAGGGTTGTATTTTAACGAAGAAACAAGCTACTTGAAAGAGTGTTATTAATAATATGAAGAATTATATGAAGAAATTTTGGATTTTAGAACACTGCTAAAAAATATCAAACCCCCAACAATTACTTAATTTTATAGTTCAGTATGGAGATGAAAACGTTTTTCCCAATATGCGTATAGCATTGCAAATATTGCTGAAAATCGCGGTTTCTATTGCCAGTCACGAAAGATCATTTAGCAAATTATTTGAGAGCCTTGGTAGGCCAAAGTCAATTATGTGATCTTGCTTTACTGAGCATAGAATGAAAAATGACCGAAGAAATTGACTTTAATAATATAATAAAGAAACTTGCGTCAGTTGAAGCAAGAAAGATAAATTTGTAATAAAGTGTTAGTAGATTTAATTTGTGTGCTTTTTCTAGTCAATTTTGAAGTATTTTTTTAGAAAATAAAACGTACGCAACCTATCGTCGGAGAGGGGCGTAAGATCGGTGTTTGCCATAGGTGCCATTTACCCTAGGTACGCCTCTTAATCACCGATCCTTTACTTAGTTTACTATTATTTTAATGAATATTTCACTAACGAAGTGTTAAATATTGTTCATCATTTACCCATTCCTAATCAACCTGATTTTGATGGTTTGAATTATCAGCTAAGCGAAAATTTGAACTTATATTCTACTAATAATGAGGAAATTAGTGCGATTATCACTCACCTCACAAACAATGTGGCAACTGGGCAAGATTATATATCATCCAAATTCACGGTTACCTAGCGGAACCAGTGTCCAAATTGATAAATAAATCAATATAGCTTGGTATTTATCCTGACTCAATGAAGATAGCTAAAATTACACCTGGAGAAAAACAAATGTCAATAATTACCGGAACGCGTTCTTTGTAAAAGATTAGACATTATTTTAATTAACAATAATGTAATATCACCACATCAATTTTGATTTTGTGAAAAATCAAGCACTACCGTAGCATGTTTAAACCGATATTACTGTGCTTCATCGATTTTTTACTGCGTAAAGTAGGAAATTAATTTAATCGCGAAAGAAATGAATTTTGAAATCCCCGTCAAAACACTGATTGTTCAATTACTCTTCGCAATCGGCACCCAATTTAAGGTGATGTCACCTACAAATAACCCAAATAACCCAAATCCCAAAATTATTAAAATGCGACTTCTGAATATCACTAAATGCAGTATTACAAATAATGATCTATCCAACACTACCATTTGGCGCAATTCTGCCTGATCATTGGGCACATACTTAATAATTTAGCAAGTTGCAAATATGGCAGATTTGCTTATAACAAAATTGCTTGCGTTGAAACTCATACTCGATCGTTTTAGGTCATTTTTAACTTATCACGCAAAATGTCATTGTTTAAGGGGGGTTGGCTTTGTGAAAGTACAAATAGTTTTGATAAATTTTGTCTATTTGTATTTTAAAAAAAATTAAATAAAGCCTAAAGTTCAAATTTAAAATGAATTTTACTAAGCAGTGGTATAATAAGTATGCGCGAATGTATGCTTTATAAACACACCCATACGTAATTTAATTATTGCGTTTAATCAAAAGTTAATTTAATATTAACTTCATTTGCATCCGCATCCGCAACTAGCCATAAACTAATTTTAATGATCATTATTTAGATCAAATTCATCATTAATCTTAAATGTGTTGTAAAAGTGTGCCTCTGAATTACACAATTCAGGCACAAAAAGCCAGATTTTGCCCAGCATATTTTATCTTAATTTATGTTTTGTAAACCATAAGTATCTAGATTGAATAAATTTACTTAATACTATTTACTTATTACTTAGTTCTGCAATGTAAAGGCGGTTGTTTCTCCTGAAGTTTGGTAGTAAATTTCAAAGCCGTTATAGTTAGCTCTGAAATGATGAAAGCTAATCTGTGAAGATCTGAGTCTGGTTTTAGTGACATATTGTGTCACGTACTCGACGCTTTAGCAAGATATTTTTGTAGAATTGCATGAAATGCTAACATCTAGTACGGCTGTGACGTTTGTCATAGAATTATACTATTTATCCTAAACATATGATTATCGCCGTATGAATGTAATAGTAAAAATAATAAAAATCCCGCTATTACAAATTTTTAAGTAAAAACATGCAACAAACCAGCCAACATTTGAATCTTGTATAACTTAAATTTACCAAACACATTTTCATAAATTATATTTATGTTCTGCACAGTAAGAACTCTCGAAAATCGAAAGTATATGTAAGTGACTCAGGACAGGCGTGCTGCATCGTCTGCAAATCTGCAAATCGCACGACCAAAAACCTCTACCTGACTGAGCACCAGCTTAGAGTCGTGGTAGCATCCTACCCCTTAGGATAATTTTTGTTATGGCTTGATTCAGGAATCCTTTAGTTAATAATTTAGTCGGCAAATTCGTATTCCTTGTCGAAGCTTTTCTCAAAGGAAAAGTCTTCAATTTGGTGTAGATCGCTTGAATGGAAGCTGCACTGTAAATCGGCCAGTACCATCTTTTGTTGTTGTATTCTAAAAATGACAGGGACTTTCACTTTCTGTTGCCTTAATGTCCCAGAAATTTCTTAGCAAATTATCTAAATTATCATTTGGAGCATTCAAATTAGCTGTGATTACCTGATTTGTCTATGTTTCGTTTGATTTGCCAGCAACAATTCATCCCGAAGGACTTTTTGATTGGTAAATTGATTTGTGGTGGTGATTTTTTGTTCGACTAGCAATTCAAAAAAATCTGCTCCAATAATGATGTCGATCTCATGATCGATGAAAAGTTCATACTTTATAATAAATTCAATATTTACGTAATGTGAAATTATGGTGGTTGTCTTGTAGTTAATTTGGGTGAAACAAATACTTCGATTTGTAGGCTTGGGTTATCTTTGTTCCACGGCATTATTTTCAGCAACACTGATCTATTCGCTTATATACTTATATACTTGGTATTGCTCCTAGCAATATTGCAGCCTCTGTGCACAATTGTTAGTAATAAACGAAACTTGCGATCCGGAGTCAAGCAGTGATCTGTATAAATGGTTTTGGTTTAGGGCATCAGTCACACGTATCAGAGCCGTGGGTAATATATAGCTTCCTATTTTGGTGTCGGTGGAAAGAATTGTTAAAACAGTTTGATTGGCTAAGTTTCGGATTGAACAGCGGTTACTTGCGTTGTAAAGGCATTGCCCCATGCTCAACGGAAAACCGAAATTTAAAACCGTCAAACCCAATTTTCAGCTAACTTGCTTCATTTTGCAATATGAGAATTTTTAAGAAATAGCTCAAATCTATAAGTTCCACTTTATTCTAAGAAACTCCTATTAAAAACGATTGAATTTCATTAAAAAAAAAAAACATTTTATATTTTGCCGGCCGTCAAGCAAAAATCCGTTCGTTAAAATATAAAATTGGAGTTTTTGAATGAAATTAAATAAATTTTATTAAAATTTTCTACAAATATGGCGCAACTTTGACGTTTTGAAATATGTACCGGTTTGCCGTTTGTGCATTGAGCAATGCTTTTATTTTCGTGTAGCAAACTTTGATATTTTCTATTGAAAAGCCTACAATGAAAGGTTTTCTGCCAGCTAAATTCGTAACTTCGCTACTAAGTCTTACTGAACATATTATTTCCCCTTGATTTTCACTTGCAATGGCATAGCTTATTATATTAGGTTTGGATTGAGCTGACTGGGATTAAAAGCTTAAGGCGGTTTTATGGTTGCCTTCGTTCCTTCGTTCATTCGGTCTGATTTTTTTTTTAATCCAAGCAAAGGAACAGAATCGAAAAATAACGTCATTTTCAAGGAATACGATTGATTAAAAAAAATTCAGACCGAATGAACGAAGGAACGAAGGCAACCATAAATCCGCCTTTATTTTGAAGTTTTGGTGATTCAAGTACGTCCTGAGTTTTACAAAACTATGAAATTTTCATAAAAAATTCTGTTTATTTTAAAACTATTGTCGGATGTATTTAGAATAAGAACAATATTGCGAAGCGGGAATTTTTTTGCTTATATTGTGTTACGTTGCTTTTATTTTTTTAGTTCATTTTTACAGCACATATAAAATAAACTCATAATTATTATTATAGAAACAATAAGTTAAAATAATTTTCCGATTTGAAATGTTGAATTGTTTCGAACGACAATAGTTATGAAAATGTAATGCAGGGTTTTGGGTAACAATAGATGTGTATGGTTAGTACAAACAAAAAAGAGTGAGAAATACTTTTAATTTCTTTGAATTCACAAAGTACGATTATAGCCTTAAGATGCATTCATACTTCCTATTACTAAAAGTCTATTCAAAAAAACTTTGTATTAACTAAATTTATCTGGCATTCGTTAACGCTAAGTAGTGGTTTGATAATTAAAGAATGCTTCAAATTTTAAATTACCTTATACTGACTTAAATATTTCGGCACCTGTTGCTTCATTTAACAAAAACATCACATTAATTAAATGTCCCATTTATCAGCTCCCAAACCACAAAAAACAATTTAATTATTTCCTTATTCAAGAGCATTAATACTAAAAATGTCAATAGTCAATCAATCACCATTGAGTTCAACAAGTTGTTGATATAGATGAATCATCATGATTTCGCAATGAGGATGGAGATGAAAATAAATTTGGAAATGCGAGAATAAAGTTATTTTGAGTTAGTGGGAAAAATTAAGAGATCAAAAAAGTTGTATAGTCATACATACTCGTTCAATCTACCTAATTATGAAATACAATAAATATATCAGATGGTACTAATATAGATTTTTGACTTTGAGTGATAAAATGTATGAAAGATTCTCAATGCAACGCTATATTTTTAAAATACTTAACAATATATCAGTAATTATTCCACTGATCTTATTCAAGGCTAGATGACATAATTGAGAATGGAATTCACTATGGATTGAAGAGAACACTGACATTTAAATTCTATACGGCGTTCGCAGTGAAGTTAAATGCTTTCGGAGAAATTTTTAATTGGTGGCACTCTTAGTCAGCGGTTACGATCTAAGATAAGTGTAATACTGTATAATATCGTATAGTTTTTAATAACCGTTGCCAATCTTAACTCTAGTATAATCTCATTTCAAAATGTGTAACTAAACATTTTAGTAAAATTTACTATCTGTAATATTTAGTAAATTCTATAAATAGTTCCTAAGTTCCTATTATAAAACCATTCATTTCAAGGCCTGCAAAAATTGTCTGCCATATGTAGGACTGAGATCAGAATTTTTAAAATAAAACGTGGCCCGTTGGCAAGAAATATTTTGAAACACTACTCTTACTAATGGGATTATGATCGATACCATAAATCAAAAATTAGACTAACCAATATTGGTTTTCCATACACAGTGAACCCAGACAATTTTCTTCGCCTCCAGCACCGAATACAAATACACATTTGTCGATGTATTTTAGTGAAATTTTGTTTCGGAGATGTTAAGCCGATTATATATAATGAGTTCCTACCCTTATGCATATTAAATAACGTAGTGAAGGATTTTTCGGGCTGGAGTTCGATTTAAATTTAGTTGAAATTAATATTTTGCTGTTCCCTCCTGAATTATGCATTATCTCTAATAAATTTAGGGATTTGAAGGAATATTATCTAAAAACCAGGACATTGTAAGACATTCTCCGGGATGCCCACAGAAGCTTGAAAATCCAGAACACGTTAAAAGAAAAAAAAAACCTCTGGTCACCTTATTCCTACCTAGATCCTACCTAAACGAGGAAGAGAATGTCAAAATAAAACTGAACGCCAATTTCTGCTGTCAGCATTTAACCTTGCCAGACAAGATAGATGGATGGGAGTCTGGATTGTATTCAAATATAAGCAAAGAATTTGAGAATATTGATGTCAAGGCGTTTGCCCATTTTTCCAAACCAATTATTTCAACAGCATTTTTTTGGTTTAATTATTGTCCCATTAATGTAATCTAAAAGTCCTAATGCTTTTAGTATTATTGTTTGTTAGAATTTTCATATTTGAAAATTGCTCTCATCACGTGTTAATTTTTCTACACTAAGAAATATCCTCTAGCGTAATATACTATGTAAGGTTTAAAGACACCCATATATTTTATATTGAAGCAAAATTATCAAATTAAAATTAAGGCAATGGAAATTAATCGCTGCTTCAATGGTGTAAAGCTAAATCACAGATACTTGTCATTTTCTGATCATACTATAAATCAGGAACTTATTTCATATTGATAATCATCCCCTCATTCCCTCAAAACATAGAAGTATCACAATAATTATTCCAATAATTTATTACTCAAACACTTCCGACAAATTAATAGCTTCCCAAAATATAAAAACACAACATATTTTATGCAAAATAAAATTTATTAAGTAATTTTCGAATTATTTATGTAAATTCAAGTTTTTCGGGAAGAATATTGCGAGGGTGACGACTGGTGGGTGTTACGTAGTTTCACATTACTATTTTTATACTATAAAAAAAATATATTTTGTTGGTGGTTGGAAAACATCGTATAATATTGTAACACATAATTAAAATTATGATAACGCACACACACTCACTTCATATTATGAACGTATATAATATAGTATACGAGCACCTAATGGAAATTTATTTGAAAATCATTTTTTTAATGTTTGTAGCCGTGTTGTATTTTAACTAACTAAACTTATAATCGGAAACGATTAATTACGATTTAAAATGTCTGTTCCTACTACTACTACCACACATAAATACAAATCAAATTATGTACAAGAAGGATTTGCCTATAAGTATGTATAGTTCTTTGTATGGGAAATTAAAATTTAGAATTATTACCTTTGAAGGTAAAGAGTTAAAGCTACAAAATAGTTTTTAATAAATAAGGTCTATTCGACTCCTCGAACGACACTTTTACCACAAAGCGTTCGTTATACGTCACCAAACCAACCGTTAGAGACCTTTTCCCCAATATCACATATGGTCATTACAATATAAATAATCTACCTTCAAGCCGCCAAATCACAGACTCATAATAAATGTTAGATTATTTAGCACTGAGACGTGTTGGACAGCCATCACAATCTTTCTGCTTCTTCCATTGGGCGCTGCATACCGTTGAGCAACCTGAGAATTAGGTTTTATAATTCTTTACTAAGAGCATCGCCGTGGACTATTCAAACAAACAAATAAACAATACAAAACCAGAGTTACTGTCAAATATATTTTGTGATCGATACCAGACCTTTAACCGGGTTTTATTAATTAATTAATTAGTATTCAGTTAATTAAGGGTAAATACATATTTTTTTAACATGCCTAAATATTGTTTCACATAAAACAGTATTTCTTATTGGAATTTACCACGGATATAAGAAACCCATTGTGGTAATAAGTTTTTGCGACCATTTATTGAAGAAACACTGCATCTATTGGAAAATGGAATTACCTACAAAAATAAGTTCATGAATATTAAACTCAGAGCTTTCAAATGTGATGCACCAGCCAGATCTTTTTTGTTGAATGAGTACATATTTTCATTATTTTTGTAAATTTATATGTAATATTTCAAATTTTCAGGAGTAAAAACTCATTCAAGATATTCTAGTTCCACTAAGTGCACTTAAAAGGAGTTTATGTTGCATATAAAGTATGTTTTCATGGCTCTGAATATGAGCTTTGAAGATGCAGAACAGATGATTATTTTCGGCGTAAAACAGAACTGGATCATCACGTTAAATTAAATGTTGGATTGGATGCTTTGCCTATTGGGCGTGTCTCTCAATTCTCAATTGACTACATGCACTGCATGTTACTAGGTAGTGTAAGACAAATGACAAATTTGCTAATCAAAGTCAGAAAACAGCAATTCTCATTGAAAAAAACGTAACTGACAGCATAAATACAAATTTAGGGAAACTTCGAAAATTATTACCTAGGGAGCTTCAGCGGAGCATTGGAAATTGAGCATTGGAAAACATTCGAATTTAGAAGTTGCTCTGTTACACTGGAATGGTTGCATTTAATCATATCATGGCAGAGAAATATTATGATAATTTCCTGTATTTAGTTTAAAGGATATCGGCGCCCCGAAGGACTGCTTTGAAAATAATAAATGTGCCGCAGATTTACTTCAGTCATTTTGTGATCCATTTGGTGTATTCTATGGCAACCAAAAGATGTTATACACCATCAATAGTTTGCTACACATAGCACAAGATGTGGAGAAATTTGATAACCACAGTGCTTTCGAATTTGAAAATTATACGCAACAGATCAAGAAGCTGATTAGAAAGGCTCTCAAGCAAATTAATAACAGGATAAGGGAACAAGAAAATATTCAAGAAAAATATTTATTATCAATCCGTTTACACGTTAGGGTCATGTTTTCCCATTTTTAATATAGAAGAGCTCCTTAATAATAACGTAAAATGCAGATTAGTTATTAACTTAGATAATTTCTTCGAATTACTTTTACCATCCAAACATTTAGGAATTTATTCTACGATTTCCGGGGAATTGACAGTAGAGGCTTATGTATCAGCGAGATATCAAATAAAATAGTCAAATTGACTACAAGCTATACTTCCGACTTTATGCCTATGCAACATCTATAATAAAATATTTATTTTTAGAAATTTCCGAATATCAAAATTATGGTCAACACTGGGAAACCACAGAGGATGTCGAATACATGTCTAACTCGGATAATGAAAATAATTTTCTTGAATTTTTGAAATTCGATTCACATATGAAACCTGGGTCACATCGACACAAAATACCAATTGTGAAAAGTAAGGACAAATAAACCACCGTGTCAACCACCGCCTTGATTTTTAGCTTACAGTCAATTAAACACATTAATAGCATCAAACGTAACAAAGAGGAAAATAGTTACACCGGAATAAAAGAAAAGCTTACCATTACAAATATAGATTCAACCGTATTATCATCTTCAGCAAAGAGAGCACCAGCTACTAAAACCTACATCGAATGTAGAATCAGCTGTATTGACGTCTTCAGTAATGACACCATCAGCTACTATTTCTGCAACTGTACCAACTACAAATATCTTAGCAGAAACCGGTCACGACGAAATATTCAATGCAGAACTACATATGCTATGATGAAAGCACTTCTGGGAAGGGAATTTACGGCACAGAAAAACAATTATACCTGCTAATAAGCAAGCCCGTTACATTAAATGACAAAATTATCCTGAACCTACTAGTAAATACACCAGAATAGTTTAACGCACTTGAAAGCGAAATAAAAAAGATTCTAAAAAGGAAAATATTTTAGTAAGTATTTTAACATTAAATTTTAACTTGATGAATTGTAAAGTTTTATAATATTATCTAACTTAAATTACAGATCAGGCATTTTAGAGGCATTAGATTAATCACTTCAAAAATATTTACGAGGATGTTTAAAGATGATAATTATGGACGAAGCGGCATGTAGATTTTCATGGCACGGTCAACATGGAAATATTGCGTAAATATATATATAAAAATATATAAAACCTTCATCCGGCCATGTATAGAGTATTGCTGTCAAGTTTGAGGAGGTGCGTCTGGTACCACCCTCCACTTATTGGACAGGGTTCAACGCCGCGCTTTCAGAATAATACGGAATCGCAGACTTACTCAAGAACTAGACAGCTTTCAGCAACGCAGAGATGTTGCAGAACTCTGCGTCTTCTACAGATGCTGACATGGTAAATGTTCTGCAGAACTATCGGAGAAAATACCACAATTCGTTACAACAACAAGAGCGACAAGAGGAACAACCAATGCACATAGGTTTTCTGTGAAGCTTCCGAAACCTAGAACTGAAGAAATAAAGCGCCAATTTTTATACCGAACATCAGAAAAGTGGAATTCGCTAATACACTTCAAATTTCCGAAGGATTACAAAATGAATAAATTTAAGGTAGCTACTAATCTTTATTTGCAGGATCGCGTATTGGGTGCAGAAGCTCAGATACAAGAAGACAGTTACAAGGAGTTAGGACCGTTAATAAGTCCGCTCTGCACTCAATTAAAAAATATATTAAAAAAATCTACCTACGCCATCTACATCTCGGTTTCATTTTCCTGCTTGGTTTTATCGAAAGGGGGGGGGGGGGGAGGGGGGGGGGTGTTTTAGAAAAAAGAACTATTTTATTATTTTAAAGTAGTCAAATGATAAAAAACCAAGGTGTTTACAAAAACGACCTTCACATTAGTATGTACATACAAAATCGGATGCATAGACCTTCTTGCTTTTATAATATAGCATATTATGCTATAATAAAGGATTGTATTTAAATTCATAATGTGAACATGAAATTTGTAACAACAAATCCCAAGATGGCGGATTTGCCCGTTCTGAGACCACCATGTGTTAATATGATATGTTAAAAAATACAAGATGACGGATTACTCCATTTTGCGATCTCCATTTAAGATTACATGTGTTTTTGAACTGGAAAAGTTTAAAGTTAGAAGTTAAAGTTAAAACACTGAAAATAAATAATTCATGACCAAGGTCAAAGGTCAAAGTTGACCTTGGGAGTAGGGACTATTACCTTTGATTTGATTATTAAAAAATTAGAAATTGAAATTTAAAAGAAAATTTCTCAAAAATTAGAAAGCAAAACAAATATTAAATTCACAGGCCAAAGGTCAAAAATTTGAAAAATTCAAAAATTACAAAGCAAAAACAAAAAATAAAATTCGTGCAAGTTATATGTATATAATCAGGAGGTCATAATATAAAAAATGCTCATGATACAATTTTATACTACAGAATATCAAGGCCATTAAACTTTCATACATAAAAATTGCAAATTAAAAAAAAACTATTTTAGAACGGAAAACTATATTAAATTTCGAATTTCATTCAAATCTGTTTTCAGAATGGAAATTATAATTAAATTTCAAATAGTATATAGGTTTTTAACTTCAAATTCGCAATTACCAACATCAAAATCAATTTATTCCCAAATGAATTCATACTATCCCACTTGAAATTCAAAATTTTCCCATTCAAGATAATACTAACGCAAAATAATTTCAATCTTGTAAAGTTCAAATTAGCAAAAATAAAATTAAAATTCAATTTAAATAATTTCAAATTCGTTTATTTTTTAAATTTATATTTATGGTTTTACAAAGTTCAACGTGTGTAAAATTATATTATATATTAATAAGTATGTGGTGGCTCTACGTGGCCGCATTGATCTGGCTGGTCGCGTTGGTTCTCTTATATCCGAATCTATTGAATCGTCAGAGCTTGAATCAAAAATTCTGTTTGTCACACTTGCAACTGGTTGCGGTGGTTGGCTCATTTTAAATATATAGGTGTACTCCAAATTAAAACTTTTACAAAACCCAATCATCCTTTTCCAGGGTTATTTACAAAATCTCGGTTTTCAAAATCTCAGTGCTACAAAATCTCGGTTTTTATAAATTTTGGAAAAGGGGGGTTTTACTTTAAAAACGAAAATATCAAAAATTTAAAAATTCTGGACAATGGGGAAGTTAATTTTAAAAGAAATATAAATAAAAACCGAGATTAAAACCGAGATTTATAAAAACCGAGATTTTGAGATGCTCCCCCTTTTCCAAAAATTTGATTTGTTTGACGAATTTCTAAGTTTATACTAATTTTAAAGATTTAGATCTTTAAATTTCCATTTTCCATTTTTACGCTCCCAAATTCGCAATAATTTTATTAAATTCTAGTATCCCATCCCCACAATACAAAACTTCTAAATTTTCCTAAATTTTCTAATTTTTTTCTTTCCAAACTACGTTTTAAAATTTGTTAATTTCTAAAATCTTATTTTTATAAAATTTGTAAAATCCTAAATTAATTTTTCCACTGTTAAAAGTTCCAAGCTCCAGAATTCTTAAATTTGATAAAATTTTTATTTTTAGGGTTTTCACTTTCTGGCATTTAGGCACTTTAGGGTGAATTTTAAAGTAAAGTTCAGCTTTAGTTTTAGAGAAGGTTTTCCAGTGATTTTAGGGTGGTTTCTATTGGTTGGGTTGAATCAAAGTGTATATTTTAGAGAGAAGTTTAAGTAAAATTGTAGGGTTAATTTTAGAGTGACTTCTAGGCTGTATTTAAGAGTGAATTTTAGGAAGAATTTTAAGTAAATTTGGGCCAAATTTATGACGAATTTGATGGAGAATTTGGATTGATTTTGGGGTGAATTTAAGATGAACTTTAAGGCTGGGTTGTACGGTGAAGTTTAAGGTGCGTTCTAAGGTAAATTTCTAGTTAGCAAGGCATTATATGGTAAATTTGCGAATGCATTTTATATTGAATTTAGACCAATTTGGGATGAATTCTACAGTGAACTTTAGGATGACATCTATGTAAGGTGAAGTTTAAAATAATTGTAGGCCGAATTTTAAGGTGAATTTTATATTTATTATATTAACTTGTTATTTTGTATCTAGAATTTAAATATAGTAAATTTATTAAATTAAATAAATTCTATTGGTTTTATATCGTCTACGGTTGGATTTGATTTGGAAAAGGATGAATATGTTTTGGATAAAGGTGAATTTGGTTTGAATAAAGATGAATTTTATTTGCAAATTGATGAACCTGATTTGTAAAAAGTTGAATTTGGAGTGTAAAACCTATAATAGGAATAATGAAATATTGATATACACTCCGTCTCACTTGTTTAAGAACGCTTATTTTTTTTTTAAACATCAGATTGTTTCTCCAATACTAGATATGTATAATTAAACAAATTCTAATTGTTATATCGGAAGAGGGCTCTATTAAGAAAATATCCCATACAGTAATTTGTAGGTACTTTAGAGAATCGCTACTTTTTTTTAAATAAAACGGATTGCACCTTTAAAATTTGCATTTCGGCCCAGGCTAATTTTATCGCTTCAATTAATTCGTCCTTATTCTCGAACTGTCTTCCTCCTTCGTAAACTTTCCGTGATAGCCAACCCCAAACGTTGTCCATTATGTTTAAGTTGGGTGAATAAGGCGGCCAAGGTAATAGTTCTACATTTTGCTCCGGAATCCACGCTTTGATTATCCTGGCAGTATGAATCGGGGCATTATCCTGCTGGAAAATCCAACGCTATCCATTAAAATATTCGGTATATTGTGGAAAAGCTCGTTCCAAAACGGTTTTATAGGTATTTGCTGTCATTTTTATTATCTGAAAATCTAAATCAATTATTCCAAAAAAAGACACTGATCCCCACACCATTACACCACCCCTTTACTATGCCTTTTGCTAAAAATAATTTCCTTTTTTCTTAGGTCATGAAAATACTAGTTGTATCCATCTGGCCCGTCCATATTAAATTTTTTTTTCATCGAAATAGACAACCTTATGCCACTCTCTGTCCCTTCTAATGTGTTGCCTTACAAAGCAAAGACGCTGGTTCCTGCATGCTTCATTCAACGGTGGTTTTTTCTTAATTTTTTGAAATGTTAAATGTGGGGAACGCTGTATTATACGATGGACGGTTTCTCTGCTGCCCGAAACACCGATTTTAGCCCTTATTTTGCTAATCTACAGTGTAGAATTTGAAGCTTCTCTAAGAATGGCCCGTCGATCTTGGATTGTTGTAGCCATGCTCACACGTCATTTACTGTTGTTTCCATAGATTTGGATGTTACTTAGGTAATTATGCACAACGGTTGAACTTCTTCCAATTTTAGTAGCAATTTCCCGGATACTATGGCCGTCCTCCTTAAAAGCTCGAATTTGGGCATTTTCTTCTATATTCAAGAACTTTCCTTTAGGCATAGTTGCGCACACGTCAAGGTTTAATCACGAACTGATACCCTACACTCTTTTATTTTTATTTTTTAGCCTTAGAAACGAGATGTTTCAGTTGTTCTTAAACAAGTGAGACAAATGAATATGCAATTTTTAAAGGTGCACTCCGTTTTATTTAAAAAAAGTAGCGATTCTCTAAAGTACCTGCAAATTACTGTATGGGATATTTTCTTAATAGAGCCCTCTTCCGATATAACAATTAGAATTTGTTTAATTATACATAGTATTGGAGAAACAATCTGATGTTTAAAAAAAAATAAGCGTTCGTAAACAAGTGAGACGGAGTGTATGTATACATTCATATGTATAAAGATTTATTTAAATAAGAAGAGGAGAAATTGTTAAGAGTTTGCAATTCAGTTTCGATCTGCGAGCATGTGAAAAATAAATCATCTTTCAGTACATCTCATCAGGCTATAGCGACTGAACTGAATTTCTCCTCTTCTTATAAAAATCAATTTGGAATATACCAAAATAATTTAAAGTTTGATCATAGTAACCGCATGTATGCGTTAAATACAATAACATTGAAATTGTTAAAAGTTTAGAAAGGGGAATGTAAAAATTCGCTAATACTACAAGTGCACGGTTGATTCCTATATATAGAAAAAAAAAATCAGTGTAATAAATTAGCAGTTCAGTCGCTATAGCCTGATGAGATGTACTGAAAGATGATTTATTTTTCACATGCTCGCAGATCGAAACTGAATTGCAAACTCTTAACAATTTCTCCTCTTCTTATAAAAATCAATTTGGAATATACCAAA
The DNA here is from genome assembly GCA_963556165.1 of Tipula helvola. NCBI lineage: Eukaryota > Metazoa > Arthropoda > Insecta > Diptera > Tipulidae > Tipula > Tipula helvola. Next base: position 279,552,183 of record OY744483.1, read on the forward strand.
ATAATTTAAAGTTTGATCATTTATTTAAATATTTATTGCAATTTTGTTGCACAAAATATTTAAACGGTTAATGCCATGAACTCACTACAGATAATGAAATCAAATTACGAAATTTTATCATCTTTCATAATTGTCGTTATAAAAATCATGTTTTAATCGATTGTTGTGTCGATTTTAATCAAAATTAAATTTAATGAATTTGAAATTATTAAAATTGAATTTTAATTTTTTTTTTTGCTAATTTGAACTTTACATGATTGAAATAATTTTGCGTTAGTATTATCTTGAACGGGAAAATTTTGAATTTCATGTGGGATAGTATGAATTCATTTGGGAATAAATTGATTTTGATGTTGGTAATTGCGAATTTGAAGTTAAAAACCTATAGCTAATTTAAAAATGCTTAGTCTGATTTTTTTAATAAAAGGAACAAAATGAAATTATAAATTTTAACAGACATAAAAATTAATTGTGTACTTGACTCCGAACAAATCAGTACAGGTAATTCAAAAAAGCTTCCACTCTAAAAAAATTGAGAGATCTAATTAACCAATAGTGACTAATTTAAGTGTAAACTGTGTAACTTATTAATACTTAAGTATTAACTTTAAAATAGTGTAAACTTAAATTACAAGAAAGATCAATAAAGAAAATAAATTTAAAAAAATGTTTTTTTTTATTTTCCTTACTTGTTGGAAAGGAAACTGGCGCGAATGACCTTTGACCTTTGATGACGTCACTCTTCTCCTGCTCCCAAATTGGCTCAAATACACTACTGAAAGCAATGCAGTCTCCTCGAAAATGATCTCATCGGACTCTAAGAGTCGACATTATAGAACTCAAAAGGGTTTCAATTTTTTATTTCAGCCGACACAAAAAATATTAACTGTTGCATTTCAACTATTTCTGGCTATGATCTCATTTCACCTCCTCCTAGGGTTCTGTTTCCCCAATTTAACTTTTATCTTCAATTTTGTTTCTGTTTACTATATATTCTGCTTCTTGTCCTGATGTGGGATTTTGCATAAAAGGCGAGAAGCGAGTTTATGTCTTTTTTTAAAAGAATAAGTTTTAACTCCATTTCATTCGGTCGATGTCGCTTTTTCTATTGCGATCTCCGTCAATCATATTATGTAGAAGAGCTATCTCTTTTTCTCAACTTCGACCACGTACCTTCGTTGGTGCGAGACACAGACGAATGAAAGTTGAAATAGAATATCATTTTATTCTAGCTAAGTGAGATCGCATGAATAAAATATATATCTACTAAGCGAAATAGTGTTCATTTTCAGTGTAAGTAAAAGAGATACAAACTCGCTTCTCGCCTTTTGTGCAAAATTGCACCCGATTTCGTAAAGGAACTTAAAGATACCACTTAAGGTTTAAAGGCTTATTAAGGTTTTGTTTAATTCAAGTCTATATTTACAGATCTTTCACACTATCATTTTGTACAGTTACTAAACCGACTAATATTATAATTTTACCTGCGAGTTTAATAAAACAAAAATTAAATACACATACAAAACTTATTATTCGATTTTCCAGTCTATTTTTTTTCAAAAAAAATTTCCCCCATTTCCACCATTTCAAAGAGAATATCAGTACACACACACACATGCATAGTAATATAACAAGAAAGTGTTATAATTTACGGCCGTATTTCATGTTTAAGAGCGATGAGTTTAACATTTTCCTTTTTTATTTATTTATTTTTATTTAATTTTTTATTCTTCGGGAAACTCTTTTAAAACACAAAAACAAAATATAGGTATGTACATTGTGCGCTGTAAGAAATTGTTATTTATTTATTTTTATTTTTTTTTGCTGTTAATTAATTTTATTTTTTATTTCGCATTAGAGGTAAGATAATTACAGTTTCGTTACTATAGTTAAATAAACAAATTACGGTTTTTTTTATTGTTAACCATTAGCAAATTACTGATATTAGTAAATTTGTCAATAGCATGTGTGCGACTATCTGATTGATTATTTATATTTATATCGAACAAAAAAATCAGGGTAGATAATTTCTTTAACTCTCATCAATCTTATCGATTTATAAAAATACGAAAATTTTGTTTTTGCATATCGTTATTATGCCGTATTTGACGACTTATACAATTTTATAATTGACATAAAAATATACAATGAGTACACCAACAAATTGCAAAAGTTATATTATTTTGACGGAAGCAAATGACAGTTTAATTTTTATTTTATTTTTTGTTTGCTTTTGTCATACACAAAATTGACACTTTACGATATTATATCGCGTCTCTAGGAAATGAAGTAAAAAAGTGATAATTTCCTTAACGGATAATAATCAAAAATCGCTTAAATCGCAAGCTATTTGCATACATTTTTGATCATGATGATGAGATGACATATTACATATGCATACAATGTATTATGAATAATGAAGTTAAATTAGGAACGAAAATGTCTTTTTATGGCCATGACATGTTAAATTTTTCAAACGATATTACATAAATTGATTTGGCGTATTTTGATGTTGTTTTCTGCAAAACCAAAACGATGAAATGCTTTTTATTTCTTTTAATATGCATGCCAAAATAATTCAGCCAAAATTAAATTAAATGAAAATCTTTAAATCAACAAATGTTTTTTCCATTTTGCGTTCATTAAAAATTTATAATTTTTCGTCGTTACTGTTTCACAACACAACATATTATAGTACATTTGAAGAATAAAAAAAAAATGTTGGCCGTATTATTATTGTTAAAATATTTATTAGGGCTATGATTTGGCTTTTCTTATTCGAATACAGAAGAAAAGGAAAAATTCTCCCTAAACATATTTTTCACATCTTATACCCGTAATTCTTTTTTTGTATTTGTATTTTCTTATCTTCTTCGTCGGAAGGGAAATTCTCGTTAGAAGGCATTTTATAACTGCTGGTAAATGATAATAAAATAATAACAACAACAACAAGTATTTGAAATGAAAATGAAGAATCTAGAAAGCTTTTAAGGATTTTCCTTTATAATTTTTCCTGTTGTTTTCTTTTATTTTTCTTTGTTGCTTTAAATATTTAATTTTTTTTTTTTGGATTATTTCTAATTATTAATTGGTTCTGCTTTAGGTACGTATTCATTTCAAATTAAAATAAGTTGAGTTTTTTTTATGAGGGTCTTTGCAGGACAAAATACGATTAGTTGTAAAATGTTAACTTTAATAATAATTTGTGGCAAGGTTGTCATAAAATTTTAAATTGTTTTATATACCTGATGATCCAGATGATATGTACAAAGCAGCATTCTAAAGTCGAATATCTATCTCGTATAGCCAATCATTACCAATCCGGTTTTAATATTTCTAGAACTTTGAATGAAATGATTCATGGAGCGTTCTAGACTGTGCAAATTGTCTTAGTTATTTAGGTGGCACAGTCTAAACACTCCTTTATTTTGTCCAATTATTAAAGTCATATCCAAGCATAAGATAAATCTGCCAATACCTCAATAATTTTTGAGAAGTTTACAGCTCACAGGTCAGACACAACTCACCAGAACCATTCATATTCATTTTATAAATTTGTATTTCTTCTTTGTCCACCGATACACCATCTCTCTAGTCTCTTTCTATTTCCGTGCAATATAGAAGAAAAGGTGCGAAATATGGCAACATATTTCGTTTCATCTAAAACATGAAATACTGAAGCTATACGCGTAGCTGTTCTGCGTCGAAAATTATATTGCATGTAGTTAATTAGTAACATAATTATTTGTATTACTTTCTTTTACGTAAGTAAAATAAAGTATAGTAATCATGAAAATTTTCGACCTTGAGATTATTGAAGATTTATCTGTTTTGAGGTCCCCTGAGTCCGAAAAAGTGGGTTTCGAAATGATGTCTGTCTGTCAGTCCGTCTGTCTGTCCGTCTGTCTGTCCGTCTGTCTGTCCGTCTGTCTGTCCGTCTGTCTGTCAGTCTGTGTCCTCTCTACAGCCCAGATGGCTTAACCAATCGAACTGAAACTTCAGATTTAAGCTTTTTGGATAAATTGGGAGGTCCCAGTGAATTTTACTTCAAATCGGTCCACCGGAAGTGGCCACTCCCTTGGGCCAGAAAATTTGTTTTGCAAATATCTTAAAAAGTATAAGGTTTACAAAAAATTACTAATACAAAATGTTTCCAAAAATCAAAAAAAAATAAAAATAAACAAATTAAAAATTAAAAAAATTAAAATTAAAAATTAAAAAAAAAAATTTAAAAAAAATTTAAAAATTTTATAAAAAAAAAATTAAATATTGTTTTGCCAACACATAAATATATGTGTATATATAGCCTAATTATGCTAATTATAATTAATTTGCACACTACAGTGACATACTTCCGGTTTTTAATGCAAATATTACATAATTGAATGTGGATCATTTTTTCATGTTTCTTAACTTTTTTAACGACTTATTAGGGTTTGTAATACTTAAGTATATATATCGTTTTATAATTGCAAAAATATTTCGCAACTCCTGCCCCCCCCCCCCCCACACTTTTTACAGGGAGTTACAGCAGTTCTTGCATTTGTCATTTTAATTATTGTGTGTATTAGCCCAATTATGCTAATTATAATTAATTTGCACACTTCAGTGACGTACTGTATGTTATAAAAATATTTAGCCTACATGTATGTTAAATTGCCAAATCGGTCAACCGGAAGTGGCCACTCTCGGCCCGAAAATGTGTTTTGCACATATTTTAAAAAGTATAAGATTTACAAAAAATCACTAATACAAATTCCAAAAAATTAAAAGAAAAAATTTAAATTCATAAATATCACCTTTTATTTCTTTTACGTGTGTACTAATGAGTTCAAAAAATTGAGTTTTGAAGTGGTGTCTGTTGGTATATACATATGACTGTCAATTTGTAGTCCAAATGGTTTAAGCAATCAAACTGCAACTTCATGTTTAAACTTTTTACATAAATTTTGGGATCCCAGTTCCCAGCTCCCAGATTCCGTAAAACAGAAAATTTATTTTGCAAATATTTCAAAAATATACAATTTACAGAAAACATGAAATAATAAAAACAATCTTAATTAAGTTTGCGGGAAATTTGAATTATAAAAGTTTTTCAAAATTCGCTGTTCGTAAAAGAAAGTCGTGTGTTGGCCACACCTCCATTTTTTTTTATTGAGGTTACAAATTTACAGAGAGGCATAATTTTAAGCTTTAATAGTCTCATCAAAGTCCAGGTTACGTTTGTGATATTTCGTCGTCATAACTGTGAATTAACGTATCTGACATTTTTTCAATTTTTTCAAAATCTCATCTATGACACAAAATGTTTCGTGGGGACAAAGATGTCTCCTAAGAGTCAATTAACGTTGGTGCGGGAATTCACTTTCAGTTTCTCAAGACGAACATTTTGGTATCAGAGATGAGGTTTTGAAGATACGTTAATTCACTGTTAGGATGAGGAGTGAATTATTTACTAAATTTTTAGAAAAAAAAATATTTCAAGTTCAAACCAAATGGTGTCCGATCTTCTATGAACGAAAGAGAATAAAACGAAGGTGACACAAATTCAAAATTTTTAAGTCGACTGAAAAGCTGAGGCAAAGTAGACAAAAAATTATCGTAACGGAATAAACAAGAAATGTATAATCCTCTGTCCTTCATTTTTACAGGAAGTGGCAATTATTGTAATCTGCTATCCATACTTCAATTTCACCTGCTATAATTTCCTCTGGAAGTCGATTATAATTTATTCGTCATAATCCCGATTTTCAGAAATTATTCGAGTTTATTCGAGTTTCTCAAATGCTAATGCTGATTGATATCCGATATTTTATGTGATATTTCGAGGCTTTTCGGTTTATTTTGCATTGAATTGTATGAAGCTTTAAGTTTGCTGATATTCTGAAAATTCGAGATTTTTAAAATTGACTAGGTTTCTGAGTTTAAAAACTGTGAAGTTGCTTGGCAGGCATGGTATTTATTTTTTCAAAAAACATGCTGTTTTCGCTTTTGAAATGCTTATAGCATTGCGATATTTAGTGATTTTTAAAGATTATTCTAGAATTCTAATTTTGAACTTTTCGAGGTTATTCGTGTTTCTAAAATCTATAAACTTGAATATTATTCGGCTTTTTTGATGTTTTCGAGGTTAGATGCTCGTTGATGTTACTCGCATGATATTACAGATTACTTTAAATTATTGAAGATGTTTAGTAATTTTTCGAGTTATTGCAAATTTACCCTGTGGTTCGAGATTTTTCGATAATATTGAAAATTGCTCAAAGTTACACTTAAATAAATAAAGTGACAGGCATTAGTGTTCCCTGGGTAACATTTTGGTTAGAGAAAACAAAGTTTTTTTTTTAAATAAGTTGACAGACTTTAAAACTGTGCTGATCAAGTATCAAGTTGATTGATTCCAGATTCCGCTCCACTCCACAAATAAAACCCTGAAGATTAAAATTGCTGTCGGAGCAAAAATTTTAAAATTAACTTGTTTTTAATACTTGCATATTTAAAATCCCCTTACATAGATAGATAGGGTCTTTTAGTAAAATAAACCTAAATTTCCAAAATTTAAACGGCTGATTTTGAATTTACTCAAAAGTTTGAGGTGATTGAAGCCAACACACGACTTCCTTCACACAAATTCTTATAAATTGATTCTCTAGTATTTTTATTTTGGAAATAATTTTTTCTGAAAACGTTTTACTTATTGAGTTATTTGTAAACTAAATTTTCTGGCCCACAGTAGTTGCTACTACCGGTTGTGCAATTTTCATTAAAATCTGGGACTTCCCAATTTATGAGAAAAGTTTAAATATGAGGCTGTAGAGAGGATATCACTTCGGAACCCATTTTTTTGGAATCATTGGATCTCAAAACAGATAAATCACCAAATCCATCACAATACAAGGTCGGACATTTTCGTGATTCGGTAGTATACTCTAATTTACGAACATAAAAGGAAGAAATACGTCTGGTTGCATTTTAAACGGAATACCTTGCACACTAATCTCAATTAGCGAAATTTATTTATTAAATTTCCTAATCCGAATGTTGAAGTTGTATATTCAGGAAAATTCTCAGCGATAACAATATTTCATTTATAAGAAGAGCTATACGAGTATCATGTTGACTATGCTTTGAAACAACTTATTCGCTGTGCACTTCGTTTCGAAGTTTGGAGTTGGTATAAAACACTTTCCCTTGGTGAAAAACAATTTCGGTTTTCTACTGGATTGAAACTTTAATATTTCAGCAGATTTACCAATGCCATAATTTTCGCACAATGCCCCGATATTCCTAAATTGATAAATGACTTTAACAAACAAAACGACAAGCGCTTTAATTATGTACCAGAAACAGAACCCTAATTTATGTCACTATGGCCATACAATGGATCCCATCACATAGACAGATCGAAGGGAATGAACGAGCCGATATGTTAGCTAAAAACGGTACATTGAATGACGTGGTTCAGGAGTACGAAAGAAAGGATGCAAGAGACGTACTTCGTATGTTTCCGATGAAGCTGTGAGGAAAATGGGAGAGTGAATTTTACGAGAAAAGTCTAACGAAAGGAATGAAGTACAGAGCGATCCGTGGTACTCCTTTGAGAACTCCTTTCTATAAAGAACTCAAAGGAGATACGCCAATGTTGCGAACGGTTGAGAGAATCAGGCTGAACCACGGAAATTGGAAGGAATGCTTATGGAAACGTAATTTGAGTGAGGACAATGATTGTGAGTTGTGTGAAAATGTAGAAGATGTTGAACACCTCATATTGGCTTGTCCTAGATACACCCAATACAGAGCTCAGTTCAACATCCTTCGGAGTGCAAGAAATTTAAGTGATTTAATGAATGAGGGCGGATTGGTTTATAAGGAAATGTATGAATTTATTAAGATGAATGGGATAACGATTTAAGACAAGATAATAAACTGCGAAATATGTGGGGAATAATCTGGTTCTTTAAAAAAATAAAAATAAAATAAAAATTGTAATTAACCAATTGAATTATCAAGTTAAAATTGTAATAAGAAATTTGTAAATTAGGGTTTCTGGCAATATGGCTCTAGGTTATGTAGGAGCCAAGCCTAATAAAAAAAATAAAAAAATAAAAACGGAGTACAAATTGAAAATGCGGGTTTTTTTCTATTTTTGAACGTTTATTCTGAAAAAATGGTAACAAATGAATTATTCAAAGTATTGTCCATCGCTAGCCACAACTTTTTCCCATCTTTCTGGCAATTTACGGATACCGTCGCGAAAAAATTCGGCCGGCTTGGCTGCTATCCAGTCATCGACCCATTTTTGGGCTTCTTCGTAAGAATGGAAGCGCTGGTCAGCTAGGCCATGTGTCATCGATCGGAAAAGGTGGTAATCGGAAGGAGCAATGTCTGGGCTATACGGCGGGTGGGGTAAGACTTCCCATTTCAGCGTTTGTAGGTATGTTTTGACCGGCGCTGCAACATGTGGCCGAGCGTTGTCATGTTGCAAAATTACTTTGTCGTGTCTTTGCTCGTATTGTGGCCGTTTTTCTTTGAGTGCGCGGCTCAAACGCATCAATTGAGTTCGGTATAGTGCTCCTGTGATGGTTTCGTTCGATTTCAATAGCTCATAATACACCACACCCAGCTGGTCCCACCAAATACAGAGCATGAGCTTGGCGCCGTGAATATTTGGTTTGGCCGTCGATGATGATGCATGGCCGGGGTAACCATATGATTTTTTGCGCTTCGGGTTATCGTAACGGATCCACTTTTCATCACCAGTGACAATGCGATGCAAAAAACCCTTCCGTTTTTGCCGTTCGAGCAGCAGTTCGCATGCAAAAAAACGGCGCTCGACGTCTCTCGGCTTCAGCTCATACGGCACCCAATGTCCTTGCTTTTGGATCATTCCGAGGGCTTTTATACGATGGGAAATGGCTTGTTGTGTCACTCCCAATGAATCTGCGAGCTCTTGTTGAGTTTGACACGAGTCTTCATTGAGTATTGCCTCCAATTCAGCATTCTCAAACTTTTTCACTTGGCCCGGCCGCTCTTTGTCCTCAACGTCAAAATCACCACTTCTAAACCGCACAAACCATCTCTCGCACGTTGAAACCGATGGAACATGACTCGGATAAGTCTCGGAGACCAATCGATGTGCTTCAGCAGCACTTTTCTTCAAATTAAAGAAGTAAATTAAAACTTCCCGCAAATGCTGTTTTGTTGGCACGAAACTCGACATATTGAGAGCTCAAAAAAACTATGAATTTGACACTGCGACAAATTGACACATACTGAAAATTAAAGCTATAAGACGTAGCTTTGACATGAACATAGTCACAGTACTGCCTGATGCGTATAGCGTTAGTAACGCCATCTGTTATCAATCCCGCATTTTCAATTTGTACCCCTGATATTAATGCAGGTTAACACCAAATTTCTTGCAACTAAGGCTTGAATTCAATGAAACGATCAAACTATCATCTACTAACTCATTCCACTTATTTGATTTGAATAACGTTTTGACTACAACGAAGTTTTCACTACTTCTGATTAAGCAAAATAGAGCACTTATCTAAAAACATAGGTACAGATCTACATTTAGACGCAGTCGCTTTTTAATTTATACAAACTATCAATTCATTTAAAAATATTTTGTCGTAAAAAATATTTCATCTCAATTACTTGCAAAATTTGCACAGTATTTTACACAGTCAATGTGAAGTTTTGATATTTTACATTTTCATGAAATTTTGTAAATTACACACATGTTCTGTGGAAAAACTGTGTAAATTACAGAGTGTAATTTAGTCGTCCAACTGTGATCTGAATCTGCTGCATTAGTAGTAAAACCCTAACATTAACACAATTTCTGCAGTATTTCGGTGGATTGTTTAGGTTCCGAGATTATATCCTTCACAAAAATCCCCTTTTCCACTCAGTAGATATCCACTACAGAAACGACCAGCTAACATCTTGCCGATTAGATAATCAAGATATTTGGCCACTGTTAGTTCTTCCGTCAAGTCATTAGTTTCAAATTATTTAGATTTTTTCGCAAATTAACCGACTTATCCTATAGGCAATCTGATCGAAAAGAGACGTCTAAAAAGCATTTTTCATTTTTTTATATGGTGCTTTAGCTACACGTTGATATCTTTTTTATTTTCAATGAAACAACCAGTGCGTATAATCTCCAAATATGTAATTGTCTATTCTAAACACTTGTTAAATACTTTTTAAAATCAAAACCACTAATAAAACAAAGATTCAATCAATTTTTAATTTACAAAATAAATGCATTTTGAACAACACTCTGGCATCATTAGATTACAAAATGTTTATACGAAATTGGTTCCAGAATAAAAAATAAAAAGGAGAATTGTACCAACTAATAAGCAAAACTTCACTCGGCGATTTATTGTTGGCCCCTGAAGAAAAACGGTTGATCCTTATTCATGCATTTCTTTTATCTTTGTGGTTTTGAACGTTTAATAAAACGTTTTGCTTCACCATTTGATACTAGATGGAAAGGTGTAATAACATTTTTTCCACAAAACTCGGCAAACTCATGTGATGTAAAGGCAGGTCCATTCTCCACTGACATCTGAATCTGGTAGCCCCTTTGTTGTGAAATTGTATGTTTAATACCCGTTGCTCGCACGAAAGTGGTCTTACTTTGAACGATCGTGAACTGTAATTTTAACTTCGATGACAAGTGCGCTTTGAAGTTTGTGTAGTGTCCCAAACTGTCCTCGAAAACTATGTTTATTTGGAACACAAGTCATCAATTTGTTTAACACACTTACCCGGTATGTTGAACAAATGATCAATTTGTTATTCGTGATTCGAAATCCTGGCGCATTGAACCAATTCATGCCAAAAACGTTTGTGGCTGTCACGAGCAATGGCAAATTAACACAACCGTCACGAAATTTGACATCAATTTTTAGTTTCCACATATTGGCTCATTGACATCACCATAAGCTTTCAAAGTTCTTGAGACTGGGCTCAAATTCAACTTTCCTAACTCAACATATCCATCATTAACCACTAGTGAGACGGTAGCACCCGTATCAAATAAAAATTTCAAAATTTTCTTGTTAATTTCCTTTGAAAAAAAGATTTGTTTACCAGCATGTTTTATTGATTTGCCCGTCAGATGTACACTATGAACTTTGGACTTCGGATCCACACTTGAATTGACTAACAATTCTTTCTGTGCGGGATTATATTGACCCGGTTGGATAATCGTGTCAGACTGGAATGCTGATTGATCATTTGAAATCTCGACATCGAGCGTAATTCGTTATGATCAGCATTGTGAATCATCTGATTTCATTTTTAGCACCCAAAATTTGAAAGTGGACCAGTAGTTGGACGGTTTTTCTACCGAGTTGAACATTTGGCAGTCGCTAACAAAATCTCTACAGAAAGACTGGTTCATCTTTGTACTGATTGTTAGGGAAAAATGTACTTGAGTGGTCTTTTCTAGAGCGCCGCGGCAATGTCCGCTGGGAAAGTTAAAGCGAGAACTATTAGAAAAGTTCAAAAATCTAAGACCGGATGCGGAAATCAGGCTAATTGGTTCCATCAGGAAGAAGTATAATGAAAGTTTTATGGGTTTTTATACAAGGATAATAGACTCAACTCTACCTCTCAGTAAGTCATTTCCTGTTGCTAACCTTTATTTTATATTGCAATGAAACATGAACAGATGTTTTCAGTATCAGAGTTGGTCCACCAATGTATCGATATAGAGGACACGTGGAGTGGTGGGTTGAGTGGTGATAAACCTGATAAACAATTAGCTTTTCGTCAAGTTGATGAGGTAGTCCACGCCAATTCTCATTATAGTGGCCCTAATTTTCAAAACCAAAACCACTGGGGGAATGAATATTCAGAATTTAGGCCATTTGGTTATGCACAGATCGGAAATCCAGTTATCTCACTGCGAAGGATAGTCAAGGTAACTCTGGTAATCCTTTTATAGCTTATTGTAATAACGACTATTATGACGAATTGTAAGTTTGTAGCGAGTAAACCATTAATCATAATTCGTAATATCCAAATCGATTTCAACCAACTTCCCCCTCCCCAAGACATCATTAATTGGCGAAATCCCAACATGGCAAGACATTGTTATGGGTGTGGTGCACCCAACGTTATCAAACCAAATTATCGGCTTTGCAATTCTTCAAATGCGGAACGCAATACGATGAGAACACCTGGAATTCTGCTGCCTCCAAAAGTAGAAGCTACCAGGACACAAACTGAATATGTGCCCGGAAGTATACAGACGGTAACTTTTCCTGCAGCTCTGCGCAAAATTTTAACACACCAAATATTTATATACCCAACCACCATTTTATAAACCCTTTTGCTCATTTATGGCAGCTAATTCATCGAATGGCTCGAATCAAACTTTGTTTAGTCCTACCCAAACTTCAAGCATGCCCTATAAAATGACATTCTAAATTAACGCAAACCTTTTCTCCAATGCCTGCGTTAAAATCCCAACAAAGGCATGCTAAATATTGGTTGTTGCGGCGCACTTTAAAGTAAATGATATGCGAATCGGTGGTACACATAACGGGTAATGATAAACGGCCATATGCAAAGGTATTGATAGCGAGAACACCATACATAGGACTTTTAGCCAGTGGTGCCAATATTAGTGTACTTGGGGCTGGTTCTGAAATTTTTTTAAAACTATCAGTGATCAAAATTCACTATCTGCCCTCTATTTTAATAACCGCCAGCGGCGAAAAGCAAATGGTAATTGGGCATTCAATTTTACCGGTATCATAGGTAATACTAAACGGCTTCGTTTTTATATCGCTCTATTCAACTCAATGTCAATCGCTCTATCTCTGGATCGATTTCTGGAATTTGTTTGGCTTGGCTCCAGCAGTTGTAGGTTTCTTTGATATAGTAGAAAAACCAAATCAAAAAGCAGATAGCTAATGGTTTTTATTTTCTCTCAGTGTTCTTCAATATTTTTATAAAATGAGTGCTTAATTTAATTTATTATTGGTTCTAAGGGTGATTCATGGTGCGATTTAGGTTTGAGTCATCTTTTTATTTTATTTTATTAAATGTAGCAAATTTAAGCTTTTCTGAGGTCCGAAAGAACTACTCTTCACCACCATTGGTTTCTAGCTGGCTGACAACAACAACTTTCAGCAAAGTCTGCAACAAGTTGTGTGATCATTAGCTTAATACATATCCATGCAACCAAATAAGATTCTGAATGAGTTTTGTAAAAAGGAATGCGCTTTGTTGAAAATTTCGTTGGTATTTTGGTTCTCGGCCAGATTAGAGAAAAATTAAAAGATTTAGTTCAACTCGTATCTTGAGAAGTATGTAAAATAATAAATTAAACCCACGAATGATATGTGACTATTTTAATTTTGAAGAAATAGATTAAATTTGTGGCTACCTTGCCCACTGTACATTTGATTTGTATTTTTTTTTTGTGTTTATTAAGTATATATAATTCAAGAAGCATGTTATCGCTTTATTATTGGATCATAAACTGATTAATCACTTTTCAGAAAATAACTTTTTTGCCAGTTTAATTTGAGTTATTTATAGTAAATTGATTATAATCTGATAATAACGTTTGCACTTAAGCGGACATAAGCTGTAATTGTGTTACAAAAATAAAAATATTTTTAGTAAAAGTAATGGTAATCACGAAAAAGATGAAGAAGAAGATCGTCGACAAAATTTTAAAATTTTACTGTAAATTAGTTGTTATAGTCTTGTTTTAACACAACAGTAAGTTTATTATGTTATTTTGAACTTTCTTAACAAAACTTAGAAAACTATATCTTCATATTATAATAATAATAGTAATATTGTCTTCATTTTCCTTTCTTTTGTGTATATAATTTTAAGAAAATAACGTTATAATTCTTAAGCACCCCAAAAAAAAAAAAACTTCCAAATATTGCACATTTTGCATATTCAATAAATTTTCCATATTGTAAAGACTCTACTCTATGTACTTACAACAAAACGAAGAAAATGAAAACTTGGTTGTTGGTGGTGTTGTTGTTTTACCAAACTTTTGTGGAAATGATACACTTTAGATATTATGTAGTATATGTATGTATACTGTATAGAGTGAATTAAGAAATTTGTAAATTTTATGTACAGATGAAGGTATGTATATAAGAGTTTTTCTTGAAATTTTGTTTATGGTCAGGGTGCGAAGGTGGTTTTGTTTTGAAAATAAAATGTTCAGTTTGCAAGTTTTTCGAAAGAGTTATGTGCGCGGTTAATCACATATAACTGCAAAACTGCATGAATAACTTGTCAAATGTTAAACGATGGTAATTTATAGTTTTATACATTTTTTTGATATAACTGCTATGCTAAATTATCTTATGAATAGCTTGATATGATATGATATGGAATGATGATACGATATACATATACGCCTATATTTCCTGGAAATAGAAGATTTGGCAACCAACTGCGTACATCGAAACTTTGCCATATGTGTTGACGAATCGTAGATTTATTCATATAGGAATTGAGCATTGAAGTGGTAATTTCAATTCAACATAAAATCTCACGAATTGTTTTAAGTGTGTGAAATACTGCATATAAATGGGCTTATTAGGAGTATGGGACAATTTTCACACTGTATTTTGCGTATTATATGAACGTTTCAAACCCAACAAACGACTTTACAGAGAATATAGTATTGTGTTATTCAGAATGCACGGATTAGCATTTGAATCATTTCCAGCCCGCCTGGTTTATTAAATTATTTTCACAGTGACTATCGCAAATACTCAATTTCAAGGGTACACCGGAAACCGAACCATTAAATAGAATGTATCAATTTTGTTAAATAAATCGTTAAAGAACCTCGAATCCATTTTTTTCATAGAAACTAAAAAAACAATTGCAAAGATTGCGAGTGAAACAAAGTCACTTTTAATCCGAATAATGGTGGAAACAGACGTGCGGAAAAATGCTTGCGTTTAAATTAGAGCACACTACTTTAAATGAAATGAAATACATATGTATATCCCGCACAGTAGGCGTTTTTCCGCAAGTTGTCTCTATTTTTAATTTACCTGCGAATCGGTAGGCTGCACTACCAAATCTAGTACAATTTTTCTACATTTTCATTTTTTCAGGGCAATTTTTTGTGTTTGTTGACTGAAAACAAACGTTTGCTGACAATTGCCATAATGGAAGATACAAATTAATTCGTTTCTGACAAAATGCTGTAAAATTTATTAAGAAAAATTGTATATTAAAATTAAATACGTGTAAAAATAAAAGCACAAAATACGCAGTTTTAAGCGGCACATGTGTTTTGGGTGCGGAAAAGCGCGCGTTTCTCAGTCAAAAATTCCGCACATCTGTTTCCAGCATATCCATTATAAGTAATTATAAGTACATACTTAATGTAATTTGTATTGTAATTTGTTTATTTTAGTCGATTACAAAAAATACTGATTTTCAATTCATTATCACAAATAACATTTGGTTAAAATATTAAAATCTCGAACGAGTACACCTACATACAATTAAGATACCCAATAATTAGTTTTCCACTTTTTTTTTTCTAAAGCTATATCATTCTAATTTGCCGAAAAGTTAGAATATCGCTTAAATTTAAATAATTATTTTCAGTCCAAGTTGTTACATCGTTCAAATTGCTTACAACTTTTAGATGATTGTGTGCAAGGGAATCATTGTGTACGGCTACTTGAAAATTCATATTTTTTTCTGTCGAAGTTAAGGAACTAATTCATCCTCATTATTATTTTGGTTTTCGCGTTCTTCGGGTTGTTCTAAAACTATTGATATAATATCATTATCAGTTAAGTTATTGCAGCAATTCCACTCTTCTTCAATTTCAGCCACCCGATGTTCAAACCTATTGTTTAGAAAAGCCAAAGGAACATCATCCTCATGAACTAGTGTATATATAACATCAACAATGAACCCAACTTCTCGCCACGACTATTTAAAACTTATTTCCGAAATTTCATCCCAAGAATCGTGCAAGAATTTTTTTCAATATTGCTCCTATGTTCTCACTATCGCTTGTTCTATTTACCATTACCTCTAGCATCAATTTTTGTCTGTACTTAAGTTTAATCATTTGGATTATATTTTGATCCATTGGTTGACGTTTTGCAGTTATATTTGGAGGAAAAAATAGACTTTGTTTAATCCATCATCACTTTCTAATGGTTGAACAACATTATGAGCTATACAATCATCCAATAAAAGGATAGCCTTTGGTTCTAAATGATTATTTTGTGAAAATTGCCTTACAGATGATACAAATTGATTATGAACCAATCAGCAAAAATATATTTAGCCATCCAAACATTTTTAGATGTAGAATACGTAACCGGTAATTGAATATTATTAGAGGAGCGAATATTTATTGCTTTGCCAATCACAAACAAAGGAAGTTTGTTAGTTCCTGTTGTATTGGAGCATGGCATAATTGTTATTCTTTGTTTAATAATTTTATGGCCACTTGCTATAGTTTCGTTTGAGTACACAAGTGTTTTCCCGTTCACCATTTTAAAAAAGAGGTGTGTTTCATCAGCATTTTACAACTGATCCGCTGTAAATGAATTAGAAGGGATAGATAGCATTGAAGAATTGTTCCTTCTACCTTCTCACAAATTTTTAGTTTTCTTATACCGTAACGCTGTTTAAAATTTGCTACCCAGTTATTCCTAAATTTTAAATTATCTGAATGTTAGTTAGATCGCGCATTTTTAGAAACCATATAAAAAGCGCCCCACATAATTTTTTATAACACCCATGCTTTTTAAATTTATTTAGCATGTTATAGCTTGGAATTATAAAATTGAATTTTTATTTTTCACGTACTCGTTATGATCTGGAAATGTTGAATTTTCGTGCTAGCTCCGTTCTATTACAACTTGGGTTATTTTCGACTGCCTGAACTATTCACGTTATTTGATACTATTTCGTATTATATTACTAACGAATTAACAATATTCTTAATATGAATAAAATGAAAAGAAAAAATTAACAATTTCAGCTTTTCATATCAGTTATTTAACCCTCAATCCATGAGCCATGGTCATTTTCATCCTGGCCAAAACTAATTTTTGTAATTTCGCGAGTACATGGGACTCTAGCGCCATCTAGATGGCAATAAAAAAAGTTTAGATGGCAAGGTGTCTCAGTACGCGAGGTCAACTTCGACCATTTGTTTCTCTCTGAATGCCAAGTTGAGAAAATCGGAGAAGGACGTTTTCAACGCTGATACAGAGACAACGTAAGTAAAAATGACTTTCCGAAATTTTTTTTTGTAAAAATCGTGAATATTTGAGAGTTCTTAATTACCGCTTGCTATTATTTCTCACTCTAATTTGAGATAATCGATGTTTCTTTTCTCCATATTCAGAAGATCGCAAAACAAATCAGTGCTGCGATCGAATAATACACACATTAGTTTTATCTGTTTGAAGAACTCAATAAAGAAAATAAAGGGATTATTGCTTTGAAAGATTAGGTTTGCAGTTTCCTTCCCAAACCTCCAAATGTCTAATTTTTTTAAAATTTTAATTTCCTTTCCCATGGTTGGCCAGATTCAATTATAATACATATTTCTAAGTTGCTAACATTTTTTAACTTCATTATTTCTGAATATATTTATAATATACTTTTCTCTAAGTTCAAAATTTCTAAATTTTCTATAATTCCGAGTAAAACATTTTAAAATCTACTGCAAATTTTCTAGTTCAATAATTCTAATTTATATTCTAAGGAGGCTAGCAAGATTGATCTGTAAAATGAAAATGAATGAGAAAGTTTATGAATTCAGTTATTTAGGGTGCGCGAACAATTAGTCCATGTGCTTTTGTCTCTTCTGCGATATGGTACCTTGGATAAGTTCGAACACTGGATCAAATACCAGTATCATCTGAGTTTCTTAACCATCACTTTCCGCATGGTTTGCCGCATGGCGAGTCGGATAAAGACGTCGATAGAGAGTTGTAGTCATGAACTTACTGCCCTGCATATATTAAACGTGGAACACATGTGAGACTACTATGAAGTGGTAACATATGGTATGTGAGATTGCTTGGAAATAGCATCAGTGTTTTTAATACCGTAACTTCTCTTCAACATGTTTCAATTAAAAAGTCATTAGTACATAATATGTTTTCATTGAACTTTGGACCCAATTTTACCTATATTCCCATAAACTCAAATAAAGTGTATATTACTCAGTTTAAATAGTTGTTCAATCCACCACAAGGTAGCGCTTATAGTTTCCTTTTAAAAATCACAAAACTATTTATAAATTTGAAGATTTCCTAACCTAAATTGGCAAAATTTCCCTAATTTTACAAATATCTCAATTCCTTATACTCAGTTGAATTCTTACTCTAAATTCCCTTTAATCAGTCGAATCCTGATTTTTAATGAAACTGCGGAACGGGAACCAATTTCAGTCAACAAAATTGACCCTATTGCTACGTTTTGTTCATCGCAATTTGATAGCCTCATATATTTTTATATTATTTTGATGAGAAAGTAAACTAAACAAAAAATGAGAATCAATAAGCTGATTTGTTTACACTGATATGTGAACCTAGAGATATACCGTTCAGTCGAAAATATCACCCAAAAACTGTAATAACTATATAACATCCAATAAATACTCTTCACCCTAACCATTGGAAAATTGATCAGTAAGTTTCAGTTGCTATCACACCAGGTGGCGGATAGGGGGAAACCCTAACCGACTTGTCGGAGGGTAAATGGGAAATAAAATACCATTCGTGGACCAAAACTAGCTAGGGGTGGTTCCCTGAATATAATAACCAATATGAGGGACTCTAATGGAGAAAACCCTACGGCGCAGGGAAACGGATACCCAGTGCCGGCGACTTTGAGGGGTGAGCAAGCGGGCTCCCAGTCGTCGTTATCCAATGACCGCAATACTACAGAGGTGATAAGTTCTGTAAATCCATTTGGAAGAAGTTCCATAGTGCCACGATCACCAACAAGACTCTATGCAATGCATAAGTCAGAAAAATTTATTACCCCAAGTGGTACTCCAGTCAGTCGACTGGACAATACATCCGGGGTGGATCAATCCTCTTCGAAGGCTGGCCCTATGGATTTTGAGGAGGGCCAAACACTGCATGAAAAAAGTGATGCCAGCGGAAATTTTACACTGCGAGCAATAGGATTCAGTGAAAGAACTGTTGACCTAGAAAAGGAAAATATGGATCTCTTTGAGAGGCTACAGAAGATGGAGCAATCATTTGCCAAGCTAAGCGAAGAAATTGAGTATCTAAAGCGAGAAAATGAACTACTAAAAATGAATCGGGATGCTAAAGAACAAAGCTAATTAGAGAGTATTGAACCAGAGAAAGTCAACTATCTCACTGATGAGGATGAATTAGAAAGGGAGACGAACTGGATCCTAAAGAAGAAAAAACAGTTCAGGAAGGGTAAGAACAGAAAAGTGAATCGTCAACTGAGGTTGAACAACTAAATGTTAGTGGAACTACAAGTACCGAACCGGAAGTTGTCCAACCCGAGGCCAATCAACCGAAAGGTAGTAAATCTACCAAGAACATTGCACCAAAACTGGTGCAACCGAAAGAAAAACCACCCCCACCAATAAATATCGTGGGCGTAACCAGTTACCCAAAAATTCAGTCACTGATGAAATCGGTTACTGACAAAGAATATAACGTAACAGCGCTAAACAATGACGTTTGGAAAATTAATACTCTGGACTCAGAAACCTATAGAACATTATCTATGAAGTTGAATGCTGAAAGGTATCAGTGGTTTACCTATGAGGACAAACAGGCTCGACCGATAAAAGTTATGGCAAGAGGTTTGCATCACACTTGCTCAAGCGAAGAAATAATGGAAGACTTAAAAAATAAAGGCCTTCAAATACTAGATGCAGTGAATATGATTAAAAAAGAGAGAATAAAAAATCAAGAAGGAAACCCAACTTTCAATAAAAGGGGATCGTTCGTGCGATAACGTGCGTGATACTTGTGATTTGTTTGCCGATTTCTTTGAGAGTGTATATAATTCAAAAACTAATATTTCTAATTTTAATAATTTTGCATGTAAGTCAACATTTTCAATGTTTCGTCTGGAAGTAGATACTATTTTATCCGAATTATCAAATCTTGATATTAATCAAAGTGCCGGATTCGATTCCATTCCACCCATTTTTCTGAAATTAACGAGTAATGCAATTTGTGGCCATATTTCCTTCCTGTTTAATCGAAGTCTTGCTGAAGGTTACTTCCCTATCCTATGGAAACGCTCTCTTATTAAGCCGATCTTCAAATCTGGGTCTCGTAGCGATGTGGAGAACTATAGAGGTATTTGCATTATTTCAGTTTTGCCAAAACTATTTGAGAAACTAGTTAAAGAACATTTGTGGTTTCATGTTAAGACTTTTATTTCTCCCAGACAGCATGGATTTTTTCCTGGTAGGTCAACCGTTACTAACTTAGTTTTATTTACAAACTGTATTTCAAATGCACTATTAAGTGGTAACATTCTACAGGTCGTTTACACTGATTTCTGCAAGGCTTTTGACAAGATCGATCATGAATTGCTGCTCCAGAAACTTGACTCTTTGGATTGTAATTTTTTGCCAATTAATTGGATTAGGTCTTATCTGGAATTTAGAACTCAAATTGTTAAAATTGGTAGTTTCACTTCAAGAGTGATTGATGTTTCTTCAGGAGTACCTCAGGGTAGTCATTTGGGCCCCATGCTCTTTATTCTTTTTATAAATGATGTGGTAAATTGTCTGAGTCACTCCGATATTCTTATCTATGCGGACGACATAAAAATTTTCAAAACTATTTCTTGCTCCAATGACGCAATTGACTTTCAATCTGATCTGACAAACTTTAAAGCTTGGTGTACATCTCATAATTTAATGCTAAACATCTCTAAATGCAAAACAATGGGTTTTACCCGATTACGCTTACCCGCTAGTTATGTTTACTTTTTTGACGATTGTATTATTGAAAGTGTCAATATGTTTAAGGATTTAGGTATAACTTTTACTCCGAATCTATCTATGCTTGGGTTTATTAAAAGGTTTTCCAAAGATTTTCAGGATCCCTACGTGATTAAAACTTTATATGTCTCGTTTGTTCGTTCATTGTTGGAATATGGTGTTGCCGTATGGAGTCCGTATTATATTAAATACTCAGATCGCATAGAGAGAGTACAAAAGCGCTTTTTAATGTATGCTCTACGAAGGCTACCTAGAGATACAAGCGTACCTGCTTTCATACTTCCAGCGTATCGAGGTAGGTGTAAATTAATAAACATTGAGCCTCTTTTTATTCGTAGGATTGAGATTAGCGCAAACTTTGTTCGTGACTTACTAGTATCAAAAATCGATTGTTCAGAAATATTGTGTTTGCTCGATATATATACTCCTTTGCGTGTGCTGCGCGATAAAGATTTCCAAATTAAGCTTCCACTTTGCAAGAAAAACTACGGTAAATGTGAGCCGATTTATCATTCATCAGCAGCTTTTAATATAGTACGGTCGGCTTTTGACTTTAATCAGTCTAGAGATGCATTTAAGAAATTGATGTCGAAGCAACTTTTAGATCTTTGGTAAATTTTAATTTTTTATGTTAATTTATATTTATACTTGAATTATTTTATGTATGTATATAATTTTATTAAATTTTGATAAATGTAACCAGTATATAATAAATTGGTGATAATAATAAATAAATAAAAAATAAATAAATAAAGTATCTCCAGGAAACCTTCCAACCACTACCAAGACAAACTGCCAATGAAAATATAATATCTACTTACAAGCTGGATGAGTTTGAAATACGGCCAGTAACTCTCACAGAATTAAAAGAAGAAGTGAAAAGTAACATGAATGTTAAAAAAGCACCAGGGTATGAATTGATTACTTGCCAAATTATCAAAGCTCTACCTAACAAAGGATTTCGTAAGCTACTACACATAATCAATGCGACCTTTCGGTTAAAAAATGTTCCGCATCAATGGAAAGTTGTAGAAGTAATCATGATACCAAAACCTGATAAACCACCTAACGATAAAAAATCATACAGGCCAATTTCTCTGCTGCCAATTATGTCAAAACTCTTTGAAAAATTATTACTAAAGAGACTTAAACCAATAATTGAGGACCGACAACTAATTCCTCCACATCAATTTGGATTCAGAGAAAAGCATTCTACAATTGTTCAGGTCCATAGAATCACCAACATAATTGAAGGAACATTAGAACGTAAAAAAGTATGCTCAAGCATATTCCTGGACGTCGCGCAAGCATTCAATAAAGTCTGGCACAGTGGTCTGGAATATAAGCTGCATAGAGATCTGCCGAGACAATTCTATGCCATACTAAGATCTTATTTATCCAATAGACACTTTCGAGTGAAATATGAGGATGAATACTCTGAGCTAAAGAAAATCTCTGCCGGTGTCCCGCAGGGGAGTGTCTTAGGACCAATCCTGTATTTACTATATACAAGGGACATATCAACCACAAATGAAGGAACCATAGCCACCTTTGCAGATGACACAGCAATTATGGCAATTGGAAATAATGTCGCTGATGCAACGAGCAAACTCCAGAGGATGACCAATGCGGTTTGTAACTGGACAAAGCGTTGGCGAATCAAACTTAATGAGACAAAATCCACGCATATTAACTTTACTTATCAAAAGGCTTACCACCTACCTATAGAAATTAACTCGCGACTCGTGCCATATGCAAATACAGCTAAATACCTTGGCATGACCCTCGATGCCAAGCTTAAGTGGAGAGAGCATGTCAAAAAGAATAAAGAAGAACTTAACATAAAGTTCAGAAAAATGTATTGGCTCCTAGGTAGCTCTGAGCTTACAATTCACAATAAGCTGACAAACGCCAAAATGATACAGACGTTTCAAAACAAGGTTCTTCGTAGCATCGTCAATGCTCCGTGGTACGCAAGAAATGAAGACCTTCACAGGGACCTACGGATGGAATACATCAAAGAGGAAATAAAAATGCATGCCGCAAAACACGAAATGAGGCTCCAAGAACATGGAAACCCCTATATTCGCCATATGATAGATAACCCTGTCGTTGAAAGAAGACTCCAAAGAACGAGGCCACTTGACCTAGTGAACTTACCAAACTAAAATTAGTAAATAGGTTTAATTGATTATGGGGCTAACCAGTGGGTTACACCCCAACAAACGTGAATTTTACGAGATATACAATTTGTATTTGAAAGAAAAATTGCTAGATGAGCGCAGTCTCAGTCGTAATAAAATAAAATGAAAAAAAAAAAAATAATAATTTCTGGTTTGTTTCTTGTGTTAAAATTAAATTAAATTTTATTTTTTTGCTTTCAAATTCAAAATAAATAAATTATACATAATTACAAATAAGCCTTCGCTTAAAATATATTGGTAAAAGGAAAAAAACAATACTCTCTCTAAATATGCATAATTTACAATTAAACCATTAATTTACAATATTTATATTTATATCTTCTGAAATTTTATTTTTATAAAAAAAAACAAAATAAAAACAACGTCTTTATTGACTCGAAGGTCATTGCTTTACTATGTAATTATAACGGTACGAAGGTTAGGTTTATGATTTCATTTCCGAAAATTCGAAACCAATTCAAAACAAGGAAATAAATAATTTCGTTGTCACACAGTCGCAAGCTTTTTTCTTCTTCTTCGTTTTTTTTTCTTGTACCATGAATTTTTGCCTATGTCGTATCCATGTACATATACATACATACATATATCAATCAATGGGTATAGTGTGTATACGTATATTAAAATATTTTGGAACTAAAATACGCTATAGTTGGATTTTAGTTGCGAAACTTCCAATAGATGGCTTTTAGAACTTTTCGATATTTTTCGAGAGTTTTTTATTATGTTCGGGTTTTTTTATTTTGTGTTAGGTAATGTAAAATGTCAAATTTAATACAAATTATTTTGTTGTTACATTTTTAAGAAAAATTGATTTAAATATCAATGCGATAAATATCAATGCCCTTTATTATGTCCTATTTTTGTCGTGTTTTCAATCTAATTTTATTTATTGCCTTTACTGTATTTATACAACTACAAAAGACAAAAAAAACAACTAAAAAAACGGCTATGTTTTACTTCACTGATAAAAATAATTTGTTGGCATAAGGTTAAATTAACATGTTTTGTTTATTGTAATAGACTATCACATGCTTTAAATAACTTACGCTTACAAAAGCCAAATATCGATCCAGCCAGTAAAAATATGTTTTCTGCAATCAAAGAATGTTAGTAGTACCAAAAACATAGAATTACGAATGCACTTGTAGTCGAAAATGGTTGCGGCCGACTTCATAAATTTATTTAACAAATAATTCGAGAAACACAACCAAAATTCAGTTGTCCCAACCAAATTAAAATCAATCAGTATATTAAGTGCATTACATGTGAAATTAGAATTTTGGGAGATTATTTAGTGAACTAATTTAGTGAAATCATAAATATTGCATTAAGATTTTTTGCTTTAATTTATTAAACCACGTGTAGTGCTTATAGCAAATATCGATTAACTTTAGGCAATATAGGTAATTTTTGTGTTTATAATTTATGTAGAAATTTTCATTAATGTGACGTACAATAGTTCAACGGCCATATTATCGGTGAACCCACAAGTCGAACAATTTATTTTTAAAATCATACTATCTCGACAGTAATTTAGTTATAATTTTATTTATATTTACATTATATTCAGTGAACATTTTTTTTTTAAAATTTCGGGTGCTATTAGTTTATAATGACAACAAAACATCGTGTGCATGTACGATCCCCGATGAAATTTTAGCAAGTATGTAAACCAAGATTTCAATGCTCCAGGCTGGTCTTTGGGAGCTATTTGGTATTAAACAAGGTTAATTTTTTAATTTATTTCTTGCATAAATTTAAATTTTTGTTGCGATTGTCCCAATAAAGGGTGCGGTACACAGTTTTTCTTACTAATTCTAAAATAAGTTTTTTGTACATTTTAAATCACTTTGAGATGAAATTTTTAACTCTACAGGAACAGACTACGAGCCTCGTCATTTTATACAACTAAAACCATCGGAAAGAACCACCATGTCGCGCATCATCGACGTCTCATAGTTTATGAACGCCGCTTCACCATCTTCGATTCGATCGAATCTTGATACAAATTCGCAAAGTAAATTGGGTGGAATTTTAACCGCTAAAGTAAGTTAAGTTCGTTTAAGTTTATATGATCTAACCTTCTTTACAAAAATTTATTTTTAAAAATTTCAGACACTATCATCGCTTAGAGAGATTGAGTATAAAATCAAAAGTGATCGAATAAAATTATGCAAGATAGTCATAAAAACTATTCTTGAAAACGATACCAATATCGAGTAAGTTTGAGAATTAAAATTGGATTTGTTTTCCTTAACTCGTCGAGTTCCCCTTGGTTCGTTCGCCATTATTTTTCATATTATTTCTATCACTTCGGGAATCATATTATGATTTCTGTACTAAATAATAAATTTAATGTTTTTGCCCAATATAAGATAAAAATCGATGTATTGCAAAACAAATCACGCGATTAATAGTACAGCAATTAATAATAATTATTGTATAAATTATTTAGATTATGTTACCAATAATTTTAATTTTTTTAATATAATTATTCGCACATAATTTGCGACGGGTTTTCTCTTGAAATTAAAGAGGTTTACTACACTCGAGCGGTAAATGGTCAGAAAGCATCTGGTAAGCTTTATGACGTGTATTCAAATTATCGAAGAAATTTGTGTTCAGCAGGTATCATACAACGATGGATTTACTCGAAGCAACCACTTAATCACACTTTAGTAGTATCTAACGGTATGTAAAATGTTAAAGATACTTTTGCAACACAAATTCAGTTTATTCGGCGATTTCACAAACCACGTTTTCTGATTGACATCTGTAACTTATCACTGTATAAATGTATACTCATATAAACGATTTTTTGATTACTTTAATTTGAATTATTACTAATTCATGTAATACGCTATGTACCACTGGTCATCAAGACCATTTTAATGTGTTTTATAGATTAACACGATGCAGAACATTAGTATTTACCAACATCCATTAACCACTTCAAGGCAAAAAGACTAAATTTTTATTGATTTAATAGTGAAGTTATTTTTCTTAAAAGCTGAGCTTCGTCAGTAGCGTTGCTAGTATTAGTGCCTTATCTTCTTCCATCAACCAGAGTTAACAGCCAACGTGGAAAAAATGGAATCAAAGCATCAAAAATAGAAGTCCAGAAAAAGTTTATTGTTCAATTTGACATCATTGTAAAATTCAAAAACATGTAACTAAAACTCCAATTAATTACTTCAAATAATTTTTTTCGTTCTAACAGACATTAGAGTAAGCAGAGAGTCACGAGAGGAATCTGTTAAAATTAAAAAGCGGAGATTAATCCAGAGTATTCTTTGTTGGTAATCTGAAAGGTCTAACCGCATATAAGACGTTGTTTGACAAAAAATATTTTTTTAAGACCCATGTGAAGCTGTTATATTTCATTAAATATTATTTATCCTTCTGAAAGTAAGGTTGTGTGGAATTACGTACAACAACATATATTTTGCATAAAAACATCATATGATATCAGTAGCGTGTAGCGCACAGCTAGTATCCATCAATCAAAAGATTAATTTATTTATTAAAGTAAAGAAATCGATTTTGTTGTTAACATTTATGATTTCATATATGCAAAATAATCAATTATTACAATTTAAAATTATACAAAAACAAAATTTAAAAAATGTTAAAATTTAATTAAATTAACTTTAGTCAAAATTAAAAAAAACAAAAAAAAATTAAATTGGTGTTATTAAATCTTAAATTTAAAAAATAAGTATTCAAATTTTTTTTGAAATTGTTTTTTGATAGATTAAAATCGAACTGATCCTCTGCGTTACTGAATGCTGTTGCTAATCTATTGATTGCGTTGTTATTGCCATAATTGGTGGGTGGAAATCGATGATTGCGCAATGCCCTGCTTGGAACATTTATGGATATGTTTTCCAATATAAATGCTGAATCAATGTGGCCAAGTAGGACGTTTCCGAAAAATCAGCATCCAGAAGAAGACGTCTGTTTCCAAGGGTGCAAATTTCTTATTCTTTGCACCTAGTCAAATAAGGTGATAAGCGAGCCACATTTTGATTAAAAGGTATGTTATAGTCATATTCTCAGCCAATCGCTGAATTGTGGACTAAATAGATAAAAACGAAAAAAATTTTTGGAATAATAATGGAATTGTTATGTTTTGTATGTCAAACTAATTTCGCATCTTTAAAAATGTATGGAATTTATTTAAATGTTTACAAACATTTAAATCATATTGACAGAGATCATTTATCAGTATTACCTATAAAGCTTCAAATGAAACAACCAATAATACTAATAAGGTAGCGTTACAGATGGTTTCTGTGGATAGTAATATTTTACCTATGATAAATCTATTACCGGATACAAACGGTGATTTTCTTCAAAATCTTGAGCGCAAATTAGAATTTAATTCATTTGAGCAAAAATAATTTAAGTCATTGTATGTTAAGACTAACTTTGCAAACAATGAGTGACGGCAGAGTACCTAGAACGACAGCTTTAACCGTATTCAAAAATGTTTTTTCTTTTTAGGATTCTCAGATTCAAAAAGCACTTTATACAATACAAAAGACACTCAATTAATTTTGTTCATTTCTTCGAATATCATCGTCCAGCCATAAATTTTGATTAAATGCTGTGAGAAACTAACAGAAATTAGTTATGCTGACCATAATTTGTATAACTGATTGTACTGAATACTAAAAATCAGTTCACAGAAAAATGATGCTGCATGCTCTCTTGGAAGGGGTTTGCCACTATCGTATGGGTTTAATTCTTTAAATTTTTGTTTTAGAGAAACATTAATTTACAATTGAACAATTAAATAGAAGAATCGAAATGTATAACTTTGGACCTGTGACACAGAAACCGCCACTTTTTAATACTGATTGTTTCCAGAAAATTAAATTTAAATTATTTGCAACTCTCTAAAAATAATTTGAAATCAAAATTTCATATTTTATAGCATTATGCATTTTGTAAACAAATAGGACCAATAGCTGCAATAAGTTCAATGAGATTTGAGGCAAAACATCAAACATATAAAAAAACCTCTTAAATTTTGAATATTTTAAAAACATTGCATATTAAAAATCAACTGAAAATTGCAAACCTTGCCCTTAACAATAAAGAAATTTATAAGTACATGTATCAAAATTAATAAAATATAGCCTTAATTCAAACGCGAAACTAATTTCGTTGATACAATTTAAAAATTTGTTTTTAAAGACGTAATGGGGAATCAATGTTTGCGCTTATTCAACTTATTGTTAAGGACATTGAAAAGTTTTATGTTAGTTTATATTTGAGAGATTATATTTTAGTACTCACCACTTTGTATATATAAGGTTGAATTGCAAAACACGTTTTCTGTAAATGACATAGAAAATTCAGAATCATTAAAATGTAATCGCACTTCTTATATAAGTAAGGCTACTTGTTTAAAGTATGTTTAAGTTAAAAATAAAAAAATCATTAAAGTTATTTAAAGTTATCTTATGTCATTACGTTAAGTTTATATAATTTGTACTTTGGGTCACACTAAAAAAAAAAGTAAAAGGAAATTATGTAATGTAAAAATAAAAAATAGAGATGAGCGTCAATCTTGTCATGAACCGAGCTGAAAATAGGTTGTAATTGTAAAGTAAATACATATTGTTATTATTAATAGAGTATCTGTTTGTTTTGAAATAATATAAAATTAAAGAAGATTGCTGAAATAATAAAAATACAAATTAAATAAAAATATTATTATTTTGAACAAACATAATTTGGTGCCGAAACCCGGGATTCTCACAATAAACTTAGCGGTAGAAGGCGCAGAAAAAGAAGTTTTCCTCATCAATTCAACGGAAGTAAAAGATAAGTAGAATATTTTTTGATGCTTTATTTTTACTAAGACAAACTATATAAAGTAATAGACGTATATAAACAAATTTGAATTCAAGTGTTTCGATGGAAAAATTATAAAACAAAATTTTTAAATTTACATGCATATAAAAATTCCGCCATAGTTGTGTAGTGAGAAATACGAGTGAACATTTAAGTATCATACGAGTTCAATGGGTTATGTGAGAAAATCTAGAACATTCAAAATTTATAACCGTTCAAAAAAAACTATTGTAAACTAACTGTTAAATATAAATATTTTTTTTTATTATTGTTCGAAAGTGCAAAGTACAGATTGCGAATTCTATTAAACAAATTTTTTCTTGTTTGTTAATGTGAGAGCAACAGTGTGCGTCGTTTCTGTAGTTACAATTTAACTGTTTTTCGGTTAACATAATTTTGCTGATTATACTTCAATTCAGGAGAAGATTGATTCACTATATTATGAAGCCCGAGAGTTGCTGGAAGAAGAAATTTACGCACGTACCGGAAAATCTCCTTCAATTCCTCATACATCAGATGATATTAATCAAACACTGGGTGACTTTGTAACACAACAAAAAACATTTTATGAGGGTATAAAGTTATCAAATTCAGTTCACGTGCCAAAATTAAACATCGAACCATTTTCTGGGGACTACAAGTTATGGCCATCATTCAGAGATATTTTTGTAACTGCAGTAGACAAAAACGAAAAACTAACCGGCGTACATAAATTACAAATATTAAAGTCGGTTATCAGAGGGGAAGCAGCTGCTTTATTACGTCACATTAGTACAACTGAAGATAATTATCAAGAAGCATGGACGAAACTTGAAACAAGATACAACAAGGTAAAGTCAATAGTAGCGGAATTAATACAAACCTACCTAGATCAAAAACTATGTACACGTGCCAATTGTAAAGATCTTCGTAAATTGTGCGATCAGTCAGATGAAATCATACGTGCGTTACGAGCGCTGGGGGCAGAATATGAAAAGCGGGATCTTAGGCTTATCCATATAATTTTGAATAAAATCGATGATGACTCAAAGCAAATGTGGGCAAAGTCAACGATAAATAATCAACATCCAACATTTGAACAATTCACCGAATTTCTAAATAATCGATGTGACGCAATAGAGTCTTGTTTTTATGCTGAAACAAAATCAACTCAAAAATCTGCTCCTGTGTCCTATCGAAAGTCAACAAACTCCTTTGCGATTAACACAAATAGAATTACGTGTATTAATTGTAATGAAGATCACTGGTTGTATAAGTGTCCCAGTTTTAGAAATATGGTCATAAAATCACGTTCGGAATTCGTAAGAACAAACGGTTTATGTCAGAATTGTCTACGCAAAGGTCATATCGCAAATAATTGTATGTTTAAAACCAGTTGTTTAATTTGTCACAGGAAACACCATTCTCTCTTGCACACAACACTAGAAACATCTTCAAATCTAAAATCTTCTTCAACATTACACTGTATTACGCCACCATCAACATTATCACAATCAACAACTGAATTTGCAGCACAAGGTTCAAATTCAGGTTCATCAATCAACAATTCAGAAACACAGTACTTTATTCAAATCGTAAAATAATTGATACACCTACACTATTACCCACTGCTGTAGTTTATGCACTATCACGCAGTGGTACTTATGAACCAGCTCGTATACTGTTAGATTCGGGCTCTCAATCTTGTTTTATCACAGAGTCCTGTGTTCATCGCCTTGGCCTATCACGCGTTAAATCGAATGTAAAAATCTACGGCCTCGCATCGATACCTGCGGGTACTACAAAAGAAAAAACCCTTATCAGAATAAAATCACGTGTAAACGAGCATTACACTATAAAAATAACTTCACATATAGTTAAGATAATCACATCAAAAATCCCTGCGAACGAAGTACAAGTCCCCAATACTCAGTTATCCAGTTTAAACTTAGCTGATCCTGAATTTTATAAACCAAGTACAATTGATATTTTAATTGGTATTGAATATTTTTTTGACATTATTAAAGAAGGGAAAATGCAAATTCCAGGGTTACCAATGTTACAAGAATCAGAATTTGGTTGGATCGCAATCGGTAAAACACAACAAATTATACAAGAAATTATGAATTCGGTGTTTGTAACCATTTCACCAAACAGTGATAAACTGGAAAACAACAACAATGATGAAATATACGACTTACTCAAAAGGTTTTGGGAAGTTGAACAAATTCCGAATATGTTTATGTCAGAAAACAAACATGAATGTGAAACCTGGTACGAAAAAACAACAATAATTACAGAAGGTAAATATCAAGTTCGACTCCCATTTAAGGAATCGAAAGAAGTATTGGGTGAGTCACTTACAAACGCCAAGCGGAGATTTTTTTCAATGGAAAAGAAATTTTTGTCAAATCCACAATTTTTTGATGAGTATAATGAATTCATACAAGAATACTTAAAATTACAACCCATGGAACAGATAAACTGGTCAGAAGTACCTGTCGATAACAAAAAAAAGTATTTTCTGCCACATCATGCAGTATTCAAAGACAGTTCCACTACAAAATTAAGAGTTGTTTTCGATGCTTCGTGTAAATCGTCAACAGCGATGTCATTGAATGATCTACTTTTAGTTGGTCCAAAAATACAAACGGACCTGAGGACAACATTATTATGTTTTCGCGTGCATAATGTGGCATTTGTGGCTGATATTGAAAAGATGTATCGCCAGATCAAAGTACATCCAAATGATACGTATTTTCAACTAATATTATGGATACCGACCAAACGGCGCAGTGGTTAAAGCTACGGCGGTTGGATCGGGAGGTACCGGGTTCGAATCCCTATAGGGGCGGGATGCAAAAGGGATTTTTCATCATCTGATTACGATCGGTAATGACGATGAACACATCTATGACCCCCTGTTGAGAGTGCAGAATCCATGGGCCGACCCACCTTTCATGACAGTACTATAGGCTGGCATGAAGCTTTGCAATGTGCAGGTGGTTTAAACAAAAGCGGGTCTATAGCCGTACGTCCTCGAGTTGGCTGGCAACGGCGTAAGGTAGGACGTTAAAAGGGAACTGCGAAAGAGTTGGGAGTGCCTAGAGCCCCAGAAAAAGATTGCAGAGATAGAGACAAAAAAACAAAAAAAAAAAACTAATATTATGGCGATTGAATGGAGAATTGTACGTTTATAAGTTGAATACCGTAACTTATGGATTAGCTAGTGCTCCATTTTTAGCGGTACGAACTCTACAACAAATAGCAAAAGAAAACTTTAATGAATATCCAGAAGCAGCAACAATAATAAATAATGACTTTTATAATGATGATTTACTATCGGGCGCTGATAGCGAGGAAGAGGCATTGAAATTAAAATCAGAAATTGTGTCAGTGTTATCAAATAAAAGTTTCGGCTTACGAAAATGGAGATCAAACTCATCTAATTTTTTGAAGTCTTTCAAAGAGGAAGAAATTATGTTGGATTCTAAGTTGATTGAACTAGATAAAAATGCCAAAACGTTAGGTATTGCCTGGAATTCAGAATTTGATACGTTCACATTCAAAATTGAATCGCCTACAACAATTGAAACAAAGTGGACAAAGCGAAAGGTTTTATCATATGTCTCAAAATTATATGATCCACTTGGTTGGTTATCTCCAACGATTGTGCTATTTAAAATCATGCTACAAGAGTTTTGGCTGCTTCATTTGGAGTGGGATGAACTACTTCCAAGTCAGTTATGTAGTAGATTTGAAGATTTATATGTCGAGTTGCAACATTTTAATGAAGTAAAAATACCACGAAAAAATCGAGTTACATTCATTCTGTGATGCGTCTGAAAAGGCATATGGATGCGTTGTTTATATAAGATCTACATACCCGGATGGTTCAATCACCACGTCCTTAGTTTGTTCAAAGAGTAAGGTTGCACCTTTACATCAAATCAGCTTGCCACGCTTAGAGTTATGTGCAGCATTTTTACTCGCCAAATTAATAAAGTATTTATTATATGAAGTTTTTATTGATTATCAACTTCAGGTTTATGCATGGACTGATTCAATGCTTGTACTGCATTGGTTATCCGGTGTACCAAGAAGGTTTAAAACATTCATTGCCAATCGTACCTCTATTATTCAAGACATTATTCCATCAACAAATTGGTTTCACGTCCCAAGTAAGCAAAATCCGGCAGATTTAGCTTCGCGAGGTGTTACTCCAAAAAATTTAATTGAAATGACGTTATGGTGGTGTGGACCATCTTGGTTAAAGCAGGACTCATCAGAATGGCCAGTTACAAGGCATCAACCAACGAAACCTAATTCATCGAGTTTAGAAGAACGAAAACAAGTCATGCATGCAACAACGCAACAAAACAATTTAAATATAGTATCCGAATTACTTGAACGCGTTCCATCGTATTTCAAATTAAAAAGAATAGTGGTCTTTGTTCTTCGATTCGGTAAGCGATCCACTGCCGACAAACACAGTATCAAGGGCAAATTATCAAACATGGAACTACAAATGGCTGAGACTATTATAATTAGGAATGTGCAGCATCAATCATTTTACCAAGAACTGAAGGTGTTCAAAACTAATGGAGTATTATCAAACAAATCTAAGTTATTGGGTTTGAATGCTTTTATTGACTCGAACGGAATATTCCGAGTTGGTGGAAGATTAAAACATTCACAGTTGAAATTTGATACGAAATACCCAATAATTTTACCTGCTAAACATAAACTAAATTATTTAATTATTGAAGAAGTCCATCTTTCACATTTCCATGGTGGTTTAAGTCTTGTATTAAACAGTATTCGCCAACGATACTGGATGATAGAAGCTAGAAGATTTATAAAAAAGCTAATAAATGAATGCGTCACTTGTACAAGATATCGTGCTACAACTAGCACACAAAAAATGGGTGATTTGCCATCTCCTCGTGTAACTGAAAACAGACCATTTTTGAACGTGGGAATAAATTATGCAGGACCAGTCCTTGTGAAAGAAAGTCAACGAAGAAACGCACATCTTGAAAAAGCATACATTGCTATTTTTGTTTGTCTTTCGGTAAAAGCAGTGCATGTTGAAATCGTGAGTAGCTTAAGTACAAATGCATTCATTGCTGCACTTAAACGGTTTGTTTCGCGACGTGGTTTACCGGAACATATCTTTTGTGACAACGGGTCCAATTTTGTGGGTGGCGACTCAGAATTAAAATTATTACATACACAATTTTTGAATCAAATTAATTCTAATGATATTTCTCAATTCTGCTTGCAGCATAAAATAACATTTCATTTTAACCCACCTAGTGGTGCTCATTTTGGCGGTCTGTGGGAAGCCTGTGTGAAATCAATAAAATTCCATCTAAGACGCGTGATGAATAATTCAAATTTCACATTTGAGGAACTATGCACTATATCAGCACAAATAGAATCAATATTGAACTCTAGACCTCTATGTGCGATCACCGATGATGTAACAGAGATGCAATTATTGACTCCAGGTCATTTTTTGATTGGAGAAGCTTTGACTGCCATACCAGAACCGAGTTTAGAGAGAATACATACTACAAGGTTAAATAGATGGCAAAACATGCAGAATAGGGTCCAGAGTTTTTGGAGAAGCTGGCGTGTGGATTATCTTAACACATTACAAGAACGTCATAAGTGGAAATCCGTGAATACACAACTACAACAAGATGACGTAGTATTGTTAAAAGATGAAAATTCACCACCAAATAGATAGCCGCTAGCAAGAGTGTTAAAATTACATCCCGGAAAAGATAATCTGGTTCGGGTTGTAACAATCAAATGCGGAAATAAAGAGTTTATAAGGCCGATTACCAAATTAGTTAGACTACCAATCAAGCAATAAATGTAATATTTTTTTTTTTTTTTCTTTAGAATATTATTGTAAATAATCATTTGTTAAGGCCGTCAGTAAACTAACGCCTTAAGGTGGCCCAGTATGTTTAAAGTATGTTTAAGTTAAAAATAAAAAAATCATTAAAGTTATTTAAAGTTATCTTATGTCATTACGTTAAGTTTATATAATTTGTACTTTGGGTCACACTAAAAAAAAAAAGTAAAAGGAAATTATGTAATGTAAAAATAAAAAATAGAGATGAGCGTCAATCTTGTCATGAACCGAGCTGAAAATAGGTTGTAATTGTAAAGTAAATACATATTGTATTAATTAATAGAGTATCTGGTTTTTTTTTAAATAATATAAAATTAAAGAAGATTGCTGAAATAATAAAAATACAAATTAAATAAAAATATTATTATTTTGAACAAACACTACTAACGGTCAACATTTTATAATTTGGGACTTTAATGTAGTTCAATGTATTAACTTAATAAATGTGAAATTGAAGTGTTTTACTTTAGACTAAAAAAATAACAAAAATCTCATTAGTCATTTGATACAAAGATAAATTACTCTAATGGTGTTTGCCGAAACAGAAACCAACGAAAGCAACAAATATATGCGCATTTAATCTAAATTTATGACAGTAGAATCAAACACTATTTACCATTACTACAAATGACTTTTCGTTGTGCAAGCAGAAAATCAGTTACTAGAAGGCTTTTATAACAAATTCATTCGGTTGTGACAACTATAATTTTCAGTAGACGTAACTAAATTTTGCGGTAGACGCAACTAAATTCTGAACGAATTTTATTTCACAGGAACGATTTTCTAGTTCACACGATCAATTTTTCAGTTGCAGATACTAATATTAAGGTTACAGAAACTTTTTATTAGTTAGCACAACCAAAAATGGGTTTATAACAAAATTTGGTAAATCTCCTTCATCAAAACACAAATTTATTGCTTCCTCCTAATGATACGGCTAAATATTTGTCTCTCTCCAGAAATGTTACAAAAATTCATAAATTTGAACTATACGATTCAGCCGTTGTCTTGAAAAATGGTAGCTTACCGTCAGGCTGATTTTATACTGTTTATTACACTGTTATTAATTTGTTAGAACTTTTTATTTTGTATCACTATTGAAAAAGAAATTTATGTTCCGTTTTTGTATTTTTGATTATTATGAGTCGACATTTAAATTTTCCAGAACATTAATCCTCTAGTACATAATTAGTTTACTTTAAAGTTAATTTGCGTTTGAGTTCACTGAAACTAAAATGGGCTATGGAATAAAAACCAATTGACACTAAAATTGGCATCAGAAATATCGTAATAATATAGCTTTAAAAATATAAAATTGACAATATCTGTCTGCCATCCCCATCCATTCATGATTTACGACATTGAACAATTTAAGGTGGCACACGGCAAAAATATCATCTTCCACAAACCACAAAGCAAAAAAACTCGTAATTGCTGATTTAGTGGGAAATCGAAACCCAATATAACAACAACAAGCTGCACACGATTTAATAACAAATTTTTGTGTTCAATGTTTGTTGTATAATGTTTCATTTTGTCTGTTATGTTATTTGTTTGGTTATTTTAGTTTTGGGAGTTCATATCTACGTGATTTTTATTATGTTCCAGGATGAAATACCAAAAAAAAAAAAAATCGAACATTATTTTTTCATTCATTTCGTACGTACGGGCGTTGTTGTTTCCCTTAATACATATATTTCTGGATTACGATATTCTAGTATTATCAATTGATTTTTTTTTTTTTTTTATGAAATCAAAATTTTATTTGTTTCTCTCGAACATGTACGTTCGGATATTTTTTTTTTTGTATGTGTTTATGTCTGGCACGGGAAGGGCGGGATGTAGAGTAGAATACAAAATTTGAGAAAAGTGAAAATATTATTAAAGTTAATTATACCAACATACGAGAAAAATGTTTAAAGCTGATATTCAAGGTGATGTATTTATTACGAGTTATGTACAAATAAAACATAAAATTTATACACAAAACTATAAATTAAATAAATACAAGAATGCATAAACCAATGGTCGTTATTTTCTATTTTGGTTGCAACATGTACTCGTTTAGTGTAACAACAACAACAAAAAGTAAAAAATGAATAAATTCACCAGCAACCAAAACTACAACTACTCGACATTAGTTATTATGGTATCTAGCATGTAAAACATAAGATTTGCTTCAGTATGTTTCATTCCCTGGTCGCATTTTATACAGTGTACATTTTATTGTAATTCTCATTTTAATTAATTTTTTTGTGTTGGTGTATTTCCACTTTTTTTCCATAAGGAGTAATTAAAAAGTCATAACGGCGAAAAAAAACTGGGTTGTAGTATTCTGCAAAAAATAAATGAACTTCTATTATTTTATAGAAGTGGTAGCTGTAATGTGTTAATGGGATGCAATTTACAATTTTTTGTTGCCACATTCTCGCACCAAGTTCCTCTCCACTTAAGATAATTATTTCTTATAATACGAACAGCTTATATATGTGTGTGTGTGTGTGTGATGGCAGAATACATGTTTTCGATTTCGAAAATTCATCCCCTAATAAATCTCTTAACCTGTACACAAACGTTACATACATCCTTTTCATTTGTACTTTACTGTTGAATTAAATTACGATTACATTCTGTGTTTTCGTTATCACAAATTGGCAGGTGAGTACAAAATGAAACACAACCGAGAAAAAAAAAAGAAAATTATGTTGTGTTTAGTTGTTCTTATAGTATGTATAGCACCATAGCACACACATCAAATTAAAGTCGAAATGCTTTCTTGGAAATTTGATGCTCTTTTTGACAGAATTACAATTGAGTGTTTGTGTGTGTGGAACATAAGAAATGTTTTATTTCGATTAATATAACTGGGTTTGTGTCAAAACGATGAACACTTGGTACGTGCTTCTTATGTTGAACGGGATTGTTGGAATTATATTAAATTCCTTGGTGATCTTGGTATCTAACATGGAATTATAAATCAGCTTGATGTACATTGACATGACGTTCCGTTAGACCGTTTAATGGATCAAAGTTTTCATTGTGATGTATTTTGCCTGTTATTCAGTGGTACTTTTGACATTGTTCTGTTTATTGACGTTTAATAATATAATTTAGCTGAATAGTCATATTATTTTCACAATATAAGTGACTGCTTCCATGCTTCCACTATAATAAAACCAATTATGGTAATTCCCAAAATTTATCTCTAAGATTTTTATTTTTTTATTTCATGTTCCTCACTGAAAATAACGGGTAATATTTTATTTTTACCTTCGGTTGTCCCGTTATTCGATATTTTAGTTTGGCAGTTTTTGAAATCTCAAGTAAAATATCATCAGAAGCTTTACCATTTTAGAAAGGTATTAG
This sequence comes from Tipula helvola, assembly GCA_963556165.1. Lineage (NCBI taxonomy): Eukaryota > Metazoa > Arthropoda > Insecta > Diptera > Tipulidae > Tipula > Tipula helvola. The sequence continues at coordinate 279,590,548 of OY744483.1, forward strand.
ATTAACCGAAATAAAAATCCTTGTTTTTATAACTTCAAGCTTCTGGATCTTCTTTTTTTGTCGAAGTCATTGGCCCCAAATGATCAATATCATATGTCGACAGCGGTAAGCCTTCTTTTGGTATAGGATTTAACAAACCTTCTTGTTTACCCATCTTTCGTTCGGAGAGAATACAAGGTATGCAATTACGAATTATATTTTGAATTTTTGCCAACAAATGTTTTCTCAAACCCAAAATGACCTCTTTCGTCTGTGTCTTTAATAATCTCGTATTGTATTTCTTTGGTATACACAACATGTTGCGGCCGTCATCTTCAATGCGATGGACTTCTCCTCCATATAAGCAATAGTTTTCGACTGGTTCCTTTTCTAGACATTTTTTTAACAGGCGTAGGCGCTCATTAGTCTGCTGAGCAATTTTTACCTTCTCAATAAATGCATCAGCAATAACAGCTATTATTGGATATCGACTCAATGTATCTGAATGTTTCATCTTGGTAGCACTCCTATGTTCGATGGTTTAATCAAAATCTTAAAGAAACATTGCTCAACCAGAAATTCTTGGCAGCAAATCCCACTTCTCCATTATAGCCTTAAAGCGGCGCAATCTGTAACTATATTAAACGGAATACCTAGCAGGTACACCCGGAACTTCTTTAATGCGTTTACTATGGCCAGTACTTCCAACTTGTAGCTATTATAATTTTCTTCGGCTTTTGTGATTCGTTTACTGAAATAATAAGTAGGATGATGTGATTGATCTTCACTTTTAAATTGTAGTAATATAGCTCCGAACCCAAATTTTGAAACATCTATATGATTTTTTGTTTTTCTGTTAGACCTAAGAATATGAAGAACTGCTGGAGTAAATAAACAAACCTGTAATACCCTAAAAGCTTGTTCTCGTTTCAGACCAAAATCGAACTTTCTATTTTTGGTACTGTTGTCAATTGTTGTGCAATTTCAGAGAAACCTTTAATAAATTTGCGAAAATAACTGGTTAGGCCAAGGGAACTTTGGGGAGTTTTTATATTTTGCGGCTTAGAAAATTTGATAATTGATTTGATTTTTCCTCCGAAGGTTTTATTGTACCGTCTATGATGTCGTAGCCTAAATACTCGATACCCGTCGATAAAAATTAACAATTTTTTCACTTAATCATGAGCTCATATTCTACAGCCATCTTGAGAACTTCCCTTAGAACATTTATATTTGTTTCACCTATATAAATTCGATGAGATTTTGGTCGATTAATGGTTTGAAAACAACATGAACAAATCGAATAAATATTGCTGGTGCGGTACATAATCTGAACGGCATAAAAAGAAATTCAAATTGGCCAGACAGAGTTACCAATGATACATGGAAGAATCCGTTTTTGAGGTCTATTATTATTATCCTTTTATTCAGCCATCGATAGTCGACACACAATCGTTCGCTCCCATTTTTTTTTAATTGTAAGTACGAGTGGGCTTGCAAAATCTGAATTACTAGGACGAATTATACCATCTTGTAACCATTCCAAAATTTGATCTTCGACAATTTTCTTCTCGGCGCAGGGTGCAATCTTCTCAGTGTTTGGTAGGTAGAATCATCCATTAAAACTAGGCGCCTTTGGACATGGCATTCTTTATCTTTTAATAGCACATAACCCGTTACCAAATCGTTAATTTCAGTGTAATAATTCAGGTTTCCGATGCTCAACATATTTTCTTTAAAAGCACAGTAACAAGACGAATAATTGTCGAACAACTTGCTGATTTGATTTCAGTTTTTCGTAATTCTATTTTAGTGCCATGAAGAACATCATTTCCTACAATTACTCTAAGGCTTGGCATATTTTCCATCAAGTCCATCAAAAGTACCAATGGTAAGTTGCCAACACCCTTAATAGTGGTACCATTTCAATTAAGTTTTGGACTTCCCAAGTCGTCAAAAATACTCTTAGCAATACAAGTGATATCACTGCCTATAAATATTTGATATTCCTCCAAATTGATAAAATTTCCCTCATTCGACATTGCCGCGGCAGATCATTTATTCGATTCTGAGTTATTCTCGGGCTTAAAACACCTTAGATGTTTCTTCGCATATTGATTTGAATTTATCGGTTGCAGATTTTGGGGAAAATCCGCTCGATTTTTGTTCTGATGGGATATGTTAACTTCGGCGGTTTGCTTCAATTTGAATTTTTGGTATATTTCAAGTTTATTCTTGAACTCTCTTAATGAAGTTGCGCCATATAACATTGCTTTGTTTACTTCTTTATCAATAATCCCATCAATCGTGTATTGAATGACATCAACTTCGGCCATATTTGTTAATCCACCCAGCTCTCGCATAGCTAGGAAATATTCTTGTAATGTCTCTTTAGATTGTTTTATTCGCGCTATCATCTTAGAATGGATTTCAGCATTGGTATATATTTTATCCCGATTTTTTCTTTCAAAAACTGAGAGTATGTTGGGTATTTAAGATACGAAATCAGTGACAGTCTGATTAGACCATCAAACGAAAGGAAAAAAGCGATACAAATTTTCCAGAAACCAAGAATGTCAAGCAATTCCAAAGCTATTAACAATTAACTGGTTACTATAGAAAATTCTCAAAAGGATATTCCGTTTTAGCTAAACCTCTAACTTATTCAGAAAACATTTTGAATTCAATTTATCAGAAAGTGGCTGACACCATGCTGAAAATGTACTCCCCACATGCTAAAACATAATTACACATTAGCTTAGGTACTGTATTGCTGCAGAAATCAAGCAACAAGCAATATTTTTCGACCAGTGTAATATTATAACGCTCTATATGTTGCCGCTCTAAAAAAAGTGCAAGTTCATCTGCAGTAACATAAAAAGTAAGAAGCTGTATTCTCTCATAGTAGGATGGGCGTTAAAGCTCGAGCAATTTCATTTTACATTTGAGCTTAGAGAATCTAACAAAACGCGCCACGTCGATGCAATGAGCCGAAACCTAGTTTCAAGAGTCATCAAACCAACTTCTCAGTTTCGAAGAAACCAACTCGAAATCATTGTCACTCTCGGGTTTCTAATTATAAATTTCAAACCACTCAGAAAAGTATTTTCTACCATAGAATTCAGCTTTTAAATCAATTTCATCAGGAGAACCGAAACCCTATAATCATTGAGAAGAAGTGCACCTAATTTCAATATTGGTTACACAGCAGCTATTAAGAAAACTCAATCTTCTTCGGGCGGTAAATTGCAAGCAAAATATTTGGGTCCTTACCAAATTATAAAAGTGAAAGAGAGAGAACAAGAAAATAGGGGAATACGATGGGCTAAATATGACCTCAACAAGTGCCGAATTATTGAAGCTTGGATACTATGACTGCGAGGATGAAATTATCATTGATGAAGGAGAAGAAATAGCTTCACCCGGGTCAGATAAAGAAGTAGGATGTCCGAGTGGGAGCACTCGCTATATAATATTGTGTCAAAGTCCTACATCCGTTATTATAACTATTCATCAACGTCGCCGAACAGAGGAGTGACCTTCCCTTTACGAAAAATAGCATCACTGGTATTTAACTTTATTTAATTAATAAAAAAGTTGTTAGACCAACAAACAAGCGACTATTCATCCGTTTGTAATTTAAAAAGAGAAACAGAAAAATGTCAGCACTACATCTTCATTTTAATATCAGATTGTCTTCACCTTGACACTATAGCAGTTTACCTGTTCATCAAAAAATTGTTTGAAACAAAAAAAAAAAATACAAAACCATATGCATGAAATTTTTAAATATTTGACACCCTGTATTATAAAAAACAACAAAAAAAAAATCATGTTCTATACATTTTTTCAAAATCATAAAATTAAAACATGATTTCCGGTCCCATTGAAGCCCTCTGCAGCCCTCTGGTGGTCAAACTGTAGCTATATTATTTCAAAACTTAAACTATTTTTAATCGTTTATTTGTAGTCTATGAAAATTATTAGGAAAATTCCCATTAACTGTAAAAATATTCAATTATTTTTCACCCCAAATATACGTTTTTTACATAAAAAAATGTTTTCCAACTTTCGGGTATATTCTGATTTACGGGGAAATAATGACTATCTATAGACCAAAATATACACCTAGATCTATCTAACTGTAAATCTAAGATAACGGTCTAGAAATATAAAATAATCACCCATAATGTGACCAATAATTATTATCATACTAATTACATTAGTAATCACTAGTACCGTGCGTCATGTTCGGATGCCAATCCAAAAAGAACTAAACTAATAATTTTTATTTATTTGTCATTTAAGAATCAGAACATTACAACTTCACCAATACGCAATATGTAACATTGTGAGTTACTCTAGAGTTACGATAACATAGATATATCGAACAATCCAACCATGTACCACAACCTTTATAGGGAGATCAATACGATTAGTACATCAGAATTACTAGAGGAACAAAATTCTAACTGCTACAGAAATGCTGTGCTCAAGTTATGTGGATTACTGGATTGAAACACTTTCGTAGGTTACTGGATTGGATACTGCATTGAAAATGTTGGTCACCCCGCTATCAGTACATTTTGCCTAAGTTAGCGGGAACCGCCGCTGCGTAAATTATGTGTCACAGAAGTATTGCCAGATATTCTTTTGAATGTTTGATCCTACCAGCAAAACAGAGGATCGCCCAACGTAATTTTTGACCATAGTTTTGGGTAATTTGTAATTTTCGGGTTTAGGTTTTTGGCGATTATTCGCGGCGCCAAACTAGAAGGTCTACTGAAAAAATACGCTGCGTTAAACTAGAAGGTCTGAACTAAAATAATAGATATATGCTAAAAGAATATAGGTTTGCGAAACAAAAAGAAATTAAAATTTCAAACGAGGTATTGGATGTCTTAGTTCTCCTTTCGACGACTGGATTGACACCACTCGAGTTTGGCCATCACGATCTGGGAAAACGGCTTTGATTTGTTCCATTAGCCAATCGCGCGGTTTAAGATTTGGTTCCTTTAGGAGAACGACGTCACCAATTTCCACAGATTTTTGTGGCCTTAACCATTTTGACCTTTGTTACAGTAAGGTAGGGTATTCCAAATATCATATTCGCCAAAAATGCTGAGATAACTTTTGAACTTGCTGCCATCGAGATAAGTATGATGGCTTTTAATTGACGAGATCCATTTCAGGCAGTGTGCCGGCTTGATATCCATTCAGGAAATGAGATGGCGTTAGTGAATCTATTTCTTCAGCGTTGGAGCGGCAAAGTGGACGAGAATTTAATGTGGATTCGATGTCAGCAAGCAGCGTTATCATTTCTTCTAGCATGAGGATAGTTTTTCCAATGACTCTTCTTAGATGGAGTTTTACGAACCGGACAGCAAATTCCCACATTCAATCAAAATACGAAGCGTTTGTAGGGTTGAAGTGCCACGTAGTTTGGTTTCTAGAAAGACAAGAGGATATATTACCAGATTCTTTTTCCAATGTTTCAAAAACTTCCCGGATTTTTGCGGCTGCGCCAATTCGTCCCGTTGTCCGAGTTGATGTGCCTACAAATTCCGCGTCGCGCAATAAAGCACTTTAAGACACCCAGGAATGAGTCGGCCATCAGGTCTGATACTAGCTCGAGATGCATGGCCTTTACCGACAGAAATATGAAGATACACAAGTATGATTTCCTTGGACGACTGCCTCACTCTTTTGTTAGGTGGATTTGCATTGGACCTGCAGAATTCACACAAACCGATTCGAACCGCCTGGAATATCTGACACGTGCTGCTGGAAGGTCTTCCATGAACTGTTGTTTTAGTACGACTTTATAGCGAGCGCACGTAGTACAATCTTTGATTATCAACCAAGCGGCGCCTTTACATTTTGGAATCCAAAACTATTATCGACTGAGGATGGTCATCAGTGTGATTATTGAACTTGTGCTCATCCATGAGTATAAGAGCAGCGCCTCTTGAATTTTGCGGCATAATTATAGGGTGTTTCACTTTTTACGGTGAATCATTATGATCAATTCGGCCAGCCACTTTCTAGGCAATTGTACTAGCATGCGCGAATCCATGAATATCGATGATTGAACATTTGATGTTATCGATATATTTTGAAATTTATAATTGGAGAGGCGCAACCAAGGGAATCGAAAAGTTTACTTATGTCGAATAACACGGATCTTTTAGTGAATATAATTTAATCTCTCAATGCTGCCGAAAATTTAAATCGGTCGCTTGAGGGATTCCAGGAAATGCCGAGAACTTTAGTTGTGTCAAATGGCTCAATCCCATCAATAAATTGCTTGTTTTCGGTATCCCTATCTTCGATTGGCACTCGAATATTGTTTGATTTCCATTTCTTTAGCGTAATTTCAAATTGGTTAAGTGAATCAACTCTGCTTTTAGTTTAATAGCTTCTTATTTGGTATTCACACCGGTCATGATGTCATCAACGTAAATATCTTTATCGATCAATTCGTCACGTATGCTATATATCACCAATGAACTTCATCGACCGAGTTGCTAAAAAGTCGATGAGGCCAATCCACAAGTAACTCTAAACAATTCATAACGATTAATTGGTTTGAAGGGGTCCTTTCTCCATAAAATTGTTTGATATTTTGTGTCATGTTCAGTGACTTGTATCTGACGATACATTTTGTGTATTTCTAATGAGAATATCACTTTCCGTTCACGAAACCGAAGCAGGATGGAGGACAGTGTTGGTTGAATAGTTGGGCCCATCCATAGAGCGATATTTGTTGAACTACTCTCCTTTTGACGTTACCGTGGACCCGTCAAATCGACGCGTATTTTCTTATTGCCATTGGACGTCACCAGCTGGCTGATCGGTATCTGTCATGTGAATGAGTTTTATGTATTTATCGATAAATCCGTGGTATGTACATTTTCTTGAATTCCCGATCCTTGGTAAATTTTCTTTCCATCCACTGCAGACGTTAAAAAGTGCGGTTTTAAACCTCAAACTGACTACTAATCGACGGAGTTCGCGACGTGTGTTGGTTAAAATGTTTTTCGCACAATATTTCTTCATTCGACAGGATTTTGCTTCACTGGACACCTCAAGTTCCAAAAAATGTCGTAAGCCAATTGAATATTCGCCAACGAAACGAATTTATTATGCTTTGATGTTTTTCTTTAATATAGACTATAGCAGCGGATTATGATACAACTGGAGTCGTCACCTATCTTAGTTTACCATTATATTATGATACTGCAAGTATTCTAATGTTACATTTCTCCAACTACTTATTATAGTTGGTGTTTTATATATTATGTATGTACTTATATGAACTGTACTCAGTCCGAGTAAAGTCAGATATAAGTATTAATGTTTTTTACGCGTGTAATCCGAATTTTATATCGAATCATTTATCCAGTTTTAATCTATACAACTGTAACAAATTGTTTAGAAAATTAAAATACTTAATCCCGCCAATATGTGTGGATTACGACAAATCACCAAAACTGATTGAAAATACACAAATTCCTCTACGAGACAAATTCAAATCAAAATTATTAGTCATTTGTATTCGTTGGTTGAAAATCCTCTAAATTCTATAACCCATTTTTACTATTGTTGCTGGTGCTGCTGTATATCTCGCGTCGTTTAACGATTAAGCGATATTTTCTGTTTTTTTCCTCTCCGCTGCTCTTATCAAATTCGATTATAATCATTGTTTTTTTATTCTATTCCACATTGTAATTTAATCAGCGTATGCAATTGGCTGATATCAAACTATGTATGTACTCGTTTAATGGGAATTACACTTTAATTTAAGTACTTAAATTTTATATGTGTATTGTATATGGTATAAACGGGACTAACAAAAAACAATCCAGACTCTCATGTCTGGATTAAAAGACGTGTTAGGTTACAATACCTGGAAATATTATGTAAGATGCAACAAAAAAAAAAACATATTTCCAATTTCAAATGTTGGTGTAGCGCAAACATTCTAATGTGCGATTCAATTTTTAATGGATTAGCAAAAGAACTTTAATTTCTTGATATTTTATGATTTTCAGGCGCACGTCATTATTATTATCAACCCAGCAGGAATAAACGGAGAAATACTTGCATATACATATTACACATACAGCATTAATAAAATATGAAAATTCATATCACGTATGTAACGTGTACATGTTTGTGTGTGGAAAATGATATAAAAAAAGTCAATCAAATAGGAAATTTAATCAAGAAAAGCATTTTTCTTCCTTTCATTCGTTTCGTTCCAAGGAATACTTTACGTGTACACACAGGCAGAGGTATATGTATGTTTGATTGAAAGAATCAAAATTGAATTTGAGATTTTGTAGATTTTCTTCTTTGTACACAACATAATATAGTTTGTAGTACATATTTAGCGTAGATATAGATAATTGGTTCATTAACTTCTTCGATGTAAACTTAAATTGTTTATGGGTGATTACACAGCTGATTGCCAAATCAATATTGATTTGATACACAGCTGAACATGTTACATAATCATGTCCTTTAATATGAAATAAATCTGATAAGAAAATCGTACGATCGATTAGGTACGTACTGTTAAATCATTAATTTTCCATTACAAAAACAAAAATGTCACTTTCCAAGCACAGACTCTTTCATTGATATATTCGAACATGTAATTTGAACATTAGTTTTCTAACAGATCCTAAAAAAAAATTATCGAAATGAAAAGTTTTGTTCTCAAAGTGCAAACATTTTTCTTAGCTGAGAAGAAAAATTACAAATAATAACGGATTTTATTACAGTAGTTCTTTTTTTTTGCAGCTACATATATCTACTGTAACTTTCTTTCTTTTTGTTTGTTTGTCTTCGAACATCACGTCACGTTCGCTTTTTTGTGTTGAACATTAAATTTACTCATGTTATTTAGTTGAAAATGGTTATAGATCAAAAGGTTATTATTTTGTGATTTAGACTAAAGTTTTGCTTTAAGAAGGTGATTATTAACATGTTTAAATGCTATTTTTAATATTCAGATATTTTTGTATTACACATAAATTAAACACTGGGTGGAAGGCAACCCAACGATAACCAAGTATTTCAATTCATTGGCTATTAACAACCATACGCACGCTAAGACAGTTGATGATTCAACATAATTTCTTAATTTAAAGTGCTATATATAGTGTATGCATTATAAACAGGAAATTAGATTAAGAATCCATTGGCTGTACGAAATAACATTATCAATGTTTTTTTAAAGGAGAATCCACTTCTTGATGAAGGGATTTGTGAATATGTAACGTTTAAGCTCATAACGTTTGCCTTCAAATTGTAGTCGACTGTTATACCTATCTATAGTAACGACAATCAAGCACACAGTCGCACAAAAAAAAGTGTGGTGGTGTGGGTGTCAAATCGGGCAATATGGGCGGCCATATCATATCACTAAATGTCTATATGGCACTGACTGTATACCATGTGGCACCATCTGAACGTCTTCCATCCCACACTAAGTTCTTTCAGACCATATGGCAAAGTCGTGCGTCATACCTTTTTACAGCCAGTAACAGCCCTGCCCTTGTTGCCTTAAAAAAGTTCGGTCCAATGATTCATCCCGAGCAAATTCCACACCAGATAGTCGCTCTTTTGTCGAATTGAACTTTCTCGTGAATAATTCGAGGATATTTGGTTCCCCAGTTACGACTGTTTACTTATTGACACTGCTTCATCTCTGCTGATGATTTTCTGCCAAAAGGTTAGATTGATTTTGGGCGTTGATTGCAGACACAATGGCATGAATTTGCTTTTTAATTGAATTTCGTATGCATACATTTTCAAATCACACTTCAATTCGAAGCAAATGGGTGCCTCTATATCCCAATTGAGATGCACGATTTCTTGTTGATTTTCTTGGGTTTTCACTAACATTTTTACGTACGCCATCAATATTATTTTCCCAACCGGCTCTTCAAAGAGCATTTCTATCTAAATATCGTTTTGTAAAAAAGCAAACAACTGAAGATCTGTTCTCATAAAGCAATAATGTAACCATTTCTGCTTGCTCTATTAGCGTCTACCGTACCATAAGGAATTGTACATGGAATACAAGGAATACCAAATGTATATGTCAGAATTCTTTGGCAATTCGACATAAGGGAATAACTCTAAAATTTGCAATTTTCAGGAAAGCGTTTTTAAAATTAAGAGTCGTTTGAAATCGTATGAGTTTGTCGAATTCTTGCTTTTTTAAATGATTATTTAGGTTGTTTGTGGTTGCTGGATTATCACAAAACATTGATAAAAATTCGAATATAAAGATTTCGAATTTGAAATAATACGTAAAAGGTATAACTCGAGTTATTACGTTATGCCATATTGCCACAGAATTGGGATTGCGTATATTTATTGCTCTAAATGAATACTTTGAGTTTAATTTTTAATTATTATATCTCTTATTTTTATTTTATAATTTAAATTTTTCATTTTTAAATTTTAATTTTTAATTATTTATTTTTAATTTTGAATTTTTCGATTTAAATTTTTATTATATCTTTAATTTTTAGTTTTTAATTTTCTTAAATTAACATCTTTAATTATATCTATAATTAATTATATTTTATTATAATTATATTTTAATTATACATATATATAATTTAATTTTTAATTATTATATCTTTAATTTTTAATTTTCAATTTTTAATTTTTGATTTAATTTTGAATTTTTAATTAATTATTTTCAATTTTTAATTTTGAATTTTTAATTTTCAAATTTCAATTTTTAATTTTTAATTATTATGTATATCTTTAATTTTTAGTTTCTAATGTTTTGGTTGTTAAATATTTAATTAAATTTTTAATTTAATTTTTAAGTTTAAGTTTTAATTTTAAATTTGAAATTTTTAATTTTCTACTTTTAATTTTCAATTTTTAATAATTATATCTTTAGTTTTTAATTTTTAAGTTTTAATTTTTATTTATTATATCTTTAATTTTTAGTTTTTAATTTTCAATTTAAAATTTTTAATTTCTAATTTTTATTTATTATATCTTTAATTTTCCGTTTTTAATTTTCAATTTGTAATTTTTAATTATTATATCTTTATTTCTTAATTTTTAGTTTTTAATTTTTAATTTAATTTTTAATTTTCAATTTTTTATTTTTTATTTGTAATTTTTATATCTTTTATTTTGAATTTTGAATTTTTAATTTTTAATTTAAAGTTTTAATTTTTAATTACTGTATCTTTATTTCTTAATTTTTAGTTTATAATTTTTAATTTAGTTTTTAATTTTCAATTTTTTATTTTTTATTTCTAATTATTATATCTTTTATTTTGAATTTTGAATTTTTAGTTTTTAAGTTAAGTTTTAAGTTTTAAGTTTTAAGTTTTAAGTTTTAAGTTTTAAGTTTTAAGTTTTAAGTTTTAAGTTTTAAGTTTTAAGTTTTAAGTTTTAAGTTTTAAGTTTTAAGTTTTAGGTTTTAAGTTTTAAGTTTTAAGTTTTAAGTTTTAAGTTTTAAGTTTTAAGTTTTAAGTTTTAAGTTTTAAGTTTTAAGTTTTAAGTTTTAAGTTTTAAGTTTTAAGTTTTAAGTTTTAAGTTTTAAGTTTTAAGTTTTAAGTTTTAAGTTTTAAGTTTTAAGTTTTAAGTTTTAAGTTTTAAGTTTTAAGTTTTAAGTTTTAAGTTTTAAGTTTTAAGTTTTAAGTTTTAAGTTTTAAGTTTTAAGTTTTAAGTTTTAAGTTTTAAGTTTTAAGTTTTAAGTTTTAAGTTTTAAGTTTTAAGTTTTAAGTTTTAAGTTTTAAGTTTTAAGTTTTAAGTTTTAAGTTTTAAGTTTTAAGTTTTAAGTTTTAAGTTTTAAGTTTTAAGTTTTAAGTTTTAAGTTTTAAGTTTTAAGTTTTAAGTTTTAAGTTTTAAGTTTTAAGTTTTAAGTTTTAAGTTTTAAGTTTTAAGTTTTAAGTTTTAAGTTTTAAGTTTTAAGTTTTAAGTTTTAAGTTTTAAGTTTTAAGTTTTAAGTTTTAAGTTTTAAGTTTTAAGTTTTAAGTTTTAAGTTTTAAGTTTTAAGTTTTAAGTTTTAAGTTTTAAGTTTTAAGTTTTAAGTTTTAAGTTTTAAGTTTTAAGTTTTAAGTTTTAAGTTTTAAGTTTTAAGTTTTAAGTTTTAAGTTTTAAGTTTTAAGTTTTAAGTTTTAAGTTTTAAGTTTTAAGTTTTAAGTTTTAAGTTTTAAGTTTTAAGTTTTAAGTTTTAAGTTTTAAGTTTTAAGTTTTAAGTTTTCAGTTTTCAGTTTTAATTGTAATTTTTAATTTTTTATTATTATATCTTTAATTTTAATTTTTAGTTTTTTATTTATAATTTAATTTTTAATTTTTATTTTATATTTCTAATTACTATATCTTTAATTTTGAATTTATAATTTTTAATTTTTAATTTTCAATTTAATTTTAAATTTTAATTTTTAAGTTTTAATTTTTAATTTTTATTTATACATATCTTTAATTTTTCTTTTTTAATTTTTAAGTTTAAGTTTGAATTTTTATTTTTAATTTTTACTTTTAACATTTAAGATTTGACTTTTAATTTTTAACTTATAACTTTTAACTTTTTTGACTGTTATCTTTTATCTTTTAACTTTAAATTTTAAATTTTTTACTTTTGACTTTTTTTAATGTTTTAATTTTTTTGTGAATGTTTTTGTTTAACCGTGCTTTTTAATTTTCAATTTTTAATTTTTTATTTTTAATTTTTATTTATTATTTGTTTAATTTTTAAATTTTTATATATTATATATTTTATATTTATAATATGTATTTAATTTTTAATTTTCAAGTTTTAATTTTTAATTTCTAGTTTTTAATTTTTAAGTTTAAATTTTTAATTTTTAAGTATTATATCTTTAATTTTTATTTTTTAATTTTTAATTTAATTTTTTTTTTAATTATTATATCGTTAATTTTTAATTTTTAATTTAATTTATAATTTTTAATTTTTATTTATTATATCTTTATATTTTAGTTTTTTATTTTCAATTTAAAATTTTTAATTTTTATTTATTATATCTTTAATTTTTTGTTTTTAATTTTTAATTTTCAATATGTAATTTTTAATTTTTATTTATTATATCTTTAATTTTAATTTTTAGTTTTTAATTTTCAATTTTTAATTTTTAATTTTAATTTCTAATTTTAGGTTTTAATTTTTAAGTCTTACGTTTTAATTTTTAATTTTCAATTTTAAATTATTAATTTTTAATTTTAATTTAATTTTAAATTTAATTTTCAATTTAATTTTTAGTTTTTAATTATTATTTATTTAATTTTTAATTAAATTAATAATTTTTAATTTAATTTTTAATTTTTAAGTTTAAAGTTTTAATTTTCAATTTTTAATTATTATTGTCTTTAATTTTTAGTTTTTAATTTTTAGTTTAATTTTTAATTTTTAAGTTTTAAGTTTTAATTTTCAATTTTAAATGTTCAATTTTTAATTATTATATTTTTAGTTTTAATTTTTTAATTTTTAATGATTAATTTAATTTTTAGTTTTTAATTATTGTATCTTCAATTTTTGGTTTTTTATTTTCAATTTAAAATTTTTAGGGATTTATTAAAAACAGGAAGCTAAAGTTTGGCTGTGAAGCTAAATAAGAGCGCATTTATGTATATAGTTGAGTCCAAATCTAGAGAAAAAAACCTTAAGCAAAAATAGTTTCGAGAGTGACAAACAGTTGCAAGTAACAAAAGAAGCAATTGAAGAACTGTTGATATTGGAGTAGAAGATTTTGACGCGTTGAAATTGAATTTTTCATGTTTTTTCTAAACGAAAAAGACAAGCAATTTTTCATTCATTCCAAATAATTTTTTTAATTTTACACGCCTCTTTAGACCAGGGCTATGATTTTCATAAAACGATTCAATCAGTACACAACAACCAACAATCCACCATAAAATAAATATTAAATTTGGGTTAAAATGCTTTATAACTAAATGACGCATCACATACGCATAAATATTAAATTTCATATAATATAACGAACATAAAACACCAGACGTCCAGCAGCACTCATCCCAAGCGCGCCAATTTTCCCTTTTTATCAACCGAAATCACCCATAATTGATATCATAATCATAAAATCGTTGAAAACATAATTTTTTTGATAAATCATCAATCAAGCTACAACAACAACAACAAAAACACAAGATAATCCTAATAATCATAATATTGCAACTTTATTCCCATCATCAATAATCTAGTGCTTGAATTTCAAAAATAAAAAAATTGTTTAAGGGTTTATTGTACCGTTCGGTGTGGTAGCGCATATTTTTACATCTACATAAAAATCATAATAAAAGTCTAAATTTAATATTGAAAAATTTTCCTTTTTATTTAAAGCTTTTTTCGTTTGGTACCACAGAAGCTTTTTCCATTTGTATATGTTTTTATATACATAATATTGTGTGCGGTAACATCTGGAATTTCATATTTTCGGAGAGAATCGATATACCTACATACAGATACAGCAACAATACATATAAGAGACAACGAAAAATGGGTAAAAATTGAAAAATAAAAACGAAAAATCACTGCACACAGTAGATTTTTCCCAAAACAAAAAATTATTTTTCATCCAGTTTTTATTTCTGCAAATTCAACAAGAAGCATATATAAAGTAATATATAACGAGAATAATGTTATAATAAATGAAAAGCTGAAAAGAAATATTTAATAAGATAAAAAACAAAATAAATGTTTAAGACATATGATATTGATGACGATGATTTTTGTTATTTTTCTGCAAAATATTGGAAAATATATTTTTTATGATTAATTCTGTAATCATGCTATAATATGCGCCTCGTTAAGGTTTTGTATTCATCTAAATTTTTGAAATCCAAATATAATATACATCACATTTTTATCTAAATTAATTTTACTATATACAAGAGCGGCAAAATAGCAAAATTTACAATACTCCAAGCACATCTTAACTATAATAATATAATTTTCATGGGCTATACTTCTTCATTACACATTAAAAAGAAAACTTAAGAGATTTTCATTTCCATTTTGCCTCGGTATTCATAGTGTCGAGAGATAGGTACTTCTCATCTTACAATAAGGCAAAAACAAAACGAAATTTAAATGCAATTTATACTGTTCTGCTATCTTATTCTGACCTACACCTATAAATTTCGTGTACAGAGATTATTTTCTTGTAAATATACCTTCTTACGTAGCTACCTAATTTCTTTTGGATAGTTCTGTTTATCATGATTATATAGAATGTGAAAATTAAAACTAAAGAAATACGATTTAACATCTTTACTATTCTGTATACAAGATGAGACTACAACAACATTAGTTTTCTACTTTGATTTTATCTTTTGGGAAATTTAAAAGTTTTCTTTCTAAATTTAATGCCGTTATATAATTTTATACATGTATTACTTATGTTTTTTTGGAGAATACAGACAATTATTTCTTAGTGACATCAGAATAATCTAACAACAGAAAGGTTACAATTGGTGTGTGTTATTAATAAATATTAAAATAAGGTTTGATACGATATGTTAAACATCGTTCAATAAGTCGAATATTTACCAAATTTTTAAAACAAAAGAAACTAACAACAAAATTCAAAATTTGTTTATACATATAAGGACAAGAATAGGATTTTTCTTTAAAAGTTTTTATTTTAATTTATTAAACGGTTTATTTGGTTTTTAACTTTTTTTATATTTTTTATACCATTAGACTATACAGACATCCTCAAGCTTTACTGTACCTTAAGAATATTCCAAAAACCCATGCATAGCAGAAGCTGCTTCAGTTCAATTTGATCACCAAAGTAAAGACTGGCTTAAAAAAATTAAAAAATAAATTTCGGAACGATCTTCAATATACCAGTGTGAAACCAATAAAATGAAGGTAATAGTAAATCCTACAACTTAAACTAAAACGGTTGATCTACGTTAAATAGTCGAAGAACTAGTAGTTTAGCACAATATGAATCTGTTTACCATCTCGAACAACTTTTATTTAACGTACTGTATATAGATATTGAAAATGAGTCGATAATTTGTTCAAAATTATTCAAGAAAACGCCCCTTAAAATATTTACAGTACAGTGTACTTAACAACCTGCATAATATGATTTTTGTGGCCTGTTGTTGCTTACAATATTGGATTTTTATCCCATTCCAAATTTAAAAGAAAAATCAAACTTCAGATTTCTTCTGCATGTAGTGCACACACCAGTGAAAGCTGAGAAGATCACTCTTCTAATAAACGAATTTGAAGAACGATTCCTTAATTTTTGCCTACGCGAACGAAGATTCGGAATCTTCATGAAAAATCATCATAGTAGACGATCAGGTTAAGGAAGTTCATACACTCAATTGCGCATTATTTCATTAATTACTGAAAATTAACCTTAAAACAAATTTGGTTAACTAAATTCTTCAAGGCACGTTGCATATCGCCAGGGCACTAGCAATAATTTAATTTTTATGTATAGCGCTAAGAATGCGTTTCTAAATCGTTATAATAAACGATTTCTGAATAGAAAACTTTCCCCATTTTGCTATTACGATATTGCAAAATAGTATTATCCAGGAATTCTTAAGTTTTGCAAATAGTGGTGTACGTTTCAATTATGTTTAGTTTGTTTATAGGGTTATTATCTGATAACTTTGAAAATGATCTGAAATTTCTAGAATTTCACGGCTGTGAAAAATTTCTTAAATCATTCCTAAATGAAAAAATTGAATGCATTGGTGTGTATTTAAATTAAAATTAAGAGCACGCAAACATTTGGGCGAAATGAAATTTTAATAAATATTTGAATATTTGTAAATTTTATAATAAAAAATTTAATTTTAAAATTTAATTTGTAAATTAAGCTTTAGTTTGTCATCTAAAAATATTGTTGCTTGAAAAATTCATTAACAGTCGTAAATAATTTGTAAACCAATCCAGGTTTAGGGTGGATATAAATCACACCATAAGGTGGATATAAATCACACCATAGTATTCTGTTAGTCCCATCAATTGGCAGTACTCACGAATTTTTCCAGAATTTTGACATAGATCTGAAATGACCAAAATTGTTCCCGAAATATGCGGCTCACTTAGGTATTACTTCATTTCATTAATTTACCGGAATAAAACTCTATAGAGTTTGCAACTCAAAATAATTACAAAAATCTGAAAAATTTTGTGAGTACTGGCAATAAATAGGACTTTCAGAAAAATATCGTGGGATCGATGTCCACTTCGAAAAATCTTGAGTTGTATTTCGTTAAATTAATGAAATGAAATAATATCTCCTTATGGAGGGGCGTCGTTTAATTCGGGCCCAATTTTGACCATTCCAGAACAATGACAAAAATCTGAAAAACTTTTTGAGTACTTGGAATAGATAGGGCTTACAGAAAAATATAAAGAAATCCATGTTCACCTCGCAAAATCTGGAGTTGTGTACGAGCGATACAATTCCTTTGATTTGTGTCTGTAATATTGACGAAGCATTAAATTCGCAATTTGCCCCAATACATTCGTCGATGCCATACTAACCCAACGAATTAAGCCAACCACAAAATAACCTGAAACACTTGTGGTAGAACCAATATCGTCACCTCAGTACTTAAGTGTTACAAACGACAAAAACTTGAAATCGAGATAATTGAATCTAAAGTTTAATCGGCTACAAACGTAAGCCTTTACGCTATTTGACAAAATAAAATTAAGTTTCCTGAAATATGCTAACTGTTTTATCTAAAATTAAAAGGAATTTTTAATCAAACCCACAGTTTTATTTTAAAACGAAATTTAAAATTTCGAAAATTGCATATGTAACACAAAATGTTTTTTTTTGTTTTTTATTTGTATTGTATGTATCAGTATTTTAGTTTTTCACGTATACTTGAAAACAGAATTATTATTTTTAGTATGAACTTAATTTTAGATAATAAAATAATTTTATTTGGTTTTTAGCTTAATATTTTATTTTTTTATTAATTATTTAATAAAAACCCGACGTTTCGACGGTACATTCCGTCATTCCCAGGGGCAAAATTGTTACTTACTTTTACTTCAGTAAAAATTGTGCCCCTGAGAATGTCAGAATGTGCCGTCGAAACGTCGGGTTTTTATTAAATAATTAATAAAAAAATAAAATATTAAGCTAAAAACCAAATAAAATTATTTTATTATAACAAAAAAAAGCTTAAAAAAGTGAATTAAATTAATTTTTGGATCTTTAATGAATCAATAATGTCAAAGAAATATTAATAAAAATTCTTATTTGAAGTAGTATAAATTAATGTACATTTTATTCGTTATAAAATAATATAAAATTCAACAAAAAAAATAAAATATAAAAACTGTGAAACTGTTTCATTCGACAATATTGTATGTTTGTATCACACAAGTCCTGATTCTAAATTTAAAATTTACGTTTTATCCGCAGACAAATCGTATGTTTGTATCATTCAAGTTCTGAATTGTTTTGCGTTTATGAATTAGTTGGATATAGATTGTACGTTTGTATCTCACAAGTCCTGTTTTTTTTGCGGTAATACCTTTGTCGCATATAGATTGTACGTTTGAACCATTCAAGTTTTGAATTTATTTTTTAACATTAATGCCTTATTCGCAAATAGATGGTATGTTTGTATCATTCAAGCCCTGAATTTACCTTTAGCGCTTAAATCGTATTCGCATACACGTTGTATGTTTGTATCATTCAAAACTTAATTTTCCTTTTGCGTTTAAACCTCTTTTTAATATTGATTTTTTCGTATGTAACACTTAAGTATTGTTTTAATTTTATCTAAAAGTTGTTAGTAAATTATGACATTCCAATATGATTAGTTTATGTAACAGACAAGTATTTTGTTTTCATTAACAACTAAGCGTATGTAACACTTGTCACACTGATATCTTTGAATAGGAATGAGATAAGTAAATTTTGAAAAGAGCAATCGAAAGCTCTCGTTTTTTTAAACAAGATGGCACTACTAACTCAAAAATGATAAAAATGCGTTTATAACATTTAAGTACTGAGGTGACGATATGTTTCTCGGGATTTTTAGTTTCTATATTATTTTTTTCTAGATAAGGTAGCCAACTCTTTTGAAAACCGGGATTTTGAATGAGGAATTTTGAAGGAAGCATTTTGAAAAGCGGGCAAACTTGCCCTTCCCGGTTACAACATGGGTTGGCTACCTTATCTAGAAAAAAATAAGACAGAAACTGAAAATCCCGAAAACTAAAATCCGGAAACAAAAAATTCAAAGTGCAGACCAAATTAAAATTAAAATTTATAAAATGTCTATCGAATTTAACTTTTTCCGTGTAGTTCAAGTTCTTAATATTTACGACATAATTGCTTCGTCAACCTTTTAGATACAGATCAAAGGATTCGTATCACTCATATCGCTTCTTCTGATAGTTCTACCACAAATGTTTCAAGTGATGTCAAAAGTCTAAAATTGCCTATAAAAAATATTTTTTCTGAATATTTTTCTGGATTATTTTTCCAGGCAAATATAGTGATCCCTTACAACATATCCCCCTTCGGCGTTTCCTCGGGATTACGGGATTTTGTACCATCGAAATTTTGTGCCTCGGAATTATGTCCCACAGAATTTTGTGCTTCCGAAATAAGCTACCAACCCTTTGCTACACCAAGCCCTGTGCTAGAGAACGAGTCTATTGGCTTGGAATTAACGACCATATTGAGGAATTAAAGTATCACGATTTTGCGTATGTCAAAAATTCCTTTAAGCCAACTCCCAAAATATTGCAATGGATATTTTTGAATTAAATAATAAAAACTTTTTTGTAGTCTCAGATTATTATTCCAAATAACCTACAGAAAATATTTTCGATTCATGGAATCCCCCGAGAAATAGTATCTGATGACAATCCCTTCAATTTATTTGAATATCGTTAATTTTGAATTTTTTTCTCAAGCATGTGATTTGTTTGAATTGATATATTAGGGATTACCTTTTGAAAACTCCGGCCAAACATGTACTGCAACAACGGCATCGATGGCTAATAATGGTATAAATTGGATTTAAAATCAATGCGATGCATCAGATTCAAGTGGAGATTTATTAGAGTTTAACAATCGTCCACCTTTAGTTGATATTTTGAAACAATCAATTACTGGTAAACATTTATTACAAATGGATAATAAATTATCTCCTGAAAACCAGAAAGAGCTGGTTCATACGATATTTGATTATTTTATAAGACCCAAACGACGGATTAGTGTAAATGATGTGGCGGCGATATCAGCCGAAATCGCTAAGCAATTTAAATCCGAAACTGCCGTAAGTCACTATATACATTCATATTTTGATTAATTAAATTTATACCCATCACTAATATATATATGATACATACATACATATTTGTTACAGGAGATATATTTCGTTCATTGCCAAAAAGGAAAAAAATCCATCAGGTAAATTATACGATCGCTACCAAAATTTCAGATTTAAGTTCAGCCAAAACCTCAACAAAGGCAGTTCCACTAAATCATTAATCGAAACTCCAGATTTCTCACCAGTGACTACTTATAATGATGGTAAGTACATTACTTTACAAATGTATTTATTTGAACGCTGGGTTGTTGTGTTGCATGTATGTGCATGTATGTGTGTGAGTGCGTTCGTCGTGCTTTGGGTAAGCACCATAGGCCTAATAGTGGAATTTAGTGCCGGAAACCCTTAGGCAAGGTTTTACCTAATATAATTTAATTGTCATGTTTATTGGTTTCATTTTTCAGATGAAATGGAGGATGCTAAAGTTTGGCTTCAAAATAATTGCGAACCGTGGGATGAGATCAAAGTAAAATGGAGCAAATCCAGCAATTATCGAACAAAACTATTGAAAAGGGAGGATATAAAAGATTTGTCTGCGATATTAAAGGAGTGGCCCCGGTACAACGACAGCTCGGGGTATCATTTGGTAAATGACAATTTCTTGTTAAAACTAAAAAATTTAAACCTCTCGGCTTTAACTCTAAAGTCAAATATTTAGTGAAATAGTTTGCTATAGAAGTATTTAAATGTCCTGACAATTATTTGATATTAATATTCCCCTTCCTCTCAGTAAATATTAGAAATAAAATTATAAATCTGTGAGGTTATTTTAAACGACTAGTTTAACGTATCCTACAATTTTGATAATTTAACTCTACTATAGAGGGAGAGGAATACAATCTAAAATAATTGTAACGACCTATAAATACGACATAAGTTATTTTAATCAAAATGATTTTTATCAGGGTTTTATTCACTAAAAGAACTAAGTCAATTTAATTTAACTTAAGAAATTTGGAAGTGTTGGTTATGTGATCGGAAAAATTTAAAGATAGCTATCACATTTATTTTATATTAAGTCAGATATTAGGAGATAAACTGGGTTTAAATTCAATTTTAGGTTTTTCATCTTCTTTTCAAAGTAATTATTTTTGTCGAATTTTCAAAAGACATAAACATGATACTCAAGAAGATTCAATCCAATTTTCTGAATTTTTAAAAAACGCGGATAATTACGAACTTGATTTGAGTACAAAAATGATCTTAAAAAGACTGGTATTAAAGAAAATTCCATTTTCAATTCGATCCCTTCTTTTTACGTTACTGATAATGTTGCATGTGCCATGATGCACGATTTATTTGGTGGTGTATGTAAATACGATTTATCAAACATTTTGCAATATTTCATATCACTTTTTGTCATATTTGGTAGAATCTACCACATCATATGAATTAATTAATTTAAAAAATGTTGATGGGCCTCCAGTCCATTTAAATATATTACCCAATGGACAAAATGTGATAAAAATTAAACATTATTTTTAATAGATTTAATTGGATTTTACATCTGCTTTCTGTAATAATTATGTATAATTAAGTTAAGTGTTGCAATGCAACTGGTAATAATCATGTTAAAATGGGTAACATAAATTATTTGAATAAAATAAATATGTTAATAAAAATTTAAAATCAAAAATGTATTTTATTTAAAATGAAACCTTGTTTTAATTAAATAAGTGTCCACATTGAAACTAAACGGATTTTCCAATTGAAACCAAAATTCCTTTATTAATTTAAAATAAAAAATCATTAATGAAACTTAAACTGTTTGAGACAGTGTTTAGCACATGTTAGAAGAACTGCTATATACAACTTTTATGAATTATTTCTTTACAACTATTCTTTGCACATACTCGGTGAATTTCCATAGAGAACTTTAACGAATTTATTGAAAATGTTAGTGTCAAATTAGCATACAATATTCACTAATATGGAGCTAGCTAAAATAAGCCTAAATGATCATTTATAATTTACAAAAGAACATCTTAATATACAACACACTTTCTATCCAAAATCAATAAGAAAGCTTTAGTAATTATTCGACGATAATGTTTCGTAAATAATCAATGAGTATACATTGATGAATTGCTCTTCAATATTCATAATGAATTTCATTTATTTATTCACAGAAACATTCATTGATGAATGAAAATTATATAAATGAGTTTAGTTCCGGGCCCTGAATATAGTTCATCTAATTGGTCATTAGGAATTTCATTAAGAATTCGTCAGTGAATTCATCGATTACCTTCTACTAGGGATGGTCGAACAAAGTTGTGAAATTTTATAAAATTTTGAATTATTTTGTTATTGATTTATGTAAAATTATTCAAGCATATTTTCTAATAAAATCGTATTTGCATTTTTGTTTAGCTACAAAAAAAAAAATTGAGAATCAAAAGGGCCCTCACGGAAACAAAAGTGAACTACGTCAAAATACAATAATACAAACAATACAAACTGTCTCAAAATATAAAAAAACAAAGTTCAGTATAATTCGATTTCCACCCGAATTGACTGCAAAATAATTGCAATATAGTTAAAAAGACCACCTACCTTAGGTATTTCGCCAATCTGTAAATAATCTCTCGTATTGTCTTATTCACTGTTACATTCCCGTACAATATTGTACTCTAATACACTTTAAATGGTGGATAATATTCGTACACAACACAATGTTATATTACGCACTACAATCCAATACACACACAGAACTAACTTTCTTATCACAAAACTATGTTTATTATCCACCGATCACTAATTTACTAAAATCTTAAGTACACTATATTCACTGAACTAAATATGTATGATGTTTTATGATTTATCATTATATTTTTACGCATCTATTATTGATGCGGTAAATAATTTTCGATGTATACCACAACCCAAATTAACGACTAACATGATACTAACATGATGTTACGAAAAAACACAAAATTACACCGAGTCTTGCATTCGTTTACCTATTCAATTGTTTGCAGTTATTTTGCATGGTTGTGTTATATCTCTTTCTGTATGATGGCCTTTCATTTTTGTGTTGTAACATTTCCAAAAACTTTATAACAGCTAATTGAAGTAATAAGGTGGAAATATTGGGTTATTGCGTTCATATTTGCGTTGAATCTTGGATTTATGGTGTTTGATTGGATCAGGGAATAGGTAGGCTTTCCACAACTAACCAACCAAGCTGTCAATATTCAATCAATTGTACATATACATACATAATATCCTTTGAGTGAATATTCCATTGTAATGCACCGTCAATTCAATCAAAATTTGTTGGAATTATTTGCCTTCACAATGGATTCTTTTGGCCTTGGCAATGACGAAATTGATGTTGTTATAATTTGGCAAGTTTTTATGACAAAATATCGGTAAAAAAATGTTTTTGTCTGTTTTGGAGTAATTGTATATTGTGAGAAAATTTAATCTGGACGTAATCGTTTTTCTTGGTGTTTAGTACACTGAAGAGAATCGCTACCTGTTTTTGGTTTTGATTATTTGTCTGGAGCGGATGGATATTTGACTTTTGATCTTATTGGAAGTTGTTTGATTTGGTCGTGATTTTAGTCAATGTTAGATAACCTGTTGCTGATTTCCGCCAGAAGTTAGCGGATAAAATCACATGAGCCAGCCATATAAAGATTTTCATTATTATTCTAGAATAGCTTGTATGTAGGTACAATTGAATTAAACGTATCGCTAAGATATATCATAGTTATACGATTCTAAATATTTTAGATTTAGAAATTTTGAGATGATTTTGGGGATCTGAAAATAGTTAAGTTAACTTTAGTGTTAAGGAAATTGTCTCGAAGCTTTTCAGTTATTATTTTGAGAAAAACGATTGTTTGTTTGCTTTTAAATTGCGTAGCATTAACGGAGTTCACTCGAACGGATTTACTGCTTAATTTGACAAATATTTTACAGATTTTCGAAAATTGAAGAAAATTATCAGAACAATAGACACACTTAACGATAAAACGAAACCGATTTCTTACATTGGCGGTTACATTGGATTGAAATAGATGTTCATCCGTCTGAACGCGTACGAAATAAACAGAAATAAACAAATATAGAATTGTTAATCTCTCGAATTGAGAAGATAAACGTGTTCGCGAAAATCATAACGGGACAAACCGGGTTGCACGAAGTCGAGACAAGTTTGGATCATTTGGAAGCCACATTTCAAGAATATTAAAAGATGAATTGGAATTTGTTCAACTGTCCGATGTACCGCCAGCAAATTTGCTGCTAGAAGATAAATATTTTTAGAAGCCAAATCATTTCTTCGGAAAGCAGTGAACGAATGCAATAAAGACACGGCCACGAAGCAAATACCGGAATTCAACTCTACAATGAAAGATGTTTTGGACACCCAGCGAAATTTCTTGAACGAGGTTTCAAATTCAAGGCGAAGCAATACTCTTAAGCTACCACGAATTAATATACCAATATTTTCCGGAGAATATAAAGAATGGCCTGCGTACCATGATTTATTTAATACGATCATGCATTCAAATGATTCAATTTCAAAGGCACAAAAGATGCAATATCTGAAGAGTTAAACCACAGGCGAAGCTGAAAACCTAATTCGGCATATGACAATCAGTGAACAAAACTATGATACAGCGTGGGACAATTTGGTGAAGCGTTTCGACAAAAAGTGTCATATAATTACATCGTTCATAAAAAGTTTTATTGGGCAACCATTTCTCCGAATTAAATGCTGTAAATTTAAGAAGAATCGCAAATATAGATGAACATTATCATAGTTTAGAAGAAATTGTAGAGGTTGTGATGGTGCCGCTGTCTGCACCAATCGCTCAACCTGCAATGCCTCACACGTTATCTATTTATTATCACAACTCTAGCGGTATTCGATTAAAATCGCACGAAATGTATTTATCGGTGTTGAAAAATGACTAAGATGTCATTTGTGTCATGGAAACAAGGCTGACTATCAAATTTTCAGACGGAATCGATGGCTAGAGGTGGCGGGACTTCTGATAGCGGTCTCCAAAGATATACGTGCCGATGTTATTGTCCTGGAGAGTAACAAGTTGAAGATTTTATCTGTTTAACTTGCTTTCAAGGATAAACTGGTGTTAATAGTAAGTGTTTATATTCCATGTGGAACCTCAGCTTATTTGTACCGCCAGTTATCTGTGTGTTTCTCAAACCAACTTGCAGTTCCAGCTACTAATGATGATCTTCTGCAATTAACGGTAATTTAATCTCAGACCTCGCGATGGATTCTATCTGTTCTCTTCGACTAAGACAGATTAACACCATTGAGAACCAGAGCGGCAATATCCTTGATCTAGTGTTCATACCAGTGGAATTATATACATGGCACAATCCTAAATGTTTCTGGACCTATGTTGATTAGAAGCGGAACTGTAGAGGTATTCCCTCGCAAATGACTCTCAATTCTGTGACTGTTAGTGAGATCCACATAGAATCTCTGACATGTTTATAGCATTTTTCGTAAATCTGTATGTCCAGTCTTCGAATGATGATTTCGAATTTGTCCAAAGAGCGTAGTTATATTGCCAGCTTTATGACTACAATTAAGCCAAAGTATTGATATTCGTGTATTCAAAACCACCGAAAATTAAACACTGCCATCTATTTTGAAATAGACAATGTGCGTGTTAGGGTGTGCAAACATTTGTTTAATTCGACATTGGATATAACTGACCATCCAATTAGAACAGTTATAACAAAGAGAAACAAGTTGGGTTTTCTTGAACCTAACTCACGAGGTAAACACAATAACCCAATAAAGAAGGTGTTCGTATACACATTGAATCAACCCCGCAAATTCAGTCACATTACCTTAGTACTCAAACGAATCGTAAATGTCGGAAATGAAAAATGGACACACAGAATGATATTTCTGATACGAAGGGGAAGGGAATCGAAGAGTTGAGGAAATCGGGAGTTGTGTTTTAAAATACATTTCAAAAATTATTGAAAACTGCGATGATACTCAAAAACTAGATTTCGTATTGTACTCCGACAATTGCGGCGGACAGCAGTGTATGCTACAATCAAGCCTCATCCAAATAATTCTATTGTGTAAATAACATTGCGTGTGGAAATAATCCAATTATTTTGGAGTTGTCTGTCGAGGATATCAATATGGAATTCGAAGTGGATTGTGGAACATCAGTCTCAGGGATGTCCGAATATCTAAATAAGTTTAGTTTAATTAAATTAAAACTTAATTTTGAACTTTTCTATAAATTGGTCCATTAGATCAAAGAAAAAATTTGGAATTGATTATCATTAAGCCTAAACGACCATTTCGTGTTTAATTGGGACGTGATTGGTTGGATGTTTTGCGACCAAACTGGAGACATAATTTGCTTTTTAAACCAATAGTAACTACAAATTGCTCTGGTGTAAATAAAATTGACGTTGAGTCGAATAGAACAGAGGTAATAAATTATATTAAATCTAAATTTACAAAAATACTGGATACGAGTTTGGCGTATCCGATTTTGGGATATATGTGGTGGATATTGTATTACGGAACAATGCAACACCCATTTTTCATGCATCTTACACAGTGCCTTATCGTCTTAAGGAACAAGTGGACAGGGAAATTGAGAGGTTGGTGAAGTTCGTCTTTGTATTGACTGCAAAGTGACAATAAATCGTTTTATTCAAACGGAGCATTATCCTATTCCAACGGTTGAGGATATTTTTGCTAGTCTGACGAACTGCAACTATTTCTGTGTCATTGATTTGACTGGAGCATACCAGTAACTTCTTTTAAGTGAACAGTTACAGGAATATTTGACAATCAACACGCATAAAGGACTGTTTAAATATACTAGGTTACCTTTTGGAGTGTCCTCTACACCTTCTATATTCCAGAGCGTTATGGACCAAATTTTGAAGGGAATTAAAAATGTTAGATGTTCCCTTGATGATATTATAGGGGGGGGGGGGGGGGGGGCGCAACTAGAGAGGAAAGTAGAGAAGTTTTATTAGAAATTTAAAAAAGATTAGAGCAACATAATGTGCGCATTAATTTAAATAAATGCAAATTTCTTGAAAGGTCGGTTGAATATTTGGGCCACATAATTTCTAGTGATGGGGTCAAAACAGGTTCAAAAGTCGAAGCTATTGGTAAAGCGCCAGCCCCCCAAAACTTAAAACAGCTTCAATCATACTTAGGGCTTATTTATTATTACGGGAAATGTATTCCAAGCCTATCTTCCAAGCTTTATCCATTATATCAATTGCTACGTGAGGATCTAGCTTATGTCTGGTCAGAGGAATGCGAGAATACTTTTCAAAAAAAGTAAAGATTTAATTTTGAGTAATCAGGTGTTAGAGTTATTTGACTCTCAGAAACCAATCGTTTTAACATCGGATGCTAGTCCGTATGGAGTGGGCTGTGTAATGTCGCACATAGTCAATAGAGCGGAAAAACAGGTGATGTTTGCCTCCAGCACACTCTCAGCAGCTGAGAAAAATTATTCACAACTACACCGGGAGGCACTAGCTGTAATTTTTGGGGTGAAACGTTTCGAAAAATATTTGGTTGGTAAGAATTTCACTATTTACACGGATCATAAGAGTCTTCAACAAATATTTAATCCAAAAAAGGGAAATTCTGCAGTTGCGATCGCGAGATTACAGCGCTGGGCTGTATATTTATCCATGTTCATGTACGAGATCAAGTACAAATCTGCTCAGAAGGTTGCAAATGCGGATGCGCTTTTGCGATTACCAATCCAAGGCATCGTTCCCATCGTGCGGAGTTGCTAGATTCCCAACGGGGGCGTCCCCAGGTGGCGGATAAGGGAAAACCCTTACTGACTTGTCGGCGGGTCGATGGGAAATAAAATACCATTCGGGGATCAAAACTAGCTAAGGGTGGTTCGCTGAAAATAATAACCAATATGGAGGACTCGAAACGAGATAACCTTATGGCGCAGTGCCGGCGACTTTGAGAGGTGAGCAAGCGGGCTCTCAGTCGTCGATATCCAATGACCGCAATACTTCAGAGCTGATGAACTCTGACCCATTTGGAAGAAGTCCCATAGTGCAAAGATCACCATCATCATTAGCTAGAACAGTTGAGATAGAAAATGCAGAACTACGCAGACAACTGTGTAACATTGAAAAAATTACGTCGGATTTAATGAACGAAGTAAACTCTCTTAAGTTAGAAAATGAGAAACTGAAAAATTCTTTACATCAAAGGAACCTATGAGGAACAGGATGCTTCAGTGTTCCGTGAGAAAAATGCTTTACAACCCAAGAAGCCAGAAGAACAGTGTATTACAGAGTACCACACTGACGAAGAAGAATTAAGAGAAGAAACTGACTGGATCTTAAAAAAGAACAGGAAGAAAAGACCTGCGAAAAAAAGGAAGGCATACTCTTCTCCAGAGATTGTAGCTTCAAGGCGCACTTCAATAACTGCTGTATTAAAAATCAAAATCAGCAAAATATACCTGCTCAGGAAAACCAACCTGCCAAAATTAAGGAAAAGGCTCCACAACCATTCAACATTATTGACGTAACTGAATATAGTACTATCCAATCTTTAATGAAATCGGTGACTGCAAAAGATTACAGAGTTGTAGCACTGAACAATAATATTTGGAAAATCAATACAACAGATATTGAAAGTTATAGAGCCTTGGCTTCAAAGCTGACAGATGACGGCAAGGAATGGTACACATACGAGGACAAAAATGATCGTCCGATCAAAGTGATGGCCAGAGGTCTTGATCCAACCTGTACAAAGCAGGATATAATGGAAGACCTTAAACACCAGGGCTTCAAAATAGAGGATGCGGTAAATATCCTAAAGAAAGAAAAAACTGTAACTGATCAAGGGGTTAAAATGAATAAAAGAGGGCTCCCATTGTTTATGCTTACTTTTAATAGCACGGAAAAAGTGGAAAAAATGTTCAATATTAGAGCATTCCTTAACATGAGAGTTAGAATAGAAGCGTTAAGAAAATCCACAGGCTTGATACCTCACTGTAAGAAATGCCAAGGATATAATCACACGCAGAAATATTGCAAACGAGAGCCTAGATGTGTGAATCTGGAAAACATCTCGCCCAAGATTATAGGTTCACAAAAGCTACGCCTACAAAATGTGTAAACTGTAACAGAGAGCATCCCGCTAATTATAGAGGATGTGAAGTAGCCAGGGAACTTCAAAATCTGAGAAATAAAAAACAGCAAGGCCCGCTAAACCGTGGGATGCTCAATAATAAGACAATATCTAAAAATTCAGTGGTAGAACTACCACTAACAAATGCAATAGCACTGTGTACAACAGCGGGAAGTAGTAAGTAGCAAGGAAGACGGTCAAAGCCTAATTCTTGAAATTTTTTTAAAGAATATAGAAGCATTAAACTTAAGTGTTACTAAAACAAGAAAGAAGCCTGGACGGTTTAAATAAGCAAGAAACAGTGAATGAAATCACTTCTATGATGTACTAATCTATGAAGATGAATAACACATTCAGAATCGCCAATTTGAATGCAAATGGGATGTTGCAACAAATTCCAAAGTTAGAAATTTTCCTAAATATAGCCAAGATAGATATATGCCTAATTTCAGAATCTCATTTGACAAAAGATTCATTCGTTAGAATTCGAGGATACCAGTGCTACCACGCTGTCCACCCGTCAGGAAAAGCGAGAGGAGAGGAGGTTCAACCATATTTGTAAACGAAAACATCAGTAAAAATTGAAAAAGAAATTATGCAAGTAGTAATCTTTAACTCGTCGGGCTCTAAACTGCGAGTTCCTGTCTGGAGGCAAACCAACATATTGGCCAGCGGATACAAATAAGATACCAGATTTGATAAATTTCTTTGTAACAAAAGGGAGTTCCTGTAAACTACGTATTACTCGAAAACAGTGAAGGAATTTCATCTGACCACACAACTGTCAATATGACACTCAGTGATACCATTATTAAAAAAAAATTTGCCTAGGTTAACAAATAATAAAACAAACTGGGATCTCTTCCGAAAAATAGTCGAAGACAATACTGAACTACAAGTACCAATTAAAACTCCGGCAGAACTTTAGGTTCAATTGGAGCTGCTGAACAACAGTATTCAGCAAGCAGCGTGGCAGAGTACTGCTCCTACTTGTAATCAAGCGGAAAGTCACATCAACTATCCAGTAGAGGTGAGAGATCTGGTTAGAGAAAAACGGAAAGCGCGAAAAATCTGGCAGAGGAATCGAGCACCACAAAGCAAATCACGACTTAATTATTTAAGCAACAAATTAAAAATGCTTATCAAAGAAGACAAGAACAAATCTTTGAGTGAATACCTGGCTGGCCTTTCTGGCAACAAAGACACTAATTATTCCCTATAGTTAAAACTCTTCCAGAAAAAGGAGTACGAAAATTACTGCAAGTAATCAATGCAGAGTTCAGATTAAAATACGTTCCATACCAGTGGAAAGTGGCAGAGGTGATAATGATTCTAAAATTTAACAAGCCGCCAAACAAGAAAACATCGTACAGGCCGATTTCCCTACTTCCTATAATTTCAAAATTATTTGAAAAGTTACTACTCAAGAGGTTAAAATCAGTAATAGAAGTCAGAAAACTCATTCCTCCTCACCAATTTGGATTTATAGAGAGACACTCTACCATAGATCAAGTGCACAGATTCACAGATCTAATTGAAGATGCTCTGGAAAATAAAAAAATATGCTCAAGTGTCTTTTTGGACGTATCTCAAGCATTCGACAAAGTATGGCACCGAGGCTTGGAATATAAACTACAGAGAGATCTGCCGAAGCAGTTTTACCTGATTTTATAGTCATATCTAGCTAATCGACACTTTCGTGTAAAACAGGGAGTGTTCTGGGGCCGATACTCTATATACTTTATACGCGAGACGTTCTGGAAACAACATAGAGGAGTCAACCAGCAAATTACAAAACGCTGCTAATTCATTGAGTAATTGGACGAAGAAATGGCGCCTTCAACTCAACGAAACTAAATCTGTACATATAAACTTTACCAACAAAAATGTTAATTGGTTACCTGTTCGACTGAATTCGCAACCTATTCCACATGCAAACACGGCAAAATATTTAGGAATGACCCTTGATGCTAAACTCAAGTGGAAAGAGCATGTTAAAAAGAAAAAAGAAGAGTTAAACATCAAATATAGAAAAATGTATTGGCTCATAGGAAGGAATTCTGAGCTAACATTACATAATAAACTGCTATTATATCGGCAGATTTTGAAACCTGTGTGGACGTATGGTATACAGCTATGGGGATATACCAAGAAAACTATCGTAAAAATAATTCAAACTTTTCAAAATAAAGTCTTGCGTAGTAGGGTCAACGCACCATGGTACATAATGAATGAAAACCTTCATAAGGATCTAGAAATGGAGTACATCGATGAAGAAATTAAGAAATATGCTAGGAAACACGTACAGCACCTCAGTCAACATGAAAATGTGGATTTGTGTCGTATGCTGAATAACCAAAATCTAGTAAGACAGCTTTGAAGAACGAAGCCCTTAGAACTAGGACAGATAAATTAATGAAGTATCCAACCTAGAGCTAACCGATGGGTTATACTCCTCAAACAGTTAACATCATTTAATATAGATAAATTACTAGATGAAATTGTATTCAGTTGTAATATTTGTTAATTAATAAAAAAAAAAAAATTATATGATTTGAACCTATATCGCCCGGATTTCAGAATTTCATGGATGTCAAGCAACGTGAACAACAATTTAAACGCTTTTGTTTAAAAAAAGCGGAAGGCTTCACTAAATTAATTAAAAATATGAGGAAAACAATTTCTGTCACCACTTCTGACATTACCTCTCTAAGTAAAAATATTTTGTTGAGACACAGTATACGGAATCATTTGATTTAATTTACTTTACGCCTTTATGGTATTATTTTACTGAATTAATACGATACGTCTTATTCGTCAGCTTAACCTAAAATTAATTATCAATCCAAGATAACAATAATTAAATTTGCCCTCTCATAAATTTAAACCACGAAATATTTTCGTTTATCAGCATTCAGCAATAGGTAATTTAACTTTTCAATCGATCATCAATCAAAATCAACTTCGCATTAAACACAGCGATTAATCGAACAGAAATGAAGCGTTCAGTTATGGGAATCTCAAAATTAAAAATTGGTAAAAATAATTCAATTTGTTCTTGTAATCGAACACATTTTCACCGTATAATTTTGTAGATCTACCAAATATTTTTGACGTAGGTATATTTTTTAATTTGGTTGATGATTTACTAATATAATCAAAATTTATCAACATTTTGGAATTATTACTGATAATAAAAAATTGTACACCTTGTGATTTTTGATGTGGCACGTGCTGTAAATAAAATCGTCACCACAAATTATAAAAAGTTAGACTTTAATACAATATATCACAAACCAAGTATTCAATCGATTAATTTAAGGGGCCACTATATACGGCTAAATCAACAACAACACCACTTCAATTTAATATTTGTTATAAATGTTTACTATTATGTATATTGCCTTGTATAAATAAATAACTTTAAAAACACAATTGATTAGAACTGATTGACAGCTACCGAATTATTTATCGCGAACTGACAAAATATATCGTGTAAACAAGAAAGATAGTTATGTATTGTTACTTTAATGGTCATTGATTACGCTATTTAAGTGAATGTATTAAGCTTGTAATTTATACTCTTTACGGCTGTAATGATTAATTAGTTTCAGCAAGGTAAGGTATTGCTTTAAAAAAAAAATTCATAATTGTATTTATCTTTCAGCCACCAAACCGTAACAATAATATAAATAAAATCTTATTAAACAAAATCAATAAATTTAAATTCACAAGACGTTAAAGTTTTTCTTAAATTTAATTTGATTCATATCTTGATATAATATATCACTTCTTGAAAACAAACCATGATATTTATGTACAGAGATACCAGTCTGTATTTTATATATATGATGCCCCATTTACCTAGTGACACCCTGGAGGATATGCATATTATATCTAATGTATTTCATTCTAATGTGTTACCACAAAAAAGTTGTTGTTATGTTGTTGTACTGCTTGGTATTGATTCTGGGTATATTTTTCTGTCTGGTGAATTTTTGTGTATTTACTTTCTTTAAATGTGTCTTTTGTCTTCCTACATCTTGTGGTATTACTATCATACACATCCTTGTTACAAATATGCATATTATATAGGAAAGAAAGGAAAATTTCTTTTCTTTCGAAATAAAGATGTACCATTTGCATATTTTGTGTAATAACATAAATGATTTTATTTCTAGAATTCTGGAGAGTCAGCATAATGTTGATATTACTGTCTATGCTCTATACGAATTGGTATAAAATATTTTTTTAGTGTGTGTATGTGTGTGTGTAAATAATATGCAGCACATAATGTCTGGTAAACTTTGTTGCGGTGGGAGACTTGGTCGCCCTTGTATTTGTTTTATTTGTGTAAACTTTAAATTATACTTTAACGTCTTTATTTTGTCATTTCATTCCCAAAAGAGAACATTATAGTAAAAAAAAACACAACGTTAAAAAAGTTTGACACTGATTGAATTTTGGATGATACCAATTCCATTATATACTGGTCAGTTAGTACGGTTTGGAATTCTTACCAACAACTTTTCTCTTAAATGAATTCGAATATCAAACCTGATGCAGATATGGACTGATAAGGATACCTCCTTTGATACATGTCAGAATGGCACTAGAGGTACATATGTCAGACATAGTGAAATCTAACACCACCCTCATAACGACATTCGCAAAGGTTGCGGGAATCCTAATCAGTGAAAATCCTCCAAAAAAAATTCCGGCTTAAAGAATTTTCCATTTAAATAATTTTTTTTAGTTTATGTCGTGATTGAAATACGGTTATTGAATTACTTTTTACTTACTTTTACGTTAGTAAAATAAAGTTTAGTTATCATGAAAAATTTTCGCCCTTAAAATTTTTAGGGATTTATCCGTTTTGGGATCACATAGCACATTATAGCCCGCGATACACAAATTAGATGGGAAGGAAAATCGAGCGTTAACAAAAAGCGAAGTCGTTATATTTACTTTGAAATAATTGAACTATTTACCAACGGAAATTGAATGTGAGGTGTTATACCGTTTGTGGCGTAGTGGACATAAAACTTAAACTATCAGTGTTAATCCCACACATTACAAGAATTTATAAAGTATCAGCATTGAATTTACTTAACATATTGCCAACAGTTGGGGGCTGAATGTCACCCGTCGTCGTTTTTAAATTTGGTTGTACATTGGTTTGGTTCTTTTTTAACTTTAACGTAGCTCCTTACGTTTCCTACTTCTAGGGTTTTGGGTACAAACGCGGTGCTACAGTTCAGTTTAATTCTACAGATAAATCATGTATGTCTAGCTCTTCTTTTGACTGAATTATATTTCTTAGTTTGCTTTCAATGATCCTACCACATATAGGCCATTACCGATTATGGGTTCATCCCAAATGGTTCATCCCCAATTAATTATTTGCTATGTCCAAAACACTGGATCTTGATCGAATTTTCTTAACTAGGCAACATCTTTATTTTTCCTAATCACCAATTTTTCTTTTGAAAGTTTTAACTTCTGTGGTCAATAATAGTTCCCTGTTATTTTAAATTTGTGAACAATAATGCTGAAGTCGCTACAGCTTTGGCTATCTGAAGGTATCTGAAGATTTATACAGCAGTTTAAAAATATTTTGTCGTTCTACGGCATTGCTCAATATTCGTGCCACTTTTCATAAATTTTCAATTTCCGAATATTAGTAATATATTAAATTCGTTATACTCTCTCTAACTCTGTAAGGTGTCGTTTCAATTCCATGAAGTTAAAAAATTACACAGAGAAGTCTTGAAATTGGATTTTTTTTTCCGGGGAAATATTCACAATATTCCTGGGAAACGGGAATACTTTTAATTTTTAACTTTTAAGTTCCTGGGAATTCCATCTTGGGAATTCCCGGGATGCAAGTTTTAGTAAAATCTAGAATTGATTCCTTGAAATATCGCATGAATCTTTATGGCACAAACAACTATCATCAGCCATTAGTTATAAAACACAATTACAGAAATTTCAATGCTAAGCTGAACAAGAAAGCAGAAAATAATTTAAAAAATTGAAATTTCCATATTCCTAAAATTTACAATTTCCATGTTTGTTAATTTTCTAAATTTTCAAAATGTTATTAAATGTCTAAATTAACTAATTCCAAAACCAAATTCTAAATTTCAAAACTGTTCTAAAAACTCTCTAAATTCCTAAGTTTACACTATAGATTTAGATCTTTAAACTCCCATTTTCCATTTTGACCTTCCTCCAAATTTGCAATAATTTTATTAAATTATAATATCCCCACAATACAAAACTTCTAAATTTTCCTAAATTTCCTAACTTTCCAAACTAAGTTACAAAATTCGTTAATTTCTAAAATCGTAAATTAATTTTTCCACTATTAAAATTTCCAAACTCCAGGATCCTTAAATTTGATAAAATTCTTATTTAAGCTTCTAAAAAGGTTTTCGCTTTCAAGATTCTTGACGTTTAGAGTAAATTTTAGAGTGAAGTTTAGGGTTAGTTTTAGAGAGGGGTTTCCAATGAATTTTAGGGTGATTTCTAGGATAGGTTGAATTAAATGGGATATTTTAGGGTGAATTATAACTAAAATTTTAGCGTTAATTTTAGAGTGACTTTTAGTTTGAATTTAAGAGTGAATTTTAGAATTAATTTGTCGTAATTTTAGGAAGAATTTTAAACTAAATTTGGGGTAAATTTATGTTGAATTTGATGGAGAATTTGGATTGATGTTGGGGTGAATTGAAGGATGAACTTTAAGGCTGGGTTGTACGGTGGAGAAGGTGCGGTTTAAGGTAAATTTTTAGTTAGGAAGACATTATCTGATAATTTTATATTGAATCTAGATCAATTTGGGATGAATTCTACAGTGAATTTTAGGATGACATCTAAGGTGAAGATTATAATAATTATAGGGCGAATTATAAGGAGAACTTTATTATAGCAAAAGTTTTTTTTATTTTATTATATTAACTTATTATTTTGTATCTAGAATTTAAATACAGTAAATTTATTAAATTAAATAAATTTTGTTGGTTTTATATTATCGCCTACGGTTAATTTTGATTTGGAAAAGGATGGATATGTTTTGAATAAAGGTGAATTTGATTTGGAAAAGGATGATTGTATTTTGTAAAACTTTGAATTTGGAGTCAAAACCTATAAAATTTGAACATATAATTTGGAAATAAAAGAAAAGCGTTGCCGAGTCAATCAGGGAGTCAGTCACAGATGAGCGTAAATATATATTAGTATAATATACCAGAGTTTGTAATATAATGCAAATTTTTTTAAGATATGCTTTGAAAATTCGGCGTTTGTTTATTTTAGTTTTTTGCCACATTAAAAAGCGAAAAAAAATTGTTCTATTTTTAATAACAATGAAAATTTAATGTAGGCTGTAATATGGTTTGTGGAATTCAGCGGCGTTTTCTAGTAATGTTCTAGTCGTTCGCCGAACCACTAAACAATTTATGCTTTTTATTGTATTTCTATAAACTATAACACGTTCCCGACCATATATGCGTCTTATAGTTTTCACCATAGACCAGGGACGCGTATATGCGTCGTACTTTTTCATGTAGGTAATATTTTATAGTTTCCATATTGGTTTACAGATTCTCTTGAATTGTTTTTCCTTTCAGGGGAAGACTCGTATATGCGTCATATTATTAATAACGCCACAAACCCCACAAAACAGATAAATAAAACATTTATTCTACGATTTGGCTTCAATTAGCTCATTTCGTGCAAATTTATCATCTGGTTTATGGCTACCCCTAGCCTGAGCACGTCTGTCGTGAACCTGTTAATGTTAAACGTGTTCCATTGGCGTTAGTAAACTACTCATAAGTACTTGTATCTACTCGCAACTACTCATGCTCAAATGATGGTGTAGTTGAGAAGTAGTTACTCATAAAATTATCGGTAGAGCGATTTTAGTTCAAAAAATTCCAATAGATGGCTCTATACCAGTTTTGGTTGTGTGGAATGTAAATATTTAACCCTAATCCAACCAACGTGTGCCTTTTTGGCTCATTTGGTAAATGCAGCGATTTCCAAAATAATGTTAATTTAGTTATAAATTTGTGTTTATTTTATTTTAGAACATTTCCATACATTTCATACAACGTACTTGGCATAAGTACTTAGCAATAGCAAATTGTTTCCAAAGGAACACAGTGATTATATGCATATACATTTTTTTTCATTAATATTATTAAAAATGTATTTTATATTGTAAATTTGTAATATTACAATAATGTGTAATCATTTTTAACAATCAACCATCGTAAACCATTGTAATTTTTCTTTGTGAACATTGCAATCAGCAGAACCCAAAATGCAGTACACAAACATATTTCAAGGCGTAAAATTGGGTGGAGTGAAAGATAGGTAAATTATCTTCACATTGACTTAAAACATTCAAATTGTTCGTATTTTATATAGAACCAAAAATTTCTCGTTGTTCAACAACATGAAACGAACATACCTAAATAGAAACGAAACGCCCGGTATAAGCTTTTTCGTCGTTTCTGTGGTTGTTGTTCAACATGTACGAGTTGTTGTTGTACGTATAAATACAAACAGTATTAAGGTGGATTTATATTATCCGTTCCTTTTCGTTCCTACACGAACAGACACAGACAAATATTGTTCAAAAAATGGATGTCTGACGGATAGTATAAATTGATTATGTCTGACACGATACGTGTAGGAACTGAAAGGAACGGATAATATAAATCCACCTTTACACATGTCCCCTACTCTTAAACAAAGGACGCTATAAACCTAATCCAAAATACAGCACATATGCATATTTTATACCGTAAAAACTAATAAAAAAAGATTTAAGAGAGAGAGAGAGAGAGAGAGAGAGAGAGAGAGAGAGAGAGAGAGGGAGAGAGAGAGAGAGGGAGAGAGAGAGAGAGAGAGAGAGAGGGAGAGAGAGAGAGGGAGAGAGAGAGAGAGAGAGAGAGAGAGAGAGAGAGAGAGAGAGAGAGAGAGAGATTAAATTAAGTTAAAGGAGCAAAACTTATTTTATATTGATTTGATTCATTCGTTCGATTTGTTCGTAGAATATTCAGAACCAAAGAAATTTCGAAACAAAACTAATGTAATGACCAACACGCAGGAGTTTTTTGTTTAGTGAACTAAAAGTTATGGTGAACTAAATCCAAACCATTTTTGTAATCGAAATTTTAAGCCAAACCATTTTCTCAAATAAAAACCAAAACCGAACCAAAAACCGATGGAAACTTAAATTATATTTTCTTTGAATTTTAATAAAAATGTCTTTTACTTTTTATTTTCATATAGTTAATTAGGTCTAAAATATATAATAATAATAATATAGGCCATTGCTGGCCTGTACCGTAGTAACAATCGGGCCCGAACTCTCCGAATGGTGCTAAGCAACCAGAACATGATAAATCGTTCTCTACGCGTAGGAGCCGACAAAATTTACAGAATCAGTAAATTCGACGTAAATTTGTCATTTTAAACTGATTTCAATATTTCATAAAAGGTATTGAGTATAATTTATACGTTTTTTTTTCCCGAACCAAAACCAAAACCAGTTTGCTTTGAACCAAAACCCAACCAAAACCACAACTTGAAAGTTTTGGAAACCAAAACCAGAACCAAAAACTTAATTTAAATTTGAACCTGTTGAAACCGAACCTGTTTCAAATATTCTTTGGTTTCCATCTCTGGTGTTAAGTTTTGATTTTATGTTGAATTTTGCAAGTTTAATAATTACGATTTCTCATTCCCATTCAGTTCAAAGGTTAAATACAGTGAACAAAATTAATAAATTTAACAACCATGGAAGAGATAACATATTGTGTAATCAGAGATTTACAGAAAAAGTGTTTCGCTGCATGAAATATCGACGAAAAAAATATTATTTTGGGGACAGGAAAAGCAGTACATACCAGAATTACCAAATTTTACAACGAAGTGTTCATCCAAAAGGCAAACTTTCAATCGACATCATAACATTGCAAATTATAAAACTATTGAATGGTTGACCGAAAGTGCAGTGATAAATAAATTATATTGTTGGCCATGTTTATTGTTTTTTAAACATTCCGAGAGATCAACTTGGAATTCTGATAGATTTTCCAATTTAAACCATTTGAGTAGCGCAGTTGGTAAACTTGAGAAAGGTAAAACACATATAGCAAATACTTTAGTATTTAAGACATTCGGAAGTATAAGACTGGATCTAATGTTAGATGAACAACGACATATTTCTATAAAACTTTACAACGATATGGTTAAGCGGAATAGAAATATTTTAACAATGTTAATAAATATTGTAGCTTTACTTGAAAAACCAGAATTTCCATTTCGAGTACATGACCAGGGTATTAACTCATTAAATAGGAAAAAATACAAAGAGCTAAATTATTTTATCGCTTATTTTCGTCAACCGTTTGTACAATATTTTAGAGAGTCCACAGTGTTTCATTGTACGTCGGTCAGCATCCGAAACGATATTATTCATAGTATTGGTAGCGTTATGATGCAATTCATAGAATCCGAAATATCTGGTTCTAAATTTGTGTCGATATTGTTGGATGAAACAACAGACATGTCGCGAAAATCTCAACTTTCTGTTGTTTTCCGTTACATTTTAAATAGCGAAATAATGAAGCCGTTGGTTTATCACTGCATGTAAAAAAAAATTATTGGGCAGGGTTATGATGGAACCTCGGGTTTGTCTGGAGAACGTGGGGGCGTTCAAACACTAGTAAGAAGAGAGATTACTTCGGCAAAATTCATTCATTGTAATGCGCATGTTTTGAATTTATTTTTGTCTAGATCGTTAGATTTTGTAAAGGAAGTGAACATTTTTTTTAAAACAATTTCTGGTATATCGTCGTTTTTTGAACACTCGACTAAAAGAACAAATGCCCTCGATAGAATTGTACAACGCCGAATTCCAATAGTATCAACTACTAGATGGAACTTTTCCTCAAGAATCGCGATGATCTGCCAAATCTTTTCCAGAACAAAATACATACATAGATTCACCTGAAGAATGGGTCTCAAAATCAACTTTATCTGCTAGGGGCATTTTGCAGTTTCTGAGTTCGTTTGAAACTACCTACTTGTTAAACTTATTTTCGAAAGTGTGTGGTTTCACAGATATTCTGTTCTCAGTTATGCCAAGCAACATTTTTAATACGAATATGTGTACAAATGAAGTTGAAAAAACAAAAGAGCGACTTTTCGAAATATGGCAGAAGTTTGATGAGATATATTCTGATGTGGTTTCCGAATACGGTACTCCAAATGAAAAACGGAACGGCAAGGACATCAGTATAATGAAATTATAGACTCAATTGTTATGCAAATAACCGTAAGGTACGCAAGCTTCGAGGAGTTAGAAAATTCGTGGAATTACTCTCGTCTGACAATTTTAATAACTTTAACCAACAGTTTCCTTCGAATATATTAAAATCATTAAATGATTGCTATGGTGCACATTTTGATCAATGCAAGTTGCAAAACGAACTGACCGTTTTATATAGTTCTGAAATATTCCAAAATAAAGGTGTTGCTGAAATTTATAAATTAATATTAAATACCGGCATGTGCAAGGTATTTTCGGAAACGAAAAATCTTGCTGACTTAATTTTGTCAATCCCATCAACAACAGTAGAGGTAGAACGAAGTTTTTCAGCATTGAAATGGATTAAAAGCTATTATCGTAGTACAATGTCCCAAGAACGTCTTCACGGGTTAGAATTGATGTTCATTGAAAACAGACTGCTATTCGATTTGAAAGCAAAAGATCCTTTCACAATGATGTGATTTTGAAGTTCGTGGGAAAATCCAGAAGAGCGGACTTCATCTATAAAGAATGATAGTATAATTGGTGTAATTAGCGAGTTAAAGGATTTAGTTTTGTATAACCTAATATTTTTTAAAAATGTTTAAACATATTTTTTGTTTAATTTTAAAGAATAGGGAAAGTTTTGAAAACATTTAATAAATTGAATTGTTATTACTATAAAAATTATAATTTATTTTCAATATTATTTATTATTAATATAATTAATTTTGGTGATCAAAATCCGAAGCAGAATACCCAAGGCACACAACTACGAAACGCCACTGTTTGTGGTTTATTGGTAACGCACTGGACCAGAGCGGTTGATCTTTGGTTCGATTCACATCCAATTTGATTTTTATTATTTTTTTTAGTATTCATGTAATGAACAAATATTTTACTACAAATTAGAAATTGCGCTTTATAGTTATTACAGTAATTTTTTCCACTCAAAACTTTCCACGAATTTTAACGAACACTTTTTTCAAAAATGTATTTTATCAAAATCACCATGAAAAAAACAACAAACTGCAGTATTTTAGAATCTTTATTTGACGCATAAAGCCTATGTATATGTATGCGCCACCGCACTGACTGTTTTTATACAGAAAGTTCTTTTGAGAACAAGAACCAAGAAAAAAACAGAAACTAAACTTTTAATTTTTTTATTGTTATAACCAACATTAAAATTTTATGGAGGCATTCCAAGCATTTCCTTTTTTAATCCATTAAAAACGATGTTTTAAAAAAAAAAATGGTGCGTGTCAGCTCCAACGCGCAACTGGAGTTTACTCCTTAAAACGATTGTCTTGGAATACATACAATAGGCAAAGGGGGTAAATAAACGCATCTGTTATAATATTGAAAGCATGTACATATATACTTTTATTCATATTTATTTACTAAGCCGTACAGCCCGTCGTAGGGCGGCTGCAATTTATATAATAGGTGATGTCCATGATATCAGCCGATATTACATTTTGGATTCTAATTTTTCAAAATGAATATAAAAGGTTAAAATCTCTTAGAAGTTCTATGCAAGCAAGATATTAGGAAAGTTGACCCCACTAAATTTCCACATGAGCTTCCCGTACATTTTAGCTAAGTTGTTACAAGAAGAACGTAATAACTTAATTTTGGCCCCAAATATCGCAATAATTGAAAATTCGGCGGAATTAATAGAACATTCAACAGCTCGATTGAATGAAATTGAAAATCAGATATCAATCGACACTTTCAATATTTTAAAGCACCTCGAAAATATATTAATAAGGGAAAAAGTAGAACCAGCGGATATTTGAAAAATTCGAAAATGTTTACGTCGAAATAAACATATTAGGAGTACCATTCAAATACAATTAGAAACAACAGAAATAAAAAAATTACCAGCGGACTCAAATTCCACGACTTCACCTTTAGAAACAAATAAATCAAACGCAAGTAGGAACAACATCTTGGTAGTAACCGACCAAACGGCGCAGTGGTTCGAATCCCGATAGGGGCGGGATGCAAACAGGATTTGTCATCATCTGATTACGATCGTTGAAGACGCTGAATACAACTATGACCCCCTGTTGAGAGTGCAGAATCTATGGGCCGACCCACCTTTCATGTCAGCACTATAGGTTGGCATGAAGCAATGCAATGTGCAGGTGGTTTATACAAAAACGAGTATATAGCCGTACCCCTCGATTTGGCACTACTGCGTAAAGTAGGACGGTAAAAGTTAACTGCGAAAGAGTTGGAAGTGCCTTGAGCCTCAGAAAATATTGCATAGAAAAAACGAAAAAAAAAAAATAATTAGTACTTCGTAGTAGTTAGTAGTAACTTCGCGCAATTATTTTTTAAATCCCATTATCCCAACCAAACTTATTAACCCTTCAAAATCATTATTCACCAGATATGTTAACGAATACATACCAAAGATTTATAATCCAAATCTTCGGACAAACTACCTACCATTTTCCGAAAACATTCAGTTACGCGTACGCCCAATCCATAAAAAACAGTAATCGTTCCAAATTCAAATAATAAGAATTATCAACCATCACCACCACAAAACCAACCAGAAATTATGCCTATAGCAAAAGAAAGG
This sequence comes from Tipula helvola, assembly GCA_963556165.1. Classification (NCBI taxonomy): domain Eukaryota; kingdom Metazoa; phylum Arthropoda; class Insecta; order Diptera; family Tipulidae; genus Tipula; species Tipula helvola. The sequence continues at coordinate 279,633,982 of OY744483.1, forward strand.
AAATTTCGTCCAATTCCAATAAGAGAATGATGAAATTTTCCGGTAAATCTGGTGAAAATTTAAACGATTTCTTTTCTCATTTAACCCGAATGTAAATTTCTCAAGGAATATCTCACCAAGAACTCTTAGGTTGTATATATTTGACACTCGAAGGTAGCGCTTTACGATGGCATGATGCATACATTAACCAACTCCATACGTGGCCCGATTTTAAAAATGCTTTGAAATTTGAATATTTGAATATTTATGGAAAAGAATAAACATAGGAAGCAATATAGAAATGAAACCTATGGCGACTACCGCACTTCAATGGAGTTACTGTTCAAAGAATTGAATAGTCCACTTTCTTTCTTGGAAAAATTAATAATTTTTATAGAAAAACTTATGGTCAACGTATATTAGAGGGTTAGGGTTTAAAAACTTGTCTAACATTCAACCTAACCTACTTTGCAAAAATATTGAAAATGCTTCTAAGCTCGGTAGGGAAAACAGTTTAAATGCTAATATAAACAAATTTTAAGCCTCAGGAAAACTCAATTCAGGATCCCGTTATCGCAATACCAATTCTCACTCTACTCCAAATAGTTTTAGAACATAGGAAAAGCCTGGATATTCTGCTACTACGCAGTACAAAAATTCAAAATCAGATAATTTTTGGGCACCTTCTACTAATCAAACAAGTAAAAGCTACTTAGTAAAAGGAGCAATGTAGTAAACCAAGAAGAGCCAATTATTTGTGTTACCAATGTGGAAGAAAAGACGTTATATTCCTAGATCTTACTACTTGCCATCCTCAATTAATACCTCAAAATAAAATTCCAATTTCCAATTCTGATAATCAAATAATTAAAATAAATCATTTTTCACCTTCTACTTCAACTTCTGCTCCAACGGAAGGAGCCAAAGCCAGACAACTCCAATGTATTTACCAATTTTTCACAAACTCCAAGTGATAATCGATTATATCTAAATGTGTTAGTAAATAATCAAGGAATATTAGGTCTTTTAGATACAGTTGCCACAAATCCAGTCTTAGGAGAAAATGTTCAAACATTTCTAAAAAATCAGAATTTAAAAACACCTGAATTTATAAAAATTTTCGTGGGTAATGGTGAACCAATTTTGTTTAACATAAGCAAAGAATTATTACAGCTTTGATATTCCCCAAATTAGAAAATCTATGATTTTTGGCAACAGTTGGACTTAAATCCATTCTTGTATCTAATGGATTCCAAGGAAATTAATAATATTAATCCGCTATTTCTAAATGCAGAACAATCAGATCGTATGGAAAAAATAATTAAATTATTTCCACTAACTAGCCCTACCAAATTTGGATGTACACATTTGATTAAATATAAGGTCAATGTAGATGAAAATTCGCCCATAATTCAAAGATGTTATCCTATTTCTCCACATCTCTTGAAAGAGGCCGATAAAAAATTCAGCCTATGCTGTAGCTGGACATTATTCGACCATGTCCTCAATCTCCTTGGAGATCTCCCATGACCATAGTGTACAAACCAAATGGAAAAATTCGTATGTGCCTCGATGCACGAAAATTGAATTCCGTTACTATTAAAGATTTTTACCCTATGCCTAACCTTGATAATATTTTGTCCAACTCCGATGCTTATTGGCAAATTCCATTAGATCAGGAATCACAAGAAAATACTGTTTTTGCTTTGACGGGTAGAACGCCGTTTCGCAGCTACAATGGATAATTGGCCAGGAGTTAGCCCCTCATGTATGGACATACCTATAGACGATATAATTAGATCTACGGCTGATTTTGAAACGCATCTGAAATATTTGAAAAAAGTCGCGAAAAGACTAACAGACGCAAATTTAACGATAAATAGAGAAACTCCAAGTTTTACGTACCAGAGCTACAATATTTGGGATTTTTAATAAACGAACAAGAAATTAAAATTTCTCCGGATAAAGTTGCTGCAATTATAAAATATCCTCCACCAAAAACCGTTAAACAAATTAGACAGTTTTGGGGTGAGACAGGCGAGAATCGCCGGTTTATTTAAAATTATTCGCCTATTTCGCCCCCCCCCCCCCCCCATTACGGATCTATTAAAAGGCATGCCAAACTCAGCTGAGTTCAATATCATCATTAAAATGGCTTTTAAAGTAAGGAGATTCGTTAGGTCATGTTGAACGATGGGCACTCAAAATTCAACATTTTAATTTTGATGTTATTCATCGACCGAGTAAAGAAAACCATGTTTCCAATGCATTGTCTAGAATTCTAGATGAATTGATCATATTGATCCTTGGTATTCCAATTTAATGAAACAAATTCAAAAAGCGCCAGACACATGTTCTAATTATCGTATTGTAGACGCTAGATTGCTTAAATTTTGTCAAAATATAAACAAATTCGGATTTGAAGATTACACATGGAAATAAGTCATTCCGGAAGTAAACCGACAAACATTACTGAACAAATATCATAATGAGTTAAAATCCGGTCATTTTGGCAACTTCAAAACTTATCATCGACTATAATTGGAAAGGTATTATTGGCCTGCAATGATGCAAGATGTAAAAGAATGTATCTCTAAATGTAGTATAAAACCAGCAAATCACCAACGGTAAATTTATTACCTCCGGTGGGTAATTTTCGAAAAGCGTCACGACCATTAGTGGTATTAAATGTTGGTCCATCTAGCGTTTGCAATTTCAACTATCGGTTATTTCAAGTATGGCAATACTCACTTCATTCGTATTATGACAGAAAATTAGTTTATTGTTTGACATTTACGAAATGGATCACTTTATGCTTGAATAAAATTGGGAAATATTAAAAACTTATTTTCAAAGTGGTGAGTCTTGTACCCAAACTGTAAGAAATTTAAATGCCTCCAAGGCAATTTGTGGATCAATTTGTAAAACAAGTTCGTGAAACTGGATTGTTATTGGATAAACCAACACGTGTACGTGCATTTACAGCGCATACAGCCGATAACATTGGAGCTGTTGCTTAGAATGTGCCTGAGCATCCATCAACATCAACTCGACATCGTTCACAAGAACTGAACATTTCACGCCGTTCTGTAGGGCTCAGAAAATCCACACGTAACCATGGAAAAACCGATGCATCCACAACGAACATAACACAAATCTACCAAATTTTCTTTAAAATTAAGTTATATAACGTTGAAATTAAATTGAAACAACATTAATTTTGTTCATTCACAAACGATATTGAAAAAAATTTTTTGTTGTTCCTAAAAAGTTTAATTCTGTTTACATGCAATCACTTATGTAAGTAAATTTGCTTAGAATTCCATAAATATGCGCGAACTTATAAATTTTCACATATGTCTCCACTATTTCGCGATTAGCGATTAGACAATAATTGTACTATAAAAAAAGCAAAAACGTTTTTTCCTACTTAAGATAAAACCGAATAAATCAATTATGATCGAATGAATGTATACGACACTCTGAAGGTAATACAACGTACTTAATATTGTTATATCACTAATTACATTATATTGTATATACATAGGATGATCTAATCAGTAAATGGTCAATACGCGAGAGTTATCATTTTTGGTTTGTTGATAAATTATTGTACAAAATTTGTAAATTCATTAATTTTGCTCGATAGTTCGGATTGTCCGCGTATTGCGATCAGTCAAACAAGATGAAGCATCTAGTATTGTTATTTTTGGTTGTAAAATATTCGAATGCACTACATTTAGTGCCATTCTCGGTCAATAATAGTGTTACAAGTAGTGCGACGGTATTTAGTGAAGGTGAAGATTTTGCAATATGTGATCGTGAATGTGAGACTGGTGATGTACGAAATTGTTATTATAAATTTTATTTGGAACATTATCATGCGATGGGACCGGCATGTGGTGATTGTGCAAGCGGCGTTTTGGAAGATTGTTTCAATATAATGTGTGTACCTGGGGATGGTGTGGAACGTGGTGTTATGACGGTAAATCGACAAATTCCTGGGCCACCAATTTTCGTGTGCAAAAATGATGTGATCATAGTGGATGTGATAAATGCGATGGCTGGTACAGCAACAACAATTCATTGGCATGGCATGCAATTACGTGATGAACCATTTATGGATGGTGTACCATTTATTACACAGTGTCCAATCGATTTTGCTTCAACATTTCGGTATAAGTTTACGGCTTCACAAGCTGGTACTATGTACTGGCATTCGCATGCTGGGCATCATAAAACTAATGGTATCTATGGCGGTCTCGTGATTCGCGAACCACCAAACGACGATGTACATACTAGTCTGTACGATTACGATTTATCGGAACATCTTATTGTGGCCGCCGATTGGATGCACGATATTGCCGAACAATTTGTACCTGGTTTACCAACTAAAGGTGTCGGATTAACTCCGTCCAACTTTTTAATCAATGGTCTTGGCCAACATGAAGATACAACATATCCTCGAATTCCGTTGAAAGTGTTTCGTGTGCAACAAGGGAATCGGTATCGATTCCGTTACATAAATAGTGCAACGTTCTATTGTAGTTGGTCGGTTCAAATTGAGGGTCATAGTCTGCAAGTGATCGCATCGGACTCGTACGATGTTGAACCGGAAGTGTTCGATACAATTTATGCCCATTCGGGTGAGCGCTATGATTTTATATTGAATGCCAATAGAAAAGCGGATAATTATTGGATTAAAATGCGTTCCATGTGTCAGCTCGACAAGCAAGTTGAACAGTATGCGATTTTATCTTATTTTACGGAAGAAGAAGTGCCAAGTATTAATTTTGCTGTTGTCAAACGACCGAAAAGTTTATTTATACCAAGAGGCCAAATTCTAAATAATCCAAGAGCATGGAGCTTTTCACATGTCGACAGTTTTGTAAATATCGCCGATTTAGAGGCGGCCGATAAAACGGATAATTTAGAGACGATAACTCCAGATGTGACGCATGTTTTCAAATTTAATAATTATCAAATACCGAAAAGCGAAGTATTCGTTGAAAATAATTATGGCGGATTTTATAGTAAGTGTTTTCCGAAATATTTTATTAACGTAGCTATAAAAAATGTTTTGACATTCCAGATCTTCGAAATGACATTATTTTGTTGGGCGCCATGAACAATATCAGTTTGTCATATCCATCTTTTCCAATTTTAACCCAAATTGACCAAGTAACCGACAGTGCCTTCTGTGATGAGGACAATCGACCATCTGAATGTGTCAATCGATTTTGTCAATGTCCACACCGCGTTAAATTAGCAAAAGGTAGTGTCGTCGAAATAATATTGGTCGATGAATCAAAAACAAGGCGTGATTTACATCATGCATTCCATTTACATGGCCATTCGTTTGCGGTAATTACTTCTGGTCATTGTGAAGAATTGGGCACAGCTGATTGTTATACTGATGAGGCGCAACGCAATGCAAGATTCTTGAAACGTGCAACAGACCAGTTTCCTCCACGAAAGGATACAATTGCTGTACCAAGCGCTGGATTCGCAGTATTAAGGTTCCGTGCTGATAATCCTGGTTTTTGGTTACTGCATTGTCATTACGATTGGCATGCCGCATTCGGCATGGGTTTAGTGTTCCAGGTGGGTGAGACGAGTGATTTTATACCACCACCTGCAGACTTTCCAACGTGTAATGCATATACACCCGATTATTAGCTGTTAAGTAATTTATTTTTAATCAATAAATAATTTTAATTTATCCGTCTTTAATTTTGACTTCTGAATTTTATTCGAATGTGATAAGATTTTCTGTTTTGATTATAATAATTCAATAATAAGTGACACGCTTATCAGTTTGCTTTGACGTAGAATAATGCAATACAGCCTATGTACTTTCCACTCAATCAATAATAGCTTATCAGTGCACTCAATTATTTTTGTTACGAACTGGACATTGGTTTAATTGGGTGATAAGCAAAATGTAATAGGAATCAATTTCAAGTGGTATAGAAAGTCAATATGTAAATTATAATTAAAAATTCCCTGCTTTGTAAAAATATGTAATCAGAATGGTATACATTACCTATACAATTAATAAAGGACATTTTTTTTACCAGGAATTGAAATATTGCCAAACTACATATCTGTTCTTTTTTGCGAAATCGATCATCAGTTCAGGCTACTTGTTAGCACAGAAAGCAAAACCGCTTGAAAATGAAAAATGCAAACTGCTATTTTTGGCACTGTGTTAGAAGAGTGAAATGTTGTGTTTCACATAAAATTCATTAACTGTACTGTATAATACTTTCAATATTAAACAACAAGTATAGGGTTCTACATCTGTCGATCTATATATTACATACACCCAGCTCCTGAACTATATATATTGAGAGAAATTCAGCTAATAGATCGATAGAATCAATATTTATAAGTAGTCCGCAACCTTCCAACAACATGTTGACTGGGAAATAATTTAGTTGGCGAACAACGTTTACAACACAAAAATAATATTGCATAGCTTGGCATTTTAAATTCGATCCAAGTGTATTGAGTCTTAATAAATGCACTACTGATCACGAATTTAATAATGACGTTACGAAGATTTTATTTCAGTGTAAAAAGACCAAAGTATTGAAACCCTGTCAAAAATGACCAAAATGTGTTTGGTTCAAAACCACTTTTCTAGCCGGTTTGGAAGTTCCTGAGCCTGTAAAAGCAAAAAAAAAAATCCGTCCATCTGTCTGGATATGGGGATTACGGTAAATGTCAGTGCATAGCCCACGCCTCGCAACGAATCTTTCCAATGATGACCAAAAGCTAATAAGTCAATTGTTAATTCTATATGTAATGCTCGAGTTGACATGCATACTGTATGTATTAGACATACATAAACCTTAATAGGTTTTTGACCCCGACCTCGATTGTAATATACGTACAGAAGTCCCGCAAAATCGGTGCCGACCTTCAAGAATACCAGTATGTGCTCGACTCGATGCTGTGGTAAGTTCCCCAATCTCCTGTTTGTTTTTGAAGCAAGTCACATACTTACTTGTAATTTTTCGGATGTCTTATTTGCCATTGATGATCCAGTATCCCTGACGAATTATTCCCAACAGTAACTTTGGCCCTGCATGAAGACAACGGTGATGATAATATTCTATGATGCAACTCATTAAGCTGGATGATGCGGGTAGAATTATAGGATGCTTTATTGAATAGCTGACCATCGAGTTGTCTATTCGTCCTCCAACGCGCATGATGTCCTTCTAATCCAAAAACCGTTGTAGACCTGCCAATGATGTTTTGAGCAGCTTTCCTTACCGTATAGTGGTAATTTCGTTACTCATATGCTCCATCTGAATATATTTGCAGCACAATTTGATAGCATTTTCCATTTCAACTAATGTTATTGGACCCTTTAGTATTGCGCAATTGCCCTTTCTAGCAGATTGTAAAGCATTATGCAGGAACTGCAGCACTATTGCCATCGTTTTAACTGTCTCCTTAAACGATGATATTCTTTCAAATAATTGTTTTGGAAATTCAATTGGACTGCGTCTGCTACTATCATTTGAGTTGAGTTCTGCCTTTCCTCTGCTTTGCACCCATAACTTCTTTCTTCTATTCTTGTCAATATTGTGAATCCACGCAAAACCACTCTAGGGCCTTCCACCACATATAAATAAACGTAGACACTGACTGACCCTGAATTCAAAAGAATTCTACAATAATTTTGTTCCTCGCAAATATCCAATATCTTCACTAGGGCTGTGGGAAGAATACAATTGTTTTGTATGCCACTCTTAAACTGAGATCTTTTATCGGAGTGAATAGTTTATAGAACTCCAAATATACAGAATATCTCGTTTTTTAATACGTTTGTTATTTGTTGAGACGTACCTCTACTCAGTGGCTTTAGAATAACAAATTTTGTGAAATGGACGAGTATAATAAGGATCATGGTACATATTGCCTTGCGTTGACCGTGTATATGGTCCCAACAGATCGATATATACTCGTTGCCACGGCCTTTCAATTCTAAACATTTTGACTTCATATTATGATTTGTTACCTTGCAAGTTTCGCAATTCGATATATACAGCTTAACCTGTTTAAACATAGATGGCCAAAAATAAAACCTACGAAGCTTCTCCTATGTTTTCCCTATACCGCCATGAGATGATAATGGGTCATCGTTCTCCTTTTTTATCAATTCTGCTTGAGCCTTAACCGGTATCCACAACTTCCAAACAGGTATGTCAGTTAATTTTTGATTGGCCTCTGGCTCGAGCCGTAAATAAATTGTGTCACTATCAACTCAAAATGCTGGAAAATAGTTAGGCTCCGCCTTGATTTTTAAACATAATTCAGTATACTCTTGTTCGTCAAAAACATCGGATTCCGAATTAATTTGTGCCGATAGATTTTCCATACTTGCAACGTGTTAGAGTATAAAGAGGATTGACCAGTAGGAGCAGATGTTAATAATTGCTTTAGCAGTACAAATGAATGTTGTGCTTTTTCCGTTCAAACAAATTTATCCTTCTTAAGGCAGTCTGTTATGGGAGCGGTAATAGCCAAAAAATTCATTATGAATCGACATTCCATCCCACCATTCGTAGTATTCGTCGAGCTTGTTTTACGTTTACGGGAGTTTGTAGATTAAGAATAGCTTCAATCTGTTGAAGATCAGGTCTGAGCCCCATTTCACCCACCAGGTATCCCAAATACCGTATATCCCTCATTACGAAGTGGCTTTTGTCAATGTTAATTGTAAGTCCTGCCATCCGTAATAAGTCTGCGACCAGCTCTAACAACTCATCTTTCAAAGTGGTGTTGACGATCAACAGGTCATCCAAATAGACGAAAACACTGTCATGGAGTTCGTGAGGTTTGACCTGATGCACAACCGACACATTGACTGGGCTGGTTTACACAGCCCAAATAGCATCACTCTGAATTGATAGAGTGGCCGCCCTGGTACAGTGAAAGCAGTTGTCTCGTGATGATTTCGTAAGCGGAATCTGCCTAAAGGCGCCCTTTAAGTCGAGTCCTGTTAAATACTTTTTCTCCGTCAGCCTACCTAGTAGTCCGTCTATAAATGGGAGGGGATACTCATCTTTTATGTCTTTCCGTTAGGTTTAGGTAGTAAGGTTACTGGTGAGCTCCATGCGCTCTTTATTCCCAAGCTTAACATTCTGTCTATTTCAGCACTGTTTCTGGACAGCACTGTAAAATTGGATAATACCGCTGTTTATTCGGGTTTGTATCTTTATTTATATTTATTTCGTGCTCATGTAGGTTAGTTTTCCCGAGCCCTTCTTTGCCAAATGATGGGAAGAACGCGATCACTCGATTTAATTCCTCTGCATCCTTCTTGCTCAATTTGTGTGCATTATTTTTTCCGGATATTGGTTTGAGGGAAAATATGAAATTTTTTCCAAAAATCAATACCTAAACACACGAAAGACTAGAGTTGGAACTATACAAAATTTAATTTTTTCGATTTTACCTCCAAATGACACTGATAGCCACACAAACACCACTATTTTGTTGCGGGTTCCATCAACTGTCTTGACAAATGAGTTTAATTTATAATATTTGATGCCGTTGTCTGCCAGGAATTGTATTGACCCATTACCCAAAACGCTTAAACTAGCTCAGTTATCTAGTAACGCTGGTATAGATTTGGATGCAATTATTATATGCGCGTAAGGCCGCGGATAATTTTTAAATAAATTGTTAGAAATAGACGAGATACAATGTTTAATAAATTTACGTTTTTGCTTGAAATACGTCACGATTTGGTTATGTTGTTTATATACACGTAGAGTTTTCATTTTGTTGAAGTTTGTTTGAATTGAAATTGGAATTTGCAGAAAATACGTCATCCATTGGGTTTATTCGGAACTGTTCCGATTATTGGCCTCGATACATTCACACCTGTTGAAAAAGTTGTGGTCTATTTTATTAAACAAATCAGCCACAAAATCTCTTAATTCCTTACCTTCTGCAAATAAAACTCGAGATCTTGAATCAAAAGTTTTAACTGGAGTTTTAAGTTTGTCCGTCATTTGAGTATGTGGACTAGAAGTTGTATTTGATGATATTAGATGCGAAATGACTGGTTCTACTGGAGCCCCAGGATTGCTTTTCTCTTGGTACAACCTAGAGACCCAATTATAAATTCTATGAAGCTTACTGTGCAAATTAGACAAATTTTGAAAATCACTGAAAGAATGTGATTTTGAATTTGAAAAATGTACAATTCAAAATACAAATGAAAAATTTAAAATAATTGGGTAATAATTAGCAAAATGAATTCAATTTTTTAGTATCTATATTACTAATAGGCGATTTCCTGTCTGTCTGTGTTGAATAGGCGTCTAAACAGCTCAACTGATCGTCATAAAATTTTTTCCATGTATGAATTTCATCTCGGATTGAATTCTACCGTACGATTTTTTTTTAAATTTCGTTTCCTTCGGGTACCTTACGTACAAAAGTTCGTTAAATTTTTGGTTTTTTCATAATAACTTGGACAAATTTTAGTCGATTTGTATCATATGTATTTCGTTCAAGTCAGTTTAAATCTGTGGCAATATGGCATAAGGGAATAACTCGAGTTATACCCTTTTACATATTATTTCAAATTCGAAATCTCCATATTCGAATTCATATCATATCAATTTTTTGTAATAATCCAGCAACTACAAATAACCGTAATAATCATTTAAAACAGGAAGAATTCAAAAAACTCATACGATTTTGAGTATCTCTTAATTTTAAAAACGTTTTCCTGAAAAATGAGAATTTTAGAGTTATTTTCTTATGTCATATTGCCACAGAAATAATACTACCACTAATTTTGAATATAATCAACATAAATCATCGGAAGCCTTCGGGTACCTCCCGTACAAAAGTTCGTTAAAGTTTCGGGTTTATCGTAATAACTTGAACAAATTTTAGCCGAATTATATCTAATATCGTAAATTAAATTCGAATATATCCGAAACAATTTACAATACAATATGTACATCTATTGCCCCAACAAATATGGAGAAACAGGCAACGTGGTGCAAATATAACATAATATACATAATAAAACAATGACCGTAAAACATTTACCATGTGTTTCAGTCCATGGCGATGCAAATACATTTTATTTTTATTCAATGTTGATACTATTAACATTGCCGAAGCAGATGGCGTTGAGCTAACCAAGGTGGCATTAGCACAATGCTTCAACGGTTAATGAAATGGCCATAGTGTCTCAAAGTAAAAATGGAGAATCACCGTTTCATCGGGATATTGTTATGCATTTAAGTGCTAATCAGCCTGACCAACCAAAATTCAAACGGATTGACATTTGTTATCCTCATTTAGATACCATAACGTACCCAATTTTATTTCGGAAGGGTCAGGAAGGATGGAGCACACAAATTTTTCGCTGTAAAAAGAAAGAAACAGATAAGCGATCCCTAGTATCAATGAAGGAATATTTTTCTTATCGTTTGTCAGGAAGAGAGGTGTTTTCTCAGTTGCTGAATGCAGAACGTTTAACCCAGTAGTATGTAGTTGACGCTTATATTCCCGCAGAGTAAAACGATCTTCAATGGATCCGAAAGAATCAACCGACATTGAGAGCAGATAGCTTCAAAGCTTTAATAGAATACTTAAATCGTGACCCAGATTCTGAAAACAAGCTGGTTGGAAAATCTATAATATTGCCATCTAGCTTTCGGGGTAGCCCTCGCAATATGCAACAGCATTACCAGGGTGCTAGGGATATACCTGTCGGAACCTGTATTTGGACAAGGACAACTTTATGCTGCATTCTCAAGGGTTCATCGTTCCTATGACGTCAAAGTTAAGATTCTGCCAATTCCGCACCAGGGAAATCTGATTCATGGAAGTAGTAGCAATTTTACTAAAAATGTTATTTATAAAGAAATTTTTGATTTATGAATTCTAAGATTTGATCATATTATATTGATTTACAATATACCTTACATTTTCACTTTTTAAAATGAAACCGGCTTATTTTTATGTTAAAAGAAGTCATACTATACTTTCTTATGCTTTTTTTGGTACGAGAATTTTCCAAATGGTGGCTGCAATTGGGAAATGGAACACTGCATGTACTAATGGACAAAACATGATTGAGATTCCCACCAAACTCAATTGTTCACCATACTTTTGGTGATTGTTTGGATCTCTGTAAGAGATCAGTATTCAGTAAGAGCAAGAGGTGCTTAATTTAATTGACGAGGATTCCAAGGTGTATTGCAAACATACCATTAGAGTATATTAATTCTATTGCACCTTCTGGAATGCCACCACACAAACTAATCCTGAAAGTTGGTGCAATAGTTATGCTTTTCAGGAATAGGAATTTACAATCGGGTTCGTTCAATGATGTTATGGTGGTGGTTGAATTCTACAAAAAATCTGTAAAACTAGGAGTTATTACAGGTGTTGGAAAATGTAATATTGTTTTTATGCTAAGCCTAAGAATAAAGCTAATAACTGCAACTGATCCAAATATGTCATTTACAATATCAAGATTGCAATTGCCATTGAGACTCGAATTTGCTATCACTATAAACAAAAAAATTAGGAGCTACCTAAACCAGTATTTACTCGCGGGCAGCTATAAGTGGCTTTTAGTCGTGTGAGGGCTCCCACTGATTTAACGAACTAAATTAACTACATATGTGTATGTACTAACTTTTTAATTAATTTTAAGACCAAATATTCCTTACGAAAATCAAATATTAATGAAATAATTAAACAACAATTATAAATAATAATAAAAAAAACTTTGAAATATTACCAAAACCAATTAATCAATTTAGTTTGATTTTAGCATTGAATATATAACTACCTAATGAGTATTTACTATAAGACACCGTAGGGAATTACCACAGAGTCACTGTGTATCTACCTCCGAAAATCCCAAAAGCAACATCAATCATTGTATATTACTATCCAAATACTTAAAAAAATATTAACGGTCTTTGAACAATTTATAATTTGGAAAATTCTTCAACAATAACGACTGATTAAAAAGAAATCATGAAATCATCACGTGTCATTTTCAATACGCTATTTATTCCATGAACTTACAAAAAAAAAAATGGGATAACTGAAACAAAATACTTGATGCTAACTACCCGCTATTGCAAAAACAAAATTTGATGGTAACTAATTTAAGAAAATAAAATAATAATTAAAGAAAGAACAAAACTTTAAATAAGCGGTACTTGAGATTAGATCCATTGAAGAGAGGAGCTGTTTGGATTTCTTATTAGGGCAACCTTTAAATGTTATATACCTCAAATTTACTCCTTTTACTCAAAAAAAAATGTTCTATTCACATAACCCTGTCTTTAAATGCTAATACAGCATTCAAATGATCTTTGGATCACTTAATGTTATTAAATGATCTTCAGGTCCGTGTTTCGAAGCCATTTTGTAATGCATAAGGGGGCCCAACGCATTAATTTTTATTCTGGATTTGTATACCGATGCGCCAGCCTTTGTGGTGTGTCATCATTATTGTTAAATCCAGTTGTTTGCTAGCAAGTATTCGACACTAACTGCATGCGGTACAACGCATCAATTTTATTTTGAATTTTGTATACCGATTCACCAGCCTGTATGATGTGTCATCACTATTGTTAAATCCAGTTATTTGCTAGCAATCAGTAAATTAACCGAATGCGATCCAACGCATCAATTTGATGTGGATTTTTGTATACCGATTTGCCAGCCTGTGTAGTGTGTCATCATTATTGTTAAATCCAGTTATTTGCTAGCAATTAGTCGATAGTAACTGGATACTGTCCAACGCATCAATTTTATTTGGATTTTTGTATACCCATTTGCCAGCCTGGGTGGTATGTCATCATTATTGTTACCAAATTTTATTGAAAGCATCCATTGGTATTAGGTAATCTGTTTTTGTTCTATTTATCTTTTTCTTTATTGTCAATTAAATAATTTTTAGTTGAATATCTTGTGCTTCATATTTATTATTCCGTTATCCGTAAGTGAAGTGAAATTCAGTCGGTTAAGTAATCGTACGCATATTTATCGTGTTCTCTTGTGAATATTTTCCATTATTACCAAGTGCAGTGAACTCCAGTCGGTTAGTTAATCGCGTCACTTGTAGACAAGTTATTCCGTTATTACCAAGTACAGTGAATCCCGATCGCTTATCTAATCGAGTCACATGTACACAATTTATACCGCGAAAACCAAGTGCAGTAAAATCCAGTAGTCATTAAACTATTCAACATTTTTGCACATTCTTTTCTACCGATATCTACAAGCAAGTTTGAATTTGAAATGGAAGCCCTAATAAAACGAAAGAGTGTGATGAAAGATTAAATAATCAGAATTGCCAATTATATCATCACCAAAGGAGACACGGCTACTTATGATGAGTTATCCATTCGATTATCTGCCACCCATGAAAATTACAAAACATTTGTTGCAATCGAAGATCAAATGTTCGAATTGGACGATTCGGTTGTGTCAGAGATAGAGGCGATCGACGATCAATACTTTTCCGTTGTAGCAAAAACGCAAGCTCTCATTCGAGAAAGGTCATTAAGTACCACTGCACTCGCGATCCCGGATGATGTTGGTACAACTTTAAACGCAAGCCAATCAAATTTTCGGTCCAATTTTAAGTTACCACGTTTGAATCTACCAATTTTCGACGGTAATGTCAAACAGCGGCATTCTTTCTATGAGCTATGACATATTCAACTCTACCGTACACGAGAACATAGCTAGACGCCAGCTTACAAGTAACATCCAGGCAAGCTCTAATCCCTCCATGAGCAAAGCAGTACTCAATAAAATGACTCATACGAATTTTGCAGTTACTTCGACCAATCAACCATTTCAGCTGATATCACCGAGTCATCTGTAACTCTAGGCCAGTCCCAGACCAAAGTCACCTCACATCAACCATCTGAGTCAGATCACAAATTCAGTATACCTATTCTACCAACCACCAAAGTCATCATACAAGACAAATTTGAAAGTTTGTTACGACGCCTGAAGGTGTCTCAGACTAAAACTAGCATCACTATCAACACATTCAACCAAACACAAGCCAGTATGTAGAGAGGAAAGGCATCAATTAAACTCAGATCACCCATCGATCACAATTTCTAGATGGATGTAGAAGTTTTTATATTACCAACGATAACATCAAAATTACCAATAAAAAAAACCGAAAAATCATTAGTGAAGATATTTAGGCAGACTGCAATTTCCGGGCCAGAAAAAGATTATCATCGTATCCTATGGATGTAAAATCTAACTACTAAACTGGAACATTACCATTTGAACACTGTGGTCTACGGCACCTCACCTCCACCATTTTTAGCCACAGCCTCACTTCGTTTCTTGGCATACTATTTTCATTTTAGGGCAACATTACCATAACCACCAGCTAAGATTACCAAATGAACATCCCTGTCGTTGGGACTATTATCCCCGGCTACGATTGGATTGAAAATTTTGTTCCAGCCATTATGGTTAGAAGACTATATTATTAATGATATTAATCAATGCCAAAACATTTAAATTTTTTTTTCTCTTTTTCCATGTATCGATAACCATGCTATGATGCAAATGAGAGGACGTTAGGAGAACGCAATCATTGACCGTGATGCCAACCATCCCATGTCATTACGACAAAACCACATCATTTCCGAGAGAATAGTCCGTGAATGCAAGAAATCTGCATCCAGCCACAAGTTTCTAATAACCAGAAGAAAGCAATGACATACAATTCACAGGCGAATAATTTGGTATGAGAATTATTCAATTATGTTGCACCTGCTGACGATAAGCCAAAACAGAACAACTGATGGGACAATCTGGATTTTGTAATATGGGCATTAGTACCGATCCCATTTTTAACAATGTTGTAAATTAAAAGAAGTGATTAAATTGAATAACTGGCATTTTGGATATTTGTGGAATGGATAATCATTATTAGATTATACAATGATACTACACAATACTTACTTGTTCTGTCGTGTAAAGCTGCAAAAATCGATGTTTGTCTGATTAAGATAAGTTAAACATGACGTAGAATTTAAAAAAAAATTAGAAATTATGAAATCTGTAGAATTTCTTGAATTTACAAAATTTGTAGTATTATTATTGGAGTTAAAACAATTTATAGATCTCATATAGTATCTACAAAAATTAAAGAATTTATAAATTCATAAATTTATTTAGAATTTGTAGAATTTATACGATTTTAGCATTTATAGAATTGATAGAATTGAAATTAATAACTTTTATAGAAATAATAGAGTTTATAGAATTTAAAGGAATCATGAAATTTTAAAATAAACCAAATTTGAGTTTGTGGAATTTATAGAACTTACAGAATTAAAACAATTTATAGGAACTCTCTCTTCTATAGAAAGAATCTACAAAATTTCAAGAATTTAGAGAATTAGTAGAATTTATAAAATTAATAAAATTTATAAATTTACCGGGCTTATAGACTCAGTAGAAATTATACAATTCACAGAAATTTTTAAAATTTGAAGAATTTATTGACTTTAAAAAATTTAGAGAATATATCGAATTTACAGGATTTGTAAGATTTATAGAATTGACTGGATTTGCAGAATTTAAAACACTTACTAAATTTTTAGACTTAATAGAATTTGTGTAATTTATGGAATTTAGTAGAATCTATAAAATTTTTAGAATTAGTAGAATTGATAGAATTTATGGATTTTTTTAAATTTAGAGAGTATATCGCATTAATAGAGTGTGTAAAATTTATAGTATTTACATTTGGAGTTCATAGAATTTGATGAAATCATGCAATTTTGAAAATAAGTCAAATATGAATTTGTAGAATTTAAAGAACTTACCTACAAAATCTAAAATTTACAAAATTTGTAGAATTTACTGCAGTAGTAGGATTTCTAGTATTTATAAAATTAATAGAACTTATAAAATTTATAGGAATAATAAAATTCATAAAGTTATAAATTTCTATTGTTTATATACACTACTCCAAAAAATTAAAGGAACACAAATTTTTTTCAATTTTTTTAGTGTTTTTTGAAGAGATATATCTTTGTAAAATACGGTCGTACATAGATGGAAAGAAAATCATTTTAAAGCTTCAAATCTCTAGATTTGGGATTTTTGAGCGGACAATTTTTGTAAGATACCGTTATGACGCAATCATAAGAAAGAGCGCGAAGAAACAAATTTGAATTTTTTATTTTTTTTTTTGTAACGATCCATGGGCTCGGGAAATTTTTTTTAAGTTAAACCAATGCATATGTCGATTAGCCTGTTAATTAGGCGTAAATTTAATTTCTTTCTGGTCTGTCTATGTCAACTTTTTGCTGAGATATCTGACTTTGAATCAAAAAAGATCCTTTTGTCTTTGATCATTGATATCTCAGCAACCAATGATTGCACAGTAAATTTTAGGGCAGCTTTAAAAACTTGAGTACATTTTCTACAAGATTTCTTAATGATTAGTTGAGAACAAATTTTTTTTTCACCCTCAATACTGATTTGAAAAAAGTACCAAAAAACGACTTTTTAGGTTGTCTTAGTAAATCTACCGTTACTTTACAAATATTGATGAAAAAACTAATGTTGCCAGGTCATTTTACAGTTTAATGTACTACTAATAGCCCTGTATTATTTTCAAATTGATCCATCCAACCGGTTTTCCGGGCAGATTGATCAAAGTTTTACAAAACAATTAAAGGAACAAATGATCTTCAAAATAAAAAAACTACCTTTTTCACATATTGCGTTAATTACTTGTTAACCCTTAACGATCGTAAGATTTTTTTGTAATACTCGCCGATAAGAGACGACAGAAAATTAAATAAAGTTCTGCAATATGTCCAATTATTATGGAACTTAGCCATTTCCCATCCGATTTTAGTGAAATTTGGTATGCGTTATTGAAATGGGATTCTAAAACGATTCGTGGATGAAGTTCTGGAAAATGGCCAACTAGGAAGGAACTTAGCCATTTCTTATCCGATTTTGATGAAATTCAGCATGTACGATGGAAATGGGATTCTAAAGTGATTCGTGGATGAAGTTCTGGAAAATGGCCAACTAGGCAGGAACTTGGCCACCTAGGAAGGAACTTGGCAATTTCTTATACGATTTTGATGAAATTCCGCATGTACGATGGAAATGGGATTCTAAAGTGATTCGTGGATGATGAACTGGAAAATGGCCAACTAGGAAGGAACTTGGCCATTTCTTATCCGATTTTGATGAAATTCGGCATGTATGATGGAAATGGGATTCTAAAATTATTTTTGGATAAAGTTCTGGAAAATTGCCAACTGGGAAGGAACTTGGCCATTTCTTATCCGATTTTGTTGAAGTTCAGCTTGTACAATTGAAATTGGGTTTTAAAATGATTTTTGGATAAAGCTCTGGAAAATGGCCAAATCGGAAAGAACTTGACCATTTCTTATCCGATTTTGATGAAATTCAGCATGTACAATGGAAATGGGATCTAAAATGATTTTTAGATAAAGTTCTGGAATATGGCCAATTAGAAAGGAACTTGGCTATTTCTTAACCGATTTTGGGTAAACTTGATGTACGCGACGTAAATGGGGTTCCAAAATGATGCTTTGATAAAGTTCCGGAATTTGGCCAAATATTATGGAACTTGGCCATTTTTCTTCCGATTTTGATGAAATTCATCATGCACGATGAAAATGAGATTCTAAAATAATTTATAAAACAAATCATTAAATACGTCGAATAACCATTTTAGCATTTCATTTATAATGAACATGTCGAATTTCTTTTAATCGTTTAAGGAATAGGCAACCGCCTTCCAACATAACCATATAAATTTAACCAAAAATAATTTTAAAGTTCCATTTCTATAGTACATGCTGAATTTGATTAAAATCGGATAAAAAATGGACAAGTTCCATCCTGCTATAGCTTATTTCAGAACTTCATCTAAATATAATTTTAAAACCCAATTTGCACTATACATGCTGAATTTCATCAAAATCGGATAAGAAATGGTCAAGTTTCTACCTAATTGGCCATATTCCAGAACTTTATCTAAAAATCGTTTTAGAATCCCATTTCCATCGCGAATACCAAATTTCACTCAAATCGGTTCAGGAATAGCTAAGTTCAATCCTAGTTGGCCATTTTCCAGAACTTTACCCAAAAATCATTTTAGAATCCCATTTCCATCGTACATGCTGAATTTCATCAAAATCGGATAAAAAATGGCCAAGCTCCTTGCTAGTTGGCCATTTTCCAGAACTTCATCCAAAAATAATTTTAGAATTCCATTTCCATCGTACATGCTGAATTTCATCAAAATCGGATAAGAAATTGCCAAGTTTCTTCCTTGGTGGCCAAGTTCCTTCCTCGGTGGCCACTTTAGAATTCCATTTCAATAACGCATACCAAATTTCACTAAAATTGGATGAGAAATGGTTAAGTTCCATAATAATTGATCATATTGCAGAACTTTATTTAATTTTCTGTCGTCTCTTATCGGCGAGTATTACAAAGAAATCTTACGATCGTTAAGGGTTAACAATAACAAGTAATTAACGCAAAATGTGAAAAAGGTCGTTTTTTTATTTTGAAGATCATTTGTTCCTTTAATTGTTTTGTAAAACTTTGATCAATCTGCCCGGAAAACCGGTTGGGTGGATCAATTTGAAAATAATACAGGGCTATTAGTAGTACATTAAACTGTAAAATGACCTGGCAACATTAGTTTTTTCATCAATATTTGTAAAGTAACGGTAGATTTACTAAGACAACCTAAAAAGTCGTTTTTTGGTACTTTTTTCAAATCAGTATTGAGGGTGAAAAAAAAATTTGTTCTCAACTAATCATTAAGAAATCTTGTAGGAAATGTACTCAAGTTTTTAAAGCTGCCCTAAAATTTACTGTGCAATCATTGGTTGCTGAGATATCAATGATCAAAGACAAAAGGATCTTTTTTGATTCAAAGTAAGATATCTCAGCAAAAAGTTGACATAGACAGACCAGAAAGAAATTAAATTTACGCCTAATTAACAGGCTAATCGACATATGCATTGGTTTAACTTAAAAAAAATTTCCCGAGCCCATGGATCGTTACAAAAAAAAAATAAAAAATTCAAATTTGTTTCTTCGCGCTCTTTCTTATGATTGTGTCATAACGGTATCTTACAAAAATTGTCCGCGCAAAACTCCCAAAACTAGAGATTTGAAGCTTTAAAATGCTTTTCTTTCCATCTTTGTACAACCGTATTTTACAAAGATATAGCTCTTCAAAAAACACTAAAAAAATTGAAAAAAATTTGTGTTCCTTTAATTTTTTGGAGTAGTGTATGTATATGCTTAATAGAAATTATACAATTTGTAGAAATTATTACATTTATTGATATTTTTATAATTTATAGAATATATCGCATTAACAGAGTTTAGAAGATTTATAGAATATACACGATTTGCAAGATTAATGTAAAATTTATAGAATTTACAGAATTTTAAAATCTACAATATTTTTTGACTTTATAGAATTTATAATTAATAATTATAAAATTAAGAGAATATTTCGTATTCACAGGGTTTGTAAGATTTATAGAATTTACAGGACTTTTTGAACTTAAAGAACTTCCTGAATTGTTGACTTTATAGAATTTATACAAAATACCAAATTACTCAATGGTGTGGTACAAATAAGTACAAAAAAATAAATTGTGGGACACAATTAATGTTTGTACTTCGGCCCCTCAATTTAAATTGGTATGTTAGTCAAGAACTAAAATGTACAAAAAATATACCTATGTACATGCAAATGCAACATAAAATTACGGGCAAGTACAATAAACATGCCCTGCTATCTAATTTGTGTATTAAGCAATATCCAGGTATTTTGAATAACAAATGCATGTGTTTACAATACATAGCTTAAAGTATAAACACTTTGTGCAACTCTGTTGTGCAGAGATGAAGTCAACGAGACTTAAAATTATTAAAATTTAATGTCAATGACCGAAGCAAATTATAACTTTGTTTTGTTATTTAAAATCGCTCTCATATATCGTTAAACTATCGTTTGACATC
The DNA here is from genome assembly GCA_963556165.1 of Tipula helvola. Taxonomy (NCBI): domain Eukaryota; kingdom Metazoa; phylum Arthropoda; class Insecta; order Diptera; family Tipulidae; genus Tipula; species Tipula helvola. Next base: position 279,655,066 of record OY744483.1, read on the forward strand.
ATATTAGGAATAATACATAGCCGTAACACTCATTGAAACCATTTTGAGCTATCAACAAAATGCTGGATACATCTGAACTCCATCCTGCTAATGTCAGTCGAGGTCATTGAACAGGGATGTCCCTAGAAACATTTCATTTCGTTTCATTTCAAATTTCTCTATGGGCTTTCTGTTGTTTACACAAATCGTTATCATTAAAAAATTATAATTATCCAAAATCAACACAAGTATAATCGTGTATTAAAAACTTCTCAAAACGGTTAAATTTCCCTAAGTATAGATGATCAAACAAACGATACATTGGGGGTATCAGGTCTTCCATCATGTTAATATCGAAAATGTACCGATGAAAAAATTGCTGCCAACAGTTGGGTAGCTGAATGCACCCATTATTCTGTTTACATACGAGTTGATTTTAAAGCTTTATTATTTCAAATTTGAAATCCCCTCTCGTCTCTCTTAAACTTCGAAATAACATTCAACACAAGTATCAAGGTCTGATTAAGTATAAAAAATATATTTCAATTTTAATCAAATCTCAATACTCTCGGAAGAACCAACACTATTATTATACATTATTTAAGCCAACTAAATCGAATTACAAAATGCCTAGACAAAATTAACACCCCTTAAAAAACAACAAAATGTCTAACCTCATTATATCGATTTCACTTTCTGCTAATAAACACTTTTGTAAAGGTTTAATTCACATTAATTTTATTACCAATTCACTTAAAAATGCCTTGCGTCTTCATTACACTCGTATACATAGGGATGTGTAGGTTCTTATCTAATCGGAAAGTATTTTTTTGTCAAATTACTGTTAATCTAATTTTTACTCGGTAAGAGTAGAGCAAGTGAAATGTGATAAATATATCTAAACGGCATAAAACGGAAAAATAATACAATAAATGATTGGAACAATTAGATCTAAAAATTGAACGAATTTGATTGGACATTGGAAAAAAATATACAGTTCTTCAACTTATACCTAAAATCTCTCAAAGATAATGTACATAAGACATACAACAACAACACCAAAAAAGCACTCAACTCTTATATAATTGGGATAAGTTCGGCATTTTTTGGGGTACTGCGCGTATTGTTTTATGTACTTCCAATATGCGGTGGAGAAACTTTTGTACATTCAACAGAGAGAATGAACTTATTCGAAATCAACAGGTGTTTTTCTCCCTCCAGTATAGCATTTTTGTCGATTTGAAAAATTTTCATCGCACATAAAATGTTTATTTAGTATTCACCAAAATGTTGAAGTGACAACAACATGATTTTTTTGTTTTTCTCTAAATAAATTACGTGTTTGAGTGATATTTGTGCTTAGAGTGTGCGTTCTGTTGGTGTTTATATAAAATGAACATAGTGAATGCCTATTATATATATCTATTTAATATTTATTCTAGAAAGTGAAATTTATTAGAAAAAAAAAAATATTGATTAAGGGTATAAATAAAAATTAAATTTGTTTAAAGCTCACAAAAATATTTAAAAAAGGGGTTAATATACAGTATATTTTAGATTCTAATCAGACGAAAATTTTTTTTTTTTTTGTGTTCTATTCTCTGTTAAACATAATTAAAGTGTCATTAATTACAAATCACGGACACGGATAAATAAATAAAAAAAATAAAAAAAAATAGAAAAACCCAAAGAAGAAGAAAATTTAATGAAAAATATGGGAAAAATTATGAAAAGAAACGAAAAATGGAGAAAATGAAGGTAACTTAATTAGACTCATTAAAAGTACAGTACTTTTGGTATTTTTTTATTATTATTTTGGGGTGTTCTTATATCATTGTTGTTGTTGGTCATTTGATTTTATTAGATGATAATAGAATTTTATGTATTATAAAAAAAAAGGATTTGTTTGGACACAAAAAGATTCTTTGGTGTGATCAGTGCGCGTGAGTTTAATTAGTTTTTACCCGTAGTATATTGTGCTACGTTGGTTATCAGGTGGATCGATTTTTCGGTTAATTTGTTGGTTAAATTTAAATACTTGTAAAAATCTTTAATCTATAATGGCTATGGTTAGAAAAGATTAAATTAAATAAATTTTTGGTTATATTATAAAATTAAATATTGGAACAAGATTCGTTGAAATCTTTCGATATTTCTTTTGATTCGGTTAATACTTATTAAAAATTGGAAATACTTTGTGTTTTTGTTTTTATCAAGAATTTTAATTATTTTGAAACCTTTTAGAAAATTTGATTTAGGTATTCAGTGTTAATATTTATAAAATTTACAGAATTTATTGAACTTATAAAATTTATAAAAAATAAAAAATTTTAAGGAACATTAGAATTATTTGAGTTTATACATAGAACTGACAGGCTTGAATAATTTATAGAACCCATAGAATCTATAGCATTTAAAGGATTTATAAAATTTATAGAATTTATAGGTTTTAAAAATATATTAGAATTTATAATATTTACAGATTTAATTATTGGACTTTTAAAATTTAGAGAATTTATCGAATTTACAGAATTTAAAAGAATTTAAGAATTTATGAGATTTATGGAATGTAAAGAACTTACTGAATTATAAAAATTTTCATATGATTTATAGAATTCATAGAATTTATTAAATTTATAGAAATTGTTGAATTTATAGAATTATTAAAGTTTATAGGAGTTATCGAAATTTTTGAATTCATAAAATTTATAAAATTTAAAATTTATGGAATTTTTAGGATAAGTAATATTTGGGTGTATAGAATTTTTAGAACTGACAAATTGGAACCCATTGAATCTATAAAATTTAAAAAAGTTATAATATTTAAAACAGTTATAATTCTTTGAATTTATTTACCAAATTCATAAAATTTATAGAGTTTATAAACATATTAGAATTTAGACTTTGTAATATTTAGAGAATTTGTAAAATTTATATAATTTATCGAATTTACAGAATTTATAAGAAATATAAAGATTTGTAGAATTTAAAGCATTTACTGAATTTTTAAATTTTATTCAAAGAATTTATAGAACTTATAAATTTTTAACGAAATTATTGAATTTACAAAAATTGTTAAAGTTTTTATTTATTTATTTCATGAATTTTTACAATATATGTATGTACATACATAGTAAACAAAAAAAAACAGTATAGAATTTAATTATAAACTATAATTTAAAATTATTAATAAGCTGAACAAACTTTATTTAATTAATACATATATACATATAATAAACATAATTCTGTAGAATTGAATTTTCAATGTATCTAGAATCATTTGAAGGCAATTCAGCACTACAGACTATTTAAAATAAACGTATTTATAATTATTTATGATTTATATTTATTTATGACAAAGATCATAAAATATTGGAATTAACTTATATAACTTTCCAACATAGCATGATAATAATTTTTAAGATTATGGTATTGATTAGATTGTGGTAACTATGATTAACACTAGTAAATTCTAAATTTGATAAAGCAGTTGTTACATGTAATGTTTTGTACATAAATAATGCAACTTGTAAATCAAATAATGCTGCAACTGGCAGTATCCCTTCAGATTCATCTTTGTAGAGCGCCAAACTAGGAAATAATAGAGGAAATCTACATCTAGTAGGACAACTTTCTCAATAACCCTACTAGGGAGCCATTTTACTACAAATAGAATTTATTTGCTCATTCCAGGACAGATTTGTATCAAATAAAATTCCAAGATATTTAATGAACTCTATACCCTACTAATTTCAATATTATCTGCAATTAAAGATGGTAAAAAAACCAATCTTTTATAGGGAGAGTGGAAAACCATAAATTTTGTTTTCGATATATTTAAAGCAATCATATTGCATTTGAAATAATCGAGTAGAATTTCTATGTCCTGCTTCATATCTCTTATTATTCAATTCGGATCCTTAAACTCATACAAAAGTGTTGTGTCATTCGCAAACAGCCGAATATGTCCTCTTAATGGTAAATGTGAAATAACGTTAATAAAAATTAGGAAAAGTAATGGCCCCAATACGCTCCCCTAATTTAAAATTTCACTTTTTGGTTCCATCAATGATTACAAACTGTTCGCGGTCCTTTAAGTAGCTTTCAATTAGCTTATATGGTATTCCACGAATTCCATAAAGATATAATTTTTCCAAAAGCAATTTATGGTCAATGGTGTCAGAGGCTTTCTGCAGGTCTAGAAATAGAGCTCCTACATAATTTTTATTATCAAAAGCATTATATAAAATATTCACCATTTCAACGAGGGCCAATTCTGTTCCCGCTCCTCTTCTAAAACTGTACTGATGTGAATACAAAAAATTAGAAATATTTAAAAAATCTACAAAGCGGTTAAACACTATACGCTCAATAATCTTGTCAAAAACTGATAATATGGAGATAGGTCAATAATTAGAAACGACACTTTTATCTCCACCTTTATGAAGAGGCAATACCTTAGCTAATTTTAGACAATTAGGATAAATTCCTGTTTCAAATATTGTATTTATTAAGCTAGATAAAAGTTCAGAAAAATATGAAATACATATTAAGTTTCAAAACTATGTATAGTACGTATATTATCAGGCCCACCTCCCTTATTATCCAACGAAATAATAATATTAAAAATTTCTATAGCAGTTGTTGCGTGAAGAAACAGAGAACTTGGATTTGGTTGAATGGTGCCAAACTTGTTTATATCTCTATTACTATTAATTGTTTCCCCCAACAATTTACCAATATTCACAAAATATTTATTAAAATTTTTAGCAATATCAATAGTTTTAGAAAAAACCCTATCATTAAACACAATATTTTATGTTTGGTAAAACATTTAGGGTACTAGTTTACCGGAGTGAAGTTTCTAACGTTAATTTAAAGTGTAGTTTGACACTAAAAAAAAGTGTAAGAAATAAGTGGTAGAATAAGTGTTGAAAAAATTTACTAACGTTAAAAAATGTAGCTACACAAAAAAGCGTTAAATAACAAATAAAAAAAATCATTTTCGAGAATTTCGATTTAAAATTAATAATGCAAAAAAATTTTGCAAAATTATCGAAACTTATCAAATTTGGAATTAATCAAAATGAAATTATGTTATTTTAATTAATTTAATAAACCATTAAAAAGTTTTGAATGCTAAAATGAGGGCGAAAGTACAGCATTTAACAAAATAACGCAAATATCAGAGATGTGTTCATGTAGTCACTATATTCAACGGTTTGGGAATATAATAAGCTAGTTAGACGTGCCTATGCCATTCTGTTATGACGGGTTGGGCTCAAATAACAAATTTTTAAAAAATGATAAATTTTCAAAACTTAACAAATTTTTCGAATTTATTTGGAAGCTGTACTACACTAAGGCAATTAACACAAATCTCAGAGATGTGCTCATGTACTCATTGTCACATGTCTGCATTGGCATGTCTAACTAGCTTATTATATTCCCAAACCGTTGAATATAGTGAGTATATGAGCACATCTCTGAGATTTGTGTTAATTGCCTTAGTGTAGTACAGCTTCCAAATAAATTCGAAAAATTTGTTAAGTTTTGAAAATTTATCATTTTTTAAAAATTTGTTATTTGAGCCCAACCCGTCATAACAGAATGGCATAGGCACGTCTAACTAGCTTATTATATTCCCAAACCGTTGAATATAGTGAGTATATGAGCACATCTCTGAGATTTGTGTTAATTGCCTTAGTGTAGTACAGCTTCCAAATAAATTCGAAAAATTTGTTAAGTTTTGAAAATTTATCATTTTTTAAAAATTTGTTATTTGAGCCCAACCCGTCATAACAGAATGGCATAGGCACGTCTAACTAGCTTATTATATTCCCAAACCGTTGAATATAGTGAGTATATGAGCACATCTCTGAGATTTGTGTTAATTGCCTTAGTGTAGTACAGCTTCCAAATAAATTCGAAAAATTTGTTAAGTTTTGAAAATTTATCATTTTTTAAAAATTTGTTATTTGAGCCCAACCCGTCATAACAGAATGGCATTGGCATGTCTAACTAGCTTATTATATTCCCAAATCGTTGAATATAGTGAGTACATGAGCACATCTCTGAGATTTGTGTTAATTGCGTTAGTGTAGTACAGCTTCCAAATAAATTCGAAAAATTTGTTAAGTTTTGATAATTTATCATTTTTTAAAAATTTGTTATTTGAGCCCAACCCGTCATAACAGAATGGCATTGGCATGTCTAACTAGCTTATTATATTCCCAAACCGTTGAATATAGTGAGTACATGAGCACATCTCTGAGATTTGTGTTAATTGCCTTAGTGTAGTACAGCTTCCAAATAAATTCGAAAAATTTGTTAAGTTTTGAAAATTTATCATTTTTTAAAAATTTGTTATTTGAGCCCAACCCGTCATAACAGAATGGCATTGGCATGTCTAACTAGCTTATTATATTCCCAAACCGTTGAATATAGTGAGTATATGAGCACATCTCTGAGATTTGCGTTATTTTGTTAAATGCTGTACTTTCGCCCTCATTTTAGCATTCAAAACTTTATAATGGTTTATTAAATTAATTAAAATAACATAATTTCATTTTGATTAATACCAAATTTGATTAGTTTCGACAATTTTGCAAAATTTTTTTGTATTATTAATTTTAAATCGAAATTCTAGAAAATGATTTTTTTTATTTGTCATTTAACGCTTTTTTGTGTAGCTACATTTTTTAACGTTAGTAAATTTTTTCAACACTTTTTCTACCACTTATTTCTTACACTTTTTTTTAGTGTCAAACTACACTTTAAATTAACGTTAGAAACTTCACTCCGGTTACTAGTTTTGGGTTCATGTTACACGCTGCGTTAGAATGTTATGTTAAATATTGCGTTAAAATGTTGCGTGACATGTAAAATGTTATATTAAATACAAATATTTGCTCTTTTTTTATTTAACACATTAAAATAGAAACAGAAAATACAAAAAACTTAGGAATAGTAGTTCCAGTGTTCATGTTACATGTTTGCTGTGTTAAAATGTCATGACGACATCTTTGAGGCTAAATATTTCTGTGCGTCCGACTTTTCTCAATGTTATTACATAATTGCATACCATAAATTTTTAATGATCATCATTTAAAAAAAAAAAAAAAACAAAACAAATCATGTCATACAGCAAAAATATTGTTACGAACTGGGCTGCTGAGTTCGTTCGGATTTTGAAATTAAAAACACAGTGTACTTTTTATTTCACTCTACTTTTATACACTTTGATATTTGCTTTGACTTTACTATTTAATTCTGTCCGCTTGCTACTGGTGGGGGCTATGACAACAGATTTATTTCTTTATTTAACGATTTAAAATAAACCAAAAACTTCGTGTTTATAACACTTAACCATCTAAGCTATTGCTGTTCATAACGTGAGCTGGTTGTATGATGGCCAAAATCGCCACAATATTTACCTCTATTTTTGAACTTATGTTTTACCAAACATTTGCGGTACAGGTGGAACTTGAACCCCTTTACTTTTTTTATAGTTGTATCATTGTTGTTTCTATTCAAAAGTTGAGTAATATTTTGCCATACATTTTTTTGATTAACCTCACTAAATATTCTATCGTAAAATCGCTTCTTTGCGGAATATTTCTCAGACTTTATTTTACCATTAATATCTTGAAGGTTTTTTTGATTTACAGAAATGTTTATGTTCAATTTATATGTTTTTAGAATTCGATTTCTTTTACTAATCATCTTCCATAAATCGTTAGTCATCCACGGACATATATTATGCTTTAATTTGACAACCACCTTTTTTACTACCGTGAATTTCATAATATGATCATTATATTTATCAACGATCAATTTTAAAGTGCTATCAGGATCGTTTACATCAAATGACGTACACTGAAGAAAGTCATCAAAATATGCATCAACCATAACAAAATCTATAATTTTTTTTATCAAATTTTTATCATAATATTTAGATTGAAAAAAAAAATGAAGAAAAAACGAAATTATGGTCACTAATATCGGAGTAAATGGTGGAATTTACGACTTTTGATATATTTAAAAAATTGCATACGACATGATCAAAGATATTACTACTGACTGATCTAGTAGCAAAAGTATTTGTGACAATCTACCATGACTCATTAACAAATTTTTATAATCTTGTACAATATCTAAATTTTTGTTAATCGGAATATTTAAATCACCAACAATAATAACATTCTTATTACCATTACTGATAAGTAAAGAATCTAAAATGTTACAAAATAAATCAACATCTGAGGCAGGCCTGTACAAAGCACAAATTTTTGTTGAAGAAAACTCTTCGAGTTCAACAAATATAAACTGAAATGGATAATGTTCATCATCTGTTTTTAGAACTTTAACATTCAAATCATTTTTAACATAAAAAACTAGACCTCCTCCTACCCTATTATCGCGGCATGAAAAAAATACTTCGACAATTATTTATTGAAAATGATATAGTATTGACACTTTTTACCCACGTTTCACTAATTACTATAACATAAACATCTGATTTTAACCTATCACTAAAGTCAAGCACTTCATCAAATTTTTCGTTAAATTGAAGAATATTCAATTTTTTAGAAGAATCAACAATTAGTGGTATACCTGAATTGACGTACCTGAAATATTCATCCACATTAAAGAAATAATTATTTTTGCATTTATCCTGAAGCAAATTATTAAAGTTACTCATACAAATGCAAAGAAATATATATAAGGAAGATTGTTTATAATATCATAATTTAAATTGCATATCAATTGAAATAAAATTAATTTAAAAAAATTATTTTGTCCAACCTATTATTAATCCAAATTATAAAGAAATAGATATTTATATAAATTTTATAGAAGAAGATATAAGGAAAAACAATTAAAACTTAAAACTGGAATCAAATAAACACTGTTCAAAGTATACTTTGCACCACATTAACAACAATAAATTTAATTTGGTAATTCTCGAATCAAAATAAAAAAATTTAATATGATGACGACGTATTACCTTCAGTCTCCTGCCCACGAGACCCATTTTGTAGCAGAATAATATCATTTAATGAGGTAATATGATACACACGTGAATCCTTTGATTTCCGCAAGTTAATTTTACCTTCCTTACACCATAAAAATTGATATCCTTGATTGAATTTAATGTCTTTTGCCTCCTTATATAATTTAGACTGGAATTTGGTGTAAAATTTTAAAATAATTAGTTAAAATGTTGTTCTTCAATATGGCTGAATTAAATTCCACGATAAAAGAATTTCTTAAACGGGATTTTGAATTTACACTATGTTGCATTTTCTTAATAGATACATACAATTGGTTCTCTTTCAATATTTCCATAAATTTTGGAAATTGTACTCACGATTAGGTTGGGAATATGTTCTTCGTTTATATTTGCTGGTAAACCATTAATAAAAATATTATTTTGATTATTAAACTGCTCCTGTACATCCATTTGAGCTTCAAGTAAGTTCAATTTCAGTTCCTGAGATGAGTTTATCAACTTTTTGCTGAACAGCTTTCAAGATTAAAAACACGTCATTTAAACTAGGGCTCTTAGAATCTTGCACAACACTTTATTTTTGCGAAATATTTTGACACTGAGCATACATCCATTTTGTCGAACTGTTGGAAGCCCCTCGAAAGGATTTTTCCGAAATATTTGCACATTTATTATGGTAAGCATTCTCACAATTTACACATTTCACTCCAGGATATCTGTCTTTGGTAACATTTGTGCTACATATTGAATAAACGCTACACATTATTATTCAGTTAATGCTTTATTGTTCACTAATTCACCAACACAAGTCAGGTAAATCGCAATTGGACTATATACCTTTAAATCTTATTAAGTTAAACCACAAATTTATGCAGAAATTATTACTGTGGACCACTATTATATTATGTTCGTAAATATTGTATCAATAATGCAAATGATAAGGATATTAATAATTACCATTGAATCAAATTTTAATTTTTTTTTTTTTTTTTTCACAAAAAAAAAAAAAAAATTTACAATATAACGGCTTGGCTTCCTTTTTGAATTTTGTATGATTAGGAGAAGTTTATAGGATTTTTCAAAATTTTCGTATTTATAAAACAAATAAAATTAGAGTTTGTAGAATTTATAAAACAGACACACTTGAAACAATTAATGGAACATAAAGAGTAACATAAAAGTAAATTTTATAAAATTTGTTGATTTTATAGAATTTATAAAATTCATAAAATTTGGAAATTTATAGAGTGTATAGACATCTTCAAACTTATAAAATTTGTAGAATTTATTGGATTTATCAAATTTACAGAATTGATAAGATTTATAGATTTTATAGAATTTAAATTAGTGATTGGATTTTTAGACTTTATAGAATTCATAAAATTTATAGGATTTACAGAATTTACTGAATTTATAAAATTCAAAGAATTTATTGAATTTATAAAATTTATAAAAATTAAAAATTTGTTAGAAACATGTAGAATGTAAATAAGTCAAAGTTGAGTTTGTAGAATTTATAGAACTGACAGACCTGAATAATACATATATAGAACCCATAGAATCTATAACATTTAAAGAATTTAAAAATATTTTTTATTTATAATATTCACAGACTTAAAATTTATAGAGTTTATTGGACTTTTAAAATTTATAGAATTTAGCGAATTTATAAGATTTGAAGAATTTATCAGATTTGCAAAATTAAAATAACTTACTGAATTTTAAACTTTATGCCTTGGGTTTATAGAATTATTCAAAAAATTTATAGAACTATAGACATTCATAAAAATTATTGAATTTATTGAATTGTTAAAGTTTATAGGATTTTTCGAATTTTTTTATTTATAAAACAAGTAAATTTGAGTTTGTAGAATTTATAAAACAGACGCACTTGAAACAATTAATAGAACACAAAGAATCTACAAAATTTAAAGAATTTGTATTATTGATAAAATTTATAAACTTCATAGAATTTGTAGATTAGAATTTAAGAAACTTGTTGGATTTTTAGACTTTATAGAATTTATAGAATTTACTGAATTTATTGATATAATTTATTGAGTTTATAGAATTTAAAATTTTCAGAATTTATATAAATTCCCAAGTAATAATGAAATTTCTTTTTAGCTTCTATAGCAAAATATTGTCACTTTTTTGGTCAGAGTGACCAGTTTCTATGACTAAATAGTTAATAGCCATCTAGCATTATTTATATGTCTGGAAAACGTTTTTTGGACCAAAAATATACCTTATTTTCTAATATGACTAAAACGCATTTGTACGGGTAATTTACCCACAAAAAAATATATCATAATAGTCACTACAACAGAAATTTGGCTTAGCGAGTGAATGGCTCATCCGATCGGAGAAATCCTGGTGTCAATTTTTGCGTAAAGACATAGTGGTGGTTAACATATTTTAAATTTAAATATACAGCTCCACATAAATTTTAATTAAAATTACAAACTACAACATAGCAATTTACAATGATTGAGATCACTGTAGCGAGAGAACGCCTCATCTGATCGGAACAATTTTTGTGGCAATTTATGCATAAAGAATCTATTGCGGATAATTTATTGTCAATTAAAATAAATAACACCCGCATAATTTTTCATTAAAATGAAAATCTACAAAATGTCATTTTACTAAGCAAGGCACTTCAGCGGGAGAATGCCTGATCTGATCGAAACCATTTGAGTATCAATTTATTTATTTATATAAAATATTGTACATTCTTTACTTATTATCAATATTGCAATTTCTTCTTCTCTAGTTTCTCGATATCCACCGTGTTTTGAACCCAATTGAACAATTCCCTTTAAAAAATAGAAGTACTGTTTGAGGATTTAATTGAATCTGGAACTTGGTTCTAAAAGAACGGCAACTTAAATTTCTATTAAATGGAATATAGCAAGGATTAGTCCTTAGATGATGAATACGTTCCCTTCTGTATTTTAACTAACTGCACCTTTTGAAGAAAATATTTAAGGACTTTACATATAGTTATCGAACTGTTAAAATGTTGCTGCAAATAAATAATGGCGCACTTTCAACCCGCCTTTATGATCAGCGGTATTTGAAACAAATTTATGATCGAGATTTTTTTCGAGATGTTCTGATAAAGGTTACATCAATTATAATGATATAATGCCACATCATCATCAATGGTAATATATTGTAATAATGGTAAATAATAATCATAATCCTTACCTATTCAAATTTAATCAACTTTTATAATAATTTACCAACATAATAATACGTATTCGGTGATAAGATGGTGCCTGACGCTATCTCGTTGTTTCACAGATTCAGTTGAGAACATTGTTTTGATTGGCCTAAAATTGTTATTGCTCTGGACTTAGCTCTACCTGACTTCGAAGATAAAAATTATATTGCCTTTCTTAGCATCAGCACGAATTCCGAAATGCTTCCATCTTTCAAAATTCAGGAAAATAGAATTTTCATTCGGTTAGAACCAAAAATTGATATACAACTGTTTGATTTGCCACCGTGGAAGGTTTTTCATTTAAGTAGCAATTCGTACATACGTCAACAATCACATCATGAAAATTGCGATCCAAGCCTTGGAGAAATCGCAATTGCGTTATGAATGATGTCCATCAATCTACCAAATATTCAGTATTTTTTTTTTTTTAGTTTTTGGTTACCACATGATTACAAATAGAAAAATCTATAAAATGTTAAAGCGCATTGTCTTACTGTTTCAACGAGAACGATTTAGAAATGTTAACGTTACATTATCGATTAAATTTGGTACACACATAATGTAGGTGCAGGCGAATTTAAAATCAGCGTGTGATAAATATTCCATACCGTACAATCTACGAACAAGATTCTATTTACTATCCAGGGGAAGAAGTTTTCGTTCGACAACATCACCTTAGCGATTCTTCTAAAAAATTCTGTAGTAAATTTGCACAAAAGTTCTTAAAGGAACGAATAAAACAGAAAACAGGAAACGTAATTTATCAATGTAAAGCAGTGCTTCTCATACTTTCTTTTCTTATTCAAGGATCTCAGATGTCTGATATCCATGTCCCGCCAATTTAAAAAAATGTTCTACAAACCCAAAATATTCTTTCAGCTTCATCCGATTTTGAGGTAAAAAAGTCCTATACGCAAAAATTGTAGAATTCCATAAAATTGTTAAGCTTGCTTTAAAAAAAATGAGAGGATTGTACATAAGGAACTATTAAAAATTAGATATATCTGTGAAAACTCCGAAACTAGATATTTTAGCTGGATATATGAGTGGAACAGAACAGATTCCGACTAAGCTAAACATTTTTGAGCTTACTAAATGTGTCAAAATTCAATTTTTGTAAGTTTCTCTAATTTGACCGCCAACCCGACCCGAATTTGATTCGTTTTTAATTTTTGTGTCAAATTATTTTTACTTAATTTAATTATTTTTACTCAATTTAACTTTATTTTGAATTTAATATATTCTTCTGAATTATCGAACTTTGTAAATTCTAGAAGTACTTGAAACATTAAAAATAAATTAAATTTTTCTGTACAAAATTCAGAGTTATACAAAGTTTTTTTAGATTTTTCAAACTATCAATTTTCAATGTAATCGACCAATTTGAAAGCTTTGGCCCTCGTAGCAATTTTATATCCAAAATTTGAAATTTTATTTTGGACGAGTTCTTAGAAAAAAAACGGAACGCGCCATAGTATAGAAAACTAGGTGAGCCCAGCCCGCCTTGTTGGCTCTAACTAAGCCTTTTGTGTTGTATTCATTTTTCTCATATCTGTGCAGTAAGTACAATGTATTAGGAGCTATTGGAATGCTCCTACCATTATATTACGCCATACTATCATCTAGTTACAATTTACGTAGTTTGCCACTCGCGATAGTGCTTGATGATCCAAATATAGGTTATGATCAGTAAACCGCTATAACAATTGCACAAATGAACAGAACTTGCCCTAACCTGCCTAAATAATGCCTGCGCATTACTTAATAACATACGCAGGTGTCACTCTCTATTTCAGATGACGTCATTCCGTGTTCAAGAAATTCGCGAAGGAATCTTTGAAAGCCTTCTAAATAATATTGAAAATATTTGACTACTTAGCCGTATAATTTTTATACAAAATTGGTCTCGTCGAAAAGCCCTTTTATTTAAATTATTCTGTACATTAATTAATACAGCCTATATGTCCACCCTGATGGTACATTCTAAATATTGGTGAAAGAATTTTTGAAATCGGATTAGTAGTTTCGGAGATTACCTCTTACATTTAAACTTGCATAGCACTTGTATAGATGATAGCTCATTAGATGAGAGTAGATCAGTTTTTTTTATTCTAAAGAACTAGGAATCAACAATTACCAAACTTTTGGATTTGGGAAGGTGGTGAGGAGAGGGCGGGGGGGTAATTAAGTCCTCGGCAATTTTTTAATTGTCATATCGGTCATTTACCGAAACATTGACTTTCCTTATTACTACTTTCTTACTACTTCCCTTATAAATTAAAAATTAATTCTAAGTGAGCACATAATTTGTGCAAAACTGCTCTACGGCCGAAAAGGCATTTTCGATTCAACGGAAGTTAGTTTAATTAAAAAGTGTTGACCGGCTAACTAAGAAAATCACTCGTAATTATTTTAAACTAAATTGCTACTCATTTTATAATTCTAGTCAACTGTGTTGCGTTGAACAGCAAAGGGTTTAATTCCCCAAACATGTGCCTACTTTTTGTCAACTTTCATGATAAATTGATCGGATTAATTGAATTCTCTTTAGATTTAGGTAGATCTGCAAATGAATCAAAAGCTTTTTAGTCTGAAAATTATCATAGAATGACACCAATGACGAGTATGACATTTTCATGTGTAAAACCAAGGTAAAGATTTCGACAAATTTATAAAACTTTGTGTTTTATAGGCATTTCATCTGAAGATAGTTACACAAGTTTTCGGAGAGCATTAACATTTCGGTAATCAACCGTTTTACCGAAAATCTGTATTGGTCTCAACATGACATGATATACAATTTAACCACATTGAAATTGTGGAAGCCTAATTTAACAAACTGCTATTTGAAATTTCAAATTAAATTAAAGTACGAGTAACATTTTAAAATTACGTACTTAAAACGTACATTTTCAATATCCAATTTCGCAAATTTTCATAAATCTCAGTTAATATAGTTTTTAAATATACGTGGTTTTCGAAATATACGTGGTTTCTGGAGTGATAATCACGTAAAAAATCCCATCATGCTTCCTAAAGTACGATATGCATAAATTTTGTAATTACAGGTACAAAATTGCACAATCCCAAACGTACGAAATATGTATGTATATATTATACATATATAGAAAGCTTGGGATTTCTAAATTGGAATTTCTGGCGTGATGTATGTCCGTATTAAACAATATCATATTTACTATTTTACGCCATCACATGCACATGCAGAAATGCATATGGCACGAAACCACCTGCTAACGAGTACCTGAGCAGTACCAACCGTTATTTATATTTTGAATAAAGTCACTCACCGACTTCCGATAATTTTTAATGCTATATTGAAATATGCCAAAATTGACACTAGCCGTAGTAAATCCTCTACGGAAACATGCCTTAATAAACGGATCTGAAAATGAAATTGTTAAGAAATAATTAATAATTTGAGTGTTCCAAAATTCGATGAAACTCATTTAACATTTTTTTTTTTTGTAAATCAATTTTCCTAAATTTAACCCCAAAACAATCTATCGACTGCACTCGTTTATAGAATAAAGAGAAAATAAAATTATAAATTCAAATTAACATTAAATCACCCACAAATGTAATCAAAATTAAATATTCATTTCTGGCTAAAATACAACAACAAAAATACGAATTTCTATATTTTTTCCAAAAATTCAATTTATAAACAGATTTTTATTTTTCGAAATCAGACAAACTATTTTCTCTCTGCGTACGTCCGTCTGTCTGTATACAGTACATCTAGTTTGTATCTCTACTACAGTTTATTATAGGTTTGGGTACATTTTGGTACAACAACAACACATCTGTATTAAAATTTAAAAACAAACATTTCTAACTCTCTTTTTCCAAAAGAATGGAAATATTTTCTAATTAAAATCATTCAAAATGCAACAACACTATGCCACGGTAAATATAGAACTCTATATAGTATATTGTCCTATCTGTTAATTTTAGATAAAGAACTGGAAAATTATTTTGCCTTGGTTTGTTCAGTTTTTTGTTGGTTTTCTCTCTAGTTACTATACATTTAAAATATTTTCCCAGGAAAAACCAATAAAATGCAAATAATTTAAATATTGTTGTTTTAGTTGTTGGTTCAACATTGGGTGTTATAAAATATTTATCGGTTATTTTTTATTTTTTTCTGTGTGGAAATGATCAGTGTAAATAAATATGAAATGTGGAATGGTCGACTACATATACTACGTATCGACGAGAAACGATAGAAAATTGCTCAATTTGAATAACAGAAACAACAAATATTTATAAATATTGTGTTCAGTATCGAGTCTATACATATCGGAAATAGATAATTTTCTATCAATTTAATTATGAGTGATTGTTGGCAGATATATAAAATTTAAATTAAGCTTTTTCCATCACACAGTGTGGTTTGTTGAAATCGGAAAAACTCAATTGAAAAATTATTAAATATTTATAATCTTATGTATGATTCTATTTTTTATTTTTTTTATGTACCATCTCAAATATTTGAGATAAAAATTCATTTATGACTTTTTACGGTATATAGGGGAGTACGTACATATGCATATATTTTCTAATCTGCATACATACTCTTGTGTGTACAAGTATATTATACAGACAGATTCTCTGTCTGTTTTATAAATGGTAATTTTATGGAAATTCATTTATTGTATTGCTTAACCATGCATTTCAATGTGGAAACTGTCTCAATATTTTTTAAAAACTATAATGTCGTCGTTTTTTTGTCTAATATTTCGAAACGGTATATAAAGCAAAGTCACTACTAGAACAGACGTAGTCTTTTAGAAATATACATAGAGAATCCGAATTAGAATGCATTTTAACTTTTGTTTGATTTGGTTTATTGTTTAGGAATTAGCTTTTGGTATACAGTCTAAGTATTTTCGATTTTCTTTTTTTTTTTTGGTGCACAAATGGACTTTTGTTATGAAATGTTTTTCTTGACAAAATTTCCACGACCATAACTTCTTTCATTAAAATGAAATAAAATAAATGAAAGACAAAACACTTCTTTCTCCACCGAGCATCGCCATCTAGTGTTATCCTTAGACCATTTAGACGATGTTGCTTTAATTTTGGTACGTAAGCGTGAGGAGAGCATTCCAGTTGATATAGATTTCGCTGTGTATCGCAGTGAGACCAGAACTGTGACACGTATTAGCTATATCTATGATATTTCCTTTATTCTTTATTTGGATAATCGCTTGGACTACAAGTATGGAACGTAACGTTGACCAAGTTACCGTCATTCGGGATAAAATTACGGTTCTTTTCATTAAGGTTGTAAATTGTCCCAGCAATATTTAGTGTTATATAAGTTCCAGTTGAAACTAATAGACCAAATTTTATAAGCTTTAATCAAAAAGGCTGTCGGAATGAGTCTTACAAAGGCCTTTTATGGAAATAATTGTGGACAAGAAAGTAACGCTAGAGTTGATAATATTTATATTCTTCCCTCATCATTTGAAGTTCCAAGATGCATTTCTAAACTGGATAAGGACAATATGGCTATAGTTACGGAGTTTGATAGTTCTGGCTTGTTTATTACTTTTACATATAATCCAACATGGGTAGAAATTAAATCAGAACTCCAAAGTTTTTCAAATTCATCGGATTATCCTGAGAGTTTTCAATCTTAAATTGAAAGAATTTTTTAATGATACCACAAAGAAACATATTTTTGTCCATGTGGGGAACTTAACCCTAATTGCGTGTGTATATATGAAAAATGTTCAAAATAATTTTGTGTTGAGACGAATATTTCTATGGATACTTATTCTAAGTACAGACAACGATCACCAAAATCCATAAAAAATGTTCCTAGGGCACGATCAACCATTCCGATTGATAACCATTTTACAGTTTCGTATAACTCATTTTTAACTGGCAAATTAGATTCGATTTTTTTATTGATACCAATATTTATTGCCTTGGAAACAACTTAAATTACACATTAATAATCCCGCAGTCAATTTCTGTGAAATTCTTAATTATCACCAACTTTCAGTAGCACCAAACATACATATTTTAACGAATATGCCTAATGTTAAACACTAACACATTATTATCGTCGTTAGTCTAGTATAGGTGGATAATACCGTAGTTAGATATGTACTTAGAGTGGTAAAGATCGACGATGCGATCCTTACCAAGGCAATGTAATTTTTACTACGGATATTTATTTAAATCGACGACCGAGGTTGATGCGATAAGTCGCAAATGCAGAATGACCATTATTCAGCAAAACATATCAAAGTTCGATAAGCAAGGCATACATATACAAGAACAAATATAGGAGAAATTGAAGAAAAACGTGGAGGGAGAGAGAGAGTGCAATTAATGAATGCGGAAATTGCAATGATTAGGTCATAGATTTCTCTTGAATAAACATACGCATACTTGGATAATTTTAATGCAACAACGCAATATGGAAAGCAGTGTAAGATCAGTTTTAAATTCAACCAGTGATAATAAAGTGAAATAGTGAACTACTGAAATAGTAAGCTTTAAGGGAACCAGTCACATTGTAAAGAGCTAAAAAATGCTGGAAACAAATGTTGTGTAATTTATTGCTCGATCTCTATAAATATAAAAGAAAGGTGTTGGTTCGTAAGCGATAAACTCAAGAACTACTGCATCGATGTTGATAAAAATTTGATTGATTGATTGATTGATTTAGTGTGTACGACCAAGCCTAAGGCAAGTTTCCCGGATACGCCGGGTCCACCGTACACCCTCTTACGAATAACAAAATCGAGGGAAAGGAAAGGTATGTTAGTAGCAGAGACTCAACCCGGTTCCAGACACCATGGCGGTTGATAGTTAGTAAATAAGACAACACAAGACAACACAATTTCTAAACTACATGATTGTTAACTGCTTGTTGTTCCTGGAGCGTTGAGTCCGGCTATACCTTTGTTACTGAAAATTAGGATTAAATTTAATCCCTTTAAGAATGATTAATTCTGGAGCAATCTTAAATTCTGAAACAAATTAAATTATTCATCAGTATATTTAAAATAAACCCCTCTAAACACCTAAGATTTTATTAATTTAAGTATACTTAAAATTACATCCGCATCAATCCTAGCCTAGGCCACTTAAATAATTCAATAAATAATTTAAAAAATCCTCTAGTTGGCACCCCTACAAATTTTAACAATTAATTAATTTCATCAGCTTACAAAATTAACACAATTTTTAATTTCAGCTTCTTCACTCCTTGTTGATCCTGGAAGGTTGATTTAAGCTGGAATTTAATTCTGAAACACGGGATTAATTTAATCCCCAATAATTACTAATTCTGAAACTATAATCTATACTTGAAATTAGCTTCTTTATTAGAAAGGATTAATTTTAATCCCTCTAATAATGATTAATTCTGGAACTGAGTTATATTCTGAAAATTAACTTATTAATCAGTGAACTAAAAAAGGAACTCCTTTAGATACTATTCACATATTAACAAAAATAACTGATAAACAAAATCAATAGGGTGCCAGTCCTTCCCGGAATCCCAATTTCACCAATCCAATCCAAAAAACTACAGTTTAACTCAAAACTACTATTATAAATGAACCATTTTCGTGAACCTGCCACTTAAAGTATAGAAGTTTCATCTGTGATGACTTTTCTGGAATGAATTACAATTAATATCACCAGTACCCAAAATTAAAGTTATAAGAACTAATTAGTTTCTAAAGTATGAATTCAGTTTAGGAATTCCATGCAGTTCAGTAAAATTAACTACCCCGTATTAAAAATAATCATGCTTAAATAAACAAAAAAATTTTTATATATGAACAGTGAAATCTCGAAACAGCGCAGCCAAAGGAACCGGAGAAATGTATTTAATTATTTAATTTAGTTGTGTATTTACATCTGCAAAGTTTTATTATTTTATTTCCTTATTAACCATATATTTTCACATAAACACTTATCACTTTGGCGAATATAATTTCCTTGCGAAATTACAATTTCCTTAAATCAGTATTCACTATAACGAGACCTCACTGTATTACATACGATAGTTTCTGGTTCAACTCAAATTTACTCGATAATACAAAGTAAACAAATCCCATTAGAATCGAACACAAGAAACTTTTAATTCTAATTAAATTTCCAATTCAACTCAAAATTACTCGATTATACGTAGTATAAGAATCTTATTTGAATTGAATACATGAAAATTTTGCGTTGTGTAGTTCACTGTATATAAAGAGCACTATCTGCATCGATGTTGATAAAAATTTAGATATATATTCTACGGGTCGTGAGGAGTATTTTTGTAAAGTTTGGGCAAGATCGGTCTACCGGAAGTAGCAGCTTCTAAAAGAGGTTTCAAAATTTTTTAAACACATGAACAAACTATTTTGTATACAGTATTTCATTGAACATTACCTATTACCTCATAGATGGACGTTTTCGGAATAGCACCAGCAAATAATTTAGATGAAATTAAGAAATAACAAATATGAAGATACGTCAGCAGCAATGAAGCAGTATGGCGCATATTAAGTTTTCCAATTCATGAGAGATATCCCACAGTAGTACATTTGGCTGTTCATTTGGAAAATGAAGAACGAGTATATTTTACAACAGAAAATGTTACCGAACGAGCAGCACAGCCACCGGAGACAACATTAACTGCTTTTTTGGAACACCTCCCGAAAACAATTTGAACGTCGCAAAATGGGACAAGTAGTACTTGGATATCTAAATATTTTTTCAAGCGATGCATTAGGCAGAATATACACAGTGCAACCAAATAATGCGAAATGCTACTATTTGCGTTTGATTTTGATAAATGTTCGTGGTCCAACATCGTTTCAGCATTTGAGAACCGTAAATAATGTATTGTGCGAATCATTTCGCGAAGCATGCCAACGTTTAGATTTACTTGAGAATGGTGAACATTGGGATAATTCATTAGCAGATGCAACACTTACTGCTTCCACCAATCAAATTCGAATAATATTCTCAATAATACTTTCAATATGCTTTCCTTCAAATCCCTTAGCATTGTGGACAAAGAATAAAGATTCGATGACAGAAGATATATTACATCAAGCTCGCCAAACAAATACAAATCCAGATTTGCATTATACTGCGGACATGTATAACCAAACATTAATTTTAATTCACATAGAGGATATTTGTTTAGTGATTGTAAATAAAGTGTTGAGTCTATTAGGAATGACATCACAATATAACGGGAATACAACGGGAAAAGAACTACAACACTGATGCATTAAATACTTTTGTTCAGCATAACATATCGGTCATGAATCAACAGCAAAAATATGTTTACAATACTATTATTCAATCAGTTAATGCAGACAATGGTGGATTATATTTTCTGGATGCTCCCGGAGGTACGAGCAAAACCTTCTTAATTCGTTAATTTTAGCTTCCATACGAAAAGACAACTTTATTGCATTGGCCATTGCCTCCTCTGTAATTGCACCCACTTTGTTAGATGGTGGAAGAACGGTACATTCAGCACTGAAGTTACGTTTAAATATGCACCTAACAAAAACACCAACAAGCAATATTTCCAAAACTTCCAGAATGGTAAAGGTACTTCAACAATGCAAGGTTGTCGTATGGGATAAATGTACAATGGCTCACAAAAAGTCGTTAGAAGCTTTGGATAGAACATTGAAAAATTTACGCAGCAACCAACAACCATTTGGGGGTGCTTTTATATTATTGGTAGGTGATTTCAGACAAACATTACCAATCATCACAAGATTAACAACAGCAGATGAATTAAATGTGTGTTTGAAAGCATCGTATTTGTGGCAAAATTTTATAAAATTATCGCTTTCAGAAAACATGCGCGTGCGATTACAAAATGACTCATCAGGCCTTTTATTTTCTAAACAATTATTGGATGTTGGAAATGAAAAACAAAAAATTGAAGCAGACAATACAACAGGATTGATAACATTTCCCTCGGATTAAAAATCAATCAAAGACAATTTAATTTCCAGCGTATATCCTGATATTGCAAACAATTATACAAATCAAGAATGGTTAAGCGATCGCGCAATATTACCGCCAAAAATAAAGATGTCACTGAAATTAACATTGACATTCAAAACACAATTGCAGGCCAAATAAAAACATACAAATCGTTTGATAGCGTTATGGATCCAGGAGAAGTTGATAATTACCCAATTGAATTTTTGAATTCACTAGACTTGCCTGGAACTCCACATCACATTTTACAATTAAAAATTGGTGCGCCAATAATTCTATTACGCAGTTTAAACCAACCACGCCTTTGTAATGGGATAAGATTGGTTGTAAAATAATTACTCAACAATATCATTGAGGCCACCGTATTAATTGGCAAATACAAAGGTGAAAACATATTAATTCCACTTATACCAATTATACCATCAGATATGCCATTTGAGTTTAAATGCATCCAATTTCCAGTATGCCTGGCATTTGCTATGTCGATTAATAAATCTCAAGGTCAGTCGGTGAAAGTATGTGGTTTAAATTTGCAACCGCTATGTTTTGCACACGGACAACTCTACGTTAGATGCTCGCATATTGGAAAACCAACATCATTATTCGTTTTCGCAGAAGACGGCAAAACAAAAAATATCGTTTATTAGAAAGCATTACAATAATCAAGTAAACATAAAAACAAATGTATTCTTTATTTAATTGTGCACGGATTCCAAAAAGAAACAAAGATCTCAAAATAAATACGTAATATGATAGGGCCAGCAACGCAGGCCGGGTTCTGCTAGTTGTTAATAAACTAATCGAGTGTTTTATTGCAAAATCCAACACGAATCCTGAAAAGAGCCCGAAATTCGTACCAATATGTTCATCAGTAATAGGGTAGTGGTAACATTATTTGAGCTTTAATTGAAAAAATCAAAATAATATAAAAGTATTATGTAATCTTAAACAGGAAATACAGCAGACCCTTCTATATGGTATGACATAGTATTAAGCTTTCTCACTTTTGTCGAGATGGATGTCGTTAAATTTCCGTAACTTTCAAAGGAAAAAAAGGAATTTTTGACCTTGATTTACGTGTTATGTATCATATTTGCTGGTTCACGATTTAATGAAATTCAATTTGCCATTTGGTGGCAAAATAAAGGTGTTAGTTGGCGATTCTCGATCGGTATTACCGGTAGTCCGACGAGGAAATCGGGGATCGATTGTTAACGCAGCAATTTAAAAAATCATTTTTAAAGCGGCAGTACATGGTGTTAAAGTTAAACAGAAACATGAGAGTGATCAGATCACTTATACTGATTCAGTCAATGATTATTATATGTTGGTAATCTCGAATGTGTTATTGTTGAATGGATTCGCTAAAAATGTCCCATCTATATATATCAGAGCACTTAAGAACAGATATTCTCAGAGATTCATTTACATTAGATGTCACCTCCTCAATATCACAACAAGCAATTTTCCTAAAACTGAAGAAGCCAGAGAAATAAATGGAAAGTGCTTGAAAATTTAGTTTCTTAAAAAATATCCTAATCTTCAATTGATTCAGTTAAGAATGATGACGAAAACTATGAAAGTAAAGTTTCCGGTTAAATATTTGATTTATTTATGTATATTCTTCTGGCTTAGCACACACAACCTAAATTTCAAAAAAGGTTCTCCTAAAAAGGGTCGTAAGAAACTTGTTAATTAAAAACAGTCTACGTAATAGAACTAGAATAGAGGTAAAAGATTTTAGTGCGAACTGTTTTAAGGCAGAGGTAATCAGTGCGGCACAAATTACCCAGCTATTTATCATCATTTTCTGTCGAAATTGTTGCAATTGTAGCAAAAAACTGAGCTGTTTGCGAGACACATCGAAGAAACGTTTCAACCGTTATACCCAGGCTGATGAAAATTTCAATCCAATAGACAGATCGAAAGAACTTGAAATAAAACTGTTATAGTGCTACATGAGCTAAAAGAGAAAATTAAAAATCTAAACATGAGCAATTTTTTAGATATTACTTAATGACTGGACAATTCATTAATGAAAATCAAAGCTGTGTTTGTTCTAAGATACGTTCTAAGGCAGTGGAATGTGACAGAGGTAATCATGATCGTCAGCCAAACCAAGAAAGTAATTCAGGCCCATATGCATACTTACAACCATATCGAACATATTTCAAAAACCACTTTTGAAGAGAATGATAGAAGACAGAAATCTTATTCCTGTCCACCAGTTTGGTTTCCGAGCAAATCACTCGGCTGTAGACCAAGGTCATAGCATAGCACAACCATATCGAACATATTTCAAAAACCACTTTTGAAGAGAATGATAGAAGACAGAAATCTTATTCCTGTCCACCAGTTTGGTTTCCGAGCAAATCACTCGGCTGTAGACCAAGGTCATAGCATTACATATACAGGTTTTATACTTCAAACTGAAACTTTTACACTTCAAATTAGATTTTTTATTATTATGAGCCAATATATTTATCAATTAAACAAATTTTAACGCTTTTGAAAATGAACCCGAATAGGGTTCGAAAGCTAAAGCTTTAATTAGTTAAAAAGAAATAAAATAGAGCCCTCCCCTAAACCAAATAAAAATTTGTTTAAATTTTACACTTTAAATTGAACCTTCTACACTTCAAATTAAACTTTTTACATTTCAAATTGAGCCTTTTTAGTGAAATTTGGCATCTGCGATGGAAATTCGATTATAAAATGATTTTTGGATAAAGTTCTGGAATATGGCCAAGTAGGATGGAATTTAGCTATTCCTCAACCGATTATTATGAAATTTGACATGTGCGTTGGAAATGTGATTCTAAAATTATTTAAATATGAAATTCAGGAATATGGTCAATAAGACCGATAATAATGCATTTTGACATTTCCAGGAAACAGAAGGAAATGTGACCAAAAAAATATTTGTGGATGAAGTTGTGAGAAATATGTCAAAATAGCTTCAAAATTGTTGTCTGTTGAGGTTTATTTGAGGCATCGTATAAATGAATTTTCAAGTTTGGTTAGAAACTTTTCTCGCTAATCCTTCACTTTAAACTTTGGGTTATGTTTTTTGACATAGAGTATTTGCTTTCAGAGCGGTATGTTTGGCCCTATGTAAAAAATATAGTGTGTGGCGTCCAAGCGCTGCAGAATTTAATATACTAACGGCGGTGTAGTGTCTCGGAATTAGGAATATCATTTTAGAATTTTATTTCCATCGCAAATTTCGAATATCATAATCGCTTAAGGAATAGCCAAGTTCCATCCTACTTGGCCATATTCCAAAACCTCATCTAAAAATTATTTTAAAACTTTCATCGCGGATGTCGAATTTAACTAACATCGGTTAAGAAGTTCCGTCTCAATTGGCTATATTCCAGTACTTCGGTTAAGAAATAGGCAAGTTCCAGCATACTTGGCAATATTCCTGAACTTGTATCGCCCATATCAAATTCTACTAAAATTGGTAAAGAAACATGTCAGTTCCATCCTAATTGGCCGTATTGCACAATTTTATCTAAAATTAATTTTCGGATCCCATCACTGTGGATATAATGAATTTCAGCATAATCCATAATGCCATCATACTTGGCTATATTCAAGAACTGGCAAAATCGATCATATTTTGCCATAATCCAGAATTTTGTCCAAACATCATTTTAGAATTCCATTGCCATCGCGGATGTTAAATTTCACAAAAAATCCGTTAAGAAATCGGTAAGTTTCATCCTAATTGGCCATACATAATTTGCTAAAGATTCAATTTGAAGTGTAAAACCAGTTTTATAGAACATACACTAGAAACGAAAAAGATAATATGTTCAAGCATTTTTCTGGATGCAGCGCAAGCATTTGATCGATCTTAGCAGAAAGGGTTAGTAAAAGCTAATGCGGGACCTTCCCAAACAATATTACATTCGTTAGCCAAAAAAATTGCTCAACAACATTATTTCAACGTTCTAAATATGTTCGATTATGCTGGAAATAGAATTCTGCACGCATCGAAAATAGAATACACTATTTTAAAAGTATTCTGCAAACCAAGGAGAATTCTGCATATTATCTCTTGCTGGAAACACATATAAATAATACAAAAAATTATCTCAGTTTTAGTTTCATTGCGTATTTCAATTTCAAGTGATTTAGATCGCTTAGTAATTTGTATTTGTGCTTCCAGTGAATTAAATATTTGTGAATTATAATATTTGTTTTAATATGAGTAATAAAGTTAAATCCAGTGTTTGTTGTGTAGTGACAAAGTGTGAGTCGTCTCGGAGAAATTCAAATTTAAAATTTTTTAGATTTCCCAAAAATATTAAGCAAGCTAAAGAATGGTTGGCCGCTTGCAAAATCCAACCAACTATACTGCTACTTGATAATCTTGGCAAAAAACTAACCTGTGGCCGCCATTTTGACCCAATTTATATCGGAAAAAATCGACTACTGAAGAGAGCAATTTCGCCTCTTAATTTACCTTTCGAGGAAAGTCAATCTTCCTCAGCAGTAGCTGTCAAATATATGTAGAAACATAAAAACTTACAAGTCAATGACAAATTATGTACAATTCTAATATTGATGTCGATATAGGCCTTACGGAATTGACAAATTAACCTGAACCAGTTAGTCACAATATTCTCCATTCTGACAGTTTGACATGCAGTTAAATAATAGATTGTTATTAGAGACAAAAAATTTGAAAAAAATTTTAAAAGATAAAACATCCAAAATTAAGATGATAACCTTAAAAATTTTTATTTATCAGAGAACAGCTCGAAATTTATCAACCAAGAAGACAAAATCTTGGTGTGATCGACTGAACGAGCGAACAGATATTGATCATACACCAAAATACTTCGTTGAAATGATGGTAGCTCCTGATAATAAAACGACTTACACACCATTACAGAAAGAATTTTGGATTGGTGGCGACCAATAAAAAATTTGAAGTCTGGCACCAATTCTATTCTAATTAAAGTGCTAAAAGCATCGGTAAAAAACTTAAATGCCCAGGAAAGATTCGTGACATTAATTTTTGTTGAAATAAAAATAAGGCAAAGTTTATCATATAATCAAACTCATTCCATCGAAATGGAAGTTTGTTTTAAATTATTACGCTGCCAAAACTAACATTTTGGGCTCCGAATTAAAAAAACTGATTTATCAAAATCTAGAGATTTGCGCTACCGTTCGTTTAAGTGTGTCAGCGGTTATTTATGATCAAGGCAGTTTTAATCGCAAATGTTTCAATAGTTTAAATGTCACTAAAGAGACTCCGTATTTTTTCTAGGACGATCAAAAAATGTACGCCATGTATGATATCTGCCATTTAGTGAAATCGTTAAGAAACAATTTATTTAATGGAACCAAATTTCTATGTCCGATAGTATACTATTAGTTGGAGCGTTGTACAACAACTATACACTTGGGAGAAAAATTCTACAACCAAATTATGCCCAAAACTTACGTCAAAGCACATTTATCCGAATAATTTTGAAAAAATGAGAATGATTCTTTCAACCAAAAAAAACGAATTTTAAGTTTTATGATCTCGGTACTTATAAAGAAACATTGCCAATGGTTGACCAATAGTATTAAAAATCCAACCACAGTTGCTCGCCATTCTCGATTGAGAA
The DNA here is from genome assembly GCA_963556165.1 of Tipula helvola. Lineage (NCBI taxonomy): Eukaryota > Metazoa > Arthropoda > Insecta > Diptera > Tipulidae > Tipula > Tipula helvola. Next base: position 279,682,931 of record OY744483.1, read on the forward strand.
TATTGGAACAATAATATTTAACGAGCAGTCCTAACATATTAAAATGTATCTGCAGTGCTTCTCAAACTTTTTCATACTGCGGCCCTCGAAATCGAAAAAAATAAAACCCAGGGCTCCCAACAATTTTATTCAATAATAATGAATTTACAGTTAACCATTTTGGGCATTCTTGTTCAAGGATCTCAGATGTCTCATATCCGTGTCCCGCCAATTAAAAAAATAAAAAAATGTTCTACCAACCCAAAATATTCTTTCAGCTTTATCCAATTTACAGGTAAAAAATCCTTATACGTAAAAATTGTAGAGCTCCAGAATGTAAAAACTATGGAACTAAATATTTTAGCTGGACATGAGCAGAACAGTTTCCGAAATGACTAAACTTAAGTTAAAGCAAAACATTTTTGAGCTTATGATTATTCTAAATTTGTCAAAATTCATTTTTGCAAGTTTTTCTAATTTGACCGGAACCCGACCCAAATTTGATTCGTTTTTAATTTTTGTGCCAAATTATTTTTCTTAGGTATTTAAAACCAAATTTGGATTTAAGATATTCTTCTGAAAATTCGGAGTTATCCAAAGTTTTTTTTTTCAAAAACCAATTTTCAACGTTATCAACCAATTTGAAAGTCTGGGCCCTCTTAACAAGTTTATATCTAAAATTCGAAATTTTATTTATGACGAGTTCTTCAAAAAAAATGATAGCTCAGTAGATAAGAGTAGATCAGTTTTTTTGGTCCCAAATACCTACGGAATAGAAAATTACCAAACTTTTGATTTGTGGGGGCGGGTTGATGATTAAGTTCCTGGCGTAATTTATCGAAAAATTGACCTTTCTAGAAAAAAAATTAAAGAATATTCCTACTTCCCTTATAAACTCTAAGTACGAGCACATAATTTGCCAGAATTGAAACCTCAATTGTTTCATTGTTTATATTAGTAATTTGGCACACAAACTTTGGTTCTTAATTTTTAGAAAACTGACTTACCACATTATTTTATTGAGGTCTGCATACGCTAGAAATAAAAATAAACGTTTAATTTAAATTGTATATAGTCGTTGTGAGTCTTAAACAAATCTTATCAATAGTTATGGTTACATACTGTTCTAAGGAAAAAATTTAGATTTTGTGCAAAAGTGCCCTCCTGCCGAAAAGGCACTTTGGATTCCACGGAAGTTAGTTTTATAGTTAAAAAGTGTTGCCGGACTAACTAAAAATTATCACATTTACTAAATACGTACATATTCAATATCCAATTTCTCAAATTTTCATAGACCTAAGTTCCTATAGTTTTTAGTTTAAATTAAGTTCCAAAATTACCGAGAATTTACTTCAGATATCGACCTCTGGTTTAAAAATGTTGTTACTTCATAAAGGGACTCAATTTTAACCATGATTTTTTTGTCCCGCAGATCAAGGTTTGCGATCTGAAATTTCTGTTCATGATCATTGTAGAATAAGAACTTACCTATCAAAATCCCCATGATTGTGGAATTGATATACACATCACATATCTTACAAAAACCATTAACAGCACAGAAAAAACCGTAGTGGTCATTGATCTTAGGCAGATTCTGATATTTGTGTACGAGGAAGTTGTGTGGTTTATTAAAGATATTAAGGCGATCATCTAAAGCTCCCTGGCAACAGCTCGACGGCTCCCTAGGGGACTGCGGCCCACAGTTTGAGAAGAACTGCACTAGAGAATATACGGTGCTGGGAAAAAAAAATTGGGCAAACATATTTTATTACAAATTGGAGTCTTTTTTGCTAAAATTACAAAATTTTGAAAGCAATTGACTTAATGTTTTATTTTAAATACGCTTGTATGACCTAATTTAAAAAAAATGTACCTGCAATTTAGGGGGCAACATCGATAAATTCCTAAAATATTCAAATCATCCCATTTGACACTTAAGGGCGTGGATGTAATGGAATAAAATAAATACTTTTTTTTTTTTTGTTGGTTTGTGGAAATTCTATCTTCAATATTAATATTTTGTTCAACCGCCTTTTGCCTCTATTACGGCGGTACAACCCAACAATTGATGTGCAAAAAAATTGGTCAAACAATTAATTCATTTTACGCTTCCCGTTCTTGGCCGTAATTAGGGTGCAGATGTTTTATTGCCTGCAGATATTTTATTGAGTATAAATAGTGCATATTTTGTAAGATTAAGTTATTCTGTAGGTGATCCTAGTCAAATAAAGAATAAAGTGCAATTTTAGTTAAAAAAATTGGAAAAGTTAGTGAACAGTGTAAAAGCAATGTGTTGATTTTGGCGCGGGAAAATTTAACCCCGCTTGAAATAGCAGAAAGATTAAACATTCCTAAAAGTACTGTCGCGTGGAATATTTAAAAAAATGCGAGAGATGGGCAGTACACAAAGAAAGAAAGGCTCTGGAAGGTCCAGAAAGATAACGCCAGTGGAAGATCATTTTTTTAATGTTACAATGTCGTCGGAACCGTTTTAAAATTTTATCGGACATAAAAGGGGATCTTCAGCGAGCAACGGGAAAACAAATTTCAGCCAGCTTAGTGAGAAAAAGACTTGTTAAAGCTGGTTTGAGAGCTCTTAAACCAGTCCAGAAGCCTGAGTTCACATTACGAGTGAAAAAAAAAAACATTTGCTATGGGCCCAGGGGCATGTTTCTTGAACTCAAGAGATGTGGAATGATGTGATTTTCTCCGATGAATCAAAATTCAAGCTGCATGTTGGAGATATAAAAATTCTCGTAAGGAGAGAGTCTCACGAGAGGCTTAGCAAAAAATGTCTTTTAAGACTTCCATCGAAAAATGATAGAGTTATGGTCTGGGCATGGTTTTCTAGAAATGAAACCGGTCGATTGTGCTTCCTTAGTTCCAAAATTATAGCAGCTGTTTATCTGCAGGTCCTACATAACGAATTTGGGCCTTCTTTGTTAAAGCTTTTTGGCGAGACTTGCAGATTTATTTTTCAACAGGACAGTGCTCCGTGCCATACCGCCAAAGTTGTGAGTTATTAATTTTGAATTGTAGATAGAAAAATTGGAATTCAGATAAACATAAATAATTTGTTTAAAATTCGTTTTTTTTTTCTTATCTCTTCATTTAAAGGTAAAAAAGTACTTCGAAGAAAAAAATATCGATGTGTTGAGCTGGCTCCCGTACAGTCCAGACTTAAATTCCATAGAAAATATTTGGTCTATAATGAAGCTAGAAAGAGCAAGATAGCGCTCAGAATCAATTCAAGCTTTAAAAAGTTTGTTGATGACGATTTGGGAATCGATACCTTCTACGACTTTGAAAAATTTATCAAATTCAATGAATCAGAGGTGCATCGCTGTAATAAAAGCAAATAGCGGTTTAACAAAATATTAATATTAAAGATAAAATTTCTATGAATCAGTAAAAAACAAAAAAAAATTAAAAAATAAGTGTTTAATTTATTCCATTACTTTAGCTTCAATTAACGTATTTTGAATATTTTGGCATTTTTCGGGTTTCCTCCCTAAATTGTAGGTACAAACTAAGCCAATTGCTTTCAAAAGTTTTGTAATTTTAGCAAAAAAAGACTCCAATTTTTAATAAAATATGTTTGTCCAATTTTTTTTCCCATCACTGTATTTGTAAACGTGATGATTACTTTACGGATACTTTTAAGTTTTTCAATTTCCGTAGCAAGTGGGGAACGATCATATTCAAAACTGAAAGTAATCAAAAACTATTTGAGATCAAGTATATCTCAGGAAAGGTTGGTTGGATTATCGAGTATAGTAATTGAAAAAGATATTGGTGACAAAATCGATTTGAATCAAATGATTGATGAATTTTCTATTTTAAAGGCAAGAAAAGCTAAATTTTTTGTACCTGAATTATACAAGTATATTATTTATTATTAAATAAATTATTGAATTGTTGAACAATATTTAGCTACTCGCTTTGTTTTTCTGTTTGTTTTTGCTTTTAAATTTAATAACTTTTCTCACACCATTAATGCTTGAAAGTCTCTCTGGTAATTTAAGTAATTTTTATTTAACATTTAATTTAAAAAAAGAGCGATTAAGAAGAACTTGCATAGGGCGCAAAGTGTTCTAGAGACGGCACTGAATATACCTCTAGAAATTCTTGTGTGGCTTAATTTTGATTTTGAACTTTGTGTACGTAGTTTACATATTTATAAAATGATATAATGAGTAACAATTTAACAAAATTATTCGTATAAAAATAAATATTTTAAAATGCTTCTAAATGTAATCTAAAATTCTACATAATGATAGGCTCTTCCGTGTAAGATACGAAGAATGCTCAGATCTGAAGAAAATTTCAGCAGGAGGCTCCATGCTGTACCTCCTGCATACTCGAGATTTAACCATAGCACACTTATGCTGATATACTGCAATTTTGTTAGTAGGGAACATTGTAGTAGAAGCTACAAATTAACTTCAAACATCGATCAGTTTACAGACAGCAACTGGATGAAAAAAAGGAGAACAAACTTAACGAAACCAATTCTGTACATGTCAATTTTACTAATAAAAGCAATTCTAAAAGACTCAAAATCATAATCAACACTAAACAGGATGCGAAATATCTAGGAGTGAAGCTAGTTGCCAAGTTAAGATGGAGAGAACATGTCAGAAAGAAAACGAGGGGCTGAACATGGATTGTAGTGTGCGACGAAAGTAATGCCAAATAATATTATTAGGTGTTTCTTATGTTCACAATCAAGAAATATGATTTATGAAGATGCTACGTCTACGCCTATTTGAGTTTCGCTTACTTATCCTTAGCTGTTATAAATTCCCTTTCCATCTAATGAAAATAAAAATACTCAAACTTTCACATTAGCAAGCCTTCTTTTTATTGTATATACACCGACATAATATGTTTACAAATTTTCATTAACTTTATAGTTATATAAGGGAAATTAGAAAACACTAAATAAAACCACAATAAAAACTGTTCGCCGATTTGGCACGCAACTTATTCATTGAACAATCAAAATAGAAAAAAAACTAAAAATTACAAGTATTTAATTGAACGAAAGCTTTTGTGTTGTTATTTCATTTTCTGTATAGGAAATTCTTACAATAATAAAAACCAAGAACTAGACACAATAACACTGTTGTAAGTTAGTTAACAAAAAAAAAGGAAACAATAAAAGAAAGAATTAAAGGTAATTATTAATTATATAGAAAAGGTATAAGAACAAGAATTACAGTAATTTTATTTTTATTACATTTAATTTCACCATTCTTACCTTTTCTAATACGAGAATAAACACCACACATTTTCCCAATGACTTATTTTAGGTTTATCGGTCGTTTGATTTCAAAAAATTGTTATTGTCTGTGTGGGTGGTTTTTACATTCATATACATATATGTGTACGTCGTACCAATAGTCTCCATATTTGGTTGAGTGGAAATTATATAGGCATTAATTCTCTATGCCTATACTATATAACTTTAATCAATACCATGCACAACTATACATAAACGAACAGAATTGAACTTTTTCAAGTGTGCTGTATTGGTTTAGGCACAATCTTTGATGTTTTGTGTAAGATAGTAAAACAAACAAAAGTATCTTTTCAATGCCATTATTTTTCAAAATTGTTTTTCACCCATTTCAAAATTTATTTCCCTTTCGTTCAAGAACGCCGCCGCCATCGAGGCATGAGATAAAAATTATTTTCATTTGTTTTTCTTTTATTTCTAGTATTTTCAATAAAAAGCCGATTGAGCTTTTTCCCCCCTCACCCTTCACGTGTAATATTATGCTTAGCCCCAAACTGTATGTTTACATTTTGGTTATACGGATAAGTATATTCTAGGTTGCCTTCTTTATATTTTTTTTTCGTTTTTAGTTCCTATGTCGTCTTCTCTTAAAGCAGAGCACACAACACATTACAGCTGGAATTATGCCAAACGAAGAGTTCCTTAATATTATTTTTTTTTTTTTTTTGTGTTGTATGCTCATTGTTTATTATATTGCAGTTGAATTGTTAAAACAAAACAAACAAAAATGTTAAAAGTTTTAACGACAAACTATACCATCGTGGAAATTTTTGATAACAAAATATAATTTAATAGTTGGGCATGATGATAGAGACACTATTGGAAAATTTTAAGTATACATTACGGAAATGAATAATTGGAGGTTTTATCAAGCTGAAGTGAGTTTGAAATAATGCAGTGAAAATTGGCTGAAATGCACTAAAGATTTTGGTCAAATCTTTTTGTTTGGTTCGATTAATAAATCGATGCAGGATTTTACATTTATATCATCTGAGGTTTTACTTAAAGATATGTTTGTAAAATGTCGTATCTTATCTTAAAGTGGGGCAGTAATCCAAATAAAACTCGACAAATTATTGTGTTGTATTTTGAAAAATTAGCAAATTTGTAAAATGATTTTTTCGAACTTGTTCAAATACGAGTTTTTATAATTTGATAATAAAAAATCCGCTAACCTCATAAAATTAGTAAACCAAACATTAATTAAAAAGTTCGCTTACAAAAAATTACAAACCTATTTACATATATTGCTACATTATCTTTGGGGAACGTTTGGACAACATAGTCCAGTCATTATGTCCAAAAAAGGCAAAGAAATGCAAATGAACTGATTTTTATAAATTGTGTAGTGGCTTAGAAAAGCTTAACCCGGAATTTTCGACCAAGATTTTCTACTTGCAATTCTCCGCTATCTTGAAAAATGTGGTAAATTTTATTTTGTTGCGATAACTTGGCTCTCCATCACGGTATGAATATTACGATTAGATACTTGTCTGTTACTTTGTTGTAACGCGCCATCAAGTTGGTAAGTTCTCGCGCGGTTATATAGATATGTTGTAACTGATTTATGGTTCTAGGAAAAATTATTAGTACAATATAAATAAATAAAACAGCTAAATTATGAACCACACATGGCGATGAATTTAGGTCCGTTTTTAATAATTATATTTTTCTTCGTTTCGATGGGCCTGGTTCACAGTGTTTCGGTTCGAAATACTCATCTAGTTCAGGATATCGACTTTAGCGATGTTGTTGCATGTTTGCCCACTGCAATTTAAGCAAATTAATGAAACAAGCAATCCCTACTTTTCTGCACCCACATGCACGATATGAGCTTTAAAAGCTCTGGTGGCGCGGGTTCAGCTGTGCTCATAACCGGTTCCAGTCCATGATTTTTTTGTTGCCAACCCCATTCCTGAGGATCCTTATAAAATCCGAGCCACGTTTGCATCTGGTGATACGTACGGAACATTGCGCTTTTTGTTGGTGGGAGTACTAAGAGGTGATTCAAATTATTTTTAGTCACTGATTTAGCAAAGCGGTGGAATCCTAAAACATTTAAGAAATTTCCTGCTTGTTACCGCCATATAGAGCGATGAGGCATTGTTCTCCTATGGAAATCAGAACCGATGACTCTTCGTACGCTTTTCGTGAATTTTCTTAAGTTTTGATTTGCCAATATTAAAAAATTACGATGTGGTAGCGCAACCGCTAAAACCATGAATGAAAAGTATGTTATAGAGAACGGACTAATCATGCTTTATACTAGCCGAAGAATAGAGTTTTGCGGATGTATTTCCTTTTGCTGGTTTTCGGAAGTATATGTTTGTGATGTCCTGCGCGACTCCACTGATTGGTTTTAGAAGGTCGATTCATTCGCCAACGATTTCAACAGTGTCAGCCATAAATCGAAGCTTTGTCTTGTTTCTGATCCCGTTGTATGCAGATTAATAATATCAATAAATCATTAACGTTAATATTAAAGTTTGTGTATTAGTTTATTTCGCTTGAGTCAACCAAAACATTGGCGCAGTTGATATAGAATCATTTTTCTATCGAGTTAATTAAAACTAATTATCGTAGTTATCATGTAACAAGATAATATTAATTCGCGCTCATAAATTTAATCAATTGTTGGATGGTCAACAAGGACAGAGAAAACAAAAATTTTTAAAACGGAAAGTGTAAAACCACCTGTTTCACCTCAACTACCGCAAGTATTTTTTTAACAAGCACAATCGTCAGGTGCTACTCTAGTTAACGGGAATCCTACAGTTGTACCGAAGGTGATAAAAAACATAATATCCATGACAACCAGTAGTATTGAACCATTCGATATCTTTAAACCGGAAATATGGGCGAGTTATTATGCACGTTTTGATTTATACTTGCAAGCCAATGCAAGCCAATCACAGTTTGCCTAAGGAGGTAAGTACTCTTACCCTAGAAGAAATTAAAGATACTCTAAACAATTATTTTTCTCCCAAACCATCTGAAATTGCGGCGTTCTTCAAATTTTTTAAACGGGACCAATTACTAGACGAACTGTTTGCCAGTTTGTGGCCTTCGAGATAAAGGACTGCAACGAAACCTCCTAGCCGAGGTAGGGCTGAAAAAGAAGCAGCAACAAAAAATCCCCATGATATTCGCCATCCGGAAAAAGTTCAGCAAATTTCGAGACCGCCTTTCCTACAAAAACAACAGAATCGACCACAATCTATAATTCGACCTTGTAATGGGTGTGGTGCATCACATGCTCGTTTGTCATGCCCACATTTAAATGCCGTATGCAATTCTTGCAGTAAAACCGGTCACCGGTTGATTGGCAAAAAGGACAACCATTATCATCAACGATAAGCCATGTGGTTTCGAAGTAGTCTTTAAATCGATTTGGCCGTCCTGTCCTGAGATTTCAAAATGTGAGTTGAATTTAATGGATTTTCAACGCAATCCCATTCCAATTCTCGGGATTATCGATGGAGACGTGTCGTACAAATGGCCCAACCAGTAGAAGATATTGTAAAAAAGTTCCAGCATCTATTCATTAATAAACTGGGCTGTTATACTGGTCCACCAGTGTGTCTTTAAAATCGATACCACCATTAAGCAATTCGTTTACCTCTGCGATGAGTTCCAATCGCCATCAAGAGCCAAGTCGAAGCTGAATTAAATCGATTGATCGAGCAAGGCATTTTGGAATCGGTAGAATACTCAGACTGGACTACACCCATCGTTCCAGTACCGAAGAGCGATGGCACCATACGAATTTATGGAGACTATCAATCAACGCAGATAAGGCGTTGAAATCACACTGTTTCCAGATACCAGCAATTAGCACATTATTGTCGCAAATCGACGGAGGAGTAATTTTGCTAAATTGGATTTAGCACAGGCGTATCAACAATTATCCGTTGATCCGCAATCGTCTATGCTTCAGATGATAGTGACCCACAAGGGAGCTTTCCGAGTTGCCAAATTACAATTCGAAATCTCATCTGCTCCTGGGATATTCCAAAATTTCATCGAGGGATTGCTCAGAGGTATTGAAGGCGTTCTTCAGTACTTCGAAGATATCATCGTCACCGCGCGTGACGAAATTCAACTGGCTGAGCGATTAACCGAAATTTTACCCAGAATTGACAAGAATGGCCTTCGTCTTAAGCTAACAAAATGTAAATTTGGAGTACAAATCATCAATTTTCTCGGTTACAAAATCGCCAGACTTGGAATTCGTCCAACCACGGAAAAGCTACACACCATTCCAAATGCATCAACACCGATTGACAAGAAAGAATTACAAGCGTTCTTGGGCCTCCTGAATTATTACCACTCTTTTCTACCGCAAAAGGCAACCATCGCCGAACCATTGCATCGTCTTCTAGATCAGAACCAAAGGTGGGAATAGACTAAAATTCATCAAGAGGCATTCGATGATCAAAAAACATGGAAGCATCCGACCAAGTTTTGATACACTATAACGAGAAACTACCTCTCTTGTTAGTATGTGATACCACGCCGTATGGTCTGGGTGTCGTACTCTGTCACCGTATGACCGACGAAGCTGGGAAACCGATATTGTTTTATTTGAAAACACTGTCAAAAGCTCAGCGCAACTACGCCAGATCGATCGAGAATCTGTCGCCATCATAGAAGGAGGTTATAGCGAAATCGGTACTCGACGCCGAATCTTCGCGAAAATGATGTCAAATAACTCCCTTTACCAGAGAGTTCTCAGCTGGGCGTTAAGGAAGTGGCCGGAGAAGCTTCCTGCAGGCGAAGAAAATCTCAAACCATTCTTTAATCGACGAAATGAAGTCTCGTGCATCCGAGGATGTATGTTGTGGGGAAATCGTACAATTATTCCACCTGATGGCCAAGCGACAATTCTCATCGCACTACATTCCGGACATCCTGGAATTGTTCGCATGAAAGCTTTGGCCTGAAGCTATGAACAGACAGCTGTTCATTATTGGGAAACCACACAACGACCGTGGTCGCGTCTTCACATCGATCATGCCGGGCCGTTCCAAGGAAAGATTTTTTTCATCATCGTGGACTCTTTCTCGAAATGGTTAGAAGTGTTCATCGTTAATTCTACGTCATCCGAATGTAGCATCCAGCACCTTCGATCACTATTTGCCACTCATGGGTTGCCAGACGACATTGTATCGGATAATGGAACGGCATTCTCATCCGAAGAGTTCCGTGATTTTTGTGAATCAAATGTGGTCCGCCACATTCGGGTAGCCCCATTCCACCCATCATCGAACGGACCAACGGAAAGAATGGTGCAACCACTAAGAACTTCCTGAACAAATTACCAAACGATGCCGATGTCCAATTGAAGCTGTAGTCTCGGTTCTTGATCAGCCAACACATCACACCATCGCCTAGGCGCCGCATTTTTTCACACTTGAGCGTTAAGGGGTGTCGTGTATAGCAAGTACTAATCGCATATACCTTCTACGTATGAGTTATACCCGTTATTAATTCAACTTGTATGTTAAGTAAAAATAAAAATCATTCTTGCTTCTGATCTCGTTGTATGCAGATTAATAATATCAATAAATCGTTTTCGTTAATATTAAAGTTTGTGTATTAGTTTATTTCGCTCGAGTCAACCACAACAGTACCCTTCCGCATTCCGTTTTCGGTGAATAAAGACAATGGAAATGGAGCGAGGTCGTATGCCAGAAATTTTTTCATATCAGTCTTGGAGTTCTTCGCAAAGCACATCCTTTGGAAAAATAAGAGTGGATTGATCGGAACTGTTGACGCGATTTTATTGCTGCTGTTGACTGCCGATATCGGTAGCACATTATCCTTCCTTTTGAACGACAACGACCCCATGTTTGCTCTTATAATATAAGTAACATGTCGCAACCAACTTTGTATGCACGATGACAATTGATTTTCTGGTTTCCAACAACTCCTGTGCCGATAGAAAATAGCTATAGCCACATATCCAGTTTCTCAATGGCATCTTCTGCTAATTTGTCACTCACTTTTCTCGATAGCATATCCTTTGTGATTTGAAAGTTGAAACAATTAGAGTTATTTGCTTTCAGCAGATCTATTGTTTGAACAAGCGCTTCGCAAGTGGTTACAGCTAGTCGATTTCTACATTTAGTTTTTATAATGAAATAATGTTGGTTTAAAAAAATAAAATAACCAACCCACAAGCGGTGAATGAAACATAAATTGGGACTGCACCATAAAGCTATAATTATAAATAACAGAACTTTGGGGTAGGTCAAAACTGCACCAGGTGTATCCTTCGAATGCGAAAAACGTGGGTTAAGTGATAACGGGAGGCGTAAACGTTAGCGGAACGGTTAGAAAGGTATGAAAGTGGAACGTCGCAATTACAAGGGAGAGTGAACAATGAACATGGGAACGGGGTGCAGCAAAATGGTGGCAATTGTACGGAATCGAAGAGTTGAAACATTAATAATACTCCGAGTGAAGTGAATCAACAAAATACTTGGGAAGCCAATGACGAAATGATGTGGGATTGCATTCGAGAAATGTTAGTGACGTGCGTGAGCATATTGCTTAATGAGGAATTATCGGAATTAACGCGTTACAAAGCAAACGACGAGAAACGTACTACATCCCCGGAGGGAGATACCAACTATCGTACTTCTCAAATTATTGTTTAATTCAGTACAATGCGTGTTTATCAAGTGGAGGATATTTGCAGACGAATTTATGAAAAATTTTAATTCACATACATGACAGGTTACGATGAACAATTCGCAAATGAGACCAAACGTTGATTGAATATTATTACGAAATGTGTGCCATCGGCCAACGTAAAGTTTCAGATGAGGCCTTGATAAAGTGTATCATTTTGGGGCTGAATGATTATCAGCTAAGTACAACGTTGCGTACACAAATAGCAGGTAATGTTGATGAATTGCGTCCACGTATCGAGTGGTGTTCGAGCATGCGGCAAGGAAGTGCGCAGAGTGAAATGCTGACCACAACTCGGGCCGGCTGAATAAACAAAATAATATCAATATGCCGGGAAAATCAGTTAACAAGGACGCAACTAACGAAATTCGTTCAGATAGGATACATGTGTGTTATAATTGTTTAAAACAAGGATATTTGTCGATAAATTGTCCTGAACCACCGAGGCGAGAACGATGTAGGAGATGTTCGCGTTTGCATCCGAGGGGACAACCAGAATGTTCCACTACGACTGGCACACAAAAACTTTTAATAGTAGAATAACAACTAACGGGGCGTGTTTCTATATCAAAACTATAATGTTGAACGGTAACGCGAAAATTTTGGGATTGAAATGGAACGTGGGGCTTGAAATGGAACGAAGTAAATGTAACGTGGTGGTCAGTGTTGGGCCGCGCAGTCTACATGAAGTAATTAATTAATTGTCTACTCGCGTTGACAATGTATGTAGACAATTAAGAAAACTGGGGTCGACAATGTAGACAATTGGTCGAGAATATATGCCCAACTGGGTAAAAGTTTTGATTTATTACAAGTTTGATTTTCATTACAATAAATCTTTAAAGACTTTGCCGCCTTGCTTTGCCTTCATCATCAGATGAGAGACCAGACTACTGCATTTATATAAACTTATTTAACCTATACAATTTAACATTATGTACATATTACAAAATATATGTTTATTTTATTATGTAATATTATGTAAATTATAGAACAAACCCGCTTATTTCAACAATGATACCAAAACTAGAAATTGTAGATATTAAGTAAATTAATGTTTGACAATTTCATATAAATACCGATTAAATTGAGTAATCAAATGTAAATGTTTTTTTTGCGCATTGAGTTTCACAACAAAATTGGTTTTTTTTATAGCATGTAAAATATGTTAGACCTTCCTGTTTTAGTGCACTTAAAATAAAAACTTAGCATTAGCCAAATAATAGTTTTCTGGTAGGTGTAGAAAATGGCACGTTTTCCCAGCAAATCGACATTATACAAAAAGGAATCGATAAAAATTCCCGAGATAAATAAGAACAATTCTTCTTTCCGACCGTCCATCAAAAAATTAAAGAAATATTTAAAGATTTTGTTGGGCTGAAGAAATAGCTGAGAAGAAAGATTTCTTAGTGAAAAAATCAAATTTTTTTTCGGTATAAACACACTTCACTCAAACAATTTTAGAAAATATTTAATTCGTCGGAGTAGATGATAAAAAGAACAACAAACAAAGAAGCCTTCTTCTTTGGACGCACATTTATAAAAAATAAGTTGAAAGACACCCTGAAAATCTCTGGAGTAAATAAAGAAGAAAACTATTTAGTTACGATGACTTACCCAGCTGTTTCTTGATCTGGTCTAGACCACTCTTATTGTCACAATACAGCACATACAATATGATGTTTGTGTAATGAGTACTTGTACATTAACAACCACCAAATACTTGATTTATTGTTTCTTTCACTTTCACAACACTATAAAGACACAACCGATCATATACACACATATTATGTACGTTTAATATTGTTTTATATTTAATTTACAGTTAACACTTTTTATTAATATTGCACATCACTTTTTGCACTTTCTTTTATTTTTATATCATGATCGATCAAGTCTTTAGAATTATGTGACGAAATTTCGCCACCTGACACTCTATAATTTCGTACACGACTGCTTTTTTGTAACAAAAATTCTCCCTATGAATAAACCGGTCGTTCACTTTTCGTATGATCATCGTTTGTATGTTTGCTGTTTTTTTTTAAATTGTATATATCGTTCTCATTCTGTTTCGTGCTTTTATTTTATTAAGGAAATTTTGTTTGAGCGGGTGTGAAATAACTGCTAAATCTCTGCTAACGGAGTTTTGGTTGTTGTATCATAGTTTTAAGAACCACTCCAATTTATCATAGGTACTGTAAAATTTGACAGGAACATACTACACTAGAATTTTTAAGATATGCATGTGATGGTTAGAATTAGAACTCCAACAATTGTAAGAGAAATTTACGTGATAAATAATAAAATAGCTGTAAGTGAGTTTATTTTCATCATTACTTTGTAAAATTGACACAAATGATTTATCGCATTAATTTGATAGCTCCATAGCTAAATCCCATTTCTGTTACCTTATACAATGCTAGTTCTTTCATCACCATACTGAGCCTACCATGAGACGAAGCTCACCCAGTTTGCTAGATTTTTAACAAAATTCGCAAGTTTTGTTTTTAAATTTGGTTGGACCTTTTGTGTGTGTCTGTGTGTGTGTGTTTGAAGCGCGGATATGTTTTGCATTGTTCAGGCTTCATATTTTAAGAGTAAATCATTATTTATTTTCCTATGGATTTACTTTGTAGTAATTCGAATTGGGGAGTTTATACAAAGCAACCTTGATTATACAAGCCATAATCTAAAAAACGAAGCTTTTATAAGGGAATTAGAAACGAGGAAAAAACCAAAATTTTCATAGTAAAACACATAAAACATATGGGAAATCACTTTTTTTCCGAAGACAAATTTGTAAATGAAAACGTTGCAAATTCTTAATTATGATTTCTGAAATATTTTCATAAATGTTTGAATTTCAACATATATAAATCTCCTTTAAGTAAATAGTTTTCATTTTCTTGTAATAATTGATTTATTTAAACCAAAATATAAAAAAAAGTTCATAACAACAGCTTTCTGGTCAAATTAAAAAGAAAAGCTTACTACAAATCGTGTGCATTAAGTCAATATACATTACATAGATGGCAGTACAAATTTTTTAAAAATCGTACCAAAAATTGCCACCTGGGAAATTTTAAGTTCAAAAATTGTAGGAAAAGCAAAACAAATTCTCAAAATATTAAGAACGTGTGATAATTTTGTGATTAAACAATTTTTTTTCGTATTTTTCTGTATAAATCTGAGACATCTAACGTATACTAGTAAAACTAAAGATAAATGTAGCAAGTATTATTTTAATTCGTCAGAGCCAACTTTGATGTATTTTTCAAAATGAAAGTTCGAAAAATATCTTTTAGAAATAATTTAATTTTAATATTTCTGCAATTAATATTTACTTAATACCAATATACCCTTCTTGTATATTGCTGCTAAATATATATAGAACATTTTTGTATAAAAATTTTGTAACATTTTTGCTTTTTTCATTGAAAAACTTGAAGCTAAAAAACACCATTTTTACTATGGAGTCCTATGGAAATCAGTGAAAAATTATACCACTAAAAAAGCTTCTAAAAAATACGTCATAATGATTATGGCTCTATACTCTAGAAGGCTCTGGTCATAGTGATTATGGCTCTATACTCTAGAAGGCTCTGGTTTTATAGTATATTTGGAAAGTGGTTTACGGATTATTTAAAGCTGTTTGACCAGAACAAAAAACCTAACAAGACATAACGCTTTGTTAAAGTTATAAGAATTTCATGATTTAGGAAATCGTCTATGTAGAGGTGAACCTCACTAATTATAATTTTCGAGAATGATTTTATTTTAAAAACATTTAGTGGTAAAATTACCTTTATTGAATTTTTAATATTTTGTTGTTCGTTATTAATACATTTTGATTTTAACCACGATAAAAATGTAACAGTGGATTTGACCTCCAAACCAGCAAAATATATTCAAACTTTTTCCTCAATTCAAACAATTTTCGAGTGTTTTTTTTAATTCAATTGCGTTCGTCCTAACTCTCAAGGCAGAGAGTAAAGCAACTATTACTCCGAACTTTTCAATTACATCAATTTTAGAAAATAATGCAGCTTAAATTAAAGCTGCGAAAGTTTATCGAAAATCAATAGAGGCAACTAGTACCAAAGCAACCTTGATTATACAAGCCATAATCTAAAAAACGAAGCTTTTATAAGGGAATTAGAAACGAGGAAAAAACCAAAATTTCCATAGTAAAACACATAAAACATATGGGAAATCACTTTTTTTCCTAAGACAAATTTATAAATGAAAACGTTGCAAATTCTTAATTATGATTTCTGAAATATTTTCATAAATGTTTGAATTTCAACATATATAAATCTCGTTTAAGTAAATCGTTTTCATTTTCTTGTAATAATTGATTTATTTAAACAGGGCCATATATTAACGGGCCTGATTGTACAAAAATCGAAGCTTTCGATATGGGTACTCATTTGTCTATTTTATATGGAAAATGCATATTTTGAGTGATAAAATCATGATATAAAATATGAGTAATTTTAATGTTTGTTGAATTTAAAAAATTACTTGTATTTTAAAATATTTGTCATTTTAATTTCGATGAATGAATCAACCTCGAAATTAATAAAATAATTAAATAAAAATAGTACCTTTATCATATTTTATAGAAAAAGTTTCATAAAATATGTAAAAAAAAAAAATTAAAACAGCAATCGCTGAAAAAAATGCTGAATATTCGTCAGCAATAATGAAATGTCAAAATGTCAAATTTTTGTTTTGGTTTTTTGTTGTGTTTATAGTTTTTAATTAATTTTTTTTTATATCGAATACTCGTATCCACGTATTGCTCGTATGTACACAATTAAATTTAAAAACAACACAAACTTTATTGGAAATAATAATATGTACATTAATATTTTATTGTACAATATAACGTATGAGGAATAAAATATGGACAAACAAAAAAAAGTTAAAAAAAAATTATTTACTAATCAAACGATTTTAATTCATAATTTATTTAAAACTTTAATTCTTAGATAAAATTTACAGAAAAATTTGCGCTCCATATCGATTCGCTTTCCTGATCCTTTCTGGCACTCTTTTCATTGCCGCCTGCGTTCCTGATGTATCAATCTTCTTTAAATCTCTTTTTATCTTTCTAATCAGACATTCAACATTTTTGGCACGATATCCATTGCTGTATACCATTCTCTTCAGATTTGCCCAAAAAGTTTCAATGGACCTTAGTTGTGGAACATTTGGTGGGTTATAGTCTTTAGGGATAAATTCGATTCTGCGTTGACGTAAATCAGATAACGTTGCGTTGGCATAATGTGAGGATGCCAAATCAGGCCAAAAAATCGTTTTATCATTTTTATGATATTTATTTATAAATTTCTGAAGCACAGGTAAACATTTGTTTGTGTATGTTTGCGCATTAACCGCCAAACCACTTTTGAAAAATACTGGGTCACTGATACCTCATTCGCTAATAGCCAACCACAACATAACTTTACCTGGAAACTTGGTCTTATGAATAAACTTCTCCTTTTCTGGTGCTTTGTGATCGGGAGACTCGTAGTAGTATTTTGGCTGCCATTCATTACCTTCAACAGTGAAATAACTTTCATCATCCATCACACATTTATAAGCTGAAGAAGCAGCGAAATATGTTTGGGAAAGCACTCTTAATCTAGATTTGATTGTAGCTAATTGTTTGTCTGTAGTTGCTGGTGCCGATTTATTGGGTTTGCGTTGAATATTCATACTTTGTAAATATTTCTTGATAGGTTTTGGGGCAACTTGATATTTTTTACCCAGTTGTCTGTACGATTTTGCAGTTCGACCCACTGTTTCACTTTTCAATTTCATTCGAACTTTGCTACCTTTTAGTTGACATTTTTTACCAGAGTCGGGTTTTCTTTCCACAGGTTCATTATTCTCAAACAGTTTAATTGTTTTGTAGATAAAGGATTTTTTGAATCCAAGATCCTTGAAGTAGTGAAAAATCTCGTTCTTTTTTTGTCTGGATTTTCCTGACAAAATTTATAAATTAATTTACGACGATCTACTTGTAACAACGACATTTTTGTAACTAATCGTAAAATGACGCAGTTGTAATGTATTTTTTATAAAATATACGGGAACCACCTTATTTAAAAACAAGGAATTTTTTATTTTTGGTTGTACAATACAAATACAAATACATTTTACATTTGTCCATATTTCATTCCTCATACGTTAAAAGAAAAACTAATTTAAAAATCTAAACACAACAAAAAACCAAAACAAAAATTTGACATTTTGACATTTCATTATTGCTGACGAATATTCAGCATTTTTTTCAGCGATTGCTGTTTTAATTTTTTTTTGTACATTTATGCATCTGGCAGCACAATTAAAATGAAACTTTTTCTATAAAATATTACAAAGGTACTATTTTTATTTAATTATTTTTTTAATTTCGTGGTTGATTCATTCTTCGAAATTAAAATGACAAATGGTTTAAAATACAAGTAATTTTTTAAATTCAACAAACATTAAAATTACTCATATTTTATATCATGATTTTATCACTCAAAATATGCATTTTCCATATAAAATAGACAAATGAGTACCCATATCGAAAGCTCATTGAATATTTTTTCGTGTACAATCAGGCCTGTATATATAAGGCCTTGATTTAAACCAAAATATAAAAAAAAAGTTCATAACAAAAGCATTCTGGTCAAATAAAAAAGAAAAGCTTACTACAAATTGTGTGCATTAAGTCAATATACATTACATAGATGGCAGTAAATATTTTGAAAAATCGTACGAAAAATTGCGACTTGGGGAAATTTTAAGTTCAAAAATTGTAGGAAAAGCAAAACAAATTCTCAAAATATTAAGAACGTGTCATAATTTTGTGATTAAACAATTTTTTTTCGTATTTCTCTGCTAACAATTAAAGACATCTAACGTACACTAGTAAAACTAAAAATAAATTTAGCAAGTATTATTTTAATTTGTCAGAGCCAACTTTGATATATTTTTCAAAATGAAATTTCGAAAAATATATTTTAGAAATAATTTTATTTTAATATTTCTGCAATTAATATTTACTTAATACCAATATACCCTTCTTGTACATTGCTGCTAAAGATATGTAGAACACTTTTGTATACAAATTTTGTAACATTTTTGCTTTTTTCATTGCAAAACTTGAAGCTAAAAAACACCATTTTTACTATGAATTCCTATGGAAATCAGTGAAAAGTTATACCACTAAAAAAGCTTCAAAAAAATACGTCATAATGATTATGGCTCTATACTCTAGAAGGCTCTGCTAGTACTCAAAATTCATAAAATCTTTGAAAAGTTTTCATACCTCTAGAGCTTAGAAATTAGAACTTTTCCGCAAATACATATTTATTAATAACCTCAAATTTTGTAAAGCACAGAAAGCTGATTAGTATCGTCATAAAGCGTATATATGGCATTCATTGAAAATAAAGAAATTTGTAGAGCAAAGAGGTTGGTTAAAAAGGCAAGCTTCGTGATTTGTAAGGTTATGGTTGTGATTTGATACTATGGGATAAAATCGTCAATCTGTGTGCACGAGTATGACCAGATTGATATTGACCCAAAGTTCAATAATCGAAAGCTTCAGATAATTAAAACCAAGCTTTTGTATTATCATTTTATCTGTCTAAGTTTTACAATGTTGGCTAAGCAAGTCTTTAATCTCAATAGCAGAATTTTAGGGAAATTTTATTTAAGCAGCATTTATTTAAAAAGCTACATCTAATTTAAAATATTACTAATGATGTTTTCACAGATTTTAACATTAAGAGCTTTCAACAAGAAATCCGATAATTTCAAATTTAAAAATTAAGTTTATGCTGCAGCATAAACTATCCGCGTCTAAATCATCACATTCTTTTGTCGTCTTTCGTGTAGTTTTGAGCTTTTGTTTATACTGATTACAGTAAACATGTGGTGAACTTGTTTTTGTTTGTTTATAAACATTACCATGATCAGTAGCAACAAATATATTTAAAAAATTTGCAAATTTTAAAAAAGCTAACGATTCTTTTTTGTAAGTGTTGTAACAATTGTTCTAACCCTAGAGTTGCAATCTGTTTTAGGTTTTAGCTGTTTAAAATTAAAATATCATAGTTGATTTTAAAGTTTATAAATTTAAATTTAAGTTGAATGAACATTCTTAACTCTATAAAATAAGCAATAAATTGACTAATTTATTCGGAAATCTTTAAAGTTATAGTACTACTTTATTGTCTCAATGTGTTTTGTAGTAATTCGAATTTGGAAGCTTTTACGACCTAAATATTACCATGAGAAATGTAGAGCAATTAATTAACCGATTTATGTAGATGTATGATTTCAGATTCGGAGTTGTTCATATTGTTTAGAGCATTCTGGTGAAACTTTGGTTAAAGCTAAAATATTTGAAGCGTTTTAAATAAAATACCAACTAATTTTGTTTTTTGAGAAACGTTTACTATTCTAAAATATTGTAAAATCTTAATTAATTTATCTTTATAAATTTTAAATAGCGTGAGTGTCTGATGAGTTATCTGGTATTTAGAAAACCGAAAGCTCCCGAAGAAAAGTATATTTACATTAATATAAAGCTTAAATTTCTCAAGCACGAGTATGACATAAACTTAAACCAAAATGTAATTTTCGTTAGTTTTTAAAATTATCAAATAGGATTGAACAGCTCCCACTAAAAGATCACTACTATTTAACTTTCAAAGTAAGTAAGGCAAACGTTTAAGCGTAAGGGTCTAGTGAGTTTGTAGTTTAAAGAGATAATTTCGCTGTTTAACATTTAGCTTACAAGATTTTTATTTTTTAATTTTGGAATTTAATTCGATTGATAAGCTTCCGGAAGAACAAAAAAAAATATTTTAAGCTAACGATAGCTTCTTGTAAGTATAGTAACAGTTGAACGGTAGAATTCTGTTTTAATATAATTTAAAGCTCTAAAACTTTAAAATATTATTTAAAAGGAAAACAAATTGGATAATAACGATCTCACCTCTATAAACTAAACCATAATTGAGCTCGATTTGACTAAATGTATTTGAAATTTTGGCTTCAGAAATTAGAAACTTGATACAAAGGCAAAAACAATCAACAGCAAAAATAATATTTTCACTGTCTACCAATTGTCTACTAATTTTCTTTATTGTCTATGTATTGTCTGCATTATTTACATCGAAAACTATTTTTTACGCTATTGTAGACATTTGTGGGTAGACAATCATAAAATAGGCGTAGACGCACAACAGTGGTGGTGGTATGGTTGCCAACGAGAAAATACAAGCAAGGGTTTAAATTGATGAATTTGCCGATGAGATTGAGTTGCCTATTGCTCTAGTGGTAGTAATTATTTCACTGTACTGGATTTAGCGTCCGAGTATTATCAGAATACAATGTCCGCTGAATTAATTCGTTGTACAGCTTACGTGACGCCGGATGGGCATTTCGAGTTTTTGAGAATGCCCTTTGGGTTAACAAATGCTCCGGCTGTTTGCCAAAAAATGATGAACGCCATCGTTCGGTAGGTCAACGAGGATGAAATTGTTTATCTAGATGATATCATCATACTAAGCACGACCATCCAGGAAGGTATGGAAAAGTTATATCGATTATTGAAAGTATTACAACAGCAAGGATTAACTTTAAAATTAAAGAAGTGTCAGTTTTTTAAGAAGAAAGTTGAATCAAACATAACTAACGCAATTTGAACATTTCCTACGCCCACAGATAAGCATGAGGTACATACGACAATTTATCGGATTAGCGAGTTATTTCAGAAAATTCGTTAAGAATTTTTCAGTTATCGCTGAACCGTTAGCGCGGCTAACGAAAAATATTGAATCCTTTAACTGGACAAATGAGCAATCCACGACGTTCAAATTATTAAAAGCTAGTTGGGAAGTCGCAATATTCTGACGTTGTATAATCCAAGGTTGCAACATGAGGTGTGCACCGATGAAAGTGCCAAAGGTCTTGCCGGTATACTGTTCCAACGAGACGAAAAAGGGGAGACGAAAACAGTATTATATTTTAGTCGCCGAACCACGAGGCGTTGGCAGCCGTTGAATTCACATATTCCGTATTTATTTTATTGGAAAGCCATTTACTTTGGTCACGGATTGTGCAACGTTGACAACTTGCGCTACGAAAAAGGATTTAATTCCAAGAATAGGAAGACGGTGGTTGCGATTGGCTGAATATATGTAGTTTTAATACAGTTCATCGAAGTGGGCTTAAGATGCAACATGTCGACATGAAATGAATCTGGAACCAGCAACGATTGTTGTGTTCCTAGTATCACAGCAAGATGATTCGGTATGCAATGCTTAGATGACGATATTCAAAAAATCATCGAAATTATAAGCCGGAAACTAAATACTCCGGATGAACGACAGATGCATGCAGATTATACGGTATATCGAGAACAATTGTATCGAATGGTACATGATAAACGAATGTGGGTTATGCCTCAAACGACACCAATAAGACACCAATACCATTTCGAAAACGTCCAAAGGTAATACTCATTGTTAGTTGTAAATAGTTGTAATAGACGCGTTTTCAAAATACGTAGTTCTTAGAGCAGCAAAATGAACGAATACAGTTATATCGGTCATGGATGATTGAACTACTCATTTCGGAGTTCCCACGAGATTAATTAGTGATCGTGGCACTACATTGACAGCAAGGTCATTTGAAACATATTGTTCGGAAAACAATATCAAACATATTTTGAATGCCACCGCAAAGCCAAGAGCTAACGGCCAATGCGAAAAGTACAACCGAACTACCTTGACACCATAAAACTATCACCTCAACGACTAATCTTAGCCTACGAACCGCGAAGTATATTAAAAAATAAATTGTTGCTGTAAGTGGAGAATACAACATTCACCGATGACGAGGTGGAGACTATTAACAATCTAGTTTATGAGAGAACTAAAGCAGCTGCCATACGCCAGAAACAACGTTTCGATAAAGCATAAATACAACAAAGGCGATATGGTATTTGTAAAGTGGGAAGGCGGTACTCCAAGTGGTACAACAAGAAAACTAATTCCAAAATATCGGGGACCGTATTTAATTGACAAAGCGCTTGGACATGATCGATACACGTTGTCGACGTTCCAGGGGCCGACCAAACCCAGCGAAAATTTGACGGGGTATGCAGTTCAGATCGATTAAAACCTTGATGTACGTTAGAAGACCTGGAGGAAATAGGAAATATCGACAACAGCGATGAGGACATCTCTGGTGGTAGGATGGACGACTGAAACTGTAATACCTGGCACATAAAAAAAACACTCAACGAAAGAGGGTATAGGTACAACGATAGAAATAACAAGGTAGCCTATAGTTTGAAAAAGGATGTCAATGAAAAACAACGTATGGTAGAGTGTGGATGTTTTTTCAATAAAGGAAATAGGATTTGTGTTTTATGAACTAACCGTGAGGTTTTTATTGGAGAAAAAGAAGACACCTTCAAAATAGGCTCCTTTTGAACAATACAAGCATGCCAGCCAACGGTTAATCCATTTTTCTATACACATCTTATAGGCCGCGGCCGGGATGGCCTATAGTTCCTTCAGCGAATTTCTTTGTATGGCTTCAATCGACTTAAGCCGCGTTCCCCGGAGCGGATATTTGAGTTTTGGAAACAGGAAAAACTCACAGGGAGCCAAATCTGACGAGTACAGTGGCTGAGTGATGACTTTTGTTTCGTATTTCACCAAAAACTCAGTCACAATCAGGCTGAAATATGGACGGCAACGCGTTTCATTCACCGCCCTCACTGAATGCTTTATGCCACTTAAATACTTGCATCCTCGATAGAGTAGACTCCCCAAAAGAGTTCTGCAATATTTTCAATGATTCCGTAGCCGTAGTTCCATTGGAAATACAAAATTTCTAACAAACTCCTTGTTAATTTTTTTTTCATAGTAAAAAATGCGAGACAATGCTTTCGCGTCGTAAACAAATGGCTGCCAAACTCCCACTAATGGACATATTGTACTCAATCGTCACACTTATGTCAAAGAAGGTTTTACCAACCTAGAAAAAAAAAAATGTACCGATTCGGTTTACGCGCGGGTCAATAAAGTCCTGTAGAACCAACTTTTTCATGCAGTGCAGGTACTAAAATGCTCTTCAAATTTGTTAGTAGACTTTTTTCGACATGTATTTCGAGAAAGTAGAAAACAGCAAAAACCAAGTTTGTTAATTTCAACTTAAGTTTTTCTAAGTACCCCCCACACAATATATAAAAATCAGCCAGTTCGGTTCATTTGCATTTCCTAATGTTTATAATGACTGGACTATTGCGAAATAATCAAACTGAAATAATTTCATTCTAAACATTGTCAATTCAAAAGAAAACAAGCATTATTAAACTTTATTTCAACAACTTCCCAAATTAGCGAACAAGAATCCCGCAAAAAACGTATTCATCAAAAATGTACCACCTTAAAAAAAAACTAATTATAAAAACACAAATTCAATTTTAATGATCTTAATAAAACCTTCCAAAAAAGAAAAAAAAAACAATTTAAAATTCGCCTTCAAGAGGGATCCTGTGAAACGAAAATTAATGATCGCTCATTTAATGAAAATTTGTAATGATTTTTGTTGAAAACATTTTCTGGTAAAAAAAATAATTTTCTTAATTCATTTAATTGACTAGAAAATGAAAATTGATTAGACGATACTGATAAGATATATACACACACACCAAAAAAAGAAAAGTTTATTCGCAATGTAATTGTAAATTTTTGGGATTAGTCTGCGTATAAACGACTGTATTATACAGTATATTAAAATACCAGAGGGATCCGGGTAAAGTGTGGTGATTTGAAATGAATTAAATATAATTGGAAGGTAATCAATTTAATGGTTTGTTGTGATTTGTTATTGTATATCGTTAGGCGATGAAAGAATGATTTATAAATGAAAAAAATTATTAGGATTTAATAAATAGTTGGTGAGTGGTACCGTTCGAGGACAAATTACAATAAGAAACGTCATCGCTCATTCCACCAATAATATTCATTTCAAATATTATGAATCATCAATCTAATTTCAACTGTATATTAGTACGAATACATAGTAATATTGTTCTATTGTATTACAGTAGTATAATTACCACTAATCATGAATAAACATTAAATTTATATACTACCTAGTTATATGTATAAATTGTACAGACGAGACTAATTACCATTCATTAAAATATAGAAATCGTTTTGATTCCTTCCTGTGCTTCCCCCCAGTCTCTGCCGTACACAACTTTTTATTTTTATTTATCCAAATCCTAATTTATCAATACTTGACCTATCTCAAAATATCGGTCGAACGGTTAATACCACATATATTAAATCTACATAAATCTAAACTTAATCGATGCTAATTAAATGTAATTTATTTTTGGTTTCACAATGGTGATGTGTGCGGTGGAAAAACATTTTAATGTTTCATTTAACAAAGGCGGAATTTTTATTTAGGATTTAGATCAATAAATTTGTTTAACGTTGAATAGAATTATTTTAACCTTTAGGCTTTTATGGATTTCTGGTGGAAACTTTAAGTTAACCATTAACTCAATATTGATATAAGTTACTTGAAAACGTTTAAAATTTAAGGGTTCTTGAGGTCTCTGGCACTTATGTTTGGTAAAGAACTTCTCTTCTAACAACCGAACACCAAAATCCAAAGGCAGCAATACATTTTACGATGGACACATAAATTTTTAAGGACGTGCTGTGTTTTATGGAAAGGTAACAAACATTTTTTGCAAATTCATTTTAAATTTAAATATAACAAAATTTTTAAACAACTAGTCGGCCAATATTTCTTGTGTCGCTTCACCTTGTTAGAAATCGTTCGTCATCCGCATCGTTTAAATTCTAATTTGCAAATATTTCGTTCAAATCGTATTTTTTGAATTCGTTTCGCAATTGTGTGTTTCATTTTTACCACTACAAATTTTCGATCAATCGTTTCGGGTTAATTTTCAGACTTTCAGAGCAAATGAGTTTTCCGCCGGACATTACTTCCTTGCCAGTGATGGGAACCAGCGAAACGAGCAACGAGACAACAGTGATAATGACGACGGACCAATTACAGGCATACGTCGACGCACAAGTACAGCAACGATGACGAGCAAACAGGGACGATGGGGCGAACGCAACACCGCAAGTGCACCACAGAGGAGTAGCCAGATGAACAGTGAGCAAACATACGGTAGAAACATCGCGCATATAGCATTCAAGCCACCACAACCGCTGTACGTACAAAAGCCTAATGTATATGGTTCAACATATTGGAACAATCGTTCCAGTTAGCAAATGTACGTATCGAGCAAACAAAATACGCCCACGCTCTGGCTGCATTAGACGCCAGGCACCACGACACATTTGGCGGCCACATTCTAAGAGACAAGGGACCTCTACCGTACTCGGCATTTAAAATAAGTTGAAGATGAATAAAGGAGGAACTTTCGACGAGAATATGCTAACACAGCCTGTGGCTGACTACCCAAAAGACTACCGTCGCAGATACAAATGATTCTCAACACATTCTAAAAATACATACCACCAGCATCATTAGCTAATCGAGCAGACAGTGTCATGGAAACTATGACGCAAAACAACTTCAACGTGTTGACGAACACGTTATCGAGCGCAACCGGAGGGAGTATAAGCAACACCCCGGATAACAAGCAGGTAGACAGGCGAATAGAGAAATTAACGAACGTAATAGCCTAATTATGCACGACAATCAAGGATTCAAGCTCTCGAACCGAGGCACGAGTGCCCAGCCACGAGAGAAGGTCAACAAGATCAGAGTCACGACAATAAATAAGCAAAAAATTCGATCAATGCTATTATCACTTCAAATTCGGTGCGAAAGCGAGAAAATGTGTTTCTGGGTGTAAGTTCTACAGCGACAGAACAACCGAGAAACCACAAAATTTTTAGATCCCCATCAAAAAATAACGCGGGCATTGATAGGCAAGCAACCAGCCGACTATTAATTTTTGAAATACATTCCAAATTAACATTTTTCATAGACACGGGAGCGCAGACGTTACGGTAATCCCCACAAAATTTTAAGAGGCAAAACATCCAGTTTCAACAAGCACGTTGTTCGCAGCAAACGGCATACCAGTGCAACCATACGGCACCAAGGTAATGCAACTGGACATCGGACTCCGACGGAAGTTCCGTCGGGAATTTATCATTGTAGATGTTTCAATGCCAAAGATAGGCGCAGATTTCCTGCGACACACCGGCCTCTTAGTAGATATGCAGGGACAAACGATTATCGGCCCGTTAACTTCCTGCTTCGTCAATGCTGCCGTGACAAACGGGAGCAACGCCGCATTGTCAATCTTAGATAAATCGGCAACAAGGCCAAAAATTACGGAATTGCTAAAAGAATATCCTGAAATAACCAACAGCGGACTCAGCTCGATACGAATTAAAAATTCAGTTATACATCGGCTATAAACGTAGGGACCACCGATCTCTTGCAAAACAAGACGGCTGTAGCACCTAATAAGCTGAAACTGGCAAGGGAGGAGTTTTGAAAATATGTTAGCACAGGGAATTTGCCAACCGAGTAGCAGTCTCTGGTCCAGCCTACTTCACCTGGTAGAAAAGAAGAACGGAACGTGGAGACCGTGTTGAGATTACCGTGCGTTAAATAGAAGGAAGATTCCAGACCGGTACTCAGTCCATACTTGCAAGATTTCTCATACCAACTAGAAGGCTATAAATATTCACCAAATTAGGCCTTGTCCAGGCGTATCACCAAATTCCAATCGAACCAGAAGATATACCAAAAACAGCAATCACCACACTTTTCGCCGTTTTCGAGTTTACAAAAATGACGTTTGGATTAAGAAACGTGGCACAAACTTTTCAACATTGCTTATGCATTCGGTATACTTCAAAATCTTTCGAACAACATTTAAAACACCTAAAAATTGTTTCTCAAAAATTATCTGAACACGGTCTTGTTATAAAATTTGATAAAAGCAAGAAGATTTTGAAGAAATTTCATTTTTAGGACAAACGGTGACTGGACAAGGTATACCGCCAAACCAAGATCGCATACGAATCAATCGATGGCATCCCGGGAGCTTCAGTCAACCAGATGGCACTAAACGACATCTTAAAAGGCTACACAAGCCTACATCTTATCACCCAATAAATGAATCCGATGAGCAAAGTTCGTCAACTAGAAATATGGGGGAAGTCCATATATACATATGATCTCTATTTGCGTCCATGACAACATTTTAAAAGTGGTTCAATAGTTTAGTTAGATGAGCAATACCAATTAATACGTTTAGTATTACGCCAAATTACGTCATTCAAAAATTTGGAAATACTTTTTACACTTTCTCCCGTAGGCGCTTGGCGAAACACACTTAATACACACATTTCTAAATTTTTTTAAAAACACTTGTTAAATATTTCGCAAAATTACAAAAGGTTTAAAAAATCACTCGATCGATTTCGGCTTATTAGGCCATCATCAGGATTATACAGTTTAGTAGATACTCCTGATGATGGCCTAATAAGCCGAAATCGATCGAGTGATTTTTTAAACCTTTTGTAATTTTGCGAAATATTTAACAATTGTTTTTAAAAAAATTTAAAAATGTGTGAATTTGGAAATAGGTAAATATCGTTACGTTTTAATTTATCTTAAATTAAAGATATATTAAAATATAAATTACAATAATTAGTATACAATTGCTAAGCCATGCAGATAGAAAATGACATAACTGACGACCCTAGGCGGTTCTGGTGTTATATGGGCCACAAAAAGAAATCTAGTGGATATCCTGTTCAAATGCATTTAAATGGTATAGTTCCAAATGATAACTAAGCGACATGCAATCTATTTGCCGACTTTTTTGAAGCAGTATATACCTAGGAATTACACAAGTTGCTCCTCCCTTGCGAACTTAACTTTAACATATCAGAAAGTTTTAATAGCTTTAAATCAGCTAGATTGTAAAAAGAGGGTCGGGGCTGACGATATTCCTCCTTGTTTCAAGGTGAGTTGTGCTGATGTTCTTGCGGCTCCATTGGCAAAGATTTTTAATCTTAGTCTTTGGTCTGGAGTTTTCCCCAAAGTATCGAAAATATCATCGATTATTCCAATTTTTAAGTCTGGTTCACGTAGTGATGTTCAAAATTATCGTGGAGTTTCTTTACTTTCAAGCATCCCGAAACTCTTTGAAAGTCTAGTTAATGCCCGATTATTTTTTATAATTAAAAATGTTATAACGACAAAACAACATGGATGGCTTAAAGGTCGATCTACGGTTTCGAATCTCGCAATCTTTAATAATTATGTTTTAGGTGCGCTTGAGTTAGGTTTCCAAACGGATGTAATGTATACAGATTTCAGTAAGGCATTTGATAAGGTAGATCACGATTTGTTAATTAATAAACTCTATCAATTAGATTCGAATCAAATACCGGTGCAATGGATTCGATCATATTTGACTGGTAGAAAGCAGTATGTTAGAATCAACAACTCGATTTCCAGAACGTTTTTAGCATTGGCTGGAGTACCCAAAGGTAGTCACCTGGGACAACTCCTTTTTAATATTTTTGTGAATGACGTGATTGGTTGCCTATCTAACTCAGAAGTTCTTTTGTACGCAGACGATTTAAAAATCTTAAAACCATTAGGGGCATTTCTGATGCATTATTATTTCAAATTGATATCAATAATTTCGTTGAATGGTGTAGTACAAACTCCTTATGTCTTAACATTTCCAAATGTAAAACTATGACATTTAGAAGAGGTCAGAATGTTGTCTTAACCGATTATATAATCGACGGAGTACTGGTCGAACGAGTTTCTGTAATTCGAGACTTAAGTGTTCTTTACACACCTAACCTGTCTTTTAATTTTCATATTGACAGCGTCATTGCAAAGGCTAACAGTGTGTTAGGCATTCTGAAAAAAACAATGCCGGGAATTTTGATATCCATACACACTGCGCACTTTATATATGGCATTTTTTAGATCCCATATCGAGTACGCTGCTGTTATTTGGTCGCCATTTTATCATAACTATTCAGATAGGTTCGAAAGCATTCAAAAGCGTTTTCTTAAATATGCGCTTAGCTTCTTGCCTCTTGACGGCCGTGTTCCGGATTACATTTTGCCACCTTACAATGGGAGATGCCAGTTTAGTTATTAGCGATTGCTATATTTGCGCATGACGTGATTCTTGGACACATTGACTGCTCTGAGCTTTTAGAGCTTTATTCGTTTTATGTACCGTCTCATAATTTGAGAAGACGTGCATTTTTGCAGTTACCTAATAGAAGTACAAATTACGGGAGGAATGAATTGATCTACAAATCGACACTTCTGTTGAACTCGGTTGAAAATTTGTTCGATTTTGAGATATCGAGGAACGTTTTTCAGAGAAACATGCTCCATTATTTTAAATATTAATTTTTGTTTTTTTTTAATGACTTTTATTGTATTTTATGTTGACGTTTGTCGATCAGAGGTATTTTATACTGTTGATCTAAATAAATAAATAAATTGTAATCAAAATTTATTTAGTTTAACTAAAAACAATATAGTATCTAGTATAGTAGGTTTCTGAAAACGCCCAAATGTTTACTTTTAACATTGTTTGCTGTTGAGATAGGATAAACTTCACATCCCTTATAGAGCAGTTGCATAGGATTTGAATTTTTTAGAATATTACACTAACCACTAACCAAAACCGCTAGATAATCTACACTAGCAATTTTACCTCAGTTTACTGAGTTTATTTTATTTAAAATGGTCAGGATGGGAATTTCACACAATGGCTTAAAAACTGTCATATATGAGATTGTATCAATAGTTTCATCTAATTAAGTGTATATCACGATTCACATAACATATATGATATGTGTCAACGACAACTCATAATAATAAAAACCAACAAGTCAGACATTTTACTGTCTCAAGACCACAAAAAGGAAAAAAAAAACAAACCCAAACCAATAAATAAGTCTAAAAGTTCAAAAGTTTTATTTATTTCCATCAACGGCGGCAACAACAATTTTGTCACATCACTACTGATATGATATGATAAGAAGAACGAGACAAAATAAAAAGGATAATTTGTTTGTACATATTCTTCAGGCAAGCAGCCAAACAGCAGGATATATCTATCATCCTTACACGTACATTTTCCTTTCCTTTTATTATATTGTAAAAGACAAAAACAAATATAAGGATTGAATACATAAAATGTGGATATTATCCTAAAATTGATATGATTATGATGTTATTGGGGATCCGATATAATCTTTTTTGGTATGTGTATGCTTGCTCCTGTGTGTATTCGAAAAAAAAATTTCCGTCACAAATTGGGAGGGAGCAAAATAAATTTTTGATTAACTCAATAATCCGAATAATATTTTCAATTTTTTTTTAAAACATTTTGTGTTACTACCACTGTCGAACGAGATTACGTTCCATATGATTTGATGTTGAGTTTTTAGGATGTTTTTCAACAAACAAATTGTTTAATGAAATGAATCAACATTTTTAAAAACTTTTTATTGTGTGCCTTTGGAATTCCGTAGAGATGATTTTGTCGAGGCGATAGAGTGTAAATTGATTATAAATTTAGATATAGAACATGATTTTGTAAAAATAAGGGTTATTTGACAAGATATACTTTAATTTGGTGTAATTTATGATTTAATAATTGGTTCTTAATAGTGAGAACTAGAAAATACTCAATCGAATAGTCGTCGTTATTATTGATATTATAATCCCTGTACAACGGGATATAGGAATCGTAACCCAACTTTCACTACAGACTTCCAGACCACGCCGCACGGAATCTCAGATACACACGTGTGTACTTTGTCCACGTCTAGTGATTTTCTATACGTATCGCACAGCTTAAAGTCAGCCACTGCTTCGCTTGGGAAAGTATTATTGAGCTGCGTTTGGTACTTACGATTACATGTGTTATCCTTATAGCCAAATAGATTATTGATAAACAAACACTTGTTACCGCCCAATATCTCTATATGATCGGATTCACTTCTAAGATGACAAAAATTCCTTGATTTTTTAACTAGGATGCGGAATAAATTCATTTTCGATGTGTTCAATATTATTTTGAGCTGTAATGCGAAACTGGGCCGTGTCAATGTTATGTCGAGGTATTTACATAATGCAAATCTGAAACCAAATTGATTAAAAACAAATTAGTTGTGCTCCAGAATTTAAATTTTGAACTTTAGGTATCAAATTTTATCTAAATATTTAGAAATTTAGGATAGTAAAATCCAAAAATGATCATTGAATTTGAAAAAAATGTTAATGCTGTTTTCAAAATTTTAAAGCTTTGAGAATTTAAATTTATCATTTCATCAAATTTTTACTCTTAAGATTTAAATCTACACTTATAAATCAAAATATTTAAGTTTTAATCTAGTTTACGAATTTTTAAAATTGTAGTTTTATTTGAAATTTCGTAGAACTGAAAAAGTCTTAGTTTATTGAAATTAAAGCTCTCGGATTGGAATTTTAGAATATTAAATTTCTTCGTATTTCGAATATCGATGTTTGAAAATTGTGAGCTTATTGAACTTTCCATTTAAATAGAAGCTGCATTTTATGTAGAGAAGTCAAAATTACTTCGGTCTAAAAAGACCAAAGTATTGAAATCCTGTCAAAAATTACGAAAAATTTGGTTGGTCCAAAACCACTTTTCTCGACGTTTTGAAAGTCCCTGTGTCTGAAAAAGCAAAAAAAAAAATGTCCGTCCGTCTGTCTTGGCGTCTGGATGTCTGTACCAGTGGTATCTCTAGAACGGCTTGTCCGATTCTGAAGTTTTTTTCGCCAATCTGTTTCTATGGTCAAGGCGGAGATTTGAAAAGCTTTTGGAGACTGTACGTCTAGAGGGTGGGGTACTTGCCACACGAATTGACCCAAAATACCTGATTTTATAAATATTTACGATTTTTTTTATATAATATGCTGGGGATTTTTGAATTGGGCATTTTGGTATGTCCTAACCTAAAAGTGCAGAAAAGGCTGTTTTTATGAGGTTTTGTGTGTCAATAAGTTCAAACAAAAGTTTTACTACCTTGATTTACGATTAAAGGGATAACCTTACAGGAAGGCTGGATTCGAAATCAGTGACCTCGAATTAGTAAACAACCATTAAAATATTTTATGCGACAAAAAAAGTTTGATTTTGTTGTACTGTATTATAGATCGAATTGTGTACTTGCATATCAGGAATTTTTTTATTAACTTTTTTTTTTGTTTTCGAGACCAACAGTATTTTTAATAAGATTTACATTTTTGTTTTCCAATTTTTATAATTTAATGGCCTTGATCTTTAAGAAGTTTTGGTAATTTTGAAGCCTTTTGAAACTCCAGACTCATTAACTCAAGTGAACGAAAAAAATGAAGTTGGTTGTCCCGCATAATTTTTAATTTATTGTATAACGATATTATAGAGGAAAGGAAGATTTCGATATTTTCAAAATAAATATTTCACAAAATAGCAGAATTTAAAAATTTGAGCTTTCGACTTATAATTGCTTAGAAATCCTAAAAAATTGGAAATTATAAATTTCACATGAAGGGTTTAATTATTGATCCAGTCTTTGACAACGATTTACAGCGCAAAAATCATGTAAAGTCTTTCGGGTAAATAATGAGCGCATCCAGCTTACTACGCTTTTTACTACGCGTATGACACACATAAGTATATCGATAATCAAGCATGTGGCGGTCGCGTAAAATCTACGCTAATTTATCTGCTTTAAAATTTCAATAAATTCCACAACATTTTTGTTTATGTTTATATTGTGTTGTTTGGCTGTATAAAACACCAACAAAAAAAAAAAACAATTTGTCTAACCCAAAAAATAAAAAAAAAAACGCAACAGCAGTAGCACCATATACTCGTACACGACACATAATTTTACTGTATATATGTACATATTGTCATTATTAAGCAATGTTTTTAAACGACTTTTAATTTTCATCTAAATTTCCCATCCAAAAACAAAAACAACCAAAAAAAAAACAACATTCACCATATAATACGGGCGACGAAAAATGAAAATGCCGACAAGGAAAAATTATGATACAACAGTAAAATACATTTGCAATAATAACACATTGTTTTAATGGTGATTAAAAAAAAATTGTCATAAGTTAACCGTCATAAAAATGTTAATAGAATATATATTTAGGGATATGTTACATACATAATACAGGAGGGATGTTGTTTTACCATACATTCTGGTATGTATATCATTTCGTCCGGACATGTTAGTAGACTAGATGACACGTATGAATCTCGTTTCGTAAACATATTTTGATAGCAAGGAAATTACTCCCGTAAATGCATGGGTAGTCGATTGATTATCATTGCACATACACAATTCATCTAATCAAGTTGTCAGCGCATGGTATTTAATAACCAACCGTGATGTCAATAATCTAACACAACAAAACTTCATTAAAAGAGCGCATTCATTGATTTCAAAACTACATTAAACATAACCGAAAAACACATAAAAATTATTTTCATTAAATTCTTTAAATTTGCCAAACAACAAAAACCAAATCTCCCACAGGAGTTCAAACCATAAAAAAAATCTCATTTAAATATTTAAAAAAAAAAAATATTTTCTGTGTCATTAAAATCTTGACAAGACAAACAAATTTTCATTTATAACCATAATATTTACATAACACTTTTACACTCGAGTCTCAATGGAAACTCACAGAAGCACAAACACACTTACACCCCGAAAGACACAACATAAAAATAAAAAAACTTGCTACCCATTATGTATATGCTACAAATATGTGTGTGATACCCTTTTTTATGTAGTACCGTCACCTTTTCAGTCTAGTAATACAGTGGATTAAAACGATGCGATATCACTTATTTATTGTATCACTCTCGTGACTTGTGCACATTTTTATCTCACAAAGTATGTATTAATTTTCTTCCTCCACTGTGTTTTCCCCGAGATTTTTGTTAATTTTCATTTTCCTCAGCATCAAATAGGTGAAATGAGTCGTGGTGGAATGAGTGCAACAAGGTGACGAATATGTGTTTATGTAAAAGAGAAACATGTGTATTTAGTTTGAAATATAAATATACATAAAATAATATACAACATGAGACATAATAGCGTATATAGCATATATAAAAATTAAAAGCACACAGAATACAAACAAAACAGAATATTTCTGTGTGTCTGTTGATGTTTTCTGCTATGTGTAATATGAGAAATGGTAATAAACTTTTAAAAAATTCATTAAAAGTGCTGGGAATATAATGGGTGCGAAAATATATGGACTCGATCGTACATGTATGTACAATATGTAAGAAGCAAATTAAAAGCTCTTCGTATCTAGAATATGGTTACAAACGTTTATTTTTGGACATGAAGCCGTTATACGAAATTATTTAGAGATAATGAAATTAAAAGATTTTTTTTTATGGTTGGGTTATCTAACTCTGTATCCAAATGAAGCAATTTATTTGTAACATTGTAAAATTGGAAATTACGAGTAGGAGACTAATTGTAAGAGAACACTGAAGTAAGAAATATTATTATAGTAGCATAAAAAGTCAAAATAGGTGAAATTTTGATATTGGACCCGCTCAATACTCGCAATAGCATTAAATATTTTCTGTCTGAATTTTAAAATTATTTAACACATACTAATCAGTTTTACAAAACAATAAATACGTTGAAGCCAAGGAGCTGTT
This sequence comes from Tipula helvola, assembly GCA_963556165.1. NCBI lineage: Eukaryota > Metazoa > Arthropoda > Insecta > Diptera > Tipulidae > Tipula > Tipula helvola. The sequence continues at coordinate 279,718,717 of OY744483.1, forward strand.
TTTGTAGTGCCTCACTTCAAAGGCCTAAAACATGTAAGTTATGCTGGCAGTTGTAACGATTGCTGTAAAATAGTTTTTGTTCCAAAGAAATAATGGATTAAGCCAAATCCGTAATAAAACAATTTACTGTTTTGTACTTGCCAGATTCAATAGTACTTTAAATGTCGAATCTTCCTTGTTGCAAAAGAGTAGAATATTAACACTTTAGAAATAATTGCAAAGCAAATGTTCTTTTGTCACCGAATTTTTGAAAATGCGATAGCCCTTTTGATCTAATTCTAAAAAATGACGATATATGCCGCATTAGTTCATAATTCCAACTACTCTATTTAAAATATACAAGAAGTTGATCCTAAATGTTCTAAATGCGTGCCTTATATTTAAGATGCCCCGAGGTATTATTTCTAATTGGTGTTCCAAGTACAATCACTCCCTTAGTAAATTAAATATTTAGCACTTTCATAGAACGTTATCGAAAATTTTATTTCGCAATTTTACAGAATTTCGAAATTCAATTATAAATTCCCAAATGCTCAAAATACTGAATTTAAAATTTTCAAAAGTATCAACATTTATTTTAATGAATTTCAAAAGTAAAAGCTAAAAAATTTAGTTTTTTATAGGCTGATCTACAAAGCTACAAAATTAAATTTCGAAAAATGTTAAATACTTTCATTAAAATTTGTCTCAAATAACGGTTTTGTTACCATTTTATGTCGGAATTTTCTTAAATTTCAAGAAATTTCAAAAAGGTTTGTGGGTCACAAAATTGATTAATTTGAATTGAAATTACAATAAAATTTGAATTAATAACTAACCATTTTTAATTCTGATCAACAAAATTTAATAATTAATTAACGTTGAACTTTTTTTTACAATTTGACTTCAAAACCTGAATTCAATAAACCACGAAATTTAGACTAAAAACGTCATAAACATTTTAATAATTTGAAAGTTGGCAGTCAAATTTGATATTGTGAACTGTTTGCACTAAATTCAAAAGCTCAAAAGCTTCAAACATTATAAACTAGACAAATTTCATATAACACGGAACATTTTCAAAATTTAATAACTGTATAGGCGAATAGCTTATAAATTTCGGATTTTCTATATATAAGAAATTTGAAAAACGGTTTTATAATTTTCCATATTCAAAAAATTGCGATTAAACTCCTGCATTGCTTGCTAAATTATGGTTTCAATAGATAAAAATTCGATAGATTACGTTTCTAAGAAATTTTACAATATTGAAAATTTTTCTGAAATGTTCAAACGAAATTCGAATTTAAAACTTCCAAAATATTTTAAAAATCCTATCAATATTTCATTTAAAATTTATTATTCTGAACATTTTGTTTAAAACTCACAATGTGTACAATTTTGAAAATTTGAACGACATGTAAAACTTCTTATCGCAAATGATAAGAAATGTAAATTTCAGGTAGTTATTAAAGTTTATAAGTAGCTTAAATTTTGGTTTCAAAAGCTGACCAATGATTTTAACATAACAACAACAAAATTTCGGGTTTAAAAAGATTGAAGACATTAAAAACCAAACCGACAATTTTCAATAATTGATTATTCGAAGTGAAAACGAATACATTCGGAAGCGTTTAGTAAGTAATGGTAGTAGTAATAGTAAGTAGCAAATTTATATTTCAAAAATTGAAAGTTTTACAAGCTGACAACTTAAATTTTTTAAAGTTTTAATAAATTTCGATAAAAGCTTAAAATTCTAAAAGTTCACAATTTTTAAAATTTGATAAATAAAATTGGTAAATTCCCATTTTAGTTACTAAACATTCGGTGAACTATGAAATCGCGACTCCTAAAAGTTCAAAAAACTATTTAAGAAAGCTTAAATAGTGAAATCGCATTACATTTAATTTCCTCCTTAACGTATACCACCACTCCACCGGTTCTGTTTAAATAATTACAGTTTCCATGGATTTTAAAACCAGGAATTTGATAATCCTGATCTCAAGGGCAGCCACATTTGCTAAAAATAAATTAAAATTTTTACGTAAACTTCGATTATTCTGATGTACATTGAATAATTTAGACTTAATTTTCTTCTCTGAAACTGAAGGTGATTTAGTTGGTGATGCATGCAAACCGCTGAACAGAAGGATGGCTGAGTGTTAAATTGTAGCTGAGTATTCTAACCGTTTTTGGATCAGACAGCATCACATTTGATGGTACCGGTTGCCGATTTTTAAAATCCCGAATTATTATTCCTACTGGCCAAATAGAGGGATCAGTAAAATGTGATAAAATAATAAAATGTGTGTGTTGACGTTGTGACTTCTGGATTTGGCAACACGTTCTCTTCTTTTGTAGTTTCCGTGTTTTTAATTTTTTTTAAATTGTTGCTCTTTTGGATTTTAACCTTCGTTCTATTACTTTGTTGGTATATTCCAAATATTCCAAATATAAAATGTAATGGCAATTTTTCACAATTTGGAGATGTAAATTGTATACTTTCATTGTTAGCTTGTTGATTTTCGTATACAATAATTTTATCTCATTTGAAAGCCACAATTTTTCCGCTCTACTCTTAGTCATTATGGCTGCTCTGGATATGACGAAAACAAAATTAGTATTTATAATTCATAATTAAAAATTAAAATTTTATGGATCTCGAATTTCAGGTAGTTTAGTTAGTGATTAATTTGCTACCTTTCAATTCACATACATAGATACACATGTAATACACATGTTTTTAAATTTTTTGAAAACCCTTGTTAAATATTTCGCAAAATTACAAAAGATTTAAAAAATCACTAGATCGATTTCGGCTTGTTAGGCCATCATCAGGAGTATCTACTAAACTCGAGTTTAGTAGATACTCCTGATGATGGCCTAACAAGCCGAAATCGATCGAATGATTTTTTAAACTTTTTGTAATTTTGCGAAATATTTAACAAGTGTTTTCAAAAAATTTAAAAACATGTGTATTACATGTGTATCTATGTATGTGAATTGAAAGGTAGCAAATTAATCACTAACTAAACTACCTGAAATTCGAGATCCATAAAATTTTAATTTTAAATTATGAATTATAAATACTAATTTTGTTTTCATCATATCCAGAGCAGCCATAATGACTAAGAGTAGAGCGGAAAAATTGTGGCTTTCAAATGAGATAAAATTATTGTATACGAAAATCAACAAGCTAACAATGAAAGTATACAATTTACATCTCCAAATTGTGAAAAATTGCCATTACATTTTATATTTGGAATATACCAACAAAGTAATAGAACGAAGGTTAAAATCCAAAAGAGCAACAATTTAAAAAAAATTAAAAACACTGAAACTACAAAAGAAGAGAACGTGTTGCCAAATCCAGAAGTCACAACGTCAACACACACATTTTATCATCGAATTGAAAATAAAACCAACATCCAATTTGACAGCAATGAAACGGATATACTGTCAAAAGGATTAAAGTATAAGGTAACTCCGCATAACGATATAAAAACCAGAAACAGACACCTTTTGAATATCGAAAACTCCATCATGAATACAAGCATTGAACATCACTCGGATATAAGAACAATGATAGTGGACAAAATGAGTGTTTTTCATGAAATAGGGCAGAACCAAACCGCCAACGAAAGCAAAACACTAAGAAGCATAAAGCAGAAAATAATGGACAGCAATGCGATAATTACAAAGGCGGATAAAGGAAACACTATTATGTCATTATGAACAAAGATATATAAGTACATCACTAAAATCGATGAATTGAACAGCACCGACAATGAGAGGATTACCTAAAATACACAAACCTGAAGTACCAATAAGACCTATAGTTAACTTTACTTCGGCTCCATCTTACAAAATTGCCAAATTTATTAATAATTGGATAAACAAAAACATTAAATTAGAAAATTACCATTCGTTGAAAAATAACCTCGCGCTAGTCAGTAAAATAGAAGGCATCAACATACCAAATAATGGTAAATTAGCATCGTTCGACGTCACTAACATATACTCAAATATACCCGTAAGAGAAACATTGGAGATTAAAAGGAATTTATTAACCAATCGAGATATAGGAACACACGTCGTATATGAAATAATCCAACTATTAGAAGAAATCACAAATCAAAATTATTTTAAACACGAAGATAGATTTTACAAACAAACCGATGGTCTTCCGATGGGCAGTCCACTATCCGGCACATTGGCTAACATTTATTTAAATTATTTCGAAAATAAATTTATTATAAACAACATAAATAAATTCTACAAAGATATCGTTTACTGGCACAGATACGTAGATGACATCCTACAATCAGACAACTAAATCAATTTTTAAATTATTTAAACCAATTACACCAAAATATTAAATTTATATTAGAAATTGAAAATAATAAAAACTTTAATTTCTTGGATTTAAATATAACTAATTCTGATTATCAGCATAAATTCAACATTTTTAGAAAACCAACACAAACCAGCCACACAATCCATGAGAAGTCAAACCATCCATACCAATACAAGGTTTCATTCAGCATACAACCATATGATTCACAGGCTAAATAGCATCAGTATCTCAGAAATAGATTACAACGATGAGCTGAACACAATCAAATTCATTGCGAGTTAAAACGGTTACAAATCAGCAAAAATTGACTTGACGAATGAAATTTGTCGAAACAAAATGGAATACAGACAGTCAACTACTTTGCTTTTTGATGAAGAAGTTCAACCGAAATATGTCAGCGTAGAGTATAATAAATATTCTAGTAAACATCTTCAAAAAAAATTTCAAAATTATGGGTACAAAATTGCTTATAAAACACAAAATTCCTTGGAACAGAAAATAAAACCTAAGAATGATTCAATTTTAGACACCGAGGTGTATAAATTAAAATGTTCAGATTGCGCTTCATTTCATTTAGGACAAACTGGAAGATCTTTTGGACAACGTTTAGGGAACATATAAGGGATGATACTCAGCACAATTACCAGGACATCAACACAAATTTGGAAGTTTTGCATCGTTTGAGGAAAGGTGACTTATTGGATCGGATGGAAGAAATAGCAATTTACAAAAATAAAAACAACCCGTTCATGCTAAACTCTAAAATCAATACAACAACCAACAAAATTTATGATTTTATTTTAAATTCATAACAACAAAGAAAACCCTGAAATGTCGATTTTTTGGGTATAAAAGCGGGGAAAATCGTTATATTATTCAATAAAGTTTAAGTAGCGGTCAACTGACGATGGTATTATACCGAAATTGATGTTGAAAAATCAAAATAAATAAAATAAAGAATTTCACTATAAGGAAGCAAACTTATAAAATATAAAAAATAAAAAATTAACAAATATAAAATAAAATTTGTATTTTTAGTTTTTAAAAATCATTTAAAGTGAAATAATACACAAACAACATAAGAATATAAATATGGATTTAAATATTTTTAACTAAAATTCTAAATCGAAACTAAAAAATCTTAAACCCTATATAATTCCTTTTCCAAATCTGTAAATTAACTTGCTTAAAATCACACTGAAAAATAATTGAAAATTAAATCTGAAGCACCCTAAATATATTAACTAATAACAGCTTTCAGTTATCCATATTAAATTAAATTAAATAATTTGGGTATAAATCAACATTAGTATATATTTGTACCATATAATTACGACAAATTAATTAGCTAATTCTAGGAATACCCCCAAAATCAAAACTAAATAATTAGTTGCTTGTTACTCCATTCTGCTAAAATAACACTGCAAATTAGTTTAAATTAGTCTGGATAATATTAAGTATTAATAGCTTAAAGTTGCCATACTAAATTAAATAATTGGAGTGTAAAAATAGATAATGAATAAATACTAAATAAATAACTAAAAGCCGCGACCGATTTCACCACTCTGAGACTTAAAATTCAATAAAATCCCAATATAACTAATCCGCTTCTGATTAACAATTAAATCCCACCACAAAAATATAATAAAATTCTAAAATTCGAATTTAAAATCTTCCAAACTAAAACCATAATTTTAATTTCCAAGTTGCGTAACTTAAAATTGAGAGACATTAAAATTCAAATATCTTGGAAATAATAAACTTTAAAATTTGAGACATTGGAAATTGATAAATATATGAATTGCTTGCTCATAACAAACGTATTCCGTCACCATTTAAATTTTAAAATTTGAGATACCTAAAATTCATTTTTCAAATATTCACAAATTTTAGAATTTCTTGCCCGAAATTCGTAACAACCGCTGTCGATCGAAAAAAATCCAACTTTAAGATTTGATAAATTTCAAAATTTTCCAGCTCGTAACAATCGTTACGTAACTTATAGTTCAAAATTTGAGACATTTCAAATTCATAAATTCAGGCACTTCTATAGCTGGAAAAACTGTGGTAGTCATACCAAAAAGATTATATTCTGAAATTTGAGACTAATGAAATTCATGAATTTCGGAATTTATAGCTCGTAGAAGATTTAATATTCTCTGTCAAACGAAAAATCTAAATTTTATAATTTAAGGTATTCAAATTTCTTAAATTACAAACTTAGTTGCTCATACAATACGTGCGAAAAATATAATTTTCAAATTCGAAGTATTCAAAATTAATAACCGAATTCGTGCGAAAAGATTAAATTTTAAAACGAGACATTTAAAATTTATAATTTGTAAAAATAGAGATCTCATAGAGATTGCAGTGGAACGAAAAAATAAAATTTTTAAATTTGAGATGTCAAATTTTTTCAATTTCGCACAATTTCGGAGCTAGAACCTAAATAAGACTCAAATTTATGTGAAAAAACGTGGGGGCAGCCGTATTTCAACAAACTTTAACGCCAAGTGTGAACCATTGTCCAGCCATTGTTTTGGCCAGCGATTTCGGATAATTATGCTCTTTTATTTCTTATTATTAGTTTTTTTAATTGTGCTGTATTCCAGGTGCCAGAGAAACACTACTGCCGATCTTTTGTCGCAGAGCGACAATACTTGTCAAGCGAGCCTTTGATTGGCAAGTTTTGTAAGATTAGACCTGTCTAGTACTTAAGGAACAGTTGAAAAGCGAAACATATCAACAAGCACGGTCAGTTTTAATTACGGCGTCACGAGTGGATAAGTTAAGGTCAAAAGCGTTCTACACATAAGCTAGGGAGGGAAATTAACATTTTCTTATTCATTTTCTCATATGGCAACATTTTCTTTCGATTGCCAAAAAAATATGTTTTGGCCGAAAGTGGCTGATCAGGCCGCGTACTATACTAGGTAATTCTATCTGTTTAATTCAGAAAAATAACGTATTTTATATATTTGGACCGCAAACCATCGACCGAAAGGATCGAATGAAGTACCATCACCCACACACCACATACTCAGAAATACAAATTTCAGCCATCAAATTCAAAAAATTAGATCCATATGTGATGGCTGTGGAGCACAGAATAAAAATAGCGACATGATAAATATGTGCTCATATTGGCTGACTTTGGAACCTTCGTGCCACATTAAAGAGATCGAGATCGTGTTTCCTGTACCCGGAAATTCATATACGCCACCGGACAGGGTTTTCTTGATTAGAAAAAATAAAAATAAAACGTATAGAGACCATTATCAAACCGGAAGAATATTATCAATTGTATGAAGATACTGGTACTATTGTTCATCTTGGAACTCCTGAATGTTTAGTCAGAAATTGGAAGAAGGCTGCAGCTGACACAATTAAACCGCCTGTAATGTATCAGTAAAAGCTGAAAAGCCCAAAGATATGAAAGTTTTATTAAAAAAATACTTCGGGGGAAAATTGGCTGTTAAATGAGGAACTCATATTTTATAAAAATATTCTACAACCAACAGATGGCAGAAGAGGAAACTTGTGAATCGGGAGAAAAGGAAATGAAACTCAGGATTTGAAAAATTGTTTTCTTTTTACCTTAATAAGCAATGGAGCAGCCGTTATTTTTATAATTTTATTTTACTCATTTAGTGCATAACAAAAACATCCTTATCCATTTTTTAATTGATTATATCTTATGCCAACTTATCTCATTTTATTAATAAAATTTGTGAAACCTGTAATTTTTCCTTTCCATTTAAAAAATTAAGGTTTTTTTTGGTTTTTTCAAGATTGACATGTGATGGAGAAGATTATTTTACTTTTAACCAAAACAATTCTAAATTAAAATTCCTAAATATTGTGGCAAATTTGTACAAACATTTAGTGTGCAGAGCTTTTTTTGGAATATTAAATTTGAACAAATTTTCAAAATGTGTTTACATAAGCTTTTTACATTAATATACGTTAAGTTGATTTGTTAATAGCTGCAAGATTAAGGTAAACGAGCTTTCACACAAATTAATTTAAAATCTAATGATTTTAGCATATTTTATTTAGTCTACTGTTAACCTAAATGAAATAAATGTTAATTAATTTGACAGCTCAAACTATAAAACTATTATTACAGTAAAAGCTTTACCTAAAGAAGATAATACTTGAGATCTTACCATAAATTCATATATCATTCATTTAGTTCAACTCTCATGAAGTACAATATTTAAAATATGTGCTATGCTGACTAAAGGATGAAAAAGCGTTTACTTTAATTCTAAATATTAACTTAGACTCTTTAATATATTACTCTACTAATTATACTAAATTTGGAAAATATTTAAAATGGTTTCAACACAAGCTTTTTTATTAATTTTCGTTAAGTTCGTCAAAAACATTTCAGATCGATATTGCCTAATCAAAATGTAAAAGCGGAGAGCTTTGCATTTTTAAAAGCTATCGGAGACTGTGTGAATATTAAATTTTTAAATCAATTTAATAATCGCCGCTTGAATACTTCATTAAAAAAGGTTTAAAAGCTTTACTGAAATTTTTTTCTGTAAGCTTTTTTCTTTTGAAAACATTTAGAACTAAAGCGCATACAAAATATACATTTTTCAACTTACCTTCTGATCGACTTCGCTTCTTCGTTTACAGATTTCGAATTTATCTCGATTTTCTACACATATAATTTTACTCTCTATAACTGTAAAATCTACATGAACGTTATAAGTACATTTCAATGATTAAAGTACTACACACACACACAAACACAACACTTTGACAATCAGCAAATAAAAAATCCAAATGCTTTCTAAAATACAGGCAGTAAACACTTTTGAGCACAATTTTTACTTTAATTCACAATTTGAATTGCCTTAAACTAACAACAACTCACAAAATATTTTTAATCAACAACTAATTCTTAATAATTAATTTAATTTAATTTAATTGAACCACAAATTACACAAACACAGCACTTTCACTTCACCGACTTTATACAAACTAAATTAAAATTTAATGTATGCAGAAAGACAAAGATACATCTTTCTCGTTCGAGCGCTCATCGCATATTTTCGGGCCTCAGGCGATTCAGTTTACTGTACAATAAATCTAACAATTTGGCTTGAAAGCATTTATAAATCAATAATTTGAACGAGTATGCGTTTATCGTAAAACAAACAGTATAATTGAATCACATATCGAACGGCACATTGGTTTGCAATAAAATTTTACGTACGATTAAACGATTTCATTTAAATTATTTGGTACCCATTCACAACTGCTTTTTTAAAAGAATGAATGATTTACATAGAGAAATTTAATCCTTCAATTGTAGTCTTCGACGTCGAGTTTCAAAAAATTATTGTAAAGGCCCAAAGGATTTTTACTATCAATTTGAATATTCTTATCAGCGTAATTTTCGCGGAAACATTTTTCTAATCTAAAATAAAGTGATAACGCAGTTTCGAGAATGTGTGCGTCTATTTTATGTCACATTGACTGATCTCAAGCACATTACCAAAGTTAATCTGCCAAGTAGAAAAATCCATGTAAAAAAATCGAAGATGAATAGAAACTCAGAAACTCAAAAAAATTAGAGAAATTCAACGTCAAGCAATATTTGATGGTTATTGTGCGTTAGGGAATCTGTCTAAACAGCGTTACTATATTGCGAACTCCATGACAGTCATTAAATTAAAATATCGGTACTCATCGACCGAACATTATCGTCAATTGAATAATTCATTTCATTTTGAAATATCTAATGAACGCAACATTGGATATCAACGATCGTCCAATTCGAACAGTATTATCAAAAGGGACTGTCACTGGGTTTCTTGAAACTAATAATATGTAGAAACTGTATTATAAGAATGATTTGTTAAACGATAAAAATGCAGAATTTATTTAATAATTTTATCTATTACCCGAACCTATTACCCGGGTACGCGATACCCGGGTAATACGAGCCCTAATAATATAGGATTTTTTGTTCCAAAAAAGGATCAATGCTAGTTATGCGCAGCATTTCAGAATGCGGAAGGTGATCAAAAAAACAAAATATTAGAGAAATACGAACAGCATCAACTTGAAAAGGAGTGGTCAATAAAGGAGAAAAATGAAGATAAGAGTAGGGCAACTAAGAATTTCATAGTTGTTGCAGTGTATGATTTACATGCATTTTTGCCTACTCCACGAGGTGATGTATCCCTTTTTTATTATCAATCGAAATTAAACTGCTACAATTTCGCTATTTCGGAAATTAAAACTGGAAGTACGCAATGTTACTTATGGCATGAGGGAGAAGGAAATCGTGGAGACGAGGAAATTGGTAGTTGTGTATTAAATTTTATTGAAAAAAAAGGTTAGCTTAAGCGATCCCGGTAGTATGGATTTGGTATTTTATTTCGATAATTGTGCTGGACAGCAAAAAAATCAGTTCATAGTAGCCACGTATGTGAATTTTGCAAATTATGAGAATTTATCTTCATATGTGATACATTTTTCTGTTTTATCTCAATTATATCGATGTGTAGGGTTTGCTATGGATAAGTTGGAATTGGCGTTTCATGGACTTCAGGCTTAGGATTTTAGGATTTCTGATGGATACGTTGGAATTGGAGTTTCTTGAAGTTCAGGCTTGTTTTTATTATGATCATATTTGTTTGTATTACAGATCTCACAACTTTGTCTATAATTTTTAATCAAGCTTGTTACATATGCATATCTCACAGTTTGCATTTTATTCTTGTTTTTCTAACAACTTTCTGAAAACATCAAGCAACTGTGATGGAAAGTTATAAATAACTTAGTTATAAATAATAGTTAGTTATAAAATATAAAATTCAATATACGAGTATAGCAAAACGAAATTAATTTAAGTTTAACATACAATAACGTAAACAAAATTAGAAAAATTCAAACCTTAAAAATATAAATTTAGAAGTGTGAAATATCAATATTTTTTTACTGTAATGTATTTAAATCTCATTTCAATGTGTTGTTGAAGATTGTTATGTTCTATGTACATCTACATTTGTTAACCTGGTGCCTTTGGCATTCTATTCATTCATTCACATTCATTCTCATACACGACAAATAGTTTCCCGTTCTTTTTTTTTATTATTCCCAGCAGTTTAAGTAATTTATAGTTGTTTTGGACATCGTAAGATTTTTAGCTTCTAGATCGGGCCATAATGTTTTGAAGTAAATTGGGCCATGCTCGCGGATTGTATTCATAAACATGTTTTTAGCCAAATTAATTTTAAACCTCATAGTGATTTGAAAACTAAGATTATCCGAAGAGTTGCGTTTACTTGAAAATAAAATATCATTGAGTTTCTATTTACAAAGGTTCGATGATACTAACAAGATCCATTGAGCTGAGCTTTTCACACAATGGATTCATTATTAATATTCTCATCAGAACTTTCTAAAGTATGAGAAAAAGATTTTGGATTTAAAGCTAACTTAGTTTGAGATCGAATTAATACATTAATTGAATCATGGTTTAAACCAAGATCAGAATTATTATATTCAAGAGACTTGAAAGCAAAATTTGACGGATTCTTTTCAAAGAATTATCTATCAATTAAATTTTTGTGTATTAAAAGATTGATATCAGAAAATTAATTTTGTATCCAAACAATTAAAGAATTGTTTTTCAAAGAACAAATTATCAAACATATGATTATTAGAAAGGATTTGAATCTGATATATTCTTGTCATTATCATTAATTTGTATTAGTCTGCTTAAAGCATCTGCATTTCTATTTAAATCTCCCGGTTTAAATTTAATTTCGAAGTCATACTCAACTAGCTTAAGTTTCCATCGTAATGAGATGACGGATTGTTGTTTATTTTTAATGAAGTTAGTGGTTTATGGTCTGTTAACGTAAGGACGAAAATTTTGAATCGCCCAAAAGATTGCAAGTAGTTCCTTGTCCACGGTTTGGTAATTTTCTTCAGCTTTCGATAACGTCTGGCTTGTAAATGACACAGGACGATCCATTCCGTCGTACTCTTGTGATAACACGGCACCTAAAGCAAAGTTATTGGTATCACAGGTTATTGTAGATATCTTTGCAAAATCTGGATATTTTAAAATATTTTTTTGAACTTTAAACGATTTAAGTGATTTGCACGATTCATCACAGAATGCGTCCCAATTAAATACTATACCCTTTTTTAATAAAAAGTGAGAGGTTTGGCTATTGCTGCAAAATGTTTTATAAATTTTCTATAATATCTCACGAGGTCAAGAAAAGATTAAGTTTCCGTAACGTTTTTGGGTGTGGGATATTCATCGATAGCATGTAATTTCGCAGGATCAGGAGAAACGCCGTTCTGGTTAACAATATCAAAATCTTAAGTACCTATACAATTTCCTTTTTTCAGAATTGACATTTATGAGGATTTAATTTTAAAGTGTTTTTTTTTTTGGAGGCAATTGAACACTTCTTCTCATTTCTGATTGTGATTCAAGAGTGTTTTGCCATAAATAACAATATCGTCCATATACACGAAACACTTTAATCTGCTTAATCCACTTGCAACTTTATTTATCATATGCTGGAACGTCGCTTATGCACCTTTCAAACCAAATGGAATTCTTTTAAAATGATAGTGACCATATAATGTGCTGAACGCTGTTTCACGCTGAACACGCGATCAACTGTCAAATCATTTATTCGTCTGAAGTCCACCACAACTCGCCATATTTTCGTTCCGACCTACTTTTTTGGTACGGCCAATAATGGAAAGTTCCCCGGACTATTACTTTCTTCAATGATATTATTCTATAGCGTTTCTTGAACTTGCTTGTAGATTTGTCTTTATTGTTTCAGGAATACGGTATGGTTTTTGATAATGCGATCTCCTTCAAAGTAAAATATGTCATTAAATTTTCTATTCAAATAAATTTAATTGCGAGAAAAGTAATTTTAATCGATCAACAATATTGTTGCCCCAAAATTTTAAATGAAATAAATCATAATCCGACCAATTTTCAACGTTTAAATCTGAGTTGTTGATCAGAACTGAATACTTATTTGTATTTACGATTGCTAAGTGAATTGAATGTTGGTTATTTGGTTAATCAATTGAATTTACCATAACCACTGCAGGTTCAACTTCTGAAGAACAGATTATATATTCATTTTTGTTTTGAAGTGAGAGATCAATTTTTAAAATAATCTCTGAACGTTAGGGCATTTTAATTGTTTCAGGTCAATACAAGATCTAATATATACTCATAATCGTTAACTGGACGCGGAATTCTCAATTTAGACAACGAATAATAAATTATACAATTGTATTTATCAAGGAAATCCTTTCCTAAAATTCCGTCGCACAAAATAGGGAAATTGGCATTAACAATGTAAAATGAGTGATTAATATTTGAAGTACCGATAAATCTAATTAGAGCATCGCAGCGTTCTATAGTTTTTAATTCTTCTCGGTTATTTCTTCAATATTCACAATATTTTTGGTTACCGCCACATATCTGCCCCAGTATCCAACAAGAAATGAAGATTTGAATTACCAGACATAACATGACATAAACTTTATTTAAATTATTATTTGAAACAAGAACGGATTTACTATTTGCCATTCGGTAATAATATTTAGATTTAATAGCTTCTACAAATGGATCATAATTTTTTTGATTAAGTGGATACATTGAACACTCCTTTAATTGGATCCGGCATGGAGTGCCACTAGTAGGTTGTGTGTGCGAGGATCCCGATAAGTTTTCCGAAACGGTTGAATTCAGAATTGTAAGTATCTGATTTTTGATTACTTATTTGTTTTTTGAAACACTAGTTAATATTGTGACCAATTCGTTTACAATATGAACACATCAATTGAAATTGTTTGATGTGATTTCGACTCGTTTGATAAGCGAAATTAGAAGGTGAATTTCCATAGTTTGGTTTTACAGGGAAACGACAATTTCGCATAATATAAATTAGGTTTCTGAATTGATGACTGTAAAGCTGGTTTGTTATTTCTAGTGGATATTTCGTCTTCGAATGCTTTAGAAATTACATCTTGAAGCTTGGCAGATCTGCATGCTTTTACGGTTAATTTAATTGATTCACCTAAACCTTCTTAAAATCGCTGTTTTTGAGTTGAGATTTTCAATTAATTCGGTAGCTTCAGCACCTTGCGCTTCAACACAAGACTCGTTTAATTGAGATAATAGGCTTTCGACCCTTGCAGTATACCTTCGCACATCTTCATTTTAAAATTGATATATTGAAATAAGTTACAATTTGAAAGTTTTCTAAAGCACGAATTTCACCAAATTTATATGTAAGAGACATATGTTTTATAACGAACTAGATCGTAAGATTCTCCCGTTAACTTAGCGGCAATAAAAAGCATGAACTGTTGTCGTTTATGATCACCCTTTAGAGTGAATTAACAATTTCACAACAACGAAAGGATTTATGTAAATTTTCTGTGCTACCATCATATTCGGGAATCAATTTAATAGCGATAGACAGGTCAAATTTTGTGATTTTGATTTTTGATGATTAGTTTCAAGTTTGGTAATTCACTATGATAATTGTTATTAATAGAGACTAGATCACTAATGGCTTTTTATTCAATATCAATATTTCTATTATCAATTAAACTAGATAAATCAAAATTATTTCGGGTATTATTTAAACTATAATATTCAATAAAATCATTAAAGATAACCGATTCACTATCACTTTTACAAGAGAACGTTATTTTACTCATAAATAAAATTGTAAACATGCTGTGTGCCTCAGGTCGATTTTTTTGACTAAATTTTCGACTTCCATTTAAAAACAACATTACAGTATTCACCGCCAGGCGGCCAACGAAAGGTCTCCTCGTGAGGTTACTTTTCAATTTAGTTGTCATTTATAGACAGAGTGCTTGGCCTTGGATTAATATGCTTTTTGCAAAATTAAAATTTGCACAGTGTTTTGTAGAATACTAACGCTAATGAGTAATAAATTCAGTTTGTTCACCATTATTATTGATAATTATATTTAGCGCAATTTAAACACGACATAAATCTTTTATGGAAATATTGTACAAATTACAGAACCAGCCTCATGTTTCAAAACGTTTTAAAAATATGTATCTCCACTCTGTATTCATCTGGCCAAATGAATTAAAAATGAAAAAAATTAATTCAATAATCGAGTCGTAATTGTAAGCGTATGATATGGTAAAGTAGTTTTTTACTCGATGTATCAAGCAACAAATGAGGTGAAGGTCTATACCAAATTTATACAGACACTACTGGGAGTAACGAGTATTCGATTAGGTAGGTCACAACTTCAACTTATAATGGTAATTATACAATTTTTGTGTTTAATAGGTTATTCTTTAGAATGAAAATTAATTTCGTATAGATGTGCTCCAAAGGGCTGGTGTTTACCGAAAGTAAAGAAGTCTATGGGCAAAGTTTTAAGTCACTCTTTCACATAAATTTCGCTGTACAATATTTCACCAATAATATGTTTAACCACTCATTTTGATAGTTTTTTTTATAATTTATAAACGTTGTTACCTACTGAAGTAGATACTGACAAGTAAATACTGAAGATGTTTAGTTATCAAGTAAAAAACTTGAAAAATTCAAGTTAAAGCATTTCTTTTTTAATTCATTCCACTCATTGTGTTGTCCAACAAGTAAACTTGAAGACATGCAAAAAATACAATTTCTGAAAAAATTTAAAAACTTTTATTTTTTATATTCACGTTAGAGGGTGACGAATTAATATTCTCCTATCTTTAGCACTAACAAGCCTTAATCCGTAGCGAAGCGATGTTAGAAATTGAGATACAGCATTGCAAATTGCAAAAGAAGAAATCACAGTATTGGTATCGATATTCTAAATGACACCGTCGGACATATTGACCCATTTAAAACGACGACAGTGTACATTTGTATGTACCTGGTTAAGCGATTTGTTCATTTGATTTTGCTATCCTTCCAACGGTCTAAAAAATAAGTTTGCTAAACTCAAAATAGTGTTTCGTCTACAGGCTGCAGTCGCGAATTAACGCAGAAAGTTTCGGATTGCGATGAAAATTGACTTTACATGTTCTTTTGAGTTTCTTTTTCATCGGCATTTAACGATTGCGGCACACATAGTAATGGCAGTGTTTTTCATACAACTTTTCATGAAAATTTAAAGTTTACATTTAATTTCGGCTATTAATATGGATAAGCATTCTCTAAGAAGAGGAGCCAACACCATCTACAGTGACCTCTGCTGCACCTACCAAAAAGTATCTCAGAGGACCGAGAAGCCATTCATTTCGTGTTCTGCATTCTGCATCATTCGGGTGAAATTTCTGATTCTGAGATTTTTTTAACTGAACTGTTAAACCCAAATATGGCCCCGTTCTGATTAATAAGTTCTACAATTTTAGCTTGATGGTGCTTGCCTAAACTAACTAACCTAAATCGTATCATAGCCTTTAAAAAAATTGATCAGACATTTTGCATCCCGGTCCCAGGAATACTGAAAAATTGTAAAATATGGATTCTGGGGATCATTCCATCCCCTCTAGTTACAAACCCGGTATTTTCAGATCCAAGCACCATAAATTTATACGCCGTGCTGTTGCACATAACGTGAATTGAAATGTCATACAGTATGCCTGGTTACTTAAGAGCAATATGTCGTTTAAACTATGTCGCTTTCTATGAATGACTGGTTTGAATTGACCAACTACTTAGAAAAGTCGAAAATTTAGCCAAAAAATTGACCTGATGCACACAGCATTAATCTAACTATCTGTCAGAATCTAAAGCCATTTTAATTTCTATAGAGTCAGATTACGTGTAATTACTCTGACATTCACCTTCAGCAACCGAGAAGAAATTGTTGGGCCTGTCTTAAGAAAATATTTATGTAATAGCGATAGGAACGATTTCTTCTTTCTCTAAAACTACGAACCTTTCCCAAAAACAATCACCGCCTTTTCTAAAAATTTCCTAGAATTGTCCCGTTTTGCAAATTTCAAAGGGTGGTCTACTTTATGCTTAATCTGAGCTACTAACTATCTAATCTTAACATTGAACTAATATTCGAACAGTAAATTTAAATCGTAAGGATAACACATCTCGCCTTAATTTTTACTAACAGATCTTAGATGTATTTTTCATGGTGTATTACCTATAATCGCCTCATTCTTTGTTAGATTAATGCGAATTAATGTTACTGCAACCACGAGCCCCACTTTGCCTTCACACGTTCTATTAGGAAATATACATAAGTCTCATCTCGAACTCATCTACGACTTTGAAAGTCTTAAGATTTTCTAGTACCGGCAATAAATTAATTTAATTAACCTGCACGCAAGCCAAAACGAAAAGTATTTACACGAAATTTGAAACAGTACCTGGTTATTTCCGGCAAATAAAAGTAACATTCGATTGCAAAAGTTGCTCTTTAGAATAATATAAAGCAAGGCACAGCTTGTCTTATTGACCCTTATGCCATCTATGAATGACTGGCATCAACTGGTTAACAATTTAGAAAAGTCAATGGTCTAGTCGAAAAAATCGACGTGAGGCACACAGCATAAATGTAGTGAATTAGAAATTGTCAAATTTAAAAATAAAATAACTTAGCTGTTGTTCTCGTTGAAGGTTGATTTACGATATTCAGATGATTGTTAATTCCAAGATTTCACTGAATGCATATAAAATAATGAAGTGAAAACTTTGATATCGTAATGACGTTTTATTGAATTTCACGACGCCGCGTTAACTATATATGGTTTTACGCCTCGAAAAGTAACTGCATTTTCACATATGCAACACATTCACTCGTAGGAAGAGACCATGCGTAAATGCCGGTGGGGCAGTTTATTTGTTTCAGTTTTCGGCTCGTTTTGCCAACAAATAAATTATTACATAATCAGTGAATCAAAAACTAAAATTTGTTTTTGACATTAAATCCCAAACATCGTAACAGTTTCCCAAGTATTTAGTTTGAGAAAATATGTTATGTTTTGAACTCATCCGACAGTTTCAAAAACAAATTTTGCAGTTTCCCCAAAATTCTGTAAAAAAGATACTTGCAAAAGAATACGAAAAAGAACTGGAAAATAATTAGCACATACTACAAATAACTGGTTACTAAATTTTATTTGATTATGCTGTTCAGAAGTCCTGTTCCCTAAGCCTTTCAAAATTTGAAAAAAGTCCATAGATATTCCAAAGCTAATTTTATTTATAATAAGTAAACACTTGGTCGATAAAATGGTGATATTTACCTCAAAGAAAGAAGAAAAAACTTACATTAAATAAGCAAATACTATTGACTTCCTCAAAAACTTAAATAACAAAACTAAAACCAACCTACGTAAAATTGTTTCACTCAAAAAATTAAAATTATAACAAATTCCGTAAAGTAATAAAATTCAATTATTTTATCGTCTCTCTATAAAATCCATAAAATATTCATAATGATATTATTACAATCAATTTTCGATGTAACAATACACTTAGTTTTTGTCATCATCCAACAACATCATCATCATCATCATCATCGTCACCAGTGCTATTATTTTCCCATATAAAATTCGATCATAAAATATTACAAGAGTCAATAGAAAATCAATTGTTATGTCTTCCCTGAAAAATGTTCAACAGAACAAGAAAAACTAAAAGCTCAGCTCATTCAACATTAAAAATGTAAGAGAATTTTTTTTTTATTCAACTACTTTGTGCACGTCTTATATATATGTACAAATCGTTCAATAAGAACAATAACTTGTAAACTGCAACAAAAACAAAAAAGTTAAAAATGCATATCAATACACAATAAAACTATAAATTTCAAACTCCCGAAAAAAAAACACTTTGTATACCTCCGTCTCACTATATACTATACTTATACCTCACTATATTCCAGCTTTCCATTTTATTTTTGTGTATATACGAGTAGCTTCCTTATAAAGAAAATAAGTTTTGTGTATGTACGATTGAAAACTTTTTTGTTGAATATTTTCGATCGAACACTGTTTATAGAATGTATGAAACTTAAAATTATATAAATTTTGATTTTCGTGCAAAAATTTTATCATTTTTGTGAAAATGTTATTCTTTCTTATGGTGTTGTTGTAAGTGTGCGCGCGGATAAAACTCATCCTACTGCTTATACTTGTACGATGTTTATATACTGTTGAAGCTTATAAGGAAATTCGCTTCTCAGTGAATGGAGTGTATTTCTTGTGAATTTAATAATTTATGATGTTTTGAAAGTATTTTACTTGCCTTTTATGTTGTTGTACGTTGTGAATGGCTGGAGATAAATATGGCTAGAGGGGGAGCATTGTGTTTTTTAGTTCCATTGATTATATTGCGGTTAGCAGAATATTATATATGGTCGTGTGATAATAAATTTTAAATATCGTCAGTATTTAGGTAAAATGTGAAAAATAGTACACACCAAAGATTACTTCCTTCTAAAAAAAAGGCGGCTGAAATTTTCTTATGCTCAAGTCTTACCAAAATGCAGCTTGGATTATTCTTGCTGCAACTGTCAATTAAGAAAGCACAATTCTGGAGTATCTACTCATAGCATAAGACCTCTGTAATTTTCAAACAATATTTTAAATCAACTCGTTGCATCTATACATAAAGACGGGAAACGAAAAATGAGGGCGCGAAACAAAATCAATTGCATATAAGGATCCCTAAGAAGTAGCGGCTGTAAACTAGTGAGCTTGCTGCAGTCGGGCCAGAAAAACGAAAGAAAAGGAAAGCCCTACTTAATCGTTTATTTTTGGTTTCGCATACTATAACAACTAAGTTTAAATTAATTATTATATATGTACATGTATCAATTTCAACTTGAAACTTCTCAATTGCTGTCATACAACATTGGTGATCATACAACATTTCATGGTGCCGAAACCCGGGATCGTGTGTTTGTTTTTTGTTCTTTCACAGTAGAAACATGTCCATTGCCAAACTGGGTTTGTTTGTTACAATACAATCAACGCATTATTAAATTTAGTGAAATCATTTAACTAAGTGCTTTTTTATCTTACACTTCACTACTAAAATTCACTGGATTCGAATAAATCGCAATGACTGAGTTAGTATGATTGGTAACGTGGCGCTGCATAATAATAATATAAACAGGGACCAATATAAAAAAATTCTTGGATAAAATCAATAGTGAAACACGTGCAGAAAAACTTAATGAAGCATGACGTTAAAAATCAAATACTCCTTACCCCTGCTCAAACATCAGAAGAGACCAAGTCAACCCTCAGGCGTATTTTAAATTTAAAAAAAAATCCAGGATCACACCTATTCAAAATAATATTTTAGGTGGTAGAAATACAAGTGCTTTCGCAGATCGTTCATTATGCCAATCCAATGAAATACGTTTACCACGTGTTTTGATTTGCGGGCTATCATTTTCAGATCAATTTAGAACCATACACGAATACGAATCGCTTAGCAGAATTCATGAATTTCAATATCTCAAAGGATTGTTAAGAGAGTTGCTGCAAATCTAATTCGCTATTTGCCAATAACCGATTCCAATTATGAAAAGGCAGGCATGGAAAAAATTAATAGAAAGAGAAGTTTATTGTCTGTATTAAATCAATAAGATTCTTTCTGCACAACATTTTCGACTTGTTAAATAAAAATTAAGAGGCCAGTCATTTATAATATATCTACCAAAAAAGTACAAATATCAAAATCCCCCGCCCCCGTACTTTAACCCGAGAGTCAATACAAAATGTATTGACTCTAAAAAATGAAAACCTAATATCAGTACGAAACCAAACTATCAGAAAGCTCAAGGAAAGGTTTTCATTTTTTAGAGTCAATACATTTTGTATTGACTCTCGGGTTAAAGTACGGGGCGGACTTTGATATTTCTACTTTTTTGGTAGATATATTATAAATGACTGGCCTCTTCATTTTTCTGATTAACAAGTCGAAAATGTTGTGAATGCCATTATTAGTAATATATTGTGTCTATAAAAAACCGAAAGAATCTATTGGAAAAAATTAAGATGCGATACGACAAGAAAAAGCCGATCTTGAAAGATTTAATCGAACTATTCCTAGGACAACCAGCAATAGCAGTGATCACATAAATAATCTCTACTATATTTAAACGCTATACTGTTTATATATTTGTTTGTATCATGGGTTTCAGAAACGGTACGATCGATTTTGATAAAAATTGGTGGTGGGGGGGGGGGGGGGGAGGGGGGGGGGGGATTTAGTGGGCCTGGATTCCATGTTTCTTAAAAAAAATCCAATTATTTTGGTTGCGTTGTTTTTCTTTCTTTATTGTTTTGTGACTTTTGTTATCAATAGGATTTCTGTTCTGATTCAATCGATTGGGATGAAAATTGGTTTGTATGATGAAAATATGATTCCAATATGAGTTTCAAATGTGGTGCTGGAAAATGGCCAATTTGAATGGAACTAAGCAATTTTTCAACCGATTTGGATAAGACTCGGTTTGTATGATGAAACTGACTGAGATGTCCAAAATGAGATCCGGGCGTGGCTCTAGAAAATTTCCAGTTTGAATGGAATTACGCCATTTCTTATCCGATTGAGATGGAACACGGTGTGTTTGATGAAAATGAGATTCTATAACATCAAGTCCTGATGTTGTTTTGAAAAATTACTAATCTGAATGGGACTCTGCATTTCTCAACTGAGATTTTCATGAAACTTGAATTTGTATAATGTAAATGGAATTCCTATATGATTCTAAAAATATTTCTGGAAACTAGCTTATTTTGCTTTGTTGCTATATGATTAAAATTTGATTTCGGTATGAATTTCGGATGTGGTTCTAAAAATTGAAGCTAACTCAGTTCTTCACAGATTGGCATGCAACTTTTGATGCTTTTGAATTTTTGATTATGAGGAAAAGCACTTATGGAAGTAAATTAATTCAAATCATGGCTTCCATTAGGCATAAAAACCTCTTATATTTTGTCCATTAAACAAAATTTGTTCTATGCTTACGCACGTTTAAATTTGCGCATAAGTTCTTTCACAATAGAGTGTACTGGAGTGGATAACACGATTAAAAATTAATTGAAAGAATATAAAGAGATATCAGATAATGATATATAGCTGAAGTTCATGGGCTGGTTGAGAGTGAAGTTGAATTTCCTTCCTTCTAAAATTACCATAACTGGTATTACGACCTGAATGATCACACTCGATAAACAATCAATTATTGTTAATGTTTAGCTCCACTTCAGCTGTCTCCTCCAAAATCTGAAATTTAACATTACAGAATTTCGTATTTCTGTATGAGATATTAAATTTACAATAATCAAATAGCTTCTCTAGTGCCATTTTTTTAGGATACTTATTTATTCTGGTTCGTGTATAAAATTGTTTTCTGGACAACATAGCATGACCTTTAAACTATTTTGCGTCTTCACTCGTGAGAAAGCGACATATAACATTCCATGCATGAATATACTGATACTCAAAGGTCGACGGCGACAAATAGAAAATTGATGGCTATGCATTGTACATCCAAGTTGGCATTTGCTGGAGTCTAGTGTGATTCTTGGTATATGTACTTGTCGGCCAGATTGTTCATTTTGCTTTAATCATATTGTTGGATAGATCGGTTACAATTAGTCGCATTCCATTGCATAGACCTTCCGAGACATTTAAATTGCGCAGTAACATGATGATTGTATTCGTTTTTAATTGCAATTCATGTGGTGGCAAATCCGCAATTTCTATGGCGTTAAGAAATTCAGACGTGAATTGGAGCGCCCCTTCTGGCTGATCTTTGACTAAATAAAAGCTTTTATATACTTTGAAATTACCAGTCAGTTGGTCGATAGGTCCTTATTCAGTGGCGCTAGTGTAGTTCGATTCTTTATTACTTCATAGTTGGGATTGGCGAGGCGATTTCCGAACATTTCGTTCATTAGATTGCCATTAGACAGCAGATCCTCCGGTAATTTTATTTCACCAAACTGGTTCATCGGAAGTTTTCCGTCTTCCAATTGCAACAAATAATTTGCAAATTCTGTCTGTTCGACATCGACACGCATATTATCCACCAGTGCAAATGAAGTGAAGTGTCTCCAGTGGTTGGCTCGTGGCTGAATGGGCAATCATTGACGAAAATCACCTCCCAGGACCTTAATCTTTCCTCCGAATGGCAAATTAGAATTTCCAATTTTGCGCAATAGTTGATCCATATTATCCAGTCCATATTTTGGTAGCATAGGCTCTTCATCCATTAAAAAAACGTGAATTTTGGCAAGTTCGTCTGCTCTAACTAATCTCGGTTTTATGCTTGAGATCGATTCAGATGTCAAAGTTACTTTGAGCCCAAAGGTCTTATGTGCCAAATGTCCTTTGAGCCCAAAGGTCTTATTCGGTACCAAAATCGACATAATTCCTGTGACGTCCATACACTTGACGATACAATTTTGACCCTGCAGGATGTAGTAGAGTGTCTTATAGATAAAATACTTGCCTGTGCCACAAGGTCCACTAATAAAGAAACACTTTGGGCTAAGGATCGTATTTTTTACTGCGTCTAAGATTTTATCAAAATTCCTATGTGTTTTCCTTTAAACATCTCGTGTGCCAATAACAGTTAAATTATCGATGTTGAAGATTTGTTCGTTTAGCTGGGTCTCATAGTCGTCAATATTGTCCATACCGAACCGTTCCACCCAGAAGAGGAAATTTCTGCCTTCTGCTGCTTCTGTGTTTAGCTTGTATATGATGATCCGATACGCACGTTCAATTCCTTATTCATCAGACTTGCCAGTTCGTCTGGCTTCTTGGATAAACCTTCACACAAGTCTCGTTTAAACATCTCCCATAGGCGTTTTGTGTTTTTGGGAGAACTAAGGATCAGGATCTGTTCGAACAACGTTGCATTATACTTTTGACATTTTTCACACGGAAAATTCCGTTTATCCATTGTTGATCATCATATACGACTCCTTGGGTAAGACAGGTTTGCTTGTATGTCACATATTGAGTGTTGTTAAACATTAATATATGATTGAAACTTGTTACGTTCTTAACGTGATACAACAACAGTCGCATGTGATAGAGTTCCGGTTGGGCGGCGAAATTTACATTATGAATTCTGCCAATGGCGCGTATAGACAACGTTTTCTAGGCGCTCATTTACCTGATGTTCCTACCCATTTATAATGTTCTGATATCTGCCAATAATAATGCTAAACTATTTCTGAATTTCTATTTAAACGACAGTCTTAATTCTTGTTCTTGTAGTCTAAATGCTTGATTATGTAGGAAATAGGCGTCTAATATTGAAGTGTGCTTTCTGATGTCTGCCAAATTTTCTTGTACTTGGTCGATATTTGTGATTTTGTTTTGGCCGGACAAATGGATATCTAATCGTTGAACGAAGAGACTCTTCATTGTAAATAAGTATTCTTTCATCTTTCATCTTAATTATTTTGATGGACGCACAGTCATGATCCTTATAAATGTACTTGTACAGATATTTTACGGTACGGATAGTTCCCACATATTATTCTATATTTATGTGGCAATAATACGGCTAATTTCGAGTCGTAACGACGTCGTCGGTACTTTGGCTTCTCGTCATCCACTAAAGGTGTTAATTGTTGGAAATGCTTGGGGAAGTCAAAGCAGCACTTAACGCATGCATTTTTATTTATCATACAGGGTGCATCTGGGTTCAGATCATCACATGGATTATGAATCATCCATTTTAAAACTAGTTTTCGCAATTCACGAACTTCGTTGCCAGGAATTTCAGCTAATATTAAATCGTCTAGTTCTTTTGCAATATGGATCTTTCTTCAGGGTTTATACAAGGACGCTGTTAACGCCCACGTCACTTATCAAAGCTTGGGACCTTTCAATATCTCGTGCATTCACTGTGAAGCTATTCATTTTCCCGTAGAACGTGTATCCAATCAAACTAACCGCAACTCTTTTAGTGATTTCTGCTTGTACGGCAAAATCAAACTGGACACACCGATATTTTCTAATGAATTAATGCGGCTCTTTTTACAACGTCATCAACATGCGGAGAAATTCCACAAAAGGATCCGAAATTTAAACGCTTGGTTCGCTCTGGCTTCGTTTAACGTGAGCGACAATCACATCATTAACAATCATGGCATCTACAGTTTTATCGTAAGCGGCCAAATTTGTCATAAAATGAATATGGCAGTTCATTCGACACAAAATGCCCAAGGTGAATTGAAGCGACCACAATACGACCAAATGTACTTCCTGGACCCCGATGGTGCTATTACCGAGCGACTTGGATATCCGTTTAACCATGGAAACAGTCAAGCTCTACTGGAGCAAATTATTAGATCTCAAAACAGTTTCGTGCAAGGTTTTATGATGATGCGAGAAGTAGTACAAGAAGTTTACCAGCTGACCAATACCACCGGAATCAAACATCTACATGTTCGGCTCCTGTTTTCGTTACCAGAAGGTGCCGATTACAGAAGATGTAACGTTCCGGCGTCAAATGAAGTATGTGCCATAAGTTTTCCAGAGAACGAAATGGTAGCATCAACGTGGTAAAACGCTTGTGACTTTAAAGAATATTGACAATCGTGTAGAGCCTTCCACTTATCCGTTTCACCCCGAAAGTATTGCTTTTCGTCCGGAATTCATCAAGTTCCTTCCACCCGAAACAGATATAGTGGGCCCTGATCTACGCGAAGTTTGGTTCAACTCTTTACATTTTGGTAGGCGACTTTTCCAACAATACCTCGTCGATACGTATATTAGAGTGGAACGTGACCGCATTCAGATGATCAAGTTCAATAAAAAAAAGCTTCTCAGCGACAATTACGCCGGAGTTAACCGCTTTATCGACACACTCACTAAGGAAATGAAAGCTACTGTTAGTGAGAAAGTAATACTACCATCATCATTCCCTGGTTCAACTCGATATTACACAGAACACTTTGGAATGTTATGGTATTGTTCGCCGGCTTGGAACGCTAGATTTCTTCATTACTATCAGCTGCAATTCCAATTGGCCTGAAACTAAAGTAGCGTCATGTACTGATACGAGCTGCTCTAGACGATGGAACTACCTTATAACAGCTTACCCGAGATCAACCTGACCTCGTCGCTAGAATTGCCAAACTTAAATTTGACGAAATAATCGAACAATTGATTCTGGTTCAGGGCTTTTTACTTTTTAGTATCTAACATTAAGGCGTCGTGTGATATCAGATTTGTCGCAAGCGCTGATCACGTTCCGCACTGACTTCGCCGGGTAACTGTTAAGTTGCACGTCGTCGCAAATATGATAATCGATGCGAATATTCTACATCGGTTAAGCGCTGATCACGTTCCTCACTGGTTTCGTCTGTTTTTCACTGCGATGTGTCGGATTTGTTCCAAGCGCTGATCACGTTCCTCACTAGTTTCGGAGGCGAACCAGAATGCTAGAATTTTGGAGATTTTCTATGTGAATTTTACCTTAGTTGCCCGTATTAGTCTTGTAGACGTTGCCTTGGGTTGCTTTTGTGGACATTGTTCATCCAGGGGAACAAAACCCGTTTTGAATCTGAAATCGGATGGCAAAGCACCAATTGTTGAAGGTCCTGCCTGATTTATATTTACTTTCTTGAAATGTTTGCCTTCTAACGGTATCGTTTCCTTATTCAAATTTTCGCCTCTTCGTTTTTTAGGACGTCCTCTAGGCATCTTTCATCTATCGAATCGGTAAACTTTAGAAATGACTTGTAAAAATATCAAAATGCTATTTTGGTTGAGCTCCCATGTAGGAATTCTTTCTGGAGTTTGCTCTTCTCCCGCAACTCCTTTTATTGTAGACCCGATTGGACCCAAAAGTTACCTTAAACTGCTTAAGTTAAGTAAAACCTATAGACACGGCATTTTTTTATTTGGTGTTTTTGGAGTCTAAGTTACTTAATTCGTCGAGAAATATAAAAACCAGCAGTTACCACTTTTCCTATATGTTTACTATCATAAAGTATTTAAACAAGCGCTTTGAGCCTTTAGGGTTGTAATGCTATAGGGAGGGAGCTGGTACACTGAAGTTGTAACTAGTTTACTGTAAGAAATGCCGGATACGATATTAATAAGCACATTTACAAGTTCAGCTAACCTGCACGCATAGATAAGAGAAGCACTAATATTATTAGAAACATAAATGCGTGCACTAGTTTCAATGAACGGATTTTGTATAAAAAATGCTCCCATTATAAAATTCTACGGTTCGTAAATGATATTAAAGCCGGTTCTCTCAAAAACTTTCTGAAGAGGTTTTGGTGGATCACCAACCGATAATCCCCGAAATTAGTAACCCCTCACAAAGACATTTAAAGTTTCATAATTGCTACATTAACAAATGAAAACGCGATTAATCAGATAGCTCCCTGAATCGGTACAAATCAGACGACAATAGCAATAAAATGTCGGCGCAGCTCCAATCGAAATTCGTCGTCGGACCAATTTTCCAATTTATGAATAACGACAAGCACAAGGCCTGACCGCTCCCGTTTTAAACATTTCGGGTTACGTTTGTTAACACGTTTCGCTCTAACTTTATGGTTTGATTTAGTGAAAGAACTCTCACCATCCGGATGCGCGACCAAAAAAGCGCATAAGTCATTAAAAATCTTCTGCAACTAAAAAAGAAAATCCAAGAGTATTTACCTTTACATAAATAACCGATTCCACTGTGCTGTGAAAAACGAATAACCATTTTATACGCTTTCACCATTTTTTTAGTATCTCATAATTGTTTTTTAATGTCTTTCGTTTATAACGTCCTTAAAGATAAATTTTATGTTGTCATGCTTCAAAACAAAATAAAAACAAAAAACAGCAGAAATATTTTTTCCATAAATTTCCTCCACACTTGCTTGAATAAAATTTATTCTCCAATCATTTCGTATTTGTCTTATTAAATTATCTCCACAAACAAAAAAAGTGTATCGCTGTGATTGTGTACCTGTTGTGCTGTACATCTAGGTAATCTCGAGTATATGTATAATATAAAAATCACTGTTTGATTTTTACATTTTCGTCAAGACACAGAAGCAGTGTAAGTCCTGGATATTATAGCGATACAAAAATTCTGTACAAATTTAAAAACATGTGTACATAACATAACATAATATTCATTGGAACAGAAATTTAATAAATATTACCTGCTGTGCGTTTTATTGCATTCATATTATTTATTTGTGAACTCTCGGTTTTATGATAAATTTGTGCTTAGTCAATTTTGATTTTATTGTACCTGAGGAATGAGTATACGAATAAAATTAAATTCAAAATCAGTAGAAGCTGATTGTAGTAAAAATAAGGTTTGGATTTATAAAAAATTAAGTCTGTTCAAACTCTGCAAAGGTTAAACAAAAAATTTAATATTTAAACGAAAAACTTTTCGATGGGTAAATAATAAAATAAAAAAAAATATTTCTCTTTGGTTATGATTTTAATGCAAAAGGAAACCTGGAAATTTTCCAAAAAAAAAAAAAATTTGATAAAAGGAAAAACAACAACATCTACGTATAATAGGATTATTGAATAATTTAGAGTTCAATTTAAAATATGATTATAAGATAATAAGGTAACAGGTAGCAAGAAATCTGTTTAAAAATTCATTTGGTTGATTTGGAAATTTAACATTTGTTATGGAGACTGGATTAGCTTTTGGACTTTATTTGGTCGCAATATACATACATTCATATATATTCATATTGTATCCAAATAATACAAAATTCAAGATACCTGTTATCTAGTGAAAGTTCCTAAGATAACAAAAACAACAGCAACGGATGAGGCGCAAAAGAAATATAGAGGAATAAAATTAGAGTTTGACCATGCTGAAAGGCGATTAGTGAGTATTTTGATTGATTGATTGATTGAAGTGTTCGGCCAAGCTTTAAGCAAGATTTCCCGGGGTTATTAATTGTCGGGCCTCACCGATCACCTTATTACATAAAACGTAAAGAGGATTTGAATAGGGTTAGTTAGTGAGATAGAAATTGACCCGGTTACAGACACCTAAGTATAGCCAATAGTTAGTAACACAATGACAACATATTTCTAGTCTACTTACATATATGATTATTAGAATTTAAATTAAAACTGTACTCTAAAATAACATTTATTAGTTTGCTGCATCAGATTCCTGGGCTCTTTTGAAAATCATAATCATAAATTTTTTTTTGCTTGGCGCTACATCCCATAGAGGGATTTGGCCGCTTCATTATGAAGTTTCGTTATTACGTTTCATTATTTTTAACTGATAACGAATGATTAATTCATTGATCCTAACATTAACCAGCCGTAATTTTTTCATCACCCACCGGGAATCGAACCCGGGACCTCCGGAGCTTAGAAAGCAAGCATGCTGACCACTGTGCCACCGGGGCGGCAATTAATAAATATATGAATATATAACAATCATTAATTATTTTAACATTGACTTAGAACTAATAATATCATCGAGATCATCTGTTTGTTCACAATATTTCCTCCATCGTGGTCCCTCCCTGTCGCTACTTATAACTACAATTTAGTTCAACCTATAATACATAAAGCGTTTCAGCAAAATCTGCCACTAAGATTCTCGTGGTTTGATCTATAATAGGCGCTGTACTAACCGACTAAGAATATTCACATCAACACGACTTTTAATATTTTATATTGAATTTAGATAAATCGCGCGGCTTTTCCCGACAACTTTGTATTTCACCAACCAAAACTTCTAGGTTAGGGGCCATCCATAAACTACGTCACGCTCTTTAGGGGGGGAGGGGCTATCGAACGACGTGACGATTTGTGATGATGGGGCAGGGGGGAGTTTATAAAATGTGACGTCACGCAGTTAAACATTTTTTTTAAATGAATTCAATTTTGTATTCAAAAAATATTTAAATTTTTAGTTGTTTGATTTCAATAAAATACTTACCTTCTCCGTTGATACGCTTATGTTAATGTTTACGTATGTGTGCTAGTATTACTTAAAGGACTGTTCACACCAGGTGCGCGTTACCTTAATTTGCTTATGTATTAACAAACAGGAAATAGCAGTTTGAGAAGAAATATAAATAATTTTTAATTCAAATATTCCATAATTTTAATACAAAAAATGCCATTATATTAAGAAAATCAATCAGAAGTGGATTGTGTGGAAATCAGAAGTGGATTGTGTGGATTATGATGCGCCGCGCTTGGTGGAAAAATTAGAAAAATTCACATTTTTTTATTTCGCAAATTCAATTGATCGAAAATAAGATCTGAACCATATATGTAATTTAATTAAATTTGAAATTATTTTTGGCTAGGTGATACATTCTCACCGACCAACAGAGTATGTAAGGATCTCGGTTAGGGGAGAGCTTTGATCTAAACTAAAGCTGTTTTAATTTAAAATAAAAGGTGTACGAGACCTATTAAAACCAAGAATTTAAAGTTTGGTTCTAATAAAACAGTTTGTGATAATATTCCAAAAGATTTTATTGACAATTTTTTAGGTCACTTCACTACTGAGAAGTCTCAGAGAGATGATCAAAACTAACGATTGACATACAAAATAGTATGAGTGATTAAATCATTATTTAATTAGCCAAAACATAATTTTAAATTTAATTAATTTACAAATTTATTTTAACACAACTAAATTTCAAATAATTTTGAATACAACTAAATTTCATTTTCTTTCAATTTCTTAATTAAAATTAAAAAACTGCATTGTACAGTATGCCCGCCAATTTTTTGACTTTTTTGTTTTGATGAGGGGAGGGGGTACTGAATTTGTGACGTAGTTTCTTAGGGGGGTATAAAGCTTTGTGATGATTTGTGACATGGGGGAGGGGGAGGGTTAAAAATGATCAAAAATGGCGTGACGTAGTTTATGGACGACCCCTTATGTTTACTCTACGTTCACGTGGTTTGATATGTATATCAAACTATTTAATCTGACTGTATTTCAATACCGTAGTAAAACTTCAATCAATTATGTTATAAAACCGTAATACCGGTAAATAATGTTACATACGTGTATTTACTTCGAATGAGCTTTAAAAATCATAAAACCTAAACTCCAGCATTACATAACCTCAAAAACAAAACCAAAATCAAAATTCACTTCCCTGATATTTAGCCTCTTGCCATCTTTTAGACAGGCCCTACGCCGATTCAACACCATAATTTCTATCATTTAAATTCCACACGAGTATCCAATCATCCTTGCGTTCGATTAAATTACGCGTGAGTGTTCTACCCGACGATAAAGATTTTAGGTAATTCATTGAAAATTTTGCAGCACACAAAATAAGATGTATCGGTAATCTAATCGAATCGAGACATTTTTTATATAATTTACACACTAACAACTTTTCTCACTAAACACTAACCGAAAA
Source organism: Tipula helvola (assembly GCA_963556165.1). Taxonomy (NCBI): domain Eukaryota; kingdom Metazoa; phylum Arthropoda; class Insecta; order Diptera; family Tipulidae; genus Tipula; species Tipula helvola. The sequence continues at coordinate 279,750,473 of OY744483.1, forward strand.
CACCTCGAAAGGCCAATAGTGAGTATGTATAACAAAATCCATAGGATTTTGTTAGCAGAATCATGAGAGCAGAGGTTTGGTGTGGTTTGTGTAGCTGGCTAGAGCTCACGGTTCGGCGTGGGGTTTTCCAAACTTACTCTCATGCTTGTATAACCGCAAAAGTAGACGGGAAAAGGACCAGACAAAATTAACATTATTTTGCCACGTCCTTAGTGACTAACGAAAATAATAAATAGGCTGTGTTCGCTCGGGAATGACAGCTTCAATCCCCGGCGATCCCTATCATGACTGCCTATAGGGCCCCCTTATCATCGGGCCGTCTACCGGAAATGCCGTTTCCCGGTCGCAGCGGTGACCTGCGCCAATAAGATATAGAAGGGCACCCTACAGACAGATTTAACAACGATCCCCGCATTTTTACCGAAAAATCCTCTTTTCCGACGAAGCTCATTTTCACCTCGGAGGCTATGTCAATCATTGGTCGATTTTTTTCGAAATTGAACAAAGAGCCGCCGAAACATAATCGCAGCATAAAAATACACAGTTGAACCTTGATTAACACGTGGTTAATTTTATTTTAGTTAGGTTATTTACAAAAGGTTAAAACTACAAATAGTTACTGTTGTAACAAGGTTTAATGAGCAAAACCAGAAAAACATGGAACGTTTCATCAAAATATCTTTGGCAAATATCATATTACAAAACAAATTGAATGGCAAATGTATGTTTGATCAAAAAATTTATTTTAAATTTGACAGGTACGATGTAAATGGAATTTTTAAATGATTTTGGATACATTTTGTGGAATATCACTAGCCTATAACCTATGTAGCTGTTTCTTAATCTATTGAAAAGTAAATTTGAGAAGTACGGTGGAAATAGGATTGTTAAATGATTTTTAGATGCGAAGTTTTTGAATATGCCCAATTAGCTTGTAACTTGGCTATTTCTTTACCGATTATGATGAAATTCGACAGGTATGATGGAAATGGGATGCTTAAATTATTTTTGGATGAACTTACGGAATATGGCCAATTAGCCTGTAACTTGGCTATTTCTGAACTGATTGTGATGAAATTTGGCAGGTATGACGCGCGCTGAAATTAATAAAAATAATTTTTCTTGGAAACGGAGATTTAGAATTATCTGGAAAATAGAGATTTATTAGTAAATATAGATTGGAAATCTCCATTTGCTAGAATTATTCAAAATGAAATTCTGGAAAAGGAAGATTAAATCTTGATTTTCCAGAATTTAAATTTTAATTTAGAAACAAAAATATTGTTATTAATTCAGGCGCGGCACGCGTAAGTTTTGTTCAAAATTTAAAGTAATCACTTTTTGGCAAATTATTCTTCAGGAATTATGAGACATTTTGATCGCGCGATCAAAATGCCTCATAATTTCTGAAGAAATATTTGCCAAAATGAAATTGGTCAACCATATATATGACATAGGTGAATTTGCCATTCATACTTCTTTGCCAAAGAAATGTTTGCCAAACGTGTTTTTTGCTAAAAGTAATTTGATCAAACTTTCATTTGCGAAATGTTTTTTTGTTAAAAGACGTATACCCACTAAATCGCAGCAGCAATTAAAATCACAATTTTATCAAAATTACATTTAATTTGAGTAAATTCCGAAAATGTTTTTTCAAGGGCATCATTTCCATCTATGTTTTTTGACGGCATGACCTTGTAATTCTCGTTAACTGTAGTGGCCTTCAACGTTCAATAAGAAGTTAATGCTAATTTGAAGTATGATCGCCCAATTTTTTTTTTTAAATTGGCATGATCATTGGCATGGCTTAGTCCAATAGAAAATCATCACTAGACATTGAGGTTATCACTGAATTGTCTTCTACTTTGACAATGTTTTTTCTTTTTATGTGGACTGTATTTTCACTAAATTCCCACAATCTTCTGTGTTTTAACCCTTTTTCTTGTTTTTTTATAAAAATGCGTCTATTCAACGTAACGATTCAAAACGCACTCTCCTTTATTTTCCCATGCCTCCAACCCGTTAAGCCTTTACCAACTATTGATTCAAATTTTATACACAAACTTAAACTACTTAACAATTATCGATGCAAACCAAATTGTTTTTTTTTTAACTGTCTATTACTATTTTAGTCTTTCAATTGACTGGTAATTTACACACCTTCGTTATGGCTCTCTCCACTGTGCCATTTGGTGTTCTGAGTACTATCACTCGAATTCTGTTGTCGCGTCCTGGTATTTTCTTTTTCACTCGACCCATTAGCCATTTTGAGCTTGGTATATTGTCTTCATGAATTAAGACAAGGTCATCTATTTTTAAATGTTCACGTTCGAACTTCCATTTGGTTTTTTGTTGTGTAGTGCGCAAATATTTTCTGGAAAACCTTTTCCAGAAATGCTGCACCAACTGAGTTTTTTGTTTCCAATACGCTAGCCTATTACTTGATAAATTTGTGACATCCACCTCTAAAATTGTATTAATTGGATCCCCTGTTGTGAAATGCCCAGGTGTTAGTGGATCACTAGAAAGTGATGAAAGAGGGCGAGAATTAAGAATTCGTGTCAAACATTCGATGAAAGATTTACTCGTTGCGTCCTCGACCAGTTCCAAATGGACGGCCTTACTGACGAAGCAAACGAATATGCAAATATAAACTTTGTTTTGCGTATCTTTTCGCTGTCCTTTATATTTAACCAGAAAAGGACCACAAAAATCAACTCCGACTATATTAAATGGTCTGGCAGCATTCAAACGATCTGGAGGCAACGATGCCATGATTTGTTCCTCATACCTTTGGTTTGAACTTGAAACAAGGGACACAGCTTTTAATGACTCGCCTAACTGCATCCTTGCCATTCACTATCCAGTACTTCTGGCGCACAGCTGCCAAAGTACGCTGAACTCCAGCATGTAAATTTTTTATGTGCTCATGTCGAATAATCAAATTTGTCAGACCATGATCTTTCGGCAAAATCAATTGATGCTTTTGATCGTAATCCAAATTGCTGTTCTCCAACCTTCCTCCTACTCTAAGCATCCCTTCTCCATCAACAAATGCCGAAAGACTAATCAATTTACTATTTTCCGGTAACGGTTTATTGTTTAACAACATTCTAATCTCATCTCTAAAATTACCCTTCTGAACCGTCCGAATGACTGACAATAACGCGGCCTACAACTCACAAGCCTCCAAGCCACCAGTGCAAATAGTCTTCTTTCTAATTTTTCTGTTTATGAAACGAAAACAGTAAGTTACAACGCGCTTGAGTCTCACCAACGAACTAAACTTTTCAATGTTAAAAATATCTATGAATCTTACAGAAACAAAAGATGACTGTTCATTTTTCAATTCAGATAACTCCTGACAGTTTGCAATATTTATTTTACTAACTGGCCACTTTGACTCATCATCGTCTAAAAACAAGGGACCGTGCCACCAAACATCCAAAAGACCAATCTCATGAGGTAAAACTCCTCTAGACACCAAGTCTGCAGTATTTGATTTCCCAGCGATGTGTCTGAATCTCATATGTTTACTACCATCCAAAATCGCGCTAATCCTATTGGCCACATATGTTTTTAAATTGCGGGGTGGGGTCTTTAACCAGGATAACACCGTGTACTTCTATATCACTAACATTTTCTGGAATGACACATCGGTTCAATCTCAAACTATTCAAACATTCCAAACTATCTCCCAAACTAATCCAATCTGCCTTTAAGTTCTCGGGTATGTTAGCATCCCAATCTAGTTTCTCCATCCATAATCTCTGAATAAGAATTTTCGCACTTAAAATTACTGGCCCCAAAAGTTCTAATAGATCAAACAATCTACTAATATCAGACAATACCGATTTTTTCGTAATTCTATTACTATCATCCAATGGCTGAACCAAAAATGTGAATTCATCACAAAAGGGTGACCAGCGTAACCCCAAAGTTTTAATTGTATCGTTGACATCCAATTCATTGGGATCTCCTCGATTTTCCATTGGAATATGATATAATAATTCCTTAGAATTTGAATACCACTATCTTAATCTCATCCCTGCTGATGAAAACATTTTAGTTAATTCGTCATACATTGAAATACCTTCCTCTAGAGTTTCACAACCCGAAAGTAAATCGTCTACATAAAAATCAGTTCTTGAAATCTTTGACGCTATTGGGAAATTTACTGATTCATCTACAGCTAACTGTTGGATAACACGAGTTGATAAGTAAGGAGCAGATGCCGTTCCATAAGTTACGGTCTGCAACTCATAAATCCTCAACTCATCACTGGAACTTTCTCGCCAATAAATCCTATGAAACCTTGTATGAGAGTGCTCTAACTTCTCCATCCTGCACATTTTTCCGATATCACTTGAGAAAGCAATAGCATGCTTCCTGAATCTCAACACAATTGAAAATAAATCCTCCTGAACTACGGGACCTACCATTAACAAATCGTTCAACGAATATTGAGACGAAGACCTAGCCGAAGCATCAAAAACAACTCGACACTTAGTTGTGGAACTACCAGGAATGAGGTATAAAGTAACCCGGACCATCATCCACTTCAGTACAAAGCCTCATATGGCCCATTGACTCATATTCCCTCATGAACTCAATATACTGCATTTTCAATTCCAAATTTTTATTTAATCTTCTTTCCAAAACCATGAATCTATGAAAAGCCATATCAGAAGAATTACCCAACAAGCTACTATCCATTTTAAAAGGTAGTTGTACGATAAATGTACCGTCTCTATCTCTCTTGTGAGTGTCACCAAAATGCTGCTCACATGCTAATTCCTCAGCTATACGAATTTTATTCTTGTCATTACAGCAGGACTCCACATCCCAAAACTATTCCAACAAACTATCCAACCCAGTATCCGTTGTTTTCGGTTCTGATGACAAAAATAAATTCTGGTTGTCTGAACTATTTTCTAACTTTCCACCAATTACTCAACCAAAGCTCGTATTACGAAACACTGTGAGCTCCTTTGTCAATTCTAAACGACCATCTTTCAAAATTTCCCAAAATACTTCACTTCCTAATAATATATCTACAGGTCCAGGTATGTTGAAATCTGGGTCGGCCAATACTAAATTAGATGAAACAGACCATCTGGAAACATTGATATACTGATAGGGCAATCCATTGCTGATTTCAGATGCTACCAGGAATCTCAAATTCTTACTTATCAACGCGAGAATGAATTGATGCTTCTACACTATTACAAACATCAGTGTTTGTACCATTAATACCACATACAGTGTTATTATCCTTTTCGACTTTAATTCCCAATTTTTTGACCAAGTCCATAGATATAAAATTGTTATGAGAGGCTAAATCCAAGAGAGCTCTAGGTACATTGAATATACTTCTGATTAGAATCTTTTATCAAAATCATAGCAGTGGTTAAAACGACTTGTTTGTGCACAATTTCTTTGCACAAATATGTAGAACTATTTTGAGCAGAATCAGCCTTTGTACTATCGATATCTCTATTATTATCCGTACTACTACCAGGGTATTTTTTATTTATTTCGTTTGCTGTATTGTGATTTCGGCTATCCATTCTCATGTGAAGTAATGTGTGATGTTTATAACCACAAATTTCACATTTTTTTGCTTGACAATTTCTAACTAAGTGAATGTCGCTGCGCTCAAACAATTCAAACATCTACCTAAAGATCTTATGTTTCCATACCTTTCCTCAGGACGTAAATTCATAAACTGAACACAATTTTCTAAAGAATGACTACCACTACACATCGAACAAACCATTTTTGTATTTACTTCATTTGGCCTTGACACAGACACGAAAGTTTTAGAAGATTTAGACATTTGTACTTGACCCACCATATTTTGTTTAGGTCTATTGCAACGACGATTATTTTCCACTACATTCAAAGCCCTACAACGGGATTGCAAAAATTCAGAAAGTTCCTTCCAAGTAGGGAGCCTTTTTTTATCAAGTTGGGATTTCCAGGCCTTTCGAACATCATCATCTAACCTATAAGTAACAATATGAACTATCATCATATCCCACTGATCAACATTCTGCTTTAGTTTTTATAATGCACGCAAATTGAGCTCCGTGCGATCAATCAGATTTTGTATGTCTGTGCCAGATGATTTATTGACATACTGTAATTTAAATAATTCACTAATGTGTTTCTCTACCAACGCATGGGTATCATCGAATCTATCTATCAAAGCCTTCCAAGCGATATCTAAGCCATCATCAGAAAAATCAATTTTGTCAATAATCTCTTTGGCCTTTCCAACAACAAACATATCTAAATACCACATTTTTTATATTTTTGGCTTTATTTGCTGATTATCTACAATGATTTTCTCAAAAGAATCACGAAATCTTAACCAGTCATCTAATTTTCCGTCAAATACGGGTATTCTAATCTCTGGCAATTTTGCCTTAGAAGAAAGACCACCTGCACTGTCATCATTCCCTGAAGCCGCATCATCACCCAAACCTAATCTATCACCTATGTTACTCACTAATTTATTAATACCTAAAATGACTTCAAATTTACCCTTTACATCATAAAAGTCACCGTATTAAATTCCTCCTCATTTCTTCTGAACTCTGGATCGTCAACCGATGAACAAAGCCCAGAATAAATTTCAGTATATTCATCTAACAAAAGCTTCAAATTTTCATATCTAGCACTAACTTTGCTTAAATTTCCTATTTCATCAGGATTTTTTATAAACTTTACTTGCAACGTGAGCTTTCTCTTAACGGTTGCTCTTTTAACTTTCCATGATTCAATTGTTGCCATTTTTTGCCAAATTATCTTATTACGCTCAAAAACTCAATATCTATATGTATATTTCAAAGCTAAATACCTTTACCTTTGTTGCCAAAAAATATTGAAATTGATGAATCAAACTACAAATGATCAATTACCCAAAAAGCCTATTTTATATTCCAACCATTTCCACTACAATGAACAAATATGGACGTCTTCTTTTATAGATGAAACTTTTCTTCTCCAAACCAAATCAAACAAATTCCCCCAGATTGCTACTATAAATATCTGGCTCGAGCTGGACCATGAATTGTCTTCTACTTTGACAATCTTTTTTATTTTTATGTGGACTGTATTTTCACTAAATTCCCACAATCTTCTCTGTTTTAACCCTTTTTCTTGATTTTTAATAAAAATGCGTCTATTCAACGTAACGATTCAAAACGCACTCTCCTTTATTTTCCCATGCCTCCTAGACAAGTTTATTTCAACCCATGCCTACTAGACAATCACCGTTTAGATAAGCGATATGCGTTCTATTCAACGTTCAACAAGGACTTTGTATTCTATCCTAATTGAAAGTGTGAAAGCCGGAATTTTTTATTTGAATGGCCAGACTTATTGGCAATGGCCTACTCCAACTGGGATTTATCATTAGACTGATGAATATAATTTTTTACGTTTGATTTTAATTTTTACCCCTCAACGAACCAAAACTGAATGATAGCAATAAATACAACAAAACGTGCATGAAATATTTAAATATTTGACACCCTGCTTCTTAAAAGAACAACAACAACAAACAAAAACCGTTTTGAAAACCGTTACCAAAAAAATTGGGGTAAACACGTAGGCAAGTTTATTGAAAGCCAATTCCATATGTTTCACCAAAATGTGCTAAACTTTTCTTGCATATAAGATCCTATTTGGAACATGCAGAATTAATTCGGTTTCTCTACAGTATCTTTCAAATAGAACTGGAGGTATTCAAAAATAGGTTCTTCCGGGCTGAAGGTAATACAGAAGTGATCCTCTTCTAATGTTATCAACCGCACTAGAAAATCACAACAGCATTAAAGAACTAACCTCTTAGGGACAATATGCTGCTAGATTATACAGACTTTTGTTTCAGGAATTCTTCTTAAACCCGAATGATTGCCCATAAAAATTATCTGAAATTATGAAACTCATTTTATTAATACATCAATTACCTTGTTACTTCATTTTTCAAATCATTTTCTCAATCATTACATCAAAAACAATCTCGAAGAATTTAAGGTCGGTCAAATTACTTAACATAACAAAAAAATCATTCAACCTTTAAATCATTTATTCAATTAGCATAATTCCATAAATAAAAAGAAACCGGATCTCATCTCTTTCATATTTCTACTGAACGTTTTTTTTTTATTCACATAAAGGGGAAAAACCAAGAGCACAGCACAAAAAAGTAATTCCTTACGGTATTTTAATCCCCAAAAGACATTCGAGTACTTATAACAGTACAACAACAACAAAATGAACAAAGAATGATGGTATATAAAAATAACTGCTGACTTTTTTCTATGTATGTACAGACAAAAATTAAAAAAAAAAATACAAATGTTTATGCAGACAACTTTAACTTTTCCACTTTTCATTTCAATTTTTTTTATTTTTACTCAGATTAATTTCACTTTTCATCTTTTTTGTTTCATCTTCATGTTTTAAATTTAAGTCTCATCCCTTTCCAAAACATGGAAATCTTTAAACTTTTTTTTTTTTGGATTTTAAAGTTTTCCGAGATTTTTTTTTTTTGCCTCTTGAGCTTTTTTTTTTGCTTTTATTTCAGTCTTAACGATTTTCCCTATATATTATATGAAGTATCCATTTATGAATTGTTGTTGTATATTTTTGGTTATAATTTGGGTTGTGACATTTTATTTTGAGAGTTTACATACAACAACAATTACATTCACATACACACACACAATTTTCATAACAAAATGATTTACACCACATTTACATCTTGTTTCGAGCTTTTTAACATATAAAATTACTACAAACGTATATAAGGAACTTTTTCATGCCATAAACATATAATAGGAGCATGGGTGAAATAGACATACATAGTACACAATATCTGTGTGTATAAATACTATAGCATGATTTTATGAGACATTATATGGTTTTTTAAAAGGTTTCGTGCCGAAGGTGTGAGTGACACTCTAGTTGTTGCTGTTTTGTGGGTAAAAGAAGAAAAATAATTTGTGTCATTTTTCTAAGCAGCTAATTGAATGAATAAATGGGATAACAACATTTTGGGGGTAATTATAATTTGTTATACATAAGGATATGGTTGTTTATTTTGTATGTATAAACGAATTATGCATAAGAAGAGGGTAAATCCTTAAGATGGGTTAGTTAAGATTTATATAGGTTCCATGTGGTGAATTAAGATTTATGACTTTAAAACGTTGTATAATTAATACGCATTTGAAATGGATTTTTCCCGCCAAAAATTCTAAACCGGACAAACTTTTTGTTCAACAATACAAAATAATTAACAATTCAATTTTCCAGCCATTAAACACAATAAACATTTTTAAAAACTTTATCATTACGTATACACAAACAATTGTTATTGCAGGGTAGTTTCGTGGACAGACAATTAGAACATAACTGTACGGAATATAAAACTTACCCCCTCTTTATGTTATTTTTGGTAGTGTAACAATTAAATTTTTCATTTAAAACTCTAATTTAATTTGCAAGGATAATTTTGATTTCCACCAAAATCCTTCCACATTTGGACTAAAAAATAAAAAATGAAAATATTTATTTTAGTTTTTCTCGCTGAATAGATGAGATAATTTAATTTTTTTTATGTTTTGTGTTTCGTTGCGAAATAACGTTTATTTATAAAGTTTATTTTTATTATTAAATTTGTTTTTATTACATTAAGCAACTGAAAAAAAATTAAAATCCGTAATTTAATTGTCTTTTTATACCCTGAGATTTTTAAAACCATCAACAAGAGTGAAAATGGTAAAATAAAATTGAGTTTGCTGTTGCTAATGGTGTGGGAGTTAATTTATCGTTGGATTTTTTTTTTTCTGTTGGGCCATCAAAATTTATTAGCCGAATCAGATAAAATTGTGATGTTTCGAATGTTTAATGCACTAGAAATTGTGGCAGCACACAATTCTCCCGTGTAACATCTTAAATGACAGAATATTTGCACAACGGTTAACTATAATGCATTAAACTTTCAAAACGTTACCATCTTAGTTAGTGTGAAGTTTATAACAATTGACAAAATACTTGGATATGTTGGTAAAAATGTAACACTATACATAAAAACCTCACAACAGCTTAAATCAAGCTTTTTAAATAAACTAACTTTTTCATACTAAAAATTGTTCAGTGGATGTCTTCCTGCAAGTTAATATTAAGTCTTATGTGTGTATGTTAAGTAGATCATTCGTAGTGGTCATCATATTAGCGCGACCCTCAACAGACCAGTTACTGATTTTAAAGTAAAACTGTGTCCTAAAATTTTTTTTGGTGGGTTTTCAATGGGCAATCGTAGAGATGTCTCCCAGAAAGTGAATAGAAGGTCTTTTGTGTGTATGTCTAGTAGATGATTTGTAGTGGTCATCATATTAGCGCGACCCTCAACAGACTAGTTACTGATTTTGAAGTAAAATCGTATACTAAAAGATTTTTGGTGGATTTTCAATAGCCAACGACAGGCCATCGTAGAGATGTCTCCCTGAAAGTGAATATTATATGTGTGTGTACGTTTAGTAGATGATTTGTAGTGGTCATCATATTAGCGCAACCCTCAACAGACCAGCTACCGATTTTAAAGTAAAACCGTGTACTAAATTTTGTTTGGTGGATTTTCAATGGCCAATGATAGGCCATCGTAGAGATGTCTTCCTGAAAGTTAATTTGTACTGATTATTATTGGAATTTAAATTTTTATTTATTTTTTATTTAAAGATTTTAAAATTGTTAACAACTAAAAATATTTGTTAGCGTACAAGATGTCTTGCAAAAGTTCATCTAAATATAATTACCGAAAGAAAAAAAATGTTCTTTCTGGCCTAGTGTTGATAAATGCTTTACTAGAACTATTCTTTGCAGATTAATGTTAAAAAAAGCAGATAGTTCCGACATGAAAGTTTTTTATAAAAGATTAGGGTTCAAAATTCTTTATAAAGTCGTATTAGGATTCGTTCAGTTTGGCGAGAAAAATTGAACAAACTTCGCGCTCTTTCTAATCATTATGTGAAACTTCCACAACAATAATTTATTCGAAATTGAGGGATATTTGCCGAACTTCGTAGAAGAGTTATTACTTAGTTTCCACGCGCTTCTAACTTCAAAAAAGGACATTAGATTAGTAATATCATCATTGGTATCGAATAAAAATTCCTGCGTGATTCCTTACGATACTGTTCGAAAAAGAAACCGGTTTAAGAGTAATATAATTGCGTATGGTCGATGTAAATATTCCAGACACACACAAAGGTACAAATTTATTATTGATCGTCAGAGCAAAATGAATATTTCTGTATCAGGGAACGAATGTGAGGTCCACGAAGGGAATAAGGTTTTTGAGCAGATACTACAGAATGCTCACAATGTAAATTTAGATATCCGAAAAAATTCTGATTCAGGTATAATTAAAATAAAATCCCAATATTAGATCAATTACAAAAAATTGTATTCTCGATATATTTTATGTAATATTGAATTGCGATACATTGGAGGGGAGCAAATATACGTTATATTCAAAGTTCACTGTATTATGTGTACAAGCCAATACAAAACTGAAGTTGTAAACAAAATAATAAACAATTTACAACTTTTTTGGAATTTTAGAAATTTTCGATTTAACAGGAAATATTCCAGTCCGCAATGATTCATTGTAAGTAGTTGCGGTATATTACATAATTTAGTTGGCATAGCATTTTCTTTACCTTTAATCAATGAACAATTTATAATGGATTAAGAATTTCTTTTGGCTTCATTTTTAGCTTAAGCTTTTTCAAAATAACGAATTTTTGAATGATTCTCCGAATTTTTACGAAAGTTCTAAGAAGCGAATACCAACGAAATATCCTTTTATTGTTCGTAATAGGAATAATTTAGCATGAAAACTCCGTGCAAATACTGATTTTTATATTGTGAAACAACCAGACCGAAATAAATTTTAAAATTGCCACAGAGGCAAATATATGGTGAAAAATATTTCATCACAAATATTTGAAAGTAATGTTTTAATTGTATGATTTTTATGTTTTGAATGTATAGCATTAATTAAGCAAAACATTTTATGGAACATGATTTTTTGTTTGTTGTTGTTGTTTTTTAAGATGCAGGGTGTCAAATATTTAAATATTTCATGCACGTTTATTTGTGTTTATTGCTATAATTCAGTTTTGGTTCGTTGAGGGGTAAAAAATGGTTAAAACAGCAAATTAAAACTAATAATAAGTCTCAGTTGGAGTAGGCCATTGCCAATAATTCTGGCCATTCAAATAAAAATTTCCTGTTTTCACACTTTCAATTAGGATAGAATACAAAGTCCTTGTTGAACGTTGAATAGAACGCATATCGCTTATCTAAACGATGCAAACCTCAATGACTAGTGATGATTAAAAAATTAGCATTAACTCGTTATTGAACGTTGAAGGCCACTACAGATAAGGAGAATTACAAGGGCATGCCGTCAAGCAACATAGATGGAAATGATACCCTTGAAAAAACATTTTCGACTCAAATTCAATGTAATTTTGAAGTGTATAAGGTAACGAATATCGTTTAAAAAATTAATTCATTACAAAACTCGGATAACAAGTGTGATAATTTGATCGTTGAAAACATGGCATTGTAAAGTAAAATTAGCGAAATAAAGACGAGAATCGAATATTTGGAACAATTTATTCAACAGAACGTTGTAGAGATGATTTACGGTATTCCAATACGAGTCTGAAAATACCAAGAATTTAGTAGTTCAGAAAGGAATGAATTATAATATCAATAAAGAAGAAATACATTTTTTCTATCGGAAGAAAAGTAAATATAACGCCTCAACGCAAACCACCCAGTTTTTGTAAACAATTCCATAATACAATGTATCCAAATTATTACCATTGGATTCCTTGCGTTTCTTTTTCAGATCATAAGGATATTTGGCAATCTCAACTTTAGTTAAAATTTCCAAAATAATATAGGGTTATCCATATGGAATATCCCCATTGTGTAATTCTGTTATCTGGCAACTCTACGTCTTTTTTAACACCTATAGTCACATAAATATTTAGTACCTATGCTTTAACATTTCATCATGCAAAAATAAATAGTTCAACAACGGCCCAAAATAACAGCGTTTAGTAATCGTTAAATATCACTCGTTAAGTGAAACTTTTGGCCAAGAGAATTCGAACAAACTTTTTATTGACCACCCGGTTGAAAAGTCTGAGCTAACCAGCTCTGTAGTCGATCAACCAATGTACCTGCATCGTCACAACATCTCGGCAAACTAGAATATTGCCACTGACTCAAGATTTTAGTTTCATACAGCTCGATTTGGCGAATTCTGCTCAATGAAATTGGATCCAATTGACAAAGTATCTCAAGCCAAAGAACCGTTTGTTGTGCCGTAGCTTTGCTGAATGTTCTTTATAACAACTCAAAGTTGATCTTAGTTTTGAACAACAAAATCATCTCTAGCGGCGATGCCCATTTTTGATTGAAAGGCTAAATAAACAATCAAAATTGCATATATTTGGGGTGAATACTAATCATAATAGATCTTGGAGCGTCCGTCGCACTCGGCAAAAATTATTGTTCGGTGTTTGGATTATGGATAGGGTTGTGATTGGACCGTACTTCATTGATGACGCTAAAAGAAGAGAATTAATTAGCGAAAAGCTTTCAAGTTAATGCGAAGCAAATATTAATACTGTCCAAGAAAGCTAACTTTTTGGACTACTATCAAAGCAACCTATATTATAAAAAGCCACATTCGAAAAAACGAAGCTTTATAAAAAAAATTTGAAACGAGAAAAAAACCAAACTTTTCTTACTAAAACATAAAATACATAATGGGAAATCACTTTTCTCCTAAGTAAAATTTTTAATGAAAACGTCCCAAATTTTTAATTATAATCTCTACGATATTTTCAAATATTTAAATTCACCATATATGTATGAACATCGGTATTTAAAGTATTTAAAGCAAAATTTATATAATTTTCATAACATCATTCTGGTCAAATTGGAATAAAAGCTTACTACAAATCGTGTGGTCACTAAGTCAATACACATTACATAGCTGGCAGAGGTGGCAGTACAAATTTGGTTTAATCGAACCAAAAATTATCAGCTGCGGAAATTTCCAGTTCAAAAATATTTAGTAGAAAAAGCCAAACAAATTCACAATATATTAAGATCGTGGGATAATTTTGTGCTAAGTAGGTTTCAGTAGAGGAAGGTTCGGTCTTTATACGAATGAATAAACCTCTTGAGTTTGAAAAGAGTGACAGCTAGGGTGATTAGAAGTCACGATTTCCTCGGAAATATTCTTATTTTTGAAACATTTGCAGACGCCCGAGAAAAGACATTGTCCTGAAAACTCAGAGGAGGGATCAGAAAAATAATAATTTCGATACACTGTAAATATTTTGTTTAAGAAATCAAATTCCAGCCCACATGATATGTCCCAAAAAATTCTTCAGGACGTGATTAATTCTATTTTAGATTTGGAACTATTTATATAATTGGTTTAATATCTCAGATATAAAATTTTCACAAAATTTCGCATTTTTGTGTTGGAGGCTGTTTATAGGAAACCAAAATTGACAAATCGAATTTTTGACGAGTAGTCTTACAAAATATTGCTTACCGTTGGGTCATGTTTTGATTTACAAATACTGATTCCTCTAAACCTTAGGCCCGAAAAAAACATTGAGCCTATAAAACATTAAGTTTTATATAGGATATGTATTAGGATTTATAGTATGTATCTATAAAATATTTCAGATATAAAATTTAATTTAATTCTAACAACAAATGTGCTTGTCCCATTTGATGCTGGATACGAAGAGATAATCTAAATTAACTAAATGTGTAAACAAAAATTGGGCGAATAAATTTTTTGATTTAAGGTATCGACTGAAACTTCATTGGCAGTGTTCCGCATTATTGCTCGAATTTTAACCATAGTTTAATTAAGAAACCCCAGATGATGTGATTGAAGGGATACTTCAATTGACATTTTGAGCTGGAGACTTAATAAACTGCCTGAATTGGTCGTCTTTGTAAAAAAATTGGTAAACAATTTACCAATCAAAATACCATTAATGATGTTTGGTAATATTTTTTGAATTTGGCTCTTATTTTACTCAAGAAATCCGACCCCAATTGATGTGCCCTAAAGAATTCTTCAGAGAGTGGAAAATTCGGTTTTAAAGTAGAATTATCAAATTTAATTTTTTTATTTATGGTGTGTATTTATGTAAGTTAGTATTATTAGAAGTGTACTGGAATATCTGTTGAATCTGGCCATCTTTTATTTAAGAAACATCCTGGCCCTAAACGGAACTTCTGCGATTAAGCACCAACTCCATTAAAACTTCATATCTGACTTAACCAACGGATTTAGTGATAAATGAATCAGTTGCAGCACATTGAAATAATGAATCAATGTGGCGCATTTTATATCTTTTCTAGACGAGATTTCACTACAAATCGGTTTTCTAACCATGGTTGTCGTAGTCATCCTATAGTGACAACTTCCAATAGTTGTCCTTTTTCTAACTATAATGCCAATGCAAACGTGCTTCTAAATTTGTGATACGAAACAAGCAACTAAAACTACATAAGCCCATGAATGAAATATCGCTAAAGTGGCACAATTTGGGATGGTTTTTTGTGACTGTTTGGTTTGAAACATTTTTCTATCTACCAAAAATAGTATTAGATGGTGAAAATACGATCTTTGATTAAAACAGGCGGATTTTTTTTCACATTTGAGTTCATATTGGATGCTTGGTTTACTGTTGGCTGTTTAAGAATGAAAAGAAGTGTAGAACATTATTATTATTATTAGTTGAGGGCCATGTGGGCGTTCAAGCCACCCCGCACTGCGACCTAAAAGATCTATTGTGCATGGACCCTACTTAATGAGCCGTCCAGCCAATATTCAGGCTCTTAATGAACCTGACAATACTGCCGGCCGGTATATGATGCATACTATCCGGGCTCATTACTCTCCCTCCTAGATGCTGTAATCTTTTGCAGAAAATGACTTAGCAATGGCACAGAACATGTTCCGCTGATTCCGCTTCCATGTCGCAGAAGCGACATCTATCCGTCGAACTTAGGCCCATTTTCTTAAGGTGATACCTTAAGGGGATGTGACCTGTGAGGAAGCCGGTAAGCAGCCTCAACTCAGGTTTCCTAAGTACAAGACATTCCTTGGCCCTGGCCGACGAAGGTGAAATAAATTCCTTCGCCTGTCGCAAACCTGGAATTCCGCGCCAGTAAGAGGACTTTTGCACATCCTCCCAGCGTTTAACCGCTGCCCTAAGGTGCCCCTTAGAGACGCCGCAGAAGGGCTCTGGTCCAATTAATGGAAAGGCAGATCCCTCGCGGGCGAGGCCATCAGCTGCCTCGTTTCACACAATTTCAGTGTGACCTGGCACCCAAACAAGTTTTACCTTATTTGAGTTTGCCAGCAACTTAATAACCTTCAGACAATCCCATACCAGCCTTGACTCAATGGTAAAGGACCTAAGAGCCTTTAAGGCCGATTGGCTGTCTGATACAATATAAACCTTTGCGTCGTTTAGGCCTTTTGATATGCCTATCCTTGCACAAAGTTCTACAGCATGCACTTCTGCTTGAAAGATGGTTGCATTGGTACCCAAGGACTTCGAGAGTGATATTCCACTCCCGTGTATTCCTACCCCCGCCCCATCTTCCGTTTTTGATCCATCTGTAAACCACACCAATGACCCTCGCTCAAAGGATGGTCCCCCTGTACTACACTCCTCCCGGTCAGGTAACCTAACACAAAAGGGTTTGTGGAAATCCAGTTTGGCTGGCATACAGTCGGAAGGCATTCCTATAGTGGGGTCTGTCTGAAACTCCTTAAGGATTTCCAGATGGCCCACCATATTGCCTGGTTTGATATTACCCTCCGCCTGCATCTTAAGGGCCATAGTAGCAGCATCCTTTTTTACATGCAGATGCAATGGAGTTAGTCCTAGGAGTGTGTCCATTGCTGCGGTCGGACATGTTTTCATTGAGCCCGTAACCCCAATGCAGGCCATACGCTGAACCTTATTCAATAAAGTTTGCGCTGTCCTTTGTTCAGTTTTAGGCCACCACACTAGCGATGCGTAAGTGATCATAGGCCTAATGATTGTTAGAAATGACCAGTAGATCATTTTTGGTTGTAGTCCCCAAGTACGTCCATAGAGTCTCTGACAGGCCCAAAAAGCCTTTGTGGCTCTATTTTGAATTTTTTGTAAATGTTGTTCCCAGTTCAGTTTATGATCCAGGATAACCCCTAGATATTTAACCTCTTTGGAAAAGGCAACAATAGTACCGTTTAACGAGGGAGCTACAAGCGAGAGCTTTCTCCTCCTCGTAAAAGGGACAATGACAGTTTTGTTTGGATTGACACTAAGTCCTTCCTTATTGCACCACTGCCATATCAAGTTGAGTGCATTTTGCATGAGATCAGAGATGATCTCATCAAACCTGCCTCTAATCACGATAGCCACGTCATCCGCATAGCCCTGGACATCAAACCCATGGCTATTCAGGAGGACCAGTAGTCTATCAATAACCAATGACCATAAAAGAGGAGACAGTACACCTCCTTGGGGACAGCCCTTTGCGGCACCTAATGTGGCTGTAATATCGCGACATTTCAGCATGGAGCGGATCCACCTAGTTGTAGAAGGAGGAACCCCCTTCTCCATAGCTACCCTCTCTATTGAACCATAGGAGGTATTGTCAAAAGCCCCCTCAATGTCCACAAAGGCACACAGGGCAATTTCCTTAAAAGCCACCGCTCTTTCAATCTTCGTGACTGGACCACTAAGAGCCATCACAGTGGATTTGCCAGCTTGATAAGCAAACTGGTTCCGATGCAGTGGGTTATTTACAAGGATTTCATTTCTTATTTGATTATCCAGGATTTTTTCCATCGTCTTCAATAGAAACGATGTGAGGCTAATTGGCCGATAAGCCTTGGGCTGGGTGTCCAGACGACCCCCGCCCTTTGGTATAAAGACCACATTTACTTTCCTCCATAGTTTCGGAATATAGTTAAAAGCATAACTTGCCCGAAACAACTGGACCAAGCTGGGGAGTATTTCCTCAATACCTTTTTGAAGTAAAGCCGGAAAGATACCATCCCCTCCAGCAGATTTGAACGGTTTGAAAGAGCCAATAGCCCATCTCACCTTGCTGGGTGTGAACATTTTTCCAGAGAGGCTCCAGATCCTACTGTGGGGTGAATAGGCACTTGAAGGGTCATGCGGGTCCTCCTGGGTACCTACCACTATTGAGTCCGGAAAGTGGGTACCTAATAGTAACTCCAGGGTTTCCTTCCGGTTTTCAGTGAACTTCCCGTTTTGCTTCTGAAGAAGCCCCAAACCATTTGAGTGATCCCTAGAAAGGACTTTCTGGAGACGAGCTGCAGAGGGTAATTCAATGATTCCCTCACAGAAATTTCTCCAGGTAGCCCTTTTTGATCTTCTTAATTCCAGATTATATTCCGTTAAGGCCATCCTATACTCGCCCCATTCCCCGGTGCGTTTAGCCTTATTGAATAACCTTCTCGATTTTTTCCTCAGCTTGCTCAGCGCCCCGTTCCACCAAGGGACCAACTTAATGGACTCTCTTCGCTTAACTGGGCAGCTATTTTCGTAAGCCGAGTGTATAGAATTATGCAGCTGGTTTGAACAGAATTCCAAGCTCTCTGGAGACTCTATGTTCCCGATTACCGAGGGCATTTCTGATTCGAGTGAAACTCTATAAGAGTCCCAATCGGTCAGTTTTGGAATTCTAATCTCCTGCCGCTGCATGGCCTCGGCCGCCAAACCGAATCTGATGTGCAAGTGATCCGATAAGGAGGCCTCTTCAGACACATGCCAATTTTTAATAAAATGACTAAAATGCGGACTAGCGAGGGTCAAATCTATGACCTCCTGCCTAATCGCACTTATGAAAGTATAGGTTTCCTTCCCCTATTGACAATATCTACATTATTAGTAATTATATACTCAAAAAGGTACTCACCCCTATTATTGATGTTCGTGCTGCCCCACACCGTGTGGTGCGCATTTGCATCGCATCCTATTAGGTAAGCCAGCCCATTGCGCTGGCAATGAGCTATGAGCCGCCTAACTTCGAGAGGAGGTATCATTTCCGAGTCTCCAGGAAAGTAGGCGGAGGCCATTATAGCCTCCTGTTTCCCTCTTTCACCCAGAACCTCCACCATTACCGCCACTAAGTCCCTGGAGATGAACTTTGAAATGGGAATAAAATTAATTTGCGAACTGGCCAAAATGACAGCCCTTGGACTCTCAGTTCCTTTACAATAAATCAACTTACCCATTTGTTTTGGTATACCTTTAATTTGGTTACCTATTACCCATGGCTCCTGTATTAGAGCCATGCCAATTTTCTGGCAGATAAACCTACGACAAAGGACGTCCGAAGACGCCTTTGCATGATGCAGGTTTATCTGTAGGCAGGTTATGTGTGTCATCACTGCAGCGACGTCTGCTGAAGGCCTTGATTATGTAACACTTCGCATGACCTGGAGTATATCCAATTTAAATAAAACTCAAAAATAAACCGAAGATCGAATAAAAATAGAATGTATTGAATTAAAACTTAAAAGAAAATAATTAATTAACAAGAACGCGAAATTATACTCCAAGTCATGCTAGGATTATCAGAAAATTGGACCTACGCAGGGACTCTTGGCGGTCGTTGCCGGCTAAGCATCAGGGAATGGGCGTGGGGATTTCAAGAGTATGCGTAGATCAGGGGTAACCGCGTTAGGGAATGATTCTAATTACCTACCCATCACGATACCTACACTTATTCTAGCTCATCCTCAGTTTGACGTTTCTCAATTATCTCATTTTGCGAAATAATAAAATCGAACGTTGAATTTGAAAAATTAAATTAAATTTTCAATTTATTGAACGCAAAAATAATGAAGAGAAAAAAAACACAGTACAATCCAATTTTTTATAAACTAACCTATCTAGCTAACCTAATGCCCTAAAATAAAATCATAAAATTAACCTTAACTACCCTACACCAGATTGAAATAATGACGGAAAATGGCAGATATTTTAAGTATATAATTAAATGAAAATATAATTCAAATAATAAAAGAAATTTAATATAGAAAGAAAACAAAAATAGTTAAAACTTATCCGACAAATGTTGATTGAAGCATGTTGATTGATTGTTGTTGAAACAATTGTTGCCCCGTTGACTGCTGCGCAAAATGTTGTATTATTGTATTTTTGGTGGCAGTCTAATAAACCACCATTTAACTTTTGATGGTATGTGTATATTTGTTTTTTTTTTTTCAGTCTTTGGTGTATTGAAATTTTACCAAAGATGGCCACACCCACGCACACGATTAATTTTTAAAATATTTATTTTCTTTTTTTTTTTTCTTGTTTTTATTTAATAATTCACTAAGTTACAGTGTTTATGGTAGATAAAGTAATTCGTGTTCGTTTTCAGTTTGCACATAAATTGTATATAAATTATATTTAATATGATTTTTTTTATTTTTTAATATTATTATTTTTTTTCGTGTTTGGGTCTATGAACATCACTAATTATTATTGACAAATTTTTGTCATTCGAATTATCAGCGAACTTATTTTTATGAATTTTATTATTTAATTCACTAAAATAACACAATAGAGTTTATATTCCTAAATATCCACAGAACTCATTCATTATTTGTATCTTTTATTAACTTGAATGTTTGTTTTTAGATACACCGTTACAACAAAAAAAAAAATCACACTGTCACCTTTGTTTTGTCGAACATTCTCGTTTTGTCTTGAGTGTTCTGGATTTTTTCATTTTTTTCGAGTTTTATGGATGCATTTTTTTTTTTTTTTTTTTTTTGAATTTAATATAATTATACACTCCAATTAACAAAGTTAATAACGCATAATTGCATTATTCATTAATGATAAAAAAAAAACACGATTTTATCACTATATCAAATTATTCAAACAATGTTTCATAAAGTACATCGGGGAAGCCCCGCTTATAGTATTTTTTTTTTTATAACAAAACTACATAATTATTAGATATGTTGTTAAATTTCCTTAACAATAAAATAACTTTAAATTTACGTAAATGTACTATCACTATCATTCCCCAAGATTAATTAATTTTTACAATTTAGTTATCCATTGGGTTGTGTTTTTTTTCTTATATTTCGTTTGTCACGCACGAAAGAAAATTATTCACTTTATTTTCTTACTAAGTTTATGAAAACAAGAAAACTATAATCTCGAATTAATTTTATTCAACAAAACTCAAAGCTCGATTTCAAATTAATAGATTACTGACCCGATTTAATTTTAATAAAAAACTCACCCCGGACCACCCAATTCACTCTAATTTATAGCCCCGTTCCAACAACAACAAAAAATTAATAATAAAAATAATACTTTCCCGCTAAAAACAGAAAAAAAAATCAGTACCAATTTGTCAATCAACCAGCCCCATCTATCGGAAAAATCAAAATTCACAAAAACTGCGATTACCGACAAACAGCAAACTACATTACCCGCAATATCACCATTCAGGCGTAATCATTTGAACCGTAAAATGTAAATAAAATTGTTATGATGACGACGCATGCGTAACCGGTTGAACCATAGAATAGAATCAAAATTGTTGTGACGGCGACGTACGCGCTGTTACAAATCGTGGGGACGCCTCACACCCTGAGAATGTCTCAGCCGGGCAACATTGGACGTAGAATCACTGTCAAGTACGGATATCTTTAAGGTGAAAGGTTCCCATCAATTTACCAGCTAGATTACGAACTTTATATGCTACGTTTCCCACTTTTTCTTCAATAATCGCGGGTATGAACTTGGCTGATAATTTGCTTGCAAATTTATTCACGGCATCACTCTGAGCAAAAGAACGGACAAACACTGATTGTCCCGTAACAAGCTCACGATTGCGGCTGCGTAAATTGTAGCGTTGAGCCGATTTATTGTGTGCAACAGTGAGGTGATGTTTAATTTTGTCTCGCACTAAGTTAAGCCTATCCGATTTGGAGATTACACCTATATCATTGTTAGCGGAATCAGAAAGTAGTCTCCGCAATTTATGTTCAGACCCATGTAATGTCATATGTTGTCCAAAGGTAAGGTAATGAGGTGAAAATTTGGTACTATTATGAACCACGTTACGGAGAGCGGCAGCTACTTCTTGGAGGTGTACATCCCATTCATTATGCGTTGAATCCGAAAGATAAGAGCGAATGGCAGAGAGAACAGTTCTATTTACGCGTTCCGATGCGTTGCTTTGAGGCGAATAAATAGGGGTACGAATGTGTACTACGCCATATTTATTCAACAGTTCTTGAAATATTTTAGAAACAAACTGCTTGCCATTATCGCTTATCACGAATTCTGGTACGGAAAAAAGAAGAAACAAGTCATTTTCCAGAAAATTACAAATTAAAGAGGATGACGCTTCTCGTAAAGGTTTTAAGAGGACAAACTTTGAGTAATGATCTAAAACAATGAAAATATAAGCATTTCCTCGTTTTGACCGTGGATATGGACCTAAAAGATCTATGTATATCCTCTGGAATGGGCGATCTGATGAAAATGGATGACCCATTTCAGGTTTTGTACAATAGTTAACAGCCTTATTCATTTTGCATGTGGTGCATTTTGAGATAAACTCCTTAACGTCGAGAGCCATTCGATTCCAATAAAATTGCCTTTGAAGCCTCTCTAGTGTTTTAGCTATTCCCATATGAGCCGATGATGGTGGTATATGTGCTTGCTCCACCAACGAAGCGGTTAACCTTAAGGGAACAACCAGCCGCCAAGCAGATAAATCCATCTCCTCATAAGATGTACCAAAAGAAGGTGTATATAAAAGTTTACCCTCTTTGACACAAAAATTCGAGCATCCCTGTCCCAGTTCCTGAACCTTTTTAATCTGGTCTTGGTATTCCGCTTCATCAAATTCAGGCGAATCTAAATTTATGTGAAGCGGTTCCACGTGTTCAGGATTTACCGTGAGCTCGGGACCACTTCCAACCCGACCTTTAAGGGCAGAAACAACAACAGGTTCGTCGCAGAAAGCTCGCGATAATGTATCTGGCACGACATTAACAGACCCTTTTCGGTACCCGATTTGAAAATTAAAAGCTTGAAGCTTCAAACTCCATCTGGCTAACCGCCCTGACAAATCTTTCTGTGTCATGAGCCAACGTAAGCTTGCATGATCTGTGTAAATTGTGAAGTTGTATCCTTCTATATACGCTCGGAACTTTTTGACGCTCAGTACCGCTGCGTAGCACTCCAGCTCCGTAACAGAGTAGTTTCTTTGAGCGGCGTTCAGTTTTTGAGACATGAACGCTATTGGGCGTTCATCTCCGTCGTAGTTCAACTGAAACAGCACACTACCTACTCCAGCGGCACTGGCGTCACACTGTATGAAAAAGGGCTTTTCGAAATCCGGATTTGCCAGGACGGGAGCTGTCATAAGCGCTTGTTTCAAGCTATTGAAGGATCTATCAGCTGCATCGGACCATTTTAGTTTGACTGATTTTTTTGTTAGGTCTGTCAAAGGAGCAGCGACAGTTGCAAAATTCTGGATGAACCTTCTATACCATCCACACATCCCCAAGAATCTACGAATCTGCTTTGTGGTTTTCGGCACCGGGTATTCATCAATTGCCTTAACTTTCTCGGGATCGGTACGAAGACAGCCATCACCAACCAGGTAACCCAGATATCTCACCTCTTTCAACACGAATTTGCTTTTTTCGACATTGATTGTCAAACCTGCTCGTTTCAGTAAACTAGCTACTTCGGTAAGTAGAGTGAAGTGTTCCGCTAGGGTGGCAGATGTGATCAAGAGGTCGTCTAAATACACAAATATTCGGTCGTGCAGTTCGTGCGGAACCACTCGGTGCATCAGGCGGCACATCGTCTGTGGTGCATTGCACAGTCCGAAAGGCATGACCGTGAATTGATATAAAGGCCGTCCGGGTACAGTAAAAGCCGTCTTATCTCTGGATTGCGGGTCGAGGGGTATCTGCCAAAAAGCATCCTTAAGGTCGATACTTGAGATATAACGGGTCTGATCCAGTCGACCCAACAATCCATCAATAAGAGGTAAAGGATATGCGTCTTTTACGGTAACTTTATTCAATTCACGGGCATCCAAACACAGACGAGCTTTACCATTTGCCTTAGTCACCAAAGTGATCGGTGAACACCAAGAACTCTGGCTTTCTTCGATGACCCCCAACGATTGCATACGGTCCAATTCTTCGTACATCCGTTTTTGGACAACAGGTGACACGGAGTAGAATCTCTGTTTGACGGGCTTTGCCGCCCCGATATCAATGGCATGCGTGACCAGGTTTGTTTTACCGAGACCTGCTTTAGCAAAAGAAGGAAATAGTGCTATGATATTATCCAATTTAGCCTGATCTACCGGCGAGAGGACATGGAATCCCGACACGTTGCCATCACAACTCTTAAAAGATTCAGAGTTTAAAGCAGATATACTTAATGAAATTCCAAATAATCTCCAGAAATCGATTCCCAGGTAGAGGGGCTGTTCTAGCGAAGGAGCCACATATATTTTCATTTGTTGTTCCTGGCCTCTAAAGTTAACTAGAGCGTCTATGTATCCGAATATTCTCTGGGTTTGTCCACTAGCTGTACTTACGCTGCACGGAAAACTATGAAACCCAGAGTATGAATTGCTCAAATATTTATCAGAGCCAGCTCCTAACACGCTAATTGTAGCACCACTATCCAACAGACCATTGTACTGGACACCATTAATGGTTACCTGTGCATAAGGCCGCTTGTCTATCGAGTCAGTATTAATGATTGAGGATACTACGTCCGATCTACGATCCCGTTTTGCTTTCCAATAGGAACGACTTCTAAAACGATGTTTAGGGCTATAATACCGTTTAGGCTTTGTATAGTTAGATAACGGAGCATTATTTTGAAAATTATTTTGGAAATTAGGTGTAGATGGTTCGGCAGAAGAATAGGAATCCGTAGATTCAGAAAAATTTATTTCGGATTGGTCGCTGCTCCAGGTTTCGTCAGAACTCTCCACGCTGGTTCTGTATTGGCGGCAGCATCTTGCAGAGTAGGCCTGGGCTGAACCAATCCTTGGGTACTGTGATTCCCAGTTCTCCACAGTCCCCTCTGACCGTTTCCCTTACATCTGATGCATCTTGAGGCAACTGTGTCTTTCATACCGCAGCGAAAACAAAACCATCGCGATGTTTGCACCGGACACTCGGTGAACACATGACCTATATCATCACAATTGTAACAAATTACGTTGGATTGATTAGCCTCAAATGGAGGGATGTTATTAATAAGTGGTGTAGCGAATCTTACCGAGTGATTTTGCCCATTAGATTGAAACTTAGATGGATGCATGGCTTCAAGCTGAAGAACTGAATAATGTGGAACAACAGTACTGGGTGGTTCGTAACCAGTAGTTTGAGCCCCATAAGCATTGTAATTAGGCGATGGTACGGACTGAACTTGAGGAGGTGAAAAGTGAGGAACCATATTTGTGTACGAGTCATTGGGCATTGGATTGTGATAATTAGCGCTATGACCCAACTCATTGATCACTCGTCTATGCGGATATCCGCTTTGTTCATTTACATGGGTGGAGCGCTTAAGAGACACAAAGCTATCTGGGTCGATCTTTAACTCTGCCCATGTACTCTCCCAGCTTGTGCAACTAGCAATCAGGTCTCCCACGTTAGAAAATTTGCGATCAGTTAATTGATAACGAAGGCCTGGTCTCATGTTCTTCATTAATATCTTAATAATGTTCTGTTCGGGATATGGGACAGTTAATTGTATGGCCAAGCTCGAAATCTGTTGGTAAAACTCGAGAAAAGTCTCGTTCGGATATTGCTTGCGAGCTTCGATTTTCTTCTCAATGTCTGAGTCAGGTATTCGGTGCTTAAATCGCTCCATCATGCAATTCCTAAGCTCATGCCAATTAGCAAGTGGATGTTGCTGCCGGTAAGTCCAATACCAATGTGATGCCATACCTTTTAGGACAAAACTAATCTCAGTCAGTAGCCTATCGTACGACAAATTCATGGATGAAGCAATAGTTTCTATTTGAAATAGAAACAAGGTTATTGGAATACCGGTTGGGGAACCATCAAAGGATAACCCACTTCTGGACAAACCATGATTATCGGAGACACCTCTGCTTCCGTGTATCATGCCTGGATGATCTGCTACTGGATTAAGCCTCGCTGAAGTAGAAGGAGCTGTTGTGAAATTCCCGTAAGGAGCACCCCCCATTAGATTAGCTATTGACATAACCGGTGGATTTTGTAACCTTACACCCGGATTAATTAATGGATTCAGCATAGATGATTGGTACTCTATATTATTAGCTGGTAACTCAGGGAACAATAGATGATTTCTATTCGTCGCTAAGTGTGCGGGAATCGGTGGTATAGGCGCAGAATATGACGAAGGCAATTCAAATCTTTGCTGGCTTGGTAATGAAACAACCGGCGGCGGTGGTTTTACTTCCGGTTTAGATTTTAGTTCGCCACACTGCTTAGTTAGATCCAAAACCTGTTGAGATAACTGCTGAATTTGCCCCATCATAAACGTCAAAGCAGACATTTGGTTGTCTGGACGACCTTCTGGATTATCTTCTAAGCTTGACTGAGAATTGTTTAACTGACACTCGGCTGAAGTACCAATATTCACAGCTCTAGCAGCCTCTATTGACTCATTTAATTTATTTAAGTCAGTTAAATATAATCGGAGACTACCTAATAAAATTTCACAATTTGTCAGAACCTGAGTGGCTGCATTAGAATAAGTAGGTGAGGTTGCAGCGCGTTTCAGTCTATCCGCAACATGTAATAGCCGGGATTCAATTCCTTGTGCGGATTCTAACTGTTTATCTGCATCCAAACCAGCTAGTAAATCAATCTGGTTCTGCAGCTCCCGCATCGTTGCACGACATGAATCGATCTCAAGATCGGGACGTTTTGCTGCGTTAATGTGCATTTTAACCGGTTTACCTGATTTTCCGGTTTCTTCCGCCAAAACACGATTCTGCAAAATTTCCGCCGCGTTTGCATCACCGGGCGCAATATCGCGTAAAATACACTCAATAACAAACTCGTCTTGTTTTAGTGCGAATACATTCATTTTGTTATCGCCAAAAATTTAAAATTAATCACACAACAAAAAAAAAAATTATAATAATGTAGATAATGAAAGTAGAAAAATAAAGAACAATATAAATCGAAAATCACAGACCAGAATTCACTGGTGTCATAAGTTTGTACTTCTGATTTCAAATCTAGACGAGCGAAGCTGGTCGATGAATGTACACTACAGAATCCGAAGTGCCTCAAATTAAAAAAAACAAAACAAAAAAAAAAAATCTTAACTTATTTTAATCAATGAGCAAGCGAGAAAAATAGCAAATAGTAAATAGTTAATAAAAAAAAAATCTTTCAAAAAAAAATGATTAATAGTGTTGACTTAAGTTTGAATAAACTGCAACTTAAGTATAAAATAAATTAGAGTATGGATGATTTAACGATGAGGATGAACCAGAGTGAGTGCGATAGGTCCGCAAAGACCGGCACAATCAAGATGGGCATCAGACAAGAAATCATTTACATGTCTGGAGTAGGTAACCAGAATCGTAGGATAAAGGGTAGTTGGGATATTGGGATAAGGAAATGAAACTAATAATAAAAAAAAAATAAAAATTTAATTCAAATTCACAACTCGTCAATGCAATAATTCAAACAGTATATACTACCGGATATTTATAATTAACGAAGTGTGAACTAAACTATTTACATTCAATGAATTGCTTCCCTGACCACAGGATCATAAAAATCAAAACTAATAAAAAGGAATTAATATCCGAAGGCAGGAAGCATTCGCTAAACTAGTGATCGTTTAGAAAACCAGGTATAAAACTAAAAAATCAACGCTTAAAGCGGAAGTAGAATGATCACTGGTATTTCAAACGTTGTAATTATATAAAAAAAAATCACTGGATAAAATAGGACGATTTAATAAAACAAAAAAAAAATGATTAAATTGAAATATCGGCCTTCAAACCTCTAATCAACAAAGTGAAGAAAATTTATTTGAAATTTCTGTCCACTTCGGAAAGCATGTGAGAAAACGATAAAAAATTGTAATGGAAATATAGGAATAAGGATAGGAAGGGAAACTAACTACTTTAAAAGGGAAGCCATATTGCTTGGGCGCCACTGTAACACTTCGCATGACCTGGAGTATATCCAATTTAAATAAAACTCAAAAATAAACCGAAGATCGAATAAAAATAGAATGTATTGAATTAAAACTTAAAAGAAAATAATTAATTAACAAGAACGCGAAATTATACTCCAAGTCATGCTAGGATTATCAGAAAATTGGACCTACGCAGGGACTCTTGGCGGTCGTTGCCGGCTAAGCATCAGGGAATGGGCGTGGGGATTTCAAGAGTATGCGTAGATCAGGGGTAACCGCGTTAGGGAATGATTCTAATTACCTACCCATCACGATACCTACACTTATTCTAGCTCATCCTCAGTTTGACGTTTCTCAATTATCTCATTTTGCGAAATAATAAAATCGAACGTTGAATTTGAAAAATTAAATTAAATTTTCAATTTATTGAACGCAAAAATAATGAAGAGAAAAAAAACACAGTACAATCCAATTTTTTATAAACTAACCTATCTAGCTAACCTAATGCCCTAAAATAAAATCATAAAATTAACCTTAACTACCCTACACCAGATTGAAATAATGACGGAAAATGGCAGATATTTTAAGTATATAATTAAATGAAAATATAATTCAAATAATAAAAGAAATTTAATATAGAAAGAAAACAAAAATAGTTAAAACTTATCCGACAAATGTTGATTGAAGCATGTTGATTGATTGTTGTTGAAACAATTGTTGCCCCGTTGACTGCTGCGCAAAATGTTGTATTATTGTATTTTTGGTGGCAGTCTAATAAACCACCATTTAACTTTTGATGGTATGTGTATATTTGTTTTTTTTTTTTCAGTCTTTGGTGTATTGAAATTTTACCAAAGATGGCCACACCCACGCACACGATTAATTTTTAAAATATTTATTTTCTTTTTTTTTTTTCTTGTTTTTATTTAATAATTCACTAAGTTACAGTGTTTATGGTAGATAAAGTAATTCGTGTTCGTTTTCAGTTTGCACATAAATTGTATATAAATTATATTTAATATGATTTTTTTTATTTTTTAATATTATTATTTTTTTTCGTGTTTGGGTCTATGAACATCACTAATTATTATTGACAAATTTTTGTCATTCGAATTATCAGCGAACTTATTTTTATGAATTTTATTATTTAATTCACTAAAATAACACAATAGAGTTTATATTCCTAAATATCCACAGAACTCATTCATTATTTGTATCTTTTATTAACTTGAATGTTTGTTTTTAGATACACCGTTACAACAAAAAAAAAAATCACACTGTCACCTTTGTTTTGTCGAACATTCTCGTTTTGTCTTGAGTGTTCTGGATTTTTTCATTTTTTTCGAGTTTTATGGATGCATTTTTTTTTTTTTTTTTTTTTTGAATTTAATATAATTATACACTCCAATTAACAAAGTTAATAACGCATAATTGCATTATTCATTAATGATAAAAAAAAAACACGATTTTATCACTATATCAAATTATTCAAACAATGTTTCATAAAGTACATCGGGGAAGTCCCCGCTTATAGTATTTTTTTTTTTATAACAAAACTACATAATTATTAGATATGTTGTTAAATTTCCTTAACAATAAAATAACTTTAAATTTACGTAAATGTACTATCACTATCATTCCCCAAGATTAATTAATTTTTACAATTTAGTTATCCATTGGGTTGTGTTTTTTTTCTTATATTTCGTTTGTCACGCACGAAAGAAAATTATTCACTTTATTTTCTTACTAAGTTTATGAAAACAAGAAAACTATAATCTCGAATTAATTTTATTCAACAAAACTCAAAGCTCGATTTCAAATTAATAGATTACTGACCCGATTTAATTTTAATAAAAAACTCACCCCGGACCACCCAATTCACTCTAATTTATAGCCCCGTTCCAACAACAACAAAAAATTAATAATAAAAATAATACTTTCCCGCTAAAAACAGAAAAAAAAATCAGTACCAATTTGTCAATCAACCAGCCCCATCTATCGGAAAAATCAAAATTCACAAAAACTGCGATTACCGACAAACAGCAAACTACATTACCCGCAATATCACCATTCAGGCGTAATCATTTGAACCGTAAAATGTAAATAAAATTGTTATGATGACGACGCATGCGTAACCGGTTGAACCATAGAATAGAATCAAAATTGTTGTGACGGCGACGTACGCGCTGTTACAATTAGCCTCCTTGCTCGCACCGCCACTGCCAGATGGCGAATCGGTGTCCTCCATCTTACTGCTGCTGTCTACAGCTGACTGAGAGCCACCAGGCCTCACCAGCGGCTTGCGCAGGGTGACCCCTCGCGGGGCCATTCCCAGTACAACCGCTGACGCCTTCCTCTCTCTTTCCCTCCTTCTCCTCGCCTGTCTCCTGGAAAGGGCCGCCACACCAGTGGTTTTAACCACAGGTGAGGCCACGATAGCAGCCACAGGTGCGGCCACGATCGCCCTCACAGGTGCAGCCACGATAGCCCCCAGAAGCTTGGCTACTTGGGGCCCGCCCCTGAAACCTGGCTTTCCACCACCCTGGCCCCCCTTGGGGTGCAGTTGGACAATCCCAAACTTAAAATTGATGTTAAAGTCAATTTGTTTGAGCTTCTCAACCGAAGAGTGGCCCATGGAGAAGGTGCAAAAAGCTGAAGTGCCTTTCGCCTCTCTCCTGACCACTCTCCAAACGATCGCCTGCATGCCCTCGTTTTGGCTTCTGATAAAACCCAGAAGATTATCCGTGGGCAATTCGGCACTGTTTGGGAAGATACCAAACACGATCCTAGCTCGAGGCAGGTTTCCCGCCTCAGCCACAATCAGCTCCGCACCATCCCATGGCTTAATAGCGCCTATGGTCTCCCTGAGCCACTGTACAGTGGCCCGGTCGGCACAGGTCACTACCAGCCAGCCAAGCCGAAGCTGACTGCCAAGGAACTTAGGTTTAAGCTCCTTGGCCTCCTGCTCCAGCACCTTTTCCAAGATTCCCTCCTGGACAGCTTCAAACTGCTATCCAGTGAGGGAAACCTCAGGAAAGCTAGAGGGCAAGATCCCGATGATTTCTGACTCCGCAGCCTGCCTGAAGGTAACCCCAGACCGGACCGCAGAACCCGAGGCCACCAGGACCTGTTCTTCCCCCCTGGCCTTTTTTTGTGCCGGTGAAGTAAAGTCATCCGAGCAGTCCCTCTTTGGCGGTTGGGCCGTCGTAGGAGCGCTAGTCTCCTTCTGTGACCGCACCGCCAGAAGCCTTGTCTCACTACCGGGCGCTTTGCCCTCAGCCAAACACTCCCCGACGTCCGCACTTTCCCCTGTTTTCACAGAGGAGATCCCCCCACCTACGGGGGCCGGTTCCTCATCTCCTGAGGTTTCCATATCGGAGTTGAGAACTAAGTTCTCAAGGTCCGACCGGATTCCCCCATCCGATGGGCCACCCATTGAAGATTCGACAGCAGAAAGAGGACCGAAGCCCTCGAAAGCCACCGCAGAATCCTCGCTGGTACGTGACGCTTTAGGAGCGTTACCATCCTTTTCATTTTTATTATTTTTAGGCATTTTATTCCCACGATTATTTGGGAAATGAAGGTCACCTGTGGGACACCCAGCTACCACAGGAAGGCTAAATAAAACTGGAGGGCGCCTGGTATCCAGAGTCCGCATATTTGGGGCTGATTAACCTATCAGTCATTCATCCATCGGCATATGCTGTTCCACCTTAGATTAGGGTTTTTTGTTAAGGTTTTCTCCTTTAGCGCCGTACTTTGGCCTGAGTCAACTAGAACAACTGTAATAGAAGACATCAGTTACCGACGATTTCCACGTGGAGGCAATACGTACACTTGCGAATTGTGGCAAGGTTACCCTTACCACAATCGTACTCATCCCGCCAGCTGCATAAAACAAGTGTAGAACATATTTGAAATGCTAAATGTTTTGGCGAGTCTTGTCAGAATAAAACAAGCATTTACCAGTGATAAAAACATTTCAAAGAGAGTCCTAAATATGTTGAATATGAGGAGCGCATTAGACGCCCCACCACACTAACAACCGACGACTTAGTTGTCAAAAAAAAATGAAGAAAATAGTTGCTGATGATTTTGGTATATCATTTGGCTCGTAAAATACTTGAAAATTATCCGGGAACGGGTAGTTTTTTATAGCCAAATACCCGCGAACCCGTGTTACCAGAAAAAGTAGGCAAAATATGTTTTAACAGTTCTTTTATTGAAAACAGGTAATATGTATGTAATCCAAACAATTTAACTTATGTTAATATAATATGTACAAAGGTAGATTAGTTCAAGTGTTATAATATTCACTATTATTTTCTATTTATAAAATATTTCAAAAATAATAAGCCAAGAAGTGTAGAAACGGCTAAGTAACTTTGAATTTTTCTAATTATGTTTCCCGCTATTGAAAATACCCGCTCACAAGCCATTGATGTACGGTTTAAGTAGTGATTCGTTATCTCCATGCTCGACGTTTAAACCTTTTATTTTGTCTTTAGGTTTTATGTTTCTTTATGATGTATATAAAACACACACCACGACATCACAGTAGCGCATTATATCCAGTTATTTTTTCAAGTTCTATGTCAGAGGAACTTGAACTTTGATTGCCCACTCTAATGTTGTTTTGTCTCGAGACTAAGCATAATAAAACCTGGCTAGCCAACTGTTTTGCAGAAAGTTTGATGCGAATTTTAAATATTCGTTTTCTTTTAAATAACTGCCGTGATGCAAATGTAGCAATAACGAAATTACTTCCTTTTGCTGCCGTCCATCAACTTCGCTTTTCAAATTTACAAACAGTTCTTGAGAAAGAAGCTGTTGTTGTCTTCAGCTGTTATTAGTGTTGCCTTTCTTTGCTCAGTTCTTGTGGCGCCAGCATAAGCAGCTCAAGGATAATTGAGATTTTCTTTAATATTTCTGGATACTAGTCGATGATTGTTTCGGATTCACCGAATGCATTAGTGATACAATATTTCAATTTTAGAAATCGGTTCTTCCCGCGTTTCTATGTGCTTTGACAAAATATTTTTTGTAACGGCTGATTTAGAGGGCTCTGATATTATATATATTAGAGATAAATAACGGAAAGTTGCAGGGTGCTTATGAATTTTTCGCGATACCCGAAGCAACTACTCGGGTGTTCGGGTAGCTAAAAACCTTCGAAACATACCCAAGTACCCGGGTACCCGATACCGGAGAATACGAGCCCTACTCACGCTAAACAGATTTGGATATGAAACATGTGACCGAAAAATTGGCTCCGAAATTATTGAATTCCGAACAAAAGCATTGCTGAATGTGCGTTGGTCAGAATTGGCTAAATGAACTCACCCAAACGGATAATTCCTTATGTTAGAACCGGAGTGTAGGGAAATAACGTCGAAACTAAGGTTCAATCGATCTAATGGAAGCTGCCGGAAGAAGCAAAATTGAAGCAAGCTCATCAAGTTCGACAGAATGTTAAAGTTCTACTCACTGTTTTCGTCGATTTCTACGGCATATAGTGTATCACCATGAGCTTCATTCACCAGGTCATACGATCAATAAGGTGTACAACCTGAATCGAACGACAATAATGTACTTGCTCACAATTCTCTGCTTGTTCGTAAATTTTTCGTCAAAACGACACCGTTGTGATGTTTCAATTTCAATATTCGCCTTCCATGGCCCCTGCGATTTCTGTTTAAAAAACCGAATTGCCAGGCATACCAAAACTGTGTAACCTTTACAAAATAAACTAAGCATCCAATATAACTACATAATGTCAAGATACACTAGGGACAACCAACATACCAAAAAAAAAAAAATTGACAACTAGACTCATACAGCTCGCAAAATTGAAATATTCCACGATTTTTTTTATCAAACCATTTGTTTTATCACCTAGTAATTTTTTTACGACCTTTCCGTATTTGGCAACTATATTTTGTATTCATTCCAAAGGTGCTTGCGTATGACCGAATTGAGATTATAGTCTCCCATTTCTCAGCATTTCGATATTTGGTTTTGGTTTTCAATTTTTATTAAAAACTCTGAACATTGTTGGCGTGCTGAACAAATTTTTAAACGTGCCACGTTTAGTGTGCTACTATCTCAAACAAAAAGAATCCCTTTCCGATACAATTAAACAAATACTAAGCTAAGATTATTTTTCAAATAATTGCAAATTACGTCAACATAATAATCCATTATCAATCTCTTCAAAAATTTCTCGATTTCATTTGCTTCAGCAGCAATTCGCAAATGGAAATTCTTCCTTTCGTTTACTTCCGCAGCGATGTTATAAAACGAAATGTGCCGGTCTTCCTCTATTGGTCGAGAAAAGTGCAGCGCATCTTAACATCGAAATTTACAGATCGGAACGAGCAAAAAATTTGCGTGCTGCTGATTTTGATAAAGCATCTTCACCATAAGCACCACGCAGAACAACATCAAGTGACATTGTAAAATGTAGCAAATTTTTTTCAGAATTTTGGCCCATTTTCATTGGCCCAATATAGAGGGGTTCTAGTAACTTCAGAAGAAATTCCAAATCAAAGAGTTTAATTGTACAATTGTATTGTTATAATAAATAAAAACTAAAGGTTTTGGGTGAGACAATCCACAAAAATAACGGTGGTACTTTTTAGTATTAGGACAGCTTCCAGTATATGGATTTTTATAAATTGCCAATTGCCAAAACCTTTAGAATAAACTGATGATATAATGGCTTTCGTCTTATATAGGATATTTTACTATTAAATCTACAAGGAAATGTGTTTTGTAAATTGATTTGTAAAATTTTCTCGTTCCCAACGGAAACGTAACATTATTTGTTTTGATTTTAAAGGTTCCGTGGCTACTCACGAGATCAAAATCACTTTCATACTCGATAACAGGCTCTGGCCTCGTGCATATATAGCCGCTAGTTTTTACTGCATATCAGGGTGATCTTCATCATACCTAATGTGCTCTGCGGTGACTTCAACATAGACTGCGTCTACATCACACAAGCTCGATGGTTGCCTAACTCGAAGTGTCTAACAAGCTTCCCTGAATCTCACATCCATCGGACACATCACCGCTAGGGCGATTCGCTTTATATCGCATTATTAAAGTGTAGTAGTACACTAAAAAACTATAAGCAAAAAGTAGAAGAAAACAATGAAAGAGAAAATGTTTCTTTAATCCCGGAATTTCGGTGATTCCGGATTGGAAACCATATTACCGACATTCTAAATAAAAGTAAAATTAAACAAATCTCGTAAAACTTCAAACTTTTCAATTTCACATCAAAAATGATTATCACAGAGGTCATTCAAATTAAAACTAATCGTACATGCATTACCAGCCACAAAACAAAATTCAATTTTCTACAAAAACAATACACAACCAGAAAAACTAACAAACAAAATTTGAAAACTTTTTTAAAGCCATACACACATAAGCACATATATACAACAATAAAATTGTCATGTACATCTAGAGTTGAGACAAAAAAAAAACTTGCATATAGATT
Organism: Tipula helvola; assembly: GCA_963556165.1. Lineage (NCBI taxonomy): Eukaryota > Metazoa > Arthropoda > Insecta > Diptera > Tipulidae > Tipula > Tipula helvola. Next base: position 279,786,323 of record OY744483.1, read on the forward strand.
TGTATATATGAGCACATCGGTAAACTCTTTTGCTTTAAGGCGGGAAAATGAGGAAAACTACCACACAAGACATTTTAAAGTAGATTTTTCTGACCATAAAAAAATAAAACAATTTCCTTATTTAAAATGATTTTCTCAATATTGTGTTGTTATTGCATTTTGGGGGTGTCTGGATCATCATGTTCTCTTGTCATGTTTATTGTTGTTACTATGAAGAAGTATTTTTCCTGTTTGAATTTCAATTTTATTTTCATTTGCCAAACAATGTTATTGTTTCTACTTTTATATACATCCTTTTCTTGTTATTCATCCCGAGATATTCTTCTAAATTTTTTGTGTAAATATGCATATTGTGTATCAGATAGATAGATAAATGAATTATTTATTGAAATTTAATTGAGAAAAGTAAAATTATTTTGACATCTTGAATACATGCATATTTGTAAGTTTTAATTTGTAATGAAATAATTATACGAGTTTATGTATTGTAGTTTTATGATTATTCATGATGTGTAACAAAGGAATGAGAGTCTGAATTAGCTACTGTGTATAACTTTCGGCTGCGGGCTATTTGATGCATGTGCTCTTATTTACAATTAGAAGTGTAACAATTTTGTTTCGGAAATAAAGAAAGTACGGCTATACGAATATGCTGCTAGCTAAACCAAGATTATTAAATTGTAGCAAGCCGCAACTTTTCAGTATCCGCTAAAATCGAGATGAGAAAATAATTAATAAAATGTGTTTCTGGAGGTTGTCGCCTTTCCCAATTCAATTATATGTAGGTACCATTTGTGGCTCCATAGTAAAATATATTTTAATTTATTTTCTAGGTAAGGCGATCATGAGATGTTAACAAACTTCTTATAAACAAACATTTAAATCCATTAAAATACGGCTGCCTTAACATTCTAAAATTCCAAAGCAAAACAAAAGTTCAATTAAACATTCTCACACTTCTAGTACTCACAAAACAATAAAACCGTAGAATCTTCCCACTCAATAAGAATTACAGTATAAATAAAATGATACAAAGTGTAAATACTGCTATCATAAATCAAATGCTTCCTTAAAGTTATTTTATTTCCTCTCCACTCCACCATCCAAAGCAAAAACAAAACACAAAAAAAAATTCCGCCATATACGAGTAAGTACATAGTACATAGTATTATACAAACAGACGCAGAGTCAAGTAATAAATAGCATCAAGTTAAGATAAATCTCATAAGACAGTGCGAGTATAGTGTAGTGAATTTCTGCTTCGTTCTTTCATTATATTGATTCGATTTTCATTCAATACAAAAATGAAATTTTCATTTTTTTATTCTCGAGGAAATGAATTTTCCTTTAAATGTTTTTTTTTTTTGCTTTGTTTTTTCGTCGATTCTTGCCAATTTTTTTTTTTTTTTTGATTTCGTTGTATTTTGTAGGATTATTTGTGGGTTTAAAAACTCGTTAAAAATAATTTAAAAATCGATCCTTTTTTATTTTATTTTTATTTATTTATACTTTAATTGAATATATATATATCGTAATAGATTTCACGAAATTTCAACACAGTATGAAATAGAATATGCACCCTTATGTATGTATATGTATGTTTATTCATTGGACAATTTCCCTTCTTAAAAAGTGAATTTAAAGGTTCAACCATTTAATTAAAAAGAATTGAAAATTGTTTTCCTAGATCGCAGTGTTTTTAAAGTTTAAAGACGGAATGTATTATACAGAAGGCAATATTTCTTTTTACACAGGTAATATTTTAGAACACTATAGGGCTGGAATGAAAATGGACTATGTTATTCTTTTCAAATCAATATAATAAATCAAAAAATTCTTAATTTGGAATTTAAGTGAGATTTCAAAATAAAAAGATCCTTTTCATACAAAAAGTGTGGTGAGTTGTCATCTATTGGAGGGGGGAGGGGACATAAGTTGAGTAGTGCGGCGATCAGAAGTTGAAATGGAAACAATTAAGTATACATTTGAAAATATGTACAGACTGTAATTTATCAAGAAGATGAGGTAGGGTCGAAAATTTGATTAAAACGTGTTTAAAATAATAATGGTGGTTGTCCAATATTGGATTTTGTTCACTTGAAAATAAAAAACACAAACAAGCAAAACAATTATAGTAAACTAAAAATCAAAAACCAATAAACTCTAAACAAGATGGTAGTAGTGAAAATAATAACTCTCTACACGCGTTGACCGATTTGATTCAAACTGCACACAATTATTGTTTAAGACGATAAGACCGTCACTATCAATATCTCACGTCTCAACCCCTTTCTTGTGGAGTGATAATCAGGTCCAAAGTTACCGCATGGAGGAATTTCTAAACCATCACCGGATGAGCTAATTTTTGGATATTTAGGGCAAAATCAAAAATAAATCGACACGTTTATCATTATTTTTTCAACGATGCACAATGCGGCGAAATCGAAAAAAGCTGGCCAAAAATCCAAAAAAAAAGTTCCTAGATGGGTTTTTTGTCCATTGGGTTGGCTAAAGTACATGTCTAACGTTCAGGAATCACTCAGAGAAGATCATATTTCCTTTTACCTGCTCTGGAATATTCGTCACAATGCTACCTTGGGGTGCTTGTTGACAGCCTCCTCGTGGCGCATCCTGGGCAATGTGCTGTAGATCGAACGGTTGTGGTATCCAATCCCTACGTAGTAGAGAAACAGTATAGCAGATAGTCAACAAAAAGATGAAATGTCGGGTGTAGACAATAATTTACTCCAGATGGGTCAGAACTTAGATTCTAAATCCCGCCCCGGTTTACCGGGCTGCTCCGCGGATTCTGGAGGGAGCAACACGACATTGCAAGGGAAATTGTCGGTAGGCAACCAGGCTGACCCTTTTCCTAGTACTACTGGGAGCACGGAACAAAACATAAATGTATGGCCCTTTGGTGGAAGAAGTACGGCACTTCATAGAACACCACCGTCAACTCCACCATCAGGGAGCACCACACTGTTCAGTGAATCTAACAATGAGAAGGAAAATACCTCTCCTATGAAGCAATCAGTAGTCAATCAAACTTCTGAAGTCGTGCAAAGTGCACAAACTGATACAATAAACAACGCGGATTTAATAAGTAAATTTGAGCAAATGGAGAAGTTAATCGCGCAGCTAAACAATGAAGTTGTCGTGCTAAAGAAAGAAAACATCATGCTAAAGGAAACAGTAAATAGAAGTAACAACGCAGGAAACTCAGTTTTAATGAACAACCAATTTCAAGTACTCAGAGAACAAGAAGAATACCACACTGATGAAGATGAGCTTGAAAGAGAAACAAACTGGATACTACAGAGAGCCAGGAGAGCAAATAAGAAACCAAGAAAAGAATCCAATCCAATTAAGAGGAAAGCTGAATCATCACCAGAAGTTGAACCAATTCAAACTCACTCTAAAACTACCAATGCAATTACTGCACCTAAAGTGCATGAGCCAGAAAAGAAGAAACATGTTCCATCCCCGATCAATATTCTAGGAATATCAAATTACGGTAGTATTCAGAAATTGATGAAAGAAGTAGTACGAAATGACTACAAAGTAATATCGCTCAATAATAATATATGGAAAATTAATACAACAGAGCCTGACGACTATAAAGCTCTAGCTAACAAATTAAATGCTGATGGTCTCCAGTGGTACACCTACGAGGATAAAAATGATCGATCAATTAAAGTAATGGCACGAGGTCTACACCCAACTTGCTCAAAAGATGAAATCATAGGACCTGCAAAGCAAAGGCCAGAAAATAGTTGATGCAGCCAACATCATTAGAAAAGAGAGAAGAGATAACAGGGAGGGAAAGTTGAAATCAATAGAAGAGGTCTCCCACTTTTTATGCTAACCTTCGACAACCAAGAAAAAATAGAAAGTATCTATAATATTAGGGCTATCCTTAACCTCAGAGTTAAAATAGAAACACCGAGAAAGGTCACTCGACTAATACCACAATGCAAAAACTGTCAAGATTATAATCATACACAGAAGTACTGCCATCGAGAAGCAAGATGTGTTAAATGTGCAGGAAAACACGCAGGAAATGATTGCATAGTTCCCCGAAATACAACACCGAAGTGTATAAACTGTAATGGCCAGCATCCGGCAAATTACAGAGGATGTGAAGTTGCAGTAGAACTACAAAAAATGAGAGATAAATCACGCAAACCAGTTGCATCAAGAAATGTACAATCTATAAAAAAAAACCACGGAGCCAAATTGGTTGACTCCTAATCCTAACGCACAAAGAGAGCGAGTAAATGAAAATGTTACTGATGCCCAAGTAGTTCAGCAAACAGAGCAGAAACAGCTCAAAGTGGATCTTGTTTTACAGGACATACTGAGAAATCTAGATAACCTCAACAAAAGACTTTCTTCACAGGAAATGAGCCTGCAGAACGCGCTAGAAGAAATGAAATCACAAACTAGTTTCAATAAAAAAATTTAAGGAAACTTTGATCGAGTGTATCAAAATATAAATTATATAAAATCGAATTATAAAATAAAGAAATGAATAAAACATTACGAATTGTAACCTGGAATGCAAATGGGCTATTGCATCACATTCATGAACTAGATATATTTTTAAACATGTATAATATAGATATATGTCTTATATCAGAAACAGATTTCACCAAAACTTCATTCTGTAAAATAAAAGGATATTATTGCTATCATGCCATCCAGAGAACAAAGCTAGAAGTGGATCAGCTATTCTGATAAAAGATCATATAAAGCATAACGAAGAACTTAAAATTGAGAAGCTTTCCATGCAAGTCACAACAATCAAAATAAAATTGAACAATAATAAAACTTGTAGTATCTCAGCAATCTACTGCCCCCCAAGATACAATCTCAAACAAGGAGATTATACTAATCTTCTCAAAATACTAGGAAGTGTCTTTTTAATTGGAGGTGACTTTAATGCAAAAAATACCTATTGGGGATCACGGTTAACGACCACTAAAGGAAAAGAACTTTTGCAGCAGGCAAACAACTAAAATGTGAATTTCACTCAGGCGGTACACCAACCTATTGGCCCTCGGATACCAGTAAGACTCCAGATCTTATAGACTTCTTTATTACAAGAGGAATTTCAGATAATTATACCCATATAGAGAACAGTGAAAGTCTATCATCAGATCATTCACCAGTTATTATGATACTTAGCCAAACAATTATTATGAAACAGAGCAACCCGAAATTAACGAGCTTCAAAACCAATTGGGATCTCTTCCAAACACGGTTAACAGAAAGAATTAATCTGCAGAACCCAATTCAGGGATCAGTCCAATTAGAAGAAGAACTAGATAATCTCATCTATAATATCCAAAGTGCTGCGTGGGAAAGCACTCCTAATAACAATCAGGAATTGAAGCGCAATGCTAGCTATCCGGAGGAAGTAAGGGAACTACTTAAAATCAAAAGAAAAGCACGGAAGAATTGGCAAAAACATCGAAACCCGGAAAATAAGAGGGTATTTAATCACTTGTGTATCAAATTAAAATATCTAATAAAATATATTAAAAATCAATCAGTTAATAAATACCTCAGCACTCTAACTGGGCAAAAAGATACTGATTACTCATTATGGAAAGCAACTAAGAATCTTAAAAGACCCAAACTTCAGGTTCCTCCAATTAAAGATAAAGACAATTGGGCTCGAAATGCTAAACAAAAAGCTGATTTGTTTGCAAATCATCTTGAAGAAACATTCCAACCTTACCCAAAACAAACGGAAGAGGAAAATATTACCCCGATAAATAAACAGGATGAAATAAAAATTACACCAATAACATTGAAAGAACTAAAATGGGAAATCAAGAATAATCTGAATGCGTATAAGGCTCCAGGATATGATCTTATAACGGGTCAGATAATAAAAGTGTTACCGGAGAAAGCATTGAGGAAACTAATGCATATAATTAATGCAGCATTTCGACTAAGATATGTACCAAGACAATGGAAAGTTGCAGAAGTAATTATGATACTTAAGCCGAACAAACCTCCGAACGATAAAGCTTCATACAGGCCGATTTCTCTGCTACCAACATTATCGAAACTATTTGAAAAGGTTCTTCTTAAAAGACTAAAACCAATTATCGAAGAAAGGAATCTTATCCCCTCACATCAGTTTGGATTTAGGGAAAAACATTCTACTATAGAACAAGTACATCGAATTACTGATGTAATCGAGAAATCACTAGAAAGCAAACAAATATGTTCAACTATATTCCTTGATGTAGCGCAAGCATTTGACAAAGTATGGCACCAGGGGTTAGAATTCAAACTTCATCGAGATCTTCCGGAGCAATTTTTTCAAATTCTAAAATCCTACATATCAGAGAGGCACTTCCAAGTAAAGTATGAGAATGAATACTCCCAGCTAAAACGAATAACAGCAGGAGTTCCACAAGGGAGTGTTCTTGGACCAATCCTTTATCTCCTATATACTAGAGATATACCAATTACAGAAGCAACAATGGCGACTTTTGCAGATGACACGGCAATACTTGCAACAGCAAGAAACATCAATGAATCCACTAGTAAACTACAGAAGGCTACTAACCTGATATGTAAATGGACAGAGAAATGGCGAATTAAATTAAATGAAGCAAAATCAGTCCAAGTGAACTTTACCAATCTAAAAGTTAATCATATACCAATAATGATAAACTCTATAGTAGTACCGCATGCGAACACTGCTAAGTATCTTGGCATGACTTTAGATGCTAAACTTAGATGGAAAGAACACATAAAAAAGAAGAGAGAAGAACTAAACATAAAATTTAGAAAGATGCATTGGCTCTTAGGGAGACAATCTGAACTAGCGATCCATAACAAACTGCTGTTATACAAACAAATCCTTAAACCTGTATGGACGTACGGTAGCCAACTCTGGGGTTGTGCCAAGAGGACAAATATTAAAATCATACAAACAGTTCAAAATAAAATCCTGCGATGTATTGTTAATGCACCGTGGTACATTCGAAACGACAACCTCCATCGAGATCTAAGGATCGAGCTTGTCGTGGATGAAATTAAGCATCATGCAACAAAACACCTACAACGTCTGCACCAGCATGAAAATCTGGACATACGCTGTATGCTGACTACCACACCAACCAGAAGACTGCAAAGAATAAAACCATTGGACTTATCGCGACCAGGAGGTCAGTAGACTTGCTGTGGCGAAAATCCAGGGGATGAGTTACACGAAATGGGGGATAATCATGTGATTGTGCCGACTAATCAAATACTTTGTTATGCAATGTAAATTACTAAATGGGTGTAAGGCCTGTATTACATTATCACATTTGCATGTCATAGAAAAGTAATAATATTTTTCTGACATAAAACTACGATAAGAAAAATACGACAAATCATTTTGCTGTATTACACTACAAGTAACATTTTTCGTCATATTAAACCAAAAATGGATTGAAAATTTAATAACAAAAGCATAACTTAAAAAATAATGCGTTTAATTTTGTAGAATTACGTACAATAATATACGAGAATTTTAATTTTACAACGTAATAATTAACTATAAATGATAAATAATAATTAAAATTCACTTATTTTCAATTTTTCGTTCGTAATACTCCAATCGAATTTTTTCGCTATTTTGAGCCGCTGTCAAAACAAATATTATTGTATTTAGCTTCATAAAGCTAAATATCATTAGAAAAATACTTCATCAAAAAAATACTATTATATATCCCCATTACACTATCATATAAATATGTTGAAGTTTTTATATGACGAATAAAAGTGATAATGTAATACAGGCCTTAGACTCAGTCGTAATATAAATAAAACAAAAAAAAAAAAAAAAAAAACAATGCTACCTTTGTTCGAGTAGTATTAACATTATTACGGAAACGGTAAACAACGCTCTTGTTAAAAATAATACAGAAAATCGAAAGCACAACCCAATTCTTATCGGACAAAATAGAATCAACTTCTGAAAGTATGTATATAAACAAAGCAACCTTGATTATACAAGCCATAATCTAAAAAACGAAGCTTTTATAAGGGAATTAGAAACGAGGAAAAAATCAAAATTTCCATAGTAAAACACATAAACCATATGGGAAATCACTTTTCTTCCCAAGACAAATTTGTAAATGAAAACGTTGCAAATTCTTAATTATGATTTCTGAAATATTTTCATAAATGTTTAAATTTCAACATATAGATATAAATCTCGTTTAAGTAAATCGCTTTCATTTTCTTGTAGTAATTGATTTATTTAAACCAAAATATAAAAAAAAGTTCATAACAACAGCATTCTAGTCAAATTAAAATGAAAAGCTTACTACAAATCGTGTGCATTAAGTCAATATGCATAGATGGCAGTGGGCAGTAAACATTTTGAAAAATTGTACCAAAAATTGCCACCTGGGGAAATTTCAGTTCAAAAATTGTAGGAAAAGCAAAACAAATTCACAAAATATTAAGAACGAGTCATAACTGTGTGATTAAATAATTTTTTTCGTATTTCTCTGCCAACAATTATAGACATCTAACGTACACTAGTAAAACTAAAGATAAATTTAGCAAGTATTATTTTAATTCGTCAGAGCCAACTTTGATGAATTTTTCAAAATGAAAGTTCGAAAAATATATTTTAGAAATAATTTAATTTTAAAATTTCTGCAATTAATATTTACTTAATACCAATATACCCTTCTTGTATATTGCTGCTAAAGATATGTAGAACACTTTTGTATAAACATTTTGTAACATTTTTGCTTTTTTCATTGAAAAACTTGAAGCTAAAAAACACCATTTTTACTATGGATTCGTATGGAAATCAGTGAAAAGTTATACCACTAAAAAAGCTTCTAAAAAATACGTCATAATGACTATGGCTCTATACTCTAGAAGGCTCTGATCAAGGCCTTATATATACAGGCCTGATTGTACACGAAAAAATATTCAATGAGCTTTCGATATGGGTACTCATTTGTCTATTTTATATGGAAAATGCATATTTTGAGTGATAAAATCATGATATAAAATATGAGTAATTTTAATGTTTGTTGAATTTAAAAAATTACTTGTATTTTAAACCATTTGTCATTTTAATTTCAAAGAATGAATCAACCTCGAAATTAATAAAATAATTAAATAAAAATAGTACCTTTATCATATTTTATAGAAAAAGCTTCATTTTAATTGTGCTGCCAGATGCATAAATGTACAAAAAAAAATTAAAACAGCGGTCGCTGAAAAAAATGCTGAATCAAATCAGCAATAATGAAATGTCAAATTGTAAAATTTTTGTTTTGGTTTTTTGTTGTGTTTAGATTTTTAAATTAGTTTTTCTTTTATATTGTACAATAAAATATTAATGTACATATTATTATTTCCAATAAAGTTTGTGTTGTTTTTAAATTTAATTATGTGCATACGAGCAATACGTGAATACGAGTATTCGATATAAAAAAAAATTAATTAAAAACTATAAACACAACAAAAAACCAAAACAAAAATTTGACATTTTGACATTTCATTATTGCTGACGAATATTCAGCATTTTTTCAGCGATTGCTGTTTTAATTTTTTTTTTTTTTTGTACATTTATGCATCTGCAGCACAATTAAAATGAAACTTTTTTTATAAAATATGATAAAGATACTATTTTTATTTAATTATTTTGTTAATTTCGAGGTTGATTCATTCTTCGAAATTAAAATGACAAATGGTTTAAAATACAAGTAATTTTTTAAATTCAACAAAAATTAAAATTACTCATATTTTATATCATGATTTTAACACTCAAAATATGCATTTTCCATATAAAATAGACAAATGAGTACCCATATCGAAAGCTTCGATTTTTGTACAATCAGGCCCGTTAATATATGGCCCTGCTCTGATATAAAACATGAAAATAAATTGTAATGTACTAATTTTGAAAGTATCAAATATCAAAAAAGCGGTAATTGTAGTCGATTTTTATCTCTTGTCAATCTTTAATATGCGATATGTTATTATCACTTGTGTTATTCTGTCGTGTTCATTTGTAAAATTTATCAGAGGTCGTCGATGAAAGTATTATCTTCCAAATAAAAAAAAAATTGGCTGCTTTAAGCTGCTTATTTGGATTTTATTGAAGTTTTTGAAAAACAGGTTGGGGTAAAAGCATTGAGAGATTTTTTGTCATTTTTTGATTACACTTTTCATGTATTCAAAATGAGTTTTATATTAGAACATATTGGCCATTATTATCTATGACCTTTTGCCGTTTTTCTGGCAAGTTTCATAATTTTATCGGTGTAGAAATTCTGGAGTTTTTCGGCAAAAAACTTGACTAAATGATTTTCACAGCCTTTTTTGAAGCTAACTTTAGACCATCAAGGGAGGTTTGCAAAAATGGGTGTGGTCTGGCGTTGTCATGAATCATGATCTCAGACACCAAGCTTTCTATTGATCAATTCTGACCCCTTTTTACTTTTCCCACTATAACGAAGTTATACTGGGTAAGTATTGTAATCGCGAAAAAAATTTTGTTCCAGATTTTCACATTTCTCGACGAATTAGGTTACCAGGACCCCGAAACACCGATCAGAAAAATGTCGTAGCCGTCCTTCCGTCCTTCCAGTCACATATTTTATTATTTTTGTTTCGCCTCCCATTCTCACATAAATTTATAGTTTTGGTCGAAATTTTGCACAAAGATAGATTTCAGTAATAAGCAGTGTGTGTTAACTTTTAGGTCCATTCGAGTATAGAATAGAGGGGGTTGCAGTGGAAGAGAAAACTGCCAAACAGATTTTCTCAAAAACGAGACCGACGATTTTTTTGTTATGTTGATGATAAATTTGACAATTTATCATCTACTTGTTCACAAAATTTGTAGTCGATTGAAGCATTGTGTGGGGGTCATTTTGACAAAAAGGAGTAATATAAATTTGTTTATCTGTTTACCGAAGTAATATCGAACTTTCCGAAGAAATATTTCTCTACAGTTAATACACCTTGCAAATTCCAGCAGTTGTTCCCTAGGTGTCTTCAAGATAAAATAAATAGATTGCTGTGTAATATGGAATTTAAATTTCTAAATTTACCTAAAATACTTTGCTGGTGGCAAATAATTTTATCAACAATTAAAAATAATTATATCTAGTGAGCTTTTAAATATAGCAAGATATTCCCGTTTCTATGACATTGACATTTCTGGCATTGACATTTCTGTGACGTTTTATTGACATTTTATGGCATTTTAATGATTGAAATTTCAACGATACATTATTTGTGAATTCTTTAATAAAATCGCCTTTAAAGGTATTATTTCTGAGTAATAAATTCTCTTGTTATTCAAAGTCGTATATACATAACTTCAATATCAAATTACTATGAGAGGCTTTAAAATAATATCACGCCACTAGGGCGGCGCAGGTTAAGGAGAGCTGGAAAATATACAAAATGAAATGCTATATGACCAGGAGGTGGGGTTAGGTAACAAAAAAATAATTAACGTTAATTCTGATTTTGTATTATTTGTGTTTTATTATTTTGTATTTTCGAATGGTCCACAGCGATGTCCGTCCAGACTCAAGTATTGAGTAAAGAATTATATCAGCAAATCCTCACGTTGCTCACATAATATTGTGATTTGAACAAACGATACAAATTTTAAGAAAATAAATTTTTGAACATTTTGAATGCTATCTAAATGGAGTAAATTAAATTCTTAATGACTTTCAACGGTATACTAAAGATGTATAACTGGATCTAATTGTTAATGGTTGAAGATGAAAAATGGCGAATGCGACTTTGAGTGCTGCTCAACACATGTCAGTTCTGAATAATCTAACATATTTGTGAGTCTGTGATTTAGCGGTATGAGAGTAGATTTATGTTGTCGTGAAATTTAATAAAAACATATTGTGCCTGTCCAAAATATCGAAAAAATGTTTGTGAAATATAAATGGTTGGTTTGGTGATTTTTGACGGATGCTTTCTGGGAAAAGTATCGTCCGAGAGTCGGATAGACCCAATTTTTTTTATTTGCAGCCTGGTTAATTGCTAATAAGGAGATAAGAATTATAGTTTGACCAGATTTTAGAACCTTATAATCTAGGATTACCTTCTAATAACTTTATGGGGCGTCAATCCTGGCTTTGAATTCATTTGTGGTGCTTCATCTTTCTTTGACCATGATCTTTTTCAAACAACATCTCGTATTGTACCCATCTTTCATCGCCAGTATTGATTTGCATCAAAAATGGGTTAATTTCGTTGCGTTTCAGTAGCAACTCGCTGATGAAAATTTGATCAACCAAATTTTTCATCGAAAATTCTTGCAGCACCCAAACATCGAGCTTCTTGCGTACCCAGCCTTACGCAAATAGTTTAAAACTGTTTTGTGATCGATATTTAATTCCTTAGCAAGGTCATGGCTGCTTATGTGACAGTCTTCTTCGATGTTTTGTAAGATTTCATCGACTTTTTCAGTGATTGGTCGACCAGACCGAGAAGCATTTTTGTCATCGAAATTTCCAGTTTTTTTCAGTTTCAAATTCGCGTCACCTTCCATAAGTGGTATTTTTTTTTATTTATTTATTTATTTATAATATTTATAATTGCACAAATAAGGCAAAGCCTTTTTACAATATTACAGAAATATCTTTTCATGCGCAATTTGTGTAGCAAGTGATTTAGTACATAAAAAATTCTATATAAAATATAAAAATTAAAAATAAAACTAAGAATACAAACAAAACATAATAATAAAAGTAAAAATATCATGCATAAACCTAAGTAATTAAACTTTAAATTAAAATTAAACTTATGTATCACTGATGTTATCCAAGTATAGTGCTTTAAATTTGCTTACATTAGACGCGGCTTTGACAGATGGGTGAATATTATTCCAAAGATTTACTCCATAAACAAGGAATGATCGGTTTCTTGACTTAGTTTTACATGATTTCGGAAAATTTAAGTTTAATGTTTGATGCTTTATTATGTATCAAATTGTATAAGAAAGTTAACGCCACTAGTTCAAGATATCTTCTCAAACTCGAATTAAAAATTTGCTTATATAATAAAGAAATGGGATGGCCTCTTCTTTTCAAGAATATACTTATATCTGGTACACTAGTTGAACGCAACATTTAGCGTTTTAAAAGATTTTTTGGAACATTCTAAAAATATAGGTGCACAATATGAAATAAGCGGTCCTACTAGAGTACGAATAATATGACATTTAACATCATAGATAAAAATCTCGCTGTATCCCACAATTTACTTAGAATCCCATAAATTTTACTACATAAACTATTTATATGGGCTGACCAACTCAGTTTACTATCTATGACCAGACCTAAACTTTTCACATGCTCATAGAAATCAATTTTGTGACTATCAATCATTAGGTAATTAGTTGATCTGGTGACTCGTCTTTTATTGGATAAAATAATAGCTTGTATCTTACTTGGATTAATTTGAAGTTTATGTAATTTGGACCAATCTAATATCCTTCCTAAGGCAACATTCAAGTTATTTATTACGGTCTCGATAGAATCAGGATCACCAAATGAATATATTTGTAAATCGTCTGCAAAAAGATGATACATGATATCCCCTGAATAGATTCACATATTTGATTAATGTAGAGCGACAATAAAATAGGCCCCAAGATAGAGCCTGGGGAACACCAGATGTAATTAAAATCGAGTCGCTAATATTGTCATGATATTTCACCGATTGACCCCGCAAATGCAAATAGGAAAATATAAGTTGACAAGCACTTCTGGGGAAATTAAATTCATAGCATAATTTAGATATCAACATTGAATGGTCTAAAAGAGCTAGAATGGCTACTCTTCCAACTTCAATGTTAGAGGTAATATCATCGACAATTTTTAACAGCGCCGTAGTAGTGCTGTGGTTTGCTCGAAAACCCGACTGGTGAGTATTTAGTAAGTTATGATTTGTCATATAAGCATTAATCTGTAATTGAATGACCTTTTCAAAAATTTTAGATAAAGTTGGTAATATACTAATTGGACGAAAATCATTCGCAGTAGCCGGAGAACGTATTTTAGGAATCGGTACAATCAAGGCAATTTTCCATGCATTAGGAAACACAGACTTAGTCAAACCAGAGTTCACTAAGTACGTTATGTGAGGCAGTAAGATCGGAAGTATTAGCTTAATGAACCGTAGTGCTATGCCATCAGCTCCAACAGCAAATGATTTTATACTGCTGAATTGGATGAGAATTTCCTCTTCAGAAACATTACGAAAATAAAAACTGTTATGATCCGTACTGTATTGCAATGTATTAAGACTAAAATTTTCATCACCATCGACGAAAACCGAACCGAAATGCGCATTAAACTCACAGGAATTGATTTTGCATTTCTGTTCCATAGCTGGTGCATTTATCATGTACCTAAGTCTTATAATTTTTCCAGAACAATTTACTTGGGACCTGGCTATTGAATTTACCATTGAAAAATTTACTGAAAGTTGCTCATTTACATCACACAAACAATACAAGCGCGACCAGCACAACGACTTTTGTTGAGAAAAATGTAAATAAATTTAGATTTGATTAATTTTTCCCCTTTTCTTTGATATCTGCTATACTTTGAGTATAATAAAGACATTTTTTTTGGTGCAATTGTTGTTGTAACTTTGTCCATACGGGTATTCTTGCTCATAATTCGTTTTAATTATTTAATTTTGCAACTCTGACTTCCATTCGATTGTCAACCTCCGTGGAGAACAGAGCAAATTGAGAAAGTAAAAATTAAATTAAATTGTAAAAAAAAAAAAATATAAGTGGTGAAAGTTAGTGCTATCCAAAGTTGTTTAGCGCAATTCGGCGCAGTAAAATATATATCTTGGTAACAAGGTTGAGGATTAAAAATGGACAGCTTAAGAAAAAATACGGCTAAAATCCAATTTATAAAAACAGATGCTAAGCCAACCGATCAGGAAATGATGCGCTTTGTGTTAAAAATCGTATTAACAACTAAGGACGTACACACACTATACCAGGATTTATACGACCGATGTATCTACATTAAATTTAACGTGGAACAAAAGTATTTAGAGTTCATTAGTGAAACAAGTGTATTAAAATTTGATTACACAAACGGAACAACCACAGAAGTAACGGTAAAGGGAGCAAGTGGTGTGATGAGGTATGTGCGAGTGTTTAATTTGCCGCCAGAGATAAGCGACAGAACGTTAAACGAGGCAATGCACCGTTTTGGAAACATTTTGTCTACCAGGCGAGAAAAGTTTGGCGCCAACTCTTTGCTACCTGTATTTTCAGGAGTAAGAGGTATACACATTGAGCTAGAAAAAGAAATTCCGCAATTTATTTACATCGAAAATATTAAAGCGAGAATATTTTACGATGGTATGAAAGAGAGGTGCTTCAAATGTGATGAGGAATCGCACAAAAACAAGATTGCCCTCTTTTAAACCACACAAATATTGAAATATCACAACAGATACATCAACCCGTTCAACAACACCAACAAGAACCACCACAACCGCAAGTACCACAAGAACAAGTACAACAACAAATACAACCAGATGACAAACAGCTTACATGCACCGGTGATAAAATTACGTTACCAACAGCAACAACAACACACGAACGAGCAAAATACAATGAAATAGTTAAAATAACTCAACTACACGAACAGGCAGAAAATAAAATCGCACAAATAAAAACAATGATCAACTTGCGTGATCATAACATGAAAGAGAAGAGACAGGAAACTGATTCATCATGTATCAGTGATGATTTTTTCAGTACAATTGTACTTTTTTCAGTACAATCAATTTACAAAAAGTACATTAGTACACTTAAGCCAAATTCAGTACAATTCAACCGAAATTCAGATTACAGAACACTAAAAAAATATCGGAATTAAAAAAAAAACGCTCTTCCTATAGTTAGGAACTTAATTTTTAATAAATATCTCGATATATTTAAATGTAAGTAGAACACTTCATTTTTTCACGAATCTTTTCCATACAAAATTTAATAAAAACGAAATGCCGAAATCAACTTCACGTTGGTACGCGTTTATCTTTAATACAAATACAATCGAAAGATTTCATTAAGAATGAGTTTTGTCATAGCTTTAAAATTCCAAACCATTTTTTTCAAACCAGCCTCAATGACTATGAGCAACAAAATGAGGATGAATTATTAGATTAATTCCTTATAGTTTAAGTAAACTGGTCCGTTTCCAATGGTATGGATTACGATTTTTTATTTATATTTTTCTAATAATGGAATTATGTTGAATTCTATTGAAGCAAAAAACCGAATCTAGATCAAAAAATACTAAACTGAGCTCAATTTTTTCTATGAAGAGTTCAACATTTTTTGATCCAGGTTTCGTTTTGGCATTAGTTTAATTAGTAATTCCTCATTTCATATTTTCAGCTACAAAATCTCCTATTTTTTTAAAAATTTTCTGATTACAAAATCTCCTAAATACAAAATCCACTAATTACAAAATTACCAAATTATAAAATCTCCTAATTACAAAATCTCCTAAAACTCCTTAAATAGTTACATTTTCGGATGGCAGCGACATACATGAACACGTACATACAGTATTTTTTCTGTCACACACACACACACATACACCTAACACAAGGCCGTTGCATTGGTCGCATTGGCTAATACCAGTTTTAACGATGGGGATGGACCGTAGTCACGGGGAGGTCGACTTTTATCTCACCCAGTTACTTACACCACGGATGCTTTCGAGCGTATTTGTGCAGATTTAAAATTGAAAACAGCTCTTAATCCCCTTATTATGTTTTGTTGGCTAAAGACGTTGAGCACGTATTTTTCCATTCTCCCAGATTCGACGATCATAGGCAAGAAATGTTTGAAAAGCTGCAAGTGCAAGTAAGCCCGGACAATTGTGTTAAGCTCATGCAGGAGTCGAAAGGTAATTGGAGCGCGGTTAGAGACTTCGCCGCCATTGTAATGAATCGCCTACGGATGCTCGAGTCGAACCGTAGAAACATACATACTAAATACCCCTACTGATGAAATACCTGACGATGGTACCAGGAGGACAAAGGATACAGTGGCGAGGTTCTGGGGTATTTTAACGTATGAGGAATAAAATATGGACAAACAAAAAAAAGTAAAAAAAAAATTATTTACTAATCAAATGATTTTAATCCATCATTTATTTAAAACTTTAATTCTTAGATAAAATTTACAGAAAAATTTGCGCTCCATATCGATTCGCTTTCCTGATCCTTTCTGGCACTCTTTTCATTGCCGCCTGCGTTCCTGATGTATCAATCTTCTTGAAATCTCTTTTTATCTTTCTAATCAGACATTCAACATTTTTGGCACGATATCCATTGCTGTATACCATTCTCTTCAGATTTGCCCAAAAAGTTTCACTGGGCCTTAGTTGTGGAACATTTGGTGGGTTATAGTCTTTAGGTATAAATTCGATTCTGCGTTGACGTAAATCAGATAACGTTGCGTTGGCATAATGTGAGGATGCCAAATCAGGCCAAAAAATCGTTTTATCATTTTTATGATATTTATTTATAAATTTCTGAAGCACAGGTAAACATTTGTTTGTGTATGTTTGCGCATTAACCGCCAAACCACTTTTGAAAAATACTGGGTCACTGACACCTCGTTCGCTAATAGCCACCCACAACATAACTTTACCTGGAAACTTGGTCTTATGAATAAACTTCTCCTTTTCTGGTGCATTGTGATCGGGAGACTCGTAGTAGTATTTTGGCTGCCATTCATTACCTTCAACAGTGAAATAACTTTCATCATCCATCACACATTTATAAGCTGAAGAAGCAGCGAAATATGTTTGGGAAAGCACTCTTAATCTAGATTTGATTGTAGCTAATTGTTTGTCTGTAGTTGCTGGTGTCGATTTTTTGGGTTTGCGTTGAATATTCATACTTTGTAAATATTTCTTGATAGTTTTTGGGGCAACTTGATATTTTTTACCCAGTTTTCTGTACGATTTTGCAGTTCGACCCACTGTTTCACCTTTCAATTTCATTCGAACTTTGCTACCTTTTAGTTGACATTTTTTACCAGAGTCGGGTTTTCTTTCCACAGGTTCATTATTCTCAAACAGTTTAATTGTTTTGTAGATAAAGAATTTTTTGAATCCAAGATCCTTGAAGTAGTGAAAAATCTCGTTCTTTTTTTTTGTCTGGATTTTCCTGACAAAATTTACAAATTAATTTACGACGATCTACTTGTAACAACGACATTTTTGTAACTAATCGTAAAATGACGCAGTTGTAATGTATTTTTTATAAAATATACGGGAACCACCTTATTTAAAAACAAGGAAATTTTTATTTTTGGTTGTACAATACAAATACAAATACATTTTACATTTGTCCATATTTCATTCCTCATACGTTAGTGTGTAGTCAAATTGAGGAGTCCCACACTCCCTGGATGCTCATCCAGGGGTTCGTAAATTAATTTTTTCCCAGACTCTTCAAAAAAAAAACCATACACCCAACACTCACACACACATACACACGCACACACATACACACATGCACATACACACACACACAATCACTGTTCTCCTAAAATCAAAATCTCGCATAAAATTTTTCTCGTAAATATATGAAATCGCGCGATTTCATTAATGCTTGGGATTTGGACATAACATCGGCAAAAAATACCATAGTATCATTCTCCAAATTCTCTACCAACCAAATCACTTTAAATGATATGAGCCCCGCCTACCTATTTCATACTTTAGTTGAAAAAATTCTAAAAAATGCTACTATGGTCTTTTTTTCTGATACTATGGTATTTTTTTCCGATGTTATGTCCTAAGCTTTACGGGGAAAATTTTATGCCAGATTTTGTAATTTGGAGAGTTTGAAATAGAGATTTGGTAATTAGGAAATTCTTTAATTAGGAGATTTTGTAATGAATAAATATAATTTTTATTTCAAAACAAAATGATATTTTTCTGAAACAAAAAATTCAGTACAATTCAGTACTATTTACTTTAAGTATTTAGTACAATTTTAAATTTCCAAATATCAACACTGTCATGTATTGACACGGAGAATGAAGATAAAGCGGTAATTGTAAATAGACGAGGTCGATCAGCAAAAAAAACTCGGTACACAAGTACGAAAGACCGAGTAGCATTCACGGACCAATACAACAGAACAACCCTGAGCAAGAACGTAAACAATAATGATTTTATTGCACCATCACTACCGACGAAATCAAATAACAGCGAAGCCGAATAATTTTTTGAACGAGTGTTTTTATTTTTATTTGTGTACAAACACAAAAAAAAAAAAACAACAAATCATCATTTCACCATTCATCATCATTATCACGCACGTGTACAACAAATTAAAATATACAACAACAATTAACAACAGCATACAACAACAAAATCACTATATACATACAGGATGTCACATCATCAATGCAGAAAAAAATTGAATTCAACAATTAATTTCCTTGAAATTGTGCGGAGGCGGGTAATCCCTTTACATACTTTGCATGGTACGTATTAATCATAAATGTGTAAATGAGTGAAAGAATTGTTGTTGGTCAGATAAATATACAAAGTTTTTACGCCAAAAAAGATATGCTGGTTAATTATCTGGCCAACAATAATATGAATGTCGTCCTTATAAGCGAAACCTGGGAGCGCATGAACAAGACGTTGAATGTCAGGGGGTACAGATTTCTTTCTAAACCACGAAGCGATGGTTATGGTGGAGTGGCAATTTTGTATCGTAATAATATGACGCTCAAACAAGTGCCGCTACCCGCGTTTGAAGTTGTAGAAGCTATTGCCGCCGCAACAACTAATTTGGAAAGAAATCTGATACTAGTAAGTGTGTATGTACTCCAAGTACGTAATGAAGATGGAAGAAAAAAGCCTTGAGGGATTTTAAGAAAATGTTTGAGTGGGTGAGAGGTAAAAGTGACTTGCTTGTTTGTGGTGATATGAATGCACATTCGAGAATTTGGGGTTGTTTTAACAATTGCGCGAATTATAACTTGCAGTCATGGATTGAATGAAAAGAAACAACACTTTACTTTATAATTTCTTTTTTTAGTTATAATAAATTTATTTGTTTTATAATTTTTAATCACTGCGTTGGTCGGAGGTTACAATAATTCTGATTTTAATTTTATATTATACAATGCAAGAAAGAAAGTAAGAAGAGAAGTATGTATATAATATACTTCTAAGAATTAGAGTAAAATGCATTGACATTTGACAAAAATGCAAATGCAGATGTAATTATATTTATTGAAATAAATTTTAGTCAAAACAAAAACAAGAATTATTATTTATTATATTATGTTACGTTAAAATGAAATGCTGATTAACAATTATTAAGAACGTTATTATATGTATGTTATTACATTAAAATGAAATGCTGATTATTAAGAATAAAATATTATTATGATATTATTATATTGAAGATAATATTGAGGTTGTTGTTGTTGTTGTAGGTTGCTGACTCGTCGTTGAAGACGGTGAGTCCACCGGACGTAACTCGCGCGAGGAAATCAGTTGGCCGACCTAATTCACGACTCTGATTTGGTGATCTTGAATGATGGGAGGCCAACTAGAATGGCGAATGTGGGAGGTACGGCCAATGCATTAGATCTGCCTATGACAACTGTTGAATTGGCCGGCCGAGTCACTTGGAATGTAGAAGAAGAGAATTTGAGTGGGGATCATTTCATGATTAAAATGATCATGAATGATAACAGAGTGTATAGGAAAAAGCGTGAAATTATGAATAATAAGAGGTGGGTGAAAGAGATGAATGAGATTCTCGGAGAAAATGAACTAAATCAAAGTCAGTTGGATAGTGAAATAGAACGAGTGAATAAGAATTGTATTAGAATTGTGGATATGACAGAGATCAATGTGAATGGGTGGTGGAATAAAGAAGTTCAATTCTGGTATGAAAGGAAGCGAATAGCCTTGCGCGAATATAACAAGAATAAAAGTAGTGTGAATTGGATTATGTATGGTAAAATGAATGGAAAATTGAAAAAGGCTATTCGCAGAGCAAAACGGAAAAGTTGGCAGGAATATGTGTCGCAAATGACACATAGAACCACAACTAAAGAGGTATGGAATTTGTTTAATAGGGTGAATGGGAAACATTTTAATGTGAGCAATGTGGTGTGTGAGAACCGTGAAAAAGGTGATGAATTTCTGCGAATGATATTAAATGTCCGCAATGAGTTGAATATGCAATATGAAGTTGAAAGAATAGATACAAATGAGCGAATGGATAGGAAATATGAATGGAATGAGTTCCTTGGAGTGTTAGATAACTCCAAATCTACCACTCCAGGGACCAACCGTGTAAGTTATAAAATGATTCAGTTGTTGAGTGAATCAGCAAAACATAATTTGCTGGAGACACTCAACAAAGTATGGATGAGTTCAAAAATACCAGACAAATGGAAAGAGAGCAGGGTGGTCCCAATTCCTAAACCGGACAGGGATCCGAATGTGGCAACAAATTATCGTGGCATATGTATGTTGAATATTTTTATTAAAATTTTAAATGGAATGATGAAAGAACGAATGGAAGCTTTTATGAATGAAAATAATTTGTTTCCATCAACAACATTCGGATTTCGAAAGAACCACTCTGCAATCGAGTGTGTGGAAAAGTTCGTATGGGAAGTAAGAAAGGATAATATGAAGGTAGTTGCGGTATTTTTGGACGTTGAGAGGGCGTATGATTATGTGGTTTCGTGGAAATTACAGCAGATTCTTTCTAATTTTGGATTTTCACGGAAGGTATGTATGTGGATATAAGATTTTATGACTGAAAGAAAGATTGTTTTGAATGGAAGTGGGTATAGGTTGGAGGGAATGGCAAATGTTGGACTTCCGCAAGGAAGTAAAATATCTCCAGCTCTTTTCAATCTATATACCAGCGAGATACACCGCATCAATAAAGAAAATAAAATCGTTCTGCAATTTGGAGACGGGAATAGATGAAGTAATTGAAAAAATGAAAATATTAAATTTAAGAGTGAATCATAATAAGTGTGCGTATATGTGTTTTAGAACGAAGGACGTAAATGTTAACATTATGGTGGATGGTAATAGAATTGAACAGGTGAACACGTACAGGTATTTGGGTATTTGGATTGACAGGCGCATGAATTTTGGGAAGCACATGAAAATGTTGGCAGATAACTGCAAGGATCGTTTAAATGTGATTAAACGGGTGAGTAAACCTAAATGGGGAGCTCACCCCAGTGTGACTGATATGTTAAGAAAGGCCCTTATATCCTCCAAAATTGGATATGGTATAAGTGTGTATGGAAATGGTTCGATAGGGGCTTTCAGCCAATTGATGAAAGTAGAAAATGCGTGTGCCAGAGTGGTATTGGGGGCGATTAATTCAACCCCAATACATACTCTGTGGTCTGAAATGGGTGATTCACCTCTCGATTATAAGAGAGAGTGGATCACAGTGAGAGAGACTGTGCGAATGATAACTAAGAAAAATGAGTTTTGGAATGAAATGGTAGTGAGACTTCAAAGTAGGACGGTGTACAAACCTACATATAGAGCCAGCATTGCACTCGAAAATATGAATCTATTTTTAAGTATAGGCAATGCTGGTCCACAGCCCGTTCCTAATAGTCTTACTGTATGCCTGAATATGGAGGAATATAATAAGGGAGTGAATGAAGTTATCGCCAAAATTATGTTTGGAAAAATCAGTCGGCAATATGTGAGACATGATATCGTTTATACAGATGCTAGTGTGACTGATAATGGTGTAGGCGTTGGTATTTGTATGCCCGGTACGAATGTGGAAAAGTGTTTTAGAGTGGATAAAAGCATCTGTATAATGAACGCCGAATTGATTGGGATATATGAAGGTCTCCAACTGGCTGTGAATGAGTGGAATAGGAAAGTAGTAATATTTTCCGATTCTCTGAGTGGTTTGGGTCTGCTAAAATGTGGAGGTGGAAGACAAGGCAATGTGTATGTTGATTTGATTTTTGAATGTGTTCGTATCTGTCAACGTGATGTGACCATACAATGGGTTCCATCACATAGGCAGATCGAAGGGAATGAAAGAGCCGATATGTTAGCTAAAAAGGGTACATTGAATGACGTAGTTCAGGAGTACGAAAGATTAGATGCCAGAGACGTACTTCGAATGTTTCAAATGAATCTGTGGAGAAAATGGGAGAGTGAATTTAACGAGAAAAGTCTGACCAAAGGAATGAAGTACAGAATGCTCCGAGGTACTCCTTTGAGAACTCCTTTCTATAAGGAGCTCAAAGGAGATACGCGAATGTTGCGAACGATTGAGAGAATCAGGCTGAACCACGAAAATTGGAAGGAATGCTTGTGGAAACGTCATTTGAGTGAGAACAAGGATTGTGAGTTGTGTGGAAGTGTGGAGGATGTTGAACACCTTTTATTGGCTTGTCCCAGATACAACCAATACAGATCAAAGTTCAACATCCTTCGGAATGCCAGGAATCTAAGTGATTTAATGAATGAAGGAGGATTGGCTTATAAGGAAATGTATGAATTTATTAGGATGAGTGGGATAAAGGTGTAAAACAAATAAGGAAGATCCGGCAAAGTATGTGTAGGGAGTAATCTGGTTCTTTTTAAAGACTAAATTGTATTGTATAAAGATAAAAATTATGAATTAATAATGTAACGATTTTGTAAATTTTGATTTTTGGCAATGTGGCTCTTTTTTATGTAGGAGCCAAGCCTAATAAAAAAAAAAAAAAAAAAAAACTCTGACTTCAGATTTGTAATCAACGACTCAAACAAGCATGAAAATGATATGCATCTTGATCGTAACATGATATAAAGACTGTTTAAAGAATAGGGGTTGTTGTTGGGGGATGAAGGGGGTTAAATTTTGCAACTCTGACTTCAGATTCGTAATCAGCGACCTAAAAAACCCCTGGGTGCAGATTTTTAGATACTTTACTTGAGTTTTTCACTTTTGGCCAACTTTTTTTGGAATCCGCCGCACTGTGCGATGGTCGTGGTGGTGATGCGGATCGGATGGTGTTGAAGATGTTGATGATGAAAACTGAAATGGTGATGGGGATGGTGATGATGATATGATGGTATGATGCTAAGACGATATGATGGTAAGATGGTACGATGTTATGATGGTATGATGATATGGAGGAATAGTATTATGAATGTTATAAAGGTGCGATGATATGATGGTGCAATTACATAATGGTATAATGGTTGTTGGTATGTAGGTATAATTATATGATTTTATAATGGTATAATGATATGATAGTATGATGGAATGATGAACGATAGTATGATGGTTTAATAGTATGATGGTGATCGCATGGTGATATGATGGTGTAATAGTATAATTGTGTGATTGTATGATGGATTAATTTTATGACTTTATGGAGGTTTGATAGTCTGATGGTGTTATGGTATAATGGTACGATGGTATCTAAGATGGAATGTGTGATTACCGTAATAATTTATTATTATTATTCGTAAAATCTGCCTTTGGAGGCATGTTAAACAAATTTAAATAACAACACATCTTGCAAAAGGTTCATTTGCAAATCTACATCTCATCGAGAGAGTTTTAACAGCAACTTGTTCTACAATATAGAGCAAGAAGGTAAAGATAATGTCTCATTGCATGGCAATTCTGTCTAACAAGCTCAATGCACTTTATTATGGCATCATAAATCCATTTTATATTATATTAGAGTAATCAGATTTTTTTTGAGTGAATGTGGTACAAGGAGAATGGGGATTTAAAAAACTAAAAAGTGTGTGCGTGTTGAACTATTTTTTTTTTAAAGTAATGAATTTACCTTTTATTTTATTTTTTTTTTTATCAAGTTGTCATTTAAAAATATTCTACTCCTAAAAATGCTCAAAACAAAACAGTTTTCAGCTAATGGTTAAAGAGTTAATTTTATTCTTTACAAGACGATTCCTTAACGCGGGACTTCTGCAACGCGGTATCAGTATACGACGCGATTAAGAATTGTAGACATTTCAAATTTTTTTCCCCGAAATTTAAAAAAAAATTATTCAAACGTTCTTTTAATTCATTTTAAACGTTTGAGAACTGCCGCGATTTGTAGAAATTTCAACATCCAAAGAAATTAGAACATTTTTCAAAAATTCAAAAAATTATGTATTTTATTAAAATAGAGAACACCCCAAAGGCTTGGATGTTTCAAGTGGCTTTTCGGTGGTCTAATCCGTTGTGTTATAGAACAGACGAATTTATCTAGGTGGATTGTGAATTTTTTAATTAGTAAATACTTCGTCAATCTTGCCGACGCTGAAGTAGGAATTGTGTCATTCGTATCGCTGCTACTCATTGTTGTACCACAAATGTCCCAAGTTAGTCTTGGTTGGCTTAATTCTGTTAGTTAGGATAGAATTGACGAATATGTTGGAGCGAATTGCGAATTGTATTATGGCAACGGAAAGCAAAATTTTAAAATATTCTAGAAAATGGAAATTTAATTTTAAAATTAGAATTGAAATCAATATTTTTCAGAAGAATATTTCAAAAATAAATCTTCATTTTCAGAATTACCGCATATGTGTTTTAATGGCAATTCGAAAAGGTAATTACGATCGTGGGTCTTATTTCCTTTCTACGGTGGACCTTAATGCCAACAAAGTTTAAGTGGAATACATAAATTTTATGTAAAATTAATGAGTGAAAAGTGCTACTTTTGGTATAATCCATTTAATTGTGTGACAAAATGTAGTTTCAGTTGACAATGAGGTACGTTCATTCAAAATGTGGTACGGTCACTCTATTTAGTATGCTATTTCCCCGCTTCCCATTAGAATTAGCATTGGTAATTAAAAATCACATAACATACAATTCTGTTGTCATAAATATGGTAGCTTAAGTAGAAATATGCCCTTTTACGTATTTTTTCAAATTTGAAATCTCCATATTCGATTTCATATCATATCAACTTTTTAAAATATTTTTTGTACTATTTAACATACGTTTATAAAAAAAGAATACAAAAAATTCATACAATTCTGAATGACTCTTAAATTCAAAAACGATTTTTAAAAAAATGTGAATTTGAGACGTATAGCGTTGCCAGACTGCAGTTTAAAAAATCCGATTTAGCTAAACTGGATCAGGTACTCTATGAAACAAAACGTGATTAGCCAAAACTAGGGTTGACACAACACCGCTAAACTCGAAAAATTTACTAAATCCGATTTATTAAATCGCAGTGTTTCAATGGTATTAAGCCATTATGATTTGTGACCACAGAACTGTAAATCTCGAAATACGGCCTATTACGTTTACTAAACAGCACTGAAAATGTTCAGTGCTCACATTTCCAGAAAATGGCTGAAATATCTATATCATTCAACAACTTTCATCCGGTATAGCTAACATTTTGATAATTCCACAAATATTTAATAATATTTTCCCGGGTAACACCGGGTTTACCGGCGAGTAATAAATAAAAATAAAGTTTTAATAAACATTTTTTTTTTTAATACGATCTAATAATAATAAGAAATAATTTATAAACATATCAACTGCTACTTAAAATAAAAATAAAACAATCATTGTTCTTCGCAGCGTTCTTCGAGTAAAAACACTTGTACACTGAGAAAAAAACTCTGAGTAATATTAGCAAAAAGTGTGGGTTTTTTGGGGTTAGCCACTTAATCTTGCATTACAAAATGTTGCATTACAAAATGTTGCATTACAAAATGTTGCATTACAAAATCTTGCAAGTACAAAATCTTGCATTTCAAAATCTTGCATTACAAAATCTTGCATTACAAAATCTTGCATAAAAATTTCCCGTACGGGAAATTGTTATGCAAGATAACAAATCACATTGACAAAACTCTACTGTATAATGATAATTATACAGTAGAATGTTGCTTGAGATATCAAAAATCAAATGTCCAGGATTAAATATTCTTAACCAGAATATTATGTTGAGATATTCTGGAAAATGGAGATTTCCATTTTAATTTTAATATTAAATCTTCATTAACCCGTAAAGGGCGTTGTGCGGTCCCTGGGACCGCTCTTCTTTTCAAAAAATAAAAATTATCCTCACTCCGTTTACTTTTTTTCTGAAATTTTTGGTATCTTCCTAATCGAAATTTTTAGTATCATTCTAATTGTACAAAAAATTATTAATATAAAATTGTGGTCCGCTGGAACACACCACTCTTGTCATGCAACGTTTTCCACGACGCACTTTACGGGTTAATCAGAAACGAAAATGTAAATTCTGGAAAATGAAGATTAAATCTTCATTATCCAGAATATTTTGTTGAAATATTTTGAAAAATGGAGATTTCCATTCTAATTCTAATATTAGCCGTATTTCTTGACGCATAGTTATCCGGATCGCTATCTGCACAATTTTTTTTATTTTATTTTTTTAAATTATATTGAACTTTTATGAATACGCAATAAATATTATGTTAGATACTAAAGACAGGTGCAGATACTAAAACTGCAAAATTTTTTAAATGCAAGGTATTGTATTTGCAAGATTTTGTATTTGCAAGATGTTGTACTTGCAAGATTTTGTACTTGCAAGATTTTGTAACTGCAAGATTTTGGGTTGGCAAGATTTTGATTTGGATGATTTTTTAAAAATGCAAGATTTTGTACTTGCAAGATTTTGTAATGCAATATTTTGGAGCGCTCCCGGTTTTTTGAATAGTTTTTCAATTTGTTTATAATAATACGATTTCATGTAATTATGATACATTTTGATTTTAAGACTATACAAATTTTCGAAGTAACAATATTAAATTTATCTTACATTTTTTATTCATTTAATATAACATATTTGATATTATTTTAATATTTTATTTTCAAATTAAATTATATACCTAAACATATAAAAAAACCCTATATTTTTGATAAAATATCAAATCAATACGAAAATTATTAAAAATATAAATTATTGTATTGAAACATTAATAAGGAAGGCAACATTAAATCGAAGAAAATTAATTAAAACAACAAAAGTATTAACATTTCCGTTTCCGAGCCTATTGATGAAATTGAATTATATGAGTTAGCCAAATAAGCAGAAATGTATATTAATTTTTAAATACAGTGAAACCTCTATATATTGGACAGCGGAGGGACTGTCCAATTTATGGAGGTGTCCAATATAAGGGAAATTTCTTCTTTTTTTTATAAAAAATTAATGGCGTGCACATCAACATTTTTATTTTGAATTCAGATTAATTCCATAGTTAATTCAACATTTTCGCTGTCTGATTACTTTTGTTGTCCAATTTTCAATATATAAAGGTTGCCCAATATATATAGGAAAAGGATCATTTTTTCAAGGGACTGAATGAAAGTTTTGCTGTAATTTAATTTTAAATTACTTTTTCTCATTAGCTGATGAAGAGGAAAGTATGGCTGCTGTCGTTTAGTTGCGCCATAACCACGAGCCTATGTCAAAAATATCGACACGAGCTTTAGAAGAAACCTACTTGTACTACAAAATACGAACACTGAAGAACGGATAACTTCGATGCCAGCATATAAACTAATTATCGCAGCTGTACTATAGTAAAACTGTCTACTTATAGCACGCATCATCATCTTTTGAACAACATGTAAAATTTCGGCACAGTAGGAAACTTAAGATATATTGCAGAAAACAAAATCTATTTCATAGTTTCAAAAGCACAATCGATTTCGCATGCAAGTTACCTTGTCTTCCAGTCTTGCTGCTGACGCAACATTACCCGTTCTTCTTCAATAACATCGGTTATGTTCTACAAAAAATCGAAATACTTCTGAAGTACCTACCTATACGTCCAGAAAAAATTTTATTGGTGTTGCTTACCGCATAACACATAAATTTATTCCGATCAAATTCTCAGAATAAGAATCTTTTACGAAATATCGTAATAAATTCGATGCAATTTATCCATCGAAACGTTTGTGTGATGAAAAGTGGTCGGCGTATGATGACCGTTGTTGGATTCGGAGTATTAGCGACGTACATATATTGGTTGTGAATAAGAATTTGTCGTTCAAAACAAAAATCTTCAGAGGAAATACAACTCAACACCTCTTTAATACACAATATCCTTACTATACGTTAAGACATACATAAATATTTAAATAACATTTACCCTTTTTATTTGAATAAATAAATAACAAAAGAATTGTATTTCGTGAAGTATAACTTTCACATACCATAAAAAAACACAATTTTCATTATTTCAACAATATCTTAAATAAACTTTAACGATATCACCTCGTTCAAAAATCGAGTTAGAGAAATAGGTAAAAATAAAGAAAAAGTTTGGAAAATGAAAAACTAAACCACCACCACCTCATTATTTTCCTTTTTATTCCACAAATACACAAACACAAAAGTCAAACAAACAATTGGAAATTCTTTAGTTTTCCAGTTTTTCATTCACACTTTTCGATACCTCTACAACAGCTCTCTATATATTTTATAACAAAAATGAAATCCACCTTTTTAATGTTCCTTTCTATATTCTACTGTATACATGATTACTCTACTTCGTTCGTCTTTATTCGTTCTTAACTTATTAAAAATCTTATAACTTTTCAGTTTTTGAGAAAAGGAACAAATGAAAGCAAAAAAAAAAAACAAATACACTTTGTTTTGTTATAACGGAAATAAACAAAAATTAAATATTTTGAGTTGTTGTAAGTTTTTTTAAAGTCTTTTTATTTTTGGCTCACACTCCTTTTAGGATTTGGGTTCTTATATTTACCTCAAAAATTTTCATTTTGAAGGTGTATAGTAGTTATTTATGTATGTATGTACAAAGAAAAGGTGAATACTAGCAACTTAGTTTTTTGTTTGTTAGTTTTAAACAAGTTGACATTATATGTTTATAATAATAATAATAAAAAGAATAAGTTATTTAAATTTTAAGAAAACTTTCGTCTTAGTTATGTATAATATGATTTTAGCCTCGTAATCATGGTATACATTATAGCTTAAATAATTTAGTGCATACACATACGAGTGTAAGACGTGTAATTTAGTTGAAAAGCTCAAATTAATCACATTTTTATAATACCATCAACATCATTTTAAAACTATCAATTACCATACACCAAAACAACAAACAAAGCACATAAAAAACTACCATTTCAAAAATTACAAATTCATTAAAAGTTCACAATTAAAGTTTTACAAATGGGAGAACAACAAAAAAGCATAAAAAAGTTGACCTTTTTATTTAGATCCTTTTGGTGCTATTGTATAGTATGTACTTTGCTCTGTTGTTTGAAAGCATGAATTTTTCCACTGTGGAACTTTAGAAATTATTTTAATTCTGAGGTTACACCAATGTTTGTGTCGTTTGTTTGCTTGTTTGTTATAATATGCTAAACTTACTAATTGCATTTAATTTCCAAAAGTTTATGGTATACAACATTATTTTGGCTGCAAATTTAAATAAAGAGTGGGGTGAACTAAAAAGTATTTCGGTTTATATACGTGTGTACCCAATCTAATCATTTTCTATTATCAAATTTAACGTATCACAAAAAAAAAAAAATAATCAATATACATTTGTATATACGCTAAAGATACACACATTCCTTATAAAAGGGTATCATAAAGCTTTTTACTACTCGTTGTATATAAAGATTTTCATTAGAATGCAAATCGATTCTTGTGGAAAATGAAACAAAAACAAATCGTTTATTCCCCTCTTGGTTGCATATTGAAACGATCACAAAATACAGTACTCCGTCTTAAATAAATTTATAGAATCGCGACCAAATTCAACATTAGCGTTCAACTATATAACGCCGAATGGTATCTAAAGTCAAATTTAATAAGATTTTGTACTAACGACTTAACGTCTTTATATTGTTAGATATATGTAATAATTTTTCTAATATTGTTGCTGCTTCTATATACATATATATATATATATATATATATATATAAAGGTACCATTGTTGAATTGAAGAACAGACGGATGAAATCAAAATGAAATTTTTCTTAGATTATTGTCGTCATCGTGCACACAATGAGTTTTCGTCATCAGTTAGAGAAAATTAAAGAATTTTATTTTTTATTCGTGTAGTATTTAATTTGAAATATCATATGGTTGGTGGAATACGGAATTAGTTTTGGTGGTACACGTCTAACAAAAAATTTTCAATTTGGTATATATACAGATCTTACAAAGATAATAGTCTTTCCATCCAATACTAATGTGTAGACAATTATAGATTTTAACTTTTCTTTCAAAAATAGGATTAGTAATTTCAGTAATTATTAATCTAGTCTATCTTAACGAATAAAAATAAATTCGTTTCGGCATCAATTTGTGATGACGGTCCCACCTGGATCACAGCATTTTTTTGTTCATTTCATATTCGTTGGTTTGAAAATCTTACGGGCAGACTCAACTGGTTCATGAATGCAATGCTTGAATTGCGTGCGTAAAGAAAATCTGATCTTTCAATACGAAATAAATGCACGAAGCAAAAATATTCATTTTTTACTATAAGTATCTAAATTAAATAATTCCTCAACTTTAAATAAGATTTTCTAATTTATGTAATTTGTTATTTTTTTTTGTATATTTTCAGAACTTTACTAAAAACAAAACGATAAATAAAACCTTAACCATCATTACATCTTGTTCATCTTAAAAGTGCAATGAAATGACAAAATACTTAAAAAATTCATCAAAATCATTTAGTACTTCAATAACAACAACAGCAACAACAACGAATAACAATAGTAATGTGAAAAAGTTGAATAATAATAGCCATAGCAATAGTAGTAGTAATAATAATAAAAATAAAAGTAATAATAATTATAAAAGTATTTATAGTGATAATAATAATACTAGTGATAATAGTAATCATTATAGTAGTAATAATGGTGCTTGTGGTAGTGGCAGTGGGGGTGTTAATAACATATTTGAATATCAATTAAGTTTTTATGGTTGGAAAAAGAAATGCCTTTTTGTATTATTGTTTACGTTAATTTTATTAATAATAATTAATTTAATTTTAACATTATGGATATTAAATGTTATGGAATTTTCGTGGGTAAGTTAGTTTATTATGTAGAAATTAAATATTGGATTTTTCTGTTTTAAATTTTTATTCATTAAGTTTATGCAAATCAGTTTATGTTTTTTTCAAGACTCTTACTCACATTTATTCTAATTTATTCCAAATTAATTTAAAATCGATACCCAAAACGATATTCTGTGGGACATAGGTATTCATAATCGTTATTTTTCTCTGACATTGCAAAGTCGCAATTTTTAACAAGTAGTTAATTTGGTTTGACTACCCAATTATGTCAGTGATGTTACTGCATTTTGAAATGTAGTCAGACAAATTGCCGCAAGAAAACCATGTTACTAGGAGAGTTAGTTGAGTTTCTATGAGTCCTGAGAATTATTTTTTATTAGAAGAATTTAAAATAACAGAAAAGATTTTATTGGTACATACTGTGCTTCTTGTGTGTGGCAAGTGGAATTTTTCCTTTTACTCAACAATTACAAAGGTGAGGAAATTCTAATACTGTAATAGTAATTAACCAAATTATTTTCGGTTTTATTTAAAAAAATTATTACCGCCGAATTCGTATTAGGAACCATAAATGTTTTCGTTCTGTTCTTTTTTTTTTGCATTTCAAATCTACGTAATAACGAAACATCCGATATTATCAATAAGAACAATTTGTTCGATTCAGCAGTGTACCTGCTGGAAAGATGGAAAGGCACAAAGCTTTGTCTTATAATAGTCTAGTTGATACTAGTGAGGTTGTTACTTCAACCGGATTAAAAGATGTTTCGAACTGAATCCAAACCCGGAACGATCATAATATCGGTTCGATGGTTTTTCAAAAATAGTACATACTTCAACAAAATGAAGAAAAGATGACGAATGGTGATCCAAAATTTCGAAAATATGTAGTACTATTACGTAAATGTCATTAAATCCTTTGAGTTCTTTTTCTTGAAACTAAGTTCTAAAATTAATTTCACGTCGATTACCTTCGCTTCCAATTCGTCGGCCGTACTGCATTAAAATTAGTTGAGGATGCTAAAGAACTAGTAGCAGCACCCTAAAATTTTAGCTTTATCGAAGTTTTCGGAAATGCTTACAAATCTAATTCATACCTATATGTTTCCTGTGAGACCTAAAACTTACTTCTCTATTGACGAATATAAAAGTAGAATAAATAATAAATAATGAGTTAACGTTACATTATCCACATATTATTCAGTCATCAATCATTCATTGTCCACCAATTATTCACTTATACACCTCCCACATTATTCATTAATTATTTGTAGTATAGATTATTCACTCATAATCCACCCACATTAGCCACTGATTATTCGTCCGATATTCACTCATAATTCACTCGTTTTATACAAAACATTGACTCGTAACTAATACATAACTAAACTAATAACTAATTATTTCCACATTATTCACTTTCTATTATTTCATTACTCACTCATTATTCACACATGCATTAGTTATTATTTACTCATTATCCCGAAGTAATTCTAAATAGCAGATACGATTAGAATATTTACAACTTCTAAAATTAAAAAAAATTTATAGAATTTATAAAGTTTTTAGAATTTGAAGTAATTATAAAAATTCTTTAAATTTAAACATTTTTAAACGCTAGCAATTATATCAATCCTATAAAATTCAGTAAATTCTATAGATTCTTTAAAGTCTAAAGATCCAATAAGTATTTTAAATTCTATAAATTTTATAAGTTTTAATATGTCTCAATTCTTTAAAATTTATAAATTGTGTAAATTTTATGAATAATATAAATTGTTCACATTTTGTGGTTACTTTGAGTTCTATTAATTGTTTCAAATGTTATTAAAATTATTAATTATTTTATACATTCTACAAATCAAATTTAACTGGTTTTATAAAAATACAAAAATGTCGATAAATCCTAAAATCTTACAGTTCTAAAATTCAAAAAATTCTATAAATGTTATAAATTTAATAAATTACATAAATTCTGTAAGTCTCTAAATTTTATAAATTCTATGAATAAAGATTAAAAATTCAGAAAGTGCTTTAAATTCTACAAATCTTACAAATTTTTTAGTCCTTACAAATTCTGTAAATTTAATAAATTTTAAAAATCTAATAAATTCTACAAAGTCTATAAATATTATAAATTCTAATATGTTTATAAACTCTATAATTTCTATAAATTTTATGAATTTTACGAATTTCTTCAATTTTATAAATTGTACAAAACTCCACAAATTCTAAAAATTGTATAAATTCTTTAAATTTTATAGATTATATGGATTCTATAAATTGTTTTAAGACTGACTGTTCCATAAGTTATACAAACCCAAATTTTACTTATTCCAAAAAAAATGTTTAATTATAGAAATTCTTTGAATTGTACAAATTTTATAAATTTAATCGGTTTTGTGAATAATTTTCAAGATTTAATGGATAAAGTTTTAAAACTCAGTAAATTCTTTAAATTTCACAAATCTCATAAATTATTTAGCTCTTATTATGAGTCATTTACATGTTTATAAAATCATTAAATTCTATAAATGAGCCGTTTATTTTGAAAGTGGGGCAAGTCCATATTTTGTTGAAACGAGAAAATGAAGGAATAGAGAAACAATAAATGCAAAAGTTTTTTGTCAGTACAAGAAAGACTATATATAAAACTTATTACATAAAGATATATTAAAATTACTCAAATTAATGTGAAAAATAGAAATTCATTAATTCCGGAATTTGTGTTTCCAATTCCGGAATAATCGAAAGCATAATATGGGCCGGTATTTCGGAATTGCAAGCCCTAATCATGAGTGATTATTGGTGCATAATGGTAGCATAATGAGTGAAATATGATTCGATGAATAAAAAGCGACTACCCAGTGGATACTAATGAGGAAATACTGATTTAATGACATATGAATAATATGGAAATCGGGCATATGGGAAAAATTATTATCAAAAAAAAAAAAAAATCCGCCCAAAAATACAATGCAAAGTATCCGGGTTGATATTTTTACTCCAAAAAAATGAATTTTTTTTTAAAAGTTATTTTAATTCGTTTCATACGATAGAGAATGAAGTTGCCGCCCCCTAACACCCGCACTGACAATTTATTAAAATTACAAAATTCTTACAAAATGGAACATATTTTA
Source organism: Tipula helvola (assembly GCA_963556165.1). NCBI lineage: Eukaryota > Metazoa > Arthropoda > Insecta > Diptera > Tipulidae > Tipula > Tipula helvola. The sequence continues at coordinate 279,821,605 of OY744483.1, forward strand.
AAAATTTATGTTTTTTGATAATTATTTATATACATACTAAAATAGAGAACTCCCCAAAGCCGCTAAGCATTGGTCCTTTCTGCGCAAGGATGACAGGAAAATATGTAGCTTCCTTTTATTTGCATATTGTAGTTAACAACTAGGGAAATCATCATATTCGCAAAAATAAAAATCCCCCAAAAAATACCGAAATCTGCAAAATAACGTGGCCCATTAACAAGGGAGACACCATTAAATTTTTGTTAACTACAATATGACATCAAAAGGAATTTACATAATTTCATTTCATCCTTGCACGTAACGGGCCAATGCTAAGCGGCTTTGGGTAGTATTTTTAATTTCGTTTTAGTAGTTTTTGAAAATTTCTCTATTTTAGTATGTGAGTAATTCTTAAAAACACAAATATTTTAAAAATGTTCCAGTTTCTAAGGAGTGTTAGAATTTTATAAAATCGTCAATGCGGGGTTTCAGCGTGGCAGCCCCCATCCTCTAAGGTATAAAACGAATTAAAATAATATTTCAAAAATTTGTTATATTTAAAAAACTTGGTGTTTTCTGATTCTTTTTTTGGGGGGGTTTTTATTTACGGTTATCGCAACTAACATGAAAAATGTGTGTATTCATTGGCAACAAGAATAATTGTCCAACCCAAATTACCCAAACCAAGTTTCCCAAATCAAATTACCCAAACTAAATTGCCCAAACCTATTTGCTTTCATTAATGAAAAATATTCGAAAAAATCGTCGTTTCTTGATTGATATAAAATATGTTTCGGCTGAAATATGTCCTAGGGTAACCTTTCGGCTGAAATAGCCAGCACACTATCTGCATTATCGTTATTTTTAATTCCGGCTGAAAACTTTCGGGTAATTTTAGTGGTATTATAAACTATATAATTTAATTTAATTAATTACAACATGCCATCAAGGTATTTTATGCACTTATCAAGTAATTACACTGTATCATCTGTTTGGTTTCAACAATCCATTCAAACCCAACATTCCATACCAAAGTTCAATACAATGAAAATCTAAACAACAATAATAAATCTATATAACAATAATTACAAGCAAGATTAATCAAAATTTTGAAAAATCAAAGTTACAATAAAAATAATACAAATGCTAATTCACACACTATATCCTAAATCTATCCAAATTCGTGATATTTCATAGGTTTACCGGCATAGATTACGTATGTAACCTAGCAGCTAGCACCTCTTTTAAAAATGAAACTTTCATATGATTGGTGTAACTTACTCGCAATATTATGTTTGGTGTTCGTGACGATTGCGTGACGAGTTTATCAAATAAGTATCAAAGATTAGTGAAATAAGTATGTATCATCAAATAGGGTCTTCTCACAATTTTGTAAAGTAAATCTGATGTTCTAAGCTCAAAATAATTATGCAAGGAACAACCAAAGATTTCATTATAATATGGCGTTAGACTGTATCAATATACAAGCGACAGATATATCTTATACACGAATTTTAGAGCTCAGATAAAAGGAAACTACATGGTAGTACAAGAGTTTACTAATAATCAAGGACATTTCTAACGAACATTAATTGTTGTTTATTTCATCATTTTCATCACGGATGCCATGTTTCACTAAAAGCGGTTAAGCAGTAGCCAAACTCCACATATATTAGCTATATTCCAGAACTTCTTCAAAAACTCATTTTTCGAATCCCGCATCTCCCATTTGAGAAATATGCAAATTCCATTATACTTGGCCATATTTCAGAACTTCATCCAAAATACATTTTACAATCTCATTTCCAACACACATGTCAAATTTCATAATAATCCGTTGAGAAATAGGCAAGTTTTGTCATACTTCGTCATATTCCAAAACTTTATCAAAAATCATTTCTGAATTCCATTTTCAACGCATACATGTCAAATTTCATCATAACCAGTTGAGAAATAGGCAAGTTCCATCATATTTGGCCATATTCCACAGCTTCATCCAAAAACACATTTTAGAATCCCATTTCCGACAAACATGTCGAATTTCATCATAATCGATTGAGAAACAGGCAAGTTCCATCATACTTGGCCTTATTCCAGAACTTTATCCAAAAATCATTTTAGAATCCCATTTCCAAAACACATGTCAAATTTTATGATATTCAACTTAAGTTAGTAATTTTCACTTCAAGTATTCCAGGGGTTGTGAAATTCAAGAGAATTTTTTAAAAGTATCCAAAAATATTGTTGGACTCATTGACTAACGGTAAATCATAATGAGATTGATGACAACCTGGCAAAATTAAATTTAATGTTTTCTGGAATTTTTATGATATACTAAATGGCCAATTGAAGTGAATTCAAGTCTCCTGGAGATCGCAAATTCCTGGAGAATTTTCTAAAAACTTCCTGATATAAAACGTTATATGTTAAATTGGCGCATTGTCGGGAGCTCTCAGAGATTTTTATTTTCAGTGCGTTTGAGTTTATTGTTCTAGAAAAAGCGGCCTAAAGCATTGCTCTGGGAGAAAAATATCAAGTTTTGAAATGCCTTGGTTTGAGACTTCTTTATTGTGATTGCATAATACAGTCTAATAGGAAATTGATGCTGTACAATAGATGCCATGCTACGTCGTTATCCGTATCTAATAAAATGTGAAGATTAAAATGAACCGCACCCGAATGAAAACCAGTAATTATTTCTGTTATTACCACATTTTTATACGACCATTTGTGTGCGATAGTCCGGCTTTTATAGATACATGTCTGAGGAGTATTATAATACATCCTATTTTTAAATTTAATATATGCGGCGCGGCGGCAGACCAGATGGAGTTAATGTATTTAAATATTCTGTAGGAAGCTGCAAGTTATTATTTTCACTTTAATCGATGTTCTTCACAGTGTCTATTGAATAAAAAGTATTTTTTTTAGAAAATAGCCTCTTTAATATGCATTCATTAACTTCTCGAACAGGACCATTCCTGGGACATAATATTGCACAATCCGATATAATTGTCATATCAGTTTGCGTAAATGATTTAACCTACATATATTTCATCAATGAGATCTACCGCAATGTATAGTTTGTCGTGTAGGATGGGTACAATCGATTTTCCAATCACCGTCACTCTGTTGCCTCTGCGAATCACATACAGTACTTGGCGAAAATCACCTCCTAAAACAATTACCTTTCTATCAAATGGTTGTTCATTTTATACTAAATCCTTAAATATCAAGTCAACTATCTCTAGCGGAATCGTTTATTAAACCTCTTGCTTTATTCGCTTCTTTATATGTTCTATAGGAACAACCATTTACGAAGAAAGCGAATATGCATCAGCAGAGCGGCCTTATTATATGGCTAAAATAGATTTTTAAGGCATTTTTGCGGAAACATACCCCGGCAACTACGATTAGTACTGATCAGCAAGATTAATCAAATCTAAATGAAACCATGGGAGAATTTGTCGCACACCAAAAGACGTTTCTATGAGAATTTTCACAACAACATCATCAATATTCCACAATTTCGAGGCGATTATCAGAAATGGCCAAGCTTCAAGGATTTGTTTACAAGTCAAATTCATTCGAATTTAAAATTAAGCAAAGGTTCTAAGTTTTAATACTTGAAAAAGTTGTCTAGGAGAGAGAGCAGCTAAAACAATTGAACATATTCCCTTATATGATACTACATATGACCAAGCATGGATCAAACTTTGTAAACGGGTTGAGAAAAACACGTAGCTAATTCATTCTTTCAAACTCTTGTAGACCAGCCAGTATAGTAACTAAATGTTCAGTTAACTAACGACGAAGATTGCGTGATACATCGGATGTAGCACTTCGGAGTTTAACTGCACTAGACAAAACGGAATGAGATTTATTCGTCATCTTTATATTACTTAACTACAAAAGATTGATCTAGAGACAAGAACAATGTGGGCAGATCAGGCCATCAATCAATAATTTCCCACCGAAGATCAATTTTTAGAATTTTTAACGACACGATGTCATTCATTGGATATCCCAGATGCAAGTGCCTAGTACAAAGTCCGAATTCTTCCGAAATTCATACAAAGCCAGAATTTACACAGCATCTGCAGAGACTAATTTTAAATCGAATTTTAAGTGCATTCAATGTACCGATAATCACAAGCTATTTAAGTGCCCCGCGCATTTCAAGCAATGGACATTCACTCAAGAAGAGGATACAGGGTTTAGGGGAAAACCATTCGTCCAACAACTGCTTTTCACCACAAAGATGCCACAAATGCTTAAAAAAGCACCCCACTTTGCTTCACGTAAATGCATACATCTGCAACTCAACCACTTAGCAATCATCAACCAAAACCAACCAAAATGTTCTACCACAAACCCGATTAATGTTTTACAATATCATTCTGTACACAACGCTGCTCTCCAGTCAATCAGTAAACCAATACTTCAACCAAGCAACCCGCTCCAAAAAATCCGCTATCATCTTCAAGCTCCTTGGTCACTCAGCAAATTAATACGTCTACGAGCTTAGGAAGCCATTGTTCATCATTATTGCCAACGGCGACAATTTTAGTTAAAGGCAAGCTTGGAGCTGCTCAACCATGCTAAGTTCTGCTGGATTCAGGCTCGCAAGTAACTTTAATCACCGAAAGCTTAGCACAGAAACTCCAATTACCCAGAAAGCATGCAAAGATAGCATAACTAGACTTGCAGGAGCCGAAGCAGGATATACGAGAGGCAGTGTAGAGTTATACATCAAATCCAGATACAATCATCTTTAAACTATAGAATGTCAAGCATTAATTCTTCATAGTTTGACAACACATACTCCAGAATATTCAACAATTAAGGAAAAAATCAAAACGTTATCAACCTACTTGTTACCTGAAACAATAAAGCGAAATGACCGTGTCTAGAAGTTAAGACGCCAGTCAATCAATCTTCAATATTTAATATTGCAACCACCGACGTAGATGTTCTTCTCCGACAATTTTGTGAAGTTGGGGAATTTAATTCTATAACATCAGTACTTTCCGAAGAAGAAGAAGAAGAAGCAATTGAAAAGCACTTCCTAAATACCACCTCGAGAGCAGCGAAAATCTACATCAGAACCCATCAAACAATATCGGTTGCATATGGTTACTTATTGACTATAGCATCTTCACCATTCTAGGCAATTAGATCATTAAAGCAGTTAGCATTAGACCACAAATCAGATTTTCCACTAAAATATGTAGTACTGAACGACTTTTATGTAGATGAAGTAATGTCAGGGCTAATGATTTGCTTGTAATGAGTGAAAACCGAGATCAATTAATCCAATTGATGAATCGAGGCGGATTCAACCTGCGAAAATGGAAATCGAACTCCAACGAATGGACCAAGAAGTTTCTCCATTAGACTTCGACGAAACAAGAAGCATAAAGGTTTTCGGGTTACAATGGCAGCCTGATGGAGACAAACACGTACACTAACCAAGCGCCAACTATTATCAGATGCCTCTTATTCGACCCACTCGGTTTATTAGCACAATCTGTAATTATAATAAAAATTTTATTTCAACGTTTATAGTTGTTGAAATTATCCTGGGACGATCTTTTACCATCTGATATTGCAGCAAAATGGATTAATCTGAGAAGTTCGTTTCACAACACAGAATACGACCATTAGCAATTGTGCATGAACACCAAAGTCAAATTCATGGATTCAGCGATGCATCAGAAAATGCTTATGCTGCAGCGGTATATACATATAACTGCAAAAACTAAGGTTGCTCCATACAACGATTATGTGGCGCGTTTCTTTTAACCAGGCCACTTCAAGCTGTAGTAAAGTAAATGTGTCTACCGGACTGATTCGACAACGATTTTTCATGGCTTGGTAGTCCACCTACGATGAACGAAAGTCATTCATCGGTATTAGAACGGCGGATCACGCTACACGAGGAATTCATCCAGACGATCTAAAGGATCTCAACATTTGATAGAATGGTCCCGAATTTCGAAAACAAGACGTGACTATTTGGCCCAAACAAAAACTGGCCTAACAAACAAATCAAGCAGGCAATGAAGAGAAAAAAAAATACATTTGTTCGCAGCCAGCATAGATGAACACTACATTGTCATGAACTCAAAGCAAGGCGTAAGAAACAAACAAAGATTCCTGCCATCACCCCAAACGAACTTAAACCAGCTGTCAGCGAACTATACAAAGACGTTCAAAAGGAAGTATTTGCAGAATAACTTCGACTATTAAAAGCCGGTAAAGATGTGTCATCAAAATCTAGAATCGCATTCGTAAGTTTATCCCGCTCAGAACACGCACATGGGAGGCATATGGGGGGCGGCAGTAAAGCAAGCGAAAATTCACCTGGAAAGAGTAGTCGGGGATACGATACTTAAGTTGGAAGAGTTCACGACACTACTCACAAAGATTAAGCCGATACTGAATTCTAGGCCATTAGGTGCAAATCAAAGCGAAGATTTCGATTGTCTGACTCCAGTACATTTTTGGCATCAAGATTATCTCACTGTACTCCAAAAGATAAGGAGCATAACCAACTTATCCATAGAAACAGGTGAATTATATAGTGTTCAAATGGCGAACTAACCTGGGAAATCTTACTTTCTCATTACCTATTTACATCAGTAATGCTTCAGTAGCAAATATACAACAACATACTTATTTTTAGAAATTACCTCATACAATGCCTATCCATTACAAAGATACCTACAATGTTATTTATTCAATCACTATTGAACCTTGTGCTAGTACTCTTTTATCAAGCATGACATTGGAAATACAATATTTTCAATGATAATTACCAACCTATTGTTTAAAACTCGAAAATTACAAAATGTATACCTGTAAATTTAAAATATAGGGAAAAATTTCTAACCAACTATTTATGTATTAATTTACATTCCATTACACACACCTCAAATCATACACATTCTAAAAAATTTTCCCTCACCTTTCATTGTACTCAACGTATCCGTTTTCAACATTTGTTCATCGTCGTCATCAGATTCATTCAGAAAAATCAACATAAAAAAAAAAAAATGCCGTATTCCTCCCAGTCTATTTACTGTAGATGTAGACATTCAATACCATTTCTATATTATTCAGGTACAAACAAACAATAGTACAGTTTATTTCAATATTGTTGTTGCTGTACATTTTCCAAAATGAAAATAAGTCGTGCAAAAATAAAACGAGATTTTTTTTTGTGTATATTAGTGTTATTGCAAATAAAGCTTTTTTTATATGATACTTCAACGATTTTTTGCCTCGTATTTACGATTAACACTGTGCTGCTGTGTGTGAGAAAAATAATAACAACAAAAAAGCGCACTCTCATAATCAAAAGCACATGCAAGAAAATAAAATCGTAATGAATGAAATTTTTTTATAAAATAAAATAAAGTTTATAAAGTTGTGTTATAAAGTAACACAAAAAAAACTGCAAAACGTATTCTCTGTTTTCTCGGATATTCTGTGCGATAATTAATGCATACAGAATAGATTTTTATCGTGGTGGTGGTGATGGCATACAATTTCATACATATAGCCAGGGCCTTTCAGAGCTAGCAGGGGGCCTGGGCCAAATTATTAAAATGGGGCCCCATAAAAATAAAATAAAACAATCTTATGTTTATTTCACATGAATTCATTTTAGTATTTATTAGGATTTATTAGATTGAAGCTTTTCTCGCTTTATTATTAGAAAATTCTCTAATGATTTGCTCAAAATTAATTTTTCTTGCGATGTCGTGGTTAATGTTTAACATTGTCAATCCAAGACAATGATAAGATTCGGAAATAAACCCGCTGAATTTTTACTGAGAATATTTTCTAATAAATTTGTTGATGTCTGATCTGCATTGAAATTAGTTACATACATTTTTTTAAGGAATTTTACCTCATCTAGTATCTCGTTTGATAACTCACTCGTGTATTTTGAATGCAAACGGTTTACTGCAGCTTCAATTTTTTCATCAGTCAAATTTGGAAATGACCAAAGAAATCCGAAAAGATTGCAGATTTTTTGTAAAAATTGAAATCGCCTTTGTAAGCCAGCTATTACGAATTAACTATTACGTTAAACACATTTATCCTGTAGTATTTTTCAGCATCCGATTGTGTCCGTATCGTTCTATTAATGGCAAAATCACATGTAACTCCATATTCACGTGCTTTAGCTTTTGCTTTCGCAAATATTTCATTCCACATTCCGCTTAAATTGCGAAATCTCATTACTAGACTTTCAATATTATTTTGCTCAATATCAAGTGTAGCATTTCGAGCTTCAATTACCAAATTTGTCTGATGCAAATCTGTCAAAATATCGAGCCATATGATAGAGAGCAAAACACATTCAAATTTATTTAAATATTTCTCAATTAAGTGTAATTCAACGATTGCGTGTGGTGGTAAATTAAAGGAATGCATTTCATTTAAAGCATCTCGAATAGATAATAGACATTTGGCTATTGGTTTTACTGCATCTATTCTAGCAGACCATCTAGTTTTGGAAATCGAGTGAAGAGACATACGGATATGTTTCTTTAATACCTCCAATCTCCGCGGACTACTGCTAAAAAAGTTATACATTTGTTGTATAACTCCAAAAAATTGTACAGCTTCTTTACACGATTCAGCTGAATCAACTCCAATAAGATTTAATGTGTGGTTCCCACAGCTGGAAAAAATACAATTAGCATTACGCTTCGTAAGAATGGCTTGCACACCGTTTAGCTTGCCAGCCATATTTGCACCATTATCATATGCTTGGGCAATACATAAATTAAAATTTAATTCCATATCCGACAAAATTTCAAGAATTCTGGCACACCATTTCTTCTCCGGTTTTTCCAGAGAATGAATCGAAGCAAATAAAACGCTCTTCAATGTCAAATTTTAAATTGTCACACATCTTGTTCTTGTTACAAAGACAAAATACTATCGAAGAGCAAGCGCAAATGAGAAATCTATAGTAACAAAAAATTCGGGGGCCCCTAAAAATCGGGGGCCCGTGCCATATGGCCCGGCTGGCCCACCCTCTGATTGGCCCTGCATATAGCCAACATTTTTTTATTCGTAGTATTTACACATTTTAGGATGACATTGGGAAAAAATTACTTCTATTGTTCACATTCTTTCCATCCATACATAATACCTATATATGTATATCCAGGAGAAAACTATACTCTATAAATATAAATGATGCCGAAGCTGAATATTTAATAAAACCATTTTTTTTGTTTGTTATTTCATTCCAGGATGGTGTTATGGGACAATTGAAAATTATATCGGGCGGTGGGATTCAACTATCTGGGCAAACATTAGTATTAGATTTACTTCGAGCTTCCATTATACGATCAAAACATGGCCAAGCGATAACAATAGGTAAAAATATTTGTTTTTCAATTAATTTTAATTTATCCAAATATTCTCTATAATGTTATATATCTTATCCTCGTCTCGCACTAGAACAGAATCATCAAAAAATTTAACAATCCAAACATTAGATTCGTACAGCAATATCGAAAATCTGATGTATTTAGATAATAAAAATTTAGAATTTGTAATACGACGAAATTTTCGGATTCAAGATCAGCATGGCCAACAATTATTTGGTGTCGATCAAAATGAAATTGTTATCGGGTCGAGTCAATTGAGAATCGAAAGTGATGGTGGTGTGCTGGTGAATGATTCGATGCATGTGACGATGGTGCGTGCAGAGGCGGGAAAGAAGTTAGTTTTAGAAGCACGACAAAAGAAATTGGATGTAAAGGGTTTTCAGGAGATATTGATACAATCGAAGGCGGGTTATATTGATGGGACGATACTGAAGGATATCAAATTACATTCAATTGCGGGTAATGTAAGTAAAGTTGATTTATTTATAGTATGATTTGTTTTTGGGGAGTAAATGCTTACTATATAGTTCGTATGTATATGTTTTGTTGGTGAGATGTTGTATCTGATAAAATAAAAATGGTTTAAAAATAATAGTCTTAAACGAATACGCTTCACACACAGCGTGTGACCCATAATCCCACTTTTTAGCTAAATCGGATTTTTTAAACCGCAGTCTGTTTAGGGTATTAGATCGTCTATTTCATCTAAACGTTGAGCTTAAGCAAACCACTTAGCCCTCAAATTAATTAGTGAAGACTTGGGAGTAACTGTCGTATTTTAATACCGAATCCAAATCCATTAGGAAGGAGATATCCTCCTATTCCCACCGCTATCATCACTGAGGCAGAAATTAACCATTAAATTAAAATAATTTATGTAGAAGGAGCCAAATGCATTCAAGAAGGTAACTATTTTACAACTGCAGACAGTTCATCAAAAATCATTTCATAAATACTGTCGAAAGTGGCAAATACCAAATCATCTTGACTACTTTTGTAGTTTCTAAAGCTTCGAGAAAGAAAACATCTCGGTCATCAAGCCCAAGTTTATGGGAGCAGATAGTTCAGTCTAAAGTTAGTAGAATACTTACAGTAAAAAGCCTATTCACAACGTGAAATTTGTGACAATTAACTAAATATATGGACATTGAAAGACAATTGTAGATTGATGGCTACACAAATCTCACAACAATTTGTATGGACCTTTATAGATTTTCTTGTATCAAATGTCAATATTTGTGCGACTCATCGAAGCGCATTTATGATTTTCAAAGCTTTAGATCATATGCTTATAAGAGACATCTGCGCAAAAATACAAAACGCGTCATTAACAAAAAGTATTGAACCAACCTTGAGGAATATTAGAACAGTAACTCATACATAAACCAGAAATACTACTTTGAAGGGATGAAAGTAAATCCAACGTTGTTGCAGGTGATGGGAGACAATACGTATGATGTCTCCTAAACTAGATGCTTAACCCTTGGCATGCCAAAAACACTGAATCATAGCATTGTATCAGTAATCGTTTTAGGACGCTTTACTTATTCGTCTTTTCGCCAAAATCGATGGAATTATGGATATCCTTAGAACTGCAAAATAGAACCGATAGTCTATGGGGAAATGTTAAATGAGAAGCCTCACTAAGGATACCGACAAACAGTGAATATTTATGGGTCCAAGTTCAGGAGGTTTGGAAGATATACCGCCAGTTCAAAGTGCCACTCTTACAAATAGTATAGAGAGGAGATGAAGTAGTCTTGAAACAAAAGGGTTTCCCAACCAAATATTGATTTTTTTCTAAATTATTTATTTTTATAGTAAGTGGATTAATGAAAATGCCAGTCAAAACCACCTCTACAACTTTTTTATTTTTACTTTATTTGACAGATTTTGGTTGCCAACCTATGAATTATAACTTCATTTATTTATAAACCTATGAATAATAAAAACTGAAATAAAAACCTTATTTGGAATTTTAAATGTCAAAATATTTATTCTACTAATTGTGGCTTAATTATAATGCCCGTAGTGTATTTCTTAATTTCTTAAAATCTAAATCAGTAAAATAAATTTTAATCAAAAGTGCTATATGGTATATGTATACTAGAATATCAGCTATAGCTCCAGATAAGATTCAACAACAACCTGATACGAGGATAAAAAACCAGATGCAAAATAAGTCGAAAATCAATAAAAACCGAGTTGAACTGAAGTGTGCTAAAATGTACAAAGTACTCAGAGGGCCGTTGAAATGGATTAACATTTTAATGTGTCCTTCGCAACAAGAGGCCGATAAATGATATCCGAAACCGGAATACTAAATTCTAGGCTCACGTATTTTTACATCATCTGGAACTATGCTGGAATGAAGACACGGGTTTGAAGCGAAATATTAGGTTCACCTGTTCCAATAATAACACGACGTTCTTTGTACGTGAATCAGAAGAAATTAATTAGAAGGTACAGGAAGAAAAAGGAAAACATTAATTATTGCTTTCTTTTTTCGTCCTGTAAGAAGTGCTAATGCCAAAAAGGATAAAGGGGTTCAGAACTCCAATTCATGGTGTTTTCTCGAGCATATAGAGAGGCTTTCAACTGGCGATGAAAACGTTCTACCATGTGAATTGACGTACGTATTCTGTATGAACCTAGAATTTTCCTAAATTCCTGAAAAAGGTTACTCTCGAATTGACTGCCTTGCTCAGTCGTTATCTCTAATAATACTCCAAAACGCGAGATGTACTGGTCTACGAAAGCTTGTATGACTGAAGATGCCTTCATATCGGCAAGAGGTATTGCTTCCGGCCAGCGAGTAAAACGATCAATAATGGTGAGAATGAAAGCATAACCGTTTGAAGGGGCAGTGGACCAACTAACTCTTCATGAATATTCTCGAGCCTAGCGGAGGGTAATTTAGATCTACAGATTTCGGAACGTGTATGTCGATGTATTTTGGCTTCCAAAATATTTACTTGATGTACGACTAGTGCGAACTCCCGACTGTGATCAATTATGTAATTGATCAAAAATTGTTCTTCGCATTTGTTCAGGAATATATGGTGGTTTACAAGTTTCCAATTGTGCATTACTTTCACCCTTAAAATATCGAATATCGGTGGTGAACTGTGGTACATAATCTAATTGACGAGCCTGATGTACGAAATCGCTGTACACAGAGGTTTGTGATCACTAAAGACCGTTAATAGCCTCCCTTCCTCTAATTATCGAAAGTGTTTAATAGCGCAGCGAATAGCTAGCAACTATCGATCAAATGCGTAGCATTTCCCCTCAGCAGGAGAAAGCTTTCTGGAAAGAAATCCGATAGGTTCACGAGTACCGTTTCTGTGTTGCTCCAATACACCACCTAGAGCCACGCTAGAAGCATCTGAAGTGATGCTTATTCGACAATTTTTCATTGGATGCGCCTAAAGTGTACACTGGGCCTAATTTTATTAAAAGCCACCTCATACCCAGGATTCCAAGTGAAAATAATCTTTTTCTTCACCTGTTTTAGATTTCCCATTTGCTCATGAATTGGAGCAAGTAACTCTGCTGTGTGGAATAAACCTGTGGTAAAAATTTACCATATACCGACGAATTTTTGTATACCTGCCTTACAGAACTGGGTTGAGGGAAATCCCTAATTGTCGTTATTCTTTTAGATGATGGTTAAATTCCGTTTCCGTTATTTCGTGACTGAGAAATTCGATTCGATTCGATTTACTCCAAATTCACACTCTAGGGGTCTATGTTTATTCCATATTCCGATAATCGGCTAAATAATTTTTCTAGATGTAATTTATGATCTTCGTGCGAGTGACTAGCAACCAAAATATCGTCGCTGTATCCAAACACAAAATCAAGTAAATTGGTCACTTCATTTAAAAAACGTTAAAATGTTTGGGCTGCATCTGCATTTCGCAATCCATAGGGCATTCTAACAAACTCACAGAGAACAAACGGAATTGTAATTGCAGTTTTGTAGATATCTTCTTTAGATACTGGTATTTGGTTATATAGGCTCACACTATGTCTATTTTGGAAAAGATGCGGTACAACCGCTGAGATTTAGAGAAAAATTTTATATTTGGGGCAATGGGTAACGATCTGTCACCGCATTAAATCATCTATAAAAATGAGGAGAGCGAAGCATCAAACGGCCTACACAAACCTTACATAAAAATATTTTCGAATTCCAAACGTGCTATTTTATGGCACTCAGAAGGTTGTTGGTTGTTCAGCCTTTAGGAGTAGAATATGGAAGGTGGCGATTTTATGAACGACTTTGTGTTTAACTGGTACATCATATTTCAGTACCCGAGTCAATGTAGAAAACTGGAGAAGGAGTTCACCATATTCTCCGTAACAATAATGTATGTAACCGCGGTGAAAATGAATCATCGCTTTTGTATTAATTAATAGATTTGTTTTAGAATCTTTCAAAATTCGGTTCTTTAGATCAATACTTAATCCAATTTAAATTGGAAAATCAACACCTAATATGGGCTTCGTTATATTTCCTATTAAAAATGGATCCCTAAATTCTCGACGTTGACCTAATTCGACAAAATAGTGGCGTACCAAAAGTTTTTATTGAATTGGTTATCGACTAAACAAATTAATTTAGGTTTTAGCCATTCAACAAATAATCGACGATCTGCGATGGTACAGTTTAGTTTCTCAAACTTCCTGATGAGTTGAAATTTGTTTTCTAAGTAAAACCACGTTGGCAGCCAAATGCCTTATTCCTAAATTTATGGTGGTACCAACAAAGATATTTACCAGAATCTCGACTTTTCTAACGACTACTTTTATTGTTCGGTCTCTTGAATTATCGTTGCGGACATTTTTATTATTAGAACGAGAACCGGAATTATTTTTCTCAACAGAAAACGAAGGTAAGGTTATTTGCCATATTTTATCCGCTAATTTGCATAATTCGGTGATCGAATCAGATTCTCGAACCATGATAACAGCTTTGTTAGAATCTGGAAATTTGTTGAACCACAAAGTCTTTAATAATAGTGCATTTACAGCACCGGATGAACCAGCAATTTGTTTCAAACTGCGGTAAAATTTAGATGGAGATTTGTCTCTTATTAGCATTGACTCAAATAATTTGGCTACACGTTGTGCATCGGATAAGGTTTTATGTTTAATCAAACCATCACGGAGAGCATCATATTTATTTGTATCTAGAGGTTTTGTAATTATGTATGTCGGAAATGGAAGAAATAACTTCAAACGTATCAAGTCAAAGTATCGTTTGTAATTTTTTTCAATTCAAAAACAGCTTCCATTTGAGTAAACCATAAGTCAATATGTGTGTTGTTTTGTGGGGGTTCGCGACAATTTCAGTCCCAAAAAAATAAAAAACTTCATTGTTGTATTATCGTAGTCGTCTACGTCGTCTTTTAAGGTCAAAGGTTACAATGTCAAAGGTCAAGGTAAAATGAAACCCAAAAAAAGCTAAAACATCCAAATGTCAAAAGTCAAAAATAAAGATATGTTAATATCAAAGTCGTTCACGTGCTACTTTTTAATCAAAATGGCGACCGTGTAGATGGTTCATGAACAATTTTAACATTGGACATCCCACGTCCGATTTTAGATGGTTCATGAACATGGTTCGTGAACAATTTCAACATCGGAATCCCACGTCTAGCATCCGGTTTTAGATGGTCCATGAACAATTTCGACATCGGACATGTTTCATGAACAAGGTCCTTGAACAATTTCAACAATTTTGTTGCATAATAAACGATGAAAAAGTTTCCATACATCCATAAATAGACTAAATTCGACGATAATCTCAACCCCAAAGGAAAAACATAGAAAGACAAAAAGTATGGTATTTAGAAAAAAAGTTGTTTTGTGGGGGGTTTTGTAACAATTTTATTATAACAAACCATCTATAGTATGAAAAAAATTCGATTTTGTTACTTTACGTTGTTGTTGCTATAATTATGGCCAGCTAGGGTATTTAAAAAATTCAAGTTTATGTTAGTTTGGACAATAAAAAAACTTGCATAGCAAAAATTATATTTCGTTCGAACAATGATCATAGTGGTGCCATTATGATAATTGTTCGGACGTAAATGAAAATATTTGTTTACAAGCTTATAAGAAAGAATTTAAATGTGTGGAATACACTTACATATCTCCAAACCTGGTGCTTACATACATATCTCCAAGCATAGTACGTACGTTTCTAATTTTTTTAATTTCAATTTTTAATTTTTTAAGATGACGCTATCAAGTCTGCTTCCAAGGTCAAAGGTATTTAACTTCTAACTTTAACTTTTCAGCCCAGTAACACATGTAATCTTATATGGTGGTCTTGACACGGAAAATCCGCCATCTTGAATTTTTCGTCAGACCACGTTATCAATTTAAATACAATTCTCCGTTATAGCATATAAGAGCGAATATGTCTATGCATCCAATTTTGTATGTACATACGAATGTGAAGGTCATTCGCAAATTTACACAAATTTACTCTGAGAATTATTAGTGTGTAGATCGATTGTTATCCATTACCATATAGGGATACACCAAACAATATTTTTATTCTCTAGCCACCAATAAATTACACTAAACCGACCTTCATACTGAATGAGTCATCTAAAATCCGACGTCTGTGGCACTATTCTGGGTTTCCCAGGGAATAAGAATTGGGAATTTATTTATTATGATTTCTTAGTGAATTTTGTTTTTTCCAAAGCATTCCAAATTTTGGGGTAATATGGTTCCATTTCATAGCAATTTTGTTGTTTATTTTTCCCTAAAAATTTTGTTGGGTATTTGTTTCCTAAACCATAAACAAAATATCAATTGCTCATTATTCTTTGGAAAAAGAAAACAAAATACACGAAAAATCATAATAAATCAATTTCCAATTTCCTGAAAAAAACAGAATAGTGCCACTGATGTTGAAATTATCATGAACCACGATCATGAATCATGAGTCATCTAAAATCCATGTACATAGAAATATCCTTTATTCTCGTCAACATAATGATTTTACTATTAATAAATTAACTTTTTATCTTTATTGTTAACTTTAACTTTTTATTTTTACTTTCACATTTTAACTATAACTTTAACTTTTTAACTGTAACTTTATCTTTAATTTTTTATATTTTTTAACTTTAACTTAAACTTTTAACCTTTTTAAATATTTTACCTTTTCAACTGTAACTTTTTCCCTTTAACTTTTAAACTTTAAATGTAACTGTTTAACTTTAATGTTTTAACTTTAACTTTTTAACAAAATTTTAACTTAACTTTTTAACAAACTTTTCAACTTTAACGTTTTATCTTATAACTTTAACTTTTTAACTTTAACGTTTTTAACTTTAAATTTTTAACTGTTAACATTTTGCCTTTAACTTTTTAACTTTAACTTTAAAACTTTAACTTTAACTTTTAACTATAACCTTTCAATTTTAACTATTCAACTTTAACTTTTTAACTTCAACCTTTTAGCTTTAACTTTTTAATTTTACAAACGATATTAAAACTCAAGATAAATTTTCTTTGTTACTCAAAATATAAAACACTTTACGTTTTTCAATATGTGAAAAAACTAATATAAACAAACGGCGAATTTTCAATGGATACTCTAAACAAATTTGCATTATTTTATGTCGTTTTCAATTGATTTTTTCCCTCTATGAAAAGCATTATCAATTTCGGCGTCAATCGAACAAGAACATCTCATTGCTCTTTTATGTTTGTGGGTTATCTTCAAAAAAAAAAAAACTAGAAAATTGCAAATATAAAATTTAAAAAATTCGTTTACGATGCAATGTTGAAATTAATTTAATGACAAACAAACAACAGCCATAATAAGTTTTCAAACTAAAAATTGCAGCCAATCAGCCAAATGGCAGAACCAGAATATACCTACAAACATATTTATGTAAAATAGGGGTAAATCTACGAAAAAATCGAGATTTCTGTAAAGTGTTCTCGAGCAAAAATATTTCACCCTCAGAACATCGTTTCAATACACTAGAAGCAAAAAAAGCAAAATTTTCCCCTTCAGAGTGCTTTTTTTGATTCAATCGAAAACGACATTATAAACTCTGATGGCGCTTTCAGCTTGTTAAGCATCATAATTTTCACGCAAATAATTTTATAAACGACAAAACCATTAAACGTAATAAATCTTTAAATTGTACTTACCGAATACAATAATTATTTATTTAACTATTAAACAATGAAATCACAACTAAATTATTCAATTTTATATATTTAATATCGTAAATTCCACCACCATTACAGAAAAAACGTAAAACTTGAATGAAAAGTAACAAACGAATGTGGTGACATTTGAAATTTATCATAATTATGGTTGCATTCAGTAGTGGAAGTATATTTAATAGACGATAGTTATATCAAGACTATTTTCTATCACGATACTTAAAATTGTTCTGCCGCTATAAGAGAAGTATTTCGATACTTGAGAATGTTTTGTTGGTGTTACTGTAAAAGCGTTACTGTGATACTGTAAAATTTTGGTAATATGTATGTAAATTATTAATAAAAATTAAAAATGGTTCCAATAATTTTAAGCAGCAAAACGTTTCGAGCTAAATTGTATTGAAATATTAAAAAATATTACTAAAATTGGTTCAATTGCTTGTTAAAATATAGCAAATAATTGCATCGCTAATTATTCTAATAATTAATATTATCCCGATGAACAAAAGATTACTAAATTAATGGCTATTCAAATATTGTATATATGTATTTTAATAATGAACAGACTATTTTCAACTATCGTGATAGAAATAATGATAGGTACGTTATATATAATTGAGCAACTAAATTTGGTACTACTGAATGCATTCAAATTATAAATTTGAAATTGTGAAATTCGTTTGTTTCTTGTTTTTTCGTGTTTTACATATTTTCTGTGATGCTGATGGTGGCGACCGAATTTGTGTTGTAATTTTATTGTTTAAATATCTCGCTGCACACCGGGTATTATTTAATAGAGATAATCGGAAAGTTCCCCAGTTTTCAACTTTAATAGCAGTTTTTAAAGCAGCCAATCGTTTTTATGTGAGAAACTCAGCATATAAACATTTTTGACTTTTAGACGGGATCGTCGACACTAATAATTTGCCGAGCAAATAAAAGGAATAACAACAAGAAAATCGTAACTAAACTAATATCGCATAATAGCAAAACCCTCTTGTATGGATATAAAAATATCGATAGAATATAAAATGTATCGATTGTTTTCGATAGTATGAAACCATCGATATTACAGATAGTAATATCGATAGATTTGGGATACGCCGGGTCAACCCTACACCCTTTTACAAATAACAAGACCGAAGAATAGGAAAGGAATGATAGAATTATATACTCGATCCGGTTTCAGCCACCTATGCAGTCGATAGTTATTTAATTTTGTTAGTTTTTATGTCAAGTTGTTAGTCACAAGACAACACAATCTCATAATCAGCGTTCTCCACTACTTAGTGCCGCAGGTTTTCTGAAAAGCTGTAAAGAATTTATTTTATTTTTTTTGGCTCCAGTATTGTTTCCATCGGCGTTGTGCGGGGGGGGGGGGGGAGGAGGCAAAATTTCGTTCTATCACCATGCGGTCACCCAAATTTGTTCTAACTGTAGCAAGTGTTTCTTGGTGTTTGTTGAAATTGTTGCGTCTCTGCTGACTTGCCTCCTCGCCCCCACAAAATGTCCCAAAAACGAATTTCCAATTCCAATATTCCGGTCGTTAATTTTTCAGCTATCGTATTTTCCGGAATTTTTGTTTGCCAGATCGTTTGGGCTGGAGTTCGATTTCTTAAATAAAATTTAAATTGTGCGCTGAAATTATTATGCTTTGATTCGTCCGGAATTTTGCCTTCCCGGACAATGTCAGGTGTTTTTCCTGATGCGATAAAAAGTTTGAAAACCCAGAATATGTTCGGAGACACCGTCTTGTCACCCTAAGGATGATGGGTTTAGGCGATGAAGTATTATCATGCATTAACTGTTTTAGTTAGGAGAAGATAGCAAAGCTAAAATCAAAATCGAAATATTTATAGAAATCGAAAAATATCGATCTAATTAATATGAAAAAAATTAGGAAACCACAGAACTACTCAGATCGATATTAGCGGATAAAAGAAACGGCTTTAAACGGCTAAAATTATAAAAACTATTCTAAGTTGTAGTACTCTGTGAGACGTTAACAAAACCAATTTTTTATCGGCAACCAAGCCCTTTTTAGCGGTTAGAACCTCCCGTTAATTTGCAAAAGAAGGTAATTTCATCCCCTAAAAAAACAAATATGCAACTCTTATAACCTAATTTACTATAGATTAATTTTATGAAGTGAAGAAATCGTTAGAAGTTGTGCAATTCAGTTTCGATCTGATGAAGATTGTGAAAATTTATCATTTTTCAATCATTGCATCAGGCTATATCGACTGAATTTCTAACTTATTACAGAGTAACTATTTCTGTTATAATTAAAATCCGTGTAGAAATTATGGAAACTTACATTTTTTGATCGTCTCCAAAGTTTGTATTTTTGATTGCATATATACAAAGTATATATTACCAGCTTTTCAGAACTTTGAAATCACCCATATCGTAAGGACTGGGGAGGAATTTTTGAAAAAAAGAAATCGATTTTTTTTTTAATTGATTGCGGACAAAGTATTATGTTCAATGTCAAATTTTGATATCTTAAATTATTCAGATTGAATGTCCGCAGACAGAAATTTTTTACTTTTTGTAGTTACGACTTAGAACAAGGTCAACATTGAGGTCAAAGTTCAATCACATATTTTTGCATAAAAATGCAGGTAATGTGTTATATGTAGTATGGTATTATGTAATTTAACATCAAGAATAAAAATAAATTAACAATGTCAAAGGTTAAAATATTGCAAAAACCGTTTGATTTAAGAAAGATAACTCTACAAATGCAGGTTAAGTCATCTAGTCAGTACCCATCGGTGACCGAAGGAGGGCACTTTAAGTTTGGCGTACTTTACACGCTAACCAATAAATAATAAGCAACAAACAAAACTTTTGCTTGAAATGTCACAATCAGTTCACTGAGTTACAAGCACCTGCAAATCCAGTACTTCCTGATTAAACTACCTCGACGCCGTACTTCCGAGTCCGTTCAAATCACCAGTAGTTCAAGATGATCCTGAATCAGAAGATGAAATACCTTTGATTGATTATGAAGACGCATTTCATCGAAAGCTGTAAATGAATATTTTAGTGAAATTTCTTCAGAAGGCGAAGAATCTACCTTTCATACCAGCGTAATCATTTTGAACACTAGAGCACAAGCTCTTGGAATTTTTCCACTTATACCAACAAGGAAGAGAAAGATCATAGATGCAAAGGCTCGAAGAAAGTTCAAACAGTTAAATATAAAACTAACTACAGCATTGCAAGCATTGCTGGTAAAAAAACATTATACAAGTCTGTTTAGTTATCTAAGCTTAAAACAGATTAATTCGTTTTCTAAATGTTCAGAATTTTTGTATATCACAAAAAAAGAGGTCTAAAAAGAAAGCACAACAGAAAGTCCCGTTGCCTTAGCTTTGAGAAGTTAACTTTGGAGTTAGTGAAAAAGTTTAAATCTGACCTGAATTTGCCAAAGAACGAAAAGTACAAGAGCATTACTTCATCTCCAAAGGACATTACGATTAATTAAATATAACAACGGTAAGCCAATGAGCGTTTTAACTTGTAGTCGGGATGATAACTCCAACATTCTAACTTGCTTTGCAGATATGTATGGCTTCTTGGTACAGGCAAAAATTTGCACCACTGAGTTATCCACCAGCCAAGAAAGGAAAACAGCTTGATATTGAAACCGCAGCTAAAGTACGTGAGTTTTACTCGGATCCTGACAATAGTCGTGTTTCTCCCAGTTATAAAGTGGCGGTTATGGTTAAGATCGTTTTGACTGGATTTTTCACTCATGAAGCTAAATAGCGACGAGTGCTTAATTTAGAAGATTTATATGCAGAATTCAAGAGCAAATATCCCAGTTCAAATTTTCTATCTTAACGTTTGCTAAATTACGCTCCAAGCAATGCACATGACCAGAAAAACACGACTACAATAACATCTGGACTTGCATATGCCATGAAAAATTCAATCTATCTATGGAGTCTTTTGGAATCAATTTGTCTGCATCAGATATTCTTGCATCACTACTTTGTCAACCTGCAACAAATATGTATTGGTTTGGAAACTGTGAAAATTGCTCTAATCAAGAAGCCTACGGACAATTATTCCGAAAATTCATAGAGGAAGAGGTCAAGGTATGGGAGTGGCTGATGGAAAATAAACAGCTTATACTTAAGCAACTAATTCTGCCAACAGCAGATTTTATCGAAAGGTTTAAGCAACAACTATCTAAAATCTCAATTCATCACTACATCATGAAGCTACAACAGCAGTATTTCAAAGAGCTTAAGGAATCAATTACCAAAGAAACCAGCGTAACTATGAAAGTATACTTCGTTCAAAATTATACCTTCTAGTTCAAGACTCTGTTCAAGGAAATCATTGGACTAACATTCAGGCGACAGTTCATCCATTTGTTCTTGAATATTACTGAAAACTAATGCAACATATTTACGTGGTAATTAGTGACTGTTTTAAACATAACCATACAACGTTTCATGTGTTCTGTGAGTTTGTAATGAGGAAACTGGTACGCGCCTATCCTATGATCAAGAAAGTTCACTACATACCTTACGGTTGTGGTGCCCAATATAAAAACTACATGAATTTCATCAACCTACTTTAAGATGTGTTGAAGCGGAAAGGCATTTCACAGCTACAGCATCGGCTTTAAAGCTGCGAAATGAAATGTTACATTTATGCGAGAAAAAACTTTCCCAGAACAATAGAACCTACCTATTTGTAACCCCAGAATCGATATAAGAGAACCAAGCTTAACGGAACGTTATTCAAGTGCAAGAACAATTAAGGGAACTAGGAGTGTACATTGCTTTATTCCAATGTCTAAAACAACGCTGCAGATTAAAAAGTTCTCTGCTTCCACTAATTTAAGAATAGAAACTGTTGGATCCGAAGTACAACCACAAACTCTCAATGTTCAAATTTAAAATTATGTGTTAGTACGCTTTGGAAAATCTAAGTAACTAGTAAGAACTATTGATGTGGAAAAATATGAGGGAATGGTAAAAGTGGCAGTTTCATTTGGATCGATCTGTCTTCTGAACAGTTAGTCACTGCTTCTGGCATTTTCCACGTATGTTTGCCACCAGTATTCAAGGGCAGATCTTACAAGTCAAGTTTGTGTGATTGGAATACTTTTCGTAAATTTAAGCTTTAATTATGTAATACTCAACACTATACAATAAATTTGAATTTCGAGATGCTTGAACTTTTTCCTTGTTTTTTGCAGTTTTATATTATTATTGACCTTTGACCTTGGTATTTGTATTAAATACATGATATGTTAAATTACATTTAAACCATACTACATAAAACACCTTACCTGCATTTTTATGCAAAAATATGTGGTTGACCATCAACCTCAATTTTGATCTTGTTCTAAGTCGTAATTAAAAAAAGTAGAAATATTGAAGCATTGAAATTGAACATATACTTTTTCCGCAACCAATTTTTGAAAAAAAAATCAGCTGAAGAGCTGGTAATCTTAGTACATACTTTGTATATGAGCCGTTTATTTTGAAAGTGGCCTAAGTCCATTTTTCAAAAAAACCAATTTAATGATAACAATAGATAAATAACAGTATAATCTTTCTAACGGTAAATAATTTATTGTCAAAACAAAAAAAAATTAATCTCGAACACCTGGGCAAAAAATAAGAAAATTCAAAATCCCATATGTTTTTTCATTTATTATTTTTCTATACTTTCATTATCTCGTTTCAACAAAATATGGACTTAAGCCACTTTCAAAATAAATGGCTCATATATGCAATAAAAAATACAAAGTTTGGAGACGATCAAAAAATGTAAGTTTCCACAATTTACACAGTAGTACACTGATTTTTTCTACGTTTAGTAATCAACCATGCACCTGTACTATTAGCGAATTTTACAATTCCTCTGTAGAAACTTTTAACAATTTCAATTTTATTGTATGTAACGCATACATGCGAATTCTACTGTAGATACTTGTAATTTTTATGAGGAATAATTACTAATTTGTTTTATCGAAAAATTGGAGCAGAATCTGAGAAATATCGAAAATAAACTTTTCTGGAGGTTAAATTAAGGAGTGGTTTTAACCCCTGAAAAGGGCTTAGTTGTCGATAAAAAAATAATTTCTTTAATGTCTCACAGAGTACTACAGCTCTCTCAAAGGGTTCCCTTGTGAGCAGTAGCGGATTAAGGTCGGTTGAGGCCTCGGGCGCAGAAGAACATATAAGGTCTGTTAAAAAAATAGAGAGAGGCAGGCAAATAAAAATACATAACGTATTTAGGCAACGTGGGTGTTGATTTTCTAAAAAATAAGATAATGTCGCACTTGCAAAGAATTGTCACACAACTTAAAATTTCAAATTTTTCAGGAAAGCAAAAGCAAAAATGTTAATTTCGGGTTTGACTACACTATTTTCGATGGGCGTCGAAAAAAAGGAAGTTCACAAAATTAAGCCTTCGTTCGCTTCGTAAAATAAATATGAAAACGCCACTATGTCAAGTTATGAAATCGATCATTATCTTTTTGACGAATTATCTGAAAAACTAAATTTTTTGAGTTTTTCTAAATCATGTGCGATGTGTAAACGTGAAAACTTGTAAAAAGCCAAGCTTGCTTTTATGAGTTTTAAATTTTTCTAGAGGACTACCACTAACTCACAAAAGAAAGTTTTGGTGTTTACAAGTTTTCACGTTAACGCATTATCTTAAGAGAACCAGGGCATATTTCCTAACTAGGAAATGCCTTATTTTGTGTAACGAGCGGGATATTAGCGAAACAAATGAAGCGAGTTGATTTTATTATGAAGAGTAAATTACTGAATTTTGAGAAAAAAAAATCTTTGGATGGTTAAATTCCAAATTAATTTTAAAATTTTTTGGAAATCAAGTAGGCATCAACTGGTATTGAAATGAATACCTATGTATTTCCTCACTAGCTAGCTATGAAAAGTTCCTCATTTCCTAATTAGTTATGAAAAAAATGCCGTTTCATAAACATATTAAAATTTAAAAATTAACGTAGCAATAATATTTGCCTGCGAGGCGAAGTACGCAGCGTAGCCGAGCAAGTGCAAAGAGCGACATTTAATCCGAATAACACGTACTATTTTTTCTCCACCGAAGAAAATTCATTGCGTACACTAATTATAAGTGAGTGGTTCCATCATATTTCGTGGGACCTCCAAAATTCATCTTTTAAATTTCCAATTTTTTTATTTTTGTATTGTTAATCTGAACAAATAAGAAGACTCCTGTGTTTTTATTTTGACAATTGATAGTCTGATTCGATTTATCAGTTTTGGAATTTTTTGAACTTTTTATATTGTGGCTATGTATAAGATGGTATATTTTGCGTTATATAAAATATTTTTTTTTGGGTTTACTATGTCGAAAAGATTAATGTTCATGCTAAATTAATCTGCAATTAAATTTGAAAAAGTATCGTTATTTTATGTGTTATAGCGAGCTAGATCTGTGCAGATCTCTTAATGGTACCTCCTACACCATCTGATGGTCCCTTTCCATTGCTGATAGCAAAGAAGTTCCATTCGCAGTCCACATCGAAATCTGTTTTGTGAAAGTTGATGTTGGTAAAATTCATTTTGATTTTAAATTGGGATACAGCTCCATCCGAAAAATAATAAATCTGTTTTGGTGTTAAATATTCAGCTCCATTTGATTTTAGAAATGGTAGAAATTTTGTTTGGAAGCTGTAGACAACTACAGTCTACAGCGTCATGTGTTTCTTCTTCTGAAATTACTGCATAGGATATTATGCTTGTTGAACCTGTTGCTGATTTATAATAAGCTACGATTGGTAATAGCATTGCTTGTCGTGTAAATTAATGTGTTCCTTGTACTTCATTTTGCGTAACAAATTTATAATTTTCGGAGAAATCCAAAATCATAAGATATTCTCCTTCTTGTCAATTAGTTTTTACTGACTTTAAATAACTATACGGTTCCTTGGTTATGTAGTGATGTTTGCGAAATGTTGATAGGCCGAATTTTGAAGAGCGTGACAATTTCTCAATTATAGTATATGTTTTGACCGTGGATCCAATTGTTGTATGTATGATTGTGTTCGATTAAATTATGCACCAGCTCATTAAATTCTGTGCATTTGTCTGTAAATAGCTAACGGGAAAAGAAACAATTATTTTAGTGAAATTTTCGAAATTATTCGTTGCATAATGTAATAATCTTACATACACAACAGCCCCACGTCAAATTTGCACAGGATCCTTTGTTTAATAACTCTATTTCATTTATAATATCAGGAAGGCATTTTAGAATTTTAGATACAACCGGGCATTATTCTAATTAATTATGCATACACAAATGTTGTGAACCAGCTTGTCCAGCTAATATGTACTGCTTTGGCCGAAGTTCCGCAAATTTACAAAATCCAATACTTTCAGTTGGATTCTTATTTTAAAATCCAATACTTTCAGTTGGATTTTGTTCTAAAAAAAGCTAGTACTCCTCGGCTGAACTACATAATAAACTAGCATTTTCTGCTTTTTAATTCGTCCTCCATTAGGATCACGAACACTAACGAAATCATTTGTCCCAGGAAGATGACGACTGATATCCATACTACGGTAGAATTCCTCTATTATCGTAATTCTTTTAGAAGAGATTCTTGGTTTTGTTTTTCTAGATTCTGAAAAGTTGCCATGTCTGTACTCTTTTATAAGATTCTTCGACATTTGTACCATGTAGTGCGTTGCTTTAAATTTATCCATAATTTTATATACTGGCCAATGTTGTAGTAACAGAGAGAGGAGGAACACCTGATTTGCGTAAGATATCTCCTGCCGATTGTATGCTTCCAAAATATTATGCAAGAGTTCCTGGTCATCTTCATCATGTGCCTCATCTATTGGTAATATTTTTGGAACAGGCACGCGCAGCATTTTTTCACAAGTAAGTTTTACTACTTTTTCTAGTTTTTTTTTGACAATAGCCTGACTCAACGAACTTGTATTTTTTTTACTGGCGATCCACCCAATCGTTTACAAAATTCAGAGAACCCCTCATGGTACACTTCTTCTAAAACTTCTGTTGGTAGTATTGATATAGGATCCGATTGATCTGAGGCGCTAGTGCTTGATGACGAATGTGTTCAAGCGAAGGTGACTGTCGGCAAAGGTTTCAGTTGCTGGAATTTTTATAATTACCACGTTGTTCAACTTCTATAATTGTATGCTGCATTTGCAGTGAATTCTCTGATTAAATATATCGCAGATTCAGCAGTCCTTTTGAATTCGCACATACTGTATGGCCTTTTCAGCTAATACTGTGCTAACAGCTCCCGATTAAGTTTTTAAATTTTTATGATTTTCCAAACTGAATGGAAAACAGCACTGCGGATGTACAATCGTCTGATTCACTTTCACTTTTGATCTACTTTGATTTAATTTCACACAAAAAATTTATGAAAAATACTACTTTTTGTTGGCAATTTCAAGTATTACCTAAGTTCTATACACAATGTAAACACGAAAATTACTTTAGATAGTTAGCTATTATCTCCAGAAGTCGGAGCCCAGGGCGCTTGCTCGGTGCGCCCGCTGTTAAATCAGCCACTGCTTTGAGATCAATCAGGTTGATCAGAGCACAAATAAAAACACAGCTTCAGAGAGCCATGAGTGTCGCTACAAAAATGGAAGAGTTACCATTAGTTGCCGATGGGTATAACTCATTTTTCATTTAAAATTCACAATAAGTATAGAAGTTATGAAATCGTAGCAGCGAAATCCATTGCATTATCTCTAAGGACTCAAAAATGAAAATATTTAGATTTTAAAAGAAATCAATATCCTCGGAAAATAAATCGAATATATTAGTGGCCCCTCGGTGGGATTTGGATTGAGATTTACTGTTCTAGATGACTATATCGAGATGGACATCATTTGAAAAACAATTTTGTTGTCCGTATAAACCATAGTTTGTTGAACCAGGTGATAAAAAAATATCGCTTAATGGTATACACACAAGAAAATCGAGAAAAAACAAACTTCTACTTTAAATTAAATAAACTGTAACAAATTATGTAGCTTTAGTTGTTCAGACAACACAAAGTAAGAGTATTTAACTTTTCTCTTCTAAATATGTTTCTGAAATAACGTTTAAACTTTCCGTACCCCCTAAAAATAAGAAGTAAAAATTTCCCATCCCGATATGTTACTCATTCTTCGTCAAACACTAACAAAAATTCTAACATCTGCATCATAAATTATCTTTCGATTATGATCATCAAAATTTAAAGTAGATACCCGAATAGAAAGCATAAAGAAAATTTAAGAAAATTTTCATGTCTTTAAAACGACATAAAACTACCTTGCTATTAAAGTATAAAGTGAATTTTCTTCTCGGAAAAACTTTTGTTTCCTAGAAAAACGAAGTACATATTCCTAAATCCATAATAAAAATGCAAAATTTTATGCAATTTTATCGTTTCAACAATAAAATTATGATATTTTAGTATTTACATATATACGGAACCAAAATATTTTAATGGTTCGATGAAATTTTTTGTTCGAGTGGAAATGGTAAAAATTGTGTTATGAAAACACAAAAAATAATAAAATTAAATTATCCTTAATTACCTGTAATTAGATAGATAGAATTTATATAAATTTTAATGACCTTTAAATTTGATTTTAATCACAGTAAAAATTACGGTCTGTGTATGTGTGTGTGTGTGTGTATGTAATTCTAAATAGATAATAATAATAATTTTAACAAAATGTTTGTTAATTGTTATATTTTGTAGATCCGGTTTGATTCATCAAATATTTTTATGCCAAATTTAAAAATAGCACAATCAACTAATAAGATGTCATCACAATTATCATCATCAATCGGTTCAATATTTGGCCATCATTTAACAAGCGGTGGGGGAGGTACAACACAAATGTCATCATCGTCGTCACAAACATTAACCACAATAACAACAACAACAAATCATAATAATAATAATAACAACAACAATAATTATGATAAAATGTATCATAAAGTTTATCAATTATGTTCATGTGCAAGTGGTAAATTATTTTTAACGTCATCTCATACCTTATGCTCGGTAGATGATTCTAATGTATGTAGATAATATTTTGTGAAATTATTTATTGTTGTTGTTGCGGTGTTACTGCTGCTGCTGTTGGTAGTATTTTTGTTGTCAAATTAAAGAGTTTAGAAAGACGAGGGGGAAGGAGAAACGTATATACATATATAAAAAAAATATTTATAAAACTATCTGTACATTAGAAAATAGATAAATTTATGATAAAGTTTTTTTTTCCTAGATAATTGATAGATAAAATTAATACAGTGCGTCGAATAAAATTGAATGGCGTTTTATAAGAGCTAGGAATTGATTTCAAAATTTTATTTGCAATATTGAGAGTTTTAATTGAGTTTAAATGGTATTCTTGCAATTATTGGCGAATTCGCTAAAACTCTTTGAGGAAAGAAAACTTCGAGCCCAATACAATTTTATTCGACCTACTGTATCTCTATTTAATAAAATAAATGTATATGAAAATACTTATGGTGTACGTAATTATGATTAGAATATAAAATATATAAATATACAGATATAAATAGATACATACATACATATATTAAATAAAATTATATTTATTTTCCCAAAACAAAATAAAAAATAAAGAAACATATTTAAGTTTATTTTTAATTTGTATAAATAACAATTTTCAAAACAAAAAAAAAATTAATTGGAAAATTAAAATACTGAAAATACAATTAAAATATTTAAAAAGAGAAATGTGTTTTACATTACTAGAGAACCAACAGAATTCTGGAATAACAAACTTTTTATAATTACATGCCCATATGTTCAAGTTGTCTCCGCAGACAAAACATACCAAATGTAATCTTGTGATCTTGTAACATATGACTCAATTCGGATTTCCAGGCAGGTTTTGGATAGTCTTCTAATAATGAAATGTAACAGTAAGTATTTTTTAAGTGTATTTAATTTGAAGATGCGATCAATGACTCTTTTAAGTTATAGGGTAATCGCGAATGGCATCATTAAAGTATTCTTTGTCCGTAAGATACTAACTATGAAAGTTAGCCTTAAGTTTTCAATAGGGATAGCATTCACCTATATATCATAAAGTTGGTGTGACAGTTTTGACAGTATGGATTTCTATATTTTAACCAACATTTATTTAATTATACAACAACAACCAAACAGGTCAAAAGCTTCAGTAACATGGGTACATACATCCAATTTAACACGAAAAATTGTATTCTACAACTTTACACCGAAAATAGTATGAAAAATTATGCTAATTCCAGGCCATATTCCAGAACTTTATCCAAAAATTATTTTAGAATTCCATTTCCAACACCCACGTCAAATTTCATCATGATCGGTTAAGGAATAGCCAATTTTCAGCGTATTTGGCCATATTCCAGAGCTTTATGCAAAACTAATTTTTTTATTTATTTATTTATTAACCAACAGCATGTACATACAAAAATGGCTTACATTATTAAAAATATTATAAAAAGTTAAACAAGTTTATACAATACAAGATAAGGTTATAACGACATCAATAGATCTAAACTCATCTCTGGAAATATTGAAATCGAGCCAATCCGCTACGGCGTTGAGGTCTCGTTGAATACGCGCTATAGGGCCATGGAACAGTCTATTTTATCACAAATGATGCCGCGTGCAAATGTGGCACTTGCGCATGTACGTCTAGCACTTAAAGATTGGAGATCCAGAAAACGGCATCGGTCTACATATGGTGATAGTCTGAAATTATTGTCCCGTCCGAGAGACGGTAATTTTCTGAGAACAAATAACAAAAACTGTTTCTGAACACTTTCAATTCTGTTTGAATGAGACTGGTAGAACGGAGACCATATGACAGTCGCGTATACTCAATCTGTGAACGAACAAAAGAAGTGTACAGTGACTTGTAAGTTAATGTGTCGTGAAATTCCTTCGAATTTCTTTTAATAAATCCCAACATCGAAAAGGATTTGTTAACAACCGCATAGATGTGTGAGTTAAACGTTAAATCCGAGCTAAAGATAACGCCCAAATCAGTAATCATATTAACTCTCTTCAAACTAACGTCATTTAGAAAGTAGTCAAAAACTACTGGAGACTTGGACCTGGAATAAGTGATCACGTGACACTTATCAACATTCAGAAACATAAGGTTAGTAACACACCAACCGCAAAATGTGTTCAGGTCCCGCTGAAATTGATCGCGATCTAATTCACATGATATGTTTGCATATATTTTCATGTCGTCAGCAAATAGAATACAGTCAGCGAATTTGAAGCAATCAACAACATTGTTAATGAACAATAACAATAATAGTGGACCCAAGTGACTACCCTGCGGCACCCCAGATGTCACAATAAAACATTCTGAGAACGTATCGTTAATCTTGACAAATATTTTGTGATCCGATAAATAAGACATAAGCCAATTTATGGAAATAAAGTCACAATTAAGTTCACTGAGCTTTTTCACTAATATCCTGTGATTAAGTTTATCGAAAGTTAGCGAAGTCGGTATAAACTACATCGACTTAAACTTTCGAGGCAACAGAATTAATTAAATTATTTTGAAAGACCGTTAAATTATAGTGACCGTTGGGCGGCCAGGAAAAAATCCATGCTGACGTGTGCTAATATGTTGCTTGGAGTGGAAGCTGCTTTTGTGGATCGGTATGATACTTGATATCTTCCAGAGATCAGGAAATTTGCCTTGGCTGAGGCTCAGATTAAATAGATGACATAAAGGAGCGGCAAAACCGACTGCACACAGCTTCAATAGAGACACTGGTAAACCATCTGGTCCAGGACCCTTAGAAACGTCCAAGTTCATCAAAGCGCTCATCACGTTAAGTTCTGAAAAAACAATTTTTGAATTATTGCAGGTAGCTAAAATAGGAGACAGCGAGCTATCCTTAACAAAAACACTGCTAAAATATTCAGCGAAGAAACCGCAGATTGCCTCTGGGTTATTTGATGTTTGACCATGGAATTCTAAAAATGACGGGAAGCCGTTATTATGGTTCTTAATTTTGACAAATCTCCAGAAATTCTTCGGATTACATCGCAAATCGTCTTCAATGTCAATTATGTAATTATTATACAGGAATCGGTTGAGATAGCAAATCTGTTTGCGCAGGGACTTAAACTGGATATACTTTTATTACGCAGGACTTCTAGCTGCTAGAGTTCCTTAGTAAACCATGGGACGTTACGGGTATGAGACTTATTCATTAATTTTTTAGGAACAAATTTTTCAAAAGCAACCTTCAATTATTCATGGAAGGTATCTAATGAACTGTTGATGTCAATGCTTGATAGAGTATCAGCCCAATCCACTTCAGCTAAAAAATTATTTAGTGAGCTGTGGTCGCCGTGCGAATAATCAAATACGGTACAATTTATAGGGAAGTTCAAATTATTAGGGGTATGATAAACACTCGAAGATCCGGCCAGTCGTCGCATGATTCGAGTTTAAAAGACCTATTATTAGTGTAGAAAACCAAATTCAGATAAGTTTCGTGGCTGTTTGGTACACTGTTTATTTGTGAAGTACCCATGTTTGCCATAAAATCACAGATTAAGGCTGAAGAATCATTCGTATTAGCAGGAATGAACATATTGTCAACCATCATCCAAATTAGATCCGGAAAATTGAAATCTCCGAAAATAACAAAGTCAGTGTTATCCGAAATAAGAGGTAATAAATTACATGAAATCTTGTCAATAAGATCATGACAAAAAGGCGCGGATGGCTTTAGAGGAAAGTAGACTGTGCTAATTATTATGTAAAATGTACCTAGTTTGAGTTTAACAGCCATGAACTCAATGATTGGATCGGAAAATAAAAATTCACAAGAATAAATTTTCCGAACTGCAATAAGCACACCACTACCTTTCCGTTTTGTATCAAAGTTATACCGATCGCGACGGAAAACGCAAAAGTCCGAAGGGAGAAACTCCGCATCATTGAAATCCACTGTAAGCCATGTTTCGGTCAGAATTATTACGTCGTAATTGGATTCCAATATTCCAAGATAGAAATTTTTTGATTTTGAACGCATGCCACTACAATTAAAATAAAAAATTGACAAGCTATTGTTGAAGACACTGTTAGATTCATTGATGATATTGTTAGAATTATCATAGATAAATATGAATTTAGAATATTAGGATGAACTGTGATAAGATTATTATGAGCATTTGGCAAATTAGTATTTAAAATATTGTAATTTAAAGTATTGAATGAAATTAAATTGATACTTTGCTGCGAGCTCCTTCCTCGTTTTTTGATTGGCGTCTTTCTTGAAAATCGCGAACTAGAACCCCGGGTGGCCAAAAATCAGGATTTTTCAAGGTACCATGCAAGTTATTGACGACTCCAACCTTGAAAGACACAAACGTTAGTTCTGCTGGATCCCGGTCTCTAGGGAACAGTGAGAAGCAGGCCACGGTTGATGGATTAGAACTGCTTTTAAACGTAATGTACTTGGAGATCGACTCGGAGGTAGTTGGATGAAGACGGGAAATATACAAATACTTCCTACGGACCACCGATACTGCACGCAACTCCATGACTGGATAATCCGAACCCGGAACACTCGACGTCTCATCCTCAACGGCATTTGCATCATCGGTAATGGTGGAATTTGTAACAATGTCTTTTGACCGTGTATTTGCAGATGGTCCAGTTTCATTTGTGACAGCAGGTAATTTTTATTTAGATAAATTTTTACTAACCTTGCTTTTTCTGTTTCCACAAATCGCATTCCGGTTGGGTGAAGATAAAGATGGAGGTATTGATGATGATGACGATGATAATACTGGATGTTGAACTTGTAATGGGGTGAGTAAGCTTGTAACCGTTATACTATTACGGTTACCATTGTTCCAATCATGATGAGACGCCTTCTGCGGCAACTTTTTTAATTCTTCTAAATCCGCAACAATTGATGCAATTTTAGCGTCATTAACGTCCAAACGATTAACACACACATTGCATGACCATTTGAAATATTCGCGATAACGTCAAATACTTCATCAGACACAACACCGGCACACTTACTGTGTATTATGCATTTGCAAACATTAGCGCAAACAAAAAATTTCTCCGATACACACACAGTTAAACTATTTCTTATTCATTATTAAAATTCCATTTCCAACGCACATGTCAAATTTCATTATAATCGGTTGAGAAATAGCCAAATTCCATCATACTTGGCCATATTCCAGAGCTTTATCCAAAAATCATTTTAGAATTCCATTTTCAACGCACATGTCAAATTTCATCATAATCGGTTAAGTAATAGGCAAGTTCCGTCCTGCTTGGCCATATTCCAGAGTTTTATCTAAAAATTAATTTAGAATTCCATGTCCAATACACATGACAAATTTCATCATAATCGGTAAAGAAATAGCCAAGATCCATCCTACTTGGCCATATTCCAGAGCTTTATGAAAAAATTATTTTAGAATCCTATTTTCAATGCACATGCAAAATTTCATCATAATCGGTTAAGAA
Source organism: Tipula helvola (assembly GCA_963556165.1). Classification (NCBI taxonomy): domain Eukaryota; kingdom Metazoa; phylum Arthropoda; class Insecta; order Diptera; family Tipulidae; genus Tipula; species Tipula helvola. The sequence continues at coordinate 279,855,782 of OY744483.1, forward strand.
ATAGCCAAGTTCCACCTTACTTGGTAATATTCCAGAATTTTATCCAAAAATGATCTTAGAATTCCATGGCCATCGCAGATGTCAAATTTCACAAAAATCCGTTAACAAATAACCAAGTAATATCCTACTTGGCCATATGCCATAACTTCATCTAAAATTCATTGGAGAATTCCATTTCCATTGGAAATACTGAATTACTTCGAAATCGGATAAGATATAGAATCCCAATAAAGTTTTTATAAAAAACTAACAAATCCTCAGTTTAACTGTTCACTTAACCCTAATCCAACTCCAACTCAACCACAACTCAGTCCTAACTCAACCCGCAAACGGAACCTAACTCAAACCTCAACTCAACCGCAAACTCTACGCCAAACTCAATCCTCAAACCAGCATATATGAAAAATTGGTTCACCGCTCACTACATCCTAATCCAACCGCAACTCAACTCCAACTCAACCCGTAAATTGGCCTGTAACTACCCCTTTAAATCAACTACAAATACACTACCCAATTCAATAATCAAACCTGCATTTATAAAAAAATCGTAAAAATTTATATAACCAGGTATTTTGGGTCAATTCGTCTGGCATGTACCTCACCCACTTGACGTACAGTTTCCAAAAGCTTTTCAAATCTCCGCCTTGACCATAGAAACATAGAGCCGTTCTCGAGATGCCATGGGTACACACATCCAGACCTCCAGAGTCAGACAGACGGACGAACATTTTTTTTTGTTGCTTTTTAGACTCAGGGACTTTCAAAACGTCGAGAAAAGTGGTTTTAGACCAACCAAATTTTTCGTCATTTTTGATCGGATTTCAGTTCTTTTGTCTTTTTAGACCGAAGTAACTGACTGGTATTTCCAACAAATAGTGATTTTTTGGCATGATAAAGGCTAAGTTTCGTTTGTCACTACTTACCAGAGGAGCTACACGGTAAGTTTAATGCAAGGAGCTCAATATATGTACAATTTAAATATTTGTATAAATTTAACGTTTAAAGGGGCATACCTGGAAAGTAGTTCAATTAGCGTGCCTTGTCAATATTTATCCCTAGAAAAAGTATCAGCTCATGTTTCATGTGAAGAGCTTAGGAAAATTTGTTAAAGTGTCAGGTCTGTAAAGACAGCCATTAAGAGTAACTTGCGAGTAGTTAAAAAAATTTGCTAAAAATATTACACCGGTACACAAAAAAAAAATTTCTGAACCCGAGTTCCGACGAAACCAAAGTCTATTTTTTGTACCGTTCACTCCAGATATACCGTTTCCGTATTTTTAATCGCAAAAAAGGATTCCGTAGTTCAAATTTATTTCTGACTCTTTATTATCCCAAAAAAATACGTGTCAACAGCAAATTAACGTGTGGCAGCACCCAGGACACCTCCACGTGGTGACTTTTCGGCTAAGTCCCAGTATCGGCGGCTGGTCAGGGTGGGAAAGCTGACTTGCTGGCGTCGTCATCATGCGACCGTAGCTCTTCAAGTGTAGGCAACTTGGTCTTTGAGGAGTATGCGGCTACGAGAAGACATCAGTGTGATAGGGACCCGAATGTCTTTTACTACATTTGTGGTAAATTTCAAGACTATATCTGACTCGACTATAAAAAATATATAACACCCGCAATATGGAAAAAACGAATGAATGTAAAAGGAATGTTACTTTTGTAATACCGAAGTGAAAGGTTCTAATTTAAAGAGTAAATAAAATATAAAGTACGCAGATGTATGTACAATAACGAAATCTGTAAGGTCCAATTACTTCAACTCAAGATTTACAAACAATGAAGTAATGGAAGTTTCAAAGGATAACGTTGGTGAGAGTGAAAATGAAACTGACGAGAGTGAAGAAGAGTATTTTGCAACTAAAGAACAGAAAGTTCCAATACTATTCACTCAGGATGACCTCAATAATTTGATTAGGAGATATGCATTACCAAAAGATGTATCTGAAGACTTAGTTAGTAAACTTAAAAGTCGAAACTTGGTATTCTCCCTAATTTAAAACCTAGTATTTACAAACCTAACGAGTGGAGACTATATTCATTTACTCCTCAAAAATCAGCCTAAAAGCGGTACTATAAGCGGCGGTATAATTCTGTGCAGTAGCACAATGGGAATAAATATGCCGCACTATCCCAATGACCTATTCAATCCCTACGGGAGAGAACTATGGAGATCTAGGATATATTTTGCAAAAAATCAAGTAGTCGGAGCACAATGGGCAAGTTTGTGGGGATTTAAAAATTATAACAAAACTGCTAGGGAAGCAGCCTGGTTTTGTGAAGTACCCTTGTTTAAATTATCTCTGGAATAGTAGAGACCGAGAAAAATATTACGTTAAAAAACATTGACCGCTAAGAGACTGTCTTCAGCCAGAAAAACCTAATGTAATTGAAGAACCTTTATTAGATCCCTCAAAAATTTTCTTACCTCCACTACACATAAAACTTGGGCTGATGAAGCAATATGTGAAGGCATTAGATAAAGAATGTCAATGTTTCCAATACATAGCGCAACAATTTTCAAAACTGACAGAGGCTAATATTATAGAAGGTATTTTTAACTGACCTCAAATACGAAAACTATTGCAAGACAAAAATTTCGTTAAAACCATGCCAAAAAATGTGAAAGTTGCCTGGCTCAGTTTTAGAGAAGTTTGTGGAAACTTCTTAGGAAACACAAGAAGTGAGCATTACAAAGACACTGTTACAAAGTTGGGATGTCTTATAAACTTAAAGCTCCATTTTTTGAATTTCCATCTTGATTACTTTCCTGACAATTTAGGCGACTATAGTGTTAACATGTTAGCGAGAAGAAACAAATCTGAGAAAAAGACGTATAGAAATCTATACTTCATAGGTCATTCGAGGACAAGAGAGTACGTTATAAACGCATAAGAAACGCATAAAACTTTACTTGAACTCTCGTGATAGGTAAATGAACAAAAAGTTGATGAAAAGCAACAAAGTGTAACTCAAACTTGAGCAGAAAAACTCAAACTGCAGCAAGGTCAGGAGAATTCATTTCAGCTAAACTGTCTTAGTTAAGTTTCACTTTCCTATTGCCAGTAACTTTGTTTCAGTCACACAAGCTGCGAATTTGTCTTATTTGTCTTCTATTTGCAATTTATACTCTCTGAATTTCAGTTTGCTTGTCATAGTTCAAGTGTGAGTTTTGCGTCTCGGTTTGAATAACCAAATTGATTGTCTGAGTTTCTGTGTAAGTTGTGTCCTGTATGTCTGGGTTTTAGTATGAGTTTCTTTGTCTGACTTTCTAACCGTGGTTTAGTCAAAAGCCATTAGTAACTAAAATATAAAGGTAAAATACTTTATGAAAATTCCTTTGAATCAAAAGCCCATATAAAATTTTAAAATTTGTATTAATTCAACCCTTGAATAGTCATGTCTGGATAATGGTTCAATAATTTTTCTAGGGATAACAGTTGGCAAGGCATTCTATAATAGAACCACTTTCCAGACATGATATTTTAAAAGCCCCTTGATATTATCAAAACTGCCACCGTAAAAAAAAAGGTCGCAAACTTTTTTTTTCTAACTTATAGTGTATGAGCATTCATTTCAGACTTTTTACTCGAGCGAAAAATCCATCATAGGATTTTTATTAATTTTAAGATTTTTTCTCGTAGTTAAAAATGAAAAATACAAAATAGAATAATTTTTATGGTCCAGATTATGGTTACCGTTAAAATTTCTTATGACAATATAGTAAATATAGTAGAGGGTTACTGGCTTTCTAGGCCAATTCTGAACCCAATTTGCTTGTTAGATTTGTCGCTGCACCAATGAATGTGTTACCTTCCCTTAGTTCAAAATGAATAAAAAAAAATTCTTCTTCCCAGGATTATGGTGGCCTTGGAAGTTTGTTTCGTCGGTTTAGTGGGAGATCCCATTGGCTTTTATTAGCTCCACCATAATCCAGAGCAGAAGATTTTTTTTTATTGATTTTAACTATTTGCAGCAACTCAAATATTGATGTAGCGATTCTAACAAGGAAACCGGTTTGAGAAATGGCTAAGTGGTAGCCATTGAGCCCTACTAAACCGATATGACAAATTTCCAGGACCATCATAATTGTGAGCAGACAATTTTTTTTTTTTAAATTGACTTATTTTAGGATGGGTTACTTAATAGGGGTTACTTTAAGGATGCATTTGATAACATTTTTCAATTTTATATGTGACTTCTATTCAAATAAATGTTTCCAGGCTTCCCACAACATGGCGCACTAATTGAACTAATTTCCAGATATGACAGTCAAAGGGATGAATTTATATAAATTTTTATATGAAATATATTCCTTTAATTTAAACGAATTTCCTGAGCTCCCCACAAGAAACTTAACCTGATAATATTTCTAGGGTAACTATTAGGTAACTAAGAGGGTTAAATTTACACAAATTTGTAAATATTATAAGGGCAATTGGATAAAATAAAAGATTCTATTGGATAAAATTGAAAATATTGAATAAAAAATTCAAACGAATTTTCCCCACATGAAAAAAATTGTCTCGGGCTCCCCACATGACCTGGTAATTTTTTAGGGGTACCTATTGGCGAAGTATACTAATTGAACCCAACGTCATATGGGCCTTTCATTCAAATGTCTAAGATAATACTTTTCTAGGGATAACTATTGAATTAGTTTCTAGACATGATACTTTTAGGGTTTAATTTAAACAAACCTTTAAATGTTAAATAGGCATTCAATTCAAACGAATTTTCCCGGCTCCTCATTTGAAATTTGCCCTAATAATTTTTCTAGGAATAACTATTGACATATTACTTTTAATGAACCACTTTCCAACAATTAAAAGGTTCAACCTATACAAATTTTAAAATTGTATATATGTATAACTTTGATTCAACTGAATTTTTCTAAGTTCGCCACATGACAATTGAACTGATACTTTTACTAGGGATAACTGTTGATAAGGCATATTAAATAAACCCCTTTCTATACATGACGGGACTTTCATTCAAACGTGTTTTTGTGTGCTTTCTACATGCCTAAGATTTCTAAATCTGGCTGGACGCGAACTAGGGCCCGCTGAGTAAAGTAAAGGCATTAAACCAAGTTTCAGTATCCGGGTTTTAAAACCCTTAAATAATTTCTTTAAAAATCCAAATAATTATTGTCTGTTATTGCTACTAACAATATATCGACAAAAAACAAGCAGTCCACAATAAAAACACTTATGTATCTCTATAAGAAACTCTTGTAGAGATAAGTGATTTTTTAGAATTGGCACATAAATATTTGTCCAGTGTTTGACTGTAAAAATATGTTATTCTTGAAAAATCCATTTCTGAAATTTTTGAGTTTAAAGGGCTCCATCGTAGAGAAACAAAAAAAATAACGAAACTTTCTGCAAGAAAAGCCTAAATTTTTGGGCTCTTAGATTTTGTACGTATCTTCTTTAGTTTTTGAATTATTGTGAAAAAAGTAAAATTTTTTTAAAAATTTCAAAATTGAATCAAACTTTTTTTCTAATCAAGGCATTCTAAACAAAGTATAAAGTTCTAAATAAAGTATAATGTGAAGGGATTATGTTTATCTTCAATTATTGCGGTTTTATTGCTGATTTTTCTCCAAAAAACGAGACAACCATTTTAATTTTATCATGATAACGACTTTTAAAGGTTAGGTAGATCAAGTACTTTAAAATGGTCTAACAAGTTTTCCTCCAAAAATTTGTGGTTTTTTCGTTATTTCACGTTGAAAGGTTCACGTTCAGTTATTGGCGAGCAAACAGTCACCTTCAACGAGCCACAATTTGGTTCATATTGCATTTACAGAAGTAAAAGAAAACCAATCAATTTGTTATTTTATAAGCTTTAAACATGCGCTTTTTTAGATACAAAATCAACATTTTCAATCGCGAATAACTCGAAAAATATTGATTTATCGAGAAAACTTCATTAAACATTTTTCGCTTAGAATTCATCCCTCTATCGATTTCTGCGGTAATTTTGAGTGTATTAATTCTCGGGGAGGGGGGGGGGGAGTCGCAACATCATCTCTCTGAAAGCGGTCCTCCTTCCATTGGAATTAACAGCCCAACAAATAGGCCTTCAGATCAATGAAGCGAAAACCAAATACATGGTAACCGCGAGAAGGCAGACTCGTGAGGACTTCATTTCAGGAGATACTCAATATGAAAAGGTGAATGAGTTTAAATACCTAGGATTACTGATCACTGAGCAAAACTCCATTTCTGTGGACATTTCATCGAGGATCGCAGCAGGCTACCGAGCATTTTACGCCAATATCAAAATTTTCAAGTCTCCTCATATATCGCGCAAAATAAAATTGGACATCTACAAGGCGCTGATAAGACCAGTTGTCACCTTTGGTTGCGAGTCTTGGACACTAACAGCGCAAAACATCCAGAAAATCGCTGTAACTGAGCGTAAGATGATAAGAAGAATTCTCGGTTCCATTAAAGAGGGAGCCACGTACAGAATGCGAATGAATCACGAGATCAGAAATGATCTCGATAAAGTTGACATCATAGGATTCATAAAATCGTCAAGGCTGAGATGGCTTGGGCACGTACTACGTTCACAAAATCGGACCACTAAACAGGCCTTGGAGTCGGCACCAGCAAAAGTAGGACCTCGTGGGAGACCACCTACCCGATGGATGGACGACGTTGAGAGGGACCTATACACACTCGGTCACCGTGTCTGGCGTTCCCTTGTGGCGGATCGAATTATTTGGAGGAGCATTGTTGAGGCGGCCAAATCCCTTCACGGGATGTAGCGCCAGCGGAAGAAAAAGAAGAAAGGGGGATTCCATTGGCTCTTATTGGCTACAACATAATCCAGAGCAGAATTTGTTTTTTTATTTTTAACTATGTGAAGCAACCCAAATATTTATGTAGCGATTCTAACAAGGAAACCGGTTTCAGAATTGGCTAAGAGGTAGCCATTGAGACCCCCTATATAACAAATTTCCAGGACCATCATAATTTTGAGGATTTCAATTTTTTTTTTAAATTGACTTATTTTAGGATGGGATTTTACGCTTGTGTTGTCGGAGGTAATTTCAAATTTCCTTTGTATGAAAGCTCGGATAACTTAATAGGGAATTCTTTGAAGGCTGAATTTGATTAAATTTTTGAATTTTACATGGGTCTTCTATTCAAAAAAAATTTTCCAGGCTTCCCACAGTTATGCGCACTAATTGAACTAATTTCCGATAGGATAGTCTAAGGGTTGAATTTATAAAAAAATTTAAATGTAATATATTCCTTTCATTTAAACGAATTTTCCTGAGCTCCCCACAAGAAACTTAACCTGATAATTTGGCTAGGGTAACTACTATTGGGTAATTTAGAGGGTTAAATTTACCCAAATTTGTAAATTTTATAAGGGCAATTGGATAAAATATAAGATTCTATTGGATAAAATTGAAAACATTGAATAAATGATTCAAACGAATTTTCCCCACATGAAAAAAATTGTCTCGGGCTCCCTACATGACCTGGTAATTTTATAGGGCGAAGTACACTAATTGAACCCAACGTTATATGGGCCTTTCATTCAAATGACTAAGATGATACTTTTCTAAGGATAACTATTGGCAACCTACACTAATTGAATTAGTTTCCAGACATGATGCTTTAAGGGTTCAATTTAAAAAAACCTTTAAATCTTAAATAGGCATTTAATTCAAACGAATTTTCCCGTCGTTTCATTTGAAATTTGCCCTAATAATTTTTCTAGAAATAACTATTGACATATTACTTTAATGAACCACTTTCTAATAATTAAAAGGTTCAACCAATATAAATTTTAAAATTTTATAGTATGTATATGCCCCATTGATTCAACTATATTTGTAGACTTTTCTCAGTATAAATAAATAACTGAATTTTTGTGAGCTCGCCACATGACACTTGAACTGATACTTTTACGAGGGATAACTGTTAATAAGGCATATTAAATAAACCCCTTTCCATACATGACGTTTCGAGGGTTGAATTTACACAAATATTTAAATGTTATATGGGACTTTCATTCAAACGAGTTTTTTGGGATTTACTTTTCTGGTAACGAGCAATCCAAAAATTTCACTGAAAAACACGATTGGTTTTTGAACGAATCACCCTAAAAACTATTTTGCAGGGAATTTCAAGGGTTACAAGGCTTGAAAACATAAACTTTCTTGAAAAATCCATTTCTGAGAATTTTGAGTTTAAAGTTGTTGTTTTCCTGAGATGACACTCATCCTTTACCATCATTACTTGGCAATTGTCGAAAAAAAACGTTGGATAAATAGTAACTGATGAACGACTAAGCATATAAGTCGACTCCTTAGTCCAATGAATGCTTCTTCTTTCTACAGAAGACACTAAGGCTGCGGACCAATTGTCGGGTAAGGCTGCATACCAATAGTCGGGTAAATTGCTCTTCTATCTACTTTTTAACTGTGTAAAGCAGTGCTTCTCAAACTTGTTCATACTAGTGCCCTCGAAATCAAAAAAATAAAATCCAGGGCCCCCAAAAATTTTATTCAATAATAATAAATTTACAGCTAAACATTTTGGGCATTCTTGTTCAAGGATCTCATATGTCCCGCGCAGCTGGGACACTATCAATTGTAATTCATATCCATCCATTCATAATTCATAATTAAAAAAAATTTCTACCAACCCAAAATATTTCTTCAGCTTCATCTTCATCCGATTTGTAGGATAAAAAAACTATTTTACGGAAAAATTGTAAAATTTCAAAAAATTATTAAACATTTTGAAAAACTTGAAAAGATTCGGCATAAGGAAGTATTAAAAATTGGATGCATCTGTAAAAACTCCGGTACTAAATATTTTAACTAGACATAATCAGTGGATCAGAACAGATAACGAAATGACTAACCAAGGTTAAAGCTAAACATTTTTGAGCTGACCGTTATGGATACCTCGACCCGAATTTGCTTCGTTTTTAATTTTACCGTCAAATGGTTTTTACTTAAATATTTAAGACCAAATTTGGATTTAATTCTTCTGCATTATCGAAATACGAAAAAATTAAATATTCTGTACAAAATTCAGATCCAAAATTTTAAATTTTATTTATGACGAGTATCTTCTAAAAATTATCGAAGTTTTAAATTACCAGTTTTCGGTAATTTTTTAATTGTCATATCCATCATTTACTAAAAAATTGTCAGAATTTTTACATTATTTCAAATAAAAAAAAACCGAAAACCGGATTTTCGCAAATCCTAATTATTTGTATTAGTGATTTGATGCCCAAACTTTGGTTCTGACTGACCCCATTCTTTATTAATGTCTTCATACGCTAGAACAAAAAATAAATATGTAATTTACATTTTTCATATAACGACCGTCGACCATAGGATCTCAAACAAAACATATCAATGGTTAGTACAGCTTTGTGCAGAACTGCCCCACAGCCGAAAAAACACTTTCGATTCCACGGAAGTTAGGTTTATAGTTAAAAAGTGTTGATATGCAAGTTTGTTGCGTTGAATAGTAAAGGGTTTTATTACTCAAACCTGATGCCTGCTTTTGCCTTAATTGCCAACTTTTATGATAAACTGTTCGGATTAATTAAATGTTCTTTAAATGTGGTATAGGTTTGGGTAGATTTGCAAATCAATCAAAAGATTTGTCTAAAAATACAATGATAGGTACCAATGACGAATATGACATTTTTGTGTGTAAAACCAAGGTAAAGATTTCGACAAATTTATAAAATTTATTAATAATTTTTGTTTTATAGGCATTTTGTCTGAATATAGTTACATAAATTTTCGGTAAGTATTCGAAAAATTTACCAACATTTCTGTAATCAACCGTTTTACCGAAAATTGGTATTGGATTTGCTACAAAAAACTCGGCATTAGAATCCTGGAATTTTCGATTTGGAGTTCTCAGCAAGTCAGCACTAATCTGATGTACAATCTATCCAAATTGAAATTTTTGAAGCCAAATTTGATAAGCTGCTATTTGAAATTTCAAATTAAATTAAAGTAAGAGTAAACTACTGCGTAAAGTAGGACGGTAAAAGTTAACTGCGAAAGAGTTGGGAGGGCCTTGAGCCCCAGAAAAAGATTGCATAGAATAAAACGGAAAAAAAAGTCCTAAGATCGAAGTTTCTATAGTTTTTACAGTTCCCCCCCCCCCCCAATTCTAACGTTCTACAGTTCCCCTTTTTTTTTAAATTGATTTTAGTTTGTGGAGCGATGTAAGCTAGAAGTGTGTTACTCCAGTGCGTAAAGTTAGTGAATGTTTTTAAAGTTAACTTTTAGTGTGTATACAGAAGGGGCGAAAGCGAGAAAGCGGTTAATTAATAAAAAAAAATTGGAAAAGAGAGAAAGAAAAATAGGCCAGGTAAGAAACTTTTAGAAAAATTCAAACACGTCTCATCGGATTGGCTGTTTATTAATTTAGTCCAGACTGAAGCCTAAACCTCTCCCAAAACACCCAAATTGTCAACACAAAAGCACTACATTTAAGTGGAAAGATCCACGCGGGACCGATTTGTACAAAATTTGGAAAAGCTTTTACGTTTCAAATAGTAAAGCATCACAGGACGCATTTATTCTGGCGAACACAATAATTTACGTCCCAAAACGAACCGAACGGCGAAAGGGAGTTCCACCAAAAACGTTTCGGGCGGAGCATTACGTAGGAAGAAGTAACGGCAAGCTAATTAGGGTCTGCAAAGCAACATTTTTAATTATTTGACGAGTATCTAATAAACGAGTTAAAAGGGTCTGCTCACGGCATTTTCATTCCGGAAATGCTCCAAAAGAGAACCAAGGGGGAGATAGAATTACTGCCAATTTTCTCATGAAAAAGGAAAGTGTTATTACATACATAAGCAAGTACGAAGCCGTAGACATTCACTATTGCCGGTCGCGGTCATCTGCGCGGCATTATTTACCTGGCGAATTGTCTGTCACTCGAATGTACAGAGACTACATAAAATCCTCATCTACGGAATTACACGTCAAGCTCAGCTATTTTCGAAATGTCTTCAAAAACAATTTTATATTGGGTTTAAAATGCCATCAAGCGACTAGTGTTCTACTTCCATAATGCTGAAGGACATATAATTAGAGAAAATCCAATCCAAAAAAAAAACATCCTTTCGGTTCAGTCACGAGTGCATAATTTGCGAGTTAAAGCGTTTCTTTGAATTGACTGCCAGAAGAACATGCTGCTACCCAAGGTTCTGGACCAAGCCGCTTATTATAGTCGGCAGCTGTACCTTTTTAATTTCGCTATCGTTCAAGGTCTTCTCGGTCCCCACTAAAGCAGGATAATGTATTCCTTTATCTATGGACTGAAAATCTTCGTACGAAAGGATGTAACGAGATAGCTTCAGCAGGGCATCATAGATTGGTTAATACAGTTTTTAAGAGCAATGTAAGCAAAATTCGATTTGTATGCGACCAATGCGGGCGTCACAATAAAAATCAAGCTATAATGGGAATAATTTCCTATTGGCTTCACAATCAAGCTCCTCAACAAATACGAGAAATTGAACTGATTTATCCCGTGCCTGGTCATTCTTATATTCCTTCAGATCGTATGTTCGCTCAACTAGAGAAAAGAGTCAGATCAAAAGAAACAATTTTGCACGTGAGCGACTATTTTGAAATGTACAAAGACCATAGAACTCTGATGAAACATGCATTGAATGATTGCCCAATAAGAAATTGGAAAAAGGCAAGCGCGAAAACTTTTAAAGCTTCTGGACAATGGCACTTCAAATTTAACCTATCAAAGAGATTTTATATTAAGAGAACATCGGCCAACACATCAATAAAAATGCGCGGCGAATATGCATATACTCCTATAAATTATATATGGGTGTGGAAAAATCCGCCTTAAAGACAAACATCAGAATTGAGTCTATGGTTCTACCAGATATCCTGAACGAGAAACCCACAATAAAACCAGAGAAACTTGCAGATGTCAACAAACTCTTAATCAAGCATTGCGGAGAATATTGGCGTGAAGACATCAATATGATTTTTTATAAATCGATTATTGATAACGAGGAAGAAACGTATTAGCATGAGGAAGAGCTTTGCCAAGAGGAAGAAAATGAATGTGATCTTCGTATTTAGTTTTATTATTTCAAGTATCTAAAAGACTGAAATGTTCCTATTTGTTAAAAATTTTAATGAATTAATTTATGTTACATTAATAAACTTGTTTGCACTTAATATGAATTTTTATTTAAGATTAAAATGAAAATTAAGTAAAATTATTGGAAGCAAAATGGATTTTTTCCAATATACTGTTATCAAAAGGTATATTTTCCAAAACTAATTTGCAAAACGTCCCTTTTCCAAAATTTGCAATCAATTTCTTCAAAATCTTGGTACATATTATCCACAAAACTGTAAAAAATTCAAAGGGAACATAAATGAGGCTAATTTAAGCCATAAGCTATCTAAATCTTATTAAATTTAAAAAAATTAGACGTTTTTTTCGTTTAATAAAAATTGGAAAAAAATGGAGAGCGTCCCTTTTGCTTTTAATCGTCACAAATGTAGCTCCTAAATTTCCGAGAAATTACTTCGGATATCGGCCTCTGATTTAAAAATGTTGTTACTTCATAAAAGGCCTCAATTTTAACCATGATTTGTTGGTCCCGTAAATCAAGGGTTGCGATTTGAAATTCATGTTCATGTTCATTTTAGAATAAGAACTTGCCTACCAAAATCCTCGTGATTGTGGAATTCATATACACATCTGATATCTTACAAAAATCATTAACCCACAAAATCGTAGCGGTCATTGATAATAGGCAGACATTTATGTGCGAGGAAATTGTGCGGTTTAGTAGAGATAATAAGGCGAGGCTTTAAGGCTCCCTGGCCAATAGCTCCACGGCTCCCTAGCGGGCCGCGGCTCACAGTTTGAGATGAACTGGTGTAAAGGGTAAATTGAAATTCTGTACTAAAAAGTTGGGTAACATAGGAGCAAAAAATAAATGACGTTGTTGTTAACTTTTTAACGTTTCAGTGATTTTTGTTAAAATTTCCGTGTTTTTCATTATAAATAATATACTTACTCAAAGCTAATAAAATAAATTTTATGTTTATTGTACGAAATAAAAATCTTAAAATATATTTGACGTTTTCTTTTGCACCTAGCCGCTAGCGATTTTAACCCTACGAACCATAATTTGTGTCCATCAAACCATTTTTACTTCTATAGAATTGGCACGCCAATTGAGGTAAATATGTACTAAAATTGAAATTTACTGTAGTAAATGATTTACCCGACTATTGGTACGCAGCCTAAATTGTTATTTTACCTAATTTTTAACAGTGTACAGGGTAAATTCAAATACAGTGGTACCTCGCTTAACGAATGTAATTCGTTTCAATATCATACTCGTTAATTTTTTCTAAATAACGAATTACATCTCCTTAGAGTACCTACCCTAATCTCTTTTCGATTATAAAATGAATATTGTAAAATGCATAAACTTATGTTTCTCTACTTTTCATAATTTTAACTAGTCAGAAAACCTATACTAGTTTTTTATTAAAATTTTTGGCAGTTTTGACAAATCATTTATACCATACCTCCAGCAAACGGTTAAAGCATCAGCGGCAACATGAAATTATTGACCATGAATGTTTAGCTGATATTATATCATCAGAATTTAATCATCTATTAACTGATCTACCTAATTGGCGATATGCAAAAATCGAAAATTAATAGTTTATAAGCATTTTTCACAGCGCAAATTGTTTCTTAAGCCAAAATTTTAAACTAATTTAATTTAAATTTAAATTCAATTAATATTTTGATTAATGTCATTATAATTGAGATGTCGACTTGGTAATAAGGCAATTTTTGAAGGAATTATTGATTGGATTAGTTTAAACCAAAAATTATTGCAAATATCAATTACTCTATTTGATTAGAGGTTCGGGAATCATTTTTAATTGTTTAATACATTCACAAATCGAGGAAACCATTCATTCAATTGCTTGTTTGATAAATTATGGATGATATGCGATTAGAGGGTTAGGAGGATTTTGGAACAGGAAAGTAGTTAAGTTTTATCAAAAAAACAATTATGGCGGTTAACATTTAGAATTTTAGTAAAATTTAATAAATTACAAAGAACTTTTGTAAAAGTCAAAAATGTTTGTAGAATTTACAAAATTTTGTGTAAATTGTATTTGGGAATTCAGTTGTAAAATTCACAAAAAATATTGTGTTTTAACAAAAAAGTAATTTATTTCTACAGATGATTCTGTAAAATTTATAAAGTATTCTATCAACTTATTAAAATTGTGTCATAAATACAATATATTTGTTATTCTTTCGCTACATTTTGTAAATTTTATAGAGAATGGTAGGTATCTTTCACAAGTTTTTTGTAAATTTGTAGAACATAATTTATTTTTTGCTATAAATAAAATTAAATCAGTTCATGTTTAGTGGTCAAAGATTAAAGCCGAATACAGCGATACGCACTCATCCTGCTCACCTATGATTTCATCATCAAATACCTAGACATGATGACCGTCATTGGCAATTTGACGAACATAAAAAAACGAAAACGCAAACTAATGACCATAAAAGGTCATAAAAGAATCGTCCGCAAAAGCTGTTAGCATGAAGCAAGGTGGTAAAGCTCCGGTGAAATTACGCGGCTAATGCGAGTCATTCTACAGTGAAAACTATATCGGTTAGGCTGAAAAATGCTTCGACTCGCTAAAGACCGAACTCAAGAAACTAGAAGGAGATAGAAAGTTTTATTAATGGAGAAGGAGTGCTTTGATGTGGCAACACTGATTTGTAGAGGTCTAGGTGGGCATAGAAGAAAACCAGTAGACGACGGCCTCACGGAATGACAGGGTAAGGAAAAATACAAATAGAAAAATACAGATATGTATAAAACTGAAGGTTTAATTGAATAATCCAATTGATCGAGGAATACCACAAAAAGTATCTCCGAATTTAAAAAAAATCCAAATAGGTTTGCCTATCCCTAAATTAGGATTGTGCGACTTGGCAAGGAGCTGCATGAAGTGTGAAACAGCAAAAAAAAAATATTGAGACATACCAAAAGTTCTCTGATAAGTAATGAGAAAGTTATATAACTTATTGGAATACTCAGTTTTCAAAGAATTTAGAATTTTTTTTTTTTTGAAACAAATAAAAACTACAGCACACCATCCTGTGCCAAACGAGTTGCTCGAAACATGGTATAGCGATTCGAAATTAAGGCAGTAGACGTTCTTACTACACCATTCTTTTAGATATGAGAGTAAATTTTAAACCAGTTTGTAATTGAGAATAATGTTCAATAATTTTACTAAACATATCAATGAACATAAATTTATTTCTAATTTACGAGGAGCGATGCAAAAATTATGATATAACTGGTACAAAGAACCAACTTTTATCCATACTAAACTAAAAACTTGTTCATTCTTGTTAGTTAGAATCGATGGCGTTCACACTCCGTTACCGGTTACAGCAATCTTATGACGGTCATTTGCTGTGTTCCAACAACAGGCAAATAAAATCTACATCAACACAAATATTATTATAATCTTGAACTTTTACTTACAGAAATAATTTCGCCAAATTCCGTAAATATTTTTACTCGCAACAAAAACATGGCGTCACTATGAAATTCTCAACGCCAATGTTTTTTACATTAATTTACAACTGTTTGCACTAAAAAACACTCAAATTAATTTAATAATAAATATTACACTTATGATTAATACTAATTGTTACGATAAATAAAATTGAAATACGCGTACTCAAATGGATTCTTACACACTCACTACTAAAATGACATTTCAATGAAACAAAAACATATTAAAAAAGGCCGGTTTTACGCAACACCACATAATTTATTTGAAATACATTTTCTTGTATAAAATAAATAATAATTTAGTGGTTTGTGTATCGGGTGATTATACAAATATGTAACATATTTTACAAGAAATAGCCTTCAATTTGTGTACTAATTTTTTTATAAGAACAAAAGCGGGCAAAATTTGATTTTGCCTCACATATAGAATTTAATTTTTTCATATTTAATTAAAACTTAAGACATTTAATAATTTCATCAACTCATAATGGTATCTGTTTCTATAACTAGAAAGAGACACAGGTGACTGTTCAGAGGACATCATAAGTTCATTTTAACTTTACGATAATTCATTAAAATTACGAAACAAATTTTGTTAAAATAAAAGTCATTTTGTACAATTAATAAAAATGGTTTTGAAAGTAACGATATCATTTTGTAATAATTACGTTCATTTTGTTTTACAAAATGTTTATTCACCGTTAAAGATTTTCCGTCATTTATAAAAAAGAATTTAGAAATCTTACAAAGTATTTTGTCATTTTGAGAAATTGTTTTTGTATTTTTTACAATATTTTTTTTTATGGAATGTATAATATTTAGTAAATTGTACAAAAAATTTTGTATGTTGTATATTTACGAGAAAAACTGTAATATTTACCTCGAAAAATGTGATTTTCACCTATATTTTTCTTTGAGTGTAATGACGTTGTTTTTAACTTTTGACGTTTCAGTGAGTTTTGTTAAAATTTTCGTGTTTTCATTATATATAATATAGTCATAGGTAATAAAATTAATTTTATTTTTATTTTACGGAGGAAAAATAACAAAGAATATTTGGCGTTTCCTTTTGCACCTAACAGCAAGTTTTTTTAACCCTCCAAACTATAATTTGCGTCCATCAAACCATTTTTACTTCTAGAGAATTGGTCCGCCAATTGTGGTAAATGTGTACTAAAATTGAAATTTACTGTACTAAATGATTTACCCGATTATTAGTCCGCAGCCCAAGAAGAAATATTCAAATCATCATTAGACTTACTATGACAATTATCATTGCTTGTGTTTCAGCATTTTATCACCATACACTTAACAAAAAATTAAAGAGCCAAACTATAAATCAGCAAAATTGATTTAATGATGAAAAATTTTAGCAAATTTTATTTTGTCAGTCCTTCTGAACATCTTTGTGGAAATTGAAAATATTTTAATTGAGAGGAAAAATTCATTTCTGCAAAAAGGGCTGAATGTTTGTTTTGCTGAAACTTTTGTAAATTGGAATGTATAAGCGCAATATTTGCAGCTTGAGAAATCAAACGAGATGAGTTTAATGGTCGGGACGAGTTTAGATGATACAACTGTTCTATATATTACCAGCCTATTCTTACTAGAAAAATCATGAAGCTTCTAGAAGTTTGGTTTGAGTATAAGAAATGCGAACAACATCGAATTGGTTCATTCGTATTTATTATTATTATTATTTATTTATTATTTTGACAAGCAGTGGATCAAAGATGCCAGTGTTGATTGACATACATATTTAAAAATAGTTAAATTATTAACATTAAAGATAAAGATACATAAAAAGATACTTATAATATATAGTATAGTACAATAAAATGAAAATTAGCAAAATCAATAAGTGGTTAAGCTTGAAACCGCAGCAAATCAGGAATTCATCAGGAAGGTTATTGTAGATTTTAGGAGCCAAAATTAAAAAAGAGAGGAAATTAGTGGTAGAAAATTTCGGCAGGAGAATATGGAGTTTGTTTCGCAGACTGTACTTTGTCGTGTATCCACCGGCTATATTGACTATCACTAAATAAAAAACTCTCAAAACTTTCATTACGAATAAATGTCTTAGCGGTAAAATACACATATATTGAAAAAGAGGCCATGACTCAGCAAACCTCGGTTTGTTACTCATTACTCTTATGATATGTTTCTGAGCAATCACCAAAGATTGAAACCTAGCGAAATAAGTGCCTCCCCAACAAACCAAACCATATGACATCGTATAGTTCCGTAAGTTATCAATGTGTTGCTTCCAACTAACTCATGGTGTTATCTATGGTTAGTCTAAGATATTTAAATTTTTGAATACATTCAATTTTAGAGCAGTTACAACAACTTGATCGTACAAACAACTTGATTGCATTGTAAATCATGGTAAATGATATTCGGATCACCAATAGTGTCATTATTGAGTTTATAAAACATAGCTTTTGTTTTTGGACTCAAGATCATGGAATGTGTAACACACCATTTCCTAAGTAAACAAATCATATTGCATACATTCAATGGATTTAACCCTATCCGGTGAATTATACATAAAGACAAGGTCATCAGCAAAAGCAACTACCTCTAATTTAAATTTAGTGTTAAGCAAAGAGTTTAAATAAATTAAAAATTACAAAGGTCCCAAGGCAGATCCTTAGGGAACTCCATCATTGATAATTTTTCTCTCACTTTCACAATCCTTGATCTTAACAACTTGTGATCTATCTAACAAATAGGAAGTAAATCATTGCAAACTTTTTCCACGGAATCCTGTAGAAGATAACTTTTGTAACAAAATGTTATGGTTAACCATATCAAAAGCCTTTTTTAAATCAACAGAAATAGATGCAACAGATCTTCTTTCATCGAGGCCTTTGTATAAAAAGTTTGAGAATTCCAATAACACATTTTCCGTGATTTTAAATATCCTGAAACCAAACTGCATTTTATGTAAATAATTTGTATGATTCAAGAAACTCGTGATCCTTGAATAAGCTAATTTCTCTATTATTTTTGCAAAAACTGATAGTAAGGAAATTGGCCGATAATTGAACATATTTTTTTGTCTCCACTTTTGTGCAAAGGGATAACATTAGTTTGTTTGAGTTTAGTTGGAAAAATTCCAGAACTAAAACTACAATTTATTATATAAGATAAGTTATTAACAATATAAATTCCAATTTTGTTAATCATCAAAGAACTAACACTATCATTTCCGGTCGAACTTGTGGATTTAACTGAAGCAATAACATCTAAGATTTCTAATGGGAACGTGTCATGAAAAACAAATGATCTTGACTCAGAATTGTTGCAAATTAGTTCACTATAAAGCTCAACATTGTTACTCGCATCCGCTTTTGAGTCCTGAACCACTCTTATAAAATAATTATTGAATAATTCAGCCATTTCAAGCTCGTCAGAAATTTGCTCCCCATCAACCACAATTGAATCAATTCCTGTCCGTTTCCTGCCATTTCCTAAAAGCTCATAAACTAATCCCCAACTTGTTTTAACATCATTATCCGCATTATTAAATTTCGTCTGATAGTATTCAGTTTTTGCAACATTAACTTCTGTTTTGACAGATTTACTTAGGACATTGACTTGTTTTTTTAGATCTAAATTACTGGGAGATTTAGCTAATTTTTTTGATAATTTATTTTTAAGTTTTATCTTACGGCATAACTTTTTAGTAATCCACGGCTTTATAATTCTGTCTTTGTTTTGAATTTCGGCGAGAGTTGAATTTTTGTCAATATAAAAATTAACTAATTCAATGATTCAAATTATAAGCTTATGAAACACTGGTCTGGGAATACATTGATAGCCAATATTCATTATCCAAGTCCATAAACAGATTTAGAACATGAATAACTAGAATTAGGTGAGATATCAATGGATGTCATACAATGATCAGTAATATTCAGATTATGAACTTCAGGCTCATACACGAAATTAAATATAATAAACAATTAGTGATCTAAGCATGAGGAAGAATCAGTTGAAATGCGAGTTGGTATATTAATCAAAGACTTCAACCCGTGAGATGCCATCATAAGAATATACTCATCAGAAGCAGGTGGTTGGTTGAGAATATTGATATTAATATGTATCACCAAAAATTAATAAATTTTTAAAATTATTCAAAGTCAATTCATCACTAAATTCATCGACAAAGACCGTCGTATTCAAAAAGTGGAACCTATAAAGACAAAGAATTGAAAATAACTCTTTGTTAAATAGAATGTTAATTTGAACAATGTCAGCCCTATTTAAACTAATAAACGAAGCAATATCATCCTTAATCACCTCGCTTATAAATACAACCACTCCACCGGCTCTACACGTAGAGTTACATTACCATAAATTTTAAATCCTGGAATAGTATAACTGTCCAGCTCATCCTGATTAATCCAGACCTCACTCAATAAAATAATTTGCGGCAACGATTCAAGCACAGCTACATTCGCTAAAAATAAATTAAAATTTTTACGCATACTTCGAATATTTTGGTGAACAATAAATAATTTAGACTTAATTTTTGATGATGTAAGTGTAGCAGCTAATGAAGGTATTACAGATGAATAACTGGTTTTATCAATTTTGTAGTTTTGATTCACAGCTAACGTTTCTAATGGTTTTTTGGCTGCGACAACATCACACTTGATACAGATAAAGCCTGTGGCCGAAATTCAAATTTACGTATTAAAATTCCTGCCGGCCAGATAGAGGGATCAGCAACTTTATGAAATACATCCTCATTAACACCAATTTTAAAGGAAATAAATGATAAATCCTCAATATTCCGGCTTTTTGGAATTAAAGCATTGAATATAATATTTGAAGGAGCCTGTTTTTAATGTTACATGCGCTATAATTTCACCCTGAGTTGTATTTGGATGAAGTCTGCTAATGTATAGAAACTTCTACCCACCCCCTAACTTCGAGTTACACGAACCGACTTAAGACTTTCCAAAGAAATATCCTGCCCGTAAATAACATCATTTGCAAGATCAGATGTTACCTTAGATCCCACATTATTAGAAGTGTAACCTTGTTGATTAGAAATAGCCACAGATGATTTTCATCATTTCAGACAGCACAACAAAAGACTCAACAAATTTTGTCAACATTGATGTTAGATCATCCAATCATGCAGTAGTATCTGAGTTGTGGATTTCTTGCCAAATTATTAAATACAGCCATAATTACGTTCGCGCACTTAAGATGAAAAGAATTTCCACACGTATACCACTACACGGCACCATCTCTTCTCTATACCGTTCCACTCACTTTTACATTTCCCACAAAATACAGACATGTTATTACCGTCTGATAACTGGTGATAAATCTATCAGTTCACTTATAACACAAATAATATAAAGAGCACACACCAAAATAATTAAGAAATACAACAAAATCTTATTTATTAGAAAATTTAAATTAATTAATTGAATTAGTGCGATATATAAGTTAATAATTGTATTGAATTAAATAAATAAATTAGTTTGTGGAAAATTGAAGTGGTTTGTTTTATTCACAATCCAGTTACTCGAACCTTGATTAACAAGGCAAAAATGTAACAATAAGTATGGTGGATGTAGATTGTGTATTAATCGTAATTGTTTAGCCTCGGTTATATGAATGAGGAAGGCTGAATTTTGCCTGTTATTCAAAACAAAAATTATTAGTTTCCAATATATTTTGGTAAAAAATTCAAAATAAGGTATAGTCCCAACTCCCAATGAAGTATCTTGATTTATAAACCGACGATATTAGATATCTAATATCGTCTACATACAAAATTTTATTAAGGTCGAAACTTTGTTATATCGAAACCCTTTCGGATCTAAAATAAATTATATTTATTCATAATTATATTTTCATCTGCCCAATACTGTCTGTCTATAAATTTTGCCGGAACGAAATTAATGCAATGGAACGACACAATGCTACAAGTCTATAATAATATAAAATTAAAGTAAAGTTAATTATAATTTTATTTTTATTATTGTAATTTGGAGAATTTATTAATTTTTTTATGCTTTATTTTGGAAACCCAAAAACTAAATAAAAATTTTGTCACAAAAACAGATTCATTCACAATTTAATTAATGTATATGTATGTACATAAATGTATGTGGAGAGCATATAAAATGCAAATTTTAACAATTCAATTTACAATAACGAAATGAATGAGAATTAATTGCCAAAAGTAGAGGCACATAACATAAAAATTTTTGTTCCCAGACAGTTTACAATAAAAAGATGACTTGTTGTTACGCTACTACATCCTTAAATGAATGTTTTTCCAAAATAGTAAAATTACTACCAAAAAGGTGAAAAATCGATTTGGTTAAAAAGGTGCCGAAACTTTATTTTCTACAAACTTTTCCGTATTGTGCTTTTCCACATTCATTACGGTTCGAGAATTAAAGTCTTAGCTTGCTTGCTTTTATATCGTATCCTAGCATATCTTTTTCTAATACGTTTAAAACTGTTGTACGAGTACCTATATACAAGTATAATATGTATGTACATTGAACAGAGTGGTAAAAATTTACATACCGACAAACACAAAAAGACAACACTAGAGATAAAAATCTTAGAAAATCCTGTAATTTTGAAACAAAAAATAAAAATTTAAATTTATAAAGACAAAATGGTAAATTTGTTGTTGGTACAGACTTACAGAGATGAAAAATGAAAATCGATATGAATAATAGAAAAAAGTAGTCTAATATATTCATTGTGCAATGTGCATCCATAAAAAACTAAAAAAAACTGAAAGTGAAACTTCGCCACAGTAATTTTATTCCTGCATTAATCTTAGCTTTGTGGTTTTCAATTCAAACAGATTTTTTCTGCCGTCTATGTATATGCTTAAGTACTTTTCGGTTATACACTATGAAAAAATGAGAAATTTGCAATAACTTTGGTTGTAATACATAATCTCTTTCTTGATTTAAAAGTTGGTTTTGTAGAATTTGAGTAAGAAAAGTTGGGTGCATATTTACAATTGTTTAATGGTAATAAACAGGATTAAAGAAGTTGTTGGTATTGTTAGGTATATTTTTTTTAGGTGTTGTGTTTGTGGAACCATCGTTTTCTGGATGAATTGTAACTACCTCGCATAATGCTCCACAAGCTATTAGTAAATTATATTAGAGCTCTCGGTTCATAATCGATCGTCCATTTTTATTTTATTTTTTTTGCAAAATATTCGGTTTTGTAAAATATTCTACATGATACATATTAAGTCTAATATCAAGAGTGCTATAACGTATGAGGAATGAAATATGGACAAATGTAAAATGTGTTTGTATTTGTATTGTGCAACCAAAAATAAAAATTTCCTTGTTTTTAAATAAGGTGATTCCCCGATATTTTATAAAAAATACATTAAAACTGCGTCATTTTACGATTAGTTACAAAAATGTCGTTGTTAGAAGTAGATCGTCGTAAATTAATTTATAAATTTTGTCAGGAAAATCCAGACAAAAAAAAGAACGAGATTTTTCACTATTTCAAGGATCTTGGATTCAAAAAATCCTTTATCTACAAAACAATTAAACTGTTTGAGAATAATGAACCTGTGGAAAGAAAACCCGGCTCTGGTAAAAAATGTCAACTACAAGATAGCAAAGTTCGAATGAAATTGAAAGGTGAAACAGTGAGTCGAACTGCAAAATCGTACAGACAACTGGGTAAAAAATATCAAGTTGCCCCAAAAACTATCAAGAAATATTTACAAAGTATGAATATTCAACGCAAACCCAAAAAAATCGGCACCAGCAACTACAGACAAACAATTAGCTACAATCAAATCTAGATTAAGAGTGTTTTCCCAAACATATTTCGCCGCTTCTTCAGCTTATAAATGTGTGATGGATGATGAAAGTTATTTCACTGTTGAAGGTAATGAATGGCAGCCAAAATACTACTACGAGTCTCCCGATCACAAAGCACCAGAAAAGGAGAAGTTTATTCATAAGACCAAGTTTCCAGGTAAAGTTATGTTGTGGTTGGCTATTAGCGAACGAGGTGTCAGTGACCCAATATTTTTCAAAAGTGGTTTAGCGGTTAATGCGCAAACATACACAAACAAATGTTTACCTGTGCTTCAGAAATTTATAAATAAATATCATAAAAATGATAAAACGATTTTTTGGCCTGATTTGGCATCCTCACATTATGCCAACGCAACGTTATCTGATTTACGTCAAAGCAGAATCGAATTTATCCCTAAAGACTATAACCCACCAAATGTTCCACAACTAAGGCCCATTGAAACTTTTTGGGCAAATCTGAAGAGAATGGTATACAGCAATGGATATCGTGCGAAAAATGTTGAATGTCTTATTAGAAAGATAAAAAGAGATTTAAAGAAGATCGATACATCAGGAACGCAGGCGGCTATGAAGAGAGTGCCAGAAAGGATCAGGAAAGCGAATCGATATGGAGCGCAAATTTTTCTGTAAATTTTATCTAAGAATTAAAGTTTTAAATAAATTATGGATTAAAATCGTTTGATTAGTAAATAATTTTTTTTTTACTTTTTTTTGTTTGTCCATATTTTATTCCTCATACGTTATTCGTGCTCTTTGTAACGTGACTCTGGCTGGTGGTAAATCGCCCATCAGTTGGTTTTGTAATGTTATGGCTTGTATCGTATACAATTTATGCATTTATGTATCACGGATCTGGCTACATCTCTTGCCCTTACTATCCAGTATTTACTCCGAACTAGACTCACCAACGCTCCACACCCCGTATGTAACCATTTGAAGTGAAAATCCAGTCTTATTGCTCTGGAAATTGATGCACTGCAGGATAGAATCTTCGGATGTTTGGCGTTGTACATGGAAGTGGAATTATTTATTCGCCCTCTTACTCTGGCAATTCCATCTTCATCCAAGAATGGGTTTAATGTTTTAATTGGGCTCTTTTTTGGGATATCTTGACATTTCTGCAATGATTTAATTTCGTTCATAAAATGTTGGCCTTGTACATACTTGATAATAATTTTTTCGGCTTGCAGCAATTCTTCCTGATTTAATAAAGTTGTCTTCCCCGTTTTGACTTCCATAGGTTTGTCTAGACCAGCTGTCATCAATCGTTGCTCTCTCGCATGTTTGAGCTTGCTTATGTATCGCCTTGTATAAGCTACTATCCTCTTTAATTTCTCGAAGGAGTTATACCGAGCTATGAAATCTTCTATAAAATGATTAGTGACACTGACAGCTAACAATATGTCCAAGCACTTGGATTTTCGCTCTTCTTCAGTCTCGTAGGATGATGTTTGTTCTGGCCACCATTCCTCTGCTAAGCATAACCAGTCTGGTCCATTCCACCATATACAGGCTGGATTCAGGAACTCTTCTACCGGTATCCCTCGTGAAGCACAATCTGCTGCGTTTTGTTTTGACGGGACATGACGCCAATACTCGCGTGGAAAATGTTCTACGATATTAGATATCCGATTGGCCACAAACGTGCTCCATTTTCTCGGGTGCGATGCTAACCAATCCAGCACTATTTTACTATCACACCATAATATCTTTCTTGATATTTTTACGCCTTCCCACGAACCTACAATGGTTTTGATCAGCTCCGTCAATAGTACTGCTCCCAACAGCTCTAATCTGGATAGACTTAATTGTTGAATCGGTGCTACTCTTGTTTTGCCTGCAATTACTCTAACGGAATTATTAGTTTTAGCGTACACAACTGCACTATATGCTAATTCGCTGGCGTCGGAAAACCCATGTATCTCAACCATGTCAGTAAACTTCAGCCATCTGGGAACAATCAACTTCTCAACCTCCTTTACCTCGTCCCGCAGTGTATTCCATCTGCTATATACATCGTTTGGTAGTGTATCGTCCCATTAGAGATCTCGAAGCCATAAGCTCTGAAAAAGTATTTTTATGCGTATGGTTAGAGGTGACAGCCATCCTAACGGGTCAAATATGGTTCTGGCTTCCGATAGCAACGTTCGTTTGCTGTGATTTACTCGAGTTGTCAGATGCACTGAAAAACGAAAAGCATCTAACTCTGCTATCCATTGCAAGCCCAATAGCTTAATTGTCTCATCCTACCGCTATTATTATTAGTGTTTAATTCATTGCGTACCATAGAGCTGTTGGTCGTCCATTTTCTTAATGTGAATCCGGATGACTCTAGAATATTGGCGATATCTACTCTAAGCTGAATTAAATTGTTCTCATCGTTGGCTCCAGTCATCAGATCGTCAACATACATGTCCCTTTTTATAGCTTTAGCGGCTTCGGGATACTTCGATTGACTGTCTTTAGCTGATTGCATTAGGCATCTTGTGGCTATAAATGATGCGGGAGAAGTTCCATACGTTAGTGTTTTTAATAAATACTGTTTAATTGGTTCATTTGGGCTAGTTCTCCATAGTATCCTCTGTACTTTAGCATCTTCCCGGTTGACCCAAATTTGCCGATACATTTTAGCTACATCCCCGGATATTACAAATCGGTACCGGCGGAATCTGATTAAAATATCTATTAACGATGATTGAATAGAAGGACCTGTCAGCAGCAAATTATTCAGAGATGTTCCATTTGAATCCTTTGACGAAGCATCAAACACTACCCTTAGCTTTGTAGTGGTACTTGTCTCTTTTATCACACCGTGATGAGGCAGAAAATAATCATTAGGATTGATGCTTTCGTGGATTTGTCTCATATGACCCAATTGCTCGTATTCCAGCATAAAATTTGCGTATTGCTCCTTGAATGTTGGGTTGCGTCGGAACTTGTTCTCCATGGCTTTAAGACGCTGTTCGGTTACCTTGTAATTGGACCCCAACTTCGTCAAGTTCTCTCATGTGGGCAATTTTACGATAAATTTTCCATCATTACTTCTTTCCGTCGTATACGCTGAAACCAATCTTCGCAATACTTCTCCTCATCAGTCAGCTCGCTGGTTGTGGGAATCTTCTCAATTTCCATTCTACATCCATATGGTTACGTTTAGGTTGACTACATTATTCGTACTCTCTTGCCCAGTAGTATTACCTCCAATCACCCAACCGAACTTGGTTTCTTGCGCAATCAGAGATGGAGATAGCCTTAGTTGTCCACTTTCGATTATCGCAAAAAATACTTCAACACCCAGCAATACATCGAGGTGGCCATTTTGGTTGAAATTTGGATCGGCGAGGTCCAGTGACTGCAATTTCTCAAATTCCATATCGCCAAATTTGGATGATGGGTGTAGTGTAGTGATTTTAGGCACGACATACGGTTGGAGTTGTAGTACCGGTTCCACCTGACATCTTGGCATGACCTCTAATTGTGCAACTCCCTTTGTTCGTCCCAGATTCGATTGGCCTAAACCACTCACCATAATACGACCGCGCCCTATCTTAAGGCCTAATTTTTGTGCACACGCTCCAGTAATGAACGTAGCTTGCGACGCTGAATCCAATAGCGCACGACACAACATAAATTCCCCATTATTACCTCTTATCCGCACAGCTGCTGTTGGTAGAATTGCCTGCATCTCGTAACGAATGTTGGTTTGGTAATATTGAGCTTGTGGATCAGACGACTCCGATTTTGGGCTAAACTCGCCTTCCACCTCTTGCGTTATGTGCGATGATACTGTGTTGGATTTAGATACATTGTCATCTAGTTAAAACATCGGCTATCCGCTGCCAACACTCCTTTCCTTTCTGCTGTTGACATTTTTGTGAACTGGCTACATTCGTACAGCAAATGAGAATCGTCCTTGCATACTGGACAACTCCATGTAGCTTTCCTTGGCTCTACGGTTTCAGTCACTAAATCTCTTGTGTAACCAGGTTTCACCTTCGAATAAGATGATATCGATTCCAATGCATCACATCTTTTATTGAGAAATGCAAAAAATTCCTTTGTAGTGGGATATTCGGATGCAATAGACTCTTGTGCCCACACCATCTTAGTTTCTTGGGCCAATTTTTTATCAGGATGTATATCAGCCAACTGCCTCGCGTCTTTGCTTTAGGATCTAGTGCTTTTAAGCCTCGGAGAACCTCATCCGATGTGTCGCGTAACTTTCTTATGCTTGTGCTGCTCACTTGATTCACTGAAGGTTGATCCATAAATGTTCGGATGAAAGCATTCACAATGTACTTTTTGCGATCGTACCGTTCCACCAGCTTTGAGAAGGCTTCATAATAATTGGCTTCTGTAACCGCAAAGTACCGAATTAACTGGGCTGCTTCCCCTGTCAACAAGCTCTTTAAATATTGGAACTTTTGCACCGCTGGATATTCTTTGCTGTGTATCGATGCATTATAGAGATCATAAAAGCTCGGCCATTCCATATATTCACCAGAGAATGGAGGTATGGATAATTTCTTTAATTTGATTTCTGCATGCACTGGTTGAGTAGCGTTTGATATAGAATCATCGTGTTTTCGGTGCTGGGTTCGCCTTCATTCAAATGGCGGATCCATTTGTTGAGGTTCCCGGTTACCGCGTAATATTTGGATTCAAACTCTTCCAACTGCGATTCTATATCAAAATCCAAAGAATACAGTTTTTCCTCGACCTCTAGAAACTGCGCTCTCAAACCATGCACGGTATCTACCCGAATCTTTAATTCATCGATAGAAATTCCTTGATCTTTAGTGGAATTTAATGTAACGAAGTTTTCCATTCGGGTTAAGCTATACCCTTTACTGCCGCACGTACTCTCTTAAGCGCCAATAAATCCGCCATTTTATGATTCACTTAATTACACTTCACAAGATTCACTTCACGAAACCACGAACTATTTAATTGAATCTTTGAACGGTTTTACCTGCTTTGTGATTACAGTGCAGCTTGGTAGACTTGGATGAATTATGTAGATTTGTTAATCTCCGCATGGGTTGCCTTCGCAATAGCGTGGTTAAAATATTGTAGTTTTATTACAGGTATTTTATATGCTGCTCGAATGACTTGGTATAATATAAATCCCAATCGGATGGTGTGGCTTTAGCTGGATAATAACTGCAAGATGTTGCAACGATAACCTTAATGGCGTAGCTTGGATGTAAATCGGATGAAACGTTGGATGTATAACCTCAAAACGATGATTGTATAATATCATTAGTGCCGTATCCGGCTCGAAGGACCATTTGATGGATTGGCGGATAATTTAAATAAAATGTCGATGGGTTTCCAAATTACTTTATTTTAATTTTAAATAATTAATAATATTTTGCGTTTACGTTGGCAATGCTAAAGCTCACAAATCAGAATAAGTTTTTTTTTTCCTGGACAGATGAATAAAAAACAAACCAATAAACATGGTAACTAATTAATAACTAAAAAATCAAATTTAATTGTAGTTTAAGTAAACTACGACGTTCGTATCGCAAGTGGACCATGACAATCACTAGCCATCGGTGCTGGCCGAACACTCTTTGTTATCCGTTGTGCTCGATTCAGGTTCAGCTGGATTAGCGCTGTGTTGATTCTTTATTTTATTGATAATAATTTTGCAAATAAACTGCAAATTAATCCTTTACTCAATTACCAATCCAACCCCAAATCAAATTTGAAATCAACCCTTAACTCAACAAATAAGTCAATTCTGGAATCAACATCCAAATAATTTCACAAGTGAACCTCCCACTCAACACCAACTCAAGTTAGATAAACATCAATTCAACTTCAAATCTAGACCAGAACCAAATCTCAACCCACTACTCACCTCCAAACTCAACGGCCAACTCAATCCGGAAATCAACTGATACGAAAACAACACGCGTGTATGAACTTCAATTAAACCCTCAACTCGGCCACAAATTAATCCAAAACCGAGCCTTTCATTCAACCCTTAATCAACTTTAACTGAACCCATATTTATCCCCAACTTGACCCCAATGCAATTCAACACAATATTTAAATCAACACGGTTCGACAGCCGCAGACGAACTCAAATTAATTTAATTTTCACCTCAACCATCTACTCAGCCTCAAAATAAACCCCCAGCAACTCATTAGCCTAATCAACAACATCTCAACCCTACCTCTGCGTAATCTTCAGAGCAACACAAGGAAAATTTCAAATTAAAATTGTCAAAAGATACGAGCGTAAAAACTCATCTGATACTTTTTTGTACACTATCTTAAGTGTACGAACAGTAAAATCCATCTCAGACTTTTAAACGGGCGAAAAAATACTTCGCACGATTTTTATTTATTATGCGATTTTTTTCTCGTAGTTAAAATAAAATAAAATAATTCGTATGATCTAGGTAAGGTTGGCCTGAACACGTATTATGCGTATTATGCGTATTATGTCAATAGAGGGTTCTAGTACCTCTAAGTAATTTCTGAAAAGGATTTCCGTGTTAGACATTTCGCTACATCAAAAAATGTGTTGCCTTTCCTTAGTTAAAAATGAATAAAGAAAAATTCTTCTGCTCAAGATTATAGTGACCCTGGAAATTTGTTACATCGGTTTAGTAGGGCGTGGCAATAGCTACCTTTTGATCAATTCTGAACCCGGTTTGGTTGCTAGAATTTTCGCTACATCAATAAATGTATTGCCTTCACACTTTTATTGATGTAGCGAAAATTCTAACAAGCAAACTGGGTTCAGAATTGGCGAAAAGGTAGCCCTGTAGTAGTGCGACCCCAACTAAATCGACATCAAAAATTTCCAGAGCCATCATAATTCTGAGCAGAGGAATTTGTAATTTTTTTTTTTTACTTTCTTTTACGTAAGTAAAATAAAGTACAGTAATCATGAAAATTTTGGACCTTGAGATTTTTGAAAATTTATCTGTTTTGATGTCCCTGAGCCCGAAAAAGTTGGTTTCGAAATGATGTCTGTCTGTCAGTCTGTGTCCTCTCTACAGCCCAGATGGTTTAACCAATAAAACTGAAACTTCAGGTTTACGTTTTTTTGATAAATTAGGAGGACCCAGTAATTTTTACTAGAAATCGGCCAACCAGAAGTGGCCACTCCCGTTGTCCTCGAAAAAAAACAATCAAAAAAAAAATTGTCGACTTTGAGATTTTTGGGGTGCTTGAGTTCGAAAAATTTGGGTACGAAGTAGTGTCTGTTGGTCTGTATGTCTATCAGTTTGTAACCCAGATATATAACCAATCAAACTTCAACTTCATGTTTAAACCTTTTTCATAAATTTTGAAGTCCAAGCTCCCAGCTTCCGTGAACCAGAAAATTTATTTTGCAAATATCTCAAAAATATACAATTTACAGAGAATATGAAAAAAAAATCTTAAGTTTGCAACAAATTTTCATAATAAGTTTCTCAAAACTCGCTGCTCGTAAAAGAAAGTCGTGTGTTTGCCACACCTCAATTTTTTTTATTCAGTTTTAACTATAGGAAGAAAGATTCTAATAAGCAAACCAAGTTCAGAATTTACACTACTAGAACCCTCCACTATATTAACATAACAAATTTCCAGCGCAACCAAAATCTTGAACAGACGAATTATTTTATTTATTTATTTTTTTAACTACGAGAAACAAATTTTATAATAAATAGAAATCTCGGGATGTGATTTATCGCTCGTGTAAAATGTCTGGGATAATTTTTAATTAACGGGCAGTATAAATAGCATAGATAAAAGTCTGGAGTGGGTTTTTAGGCTCGTATTTTTTAATGTGATTTAAAATTTTCATGGGATGAAAGTCTATAATGAATTCAAGGCGGTAATGCAACACCCAACTCAACGAGCATGTTGTTCCTCAATAAGTTATCGAAATTCAAACCTTCAATTGGTTTAATTATGTAAGCATTTATTCAGTGACGTATTGCATGTGTGAAACATTTAGGTATTACCAATTATAATTAATGTAGTTGCCTAAAACTATTTCCAACGCACATGTCGAATTTCATCATAATTGGTTGAGAAATAGCCAAGTTATATCCTACTTGGCCATATTCCAGAAGCTTGTACAATAATCATGTTATAATCCCATTTTCATCGTGGATGTCAAATTTCACTAAAATCCATTAAGAAATGGATTCTAATGGCCATACATATAATTTGCTACAGATTCAACTTGAAATGAAAAAATTTCAATTTGAAGTGTAAAACCTGTATGTTCTGTGGAGACACATAAAAACACTCACTATTATATATATATCGATTGCTCAACTGCTCACTAAACCCTACTCCAACCCAAATTCAACCCCAGTTCAACTCGCAAACAGAACCTAACTCAACCCTCAACTTAACGGCAAACTCTACGCCAAACTCGATCCTCAAACCAGTATATATGAACAATTGTTCAACTGTTCACAATATACTAACCCAACACCAACACAACTTCAACTCATCCCGCAAATTGATCGCTAAGGCAACCTTTAACTCAACCCCAAACTCAATGCCCAACTCTGAATTCTCTCAATGCCCAACTCTGGAGGTGATCAGAACTGCGGTCTTTTAAGTCAATCTTCACCTCAAGCTCCAACTCAATTTAAAACTCAACTTCAATCTCCATCGCAACACAATCGTAAACGCAATCACTAAATTAACCGCCAAACCAACTTCAAGATTCCATTTAATAGTAATATTCTCCTTAAAAAGGATTTAGCAGGTGGACTGTTACACATGGAAACGACCACTAAAGAAGAAGCAGAATTTTTGAACTAAAATATCTTTAGCAGATACACGATTTTTCGAAAACAACCAAATTGAGGGTAGTGTTCAACGCCTCGTGTAAAACATCTACGAATGTGTCTCTCAATGAGTTGATACTTAGATGGAGGAAATATCGATACGTTTTTGCTGCTGATATCGAAAAAATGTTCCGACAAATCAAAATAGCCGAACCAGATTACAATTTCCAACTAATATTATGGCGGCCTTTATGGGAGAACAAGAAAATCTTAGTGTATAGGTTGTTGATGCCTAAAATAAATAAACTATATTTAATTTAAGCAAATCATTGTTTGAAACTTCAAGTCAATGTTTACCGGTCACGTATCACGATGCGTTAAATAACATTTGACGCAATCATTGCAATTATATGCACCTATCGCCTATACTTATTTATTAAATCTGCATATCGACGATGATGTTTTATCTCAAGTGAATTTAGGCGCAAGAGCAACAAGCTTGACACGAAAGCTTGTTTTATTTTTTCACTTTGAGATTAGCTGTCGCCGACTACACATTTAATTTTTGAGTAAGATAAATTGCGAAAAATATAAATTATATTTCTTTTATACATATTATATTAAAAATAATTAATTAATATTTCCTTATAAATTAAATGCTTTATTAATTTAATATAAACGCATACATAAATTACAATTCGTAATTTCAATTATTTGTTATTAGCTTTGTGTCATTTGTGAATTAAAAAATACATTCTTCAATATCGCATTTGACATAAAAATTGGTGCCGAAACCCGGGAAGCGTGAATTATTGTAATTTATTTCTCATCAGCCTATAATAACGTAGTTAATTAATTTATTTCACATTAATAAAATCGTGCAACAGTCAGTGTTTTTTTGTAACAGTGCATAATTCAAAGAACAGTGACATTCTAACTAAAAGTGCTTTTTATCTCACACTTTTCCTAATACATACGAAATTTTATTGTGTTTGAATCACTAAAACATGGCTGAATTAACAGCATTAATCAAAAGACGTGGAATAATAAAATCAACCGTTACTAATATTAAAAAGTTCGTAGACAAAATTAACGGCGAATTACAATCGGGTCAAGCCATAAATCGTGAACAGCTTGAAACACGTACCGAGAAATTAAATGAAGCATGGACTGAATTTCACGATATAGAAAATCAAATACTTCTCGTCGCTGGGCAAATATCTGAAGCAGAGGAATTTGAAGAAAAATATTTCGAGGCAAAGTCAATGCTTAGGCGCATCTTCAATATAAGAAATCCAAGCCTAGTAACTGCTGCAGCATAGTCCAAAGCGACAACAAATTTTAAATGCTCAAAAAATTGCTTTACCAGGCAATTTAAATCAAAATGAACTAGAAATTAATTTAAATAACTTTGGTGTGTTGAACCATAAAGAAAATAAAAGTGCATCGTCGACAAATATTGACGATAATATAAACAATGGAAGTGCATTGACAACAAATGAAAAAAAAATGAACAGTGATGTAGGTCAGTGTTTAGTGCAAACGGGAATTGACCGGTATATTACTGTCCGATCAAAGCGAAGGAGAAGCCCTAGATCAGCGGCCAGTGCAAGCGCGAACAAATTCACTAAGTTAGCTTCCGTTGAATTAACACATGGCAATAGGTATTCTTGCTTGGTTGTTGAAGATCCGCCGCCCGAAAAAACTCCAAAAATTGAGAAGCCGCCACCAATCTATTTGAGGGAAGAATCAAATAGAGAACTTGCAAAAACCATCGAGTTTATTACGGAAGGTGCATTTTATATTTCCGTTATCAAAAGAGGAGATATAAAAGAAACAAAAATTCAACCGCTCAATATTGATGCTTACAGAGCGTTAATCAAGCATTTTGATCAAGTTGGTAAACATTACTACACGTACCAACTAAAGAGCCAAAAAGGATTAGTTGTAGTATTGAAAGGAATAGAGAGCTACGTAGATGCAAACGAAATTCAAGCTGCTCTCGCTGAGAAAGGTTTCCAATGTAAATCTATTACCAATATTATTAATCGGGAGAAGGCGCCGCAGCCATTGTTCCGCCTGGAATTAGAACCAGATAATAAAAAGGTCAAAGGCAAACATGCAATATATGACCTAAAATATCTACTGCACAGAAGGGTTACCATCGAAGAACCCAGGAAAAGAAATGGGCCGGTACAGTGTGTTAAGTGCCAAGAATATGGACACACTAGAGCATATTGCACTTTGAACGATGTTTGTGTTATATGTGGTGAACTCCATAACGCAAAGGTTTGCAATAAAGCCAAAACGGAAGCATCAGTGAGAAAATGCAGCAACTGCAATGGAAATCATACAGCTAATTATAGAGGGTGCCCAATTTATCTTGAATTGAAAAGAAGAATCAATCCAAAGCAGCGAGCTGAACAACGAATGCTTAATCTCCATTCTTCAGCTAAAAAACAAGCACGCCCAGAAATTGTAAACCCAATCGCTCAAAATGGAAATCAGTCCGCAACTGTCAACGGTAGTGTGCACCAAGGGGTTTCATACGCAAGTGCTCTTAAAGGTACGGCTCCTAAAGTGCAAGCAAATGAAGAGGGAAACATCTCAAAAGCTTTAAACAAATTGACTAATATGACGCAAAGCCTCATGGCGATGATGGAGAGAACCATGGATCTAATGATGCAGAATATGAACACGCTGATGCAGATAGTCGTAAAAAGTCAAAAATAACCATCATCAAAATAGCTATATGGAATGCAAACGGCCTAGCACAACATAAAGCGGAGGTTCAAGCATTCCTCACTGAGCACAATATTGACATAATGTTAATATCCGAAACACGCTTCACCAAAAATAGCTATTTCAAAATTAATGGGTACTCTATTTATGACACCAAGCACCCAGATGGGAAAGCACATGGAGGCACTGCTGTATGGATTAAAAGAAGATTACAGCACTATGAGCTGACGAAATATGAGAAAGAACATATACAATCAACGAGCATCTGTCTTCAGGAGTGGTCTGGAAACTGTGTCATATCGGCAGTGTACTGTCCTCCAAAACATGCTATAAAAAAACTCCAGTTCTTGGATTATTTCAGCCAGTTGGGTAATAAATTTCTTGCGGGAGGTGATTACAACGCCAAACATACTCATTGGGGCTCCAGATTAACATCGCCGAAAGGCAAACATCTTTATTAAGCTATAGATGAACAGTTCCTGGATTATTTATCTACCGGTAATCCAACTTACTGGCTGACGGATAAAAAGAAAATTCCTGATTTAATCGACTTTTGTGTAACTAAGGGCATTCCACGTACATATGCTAAGGCCACCGATTGTTATGATCTGTCTTCTGATCACTCACCGGTAATAGTAACAGTGAGTACCGATGTCTTAAGGAACGAAACACCCAACCATCTTACAAACAAGCAAACTAATTGGGATCAATATAGGAGGCTAGTCGAACAAAATTGCCTACTTAATATTCCTCTGACCACACCAGCTGATATTGATGCGGCGGCCGAAAATTTAAAAGACATCATGGCATTATCAGCTGAAAGGGCTACACCTGTCATAAGTAGTTCCGAAAAAGTTAATAAGCTGTCTCATAATATACAGGAACTAATCCAGGAAAAACGGAAAATTCGCCGGCTATGGCAGCAAACAAAATCACCGTTATTGAAATGGAAATTAAACCGAGCTATCAAGGCCTTAAGATTTGCTTTGCGGGAAGAAGAAAACCAGAGCGTCCAGAACTATTTAAGTGATCTCTCGGCAACCGAGAGGACAGATTACTCTTTGTGGAAGGTAACAAAAAAATTAAAAAGGCCAACAAATTCGAATCCACCGATTAGACTACCAACTGGAAATTGGGCGAGAAGTGATGAAGAAAAAGCCAATGCTTTTGCTGATCATCTAACAACAGTATTCACACCACACGAAGAAGATAATAATTTCGTGCTACCCCAGCAAATGGATGATGGTTTATTCTACAAACCTATAAAGTATAATTGGAAGAAAGTTAAGAATACAATTAAAAATTGCATAAGCCCGAAAAAGGCACCAGGTCATGATCTCATTACTGGAAAAATGATAAGGGAATTGCCAGACAAATGCATAAAACTAATAACATTCATATTCAACGCGATCATGCGAACCAGTTATATTCCTCAAAAATGGAAAATATCTTTGATCACAATGATACATAAGCCTGGAAAAAATGAAACGCAGATCTCATCATATCGCCCAATAAGCATGCTGCCCACAATATCAAAGCTATTTGAAAAAATGTTACTAACAAAATTGAAACCAATATTGGAAGAACGGCGCGTTATACCAGACCATCAATTTGGGTTCCGAAACCAACATGGTACCACAGAGCAAATTCACAGAATTGTAAATGCAATCAAAATCACCTTCGAGGAAAAGAAATATTGTTCTGCTGTTTTCTTGGATATAGCACAAGCATTTGATAAAGTTTGGCACGATGGACTAATATACAAAATTAAAGAGCTTCTACCGAAGAAATTTCACTCAATTTTGGGAAACTACCTTATTCAAAGGCAATACATTGTCAAACAAAATAGCGCAACTACTTGCTTAAATGATATTAATGCAGGTGTCCCGCAAGGCAGCGTTCTAGGGCCAATATTATACTTGTTGTACACAGCCGATTTACCTGTAACCAACAAAGTAACAATATCAACATTTGCCGATGATACGGCCATCCTGGTGTCACACAATAATCCCGAAATGGCCTCAAAGGAGTTGCAGAATCATTTAAACAAAATCGCGGACTGGCTAAAGACATGGCGAATAAAAGTGAACGAAAACAAATCAACTCACATCACATTCACGCTGAACAAACGCACCTGCCCACCAGTGAAATTAAACAATACAAATATTCCTCAACAAACGAAGGTCAAATACTTAGGTTTGCACCTGGATAGAAGGTTAACGTGGAAAACCCATATTGAAACTAAGCGCAACCAAATAAAAATGACATTTTCCAAAATGTATTGGCTAATGGGAAGGAAATCTCAGTTGTCATTAGCCAATAAAGTTTTACTGTACAAAGCGATAATCAAACCCATATGGACATATGGTATTCAGTTATGGGGATCCACCAGCGCTTCAAACAGAGAGCTCCTGCAACGAACTCAAGCGAAAATACTTCGAAGTATTACTAATGCTCCGTGGTACATTCGAAATAGTAATATACATGATGACCTTGGGATTAAAACCATTAAAGAAACAATAATTAAAGAATTCAGTTCTAAATATTATTCAAAACTAGAAGCGCATCCCAACGAATTGGCCAGGGATATATTAAAACAGCCACGATTTAGGCGACTGAAAAGAACAGATCCACTCGGACTGATGAACCTGTGAACCTGTAAATTTATTAAATGTTGATGTTATACATATGTATGTATAAGTATAATCTAAATTAATTAAATTGTGAGCACCAACAATAAGTATTAACATTGGTTAAGACTTAAAATATGTAATAACTTTAGCTTAAGATTTGATTACTTCTTGTTAGTTTCTTATGTAGAAAGATTCAAGAATCAGCATTTAAAAAAAAAAAAAAAAAAAGTAACTGCTGCTAACAGTCGGGCGAAAGAAATACAAGTGGTTTAGAAGATAGGTCATTTTACCAAGCGATTGAAGTACGGTTGCCGCGTGTAACCATAGAAGCTTTCAGCGGCGATTATACAAAGTGGCCATCATTCTCCGATCAGTTTAAAACATCTATACACAATAACGAAGCGCTTTCCAACATTCATAAATTTCAATATCTCAAAGGATTACTGAAGGGCGATGCTGCTAATCTAATTCGACATTTGCCCATGAATGACGCTAACTATGAGCAGGCTTGGGACAAGTTACAAAAAAGATACAACAAGAAGAAATCTATAGTCAAGGATTTAATCGAATTATTTTTAAACCAATCTGCAATGAAACAGGGTTCACATAAGCAACTAAGATCATTATGTGATACATCCGATGAAATTCTGAGAGGACTAACAGCTTTAGGAACTGATTGGATAAACAGAGATCCTTGGTTGATATTCATTCTAGTGAAAAAACTAAATTTAGAGACTCAACAGTTGTGGGCACAGCATGTAAATGACGTCGACGTTCCTACGATCGATCAATTGCTGTGCTTCCTAACTGATCGCTGTGATGCGTTGGAGTCCTGCTCTCCAGTAAAACCAAATGCGTCTTTTCGTCAAAACGTCAGTTCAAATTCACATAGTGCTATTTTTGATCGAGTTGGATGTCCCATGTGCAAAAAGGATCATTTCCTTTTTCAATGTTTTAATTTTAAAAGGTTAAAGGTTTCAGAGTATGCGACCAGATCACGATGTAAGTACATGTGAAGGTAATAAGAAATGCTTTATTTGCCACAAAAAGCATCACACCCTTATTCACGTTAAAAATGCTACTACAATTGGAGATCAATACAGACGGAATTCAACTCAAAACAACGATACTAAACCATCTGCAGTCATTCACAATGCCTTATGTACGAGTGATTCGTCATGCACTAGCTTGTCAACAAACAACAATTCTTCAAGCAACTCTAAAGTGGTTTCAATTAGCGGTAACAGTGTTTCAAATCACAATCAACGTTCTTCAATCAACAGTAAAGAATCATCAATCAACAATATTGCTATACAATCAACAGAAACAGTTATCCAATCAACAATAAAGTGTCTACAATTAACAGTAAAAATAATTCAATTCCATCGGTTACTGATTTACAAAATTACAATGTAACCACCCCAAATTCCACAAATAATAATAATCTAAACCCTTCCGCCAGTTCATCTAATCCCTTAAACCTATTCAAAACGTTATTGTCAACGGTGGTAGTTGATGTCGCCGATTATTTTGGAAAAATACATACAGTAAGAGCGTTACTCGATTCTGGATCCCAATCTACCTTTATTAGTGAAAACTGCGTTAAGAGAATTGGAGCTCCACGAAAACATGCCCGTTTTGCTGTTAATGGACTTGCATCAAGAAAGGCTGGTTTTACAAGAGGAATAGTCGAAATTGAATTACGTTCGAGGCATGATAAAAGTTCACGTTTCGTAGTGAATGCATTTATACTATCACAGCTAACATCACAGCTTCCCTCACAAAGCATAGACATCTCACATTGGTCTAAGTTAAAAGACCTAGAGTTGGCGGACCCCGTATTCAACGCACAAATCAAGATTGAGGATCACATATTTGCTCATCGGACAATATTTGGCTGGATACTAGGAGGTAAATTAACTCAAAATCCCGAAAATATATCGATTTCAGGATTCCATACTAGTATTATCAACAATGACGTCGAACTAAACTTACTTCAAAGGTTCTGGGAGTTGGAGCAGTTAAAACCAAACACTAAACATTCAGTTGAAGAGGAACAATGCGAAAATCACTATTTGAAAACTACAACACGAGACCAAAACGGGCGATACGTCGTGCGGTTTCCTTTTAAAGACAGCAATGGAGGCAACATATTGGGAAAATCAGTCAACACCGCTATCAAAAGACAGCACGCAATATAAAACCGATTTACTAAAAATATAAAATTGCAAGACGATTACATAAAATTCATGGCAGAGTATAAGATGGCAGAGTTTAATTAAGGAATCAGAGCCTATCATACAAGGACATAATTTTTACCTTCCACATCACGCCGTTTTAAAAGAGTCCAGTCCAACTACTAAGCTTAGGGTCGTTTTTGACGGGTCATGCAAAACCATATCCGGATCCTCATTAAATGACACCTTGCTTGTAGGGCCAACCATTCAAAAGGATCTTTTAGCAATACTTCTTCGATACAGAATTCACGCAGTAGCAGTATCCGCCGACATAGAGAAAATGTATCTACAGGTGATACTCCATCCCGCTGACCGCGATTTTCAACGCATCGTCTGGAGAAATAATTCAACAGAGGAGATAAAACACTTTCGGCTAAATACAGTAACTTACGGAACTTCGAGCGCAGCCTTTTTAGCAATCAGAACCTCATACCAGCTAGCCAAAGATTACGAATCAGACTACCCGCAAGCAGCTTCAATTCGATATGCTTACAGGCTATGAAAATACTCAAGAAGCAATAAAAATTTACAAAAGCATGTGTGCTCTATTGGCTAAAGGTGGCTTTAGGATAAGGAAATGGATGTCCAATGATCCAGAATTTCTAAGAAATATTCCATTACAAGATCGTGAATTATCGATATTAGATCTAGACACCAACTCTACCATCAAAACACTCGGCTTGCGTTGGAACCCAAATCACGATACATTTACATTTCAAGTAAATTTACCCACTACCGAAAGAACAACAAAGAGGATTCTACTGTCACAAGCAGCCCGAATTTTTGATCCATTGGGATGGCTTTCTCTACTTACCATCTCTATTAAAGTATTGTTTCAAAGTCTGTGGCTACAAGGGTTATCATGGGATGATGAACTACCTCCAAATATTTCTGAAAAATGGAATAACATTAAAAGGAACTTGAAGGAAATTGAAAATGAATCGATATAATATTATGTTTAGGTTGCAATGTATCGAAGTATACAGTAAGATTTGTAGTTGAAAATGAATACTTGTACATACTGTTAAATTAAGAATGTGCAAAGCTACTTTTCAATTGTAAGGAAACCTATTCAGAATTTAGTACTATAAACTTTCATAAAGTACTTCATTATTTTAAATTATTTGAAATTCAAAACATCATGTTTCAAAACAAGATCGTTAAAAATATTTTTTCGAATATTTAGTAAATTCTGACCTAGGCCAGCAAAATTCAAAATTCCCTTATGCCTGCAGAAATTCAAATTCTAATTTAACAAAAACATTTTTTTCAGAGAAGTAATTTATTGATCTTCTAATAAAGATTTTTACAAAAGCAGTTGGGAAACTGTACAGGCCTTGACTTTCACGTCGGTTGGACATATTTCTCAGCAAAATTAATTTCTGTAAATATTTTTTATTTTCTAAATTTTAATTTACCAGCAAATGTTCAACCCACGAGATATTACCTTGTGTAAATAATATTCCAGCAAGTGTCACACAAATAATTTGGAGAAATTATTTTTACATTATTCGGGTTATGAAAGTTCATCCGATTTTGTAAATGTAAGTTTTGCAAAGTTTATATTATCTTCTGACAATTTTGGCGGTCTGCAGATCGGTGAAGGATCGAGTAAACCGATTAAAAAAAAAACTGGTGCCTAGCAAAGATCTGTTTAAGTTGCAGGATTGGCGATGATACTGCCTGGATGAGCTGCTATTTCTCGACGTTTTTTGATACCCCCCATTATTAATGAGCTGATGCTCAAAATGGAGCGTACCGGAAGATTAAAATGTAAATTAATAAGTGAAGAATAAATAAATGTCTCTATAGATCTCAATGACTGTACTAACTAATATCAGATTAATAAAATATATCAGTCAGAAGAATTTTAATTAAATTTAGAAAATTTTTCATTTTGAAAGTTTTGGGTAGCTGAATTTTTAAAATACTGATACACTTATGTTCCACAAAATACGTTCGGGGATTCTGATTTGAAATTTATTCAAACTTACTAACGATTCAATCAACGAAGATTACCACAACATTTTTTGGTATTTTGTAAATGTATGAAAATTCTGATATTTTACTTGGATTCCCAAAATAATATTTTCGCAATAAATTATGGAAAACTTACCCACCTATTTAAAAATTAAATGTGTTTTAATTTTCTGAAATTTTAAAAATTGTGGTGAAATTTTAGTCGCTGATTATTAAAGTAAACAAAATAGTAAATAGAATTTTGGGAGATGCTTGAATCACGAATTATGGCGTTCAACTTATAAATTCGTAGAAATTCCAAACAATTGAAATTTCTAACATTACATTTTTATAAAAATTTCAAAGCCTTTAAGTTTACAAAATTTCGAGAAATTGTATCGAAATTGACTGCGATTTAGCAAAACGAGTCTACTAAATTTTTCGTGTTTAGTCGCAATCAGTTCACAAAATTAGGGACACACAAATATTAAAA
Organism: Tipula helvola; assembly: GCA_963556165.1. Classification (NCBI taxonomy): domain Eukaryota; kingdom Metazoa; phylum Arthropoda; class Insecta; order Diptera; family Tipulidae; genus Tipula; species Tipula helvola. Next base: position 279,898,094 of record OY744483.1, read on the forward strand.
GAATAAAACACTGGCTTATGGGAGTCTATCTTCTGGGACTGGGAGGCTTCTTTAATGGCTAGTGAGTTGTTGCCTATTTTTGGTTTCCTGGCAGACCACCTTCCATAGATGCTCAATTGGATTGAGGTCGGTTACATCCATTTTGGAGAATATTGTCCACGAAGGCGTTTTTGTTTCATAATTTTTTATCCAATATAAAGGCCCTGCACCACTATATAAGAGGCTGGCCCAATGCATAATATTCCTTCCCTATATATTGTGGACCAAACGTTTTGTTTTTTTGACATAGGCACATACTGTTTACCATCGGAACTAACCATGTTAATTTATGGTTCGCTGCTTCACTAAATATTTCTCCATTTTTTAGCCATTGTCCCCTTTTCAATCAACATAGGGTGGTTAAAAGCATAAAAAAATTCTAAACCCCAGAATATTTCGACTTAAAAACCAGGACAGTTATTAAGTTAATTTGATTAAACATAAATTGCTGTATAAAATTGGTTTTGTGGCGACGATCATCCACCGGCCACTAAACAATTATGTGGTGAAATATCTTCTAAAAAAGTTTCAAACCTGCCACCTTAGCTCATCATTGGGATAAGTGGCAACTAATTCATTGATCTTCAAATATGTTGGTTAAGTCAGATACCAAATTTCAATGGAATTGATGTATAATTGGAGAAGTTCCATTTGGGGCAGGGGTGGAATTTATTAAATAAAACATGGCCAAAATTCAACAAATATTGGGGAAATTACTAATGATTCAAACCATAAATCAAAAATTAGAATGCCAAAAAAAAATATTTTTTTTTTTCGTATGGTCTTTACTATATTCCCAGCACGAAATGGAACTTGGACGTTAGTCAACGGATTTTAGTGAAATGTTATATTTAAGTTATTAAGCCAATTCTATAAATAGTTCCCAATATAAAATCAAATTATTCTGGCTCTGGAGAATTCCTTCGAAATTCTTAACTAAACCATGGCTCAAATTCAAGAAATATTTCGCTAAAATTTATTTTTGCATACTTTGTTAATTCAGCCTATCTTCTCAGTTTCCAGCATCAAATGGAACGTACTATTATTCATCCTAAACCAGTATGATCTTTTGCAAATCGAATTCTTGCCCTAACATAATTTTTGCCACTGTTAAGGTTCTCTTCGGGATATTATACATGAAAATTGCTCTACGAATTGCCAGCATACTAATTTCAAGACGTAACTTTTTCTTAACATCAACAGATGTTTTAAAAGGGTTTATATTGACGATTTTTGGTATGGCACGATCAGCTTATGGTGCTGTTTAATGCTTAATACTCCACTTATTCTGCAATTTATTAAATACCATGTTCTTTAAATTAGGTTGTATTTGTACTGAAGATCTTTTTCCACGATGACTTAAAGAATTTCTATGTTTTTGGCATAAATTTACGATCAGGAGATAAATTGGGGGCGTACAATAATCTGTATTTATTTAAGAAATTAGCAAGCACTAATTTGCATTGGTACTATTGATGATGACTTATAACTCATTTATTTAAACTAATTTGGTGTGCAATTTTAATTTTCATACTAATTCTGAATACAAATATTTCAATAAGTAGCTAAATTAAAATTTGATGCCCTTGAAAATTTGATGCTCTGCGCGACCGTGCAGCTCGTATACACCTCGAGCCGGCTCTGGATAAAGTTACTTCAATATTTTGAAAATTTTGAGATTCAAAATGTTAAATTTCGAAATAACCTCGTATCGAGTTATGTTTTTGAAGATTTAATAAATTCTGAAAGCCTATAGCAAGATTTTAAATTGGAGCGCCTTTGTGAGCTATTTTAATGCGGATATTTAAATTTTAAAATATTTTTGTTGAAAGAAGTAATTTTTTCATCTTAAGTAAAGGTTTTCTAAATCAATATAGTACAAGTATTTTACAAAAGCACTTTGATATTTTCTAAAGTTCTGAAGAAAATCGTAAAATCTTTGGTTAATTTTTTTTTAGTTTGTACATCCGCAATTTTTTTTCTCGAAGTAGTTTACCAATATTGCATTGCGCAAAACTCTGAAATTTGTAAGATCTAGCAAATAAATTCTGAAACCTAAACTATTGCTTAAATGTGAGGGTCCCTGTAAATACGCAAAAAGTTTCTGCGACAATTTTAACATTTGCAAAAATCAGGTATTCTGGCAATTTTTTAATTAAGTTTGCAAGATACAAAACTGATGTTTTCTATCGAACGATTTGATTTTACATCAAATTAGTAAGTCAAAAGAATCTTATTTAAACTTTAAAAATTTTCAATTCTGAAAGTTTCTGGTAGCGGGATTTTTTTGAAATATTGATAGACTTTAAAATTAAAAATAATTCTTCAGATAATTATAAATTAATGTAATAAAGTTTCAGCAGCAATATTTTGTAATTTTTTGTAATACATACATACTTAAGAACAGAAGCGTTACAGAAAATTTTGTAATATTCTTGAGCCCTCCAATTCCATTTGGTTAGTTTTTGTTGCGTTTATAACCATCAGTGGTAGTGATTAAGATAACACTCATATGTACTTTCAAGTGAGTTGAGTGAAAAGAAAAAAAAAATACTGAGTTCATTTGAGTGAAAACAAAAAGAACAAAATACCGAACTCATTTGAGTGTTAAATAAATCTCAGTTATGAATTTATGATCATCATCAACAAATCATCTCTAACTACAGGTTTTTGTCTACTATAATGTTTTTTTTTTATCTAAATTTTATTATATACAATTTTAGTGTTAAGATCTCATTTTTATTTTTACTAAATCTTTTATTTTCTATTATTCTAATTTGTGGGTTTAGCGTGACGTCATAGGGAGTTAGGTAGAATAAGTAATTTTCATTGTAGTTTTTGAAATTTTCACAAAAAAAATTTTAGTTTGCTTATTTTGTTTTATTTTTTCATTTTTATATATTAATAAATTACGGTTAACGGATTTTCTGGTTTTTACAATTTTCAACATGTTATTTCCTCTTCTCTTGGTGTGTATTCCGCAATCGTTGTTTTTCAGAATGAGAGGCTAAGAGCCTGTCTAAGATGGTGAATTGGTGAGTGTAATCGCTGCAGCTTGGTGAGTAGATCCTTGCCTTGTGTCCTTTCCTTATCCTCGTATCCTCTCTGTTCCTTCAATAATATCCCTCGCGGTCTATTCACGACTGGCATATGTTTTGGAAAACCCCACCCCGTTACCCTGAGCTCGAGCCGGCTATCAAATGACCGCTCGAAAACCTCTATGCTAGTAAATTTCTGTTAACAGCTGACAGTTTACTGCCAATACTTTTACAGTGGCGCCCAAGCTGTAAATATATGGCTTTCCTATCCCATTCCCCTTCATCTAATCGTTTTTGTATTAATTTTTTTTTCCTTTCTTCATTTCATTCTCATTTATTTTCTTAATTATTTTTTTTTCTATTAAATTTAAATTCAGCTTCCATTTTCAACCCAATTCCTTCCAAATACACAGCTGTTTCCAGACTTTGTTCCTGTCGACTCAGTTGTTAGCATTAAATGGATTTCCTATATAAATTCCCAAATACCTTTCTCTTTCCTTTTCCTTGAGCTTTGGTAACCTGATGGAATCCCAATCGCATAATTCCCTTTCTTATGAAAGTTTGACTTTAGTGTTCGTTCTATGGGTCCAACGGTTACCATAGTCAATAACCTTCGTATTTTCCGCAAATATTTCCGCTATTGTGGCGTTGATTGTTTTGTTAGTTAAAGTATGAAGGATAACAATGTTTTGTGCCGCAAATGCTTCCGTTTTATTTAAGTTATGTTTTTTTTTGTTCACGTCACATCCATAATCTGGCGCAAATGCATTTAACATTTTTATTGTCGATACATTTGTTAGTTATTCAGATATATTCCCTCTCTCCAAGGCATGGATCAACCCAATTTAGAAACAGTTAACCGTCTTGCTGCTGTGATAAGAACCTCACCAATTCATCATCTTTTATATGATTTAAACAGTATTTTTTCTGATTTGTAATACATATATAAATTTATAACTATTGATCGATAAAAGTTTGGCATTATTTACATGTGTACGAGTGTTGAAATGTACGTATAATTATTTATAGGTCTATTCGTATTGCGTATTCATGTAATACACACATATACATGATATACGTGAATATTAATTTCTTCCATTCAATCCATAATTGATTATTATTTCGGGTTTTTGCTTTACAATGTCGTCAAACGTATTGAATTCTAGTTTGCTCACCGCCGATGAGTTACAAATCGAATACGAAATTCGAAAAATTGTTCAAGGATCCGATTCATTAGAAAATTTAAATTACCAACTAGACCAGGAGGCTAAAGATCCTAAATTAGTGCCAAAACAGCCACATCGACAAGCACTTATAGCCCCTTACAATTAAGTGACCATTTGTGTATTTAAATTACAAAATGAATTTAAATTACAGTTTAGGAATAATATTATTCATTTAAAAGGGCGAGCAAGCCGAATTTCGACTTTAGAACTGGTTCGTAATGCTGCGGTAAAACTTCAACATGTGTGAATGAGTCGATAGCGGAACTAAGTACGCTCCAATTAGATTCTTCCGAATTATTAGAGTTAATGATATCCGCTCCACAGCCAAATACGTATGAGCCCGCGCAGGGAACTTCCTCTACTCCAACTCGAGTAAACGAAAATTTAAATTTACCACCGACCGGAAATTCACCACCAGTGACGACGTCGCAGAATGGGCCGTTCCCACAGTCAAGTGTAGCTCCAATGAATAACCAATACGTTCTACCACCTATTACGGGAAATAGGCAACCCACGCCACGGTTTTATCCGCCATATAATCCGATGGGAAATTATGCGCACCCATTTGTTCCAGGATCGACATTTTTGGTTCCGCCTATGGGAACTCAATCTCCGTGGGTAACCAACAACGTTCCACCTCCCGTTGTCAATAGCCAAGTAGGATCATCCGAATCCCAGCAGTAGCAAAAACCGACCACTCCCGTTCACAAATGGCGAATTACGTATGATGGATCAATTAGGGGAACTGCGGTAGAAAATTTATTTTTCTGAATTGAACATTTGGCTGGTACAAATGGAATTCCGTTGGAACAATTAGATAATGATATAGCATTTTTGTTGACAGGTACTGCTCAATAGCATTACTGGCTGACCTTACGTCGAAATCCCAACTGTGTGTGGAGCGTTTTGCGCGAGGCATTTATTGATCGTTTTCAAGACCGTAGAACGGACGTAGATATTCTGCGCTTGATTGACAGTCGCAAACAGAAGGCAAAAGAATCATTTAGTGATTTCTATTACGAAATTTTGAAGATCGCGCTTCCTTTGAAAGAACCAATGAAAGACAGTCAATTATTGGAAACATTAAGGAAAAATATGCGGTTCGGTCTACAGGCACACTTAGCTGGGCGAACCATTAATTCCATTTCAGAACTTGTGAGCACATGCATTGCTACAGAGGATGCTTGGAACAACATGGGTTATTGACCGGAAGCCACAAGCTTTCATAAACCGTCGCATCATTATCGGCTTCATGAAATTTCACCAGCAGAGCCAGTGAATCATCAAGCCCTCGTAGTTCCTCCAGCTGCGGCAAACCCACATATAGATGCTATGCGATCACCGGCTGTTCCAAAAGCTGGGCCTGTTTCACCAATCAGCCATATTAATTGTTGGAATTGTGGTCATCCGGGACATCCCTACATGGAATGTGATATTCCCAAGACACGAGATTTCTGTTACGGATGTGGTGCACCGGAGGTACTTAAACCACATTGCAATTTTTGCAATAGGGTCCAGTTAAACCGCGCTTCGGGAATGGCGTCAGTAGGGGCACATCATTCTCGTCAGATTCCTGCTCGGCCCCAGGTGAGTTCGACAAAGCCTTCGAACTCAGCATAAACCAACCAATTGAACGTTTACCATCTTCTTTACCATCTACTTCATTAAGTTCGCGTTTGCACAAGTTACGTTCTAATAATTATTTTCAAGAACGCCGAAAAATATGTTCGTTATTATCAACTCTCATCCAATGGTGGATGATAATAGGCCTTATGCTCTGGTAAATCTCGCAGGAACCCAAATTTCTGGATTATTGGACAGTGGAGCAAACATTAGTGCTCTTGGTAAGGACTCGTTACGTTTTATTAATGATCATCAATTACGGCTTCATTCAATTCGGGCTTCAATTCAAACTGCGAGCGGTCCTCCCCAAGTAGAAACAGGTTATGTAAATGCTCCGGTCACTTATAACAATAAAACAATTATAATGAGATTATTTGTAGCCCCAACCTTAAACCAGAATCTGAATCTAGGTTATGATTTTTGGGAGATTTTCGGTTTAAAACCCACTTTGGTCTCAGAATTAACTGCAGCACCGCTTCTAACAGAAAAATCTGTTAATAATGACCAACATGAATTAACAGTAGATCAACGTCTTCGATTAGACAAAATCATTAACAGTATGCCCAGCTTCGAGAAACATGGTCTTGGACAAACAAATCTGCTCGTGCACACAATCGACGTAGGAGACGCACTCCCAATTAAGCAGCGCCATTACGCCGTCTCACCTGCCGTCCAACAGGAGATCTACAAAGAATTGGATCGACGCTCGAGTTAAAGGTTATCGAGGAAAGTATGAGTGCCTGGAGCTCTCCAATGGCGATCGTGAGAAAGGCGAATGGCAAAACGGGACTATGCGAGAAAATTAAATACAGTCACTAAAAAGGATGCATATCCCTTACCCTTAATAGAGGGACTAATCAGTAGGCTAGATAGGACCAGGTTTATTTCAAGTTTGAATCTCAAGGATGCCTTTTGGCAGATTCCTTTGGATCCAAACTCGAAAGATAAAACAGCATTTACCGTCCCCGGGAGGCCCCTTTATCAATTTCGGGTTAAGCCCTTTGGACTTTGTAATACGCCACAAACCTTGTGCAGGTTGATGCATCGAGTCGTTCCTCACCATCTGCATGACCGAGTGTTTGTCTACCTCGACGATTTGTTAATCACCACTTCGACTTTCGATGAACATTTATCGTTACTAGCCGACGTTGCCGAAAGGCTGGCTAAAGCTGGTTTAACGATAAATGTCGAAAAGAGCAAATTTTTGTTGAAACAGATAGACTACCTCGGTTATGTAGTTGGTGACGGAGGACTGCGGCCTAACCTGGACAAGGTGGAAGCCATTACAAAGTTCCCAATACCCAAAAACACTAGGCAAATAAGGCGGTTTCTAGGCATTACCGGATGGTACCGTCGCTTCATAAATGGGTATTCTTCGTTGTCAGCACCTCTGACAAATCTACTGAAAAAACACCAAAAATTTGTGTGGTCGCCAGAAGCACAAAACGCATTCGATTCGTTAAAAGCTGCATTAACATCTGCTCCTGCTTTAACCATCCCATACTTCGAAAAACACTTCTTCATCCTTTCTCCTTCTTCATCGTTCCAAAAAGATGATGATGGACATGATCGACCAATCGCTTTTATTTCGCACAAGTTAAACGCTGATCAACGCAATTATAGCGTCACTGAGCTTGAGTGTCTTGCAGCGGTGTTTGCCATACATAAATTTCGCTCTCTCGTGGAAGGTCTGCCGTTTACGGTAATTACCGACCACGCAAGTTTGACTTGGCTAATGTCGTTAAAAGACGCATCTGGTCGTCTGGCACGTTGGAGCCTCAAGCTTCAAGGTTTTGACTTTGATATTCAGTATCGCAAAGGCTCGCAAAATGCAGTTCCCGATGCATTATCGCGTATGGAGATGGAACCCTTGCAGGTAACTCTTCCTCTATCTAAATAATGGTTCCCCTTTAAATGTTGATATGGACTCTCCGGCTTTTAATTCAGTGGACTACCAAGATCTGTTACACAGCGTCAAAAATTCTCCGTATAAGACAAATTTAAAAGTGGTGGGTAATCACGCTTATATAAATATCAACTCGAGCGAGGCTTATGATACCAACGCGGATATCCCCAATTGGAAATTACTGATACCGGAATCATTGCGACCTGATATCCTTTCCTTAGCTCATTGCCCTCCCACAGCGGCTCACTTGGGAATAAACAAAACAACGGAACTTATCAGACGTTACTATTTTTGGCCAAGTTTACTTCCCGATGTGAAAAATTTTGTGGCTACTTGCGACCTGTGCAAATCTAACAAAGCGGTAACTTATCTTTCCCGTCCTCCGTTTAGCTCTTTGCCGATGACCTTTCGTCCCTGGCAAAGAGTTTATTTAGACTTTTTAGAGCCTTACCCGAGAACGAGAAAGGGCAATACCTCAATTCTGCTTGCACTTGACCACTTCTCGAAGTTTGTGTTGACAAAGCCAGTGCGACAAGCAACTGCTATGGAGGTTTGCAGATTTTTGGAGGACCAAGTATTTTTGATATTTGGAGTACCAGAGGTCATTGTTACAGACAATGGACGAGTCGTCCCCACGATTTGTAACGACCAGCGGTGCAAACGGCGTTCCAAGTTTGTCAGTTTTACACCCCTGAATAATTACTGATTTTTTTTTTGTTCTGTTATCAATATTCATAATGTAATTAGCGTAGACAATAAAAATTTGAAAAAAAAACGCGCGATGTAAAAACTCATCTTGTGAGGGGAGTTTATATTTTATTTTCTTGCATGGTCCCGTTCCAATATTTTGGGTGGGACGGTGCATTGTATTATTTATCTATAAATACGACACAATTTTAAAATATATGAGAGAGTTTTTTTGAGTTTGTTGGAATGAGTGGATCTAGAATTATCTTTTTGATCGTGTGATCGAATGTTTTTGTGGAAAAAAAGAAATATTATAAAAACGCCAAAAAAATGTTGAATTAATGAAAATTTCATGTTTGGTAGTTTAAAAATGTAACGTGCGAATTTATATTTTTGCGTAAAACTTATATATCGATTAATAGTGCTTTTTGATCGGAAATACAAAAACCAAATTTAACTTTGTATGTTATCGATCCATTACGTGTTGAAAGTTGTGTGAATCATAGTGAACAAAATAAGTCAAATTAGCCTTTCCATTTTTAATAATATTGTAAAATAATATCAAAATCGTGTGATCTTAATCAATAAAAAAATTCTAGAAAAAAAAACAATAAAGTGATTCACAAATCAGTGAATTAATAATTACGATCATAAAATAAACATTTCTAGAAAAACCAAGACAATCCGTTATAATATTTCAATTCATAAATATTGATGACAATCATAAAAATAAAACACACATAAAAATATTTTTAATTAATAATGTGTAAATTGCCAAAAGTGTAGAATAATACACAGACTAATCCAAAGTATAACGAGCAATAAGTGAAAAAAAAAACCCCACAAGTGATGGCCTAAGTGTGTGCGATGATTGTGTGTGATTGCTACGTCTAGTGACTATAAGTTTTGGTTAAAACAAAAATAAAACGAGCCAAAATCACAATCAATCCAAAAACTAAATTTGAATGAATGATTAACGTTTATAACCATCAGTGGTAGTGATTAAGATAACATTCATATGTACTTTCAAGTGAGTTGAGTGAAAACAAAAAGAACAAAATACCGAACTCATTTGAGTGTTAAATAAATCTCAGTTATGAATTTATGATCATCATCAACAAATCATCTCTAACTACAGGTTTTTGTCTACTATAATGTTTTTTTTTATCTAAATTTTATTATATACAATTTTAGTGTTAAGATCTCATTTTTATTTTTACTAAATCTTTTATTTTCTATAATTCTAATTTGTGGGTTTAGCGTGACGTCATAGGGAGTTAGGTAGAATAAGTAATTTTCATTGTAGTTTTTGAAATTTTCACAAAAAAATTTGTAGTTTGCTTATTTTTTTCATTTTTATATATTAATAAATTACGGTTAACGGATTTTCTGGTTTTTACAATTTTCAACATGTTATTTCCTCTTCTCTTGGTGTGTATTCCGCAATCGTTGTTTTTCAGGATGAGAGGCTAAGAGCCTGTCTAAGATGGTGAATTGGTGAGTGTAATCGCTGCAGCTTGGTGAGTAGATCCTTGCATTGTGTCCTTTCCTTATCCTCGTATCCTCTCTGTTCCTTCAATAATATCCCTCGCGGTCTATTCACGACTGGCATATGTTTTGGAAAACCCCACCCCGTTACCCTGAGCTCAAGCCGGCTATCAAATGACCGCTCCAAAACCTCTATGCTGGTAAATTTCTGTTAACAGCTGACAGTTTAACTATCTGACTAAAATGTTCGCTGAACCTTTTACTTGTTTTAAAGCTTTGAATTATTTGCCGGAACAAGCTTTCAGTCATCCATCAAAATATAATATATAAAAGGTGTTGCTAACATTTAGTTATGTATAGCACATACAGGCGATATACGACATCCAAGGGCAACCTCAAGTAACCTCATGCAAGGAAAAGTGCATCAACAACAGTTTGCACTTATCAACAAATGCAGCACAAATGCAACATTGTAGTTAAATCAAGTTGCAATATTTTAATTCAAATCAAATTTCAAAATGTAAATTAAATATAAATTATAAATGCATAATTGCATTTTCTGTTTTATTGTTTTTCTTTATCGCAGAGTACATAATACTCTGCTTACATTTTATATTCATTCTACTTTTAAACTCAAACTTGTAAACACTAATAAAACCGAAATACAAAGCATTCAGTGAGTGTAATTAACTGAAACCTACAAAAATTAAAATAAATAAGTTATATTATTTGAAAGCGCTCGAACCACAACCCGCGTAATAACATAACTGGCGCAGTTACTAGTTGATAGTTAAAAAAAAAAAGTAAAAGTGATTAGTGTTTTAAAATAATAAAATCAGTGTAAGACGTGAAAATTTGTTTTAAAATAACAATTTAAGTGAATTGTGTTGTGATGGAACTTAGTGAAAAAAAAGAGAAATTTAAGATCAAAATTTTTTTTTTTAAATCAAAAAAAAATCGAAAATCAAAAAAAATCTAGAATAAAAAAAAATCTAGACGTAACAAAAAATAATGAAATTTTGGCTCATCATTTTCCTGGCAATAAGGTAAAATTTTTTATATATAATTTATCCTCACATTTTCCGATTACACTAACAAGTTAATAAGTTAATTATAATTATTAGTAGAATCCAAGTGTTAAAAGTGAAAACTTGTAAAAAACCTTTTATTTTCTAAGCGTATCAAATTCTACGTGCAGAAATTAGGGAATTAATCGTATAAAAATCTACGACTAATGCTCAAAACAATTTGTGAGAGCAAATTGATGTTACAAAACTATATCAAATTCTATAGTGGCGTGATTAAAAAATAATTACATGGAAAAAAATTCAAATAGTAATTTAGATTCGATAAAAAATCAATTAAAATTAGATAAACAAGAATTAGATAAGCAGGTTAAAACAAGTGTATATTCTGAAACTGATGGTTCACCAGATAAATCTCTTTACGAGTCCGATTTAGTTTTTTCAAATTCATTAGACGTAGCTAATAATAAGATATTAAAGAAGTATTGGAATTATTTGATGTAGATAAAATTACCAAGAATATCGCACCGTTTGACGGAAATAGATCAGATCTTATCAGATTTATAGAAACAGTTACTCAAACTCTTAAAGTATGTGAAAAAATAGAGCAAACCGATTATTACAAAATAATTATTGCTAATATAAGGAATAAAATTATAGGTCCAGCAAGTAATTCGCTCACTACGCATAATGTAAGTCATAATAATTGGATGGAAATTAAATCCCATCTTGTTGAAAAATATGCAGATAGTAGAGATGAATCGAATTTACAATTAGAACTTTATAGCCTAATTAAAAATAATTTAACACCGGAAATTCTTTATACAAAAATTCAAGGTATTTTAACTCTTTTAGCTAGTCAAGTAAAATTAAACAATGAAAATGATGACATTATTAAACATCGAATTCTGAACTATCAAAAATTAGGTTTAACCGTATATCAAGCGGCGCTCAAAGAACCACTAGGTAGTAGGGTCAGGGCATCAAATCCCAAAGATATTAACGAAGCAAGAGACATCGTGATTAAAGAGGAGAATATACAAAAACTTAAACAAAATTATGCTAATCAAAATAATTCAAAAGCACATTGGAATTCGAGAAATCAAAATCAAAGTAATTCCAACCAAACCAACTCTGTGAAAAAAGAGGAGGAAACTTCCAAAGCTAATTTTAAACAAAAAAATAATTTTTACAATAATAAAGCTAAAGATAATAATTATAGAAATAACTCAAAAAAGGAAGTTATAGAAGACGGAGATAAAAATAAATACCACAATAACAACATTAAGAAAGAACATTATAATATCGAAACGAAAATTGATGACGAAAATTTTTAATCAAAAGCCTCGGAAATACTGAATTATTTAATATATCCAATATTTCAAATTTACCCTTTATTGTGTTAACATTAAATAATAAAATTCTTAAAATTCTTATAGACACGGGTGCTAATAAATCATATATTAACCCCGAATATATCAAACCAAATCAAATTGAAAAAACAAAATTAACTATAAATAGTCTATTTAAAACCTCAACTCTAAACGAGAAAACTCAGATAAATTTTCCAGAAATTGGAAAGCCCATTGAATTTTTTATAATGAAATTTCATAAGTTCTATGATGGACTTATAGAATATGAAACCTTGGCAGACCTTAACGCTAATGTGTTAGTGAAATCAAAAAAATTACAAAGCCCGTCATTTTCAATTATTTTACATGATAAAGTTCGATCATGTATTAAACCATTCTTTCTTGAACCATTAACCAAAATTGTTGTGGAAATTCCAGTAAATATTGATCAAGGTCAATTTTACATAAAACCTATCAAAATACAGGATAGTGTCTATATCCAGGAGGGAATATATAAAACAAGTGAACCCTCTAAAGCTTATGTAGAAATTATAAACGAATCGGAAACTAAAAAAGAAATATTTTTGGTCGAACCTATCACGGTCCAACCAATAAATGAATTTAATGAAATTAATTTTCAATCTTCCATAAGTAGTGAACCCTTTGATTCAGACGAATTTGAGTCAAAATTAAAAATCGAAAATTTAAATCAGGAAGAAAGAAAGCACATTGTTAGTCTATGTAAAAAATTTAGTGATATATTTTATAAGAATAACGAAAAATTAACATTTTCCAACAGTGTAAAACACCAAATAAACTTGGAACATGAGAAACCTGTATTCACTCGACGCTTTAGGTATAATAATTACCAAAGAGCCGAAATAAAAGAACAGATAGAAAAGTTGTTAGAAAATGGAATCATTCGCCCATCTTTCTCACCCTGGGCAGGCCCGGTGATAATAGTACCAAAAAAGGCGGATTCCGCGGGAAATAAAAAGTGGAGGTTATGCATTGACTATAGGGAGCTTAATAAGCAAACTATAGATGATAAATACCCTTTGCCAAATGTCACTGATATTCTGGACAAATTAGGCAAAGCCATTTATTTCACAAATATTGATTTAGCCTCTGGATACCATCAAATTCAGGTTCATCCTAAAGATATTGCGAAAACGGGATTCATAATTGAATCAGGGCATTTTGAATTTGTAAGAATGCCCTTTGGGCTAAAAAATGCGCCAAGTACGTTTCAGCGCATTATGGATAATGTCCTGGGAGAATTGTTAGGTAACAATGTACTATGCTACTTAGACGACATCATAATATACAGTACTAGTCTAGAAGAGCATATACTGGATATTGGAAAAGTGTTTACCAAATTAAGAAAACCTAATTTGAAAATACAAATGGACAAGACATATTTCTGTCAAAAATAAATAGGGTTCCTGGGTCATATAATTACCCCGGAAGGTGTCAAGCCAAATCCATCGAAAATCGAAGCAATCACTAAAATTGAATTACCTCAAACTCAAAAAGCAATTAAATCATTCCTTGGAATGGTAGGCTATTATCGCAAATTTATTAAGGATTTTGCAACGATAACCGTTAAAACCGTTAACTAAGTGTTTAGCCAAAAAAGCAAAAATCATTATTGATGAAGAATACATCAAAAGTTTCGAACTTTGTAAACGACTGCTAACAACGAAACCAATTTTAATCTATCCAGATTTCGAAAAAGAATTTATTCTTACGACCGATGCGTCAAATTACGCAATAGGGGCGGTCTTATAGCAGAGTCTCATTGGTAAAGATCTACCAATATGTTACGCTTTGCGTACGTTGTCCAAGACTGAAACCAACTACTCTACAGTAGAGAAGGAACTCCTTGCTATTGTATGGGCGGTCAAGTATTTCAGACCTTATCTTTATGGTAAGAAATTTTTAATTCTAACGGATCACAAACCATTAATTTGGTTATTCAATGCAAAAGATCCTAATTCTAAAATAGTAAGATGGCGGCTCAAACTTGAAGAGTACGATTATCAAATCTGCTATAAGAAGGGAACATCAAATACAAATGCGGATGCTCTTTCTCGAATGGAATTAAACCAATATTTAGAAACAAATTCACTTTCATACCCTGAAACAATTGACTCAATACGTGCTAAAAATGAATCCATCATTAACAAGGGTTCTGAATACAAAAAAACAAGTAACAATAATGTTACTACCAATGAATTCAATGACAGTAAAGTCAATAAAAACAAAGATGCTGTATCAGACGCCGATCAGTCATCATCAAACGAAATAAATATAAATGAAGTTATAAATGACTTCTCAAATTTAGAAATTAGTGAAACTATAGTGAATCAAGCTAACGTTAATTATGAAACAATAACACCAATTAACAAATTCAAGCGGCAAATCTACGTTATAGTCGACGATAACTACGAAGAGCTTAATGAAAGGTTTGTTATCAAGTTTCTTACATACAAACATTATACTTTTCGAAAGAGGAAATTCGAGCAAAAAAATATCGAATACATTATTCAAAAGTATGTAACAAAATCCATCTCAGGCTTATACACTGATGATGAAACATTTATGTTATTTCAAAAGCATTTAGAGATACAAGACAAAAAGCGACTTGTAAGAGCTAGGGCTTTATTAAAGGATATCGTTAATAACGATGAGCAAATGAAAATAATAGAGAATACTCACATCCCGTATCATCGAGGAATTAACGAAAACTTAAAGAAAATTGGGCGAAGTTATTTTTTCCCCAAAATGAAACAAAAAATTACGGAATTCATAAGTAAGTGTGACACTTGTAAAATAAACAAGTATGAAAGGAAACCGGTGAATTTAAAATTCAAAATCTCCCCTACACCTAATGGACCAATGGAGATACTTCATTGCGATACATTCGTATTACGCTCTAAAACATTCTTAACTATAATGGATAAATTTTCCAAATTTCTCTCCATTTTCGAGCTTTCGAATCGCAAGTCTCAAACCATTATTCGAATGTTTAAAACATTTTTTTCTAGGGAGGGTATTCCAAAACAAATCGTAATTGATTCAGCCACCGAATTTTATTCCGAAATCTTCGTTAATTTTATGGCAATGCATAATGTTGAATTACACACAACAACAGCCAAAACCTCAACCGGGAATAGTCCCATTGAAAGAGTTCATTCTACATTGACAGAACTCACTCGAATCATAGCATCACAAAACAAAAATATATCAATCAGTGAGCTATTAGATGAAGCAACTTTCGCGTATAACGCATCAATCCATTCATCAACGTGTCTAACACCATTCGAGTTACATAGGGGACATATTAGTTTGAAAAATATGCCAAATAATCTTTCTGAACAGTCAGACGATTATTTAGAGGAATTGCGAAATAAGTATCAAGAAATGGCAACGCTCATTTCGGATACAAATCAACAAACTAAATCTAAGATAATTAATGCTCTGAACGAAAAACGCCAAGATCCATTACAATTTCAGGAAAATCAAACAATTTTCGAAAAAACTACCACCAGAGACAAACTGGTCCCAAAATACATAAAGCACGTGGTAACTAAGGATAATGACGTCACAGTCAATACGAATAAACGTAGAGTGCATTAGCGTAGAATAAGAAATTGTAACAATCATCTAAACCAGAATAATATCTTGTTACAGGATGCTCCGGGCGGTTCAGCTGCAACAGTTCACTTCGATCTAACGCAAGGTAAGGGAGTTTTAGCCCTCAACCTAGGAGGAGCTAGAGTAATTGAATCTTACTCAAAACTAATCCAGATAATCGAATTAAATGACATTACAAATAATTTCATTACGGTCAATAACACACTAAGTAGAATTACGGAAATAATGAAACAACATAAAATTTCTGATAAAATTTTAGTAGCAATAGCTGAAAGGAGAATAAATAATCTTGAAATCTCTTTGTATAACATTCTACCCGATACTTATAAACTTCGTCAAAAACGTGGGTTATTTAACCCATTGGGAACCTTCATCAAGGCAATAACAGGTAACGTAGATCAAGAAGACTACGAAGAATTACAAAATTCAATTAAAAAGTTAGAAAACGGACGTTATGAGTTAGTGGACAAATTAAATGACCAAATAAAAATAAATGATCAATTGATAACTCAGAATAAATTAATAATAAGTCATATAATTAACATGTCAATTCAAATGAACGAATGGATCAATACAGCTAAAATATCAGAAAAACGTCTGATAGAAACAGTTTATTTAGATAGATTATTTTCAGAATTATATGATAAAATTATGATAGTGCAGGAACAAATCAATGAGGTTCATGACATACTAACCTTCGAAAAAATTAATATATTAGTAGGCATATTTTAGATAATGAACAAATGGAATACGTTACTACAGAATTTGATAAAGACGGAATTAAAATACATTCGGAAGAGCAAATTTACTCTCTTTTAAAAATAAAAGCTTTTTATAATAACACCGATTTAATAATTATAGTTGAAATTCCTAAACCTTTATAAGATAAAAACTTATCCTATCAATAATTAAATCATAAGTCAACCATATAACCACATAATCCTAAACCCAGAAAATTATATGGTAATTAATAACCTTTGTCCAATGGTGGAACAAATATACATGTGCCAAATCGATCAAATCCATAAAATATATGGAAATTGCATACCTGAGTTACTCAACAACAAAAATGCGAGCTGTAATACTCAAGAAATAAAGCCAGCTGAAGAAATCATACTCCTAGAAGATGGATTCCTGTACATCTCATCACCAGCAGGAACTAGTATAATCACTACATGCAGCTTAAAGGAAGCGCTTATTAAAGGAATCAAATTAATCAAATTTTCACAATGTTCGATTACTGTTAATAACAGAAGATATACAAATAATAAAATTCTGCATAAGCGTAAAATAACATTGGTTCAACCATTAGATAATATCGGAATCAATGTCACAATGCAGAAATCCATAAACATTCCATTACTCACGGAACAAACAATTAAAAATGTGGACAAAATAAATGCGGGAAATCATCAAATTAAAATTTTCCAATATACATTCGCAATTTCATCGACAATAGTTATCCTTATAATAGTACTAATGGTTTTTGTCATTCACAGAAAATATAAGGGTACATTCTCAAAATTAAAGGCTAGGTTAGCGCAGCAACTAAAGAAGAAAAATGTCGAGGACGACATCAATCTTAAGAGGGAGGAGTTATGTATAGCACATACAGGCGATATACGACATCCAAGGGCAACCTCAAGTAACCTCATGCAAGGAAAAGTGCATCAACAACAGTTTGCACTTATCAACAAATGCAACATTGTAGTTAAATCAAGTTGCAATATTTTAATTCAAATCAAATTTCAAAATGTAAATTAAATATAAATTATAAATGCATAATTGCATTTTCTGTTTTATTGTTTTTCTTTATCGCAGAGTACATAATTACTCTGCTTACATTTTATATTCATTCTACTTTTAAACTCAAACTTGTAAACACTAATAAAACCGAAATACAAAGCATTCAGTG
Source organism: Tipula helvola (assembly GCA_963556165.1). Lineage (NCBI taxonomy): Eukaryota > Metazoa > Arthropoda > Insecta > Diptera > Tipulidae > Tipula > Tipula helvola. The sequence goes on from OY744483.1 coordinate 279,916,053, forward strand.
AGCGTAATTAACTGAAACCTACAAAAATTAAAATAAATAAGTTATATTATTTGAAAGCGCTCGAACCACAACCCGCGTAATAACATAACTATTTAGAAAAAAGTATGCAGGATATGTGGTAAATTGGATTTTTTCCAAGTAACCAACTAAAAAGTTTACATTCAAAACTAGTTACTATTTTACAAATAATTAGCTTATCTGTATGTCCCCCAATGAAATTGTAGCTTTTAGTAATTTTAAAGCTTTAAATATATCCCTTATTAAATTTGAAAAGCTTTAGTAAGCTTTTTTGTTTTCGTTACTCTAAAGTTTTTATAAATATTACTTTAACAAACTAAATTTAATTTATTCGAAATAGCTTTTAGAATTTTAAAAAATTCTTAAAGTTAAGATTTTTCAAACAATGTGAGAGCTTTCAGCCGTTTATATTTTTCATCGATTTATTTGAAAAACCTGTTGTAGGCAAAACGTTGAGTTAATAAATTCATTTGATTAATTCGGCTTCTAAACTATGAACCACTAAAAGGCTTCCAACAATTTTAACTTATGGCAGCTAGCCCTAATGACCAAATTTTGATCAAAAATACATAAAAACTATATTTTGAATCAGGTCTTGATTACTGATTAGTTGAAATTCAGCGCAGTTGGTTATTTTTTACATTACAAGTTTATAATTCAACTTAAGATGTTTGTTCAGATCAAATCTGTCAAGTAGATTTTGATTCACTTTTTGAAAATTTAGAGCTAAGAAATTCTTCACAAGTACGAGGGTCGGAGACAATGCAATTTGATGAATTTTTTTTTTGACATTTGATGAGTATATTTCAGATAGCAGTCCAAAAGGTAGACCCAATGCAGATGGTTGTACACATTTTTAAAGGTTTATATTTCAGGTATGTAGTTGCCCAAGTTTTGCTTAATGTCTTTTTTGTCTGCCATAAACTTTAATTTTTAAATTTTTGTTTATTTCGGAGATCTCTTGCCCAAGGAATTTGTAAAAATACTTTTATAAAATCACAGTAAGCACAATCGAGCTTATTGGAGCTTTCAACCAATTTTTTCTTTAAATTTATGGAAAGGCACAAAAATTACCGAGAATATATAAAGCTCATTGAAAACAAATACTCGCTAATTAATCCCAAAATACCACATTTCTTTATAATATCAAATTTGAAAGTTAAATGGTTTGGTTTGAAAAGCTCTTAAAACTGAAAGCTCTTAATAATTTACGATGAGCAGAAACATTCTAAATCCTACCCAAAATTCCATTATCATTAGTAATATCAAATTTCGAAATTAAATGGTTTGTTTAAAAAGCTTCGATAATTGCAAGGTGTTAAACTAAAGCACTTCATTTTTCAACATTTTAACAAAAACCTCAAATTATGAAAAGGCTCACAAATGTTAAGTTCAAACCCATAAAGTATAAATTAATTATCAATCTTAAAGCTCATTAAAAACAAACATTGTAAATTTATCCCAAAATTCAGTTACAAAAGATAACGGAATTTTGGGACAAATTGTTCAAAAAGTTTCGACCAGTGAAAGCTCCTAAAACTAAAAACACTTGAAAGCTTTTAGAAAAAAAAAATTTTGCAAATAAAACATTATAAGTTGCTAAGTTTATACCTAAACATATAGTATAAACTAATTATGAAGCCTAAAGCTCATTGTTAAAAAATATTTTAAATTTATCCCGAAATTCCGTCGCCGTTTTCAATACTAAATTTCAGAGTAAAATGAGTTGATTCAAAAAGCTTCGCTAAACGAAAGCTTTTATTATAATACCAGGTTTCCTAGTAAAATGGCTTGGTTTGACTAAAAGCTCTTGATAATTTACATTGAGAACAAATATACTAAATTATTCCTAAATTCCGTTACACTTTGTAAAATCGAATTTTTGACTAAAATGGTTTGGTTTAAGAAGCTTTTTCAATCGGAAGCTCTTAAAACTAATAGTTCATGACAGTTGTTAAAAAAACAAAATTTTTGCTGATTAAACATTTTAACAAAAACTTGAAATTATGGAAAGGCTGACAAATGTTAAGTTCAAACCCAAAAGATATAAATTAATTATCAAGCTTAAAGCTCATGAACACAAATATTCTAAATGTATGCCAAAATACCTTCCTTTATAATATCAAATTTTAGAGTTAAATGATTTGGTTAATCAACCTCTTAAAACTAGAAGCTTTTGATGATTGATGATTAACTTTGAGAACAAATATTCTAAATTTCAGCCAAAATTCCGTCACCCTTCGTAAAATCATATTTCTGAGTAAAATAGTTTGGTTAAAAAGCTTCAATAATTGAAAGTTTTTAATTTTTTTACAAATACATAAAACATTTTACCAAAAACCTTAAAGTATGAAAAAGGCTCAACTCAACGTTAAAAATTAAGTTAAAACCCAATTTTATTTAAATTAATTATCAAACTTAAAACCAATTGATAATTTTTGCAAATATATGTATTTTATGCTTATGCAAATTTTTAACAAAGCTTACGGATCATTCGATATTTGAGAACTTTCAAGAATATTCAAGATAATTTGAAAATGCGACATTTTTCAGACTTCGAAATTCTTGAATTCGAAAAATTAGTTTCTTCACTAAAAGCTTTACTTGTTAATTGGTACAAGAAGTATTTTTAGGGGCCCAAAAAATGTTGTGGAGAGACCCGAATTGTGTACACTAATTTGTAGATCAATTTGCCTCTCTGACCGTACTTAAAATTTCGTAAGCAGCACTATAGAACAAAAAAAAAATTCTATTATTTTAAGTCGGGCACCAATCATTTAACTACGTAATTTAAACCGTCCTATAATGTGCAATGGAGCAAGAGTAATAATAATTATAACATGCAAGGGGTGTGAAACCCCCTCACCATAAATATCTTTTATGGACACCAAAATATAATTTGCGAGCATTTAAATTAAAACGGATGAATCAAAAAATACAAATTAGTGGCTAATAAATGAATCTTAGCTTTTTCCCTAAGAAGGTCATTTAACCTCATTAATTAATAATTAATAAATAAAAAATTCATTACCTTTAATTTTCGTCACCTAAGTTCATATTGTCTTAAACAAAAATGGCCACTTTAAACTTTTATTTTGTATTTTTTTACTCTACACAAATATCACTCGATTATTAAAACAACACAAACACTAGAACTACACTAACACTAAGTATCTGCCTAGTATACAGGCACAAAAAACACTACCAACTATAAAAACTAGAGTTTTTTTAATGAAAAAGCTTTACAAATAAAATTTAGCACTTTTAAACTGATTTAAAAAGTTATCTCAATGACGTATTTAGTTACATATGTATAAAAGATCACAATTCAACATTCGATGAATTTAAAACAAATTGTATGATATTATCTCTTAATGCACTAAACTATTGTCACGAAAACTTACACTGATTTTACCAATTTTAAAGATCACCTACAACAACTAGAGAACACAAATTTACAAAAATAACTAAAACACAAATCAATAATGAACCAGTTGCTAAAATAAAGTAACATTGGTACGGTAAATTTCAAAGCGGTAAACAAAATAATTTGCCACTGCAAGCATTAAAAATAATTGAAAGAGAATACAAGTATTGGAGAAAAACATTTTTAGCGTGTTGCGTAAAACCAAAAAAAAAATCCATTAAAAACGTACACTTGATTTGTAGAACCAAATTCTTCATTTCGATCGAAATAATCTAGCAAACCACTTGTTACACCGAAGATAACTCTGCAAATAGTATTTAAAGTCCCATATATTTGCATGTCCTACTAACAAGGACCAAATCTTGCAAGTAATCGAGCTGTTGGAGTTGATGCGATAAGTACACTGCTTTTGAAAATATGTTTCAAGGAATTAGCAGGCTGTATAGTTCAAAGTATCAATAAATCATGTTTTCCCTGATAAATTGAAATGCGCGAGAATTATACCAATATATAAAGGCAGTGGAAGTAAATCTGATGTAATTAACTATAAACCCATCGCGATCCTGTCAGTATATAGAACTTACATGATCATTTCAAGTAAGTTTTGAATATCCTCTTTTATAGTTTTACATTTATTTTTATAGAATTTCGCTTTAACCAAATAGGGAGTGTGTATCTCTGTGAGCTGTGACTATTATACAAGCGCATTTGACGTGTCATTTATTGTGAAGTTTTAAAATATTTTCTCTTATTTCTCTTATTTTATAATAATATTATAATTTTAACTATAATTTTACCGTTTAAGTGCCAATATTTAATGAATTTAGTTTTTTATTATATTTGTTAGTGATAATACGGTACTCTGTTTGTGCTTAATGTTACAGGGATTCGAACCAGCATATTGAAGGCGCATCGGTTTGTTGCGATGTGGTCGAAATTGTAAAATGATCCAAGTGTGTTTGTGTTGTGTAAAGTGAATAAAGGTTTTTTTTTATAGTGAATCAAAGTGAAAAATGTATTAGTTGAACGGATGGAGGATTGATCACGTTCAAAATGTAGATAACGGTACTGCTCAGGTACTCGTTTGGCAGGTAAGCAGGTGTTATATGTGTCTTTGGATTTGTTTGTGTATGTGTGCTAAATATATTAAGCAGTAGGAATTTTATATTGAACTTTTGGAACTCTGGATATGTATGACTCTTTGTTTATATGGAGAATTTTATTGTTACATAAATTCTGGAATTTGCAAAAAGATTATTGGTGAAGTTCTAGACATTTCAAATTTAAATCAAGGGAACATAAAATTTTCGCCTTTCCGTTTTAATTCCAGAATTCTCCAGAATTTACAAGAAGTAACTCAGACATTTATCTGTTATTACTTTTTCTGTCAAAATTCTATGTGTTCATCATCGGGAAAATCTGATCCATGTAATGTTCGTAAAATGTTGGATACCTCAGAGGAAGTGATTCGAGGTCTAAAGGCATTGGGTTCCAATGCAGAATCACGAGATCCATGGTTGATCTATATCCTGTTAGAGAAATTAGACTCTGAATCAAAGCACATGTGGGCTCAAGAAACAACGTCAAAGGATAACCCCACTTTAGATGAATTCTTCGATTTCTTGGCTAAACGGAGCGACGCATTATATACATCTGGAATTAAGCCTGTGGGTAAAAAACTTCCTTCAAATTCACAGGCAACAAACAGTCTCATGGCCAGCAGCGAATCACCAAGCTGTCCGTTGTGCGAAGAGAAACATCATCCATTGTGGGAGTGCGCTAAATTTAATGAAATGCATACCGAAAACAGAAGGCAATTCATAAAAGAAAGTAATCGGTGTTTTAATTGCCTAAGCAATCTTCACAATGCATTTAATTGTCGGTCAAGGAGAAGATGTCAGACCTGTCGGAAGAAACATCATTCTTCGTTGCATATGGATGTACTAAATAACACGAAGATAACCACAAACAAGGCAGCAGGTATCAGTTCGTCAACTGTTCTACCAGAGGTTCTTGATCAGACATCAAACCAGACAAATACGAATGACATCAATAACATGAATTGTTTCCAGAATGTTAACGTTTCACCTAAACGCGCGTTATTGCCAACGGTGTTACTGCGCGCAAAGGATAAATCTGGAGGTCTGCAGCAATGTCGAGCTGTTATTGATTGCTGCTCAGAATCTTCATTTATTACTGAAGCTTGTGTAAGAAAACTACAAATTCCAAGGAAAAACGCTAAGGTGCTGATTACTGGGTTAGGTCAGACGGGTACAGGAACAACGAGAGGTATTACAACAGTCACACTGTCCTCACTATCTACAAATGATGTTAGAATAACGCTGGACCCTTACATTGTGCCGAAGATAACATTGATGATCCCACGAATTGAATTGGATGTATCAGAATGGCATCATTTGCGTGGTCTTCAATTAGCGGATCCAAATTTCAACACACCTGGCAACATAGATACATTAATTGGCGCCGAATACGCATTGAGCCTGTTCACTAATGGAAAGGTCACCGGAAGAGATAATCAACCGATCGCAATCAATACACTGTTTGGATGGGTCGTCAGTGGAAAATTGAGCCAACCAGATAGTATCGAGGTCTGTCATACGGCTGTGGCTCTACACACTGAGATCAACATCAACAACTCGCTGCGCATGTTTTGGGAAACGGAGGAACTGAAATCTCGTACCAAACATTTCACGCAAGAAGAAGTAGAATGCGAACAACACTTTGTGGGAAATACGGTACGCAATAACGATGGAAGATTTGTCGTACGTTTACCGTTCAAATCAGAACAAATATCTTTGGGAGATTCTTACCAAATTGCAGCGAAACGATTTCAATCATTGGAAAGAAGATTCCAAAGAGATCAAGGATTCTATGCGTTATACAACCAGTTCATGAGAGAATATCTGTCATTGGGCCATATGGAGGAAGTTTCAGAAGACAAAATTATCGGTGAATCCTATTATCTTCCTCATCATGGCGTATTAAAGGAAACGAGTACCACAACGAAATTGAGGGTTGTGTTTGATGCGTCATGCAAAACAACGAGTGGAAACTCTTTAAATGATAAGCTGCCCGTTGGAGCTGTCGTTCAACAGAGTCTTTATCAAATCATTGAATGGGGATATTGAGATAATGTATCGACAGATACTGATAGCTCCTGAACACCAAAGATACCAAATGATCTTGTGGAGAGAAAACACAAATTTGCCGTTAAAACGATACCAACTCAAAACTATTACCTACAGCACATCTTCGGCGCCCTTCTTGGCAACACGAGTACTTCATCAAATACCGAAGGATTCCAGAACTCAATTTCCCGATGCAGCAGGGCGGTTAGACAACGATGTATATGTCGATGATCTGATGACAGGGGCGGATAATTTGGTACAAGCCTTGCACATTAAAGAGCAATTGGTATCCATGTTGTCTGGAGCTCGATTTCACTTACGAAAATGGACATCCAATCATCCAGCATTTTTAGAATCCATTCCAGCTGAGGAACGTGAGATAACGCTCAAGGAGATCACTGAGAATTCAAGGCCTGTGAAATTATTAGGACTGCATTGGAATCCAACTGATGACAGATTTGTCTTTAAGGTAAAACTTGATGATGAAGCAACACCAACGAAACGCCAAATACTGTCACATTACACAAGTTTCAATTTGTGTACAAGTTTCAATTTGTGTAAAACATTCATATGTATATTACAAATTTAAAACACATCTAATACCTATGTCAGGTATTTTGGAAATATTATGTTCTCTGACTTTTTTTTTTTTTTTTTTTTTTGTGTAGGAGTTAAAACTTTCAAAAAGCCAGCGCCAAGTGATGATGGACCTCACTTGACAGTGTGAGGTTTATACTCACCAAAAAGTCTCCTACATGCCACGGAGAGCCCAGACTGAAACCGCTTTTGCGTTACTTCGGTCTGGTCCGCGCTGCTACCCATTTTGGGGCCCTCATTTACGTTCTACACCATACTTTGTTAGGGGTCCGCCAGACAACCATCGCTCCGCTTCTGCCGCAGCACTGACCCAACGTAGTCTGCGAAAGCTCGCCACGCTGCATCAGACCGCAGAATCGCTTCAACAATGGCGTCAGGTGTGACCCCGTCCACTACTAAAGCTAGCCGTCTTCTCTCTTCAATGAACCTACCGCACCGAAAGAATGTATGACAAGCATCATCGCACTCTTCTGGGCAATATCGACATTGAGGTGATATTAGCTTTCCCATCTTATGCAAATAGGCCCCAAAATAGCCATGTCCAGTAAAAAATTGGCATGTGAAAAAATCAAGCTCTCCGTGGCCACGATTAATCCAGGGACCAAGATCCCGAATCAATCGGGCCGTCCATCGACCACTATTCACCCCATCCCATCGATCCTGCCTGCTCTCACCGCAGAATCCTTTCTTCCAAATTCAGCGCTCAACCGATATATTTCCCGACGCTCCAGCGCCAGCAGATCTGTCGGGATGACCCCGGTGACAACTAAGGCTGCAGCTTCGGACACTGTGCGATAAGCGCATGCGATTCTTAGTGCCCCGCGCCTTTGAATCGATATCATCCTCGTACGGTATTTTTTGACCTCCATCGCACCGGCCCAAATCTCAGCTCCATACAACAGGATTGGCTGCACCGTTGACATTATAAGCCTTCGTTTGCTAGGGCGGGGCCCCCCTATGTTCGCCATCAATCTGCTAAGCGATACAGTCACTTTTGACGCTCGGTCACAAGTTCTTCGTATATGCTCCCAGTAAGTTAGACGATTGTCTAAAGTAATCCCCAGATATTTCGTCATTCCTTTTGACATTACCTCCTCTGCTCCAACCTTCATAGGGATAATGGTTGGAATTCTCCGCCTAGTGAGCATGACGATCTCCGTTTTTGAGGTGGCCAACTGTAGCCCGTGCTTATCCATCCACTCGTTTATCCTCCTCATCACTTGATTTAGTCTGCACTGAGCCAAAACTGCGCTTCTAGACGTTATCACTATAGCCACATCGTCTGCATACCCAACCAGGAATACTTCGTCAGGCATCTCTAGTCGCAACAGGCTGTCGTACATAGCGTTCCATAGGTCGGGACCAAGAATCGAGCCCTGTGCCACTCCAGCAGTAATTTTCTTCACTTTTTTGCCGTCAGACGTCTCATATACCAGCCTACGATTCCTCAAATAGTCCCGAATCATTATCAGAAGATAATTCGGGATAGCGAAAGATCGTTGTAGCGCCTCGGTCATATCTTCCCATCACGCCGAGTTGAAAGCATTTCGCACATCCAATGTCGCTAGAAGCACCAAAGGCCTCGCTGCGCGGCAAGCACTTTAGGTTCTTTTAACTGCGTTAATTGCTTCCTCTATTGCGTTTACAGTTGATCGTCCCTTCCGAAAACCATATTGCATCGGAGACAAGCCACCGGCAACCGATATGGCATCTTCTAGCCTAGGCTTTAATAGCTTTTCCAGCAACTTTCCCATTGTATCCAGCATACAGAGAGGTCTGTATGATGACGGGGAGTCGGGGTCACCACCTTTTCCTTTGTTTATCAGTACCAGCCGGGCCATCTTCCACCGTGAAGGAAATACTCCCGCTGCTAAACATCCATTATACAATTTGAGTAGTAATTGCGGATATCTACCAGCAACCACTTTCAACACCTCCGTTGGGATGCCGTCATGCCCAGGTGTCTTATTATTTTTCAGGCTGGTCACCGAATATGCCAGCTCCCCCTCGGTAAATGTGGGAATTTCTCCGACTTCATTCTCACTATCGTCTTCTACTCTCAATGAGTGTGTTGGGAAGAGGGCATCGACAATGCTTGACATTGTTTCTGCATCCAACGCGACGTGCGTGCTCAATAAACCCAGCTTTCGAGTAGCAAGCTTATATCCTCTGCCCCATGGATCGCTATCCACCTCGTTGCACATGTCTCTCCAGCATTGCGCCTTGCTCGCACGGATAGCTATGCCTAGCTCTTTCTTTGCCGCTTTGTGCTGGGCTGACCTGGCAATTGCTTCTTCTCTACCTTGCGCTCGTTGCGCCCTACGCCTAAGCTGCAGAGCTTTCCTTCTCAACTCTGCGATCTCATTCGTCCACCAGTAAGCCTGCTTCCTGCCGTTCCACTGCTTTCTTCGTGGCATAGAAGAATCGCAAGCTTGTTGAACTAGCCGTGTAATGCTGTCAACAGCCGCTTCAATCTCGACTCCATTCGCAATATCCTGCAAAGCCAGTGGGCTGCTCGCAAGGCTAGCCTCTACAAATGCAACGAGCTTCCCGCCATCTAACTTGGTAGTGTTCCAACCCAATGGGTTTCGATACATTGCTCGCTGTACTTCTCGCTCGCCGTCGTGCAATTTGAAGCTGATGTAATTATGGTCGCTAGCGGTATAATCCTCCATCACTCTCCAGTCTTTCGCCAATGATGCTAGCCGTGCGGATACCAACGTTATGTCCGGTATGGAGTTGCCGAAACCTGGCCTTCGGTATGTTGGCGTAAATCCCTCATTTAACACGCATAGATCCAGTCTTGAGGCCATCTCCAGTATATGTCTCCCCCTGGTATCTTGGTGTGGTATGCCCCATTCTAATGCACGAGCATTGAAATCTCCGGCTAGCACCAATTCTCCTGATACATCACGAGCAGAGTCCTCTAGTTCATTCAATTTGGATTGAAACTCAGAGATCGTATCGTTCGGTGAAAGATACACACTAAAGAACGTAACATTTCGACTTCTTATCCAGACGTAGCCATTTACAGAGCCGTGGGCATCGATGCGCACTTTATGGTTATCGACCACCCATATTGCTGCAGTTCCCGACGGATCTGAGAACCAGTTTGTGCAAACTCTGTTCTGGTATTGCTCGCAAACGACTGCTACCTGGACTTCTGCCTCACAGGCAAGCTGCGTCAATAGGTCTTGCGCAGCTCTACATCCGTTTAAGTTTCCTTGAAAGACCTTCATGTACGATTATTACCTCCCTTCGCTCGCCGCAGGAACCTTTGGAAGGTCTCACAGCCGCCTGATCCTTGTACATGGTTATTACCACCAGGTTTCCCAGTGCATGTATAGCATATTGGTTGCGCTTTATGCCCACTTTCGCCACACTTCCAGCACTTATTGCTACGGTCAGGACCTGCACAGTTATTCCTGATATGTCCATATCCTTGGCACTTGTAGCATTTCTGTACCTAGGCTCTCATCCTAATGCGTCCAAAGACCCAGCCAATCTTAATACGCCCTCGAGCAAGCAGTTTTTTAGCGGCTGGATCATCTAGTTCAATGACCGCTTTCCTTTGCTCCCGCTTATCAGCTTTGAATAGCGATAGTTTGACTTCCCCTCTAGCAACATCGCCAGAATCACGCTTAACTGCCGTCATCACCTCTTGTTCGGTGGTAAGGCTATCTATCGGTGGTTTCCTATCGCCGCTCGTACAATGTCCTTCAGCTTCTCGATATTTAAACCACGATCTAGCTCGAGGAGCATTCTTCCATCGTTGGCCTTTCTTATAACCCTAATTGTGAGTTCAGGGTCATCCGGGCACACGTTACGTCAGATGGCACCAAGGACCTCAGCGTACGTTTTCCCGCCGGCCGGTTTGACGACCACCGCGTTATTTTGCGTTTTCTTTCTTGGCCGCCTCCCTCTTCTCAATCTACGCCTTCCACGCTTTCCTTCTACCCAAGATGCACCGGATGCAGTTATGACAGCATTGCCCCCTCGGGGTGGTAAAATGGTGCTTTCAGCATCGCCTCGTATATCCGTTTCCAGTTGCTTATTCCCCGCTTTCCAATGGGGTATTGCGGCCATTTCTCCCTCGGTCCCTCTTTGCGATCTGGTACCTCGATCAGGCTCCTCCGAGCTAGAGGCCGTGCCTCTCCTTCTACTCGATTTAATCGGCTGAACCTTCAACCTCTCTTGGTTAAGGTTGGGTCTCGCTCCCCGACCTGACTCTTGGAGCTGCCCTTCTTCCAGTAGATGCGACATGAGACTATCGCATCCAACAACTCCTCCATTTCTATTAGGCCATTCGTCACAGTCCTTTTTATAGTTGGCTGCATCTTTGCCTCCGCCTGGATTCTTTTCAGGAGTACCAGTCCTTTGTGCAGTGTCTTCTTCTCCTCCTCCTTTATTAGACCAATGTGGTCCCTGATGCCTCTCTCTTTCCGCGATCTATCTTCCTCTTCATTACTATACTTCCGGATGAGGTCATCGATCTTCTGCTGCGACATTAAACCCTCGCGCATTTCCACCTCGTTCTCGACACTTGTGCCATTATCTGAATTAGAGGCCAAGTGGACCACCTCCAAGTCATTGCGGTCGCTGGATGACGGCGACGTGGGGCCCGCTTGCTCGCCCCTCATCTTTAATACTTAATTTTGTTCACCAAATAGCCAACCTTACTCTTTCGCCATCTTGTTTACTATCTGTAGATAAAATCCGATAGTAGATAATATAAAGATTATCGATATAAACTCAAATCGATATAATTCCAATAGAATTTAAATTTATTTGGATTTATTCTACAGATAGTAAACAAGATGGCGAAAGAGTAAGGTTGGCTATTTGGTGAACAAAATTAATGTTCTCTGACTACGGCGTATACATCATAAGCATTAATAAACTAAACTAGACTGATGGTTTTAATTTACCGAGAATCTTATAATCGAGAAATTGAATGCTTTCAATTTAATTGTTTTGGTACGTTTGAAAACCAAACCTAGTTAGGCGCGTAGTAACAGTTTTCGTATATATTTCACAATCAAATTCAAAGCCTTCAAATTAACTACGAACCTCATTCCATACAAAAAAAAAAATTATGATTAATCCTCCTAAATTAAAAAGGTATATTAAATAGAGGGGACACGAACATTCGTTATAACAACACAACCGAGAAAAAAACTAATTAATTTTTGGAACAAAAATAAGAAAAGAAATTTTCCAAAAAAAAAACGGAAAACACAGGATAACAGTAGGATCATTTCATGGTATAAAAATAGATGAGTTAAAGGTAATTATATTACGGTGTACGGCATAATATTACATAGTTTTATACTTCCTAATTTCTATTTTAAAGGAGAGCAAAAAAGGATACAGATTTTTTTACAACACCAACAAAAAATAAAATTTCAACACTTTAAGATATTCCGAATATTTGCCTACAATAAAAAATTTAATTTTTGTATACGTAAAATTGTTTTTGGGATCAAAATTGATTTTTCATCTCTATTTAATTAAATTATAATTTATTTCGTAATTAAATTGAATTTGTTGAAATATTTTATTTTTAACCATTTCTATTTTTATAGAATTCAATTATACCCGCACCATTATTGACAATCGAGTAAATTAAATCAAAATAGTATGGTTGGAAATATTTTGGATTTTAATTTTAATTCTATCATTATCAAAATGATACATATTCGAATATCAATGACACAATAATATTAATTTACAAATATTGTAATTAACAACAACAATTTAGGAAAACCGGCGACGACCGGTGATTATAATCATTATACACGGATTAAGGATAATGAATAGATAGGCAGGTATAAAATGTAGTATAGAGATGAAAATGAGGGCTTTCAATTTTATATATCAATCAACACAATACATAAATATAAAAGCTCATTTGAATTTTACAGGAAAATTAAAAACGGGATAACTCTGGAAGTAATGAAAAAAAAAAATTATTTTTTTCAATTTGAAATGAAAACGGAAGAAGCATTAATGAAGCAAAAAATATTGGGGCACGTTTAAAACAATTGGTATATGGGAAATGAGGATAATACAATGGAATAAAAAAAACATGGTTGAATTAGTAACCAGTAATTGGATGGTCTTTTATTATTCAGTATTTAGATTTCATAAGGTAAACGTTTACAAAACGAGGGACAAAAGTGATTCGTGGCAGTGACAGTGACTGCTATATTGTAATTGAATTAGTTCAATGATATTAACGGAAGTGAAACAGGGAGTCCATTACAACTTTATCACAGGTTTCTTTACTTACTCGTAGTTATACAGCTTAGCACATACCATTGAATCGCAATTAATATTTTATTATCATAGAATGAAAGCGTTTTGAAGAGGGTTACAAAACTTTCTACGTCGAAAATTGGCTGTTGAAAAAATCTAAAAAATCAATTGGATAACTTGTAATTTTGTTCAGTTTTTCAATGTTTGAGATATTACCAAAGTTTTTATATTTCAATAATTCAAAAGAATAAATTAAAATAAAATTTGGTTTTATATAAGTATAGTTGTAGATAAGGAGATGATCAGAGCTTCGATCCTGAAAATTAACTCAACTCTCAAATCAATTCCTAACTGAAACTCTTAACTCAATACTCAGCCGAACCTCCAACTCAATTTACAACTCATCCTCCAACTATATCGCAATGCAATCCTCAACGCGATCACCAAACTGGCCGCAAACCAACCCTCAATTAAATCACCAAATCAACCCCATATCAATTTCCAAACCTCAAATCAACACTTAAATAATTTCCCAACCGAACAACTCACTTAACCCCAACGCAAACTCGAACCAAATAACAACGAACTACTCAACTCCACACTGAATGACCAACCCTACTGCAAAATCAGCTCGATTGGAAAGGTATATGCGGGTTTATAAACTCAACTGAAATCAACTCAATCTAATTTCCCATTAAACCCTAAACACTACCCCAAATTAATCCGTAACCTAGCTTCTCACTCCAATTGAACTTAACTTCAACTAAAACCCCTTTTCAACTCAAACTCTATTCAACTCAATCCAATGCTAAACTCAACCATAACTCAACCCCAACTCAACCTTTAACTCCACCCAAATCAACGATCAACTAAAGCCCAACTCAACGTTCAATCCAAACCCAAAATCAACACGGTTCGAAAAGTACATGCGTATAAATGAACTCAACTTATTCTAACCTTCACTGCAACCAGCAAATCAACTCCCTCAATAAATCCTTAACTGAACTTCAACTAAACACTCTACTCGACAACTCAATCCTTAACGCAACCCTCAGCTCAACGCCCATTTCAATCCTCAAATTAACACGACCCGAAATATAACATGCGTACATGAACAAAGCTCCCAACTCAATATTAACCATTTATAATAAACTATCTACTATAATCGGTGTTATCCAGCAGATGATGACGCGTGTTTTCATCAACATTTGATTGACAGACCTTCAAAATCGGCTTTTACCAATGATACGTATCATTATACAATCAAACTATAATAGCATCATACCATCGTGGACCATAAATCATACCATCGTGGAATCATATGATCATATCATCGTACTGCAATATCATCATATTATCATGCCATCATACCGTTATAACATCGTACAATCATAGCATCATACCAGCATACGTACCATCGTACGATCACACCATTAAACAATCATTCCATCTTTTCATTATTTCATTATACATACCATCATATTTTACCATCATACCATCGTACCATCATACCATCAATCCGTCATACCATCATACTATCATACCTTCGTACCATAATACCATCATCACCATAACCACAAACATCACCATCACCATCAATATCACCGTTAAAAGAATTATGATCCAAAAATCAACTCAATTGGTGAAGTTTTAGAAATCAAGAAAGAAATGGAGGTGTGATTTATTAACAGTGACCTTTCTTAAGTCTTAAACAATATTTGTGTAAAGCTCGCGGTTCAAACTGGCCAATGCGTGGATATTTGCTTAAATATCATACACATATTTTCATGCATACACCCATACGAACACTCACTTTTATGTCTATAGATTGTTCAACAGCTCATTAAACCCCAATTGAACGCCAATTAAACTCCAACTTAACCCCAATTCAACCCGAAAATGATACCTAACTCAATCGCAAACTCAACGCCCAACTCAATCCTCAAACTTCAACGGTTCACAATATACTAATTACTAACCCAACCCCAAATTCACTACAACTCAACTTTAACTCAACCCACCAATTGACTACTAACGTAACGTTCAACTCAACGCCAAACTCAATGCCCAACCCAATCTTGAAGCCAGCTTATATAACAAAATTGGTAAATATTTATATAACCTATTCGTAAGGCAGGTACGTCTCGAAATATGGTTTTGGAGTAACCAAATTTTTGGCCATTTTTGACAGCATTTCAACACTTTAATATTTATAAACCGAAGTAATTCGGTAAAATAATTTAAGACTAAAATTTTAATCGACGCAAATTATCAAAATTCATTAATATATTTAACGAGAACCCTGTATCTCTCCCTACTAACAACAATTCACTAAGAATAACGTATTTAGCGACGTCTGCTTATTTGTGTTAGCGTTCTCATGGTAAGGTGATACTACGTGGATGATTTGCTGTTGCAATTCATAAGAATATTTTTGTTATACATTATTTGACTGGCAATGGTACTGCAAATAAGATTTATTTTCTACATATTATTGAATACCGACGTTTGAAATTATTTTTAATGCTTTGGAATTCTAATAATTATAGCATCTTCAGTTATTGCAATAAAAGGCATCTACCCCTAAAATTTAAATGAAATGAACAAATTCCCCCGAAAATAAAACTCTTCATTATTTTTTCGGGATATTTGTGCAATAGGGTATAATTGGTCAACTCCTCCTCAACCACTTATAGCTCCATTTACTGATTTATTTGAGGGTTTGCCAATATTTCTTAACAAACTTTAACCTAAATAGCCAGCTTGGCCTAGGGCATCCAATTCCGGAATTCGGAATTCCGGTATTCCGGAATACCGGCCCATATTTTAGTTTCTATTATTCCCGAAATAAAAACTTTAATTCCTGAATTACCGAAATTCTATTTCTCACAATAATTTAAGTAGTTTCAACATAATTTTATGTAATTATATCATAGTATTTCTTGTACGAGGACCACTCGAGTTGCAGAAATTTTAGTCAATTTGTGGAAGTGGTCAGTTTAAGAAATAAAGCAGTCCAATAATTTGAAAATTAAAAGTCTTGCCTGACAGAAAAATTTTCTTCAATTATAACAAATTATTTTGTAACATATATGTTATAGATAATATTCCAGGAACTAACAGAAAGTGGTCAATTTAGAGAGCTGTTCAAAATTGGCTACTTTTGAAAGTTTTACTGGGTTTCTCTCTTGCGGTTCCCAGGATACGACGCCTAATAAACGGATTACGAAACAATAAATGCTGGTCCCTAAAAAATGCATTTTATCCATCCCTAAAATACACCTGTCAAATAAGTGTTGTATTGCTTCTTAGTTTGCAAAACCACCAATAGGTGTACGTAATAGTCACGCAGGAAAAGGTGCTAATGGGAAAGGGGTTCATTCCAAATTCAGAAAGTTTCTCGTCGTTACAATCCCGGTATACATTTTATGAGAACAATTCAAGCTCCGACGGTGATGATTTATCTGAACAATTCAATAATTTTGGATCTTGGCCCAGATGACTGATTGCCGGAACGTTGTTTCAACACAAAATATATGATTTGATTAGTTCTTCAAAAACGAAAAAATAAACAAATCGCAAAAGTGTATCTATGTATAAAATTCCTTAAAATTGTTGTATTGATTTACCGCTAAGAAAATTAGTGTTTGATATTTGTGATAGCAAAAGTTAAAAAGTGAAAAAATATTCAATTTTGTTAGTTGATTTTAGTGTCTGCTATGGCAATTTCGCTCGTTTTTCAGGCTTCCTGAAAAATATTAAAAACGTAGATCACGCCATATGTAACAAACGTTTTCTGCGTTTCGCAAAGGACTTTAATTTTGAGACGATTGAAGTATGCTCGAGGCCCTATTCGCAATTTTTATGAAAATTTACCATCAATCAGCATCGATCCTGAAAGAGCGTATTTAACAGCAGCAAATATCGCCACTAAAACTCTAGCCTGTCTAAATAACACAAGCCTTGGTACATTAGGCTTAATGAGATAAAACAGGAATCATTAGATTTTTTAGTCAATTAATTATTAAATAATGAGATAAAAAAATTGGTTGTTTCTTGTAAAATTTTGATAATCAAAGATTATTTAATAAAAAATCAATTCCGGTATTGATTCCGGAGTTCCGGAGAACATTCAAATTCGAAAAATCTGGAATCACATTTTTGCTAAAAATTGGATGCCATATTGACTATACATGTAAGTAAGGAACAATTCACAAATTGACTGCTTTCTCAATTGAAACAACGAACACATGCCACAGAATATCGATTCGACTAGATGACGGAGGAAATTCCTCTAATATGTATATGGTTATTCAAATTATTTCACATTTAACCTTCTCTCTGTGTATTGGGGTCAAATTGACCCCAGTCGATTTTAAAATGGAAAAGCTGCGTTTCTTATTATTTGAATGGCTCATGCCCTAAAAGAAAGCCTCAACTAATATTTTATACACGCAATACAATGCAAAGCGGGCCCAAGTTACTTGTAAATTTGGAAATTACGATAGTCTGAAATAAACCAAGCGCATTTCTGTGTATGGTCAAAATGACCCCAAATTATTTCCATGTAGATACCTACTATTTTCTACAATATATACATCAAAAAATGACTTAATTTTTATATTTATGAATGTATTGTATGTCTGTGATGTTTTTTGCATTTTTTTTTGTTAATTAGTATGTGAGACTGTCAGATGAAGAGGAAATGGCGAACGATAATGTTGATGTGGATTTTTCAAATTGCGACGAGAGGTACACATGCTGAGCCGATAATCGTTTGTGATTACGATGATGATGAGCATATTAAGCCGATAAATTTTAATGATGATGACAATTTTGAACTTTGCGCTGACGATCGAGGAAATTAACAATGAAACGTTGAAGCTACCACATTTTAAGGATGAAGAAGCGAATACCCTGGTATATGGTAACCAAAATGGAAAATGTATCCGAAAGTGGAGCCTAAATATTGCAATTGTGACCAGACCATGCGACTTTCTACTACTGCGGGAAATGGAAGGCTTCACAGTGCAAACAGCAAAAAATCTAACAAATCAGTTAATAGCTTTCTAAAAAACCATCCCAGAAATATTGGTGAATATTATCGTGGCTCAGACCACCAGAGAAGCGAGGCAGTTTTATAAAATGAATAATAAAATAACAGAAAAACACCGTGCTTTGTACGATACTAATTCGGTGGAAATGTCTGCTTTAATCTGTATTTAATTTTCGCTGCCGCTCTTAAGAACTGGGACAACCGTTAATTTTATCGAGCTACGACATCCGACAGGAACCGCTAAAACAGCTAGATTTGCAGCATTTCGAATTGTATGGAAAATGATCTTGGCAAACATTTGAGAACCTTATAAACCGTCAGAAAATTTAACCATTGATGAACAATTGGTTCTAACACGAGGGAGATGTTCTTCCCGATAGTTCGTACCATAAAAACTAGGGAAGTATGGAATTAAATATTCTTGCTACGCGACGCAAAAATCTTTTACCCATTGAACGCAGAAGTGTATGTTGATAGGCAACCAAGGAGGCCTCATTTGGTTAATTACGCCTCGAATTTAGTCTATCGGATATCCGCACCTTACGTCAATAAAGGAAGAACAATTACTATGAACAAATTTTTCACAATTTGTACTTTAGCCGAGCAACTTTTGCAGAAAAAATCCACATTAATTGGAACAATCCTACAAATCAAACAAATCAAACCCGATTTCACTAACGAGCTTAGTACAAGTAAGGAATTAAAAAAAACGAGAACTAAAATCTTAAAAATTTAGTTTTGATAACAACCTAACACTTGAAAGTTGTATCCTAAAGAAAATCGTTTCTAAAAGAATTGGTTATGCAACTGGACACTGGTGCAAGCCAGCTCTACAACTCTCGAAAGTTAAAAAAAATGTAAGGATAGCAATCGATCTAATAGTTACTATAACCTATTAAGTCGATTGTTATCTTTGGCGAATAAGTCGCGGCTGGCGGCTAAGACCGTTAGAAACGACCAATATGCTACTTGCGCCTCAGAACAAGATGTCATTTTTGTAATGAGCCATCTTGTTCAAACCACACCAAAATCCTATGCATAGAATGCATCAAAGAATAGGAAATGTTTTCGGATGAAGATTAAGTGGTTTCAGATGACGCATCTGGTTAAAACATAAATTTGACTAATTAAAATGTGATTTTTTGTGAATGTTGTTACTTTTTCAATAAAAATATAAATGTGTATACTAAGAAAATAAACAATTTGTATTTACTTTCCATATGAAATATATGAAGTTATCCATGGGGTCAGATTGACCCCTATACACAGACAACGTGATAGTAAGCTATACACAGAGTGAAGGTTAAAAAAAATTTCACTGTACACTATGTAACACCGATTCGGTGTTGTGGTAACCATTTATTTTGTTGTGTGTTCTCCTTTGTCAATTTTTTTGTGACAATTGCCTCAACTTCTCTCAAATAACCTTTGCCAAATCCAGGAGGGAAACAACTGGTATCAAACTTCATTACCTGCAAATAAACGCATCATATGTATCAGGTTCGGGCTCATCACCATGCCAAAGGAAACGTTGAGTATGTACTTTAATCGATTTTACTTTCATGGACGTGGTGGGATATTTGCGTGTTGTCCGCGCAAACGTCACGCTCTCGAAAACGGTACAATGAGCTTTCTAATCTTCGTCGAGCTAATTTAGAAACTACTTGGTCATATATCCAAATTAAGTATTGTAAGTTCATATAGGAGTTATGAATGCAATTGTCTAAAACGACTATGGGCTGCAGGGCATTTTTCCAATCCGAAACTATTATGCCCATCATCAGGGTCATCACGCTCTTTTATTAACTGCGTCTCTTCATTTACCTATAAGTCGACCAATTGGGTCACCAACCGGCAAAATAATTTGCCTGGAGCTGGTTTTTTAGCTAATTGTATTCGAAATACTGGTTGTGTTCCTATAATTGAAGAATTCCTGAATCTATGATAGAAAAATGTAAAACAACTGGATAATAACAAAATTAAGAGCAAAACAAATTTGAATCCGGTTCTTTGAATGATATTTCTTCCTACCTAGTTTATAAGAGATAAACTTTTACAAAACGAAAAAATCAGAATTTTGCGAAAACCTCTTCAAATTTCAATCAATCAAAATGATCAACACAGTTTGCTAAAACTCTTACCATATAATTGTAAGTAAAATTATCTGAACGCTTCCTATTAGATCCATTATACGAGTACTTATAATTATTTTCAAAAATTGGCTCGGTAGCGAATGTTTGGCATTAAATCCCGAAGGCATTGACATTGCAATTGCAAATGCATATTAAAACGGGCCGAAATTTTTAAATTTCCGATGTTTATTAGGTATAAAAAGCTCCTAGTTTAGTATGAACACTCAGTATATTTGATTGCTTAAAACGAAAGTGACGAAAATGAATTGACTTTCATTTTCCAGAGGAATTAACTGATGTCGATTAATTCAGTCTCCGAATTCCAACCGATTCGTTCTGTGTGAAGTAATATGAAAATCGTGTCAATTTCATTTTAATTTTAATTTATTAAAATTGTAATGATTGGATAATTTAATTAATTTGATTAATTTGGAACAGTTAACGCGAAATTAATTCATTAAAAATTAATATTCAGACCTATCCGTCCATCTTGAACGACGCGATCTATTAATACATACTAACGGATCACAAACCCCTTACCACTCCGTTAAGTTTTTGAACCGAACTAAGTCATAGACAAACAAGGCATATTGCATTTATCGCTGAATTCTCAAGCAACATCAAGTACTTAGCATGGTAATCAAATACTGCCGCAGATTATTTTTCGAGGCCTATAATTGAAGCTATTAATTCAATATATTTAACTGGATGTGCGATAGACCAAGAAAATCTATAAGTGGTGTAATATAAAGATATTTTCGATGGTAAAAAATTATACTGTGAAACTTCTACCGGAGTAATTCGTCCGTATATCTACATATGCTACTATCAATGCGCAATGAAATTTTTGAAAATATTCATGGTTCATCACACAAAGGAATTAGAGCAACTCATAAGGCAATTGCTTAAAAATATTTTTTGGTGAAAGCTTAATTTAGACGTTGGTAAATGGGTAAGATCTTCCTTAAATTATCAAAGCTCTCAAATTTACAGGCACATAAAATTAACTATTGGAAAATTTGAGCCTCTAAACTGCAGATTTGAAAAAATTGATATAACACCTTCTAAAGGATTTGTCAGGGACAGCGCAACTTTGACTATTATTACATTAGAATCATAAGTTTTACGGTTCGGGTGTCCGCTGCAAATTACCACTGACAAATGATCTCAATTTGAGTCGCATATTTTGACAGATGATCTCAATTTAATTTAAAGGATTTTATAAAATTCTTGGAGATGCAGTAACTTTACATTAGATTATTATTTGTCATTTCCGTTACAATTCAAAACTTAAATCTTTAAAAATTATTTTTGTAACTGAAAACCTGATCTTTTAGAATAACGAATTAATTAAGCAACTGATTGAATATAAATACATATGGAAATCAATTTAGAATTATTTTCAAACTTAAGCAAAACCGCAAAAATAAATATGGGAAACGGAATATGAAGAAACAAAAGCACTGTGCCTCTTCATCCAAGAACAGTTTATATTTTCTTTATGGAAATATTATGGAAATATTTCCATATGCATACCACATAAAGCATTATACTCGTATGGTGCATATATGGATATAAAAAAGGATATAATATTTATAAATTTCCATTTCTATTTCCATAGATTTTCTTTTTATTTAATTTTATTTTTATAAAAATTAGTTTTATAGTTTATTTATCTATATATATGTATACCCAGAGTTACTATATACCATATTATATTGTAGCTCGTATTGTTGTTGCTGTTATAATTTAAATAAAATTAAAAATATTTTTCTTTAATTTTTTTTTAAATCCTCTTGAGAATATCTAACATATGTCTAAATAATACAAAAAAAATTATTTAATCCCATTTCTAGATGATACTATGTTTTCGGTATGTTCCACCACATACATATACTCCAAATATTTCATTTCCTTTAATATGGCTTAAATAATGCCAAAAAATATAGTTTGTGCAGTAATAAACGAAAGAGAATACGAGTTGAGCAAGAAAAAAATCTCCCCAAATTAATGGAATTTTCCCGTTTAGATTTACATATTAGTTGAAGGCGATGCATAATATTTGCAGAATTATACCAAATACCAATGTATATATTCCATTTACTTTTATACAGAATTAAAAACCCATAACTTTACTAACAAAAAAAAAAATTTAGGATTTTAATTTATTTTCATAAAATAATAATTAAAATTATTTACTCTATAAAAACAGATTAAATTACCACACAAATCAAAGTTAATTGTTTTACCATTTCCACCCGTAAAAAAATACAAATTTTTCAAAAATTTATTTTCATCCTATTTTCTCCTCCTAAAAACACTTCTGAAACCGATAAAAAAATTTTGTTTTTGGAAAACAAATTTTCCAATCTATAATTTTATACCTAAAAGGTATATTTTATAAATATTTTTAAGTGTTTTTATTTATTTTTGGAAAAATAAATTTAATTTTTTGTGTTAGATATTGTGAGTTGAAAGTGTTAAAGTGGTTCGAGTAAAGTTGTGATGGGAACATATTTTTTTGGTTGATTTATGGTATATCGAAGAGATGCTAGGTAACATTTAAATTGCGAATAAATAATTTAGTCACAATGTCAAATTTTTGCTTAATAGATTCGAGTGAACCCGTTTTATTACAGATACAGCTACAACTCAAAAAATTAGCAGATGTTTCTTTTCAGGAACAGCTGATAAGCGTTATTTAAAAATTTTATTTTTTTGCCCCCTAAGTAACCAAAATTTTATTTTTAATATGAACATCTCAAATTTAAATAGTTAGCCTATAAATCAGTGTTTGCAAATAGTTGGTTATTGCCGTTCCAACAAAATTATTTCTTTAAATAATTGATTTTTTGCGTGCCAAGCTAATTCCGCAAAAAAAAATTGTAATGTGTAACATAAAAGATCAGTCAGAATCGGGCCATAATAATATGCCAGAGTTTTATTTGTATTTTTCAACGCAAATTTTTATAGGAAGAGAGCAAATAAAACAGCTTAAGATAAATTCAATATCTTAATCCAAGATAATTGTCTTTCACTGTTTGGATCCTTATTATTTTTATAATATTCATTTGTAAAAATAGAAACTCACACCGGTTTGTCGAAGGAAAATCTGTTAGTTCAGCAATTGTCAACTGGCGCGCTTAATCCTGTTATACAATAATTGGCATCGTAAAATAAATGGCTAAGAAGATTGCAATAGATGGAACTTCCAGTTCCAAATCTCTTCGCGCGAATAATCCTTTCTGTTAATCGCAGTTCTCTGCTATTTTGATTATATTTTTAAAAACTCAGAGAAGAGACTAGAAAAAAAAAAATGTCCATACAATTTAAATATTTTATTTAATAAATTAAACTCCATAGTCATACATTTCCTTTTGGTGTTGGAGGGGGAAAAATTGATTAGATTGGTGTATGGGAAATCAAAATTGGCAAATCTATTTTGATTTATGATATCGGCCATAGTATTATTAGTATGAATAGTGTTCCAAAATACTATCGCATCGGTGGGCCATGTTACAATATACAAAATCTGATCCCAGCTCAACCTTAAGGGCGAAAATCTTTTCAGGCCATGAAATAATAGGCTTTATATTTTGAAATATTCTACAACATATTTCAGATATAAAATTTCACTAAAATCCGTCAACAAATATGCTTGTTACGTTTCTGTGCTGGAGACTGAGAAGAAAGTGTGGATTGGCCAGTATGTAAAAACAAATTTGGCCAATACGTGTTTTGTCTGTTCATTCGTATTTTGTTGAAGAGGACAGTCGAAATACATAATATATATAATAAAATATAATAAATATATCAATCTCATAAAATAAAATTATCAATTTCATGTAGCAATATACACAAATAGCATGAATAATTAAATTACACTGGTATTTTTTGGTAATTGCTAGAAATATGTATTTGTGTGTATTGTTATCGTTTTTAAGATAGAAAGGCATAAAAATTGTCAGTGGTTGTCTGAGAATCTGAAAAAGCACTTCAAACTTAAAATGAAGTTAATATTGAATAAAAATAATAAAATTATATTGTTGCTGAAATTATAATATTAATTGAAATTGTAATACTTAAAGTTAAATTAAATTCTAAAATTGTTAAGTTTAAGAATTATTAAATAAACAAATAAATGTGAGTAAAAATACACCAAGAGTGTTTAAAACCTATATCCGTTATTCTAATAATTATGTCGTGTATTGCTTGCAATTCGAAAGTCAGTCGTGATGATCTAAAAATAAAATGTGTACAGTGCAGTTTATTTGTTCATGCACTTGTGTCAATATATCGCTCAGCGAAATCGACTTATTACACAAAGATAAAAAGCATGGCGCTGCCTGTAATTGCGTCGAAAAGAAAAAGAAGGGTGGTTCTTCAAATTCTGTTCCTGCTGCAATTACGGACGAGTGCGATTTTAATGATATTCCTCGTTCTTTCAAATTCATATGTAACAAAATTAATGTATGCTCATCAACTTTTAATTCGAGATTTGATGATATCATCCGCATATTTGATAATTTACAACAGGAAAATGCCAATTTAAAATCTAAAATTGTGCAATTGGAATCTAAAATCGATAACCTTGAGCAACTTGCAAAAAATAAATCAGTGGATATTTTTGGATTACCGGTGCTACGTAACAACAATGAATTATTAAATACAACCTTGCAGTTATTTACATCTGGTTTAAATGTAGCTGTCAACAAATCTGATATTGAATCTATTTTTCAACTTAAATCGAGCGATGTTAATAAATCTGGTAGAGTAATTGTTGAATTTACTAACAGTGTTTTACAAGCCAAGCGTAAAACAAAAAATTTATCAACCGGGTGTTTAAATATGAACAGTAATATTCCAATTTTTGTAAATGAGTGTATGACTAAAACTAAATATAACTTATCCAAAAAAGCAAAAGAAGTTAAAAAGTGTAAACATTATAAATATTTGTGGTGCGCAATGGTAAAATCATGTTAAGAAAAAAGGGGATAAAGTCAAGATCATCAATAACTTATCTGACCTTGAAGCTTTATGATTTTTTTTTTTTGCAATTTTGTTGATGCAATCTAATTGTGGTTTTCAAGTTCTTGATGATCTGACTTCTTCTAGTTCTAGTTTTACTTCTAATTGCGTTTTTTTCCAATTGTAAAAGTAACACTGTTATTGTTTCTGAACTGTTGGTGATGCATCAAAACATCCGTAGTATGCGGCGAATTTTGACACACACTTGTGTCATTTTCAATCTTTAAAGGCTTTGCCAAATTTAATTTTTTTGTCTGAAATTTGTATATCTGATCAAGAATTATCTCTTTATGGAATCTATGGATACAATCTGCTTGCGAATAATAAATATCGTGCTGGCGGAGTTGCAGTTTTTGTTCCTAATTATTTTAATGCCGTAGTAAATACTAACTATTCTTTAAAAAGTGCTGATATCTTGTTAGTTGATTGTAACATTGGTTGCTTTAAATTTTCAATAATATGTGTTTATAGATTTCATTTTGTTAATATACTTCAGTTTGTTGACGAATTCAATTCAATACTTAACGTTCTTAAATCTAAAAATTTATTAATTCTTGGTGATTTTAATATTGACATTTTATCTACCTAATTCTAGATTAATTTATGAATATAAATTTATGATGGCAAGCCATGGACTCAAATCTGTGATCAACAGTCCTACAAGCATTTTTGGTGACTCTTTGTATTGATCATATGTTTTATAGATCATCTAATGCTGTTTTCAATGTTTGGGCAGAGGACTTACATATAACCGATCATTTTGCTACTTTTACGAAACTAAAATTACAGCAAGATGAATCTAATACAATTTGCCCTGCAACCGATAAGGTGATTTCGAGTATTGACTACGCAAAGTTGAATAATATTGTACTGTTTGAGTCATTGGCTGACCTTGTTTCTATTCGAAATCCTAATAAGGCGTTTTCAGTTTTTCTTTCTAGATTGGCCTTTTCTGTTTCTTATTGTACCAGCTCATCCCCCATTACTAGGAAATATTTTAAAATTAAACCATGGATTAACTCTTTATTGGTACGCCGTGTGAATAAAAAAAATAAGCTTGGTAGAAGAGTGAGTAACCAACTGTTGAATACCAGCTTACGAATCTATTACAATAAATAATCTAGGAATTTGAAACGTGACATCGAAAAAGCTAAGGCCGAGTATTACCTGACGAAATTTTATCAGAAGTCTGGTAATATTAAACAGCAATGGGCTTTAGTTAATGAAGTATAAAATTCAAGAATAAATCTAATTATTTTAGTGAAATTTTAGATAATTCCAATGTCAAATCAACTTCATCATATGATATTGCTAATATTTTTAACTCTTATTTCACGAGTACTGTTAGTCAATCCAACTCACATTTATCATCTGGGAATGTAGGTTTGTTAGCTCAAGAAAGATCATTGGACTCTAGCTTTTTTTCGTCCTTTTTCTTCACGAGAATTATTATTTATTATCAATTCACTTCCTACCAAGTGCTCTGTCGATGAATTTGGTTTGAGTAACACACTACTGAAACATATTAAATTCAATATTGTCGATATTTTATGTATTCCTTTTAACAAAAGTATTACTCGTGGTCTATTTCCAGACTCTCTTAAGTGGGCTATTATTATTCCTTTACATAAAAAAGGCAATCGGTCAAATGTTGGTAATTATAGGCCTATTTCTTTATTGCCTGTTATCTCTAAGGTATTCGAAAAAGATATTAAATTTCGCATGATTGATTTTTTGGAGAGTAAACATTTTTTTAATGACGCGTAATTTGCTTTCCGTTTTGATTTGGGTACTGGCGACGCTGGAAATTTAATTCGCCACTAACTTCTTGAGCTCGATTTTATTATATTTATAATTGGTTGGATTTAGTAATTTTAATGTTAAATAGGTTTTATTAATGATCAGTTAGTGGACTGTATTTAATGCAATGATTTAGTTATTTTGCGATGTATTCTGTGAAGATATGTAATCGTTGTTGATTTGCCGAAGATATTCTAACTTGTACGTTGTACTTAATAACGTTTTCAAAAACACCATCTATTCTCCAAAAACAAACAAAGCGAGAGCAAAATAGTTTACATTTTATAATTTTTATTTAATCAACAAACAAGGCAACAGAGGTGCTTACTTTAGTAAAACTTGAAGTGTAATGATAAAATTAAAAGTAAAAGCAAATACAACAACTGAAAACTCAAAGAATACATTAACTTGAAGAATACAATGCTCGCACACAAATTATAGCATAGTTCACCATAGTCCGCTACCAATTTAAGTTCTTTATTTAATTTTGGTAGCTGTCAAACTTACAAATGAACAACTGACAATTTCGTTAATACAAAATATTTACATAATTTCTATAACTAATTATAATTTAAACTAATTAATAGTTCATAATTCAATGAGTGTTGCCAAAATAAATTACATAATTTAATGCCTACATAATCAAGTATAAAAATGAAATATATCAAACAATAATAATTTTTAAGACAATTCAACAATTTTTTTCTCTTAGGAACACTGGTTTAATAATTCCGGCGTTAACAGGTACTGAAAATGCTTTATTAACATTTTTTAACACTCTTCATGATGGCCTTAATGAAAAGCGCTCAGTTGCCGCTTTATTTGTGGATATTACAAAAGCATTTGATATGGTCAATCATAAATTGCTTCTAAATAAACTTGAGCTTGCTGGTTTTAGAGGGTTTATGTTATCTTGGTTTGAATCTTATCTTGCTAATCGCTCGCAACGTGCTCGGGTCAATGGGGTTTTAAGTCGCCGTGAAAATTTATCAGCGGGAGTCCCTCAAGGGTCGGTTCTCGGGCCAATCCTATTTCTGATTTATACCAACTCTATTTTTTCACAAACTTTTCAGAGTAAGGTGGTGGCCTTTGCTACACTTTCAAATATTAATCACGATCTGAGGATTCTTAGCCAATGGTTTAATCGGCATTCTTTAGTATTGAGCCCTAAAACTAAAGCCATGTTTTTCAATTTATCTCGGTACCTAAACTTGAATAATAATATCATTTTTCATGACAGCCGCTGTTCTGGGGTTAATAACTGCTCGCAGCATTGTTTCCCTATTGAAAGTGTCCATAGTATGGAATACCTGGGAATTACGGTTGATTGTTTTTTAAATTGGAAATTACGTGTTGAAGCAATAACTATCCAACTTATTTATACTATTAGGAAAATGTATCTATTAAGAGATCACTGTCCACCATCTGTTCTCAACATTTTTTATCATGCTTTAGTTGATTCCAGACTACGTTATGGTATTTGTTTATGGGGTGGCACCTACCTTAATACTATAAAACCAGTCATTCTAGCTCAAAAGTATATAATCAGGGTTATGTTTTTCAAACGGAAGTTCACGGAATCTTGGCCTTTATTTTCATCGAATTCAATTCTTCCGCTCAGGCATCTTTACGTTTTTAAAGTTTTAAAGATATATTTTGTCATTTGCGGCAACCGTACGGTGTCATTTCATGCCTATGCTTTGAGGAAAAATAATAAGATCTTGAAAATTATTCCGAAATTTCATACAACACATTTTCGCAAATATTTCCTCGTTACAGCTCCAATGATTTTCAATCAACTACCTGCCAATATCAGAGCTGAAATGAATTTTAAAAAGTTTTTATCTTCTGTTAAAGATTGGTTATTTAGTAACGAGAGTGTCCAATTTCTTTTTGATGTATTAGTTTAACGTTTTGTTGATATCACTGTTATTTATTTAATTTGTTTAGTATATTTTGTATGTTAATTTTGTTCATTAATTTTTTTTTTTGTTTTACAAATTGTCTTGCTTTTAATTATTTATTTTTGTTATATTCATTTGTTTTATTTGTTAATAATTTTTTTTTATATGGTCCTCTTCACCATTTTAATTTTACTGTTTTTTTAATGAAGGTAGTTCAAAACAGACATTGTATGTTTATGAACTAACCTAATTTTATTCAATTTATTTGTGTTACTTTTAGTTTGTAAGTTAATGTATTTTATTTTGTTTGTTGAATAATTAACAGCTAAATGTGTAACAACATTAATTGAATGAAATATAATATAATAATAACAATAATAAATAATATAATTTTTCATTTAACATCATTTTAGGTGTTCCGCAATATTTCTTAAATTTCAACCATGTTTTAAATAAGAAATTCGACCCCAGATGATATGGCCGGAGGTATTCTTCAGAGCCAGAATTCCTGTTTTTCTGTTAGGAACTACTTAAAGAATTGATCATGAATCACAGAAGTAAATTTTTATTAAAATCCACACACAAAAGTGCTACCTAGTTCAATTTTGAGCTAGAGACGTAGTAAACTGCTTGAATAGTTACTGTAAAAAAAAGTAATTTGGTGAACCAATTTTCGATTAATTGTAGCAACCATAATATTATTAGTACATAGTGTTCCGCAATATTTCTTGAATTTGGCTTTTATTTAAAAAATCTGACCCCAAATGGTATACCATAAGGAATTCTTCAGAGCGTGAATAATTCAATTTTATATTAGGAACTACTAACTGAATTGACTTTATATGTAACCTAGATATGAAATTTCACTTAACTTTATTAACAAACGTGCGTGTTCCATTTGGTGCTGGAACTGTAGATAAGGCCTGGATGGGTTATGTACTTAAAAAAAAAAAATTTTTTTTTAGTAAATCTATTTTTTTTTTATTTTAATTTAAAATTAATGTACCAAAATTTATATATTATATATATTGAATTCTGGCCATGTTTTATTTAGGAAACTCAATCCCTGCCCGAAACGGAATTTCTGTGATTATGCACCAATTCCCATTGAAATTTGGTATCTGGATTAACTAACATTTTTTATGATAAATAAATTAGATGTGGCATATTCAAATGATGAATCAAGGTGGCAGGTTTAAAAATCAAATGTTAACTTAAACACAACAAATTTCGAGACTTAGAACTTGTCTTGGGTGTTAGTGTCAGAACTAAAACTATTTAGGCAGTTCGTAAATTTTTGGCCTAAGACAACAACGTTATTTAGCCTCAGTATTCATCGGCCATGGCCTTCTTCCTGTTTTTTTTTTCGCTGGCGCTACATCCCATAGAGGGATCTGGCCGCTTCATTTTGAAGTTTCTTAATCATTTTTGTTAACGGATAATGAGTGATTAATTCATTGATCCTACCCTTAACCAGCCGTGATTTTTTCATCACCCGCCGGGAATCGAACCCGGGACCTCCGGAGCGTAAAGCACGTATGCTAACCACTATGTCACCGGGGCGGCTGTTCCAAAAACTAAATTGCCGAGAACTTTTTCGACAGCCAACAATAAACTAAGCATCCAATATAGCAACAAATCGCATGATACATCTGGGACAAGTGAATCAATACAACAAGACAACTTGTAACAACTGGATATGCAGCCCGTTAAGGTCAAAATTCCTCGATTTTTTTTTATCAAACCATATATTTTATCACCTAGCAGTTTCCTTTCAAGATTTCCGTATTTCTCGAAAATATTTGGTATTCGTAAAGGTTATATTATGTCCAAATTGATTTCATGCTTTCCCATTTCTCAGTATTTCGATATTTGGACTTTATCAAAACTATAGAAACGTTTTGTCCATTTTTTGGTAAGAATAACTGCCAAGAACTGTTTCAAAAACCAACATTTTTTTTGGCGTGCTGGACAAAATCGAATATCTAATCCACGAATCCGAATCCATTCCGTTTTCATCAATAAAATGATGCAAATATTCAATGAGCGTTCGATGTGAACGTTCCAATGTTCCATTAGTTTCTGGATGATAAGGCGGACGCGTTGAGTTTTGAAATTTTTGAGTGCTTGCTAACATTTTGAAAAACTGAACCCATGAAGTTAGTACCTTGTTCAGATAATATTGATTTTGGGCACCCATGGATGCATACGAAATGCTTAGAAAAGCACCTGCAATGGTTTCGGTTTCCTGATTTGGTATCGGAACGGCAATAGCATATTTCGTCCATAATTGTTAATAAGTACTTATTCTGCTGATAACTTTACAGTAAAGCACATACGATATCAAGAAACACTTTTTCGAAGGGCATATTTGAAGATGAAGTTATCGTCATTGGCATTTTTGTATTGTAGTATGGGTGACTTTATTTTTCAGACACGATTCACAAGACTTGATGAATCTTTCAATCATTCCCAGCATTTTCGAGAAGTAGTAATATGTTCGCATCTTTTTATATGTTCGTTGGATACCTTGATGACTACCTAGTGGTGTGTCATGGAATTCCTTAATGAGTTCTAGTTGTTCCTGAGGATCTGTGAAGGTTTGGGTTATAATAAGAGTATTCATAAGATTTTGGAAGGTTGCTGGAGCTCCTTTTAAACCGAAAGGCATGCGGTTAAAATGAAAATGCCCAGAAGTTGTATTGAAAGCTGTTTTTGGTTTTGCTTCATCATCAAATAGTATTTGGTGATATTCATTCATCAAGCTGCTAAAGTATGATGCCTTTCCCAGTTGTTCCAAAATTTTCATGATGTTTGGAAAAGGAAATACGCGATATAATGTTATATCATTTAAGTACCGGAAATTGACAACAACGCGCCATTTACGCGAACCATCGGCAGACTTTGCGTTATTTCCCCGGTAATTTTTATTTTCTTTCTCTTGTCATTCTGAATTTTTTCCCGTAAGACGACAAATTTATTTCGTTTGTTTTAGTTCAAGCAATTTAAAAAAAAAATAGAACCGATAATAAAGCAATATGCCGGATTCCGACGGAGAAGATAAAGTTGAGGTAGAAACTCCAGAAACCAAGGTTAGAGTGAATGCGGCGGAAGTGTCCATTCCGCAGTTTTGGAAGGATCTACCTGAACTTTGGTTCAAGCAATTAGAATCCATATTTAAATTTCGAAGAATTACTAGTGTCGAACAGAAATTTAACTTCGCGATAGCTCATCTACCGATGGATGTGATCGCCACAGTAGCCGCAATAATCCGAAAGCCCCCAATTACTGACAAATACGAAAGTTTACAAGACGAAATCGTTAAAAGACGATCATTGTCGGAGCAAGGTAGAATCGAAAACCTACTCAAATCTAGCGACATGGGCGACTTTTCACCCTCTGATTTTTATAGACATCTCCGAGGATCTCGCAATAGGTCCCGAGACGGCAATAGAAATTGGATCTGCTACTATCACCGTAGATTTGGAGAGAGGGCAAGAAAATGTGATGGATGTTCATACGTACAAAAGAATCCTCTACAAAATCCGCTCACAAAGGAAAACTAATTCGTCTCAATGTGCAAGCGACGAGCAATGGGACGATCCAAAATCGTCGCATTACTATTAAATGTTCTAATACACAGCTAAGCTTTCTTATTGATACTGGTGCCGATGTGTCCGTCGTACCAAAGATGAATTTTACTAACCTTGTCAACGATTCTGAAAATCGTTTAGTCGCAGCTAACGGCTCCATCATCACCACATATGGTACGCGATTATTGCATTTAGATTTAAGGTTATGCCGCGATTTTAGGCATCCGTTTGTAATCGCATCGGTTACAAGGCCAATAATTGGCGCTGACTTTTTAGTAAAATTCGGTTTGGTTGTAGATTTAGTAAACAAATCTCTTTTAGACACAAACACATCTCTCTCCATTAAGGCTGTAGAAGTTAGGGTGATCAATAAATCAGTACCTCGGCTATTTGCTGTCGAAGGCCATTATGGCGAGCTTCTTCGCCGTTACCCTACTCTGACGCAGGAGCCCCGCTATGATCTACCGGTGAAACATAATGTGGTACACCCAATCACTACTGAAGGTCACGGCGACTAAACCCTGAAAAGCACAAAATTGCAAGAAATGAATTCGAGCACATGTTGTACCTGGGTTTGTGTAGACAAAGCTCTCCTAGCGCTGCTTCACCTTTACATTTAGACCCGAAGCGTGATAGCAACGACTGGCGCCACTGCGGGGACTACCGCCGATTGAATGCGGCCACGGTACCAGACAGGTATCCACTTCCCCACATTCATAACTTATCCTTAAGCCTAAGAGACTGCACCGTTTTCTACAAAAATAGATCTCGTGAGCGCGTATCACCAAATTCCGGTCGCGGCGCAAGACATTCACAAAACTGCTATTACCGTTCCTATTGGATTCTTTGAGTTCACGAGAATGCCATACGGTCTTAGAAATGTAGCGCAAACATTCCAACGTCTGATTAGCTGACTTAGCCGAACATCTTACCCAAATTCATGCTCATCTCAGTCGGATGGGCAAGGTAAGTAAGAAGAATCTATTTACTTGGCCACCTGAATGCGAGGCGGCTCTAAACGCAACTAAAGTTGCCCTTGCTCAGGCTACTCTTCTTGCACATCCTATGGAGCATGGGACACTGCGCATCAACACTGATGCTTCCGGTGTTGCGGTGGATGCTGTATTGGAGCAACGAAATGGCAGAATTTAGGAACCCCTAAGTTGGCCATTTATTGTGCCATTAAGCATTTCCGATGCTTTGTCGAAGGTAGAATATTTTCCATAAATACCGACCATAAACCATTAACTACCGCGATCGCGTCAAAGTCTAAACGAAGTCCTCGACAGAGCCGACAGCTCGACTACATTTCGCAATTTACCACCGACATTCGGTATGTTAAGGGCGAAAACAACGTGGTAGCAGATACCTTATCACGCGCTGAAGAAAGTCAAGTTACTACTATTTGCCGTACAGCCATAGATCTAAAAAAATTAGTTTCTCTTTAAAATCCAGACGAAGAGCTCAAAACATTTCTAACTAATTCCGAAAATTCGCGTAGTTCAAAATGTAAGTTGGAACTGGTTCCCGATGGTACCTCAGATTTATCAATCTGGTGCGAAACATCGACTGGTATTAATCGTGCTTACATCCCTAACGAAATGCGTCGGAATATTTTCGAGAAATTAAATGGTCTTTCCCATCCAGGAATACGCGCGACACGCAAGTTAGTTGCATCCAAGTACTTTTGGCCCAGTATGAGCATAGACACGGGGTTTTGGTCCAAAACCTGCGTTCCTTGTCAGAAATCGAAAGTTAATAGACATACGCGTTCTGAACATGGCCGATATGACATCCCCTCGGGCAGGTTCGAACATATCCATATAGACCTGGTCGGACCATTACCTCCATCTAACGGTAATTTATTCATACTAACGGTAATCGGTAGATTCACGCGCTGGCCAGAAGCGGTACCTATAGCCGATATGAGAACATCCACTGTAGTAAATGCTTTCTTATACCAGTACATTTCGAGATTTGGTGTCCCACTCGAAAATAACGACTGATCAAGGCAGTCAATTCGAAAGCAATCTTTTCAAAGAATTTACAAAATTGTTAGGTTCACACAGAATACGAACGACGACATATCATCCTTAGGCAAATGGCATGGTGGAACGTTTCCATCGCCATTTAAAAGCCTCCTTGTATGCAAGATCAAATACCCTTAATTGGAATGAAGAACTCCCATTCATTCTCCTTGGAATACGAACTTCGAGCAAGACTGATCTCGGATGAACTCCTGCAGATCTTGTCTACGGACAGTGGTCGAAAAATTACGTGAGTCGATGCGCAACGTCGTTCCCAAAGAAACGCGGTATAGCCCTCAAAGCAATATTTATATCCCAAAAGACCTGACTGACTGTGACAAAGTTTTCGTCCGGGTGGATAAAGTTAAAACAGGATTAACCCCACCGTATGAAGGCCCAGTTTCAGTTCAGCGAAAATTCCAATTGATTATAATGGAAAGAATGTATCAATTGCCATTGACCGACTAAAACTAGCCTACATGACGGAAGAACTAAAAATAATGAATTTACCTCGCAATCGACAAAAGCAACATGTCAAATTTTAGTCATATAAAATAGCTTTTATAACGCAAGAACAATTTTAGTTTTAGCATTTCGTCTACTTGTTGATTATATTTATGTATGATTTTTGATAGATAGGTGAACAATCGGAAGTTGTGGGTATTTTATGTTTAATACTGTGTGTCGCAGTTAATACGTCACCATCTAAATGAAAAACGTCACTAAATTCTCGAATAATTTGTCGAATAGTTTGCAGTTCTTCCGTATTTTGATGCGTCAAGCTAACTGATATGATTCAAGTATTTTTAATCTATCTTCATTTGTATTTGCTTATGATTTGCGAGGAAAATGTCGTAATGTGATAATTTATCATAGATTAAATCGTTGTATGATATTGAAACTGATTCTTCTTCGGTGTTTATTAAGTTAAGCGAAATTGATTTATTGTGGGGTTCAATTATTATATTTCCAACAAACATGCCAGGGACTATCTCTTTTGATAGGCACAGGTATTCCGCGTTGTTTTCAATGTTATTGCACATGATGGTTGCAATCTTTTTACTTCTTGGAGAAATAATATGTTAGTCGTAGCTATTACTAGATCAAATAAAATAGATGAAGGCTTTAATGGTATTTCTAACATAAGATTTCTTCCCAAGAATTCCACTACAAGAAATTGGAAAATCGTCTTTTACAATTTGGAATCCTAAAGATTCGTCGAGCCACTGATCACGCTTTTAGTTTGACATTTTAGAAACTTTATTATATTTACTTTACAATTTGAGTGGGTTTCTCAATTACAATTTATTTTTAGAAAATTTAATGATCACACTCTTATTTATACATTCCGACTAACGTAAGGATTCAGAATTTATACAGCCTCATCAATCGGTTATTGGTTGGCTTTTACAGCCGTTGCTCGGTCGATTACAACGCCCAAGTCAATCCGGTAATTGTTGGCTGACACTCATATATAATTTTAGGGCCTTTCCCAGTCGTATATTTGGAAATTTTTTGGTTACATATTAAGATAACTCAAGGAGGGTTCTCATTTTTTCTTCAAAGTTAGAGTATGTATGGGGCAGATTTTGCTATTTTTACTTTTTTGGTAGATATATTATAAATGATTGGCCTCTAGCGCAAATGAAAAATTAATAAGATAGACATCGGATTAATGCCGATCAGTAATAAGCAGTAACCAGAGACATAGTGCAAATAAATGGCAATTTAAAAAGAACGTTAGCCCAAAGACAGGAACAATTAAAGAAATGAAGTGAAATCAAAGAAACATGTTTGATTTTATGCCCAGAGAATATTTATTCGAACAAACCGGATATATTTTAGGAATGGGAAGGAAGCTAATATTCTATAAACCATATGTTTGCCTACTCTCCTCGCAACTAAACCTATTTGAATTTCCAATTTCCTGTTTACATTTTAGCACAATTTCCATAAATCCCCTACACAAGATTGAAATCTTTAAATTTTAACCAATTGTACAGCAAAAAAAAAATCCAATCAAACATTTGAATCACGCATTTACTTGTTTTGGTATAGAGGAAGTGAAAAAAGTTGATGGCAATTCACATTTCACTTTCGATTGTACACAAAAAATTGAATTTTTCCTGTTTTTGCTGCTTGTTAATTGGGAAATTTAAATATTCAACCAATTTATGTATATACACAAAAAAAACTGCATCAATTTTGTTGAAGGGTATGAGAAAACAGCAACAGAATAGAGGGATATTGTGATGATTGACTATTTACGTAAATACGCTCGAACATTGTATTGGTTACAAACGTTTATAGTAAATAAATCTTTATCGATTTTTTTTGTTCATAAAACACAATGAATGTTAACCATGCTTGTAATTGATTTAAGGACACACTTTACATACACCCAACATACTCATGTAAATCATATGTTCAAATATTAATCACGAAATCATTCCACCGAAATTTTATTTTCGAAACGATTTTTCCCACTCTTGTCTAAAAGTAAAACGTTGAAAAATATCATAAATTAATGATTGACGGGTAACATAAAAATTTTCCAAACAAATGTATAAAACATTATTGGTGATTATATCTCACACCAAACCGCATCATCATCATCATCTCATCGTGCCGCCAAATCTCCCTCACCCATACACTCAATAATAATTTGTTGTTTGTGTAAATAAATAACGTAACCAAAACAAAAAAAAATTGGAAAGGATTTAAGTCAATTGATGGCGGTCGTTATTGGATTTGAATATTATTGGCAATACCAGCAAATAAAAATGCAACAACAAAAATCGGATTTGGTGTTATGATAAATTTTTGATTTATTTCAAATTGGGGATTTGGAATTAAAATTATTGTCGAGTGGTGAAAACAGCTTTCACAGATGAGGGATAATTTTTTGATATTTTTATGCTTTTGACAAGACGATCAAATATTCGATTTTAAGTATCTAAAATAAATGCTTGTGAAGGTAATCGTTTCAATAATACCATGAAACTCCTTAACATCTTCCGAAAAGTTTGAATAATTTTAGATTTCTAGAATAATCTTGCAAAGTCTCAATGTTAGGGGTTTCAAAACCAAAAAATCTCTTTCTTGAAAAAATAACTAAACCCCTCGAATAATATGGGAAACAGTGAGTAATGTTGATAATTTCGAATAAATTAAATACCAAATAACTTAATGTTAGGCAAACCCATACATCATGATGTCTTCAAAAATCTCAAAATTTCGAATTTCGGAAATCTCAGTAAAAGTTCAAATTGTAAAATTAAAATTAGTCACTTACCATTAGGTAAGTTTTTTTTGCGTAATCCAATTGGATTTGAATTTAATTTTATATGAATTACAAAGCAACTTTATTCAAATTATTTTTGTAACTTATGTTAAATTAAATTCAAATCCAAACTAGATCACTCAAAAAATATACCTATTGACAACAACAACAAACACTTTATTTGGATCAAAATTTTGAGCCGAGTACAGTTGTTTGTCACCTATTAACAAAAATTAGTTAAACTAAATACAATTGACATTGTAGGCTGTAAAATCATTCATAATTAAAAAAGTCGGTGGCCACGAATTATTCAATTGTTTTGAGTCGTCTAAATCTCCGATACTCAACGACGAAAGCTTATATCATTTTTGGCATCTTTCGTTGAAGAAAATCTCATCTTTTCACCTATACCACCAAAGAGCTACATTTAATCTCAGAAATTACAAAAGGGCTGTTTCCATGTTTAGATTCGGTAAGACAAAGTTTTATTCGGCTCTTAAATATTAATTTAATATTTTTTTTATAAACAGGAAATATTGGTAAATAAAAAGGGTAATGGTTTTCTCCAAACCAAATTGAAGAACGACCGTTCAAAAAAAAGAAAGATTCAGAAATCATTTGATGAGGAAACAGTGATTGGCTCGACAACAACGAAAAAAAACGACAACGACTTCCTTGAAAATCATTTAAACGTATTACACCATCTTTACGCGACGAAGTAGAATTAGTGAAATAAAAATTAAAATCTACCCTTAACTATCGAAGATTGGCTTCAAAAGAAATGGAAATCAGCAATTTATGTGAGAAATATTCTCTATTCTTTGTTTGTCCAGATTTGGTTAACTTTTTCGTTTCTTTTGTGCGATAAACCTTAATAAAATTATGATTCAACGTTTTAGAAGGTGCTGTATGACTTCTCCCTCTCATATAAAGAAACGGAAAAATTATTGGAAAAGCGGCCAAAATATGAAACAGTAATTTTTAAAGCTGTTAAAAATTGCGGTAGAAGTATATTGTACACGGAGTTTGATCGAGACCAAGGTACAAATTCTCATTTCCAATTTTATTTGTTTTGTAATTAATGTTATCCGTCTAATTTATTTGCAGATTAATTTATGATAAAAAAAACTCTTATATCCAAAATGTTCGTCTATTTATAAGATAAGTACGATGTTTCCAATCAAATTAAATTTAATTAGGCCCGACAACTATTTCACAAAAGACAAAAACGAAATTCGCGTGAAGAATGACAAACTTTACACGAATTTCATTTTTCTGTAATTTTGAAATAATTTTTGGGCCTAATTAAATTTAATTTGATTGGAAACATCGTACTTATCTTATAAATAGACGGACATTTTGGGTTGATCTGTAATTTATATCATAATAAATCATGGCCGCTGAGTAGTGAACACGTAATTTTGGTGAGGTGTTTTATCAAAATTAAATAAAATATTATTTAATATTAAAAATTTCAAAGTGAATATTTTCAGGTTAACGTGGTGCGGTAAGTCATGGTCGTAATCCCATCCGTCTTTACACGTTATATACCATATAAATTTTTTTTGGACACTCTCGATTTTTCTGATAGGTTCGTCGTAAAAAGGACACCAGATGTTGACAGCGTATTCAAGTTGAGATCTGATGTAGGCATAATACAGGATATTGATTGTCTCGAGGTCATGAATATCCCCAGTCCAACGCTTAATAAAACCAAGCATGGAATTGGCTCTAGCAACGCATTGTTCAATATGCTTAGTAAAGCACATGTTTTTAACGAAAGTAACCCCTAGGTCTTTAATCTTGAATACTTTTTGTAAAAGTACGCCATTTATTTGATATTGTTGTGTAACAGGGTTAACTTTCCGATGGAACGATAAACTCTTACACTTGTTGATGTTGAGACTGAGGAGGTTAGACTCACACCATTTCGCTAGATTGTCGATGTCCTCTTGTAGCTTATAGGTATCGCCGATGTTTTCTACTGTTTTAAAGATTTTGAGATCATCTGCAAACATTAATACCTTAGAATGTTGTATTACTTCAGTAACGTCATTGATGAAAATTATGAAGATCCAAGGACCAAAATGAGAGCCTTGTGGTACTCCTGAAGTAGCTTGAATTGATTCTGATCTTCTATTACTAAGCTCAATATACTGAATGCGATTACTCGAATATGATTTAAACCACGCAAAAACTGTTTAGAAAAACCAAATCTGTATAACTGTTCCAACGTTTTACAATGACTGATGGAGTCAAAGGTTTTGGCAAAGTCAGTATACACCACATCAACTTGCTTATGCATTTCAATTTCTTTAATGGTGTTGCTGGTAAATTCAATAAGATTTGTTGATGTTGATCTCTTGGGTATAAAACCATGCTGACACTGTGAGATGAATCGAGGAACCAAAGATCTGAATGAGTTGCATACAATCAGTTCAAATAATTTGGGTATTGAAGATATTGATGTAATTCCTCTGTAACAAGAGAAATCATTTCTTGCTCCTGTTTTGAAAATTGGTGTTACTCTTGTTACTTTCCATTTCTTTGAAAATACGGCTAGTTGTAATGATTGATTAAATAGAAGACACAGAGGAGTTACCAACGATGTGAAATCTTTCAATAATGAAGCTGGAATGCCATCAGGACCACATCCATCTCCGAATACTTCTAGAGCTCGATGAATATCCTCGGTTTCAATCCTTGGTGTTAGTATGGTTACATTGTTTTCACCATTATTTGGATTTTCATACTTATCAATGTTTTCCGGTTTATAAACTGATTGAAAAAACTCCGCAAACATGTTTGATATAACCTGCGGGTCACAGGATTTACGTTCTTTGAATGTCATACACACTGGGTAACCATTAGTTTCACGTTTTTCTTTAAAAAATCTCCAAAAATGTTTTGGATCGTTTCTTATTTTTTCCTTAATACGGCTTATATAACTATTATACTTTATCTCAAAGTACCTCTCGAAATTTTGATTACACGCAGTGAATTTATGGTTTCTTTCTTCTGAACTGATTTTGAGATTTGCTTTGTAGGCTTTGTCTTTCTTGTTCTTAAGATTGATTAGTTTATCGTCGTACCATGGTGGATATTTGTTCGATTTGGCCGCAGCAGTAGTAGGAACAAATAGTGCAATGCCCTCAGATATAATTTTGTAGAATTTCTCCACGTTAACCATGTATGTTGCTACTGGTTAGTTCATTTGTCCAGTTAATCTGCTCAAAATAAAGATGAAGGTTTATTCTGTCGGCTTTTCTAAAGTTGTAATACGGCTCTCTGTTTTGATGGTTGTCAAAAATATTGCTACCCTTGCTTTCAAAAATTATTTCTAGGGCTTTGTGGTTAATATCATTATTAACGAATGGTGATGGTGATTCATTAACTTTAAATAGATTCCGTTCATTTGTAAAAATTAGATCTAGAATTCGGTCAAGACCATTCTGTACGTCGCAAATTTGGCTAAGATTTATATCGAAAACAGTATCGGTAAACAGACACTCAATTTCAGAACTCGCGTTCAATGGTAAAATTTCATCCATTTCTTCGTCATATGACCAGCTGATAGTTGCAAAATTAAAATCCCCCGTGATCAAGATTGTGTCAGTTGAATTAGCAGCATTGTTTATTTCCATTATTGTGTCGCAGCAGGCGGTGTAAGATGAAATCGGTGAGCCAGGCGGAACATATGCAACGTAGATAAAAATTGACTTTTTGTTGATTGTGATCTTAACACACAATTGCTCGATGGACAGGTTAGATATTTCAACTAACTCATTCGATAATGATGCATCAACCGCAATGAGTACTCCTCCGCCAGATTTTTTATCACTAGTTAGCGGTGATCGGTCGCATCTATAAACCACATATTGGCTAGG
The DNA here is from genome assembly GCA_963556165.1 of Tipula helvola. Classification (NCBI taxonomy): domain Eukaryota; kingdom Metazoa; phylum Arthropoda; class Insecta; order Diptera; family Tipulidae; genus Tipula; species Tipula helvola. Next base: position 279,958,212 of record OY744483.1, read on the forward strand.
AAAGAATTCAGAACTCAGGATTCCTTTGTGAAATGAAGTTTCACAGATGATATAAACCGGGAAGAGCGTTTTTAACACAAAATTGCGAAATTGAGCTGCTTTCGAAGACATTTTATTTACATTTTGGACATAAAATGAATGGCTCCTAATTCTTGGTGGTTTTGCCATTGTTGTAGTCTTCTTGTAGTCTGATATCTCCAAAATATGTGCTGGGCTTTGATTGGTACTGGAACCAGATTTATCGATGACATGAACGAGGTTATATTGGTTTGCAGTTAAAGCAATTCGTATTAAAGAGTGCAGTTGGTCTCCTTCAATCGGTGAAAAGTAGTTAAATTTGTGAGTGTGTGTGTCTGGTTAATGCTACTATAGCATGTGGTAAGCTATCGAATAGTTTAATTTCTTTGTCAGACAGTCGGACACAGTTAACGCTAGCTGAAGTTAAGCCTTGAGCCTCATGAATAGTTAGGATTTTACTTGAATCAGGTAATTTTAAATTGTTAGTTAATTGCCTTTTGTCGCGTTTTGTGAAAGTTAAGTACAGTGAATTTGGCATAACTGGAATATCAGAAATCAACCGGCATTTGTTAAAACTGACTGATTTCCTATTATTATTAGTGGTATAGAATTGATGATAAATTGATTGTAATGCATGTACCACATCCGCAGGGCATCTATAGGTTGTATTAATATATTTAGAACGTGTTGTAAACTTATTTGCATCAAAATAAAGCATGTTGACGTAATTAAGCCGGTCGATGTACAGTATTTGGTTTTGATCACCCAGAATGAACATTTTACGGCAGTCACTTAACAAAGCCACTAAGCCCAATAGTCCAGCATGTACCATCATGTACTCGTCGATATAAACCGTATCATATGTTTTGAGTCCATTTAAGAGGTAAGAAGCAATCGTGCGGTAGTTAGTTTTAATATCTTCAAAGTTTTTGCCAGCTTATTTACATTGGAAAGCCACCTTAGTTTTTATATCATTAATGCCGTGCTTCGTAGAACTGAGGACGAGATGGGCACTCCTTGAATAGATATAATTTCAGGTTTATTTTTATCAACTGATAGTGGAAGCTGATTTAATCTTTCAAATATTTTCTGGTCTAGCATTATTTCAGTAGCATTGGAGCAGAAAATGTATCTGCTAGATGTGATAAAGCAGTTCTTTTCAGAATCAAATTGTACCAACGTATTTCCATCGAGATATTGGTGATTGATCAGTTACAGGTTCTTCTATGTAGGCTTTGTTATGATTATCATAAACAAAAACTCTAATTGATGATAAGGAACTCGCAGAAAACGGTAGACTGTCAATTGATTTGTTATAAAGTTTCGACAGATGATCACTCGTGAAGATGTTGGAGAATTTCATAAAGTATGGAGAATTTTCTTTATAGAATTACGATAGTAATGATCAAATACTTCTTCAGAATAGTAACTAGGTGTTGTAGGAAGCGGTGTGGTGTTAGTTATACCTGCACTATGAACACTATTCGGTAGTGGCATGTCAACAATCCATCTAGATGATAAAGCTCGTTTATATTTAACTGAATCGTTAAATGGGATGTTCCGTATCCATTTGACATTTGAAGACATTATGCTATTGATGAAGTTAATTACCTTTTCAAGGCGGTCCACATTGCAGCAGACATCAAGCACCAGCCGAAATACCTCAGGTTTTCGTGAGTGTAACAAAGAGGTAAAGGTACGTACCAGCTCAACAAGATCTCGGCACATGGTTTTGTTTTGATTATTTATCACCACGATGTATTTATTCTCAATCTTGTATAACTTACCCGAAAAATAATTTACGATTTAAGTAATATAAAATAACCGATGAGGGACTGAGGGACCAAGCAGTTTTTGGTTGGACACTCGTTTCCTCAAGTATTATAGGATAACCACGATTTGTAAGACCTTAGGCGGTGTTTATTAACTGAACGAAGACCGATCGGTCATTTAGCGGTTTTTTGGTTGGTCAAATCCTGGTTCAATTATACTACTAAAAACCGATTTTATTATCTGATTTGTTTGTTCGCAAAATAGTACACGGGAACCAGAATTAGTTAGGCGTTGGCCAGTGCTTGTTGACTGAATAAAAACCGATATGTGGTTTATCAGTCTTTTGTCGGTTAAATACTATCACAATTAACGTGGTAAAAGTTTAGCGCCATCTTACATAGCGACCGGTTATTTAGCGGTTATTATACTCATCGATAATTTTGTGACGAACTTTAAACGGTTAATGCATCGTGTATTTTTTTTTTGTTCTTTTATTTATCATTACGAAATTTAACCAATTGTCTGAATATTATGAAAATGTTTCGGCTTTTTTATAGACAATGTATTACTTGTAATGTAAATGACATTCACTGTATTTTCGATTTGGTAAATCAACTCTAAATTTTTACATTATAATGTAAAACTAGAGTGTATCGACTTAGTGAATTATATTCAACTAAATCAAACTCAAATTATTTATCGTTTATCAATCGTTTATCAATCGTGAGTTTTTATATTTTTTAGATAAAATCGGCTGTATTTCGTACTTTTTTTAGGTTTAAGTTTAATATTTTACATTATACATTTAACCGACTTGAAACTGTAAATTAGGTTACGGTTGATTTTTGTTTGTCGGGTTAGTTACTGAATTAATTGTCTTGAGATAATGTTTATTGGGATCAATATTCATATTCTTAAAGTATGACTTCAGCATACAGTTGTCCAATTTTTCGTACATGGCTACAGCAATCAGTAGTGATACATCCGGAAGTGTTTTAGCTTTAATCCAAGAAATTACGTCAGGTTCATTGTAGTTGAATGTTATATTAGGAATCAACTTTAAAAATTTTGCCGTCCCGGTGGCACAGTTGTTAGCATGCTTGCTTCAAGCTCCGGAGGTCCCGGGTTCGATTCCCGGCGGGTGATGAAAAAATCGCGGCTGGTTAATGTATGGATCAATGAACTAATCACTCATTATCCGTTATAAAAATGATTACGAAACTTCACTATGAAGCGGCCAAGTCCCTTTATGGGATGTAGCGCCAGCGAAAAAAAAAAAAAAAACATTGGAAGCATTCTTCACAATCTTCTACCAGATTTGTTTTAGATTTAGTTGATTTACGGAGATTCGAGTAGAGCCTCGAAAAGAATGTATTGGACAGAGGATCTGCCTGTCGATTTTGCATGTGTTCCGTCTGTACTCCGCAATGAACTTGGCCTATAGCAGGTATTTTCTTTTCTCGGTAATACGATTCACCAAATTCAGCAAATAAAATTCCACCGTTAACTGAGCACCTCGCGTTTCTTGTGTTCTTTTTACCAGATCAAATCCAGTAGGGTGCTATCCAACCTATGTAGTCGGTTTATAAGGTAAATAAAATAAATTATGTAAACTCAAGGAAGCACCTAGTTAAACAACATATTAAAGTTCAAATCACCACAACAATTAACTTTTTCATACTGTTGCAAATATTCAGAAAACATTATTTGTAAATTATTAATACCTATCCCCAGAACAAGAAGGAGGCGGGTTATAAATAACCAAAATAAGAATTTTGCCAAATCGCCCGACAAGTAGGTACAGATGCCAAAACTTCAACTTTACCAAAGGCACCAGAGAACAATTTGCTAACCCCCAAAGTAGACCGAAAATAAATACCAACACCACCCCATCGCGTATTAATAATACGATCAAAACGTATTAGTTTTTAATTATTGATATGGAGCGACTTGTTTGTAATTTTACTGTTAAGAATAGTTTCAGATAAAGCGAGAAAATCCAATTTGTGTATCTCTAACAGTATAGTAATTTCATTAAAATGTTTAACTAAACTACGGACATTTAAATGACCAAATTTTATAGAACAATTTACCTTTACCTGCAGATTATCACTTGGAACAGTTTTACTATAATACGAGTTGTTATAATTTAATGTGTTGTACTGTTGGCTGCAGCGGTTGTCCGAAAATTTTGATTATTAAATTCCCGAATGTGTACCCCGGTCGGCCAAGTATTTGCATCAAGAGCCTTAGCCCGAAAATCTGCTTTTATGCCCAATTTATAGCAAACAAACTTCAAAGATTCAATATCTCGATGTTTAGGGACAAGTTTAAATACTTTGCAGTCCTCAATCTCGAAGCATGACTGAAATATCACTTTCCTTAGTATGAGGATTGAATTTCGAAAGGTGTAACCGTAATGTTGGTGTAACTGTCACTACCCCAAAATTCTCAGTAAATTGCTTAGTACCACAAATTGATTTGGTACTCTAATGCTGATGACATCTTTTATTAACCTCAGGCGAAACAGAGAGGATGATGCCACCTCAGCAAACGTTCTTGTTGCAGAGGACGAAGATTTTTTCATTGCCGGAGGAAGTATAATTTCATTTGATTCGTTGGCAGCAATCTGAGTAGACGTCCCCGTTGCACAAGATTGATTGAATTCACCAGCCACACTGACATTTTCAACATCAGCTCGAACAACTGGCTGGCTTATTGACATTTTGTTGGTAATTTACTGCAGGGAGATATCAATATTTTTAGTGGACATGTTTGTATTATTAAAAAAAAAAAAAAAAGATGAATACAACAAAAACCTAAATTTCACTAACAATTAACACAATATTTACTTGAGGGAGTGTCTCCGGTTGTGGGCACAGTTTTGTTTTTGACCCATAATTTTCCTTTGAGTCCATATCATGCGGAGATATGAATATCAATGGAAAGCTAGAGGCGTTAGCTAACTGTTTGCTAAAGTAACTGCATTGATTCCGTTAGCTAGAAAAATCTTACGACCAATTTTGTAAAGTCACCTTTTTTGGCAACAAAAAAAATCGTAACCGGTTGTGGGCACCCTTCGAAAATTCGCTGAAAATGGTTATATTCTAAGGAAAACGTACATAATTTCTCGGTTTATTAATTTTAAAGGCATTCAGCGGTAAACATAACAAAACCAGGCTTTTAAAAAAATTATTCAACTTCAGTCAACTTCGATGGCAGAGGCTTCAAACAGATGATGCAAAGTCGATATCATCATCAGATGATGGAGAGTTTTTTTTTTTAAAGCGTTTGGCCGACGGGTTGCCTTCTTTTTTTACTCTTCTTTGGGGAGGAGGGGAGACGGACGCTTTAAATAAAAAAAGAGGGTGCCTACGATCGGTTACATTTAAGTGCCCACAACCGGAAAACACGACCATTCTCGTAGTAACCAAAAAAAATGTGATGTGTCATGATTTTGATATAAATCGATAAGGCATCCCAAATCACAACGAAAATACTGTAGACATATCGATAACACTCACCTGTTTGAGATTATTCACTTTGATTTATCGCACTTTTAAAACATTGGAAAATGACAATTGCGTTGATTTTTACGGACTTTTTATTTTTAATGTGATCGCAGCAAATGAACAAGCTCGTCCATTCATTTCGATATTAGCTAGAAAACTGCGTACTGTTAAAGTACAAGTACGACAAAAGTCAGATCAGCCATATTTGCATTCTGTCAAAAGTTATGCAGGTGTGCCCACAACCGGAGACTTTCCCCTATATATAATTATATTAAGATTAGCTTTATACACATATAATGTCTACAATTTTAATAATTGGGCAAATTTTCAATATTAGAAAAATAAATATATTTTTGACACCACAAATAAAAACATCCACGTTCAAAGGCAACTACATATCATCCCGTTATCTGATATTAACTATATCAGCTTTATTTGAAAATAAATACTTTTCTCAAAAATACGAAAAAGATCATGAGTGTTCAGACAAAATTTTAAGTAATTTTTGCTGGGGAAGTGTTCACCATTCAAATGATTTTTTATAAAGAAATCCAAACGCCATCCAAGTTCAACTATTATACGATGATTTCGAAGTGACTAATCCGTTAGGGAGTCGCAGAAGCTTACATAAAATAGGCACGACATTTTTCTCTATAAGAAACCTTCCGCACCCAAATATTTATCACGATTAGAAAATATATATTTAGTAGCGTTGTTTAATGTCAACGATCTAAAATCGGGGGGAACCAACTTTTGACTAAAAAATGTAGGTACTCGAGACTAAAGGTGTGAAAATTGACGACTCGTTATTATGTGGTACTTTGGTAGCAATATCTCACGATAATTTGGGGGCTAACTTGTTGCTGGGGTTCGCCGGAAGCTTTCGAGCTTCGTACTTCTGCCGAATATATGACATTATAGAGATTTTATATCAAAATTCTTTCGTGAAGATGAATATAAACTTCGTAAAATCAAAGATATTATAACACGTGAAAGTCGTGATAAATATTCTTGAGTTGACTGGTTTTTTTCATTGAGAACCAGTTCTTTTAACTTTTTGGCTCTTATCATTTGATATATATAACATCACATTATAATACATAAGCGTTATGTTGAATATAGGTAGGTGAGACTGAGACAAAAAAGGTCTATTATACTGAACCACCTTCAAATAAAAAATTTTAATTAATAAGAATCTTGAAGAGGAAGGAAACAATAAACTTCAAATAATTTCTCCTTTGTCTAGATTTCTCAACTTGCTAGGTATGACTCCCAATAACAATACTACTAAACAACTTGGGACAAATTTTCAACATCATCCTGATTAAATAACCATTCCTCAACAAAACACTGGATCGTTTGGTCGATTGCTCATTCTGAATAGCTAGAGGTAATTTGTTAAAAAGAGTTGGAGCACTTGAAATATAAAAGTGCCTGAGGTACTCTTTGCGAGTGAATGGCACAAAATAAGAACTTCTACTTTTTCACAAGTTTGTGGAGATCTCAATTCAAAGTTTGAACAAAACTTTGTTTCAACATTCGGTCCAGCTTGGTTTGTAGAACCAGGACTCGCTTTCCCGAAATGCAATACTGTATGATGTTTCTGTGAATAAACGGAGCAAACACCTTTGCAGTTTAAATATATTACCCAAAAGCAACAATGAGAATTGCATGGTCGATTTTCAGGTAATTTGCACATCAAACCAAATTACTAAAATAAAATAACGATTTTGTTTATCTAATCTGGCTGAAACCAACAAAAAAGAAAAAGAAAAAGAAAAATGGTGTGTTGTATATACTTTATTCTATTACCTAAATAAAAGGTAGAGTCGCAACAGCTACTCGTACTCTGCCCATCCCTATTTCCTCAAAAATAGACGGAAATAATACAGAACAAAAAAAAACCAAAATAATTAAATTAAAATCAAATAACTTTTATGTACAAGCCGAGGAGAAGAGGAGGAATAAAAATTAACTAGGAAAATGGAAAATTAAAGTTAACGGATATTTTTGATAATAAAATAAATAAATCACTGTTGTTTATTATTGTTGTATTTGATTTGGTTTAATTTTACCCCATCACCATGATTTTTGTGCCATATGGGTGTTTGTTACGATAGTTGATTATTTTGGTCTTTCAATTTACCAATTAGTTTCTCCATTATCACCACCATGTGGGAAGACCATAAATTTTAATAGAATTATATCATTGACTAACCCAATTATTTGGTCACACTAATCAGATTTAAGGTTATGTAATAGTGATTTAGGTGAATTTTATTTGGTACTTGATATGGCGTTATTTATGGATTTTTAAATTTGCTAATTGGAACTCACAGCATTGGATGTCTATTAACGGTGTAACTACAAATTTCGAGCCCCTCGTAGCCCCTCGAGTATTCCCTCGGTTGTGTCACTTATACCGTTCATCAAATTTTATAGTATTTTCTTAGTTGATTGTAGTGACAATCATCGTTTGAAGTGATGAACATCGATTTACGTCGCATTCTTTAATATAGTTCACTTCAACCTACTAACTAAAAGTATACCAAAATTTGATTGTCGGTGCAAGTGCTACGACTAAGAGAATAGGGACGCAGATAGTAAACAATCCAACCTAAAACAAAATTTACATTATAATCACGACAAATCGAACACGACAAAAAGAAAAATCAAATGATTTGGCTTAGTTATCCTAATAAATTTAATTTAACAAAATCTTGAACTGTTTCTCGCAAAACTCACTATTTTGACAAATCATATTTGTTATTGTTGTTTGTCAAGTAGTGAGATTGTGGTAATCTTAATAATTTTATGATTTTTGCATAATTAGCAGTGTATCAAGGTCGATAATGGTAGTGCGATGAGACAAAATTATGAAGATTCATTACGGAATATGATACAGCTAAAGGTGAAAATTCAGAAGCGAGTTCGGGTATAGTGATAGTGAGGTAGCTCCTCAACCTGCAATTCAAGCTCCAAATAATAAAGGAAGCGTCAGAACGCGCAGTGATCGTCGTTCAAGACCGCCGGATAGGTATGGCTGGTGAAAATTGTAACAGTCATAGGGGTTTGCCTGTTCCAGATCATGATTGTTAATAATTTAAAATGAGAATTAAAAAGAAGAATGCGTGTAATAATATTGTGAATGAATCTTAAGCTCTCATGTGACATTTGTAAAGTGAGCTACTGTTAAAAATGTCATTGACAGTGCAGTGGAGTATCAACCTTCATACAACCAACATTCACAAGTTTTAGTAAAATAAAGAACATTGTTATTAACGTTAAACTCGTTGTGTTGTATTATTTCTACAGCTTATTACATGCAAATAAATTATAATAACCTATAAGGGAAATCGCTAACAAATTTTGAAGACAACATGAATCTTAGGTAGAGATGGCAATACTAGTAATTCAACGAATCCCAATAAACAACTCAATTAAATATTAAAGCGAATATAATATTAATATTAAACGAAATAAAAAATAAAATCTTGGTTGAAAGGTAGGGAACAATTTTATGAGCAAATACAATTTTTTTGACTTTTTTTTTCATTTTCTTTGTTCAACGGTTAGTGGTGCCATCTCTACCCAAGGCACTGGTACTACACTCTTAGAAATATCCGGTGTGCTTCAACTCCAACAGTAGGAGTTGACCATATTTAACGCCTTTTTTGTGCAATTTCTTGACATAACGGCAAAGTTATTTTTTTTTAGCCCCGCAGAACAGTTAAATAATAATATTAAACACTCGTTGGGCTAAAATTTATTTATTTAGAAATCAGTTTAACATTTAACTTCGAATGTCGTTTTGCTTAACTTTGATCAGAGTTAAAAACTAAGAGTAAAATATAGAACTCCGAAAGTAATAAAAATTAACTCCGATCGGTGTTAAACATGACCGTTATAAATTTTGTGAAAAAATAGTATTCTGGTAACCCCCGAATTGGATAGATCGTTTAATTGCTGTAAGTGAAAAGTAAATACAGCAAAACCTCCTACTTTGGACACGTCTCTATTTTGGAAACTCCTCTATTTTGGACACTTTCATTCAGTCCCTTGAAAAAATGCTCCTTTGCCTATATATATTGGGCAACCTTTTGTATATTGAAAATTGGACAACAAAAGTAATCAGACAGCGAAAATGTTGAATTAACTATGGAATTAATCTGAATTCAAAATAAAAATGTTGATGTGCACGCCATTAATTTTTTATTAAAAAAAGAAGAAATTTTCCTTATATTGGACACCTCCATAAATTGGACAGTCCCTTCGCTGTCCAATATATAGAGGTTTCACGTAATTATTTTACAATTTAATATAGTGTAAAACTAAAGTGCAAATTAGTGAATATAAGCATATACGTAATAAAGTGCCATACTAACTATAGTTGATTAGATAGTATCTTAGAGACTTAACTACGCACTGTTTAAAATTAGAAAATAAATCGAGAATTTTTGTGCAAATTAATGTGCGTTATATTCAAGTCTTCATAAGAAGCTTATTTAACTCCCAACGAAGTTTAATGTAAAGAACGGTGTTAAATTTTAAATAAAGATGGCACAACAATTATTATTTCGAATTTCGCATAACGAATTAATCAAATATGTGTTCGTTGAGTTTGTGCTGCATGTTGTTTCAATAAAATTGGTTCCCATAAAATGTATCGCGGGGAACAAATTGTTCACCTGTTCACCTAGATTGTATTACATTAATCCGTGTTTCATTAATTATCTATTAAAAGATCTCGATATGGGAGAACAATCGCTTATATATTTATAACCATATCTATACTGTTTTGCAATCTATTGCTGGAAAGCGCCATCGACGATTATCAATGGAGACTTTCAAATGGATCGATTACCGATGATGTTTTCTAGTTAATTATATCCAAATATCAATCAGTAAATTTTAATGTTTACCATCTGTTTCTCGATTTCAAACAATAGCTCTGTGAATCGACAAAGCAAAAGATAAACATCAGAAATTTAAAAAAAAAACCAAAAATTTAAAAATAACGAAAAAGAACCAACATAAAACAATTTTTGTAGAAAGAAACGCAGAGGTAGTTGTCAGCCAAATTACCTCTACAGCTCATGAAGTGAACAATTTATTTCGGCCAAGTTTATTAAACAAAATTTAAATTATATGTGTTTTGTTTTTTTATTTTGTATATGTATATTTTTGTCTAATTGGTAGCGTTTATAGCTTTCGGCACATCACTAATCTTGACTGAATCAGATTTGTTTTCTTTAGAGGATAAAGAAGGTGCTCAAATAACGGATGAAGTACTTCAGTATCATATTCAATCTGGAAACGTACAAGAGAAGATATTTTATATAAGGAAATCTAAAAACAAAGGTGGGTTTCTTTAACAAATTATCAAATACCGAAACACTGTCGTTTATATTATTACTTTTCTAGAATTAACCAAAGACGAAGCAACCCAAACAGATCCTGTGGAAATAAATATAGGTATTGAAAGTGATAGTGATGCCAGTAGTAGAGGAATATTAAGAAGACAAAATTGTTTTATTGGAAATTTTCCTAAAAAAGTTCAACTTGACCGCGATTTTATTACAAACGAACTCGAAAGGCATTTAAACCAAAGTTTATCAGGTCTAAACATACTTAAGGAATACAGGGAAATACAGACTTTAAAAGACACAACTCGAAAGAGATTAATAAATTTAACCGTACAACATTTAACCGAAGTAAACGGTCCCCATCCAACTCGTGAAGAAAAAATTAATTGGGCAAAAGCGCTTGCGAGACTGTTTAGCAATTTGTGTGGCGGTGATCCTACAAAATACGTAATATGAGTCCACTTGCTTAATATTTGCATAATTTTAATTTTCTTTTAATTTGTTAGGAAATATTTTATGATCCAAATGCCAGAGGAGGTTACATCGGGAACCGATTAAAAACAATAAATCGAACTAGTTCAGGCAGTGGAAAAATAAAGAAATCTATAGCCGAAGAAGCCATTTTAATTTCTCCAGAAGTACATGAAGACTTTAAAGAAGATATAAGGTTTTTAAGGAATGCTTGCCCCTCGGTGCAGAAAAACGAAATTTTTGAACGAATGGCAAAAACTATTGCCTTAAGATCATCTGGTAGCCAGGATATATTGAAAAACTTTCCAAGATCCCTTGATACACCTGGATTGGTTGGTGATTTATAATTAATTATATTTTGTCAATTTCTAATAGGTATATTTTTTAAAAATTTATTACAGATTCAACAAGACTTTAATTTAAGATATCCGGAAAACTGTTACCATCTTACCGAAAAATGGCCTGAATTAAAAAAGAAGGTTATTCAACTTGGAGATAGTTTTAAAATAAAACTTTACGATGACGAGATCAGCGATAAAGACCGTAAGTTATTTTTATTTTAAACTAATCAATTGTTACTAATACAAAATGTATTTAATATAATTTAAGGGTGGGACTTAGAAACTAATGCTTTTCTGATACTGTCTAAATTACTTCCTACAAGAGGAAGGATGAGTAGTTCTGCCGATCGAAAAATTTCTATTATTAAATTTCATAAGGTAAATTAAGCAACATTCTATTCTAAATAAGAAACTCAATAACTAATTTGTTTTTCATTTATGGCAGATTGGGAAACCAGCACCTAATTTTAGTGGACCAGCCATCATTGCTTACGGTACTAATAAAGCGGCCATATCAAGATACACAATTGCTATAGATGCACAAGAAATTCCTATAGACGGTTGCTCCTCACTTGTAGCATTTGACACGTTTTAAGACATTTTTTGTCTTCGGATGCGAATACACTAATAGACATCAAACATTTTTTAATTTTATGGACCATGCGATTTATGAATTAAATTCAAAACTGCCTACTGCCAGAATAATCGATATTAAAAATCGGCTAGAATTAACGAGCTTTAACGATGCTGGTTTATAATTAATTTTTTTATTTTTAACCACATGTAAGTTGTATAATGAAGTTATTTTGTTTTATTTGTAAGCAACTATGTAGTTCCAAAATGTATATTAGGCATTTAAGACTAATACATGTTTTGCATGAACAGAATAAGACTGACTTATTTTGCGGATATGATAAATGTAAATTTAAGTTTAAAACTTTTAGTGGATTACGAAAGCATTTAATTTACCATGAAAAAAAGGAAATTTCAATTCATTCAAAGGAAAATATTAATTCAGCTTTGGTACACACTCCCAACACTAGCATAAATATTGAACGGGACAAACTTCTAGAAATAAATCGTTCAGAATTATCTTTAGAAGAAGAGGTGTCAATGAATAATATTTCAGAACAATTCATCTTAGAAATGAATAAATTAAATATAGCTGACACAAAAATAGATTCTATAGTACCATCAGTAACTACTTTTACCAAGAGCATTTTAAATAAGTTAAAACTAATTGTTGAGGGAAAACAAAAATTAGGTTTGAGTATTCAACAATTTCTTGATAATCCTTTTAAAGGTATAAACTCGGCATATAAGCGCAAACAACTTATTTTAAAATGTGGAATTCCCCAACCAAAAGAAAAGTCAGTATCTGTTCGAAGAGATAGATATTTTTGCAAGGAACAAAATACTTATGTATTTCGACCAAAAACGAATACTTTTATGTTTATATCCATAGTAGAGACCATGAAATTTCTTTCTTTAAATCAAAAATTTCTATTTCACATTTTAAATAATGATACTTCGGACCCTTCCATCATATTAAAACCTAGTGATGGATTGTATTATAAAACTAATCCATTTTTTTCACAAGAAAAATTCTCTTTTCAAATACAATTATTCTCTGATGAATTTGAAGCCGTAAATCCTCTTGGATGTAAAACCAAAGTTCATAAAATTTGTGGCATTTACTTTACGATATTAAATTTACCATTCGAGTTAAACTCGCACCTTGAAAATATATTTTTAGTGGCCTTATGCTATGCTGAGGACACTAAGTCAACTGGATTTGGCGCAATATTACAGCCAATAGTCGAAGACTTAAAGTATCTTGAACATACTGGTATTGAAGTTCAATACCTTGAAGAAACATTTACTGTAAAAGATTCTATTTTATCAGTGGCTCATGACAATTTAGGCGCCAATACTTTATATGGTCTTCATGAATCATTCAATTCTAACTATTTTTGCAGATTCTGTCTCTCTTCAAAAGATCAGACACAACATTTGTTTTCTGAAAATGATGTTATCTTAAGGAATCCAACAAATGCTGCTCAACATTTAGCCAAAAATGATTTTGGATTTAAAACGTATTGTGTTTTAAATGATTTGAAATTTTTCAACACTTTTGCTTCGCTAAGCGTTGATGTGATGCATGATTTTTTAGAAGGCATCGGCCAATATGAATTAAAATTATTCTTGATATATACATATGGTTAAAAAACAAAAAATTCTCACTGCATCTGAGCTCAATGATAGAATTTCATGTTTCAATTACGGACTTTTGGATAATACAAACCGGCTAAGTTTTATAAACCTTGATAAGCTGGGCCACTTGTTAGGGCAAAAAGCATCCCAGTTTTGGTGTCTCATCAGGTATTTTCCGATTATTTTTATAGATATACTACTTAAAAACAAAAGTGTTTTAGAATCAAAGTTTAGTATCATATGTTCTCTTCTGTAAATTATGCAAATTGTATTTTCTCCACGCATTCCTAATACTATGCTAAACAAATTATCTGAATTAATATCAACCCACCTGCAAAATTTTCAAACCGAATATCCTGATCATAAAATCATTCCAAAGCAACATTTTCTTATCCATTATCCACGAATAATTCAACAAATGGGACCGTTAATTTATCTTTGGACAATGAGATTCGAAGGTAAACATAATACCTTTAAACAGATGGCTTCCACCTGTCATAATTTTATTAATGTATGCAAAACTTTAGCAATAAAGCATCAATGTTTTTATGCTAAATCATCCACTATGAATAAATATATTATTGAGGCTGAGTATAATATTGATGAATAATTACCAATATCGGAATTACTCCCCGTACATGTGAAAGACACTATTATTGAAAAATTTTCATTGAATCCAAACACACACTTAATAAAAATAATAAAAAAAATGGAGGTGTGGCCAACACACGACTTTCTTTTACGAACAGCGAATTTTAAGAAACTTTTATAATGCAAATTTCTTGCAAACTTTATTAAGATTGTTTTTATTTTTTCATGTTTTCTGTAAATTGTATATTTTTGAAATATTTGTAAAATAAATTTTCTGTTTTACGGAATCTGGGACCTGGAACCCGAAATATTATGTAAGAGATTAATGAAGATATATCTGTTTTGAGGTCCCTTGAGTCCGAAAAAGTGGGTTTCGAAATGATGTCTGTCTGTCAGTCTGTCCGTTTGTCTGCTCGTCTGTTTGTCTGTGTCTTCTCTATAGCCCAGATGGCTTAACCAATCTAACAAAAACTTTAGATTTAAGCTTTACTTATGTAAAAGAAAGTAATAAAAAATAATAAATTTGTAAGAAGTTTGCGTAATTGGTGTCTCAAAATTCCCTGTTCGTAGAAGAAATGTGTTGGCCACACATCAATTTTATTTTTTTTATAAATTTTTTTTTTTTTAATTTTTTTTTCTTTTAGTTTTTGGAAACATTTTGTTTTAGTAGTTTTTTGTAAACCTTATACTTTTTCAGATATTTGCAAAACAAATTTTCTGCCCCACGGGAGTGGCTACTTCCGGTTGACCGATTTGGAGCAAAATTCACTGGGACCTCCCAATTTATCAAAAAAGCTTAAATCTGAAGTTTCAGCTGGATTGGTTAAGCCATCTGGGCTGTAGAGAGGACACAGACTGACAGACGGACAGACGGGCAGACGGACAGACAGACTGACAGACAGACATCATTTCGAAACTCACTTTTTCGGACTCAGGGGACCTCAAAACAGATAAATCTTCAATAATCTCAAGGTCGAAAATTTTCATGATTACTATACTTTATTTTACTTACGTAAAAGAAAGTAAAAATAGAAAAGGGATTTTTGTACCGAACAAGTTTTTGTGTTTGTACCTTATCAAACTTTAAGAAAATGCCCGAATTTGGCAAAATAATATTAATATTTGAACATGAAAATAAAATTTTTTTTGCTATTGAAAAATTTAACACTCTTTTATTTGATGAAAATATTATGGGCTATGAGGTCAAAAATACTGGGGAAATTGAAAGTGGAATTCACTTAACACGAAAACGGATAACACGAAATATCGGATAACAAGAACTTTTTCTTGGTCCCCAGTTTTTTCATATTATTTTAGTATGAAATTGTTCGCTTAAGACGAAACTATTAACACGAATTTTCGTTTAAAGCGAACACATTTTTTAGTCCCTTTATACAAAATTAGTACAGAAATATTCGCTTAACACAAAATTTATTATTGAACACCTGCGTTTTCGTAAAACAAAAAATACGTAAATATGTACATAATACATAATTATGCATATTTTTTTGTGATTAGTCAAAACCAACACAAATATCTATGGTATACGTATAGATTATGTATAGACATTTGTGTTAGTTTTGGATTAGTGTTTTTGTATCCTTAAAAATCCTTATGCAGCCAAAATAAAACGACTCAACAGAAAAATAAACAAAACGAAGCATTAGCCCGAAACCAAGCCTAATGTACTACAATCCTGATTAGTGTTACTTATAGCACGTTAGTGTTGGTTTTAGTTGGATTTTAAATTTGTTTTTAATTTCTCCACAAGTGACAGTCTGGTTGAATTATGAATGGTTGACATAAACATATCATAGAATGTTTGCCATTCTGTGATATCACCCTTGAATTTTGGTATTCTGAGTTTCGGCAATTTTACCTCAGATGTATCACCAACAGCAGAGTAGAATTTTCTGGCCAACTGTTTGTCCCTCTTGGAGGGAAAGTTTAATGGGAGCTTCAATAGTATTGAACTCCGACATTAATTGTTCCACACGAGTTAATTTTGCCTGCAAACTTTCTGGAGATGTATTTATATCTACCTTTCCTCTCAAATACTGGTTGAATTTGTTCTTGCTGTTTGATCGTTGTTTGATCACAGAATTAAGTTCAGATTCAGCGATTCTGTAGCACGTTTTGATTTGTTAATAAATTTGTAACTTCACCGTTTAATATTAAATAAGTTCAGTTTATAAATAAAATAAATTATTAAAACCGATATCGCTATAAAAGGCTGAAGTGTTTTACATTGTCTATTGTTAAGTGCTAATTTAAATTTCGCTTCGTTCATTTTTGTGTATTGCGGGAATACATATTTTGCATTGTGGTGATTTTTTCTGTGCGGATCGATAGTGGCTGAGTTAATTTTTGTTTATGGTTTATGGATTTTTGGATAATATCATGAATTTAAAAGTCTGAAAATAAATACATACATATTTGTTCATAATTACATCTTTTTATTAACTTTAATGTGTGTATGTAAGTATGTATTTAGCTTTAATTTTATTCTATTGATATTATCGCTTAAGACGAAATTCTGATAACACGAAATATTTTGTTGTTCCCTTCGATTTCGTATTATCCGATTTCTACTGTAATTTCTTTAGATCAGCTCACTGTAAAAAGTCCCTTTGAAATCCATAGTCCTATCAATAACAGTAAAAGTTTTATTATTCCAAAGTATATTTTGTAAAAAATTAAATTTATTTAGAAATATTATAATTTATAAATATTATGTACAATAAAGAAATACAACAAAAATTATTATAAATTGAAATAAAATTTTTTTTTAATTTTGATTTGAAATACTGAATATATTATTATGTGTAATAAACAAACTTAATTTACTTTAACTCCAAATTGGGAAACTTACATTATCCCTATATAAGAGCTGATATTCCACTCCTAAAATTGCTATATATAAACGTCGGAGAGAGTTCTGCATTAACTATAGTTGGCGAACTAAACAAACTATTTTAGGAGATCAATTTTTATTCCGTAAAGCGACAAAAATTAACTTTTAAAAGGAATATAATAAATCTCCGAAAAGGAAACACAATCAACAATTAAATGGTGTTTAAATCTGTGCACTTAAAAAGAGTTAATAAATATGTAATCACTATTAGTTAGCTATTAACTCCGAATATACATGGACTCTATTGAACTCGTTTTCGGAGCCCCATCAACCCCATTTTTCTAAGAGTGTAGCATTTTAACGCACCCCAACAAGCAGATGTTTGCTTCAAGCTTTACTATGATAATTATGACTAATTTCCCTTATAGATATTATAATTTATTTGATTACATGGTGTCAGAAGTAGAAGAAGAATAATTAAATAAAAATAAAAGAAAGTGAATTCAAGAAGAATTTTCAAAGCAACCAACAGTAAAATCGAACGAAGAATTTCATCACCGAAACATTGGATTGCAACGTGCTTGTGAGTCATCGGTCAAATATCATCAATAAAATCGAATCATCGGGCAGCAGAAAGTAATCATCGAACTAATTTGAAGCCTAAACAACACTTTGTTCGGTCATATTTTTGAAAATTAAGGTCATGATCATTGGAAATTAAGCGAAATGGCCGACATACGAAAACAATTGCGAGAGCTGGATTGCGCAGACTTGGCGACCGACTGGAAGAATTGGAAACGTGATTTGTTGGTGTATATGATCGCGAACGATAAAAATGGTCAGACGGAGGCAACGAAAATCGCAAATTTTACTGTGGTTAATTGGAACAAAAGGCGCCAATATTTACAATACTTTGTTTCCAAATGATGGATCCGAACAGTCACTGCTTGGAACAGTAATCACAATACAAGAAATTCCAGCGACATCAACGGCCAGCAACACGCACCGAAACGGTAACAACACAGCGAACATTGGCTGATGTGTTAAAGGCATTTAATAATCATTGTCTGCCACAGAAAAACGTGACTATGGAGTCATTTAAATTCAACAATCTGAATCAAAAGGAACGTCAGCCATTCAGCGAATTTTTGGCCGAGCTCCGTGCGCAAATTGAACGTTGTGAATTTAATTGTTCGTGCGGATTGTCGTATGAAAACCGAATGTTGCGAGATCGAATCATTATTGGGGTGTTTGACAAGAAGCTTCAGTTAAAGTTGCTCGACGGTCGTGATGAAAAATTGGATCGCGTGGTTGAAATTTGCAAGACATTCGAAGCAGCAAATGTCAACAAAGGGATTTTGGCATCAAAACAATCGATTGCAACGGTAGCATTGTCGGAGAGCACAGACACCGACTCAATTAAGGCGATTAAAACAAACAACAAGAAAAACATCTGTTTCAACTGTGGTGGCGAATGGAACCGAGAGCACAGAAGCAAGTGCCCAGCGAAGGATAACACGTGCGAATGCACTGTATTTGACTATAGTAACAATAAAATTAAAGTTTATGGTCTTGCCGAGATTAAATTATGGGATTCTAAATTAAAGACTGAACAAATAACAGAATTCATTGTTGTTGACGACACATTTGAACCAATACTTGGGCTTGAAACCTTCACAGACTTTGGGTTTGTAGGTGAAAATATCGATGTTTTCTCTGGTCTTGGAAAGATTCCCGGAAAAATCACCATACATCAACAAGAAAATGCCAAACCAGTCGTGCATTATAGAAAGCGATTTCCGGATACAATCGTTAAGAAGCTTAATCAAAAACTTGATGACATGGTAGAGTCGGGAATCATAACGCCCGTGACTCATCCAACAGATTAGGTGAATAGTATGCAAGTTGTTGAGAAATCAAGCGGTGATTTGCGAGTTTGCTTGGATCCCAAACCTCTCAATAAGTGCCTCAGGCGTGAACATTATTTGATACCCACTGTGGATGAAATATGAATTGATTTGGGCAATTGGAATTGGATGAAACGAGTTCACCCTTTGGTCGGTATAAATTCAATAGACTTGCGTTTGGCTTAAATATTTCGCCAGAGATTTTTCAGAGACGCATGGTACAGATTTTCGATGATATACCGGGTGTTTTTGTGTATTTTGATGATATTGCAATAGTAGCCTGTAACGAAGAGGAACATGACAGAATCTTGAAAATCGTTCTTGAGCGTGCTCGCTCGAACAATGTCAAGTTCAACCCGGGCAAGATTTAATACTGTTAGTCAGAGGTCAAATTCATGGGTCATATTTTGTCGGATGGAAAAATTAGACCGGTCCAAAAAACATATTGATGCCATTTTGAAAATGAAAAAACCAACCGACAAACACGCCGTGTCCCGTTTATTGGGTCTTTGTAAATACTTGGCAAAGTTCATTCCAAATCTGTTCAAGATGACAGCGGAACTGAGTTTATTATCGGGAAAAGAAACTCCATTTGAATGGAATGAAAAACACGAAATTGAACTTGACAATATAAAGAAAATAATCACATCCGACCCGGTGTTAAAACCATTTAATCCGGAAAATCCAATCGTCATTCAAACAGATGCATCAAAAGATGGACTTGGTTCGGGTTGCATTTGCGTCAAGAACGCTTAGTAAAGCTGAAAAGAGATGGGCGCAAATGGAAAAAGAACTTTTGGCTGTGGTGTTTGCATGTAAACGTTTTCATAACTTTGTCTATGGACGTCGATTTATAGTTGAAAGTGATCATAAGCCACTCGAATCAGTAAATTTGCGCGATATTGATGGTGTCACACCAAGATTGCAGCGCAAACCGGGCAAACATATGTTGTTGGCTGATTGTCTCTCTCGTGCACAATTGGACACAATTGACGAAGACACAGAATTGAGCACAGCGTCACACGATCCGTTTGTGTGTCGAGGGATAATTATGATTATTATAGACAGATTATAGCGTCGGATGAGGATCTTAAGCGCGTATGTGACTACGTAAGAAATGGTTGGCCCGACTATCGATCTTTGAATGATTTTGCCAGGGTATTTCACAAACTAAAACCCGAACTGCATTTCGAAAATGAGTTGTTTTTCTGACACGAACCACACTTGGGAATGGAGAAAATGCTTGCCAGGGCCAGAATGTTGTACTTTTGGCCGGAAATGAACAAAAAACTCAAAGAAATGATTGCATCATGCAATATTTGTGAAAAGTTCAAACCATTGCATAGACCTCCTCTAAGTGAGTCTACTCTTACAAATACGTGTGAACACACATTGAGTTCTTTGAAAACGAATATATCATTGTTACTGTGCCTTGTTGCAGGAGTAGGCTGAATGCTATTAAAGTGTTTATGAAGTTCTTCTATGAAATCGGGCACATTTGCGTTTGATTTGGATTTCACAAAAAAATCTCCCGGCAATCTCAAACATTCACCGTATATTAATTGTGCGGGGGACACCTTTAATTCCTCTTTCAATGCTGTCCGAAGGCCTAGAGAAATTATCGGTAAGACCCTACTCCAGTGTGGGTTATTATGACACATTATAGCTGTTTTTAAGCTACGATGCCACCTCTCTATCATGCCATTACATGCAGGGTTATATGCAGTTGTTCGCTTGTGTTTAAAGCCCAAAAACATGGCTAATTCTGTAAACAGCGCTGATTCGAACTGTGAACCTCGGTCAGTCGTGATGCTGGATGGCACTCCAAAACGGCAGATCCATTCTTTGAAAATTGCAGTTGCCACTGTGGTTGCTTTTATGTCTGCGACTGGAATTACTTCCGGCCATTTCGTATATCTATCGATTAAGGTTACGCAAAACCTGTTTCCCTCAGATGGCGGGAGTGGACCAATGATGTCTAAGTGGATCTCATCGAAACGCTTAGATGTGATCAAATATTCTCCTATCGGCGATTTGACGTGTCTAGATACTTTTGCCTTTGGACATGTTTCTGACGTCTTTGTTGACTTCAGGCCAAACAAACTTTTTAGTCACCATTTTAGTTGTTGTCAGAATACTCGGGTGTGATAACTTATGCACGCTATCAAAAATTACCCGTCGAAAACTTTCTGTGACGTATGGCCTTGGAGAACCGGTGGACGTATCGCAATAAATTTCGCTTTCCGTGCCAAATATCGGGAATTTTTGAAATATTAGGGATTTATTTGTTTCCCTCAAATTTGCCAACGTCTGTGGACTGATCTTTTACTAGTTTCACATAATCGATTGAGCTGTCAAGTGTTATGCTTTCGATTCTTGACAATGCATCTGCGACAAGATTATCTTTACCGGAGATGTGCCTTATATCCGTTGTATATTGAGATATGAAATCTAAATGACGACGCTGACGCGGAGATGCCTTATCCAAATTTTGCTGTAAAGCAAATATCAAGGACTTATGATCCGTAAATAATATAAACGATCGGGCTTCGAGTAAATATTTGAAATGCTTTATTGAACTATAAGCTGCCAATAATTCGCGATCATACGCACTATACTTGCGTTGCGTGTCGTTTAACTTGACTGAAAAAAAAACCAAGTGGCGTCCACATGTCCGATATGCGTTGTTGTACTACAGCGCCAATGGCTGTATTGGACGCATCAACCATGACTGATAACTCGACTTCCGACGAAGGATGTGCGAGAGTAACAGCGTTTTTTAACTTAGTTTTGCAAAGTTCGAATGGGTTACTACTTTCGATAGACCAATCAACTTCTCTTTTATCGTTTTTGCGACTACCCTTTAGAAGATTGTTTGAGATAGCCTGATCTTCCGCGGCGTTCGGAATAAACTTGCGATAGAAGTTAATCATACCTAGGAAACTTGTCAAAGCTTTAATCGTCTGAGGTTTAGGAATGCTATTAATAGCTTCCACTTTCGCTTCAGATGGTTTGATGCCTTCGCTTGAAATTTCGTGTCCTAAGAAAGTAACCTTAGGCGAAGCAAAAACGCATTTGCTAACGTTAATGAATAAACCGGCGTGCACGGACGCCATGATCCGTCTTTTTTGCGAACGAGCTGTAATGGGCTGGACCACTCTGAGTCAGAAGGATGACAAATTCCTTGCTCGAGTAGTATATTGAACTCTTTCTTTGCGATTTCCAATTTTTCGGGAGATAATCTGCGAACTTTTGACGCGCATGGATGTCCCGTGGTAGCGATAACGTGAGGTACTTTCAATATGATAGTATTAACATATAATTTATCCACTGTTATTGCTTTGAATTGGCTTAATAATTTAAAAATAACCGGGTTTAGCGATTCTGAGGAGATTGTCTTCAACTCGAAAGATGGACCTGTTATTGTTCCCTTTGATCGAACGTACATTGATCTCAATGGATCTAGTAATTGTTTGCTTCTAATATCCACCAATAAACCAAAGTGTTTTAAAAAATCAGCACCAATAATTATTGCTTTATCGACATCTGCCATAATAAATTTCAAAACGAAGTCTCTACGGAGGTTTAAATTTAATTTTAAAATTTTACTTTCGTACGTATTAATTTGAGTGGAATTAGCGGCAAACAGTTTAAAATCGCTTTTGTTATTTTTTTCGTAAATGTTAGGGGGAATGACGGACACATCTGCCCCAGTATCGACTAGGAATTGTACTTTACTAGCAAAGTCAATAACTATAAGACGACAATTATTATGGCAAGCGTCATTGGTCGTCATCAACGACGAGCCTACTGGTTTTTTGGTTCATTGCTATTCAATGCTTGCGACTTAAAATTGCAAGGTGTCGTGCACCTATGAGCCTTATCACCGAATTTGAAGTGGTACCAGCACATTGGGTACTTCTGTTTTCCGTTATTATCTTGCCCTACTTGCGCGTTATTGCTATGACAAGGATTCGATGGTCGCCCTGACGAACTCATCCATTTTTTCTCGATACCTGGTTGAACCTTAATATCCCAATCGATTCCGGAAGAAGATCTTAAATAAAGTTCTCTGGATGTAATCACGATTAGAGCTAATCATTCTAATGGACTAAAGATTCTTGATAATTACGTTTCGTCATTTCGGAAGAAGGTTTTGACATTGTTTATTTGAAATACATCAAGTTCCATCCTACTTCGCCATATTCCAGAAGTTCGCTTAAAAATCATTAAGGAATCCCATTTCCATCGTACAAGTAGAATTTCAGCAAAATCGGTTATAGCCAGGTTCCGTTCAATAAGAATTTACATTTTCGTGTGTAAAATTTTTTGTTCGTTATAATGATTATGTATGAGCTATGAAAATTCTTTCTAAATCGAAATTGATTTTCTTTTTTAAAAAAACGTCCTAAATTCTTTATTATACCTTTACTGATTTTAGCACCATCGTTCGTAATGTATTCAAACTAAATTGTAGATCAAAGTTTCGAACCATCTAAGCAAAGATGTACACCATTTTAGTACAAAATATTTTTCTATTCATTAGTATGCGCTACTAATCACCAGATGTCACTAACAATAATTAAAAAGATTCGTCAAAGCAACACAAAAATTTCTTTTGTTTAGATTTCAATCGATTAGTTTGACGATTTAGTAATTTGGTTTTTGCTGCCATATGCTTAAAATCGTGAAACCAAAGTTCTAAATTTAATTGAGGCTCACAAGCAATGAAAAAAACTAAACGGCCAACTAATATCTATAATGTACAAAATTCGGGCGACGTACAATTTCATCGTCTTCACCGTTCCAAATATGAGGCCAATGATATTTCGATTAGGAAGACTAACAGAAGCGTAATTGATGAACTGGAAAATGAGAATAAAAGGGTAAGTTGCTTACATAAAATGTGTATTAAACTCTACAGTTTCGTAATTGTTTGTGCTTTTTTAGAAGACACCAGTAACAAGACGTGTTGTACCCGATTTTTCAATGAGTATTCCACAAAAAGTTCGCACCCGGCTTTGTAAAATCATAAAAATTACGCCCGTCGAAAAAGCTCTGTTCGAAGAGGAAAAAGAAATCGCTCTCGACGAAATGATGAAAAAACGTAAAATCATTATTGATCCCGATGCAGAAGAATTACGTGAGGAGAAAACACTGGAGAATGAAATGTTTGATATTAATGTCGGTATACCAGGCGCTGCGGAATCCCATGAAATAACAAAACGACTCGACCAAAATGATCCATTTAATGAGAATACCGCGGGGAATATTCAAGAAGAAGAACGTTCATTTGTTAATATTGTGCTACAAGTCGAACCAAAACCGGTTCCACGTTCTGAGCGGCCACCTGATAAGGGATGGATTAGTGGATACTTCAAGAAAAAAAAATTGGAGCGTATCAAATGGGCGACAAAAGTCTACCAATTGGAACGAAAATTGCTCGAAAAGCAAATGTTTGATCAAGCCGAAGAACTAATCGATATGGCGGCGGGTGATTTTAGCGAATGGATCAACAGTTTGAGTTCAGATACGCGTACAAATATTTCAAAAAAATTGATCAAAGAATTATTCCCAATTCGACTGGAGGGTGACGCCTCAAAAACATTATACGTTGAACCGAAATTAATTACAGCTGTACCCGAAGAGGTGGGCCGCAAATGGAATCTACCCGAATTAACGCTCGAGAATAATGTCATCAATTTAATGAATGAAGGTAAAAAAAAATTGCGTCGTAAACCAAAACGGATCGCATTTGGGTGCACGCTTCCCGTTGATTTGCAGGTGAAAAAACAGATTCAAGATGAGATTGATCGAGAATCGATGAAAATCGATTTTCCCGATGAGTTGAAATCGAAAAAGGTGATGTTTCAAGGAATTCATCATTTGCGTTCGACAAAGGCGATGATCCAATATTTGATTGATCATCCACAAGTACCAAAGCCAACATTTTTGAAACGTTCTGGATTTTTTAAGGTGAACTTGGATAAAGAAGATATGACGACTACACCGTTGTATGAACATTTTATTTGATAACTTTGTACCTGTGTATATATTTGGATTATTTTAATAAATTTATGTTTTGTGCTAGAATATTGTGTCTGGTATCCTAGAACATAAAATCATCAAGATGGGATCAACAGATCTCGTTGCTCGCTTTAAATTTCAACGTTGACCAAAAAGTAACGAACTTTTATGGTTTGGGTTGCAAAGTTCTTGTACGGTTTGGTTAATTGAGGTAAACGTAAAGTGGTACGAGATAGTTATTTATGAATGGTGCATTGGTGGCAATATGACATAAGGGAATAACTCGAGTCATACTCTTTGACGTATTGTTTTAAATTCAAAATCTACATATTCAAGGCGATCCAAGAATCGACCCAATTTTTTGCTTCTTCGTAAGCAGTGAAGTGCTGCTCGGTCAGGCCGTGAGTTATCGACGGAACAAGTGGTAATCGGACGGGGCCATGTCTCCAGGATCACAACAGTGGCGACGAGGATAAAGCGAATTTTACGGATATTACTTTCGGTAAAAAGTGAAAGGTTCGACAAATGGCAGCAATCATGCAACAAATGGGTCAGCAGCGAAACGCTCCACCAGCAGATCCAGCAATCCAGCGGATGCCGTTCACCGACAGCAGCAGCACAAATGCACAAGCACTTGTCCGATCGAATGGAAAACTTCGACTACTGCCCCAGGGCGTCAAAGTGTTCGGCCGTTGATACGCTCGCTACGACCACATCTTCAGAGAGGAGGCACAGACATTGACGGTCTGCACGCGGGTGAGTTTGCTCGGTTGAAGCTGCACGGACGAGGAGAAATCGGCCCATGGTACCTCACAAATTCTAGCTATAACTCGAGCCTATCGAGAACAAAGTCAAACGGTTGCAGCTCTTGAACGTGATTAGCCTCGTGTAAAATTCAGCATACGCCGCACTAATCGTTGCTGTCAAGAAGAAGAATGGATGCATTAGAATCTGCGCCAGCTACTCAACTGGCTTAAATGATTCGCTCGAACCGAAACAATTTCCACTGCAAACGCCTAACAAAGTTTTTGCTCAGCTATCGCCATTCAAAATCTTCTACAAAATCGGCCTCTGAGACGCGTTCCTTCAAGTCGAGCTCTACCACTCAAAGAAGCTGATGACCATCAACACTCACTGTGGAATTTTCCAAGTCAGTCGGTTGCAGCCAGGAGTCCAGCACCGGGAATCTTCCAAAGACTTGTGAGCAGCATGATGAGCGGATCAAAAGGCGCTTTTCCGTTTATCGCCGATTTCATTGTGGGAGAAACCGATCAAAATAACCACGACAAGAATATTTTCGAAGTTTTAAGCCGTATTCAGGATCAGGGCTTCCATCTCAAGATCGACAAGTGTGCTTTACGTCAAAAAGAACTTGAATTTCTTGGTCACATAATCGACACAAACGGCATTAAAACGAACCCAGATAAATCAAGACGCTCCAGATCATTCCACCTCCGACAGACGTCAAGCCACTTCAGGGATTTCTAAGAGCAGTCACCTGGTACGGAAAATTCATTCCTGGTATCAAGAAACATCGCAGCTGATTAGACGAGCTTCTTCAAGTTGATGGGAATCTTTCGACGAGCAACATCAGTAATCTTTGACCTCGGACTTTCGTACTACGACCCAACTAAGAAGTTGATCGTTGCCGCTGACGCTTCCAGCTATAGAATGGGAGCAATTATCATGAGATGCCTGGCAAGTTTTTGCGCCCAATAATGCATGCCGCATGCTCATTCACAGCAGCAGAAAAAAACTACTCGCAAATCCAAAGAGCAGCTCTGGCGCTCACATTCGGCCTTCAGAAGTTTCACCGCTGCATTTATGGGAACTCCGGTTCACACGGCAAGCCGCCTCCAACGCTACGCATTAATCCCAAATACGTCGACAAGAAAAGCTTCGAATACGCGAATTTCATCTCTCCACTCATTAT
Organism: Tipula helvola; assembly: GCA_963556165.1. Lineage (NCBI taxonomy): Eukaryota > Metazoa > Arthropoda > Insecta > Diptera > Tipulidae > Tipula > Tipula helvola. The sequence goes on from OY744483.1 coordinate 279,985,219, forward strand.
CAACACTAGAAGCCAGACGAAGGCGTCATCATTGGAAAGATCATTGCAGAAGGCTCAGTAGATTGCATCGCCATCGACACCGCCAAGAAGCTGCCAGTAACCTTCGAAGCTATTCAGAACGAGACAAGTCGAGACGAGATATTGAAGGTAATGATAAGGTTCATTGAGAAGGGTTGGCCACGCAAACGAGAGCAAATTCCTGCCGCTGAGGCTGCAGACTACTTTCCAAGATGACATTCGTTCACAGTCATCAACGGTTGCATTGTTTTCGGTAATCGCATCATCATTCAGAAGCGCTACCGCAGCGAAATACTGACAGAACTGCATCAAGGCCATTCTGGCACGGAGCGCATGAAGCGAAAGTCTCCTGGCTATCGCTCGACAACGACATCGAGAAGACAGCTCGAAACTGTGTGAGTTGCACCGATTACACCGATCAAAACTATACTGCAGTCGTACCCGATTCCAGAAGGAACATGGTCGCGATTGCACGTCGACTTTGCTGGTCCAGTCAAAGGCTTCTGATATTTTGTTATCATCGACACCTTTTCAAAATGGCCAGACGTCTACAAGATGCAGAGCACGACGTACCAGCAGACAACAGACAGACTCGAAGAAGCCTTCGCAAGACACGGCGATTGCCAAACAATAGTTAGCGACAACGGATCGCAATTCACATCGGAACAATTCAAACAATTCTGCACATAAAGAGGAATCGAACATATCTCCACAGCGCCTTATCATCCGTAATCGAACGGTCAGGCAGAAGGGTTCGTGCAGTCGCTGAAACAGGGACCCAAGAAGCTTGAGAAGGATTGAAACGCTAATGAAGTGTTGTGGAATTCCATTAAGCACTACCGCTTCACGCCGTCGTACAACTTTGGATCGAAATTGCCGCATGAGTTGATGAACGAAAATCCACAGCGGAACTAAACCACAAGATGGAACAACAGTTCAACACTCACCACAGTGCTAAAGAAAAGACGTTTGAGATCGGCGATAAAGTTTTCATTAAAACCCCCCTAAGCAACAACCTGTGGCGCTTGGTTTCAGGGAAATCATGTGCAAAATGGGAACAGTCAATTACTAGGTGCTGACCGATATACGAGAGATCGTTGCTCATGCAAATCAGGTAAAAAAACGTTACACGTATCTCGACGATGGCCACAACGTTCTTCTAGACAGTTTTGACATCCAGGTTCCAGATTGAGCCCGAAATCGTCCCAGAACCCGAATAGGAGGGAGAGGAAGTACAAGTAGATGACTCATTGCAAGAATGATTGGCCGATCAACAAGAAGACTTGCCAGCGCCCCAAGAGCAGGTTCGCCGAAGGACTCAGCGAGCTGCAGCTGGTGTTTCACCCGCCTATCTGGGAGACTACTATCTTAACACGGGGACAACTGTCAACAGTTACGATGATGGTAGCCTGAGCGAACGAATAGTAGCAAGCTACGACATACCCGGCTGTCAGTTATTTATATTGTAAAATGTCGGAAGGATATTCGCAATGACAGGTTACACACCGATCCAAAAATAAAGTTAGTGTCAGTAATCATTGGTGTATCATTTATCCTAACAGCGAATATTCTTCAGTGATGGTTTCATAAGGCTGGAGTAGTTTATAGTAAATCACTCCGAACTGATCCCACCAGATGCACATGACCGGGCTTACTCCACGATTTTTTGTGCTTTGGGTTGTCGTAGAGAATTCACTTTTCGTCCCCCGTTACGATCCGATGCAAAAAACCTTTCCGTTTTTTGTCTTTAAGGCAGTCAGGCGTGAAGTTGCTCGGGGGATTCAAGCTAACACTTGCTGTCAGCTCCGTAACTTGCAGCTTCCGCAAGTGCTCGTGTTACCTCTTCGTGGTGACTGCTGGTAACTAGATTGCTGATTTTTTCGGCTTCTAAGGTATTATTCGTACCGTGCCGAAGCTCAGTCGCAAACGGTGGATCCGGATACCTGGCGCCCTCCGGATTCAGTAGGCTTGTCTGCGTATTGCGGATCTCTGCACAGATGGACACTCTTTTCTCTGCTACTCGTGGGACCAAATATGGGAGACCAAAAAACACAAAAAACAAAAGAGTCCGGTTCTCCCACAAAACCGGAAAATGTAGAGAAGGAGACTCGGGTCTCTAGGCCTACTACAAACAAACAACGGGACATTGGGTTAGATGAAGCTGGTCCCTCTACTCGGGTCACCAAACCTGACCAAAGAAATACAATGCGGAATCAAAGCACCAATGAAGCTGGTTCCTCAAAACCAACCTATAACACTAGGGGGAAGGCATGGAGGGCCCTGGAGAAGATAAATAATATCACTCCAGAAGACAGGTCGGAGAAGGCCAAAGCTACGCTTGAACGAGAAGGTCGGAGAAGGCCAAAGCTACGCTTTACGAAAAAAGTCACCGAACAGATGTCCGAAGGTCCTTCAGCTGGCTTAAAGATCAAAAGAAACAGATCTCACGAGGAAAGTCCTAAGCTCGCAAAAAGAATTAAGCTCCTTGCTACCGAAATGAGGCCTTCTAACGAGGTATTCAAGGATCAGCTGGTTGTGGCAGTTGTTGACCAGTCCCAAGAGGATGGCAGTATTATACACCCGCCAATTGGAGAAAGGTGGAAAGGGCCTTAACCACCACCTACCTGAATATCCTAGCAGAAAACCCAGGACCTGCCCCGACTTGTCGGGATGCGGGCTGGCACAGGAACCAGCTGAAACTGACTGCATGTGCGGATCAGAGATCTCTTCTGCGCTACAAGAAGGCAGTGGAAAGACTAGGCGAGGTATGGTCCGAAGCCAGCCTTGCTGTTAAAGCTAAGGAAGAAATCCCCTGTAGGCCGAGAGCCAGGGTGTGGATTCCTTCGGAGCCTAGCGATCCAAAGGTGATACTCCAGTTGCTGCAGGTTGGTAACACAGATTTTCCAACGCACAACTGGAAAGTTGCTAAGCTCGAGGATCCACGGGCCGACTACAGGTCAGCCGTCATAATTTGAAATATAGAGTCACTGACTGCACTGGAAAAAACCAATGGTATCGTAAACTATGGCTTCAGTGCAGTCCCAGTCAAAATCTACAAGAAAGCTCCGAAGTCTGAGGAAGCTGCTGAAAGCACATCTGGGCGCCCTGAAGGAGGGCGCGGCCAGGCGGAAACTATCTCCACTGATACGGAGATAACAATGTCCTTGGAGTCATTAAGGAGGATCTCAGAGAACTTCACATCAGGTGAGGGCTCTGATAATAAAGTGGTAGAGAGGGAGGTCTAAAAATGGTGACACTTTTACAGATCAACCTACACCACTCAAATGCAGCATCAGCTGCTCTCCTTTTAAAAATGGGAAGGGAAGTGATGGATATTGTCTTGATCCAAGAACCTTGGGTCGCTGATGGCCAGGTACTTGGGTTCAAGACACCCTGTTATAGATTAATGCGCACGAAAAAAGAAGGTAGGGTTCGGTCGTGCATAATATAAGTTGTTTTCTGCTATCAAATTCCAGCAATGGAGATGTGGCAGCGGTCAGCATTCAGGTCAATAAACGAAACCTCTGAGTAATATCAGCCTACCTAGCTTACGATGAAGTGAACATTCCACCAGTCATTCTAGGTAAGGAAATTTTGGAGGCTCAAAAGCGCAAGGTTGGAGTCATCCTGGGGAGTGATGCAAATTCTCATCACACAATCTGGGAAAATACGGACACAAATGAACGAGGTGAGTTACTCCTTGATTACATTCTAAGTACTAACCTTACATATATGTAACATAGGCAATAAGCCGACTGTTATAGCTAGAAATAGACAGGAGGTATTAGAAATTACACTTGTCTCAAACATTTTGACGACTAGTCTATTAAACTGGAAAGTGTCGGAAGACCACTCCTTTTCGGATCACTGTTATCTTCAATTTGAAATGGACTTAGTTGCTCCAAACAGCCCTTTCTACAGGAACAGGAGGAAAACCGACTGGGATATCTCTAGAACTATTCTGGGAAATTCACTGCCATTGCCGGTAGAACTGCCAAAAACTACGGTAGAACTCGTTGGCTTAGTGGACGAACTGCCCAGCGCTTTTAACGAAGCGATACTGGGCTCTTGTCCTCTTAGTAGGCCTAGGGGTAAGTCTCGGCCACCTTGGTGGTCAAAGGAGATTCAATAAATACGTCAACGATGCAAAAGACTCTTTAAAACAGCAAGGAAAACAAAAGCCGCTGTAGACTGGGACTCCTATAAGGAAGTCCTCAAAATTTACTAATGTCAACTAAGAAGTGCAAAGAACAGATCTTGGAGACTATACTGTGGCAAAATTCAGGAGTCTTCAGAGATGTCCAGGCTGCGTAAAGTACTATCTACTAGCCCTTCCATCCCAAGCTTTCTTCAAAGGCCGGATGGAGTATGGACCACAAATAGTATGGAATCGCTGGAACTATTATTGGAGACTGACTTTCCTGGTTGTTCCGAATCTGAACCTACTATATCGGCAGGTAATAGAGCAAGTAAGCAGCGATAAGCAGCTTTAAACCATATAAGCCGCCAGGACCTTATGGTATTATCCCTGCGGATATACAAAAAACTACGGATCTAACCATTTCCTGGTTAGAGGTAATTTTTAGAGGCAGCCTAGAACTATATCACATTCCCAGTAAATGGACACAAGTGAAGGATATTTTCATACCTTAGGCAAGAAAATCCTCACACTGCAGTCCCAAAGACCTTAGACCGATTAGCTTGTCTTCTCTCCTTTTCAAAATACTGGAAAGACAAATAGAAGCTCATATTAAGCTGTCTAAATCTCAACATGCCTATTGCAAGGGGAGAACTGTAGAGACTGCTCTTCATTCTCTTACATATTTTATTGAAAAATCTTTCGAATATGGAGACTACGCGATGGTAACCTTTTTGGGCATTGAGGGAGCAGGGGCTATAACTCGGGCACTTTCGAATCTAGGAGTGGCTGAATCTCTCAAGGACTGGATAGATCAAATGCAAAGAGGCAGGATCATAAATGCCAGTCTGGGGAAATCCTCCGCCAGAAGATTTGCAAGTAGAGGCACGCTTCAGGGTGGAGTACTGTCCCTCTGCTTTGGAACTTGGTCATAAATGATCTGTTGCTGAGACTGAATTATAGTGGCTTCAAGGTGGTTGATTAGTGTCAGATCAGTGTGGTTGTTGGGGTGATTAGGGGGCACTGTCTCATAGGCAGACATGCGAGTAGACTTGGTTTCTTCTCACATGACTACTGTCGTAGTTGCGAGGACGAAGAGGAGGAAGAGACAGTACTTCATCTTCTTTGCACCTGTCCTCGTCTGGCACGAAACAGACTGAATTTTCTAGGGCACCCCTTTTCAACGACCTGGCGGAGCTCAGCGGGAGGGACGTCAGGAGTATCCAGCGCTTCATAGCAAGCTCAAAGTGGTTTCAATGAGTTCGAGGAAAAATTTTTAAATTATGGTATGGCTAAGGACCTTTTTGTGTCTATGCCCGGTCCTGGTGGACCGCCACCCAAACCTAACCTAACCTAAGACACCAGTTAGATTTAATGTTGTCACACCAAACAGCTTCTTAGAAGATACCGAGGATTATGATGACCTCTGGCGTTTATCTGCAATTGCTCGCCGTTTTTTGAAGTACTTATCTAATACACAGGAAATTGAAGACAAATCAATCGGATTGGTTAAATCAGCCAATTAACTGAAAAAAAATTTAATTATAAAACAAATTGGTTAGAAATATTGAGTCCCATTCTTTACGAGAGTTGGTGGTCGATTAAAAAAACTCTGAACTCTTAACATACGATCAAAAGCACCCCTGCTAATCATCCACTCACAACCACGATTGAAAAAAAAGAAGATCAACGCAATCTTCATGCGGGTCCTCAAAGTTTGCTCAGTTTCGTAAGATAAAAATTCTGGATACCAGGAGGTTTAACTTATTGCAAATAAATCGTTCGCAATTGTCTCATTTGTTTTCGAAATGTACCATTATCAATTACACAACTCATGGGACAATTGCCAGAACGTCCTTTTGAAAATGCTGGAATTGACTATGCCGGTCCATTTAATGTTAAGAATAGAGTGCGCTCAAATGATATATGCAAAGCATATCTTGTAATTTCCATTTGTTTCTCATCTACTACTACTATTGAGGTAGTTCAAGATCTCAGAACTCAAGCATTTCTCTTCGCATTTAGCCGATTAGTCTCTAGGCATAGTCGCTGTTCTAATGTACAACATTATGACAATGCAACCAATTTTATTGGGGCAAAATCAGAATTAATCATTCAAGAATTATTTAATTTAGAAACTCACAAAATTCCACCTCGCTCCCCATATTTTGGAGGGCTATGGGAAGCTGCGGTTAAAAGCGCAAAACACCACTTAAAAAGGGTTTTAGGAGATAAAATCTGTTCATATGAAGAACTTACTACACTTTCTACGAAGATAGAGAGAGGCCTGTCTAAATTCGAGGCCCCTCAGTGCTATGTCAAATGTTCCTTCAGATCTATCCCACGAACGCTAGGTTATTTTTTGATCGGTCATCCTATAAATTTAATACCTGAATCATCTCTCGTATATCTCGTTATCAACGGCTTCAATCCATGTTGCAACAATTTTGGAAGCGTTGGTCAACTGAATATCTCTGCGAATTGCAACAACGTCATAACGACGATAAAATTACCACTACGCTGCAAACGATATAACATCTCACATTCAATTTCCATTGTTAAATTGTTCTATTATTTCAAAGAATAACGACTTGACTATTTGTTAACGCTCGATTTTGCTTCCCAACTAATTTGTGTATTACGCGGCTATGTATGAAACTCGGCGAAACCAACTCGGCGGCGGTCAACTCGGCGACGGTCAACTCGGCGACGGTAAACTTGGCGACGACCAACTCGGCAACGGTTAACTCGGTGGCGTACAACTCGACAACGGTCAACTCGGCGACGGCCACCTCGGCGACGGACAACTCGACGACGGTAAACGAGGCGACAACAAATTGGACGACGATTAACCAGTCGACGACCACCTCGGAGAACGGACAACTCGGCGACGACCAACTCGGCGACGGTTAGCTCAGCAGTAAGCAATAGAAATGATATAAAAATGATATTTTTTATAATCCCGCTTTTCAAAATCCTATTTTTCAAAATGTTTGTTTTGAAAGATGTATGTTTTTTAATTCGAGCCGCCCTTTCTGGTGAAGGAGAATTTTAATTTAAAGTAAAATAAAAATAGAAACCGGGATTTTCTGAAAATCGGGATTTTTATTCGCCGACTTGGTCGTCGCCGAGTTGACTATCGCCGAGTTCACCGTCGCCGAGTTCACCGACGCCGAGTTTACCGTCGCCGAGTTCACCGTCGCCGAGTTGCTCGTCGCCGAGTTGACCGTCGCCGAGTTGGTCGTCACCGAGTTGATTTCGCCGAGTTGACCGTGTTCGCTTTGCACTAGCTCTCACATTCAAATATAACTTCTTGTGAAACAAAGCATCACTTTTAATCCTAATTACAAAATGTACTATTATTGATTGAGAATGATTTTGTTGTTGTGCGTTTCAGAGAACCCAAATCAATCTGTAAAACAATTAAAATTACTAAACAAAAAATCAATTTATAGCATGCCACAAGTCTTGTTCGCAAAGGTTATCTCCAGACCCGTTTACAAAATAGATGTAAATACTCACTAAAGACGTATTTACTGGACCATAATTGCCAAATTTAGTTTTTTTACCTTTTATATACCTTCCATTACAATAACAATAAATACATTCCTATAATGTGTTAGAACCGTTTATTCAATATATTTTCATTTTTTATGTAATACTCGTAAAACAAACTGAAATAATTAAAGAAGAAAATTTTTCTCACATTTAGCGATCAATGATACATTTAAAATAACCGTATCATAATTATTAAGAAGAATGAAATCCAGCTTCCAATACTCGTTAGTGAAAAAAATTGGTGGTGGCTCATTTTCAAATGCCGAATTCTTAATCCAATAAAACCCCGGTGAATAATGTAAATTGTTCTTAGGTGGAAAATTAGATTTTGATAAGATTGAAGCATAATAATTCACGCTGTCTTCTCTAATCATCTGTAAAAAATTATCTCGAGAATAAACAAATATTTGTCTAAACTCGTTCCCTTGAAGTGCATAACATGCGATCCGGACCTTAGCGTCGTCCCAAGGTAAAAGTATTGTAAAATTCAGATTGAGCACCGGTGACGTACGATTGTACCGTGTGACACGTCCATTTATTTCTTTTACATATTTGTCGTCAAAATCATTTACAATAAATTGATCAAAAACTGCTTCATAAAACTAAAAAAAGTTGTTTTTTGAAAATTTGAAATTAATTTTTGTATATTATTGAATACTTACCGAATGGGTCAAATGAATTAGAAAACAATCAAAAATGATTTTTAAAACTAGAATTTTTATCATCATTATTATATAGTTAGACTTAACTCTTCCAATTCCTATGATGTTGTATTTTGATTTTGAACCGAGTACACGATTTCATGCAGCGCCAATAGAGAACAAACATATATAATTAATACAATCGCTATAAAACTGTCGTTACATTATCATTTCCGTAATCTAAAAATTATTGGAAATAGTGTGCCTTTGTGCAAAATCCCCCCGCCTCTCCAACTAACAACAATTCAGAAAATAACGAAAAACATGAAACTCTACACAGCTTCTGCATATTTCGTCAATGTATGAAACTTATGTAATCATATTCTGATTTCATCTTTTTTTGATGATTGTTTTATCCTTGAATTTAATTGATTTACTTAGTACTGATTTTTACTACTGTTAAACTCATTATTGAAGTCAGTTACAGCACAAACTATTCACTAGGACGATTTCTCATCACTAGGATGAATGACATCGAAAAATGTTTTCGGCTTATAACCAAATTTAATTTCAGACGGGGTTTTCTGAGTTGTCGCATTAGGTGGATTCCGATTATAAAATAAAAACTTACTAATTTGATTCTGAATTGATAATTTGCTTTCTGGACCAGATAAACACTTATACAATGATTTTTTTAAACAGTTTGGACATAGCGTTCAGCTTGTCCATTTGATTGCGGATGATATGGCGGAGATACAATTCGCAAAATGTTTTAAATTCATGACTTGGAAATGGTGGCCCATTATCTGTAACAAACTTCGAACATAATTCCAGTCCAGACATAATAGACAATAACTTTTCTATCAACGTATAAGTACGGTGTCTTAGTAGAATTAACCAGCACAATATTTACATATTTTAAAAAAGAATCCACAAAGATTAAATAGTTTTTACCGGAAAAAAGAAAAAAATCCAAATGGACTCGTTCCATTGGATATTGACTTGGCGTCCACTTTGAGATTACCATTTCTTTGGACCTCTTCTGGTTTCCCTGACAAGAGACGCCAGACTTTACCACCTCGGAAGATCACGCTAACATTTTCATTTTAATAATACCTGAATGATTTTCATGAAACAATTTTAAAATTTAAAATTTTAGTGAGTCTGGAATTACAATGCGACTGTTATAAAAGAGACACCCGTCCTCCGTACTCAAAACGGTCAATTTTGCGAAATAATATTTGACATGTTCTGATAATAATTTTGGCCATCCATTCAAGACATATTCGTAAACTTGTAAAAACACACAAATTTTAATATCTTCAATATTGGTGCTGCCTTGGATTGGTAATCGATAAAGTGCATCCGCATTTGCAACCTTCTGAGCGGATTTGTACTATTGATCTCGTACATGAACATGGATAAATATATAGCATGGCGCTGTAATCTCGCGATCGCAACTGCTGAATTTCCCTTTTTTGGATTAAACATTTGTTGAAGACTCTGATGATCCGTGCAAATAGTGAAATTCTTACCAACCAAATATTTTTCGAAACGTTTCACCCCAAAAATCACAGCTAGTGTGTCCCGGTGTAGTTGTGAATAATTTTTCTCAGCTGGTGAGAGTGTGCTGGAGGCAAACATCACCGGTTTTTCCGCTCCATTGACTATGTGCGACATTACACAGCCCACTCCATACGGACTAGCATCCGATGTTAAAACGATTGGTTTCTGAGGGTCAAATAACTCATCTGATTACTCAAAATTAAATCTTTACTTTTTTTTAAAATATTCTCGCATTCCTCTGACCAGACATAAGCTAGATCCTCACGTAGCAATTGATATAATGGATAAAGCTCGGAAGATAGGTTTGGAATAAATTTCCCGTAATAATTAATAAGTCCTAAGTATGATTGAAGCTGTTTTAGGTTTTTGGGGGCTGCCGCTTTAACAATAGTTTCGATTTTTGAACCTGTTCGTTTAACCCCATCACTAGAATTATGTGGCCCAAATATTCAACCAACCTTTCCAGAAATTTGCATTTATTTAAATTAATGCGCACATTATGTTGCTCTAATCTTTTTAAAATTTCTAATAAAACTTCTCTACCTTCCTCTCTAGTTGCGCCCCCCCCCCCCCTATAATATCATCAAGGGAACATCAAACCATAAACTAAATAAAATTTCACAATGATTTCTCATGTCGAACAAAAAAAAATTCAAATTTTTTGGGTGTAAAAAATACCTATTTGGGTGTAGAAAGAAATTATATTCCGATCAATACAGTGAGGCCCTACGCAATATACTTAAAACCACAATAACAAAATTCTCTCTTTGAGTAAATTTACTCTGCAACTAATGCAAATTTGCTTTGAGCAGGCATTTAAATAAAAAATATTTCTTCAGAAAATTTTTCGTGTGTTTAAGTAGTATGTATGTGATGGAACACCAATGAGTATGGTTCAAATAAGGTTAGTTCGATCTTTTGAGTCACGTGTTCGTGACGTCGTACAATTTCGCCACGTGTTTATAAATAAAGAAAGAAAAAGCAATGAAACATTTTTGTTTCAAGTTATTGTTTTTTATTTTTCATTTGTTTACTTGTAATTTATACGACTCTTTTAATACTAGAATTGTGTGTCGTCATAAAACAAATGCTCATTTGTTTAAATATTTAGAGCTAACATGGTATTTATTGAATCATGACCGGTGGATAAAGGGAATATATCGATGGCTTAGTGAATATCGGCCCTTTCCCACATTTTTTCAAAAATAACATTTTGATACCAAAATGTAGAATGCAACACGTCGCGTCTTTCTGTGCGGCTGGTTTAACCTAAAAACCAATAAAACACGTTCCCCATTCAATTTTATTCGGCCCTAAAGCGTATTGGATTATCTGACAAAAATCTCGTTTTTTGCATTTCTTGAAAAATGTTAGAAATGTAGGTTATGTATATATTGGAAATATTATTTTGTTAACCTTTATCCAGCTGAATAAGTACAATTGCACCACCATGTTCATATGAAAATAAAGCGAATTTATGAAACTAACAATGGCTTTTCATTGCGTTATGGGTTATTTATTGTGGAACGCCAGGAATATGCATTTGAATGAATACATTTGAATGGATTGTTGTGTGTTTTGTCAGTATGACTAAATGGTGGGATTCTAAACTGATTTTTAGATGCGATTTTGGAATTTGACGACGTAGGATGGAACTTGACTATTGCTTAACCGATCATAATGAAATTCGGCATGTACGATAGAAGTGGGTATTTTTAATGATTGCTAAATGAAGTTCTGTAATATGGCCAATTAGGAAGGAACTTGGCTATTTCTTAACCAATCCTAGTGAAATTTGATATGTCCGATAGAAATAGAATTCTAAAATGATTGTTAGATGAAGTTCTGGAATATGGCCAAGTAGGACGCACTTGTTTATTTCTTAACAGATTATGATGAAATTCGACATGTATGGTGGAAACGAAATTCTAAAATGATTTGGGACACGGCTAATTAGGAAGCAACTTGACCACTTTTTAACTCTTTATTTGATATTCAGCATGTACTATAGAAAAAAGATTCAAAAATAATTTTCAGATGAAGTTATTCAATATGGCCAATTAACAAGGAATTTGTCAATTTCTTAACCGATTTGATGAAATTTAGCATGTACGATGAAAATGGAATTCTTAACGGAATTTTAAATAAAGTTTTTTAATTCACCCACCAAACAGCTCAGTGGTCAAAGCTAGCTGTGGTGTTTGGATCGGGAGGTGCCGGGTTCGAATCCCGATAGGGGCGGAATGCAAAAGGAATTTTTCATCATCTGATTACGATTGGTGATGACGATGAACACAACTATGACCTCCTGTTGAGAGTGCAGAATCTATGAGCCGCCCACTTTGCATGTCAGCACTATAGTCTGGCAGGAAGCAATGCAATGAGGTGGTTTATACGAAAACGGGTCTCTAGCCGTAAGTCCTCGATTTGGCAAATACTGCGTAAAGTAGGACGGTAAAAGTTAACTGCGATAAAGTTGGGAGTGCCTTGATCCCCAGAAAAGATTGCATAGAATAAAACGAAAAAAAGATCTATGACTTGATCAGTTAGGGAGGAACTTGGTAATTTTTGTACATATTATGATGGAAATGGGATTTTATATTTATTTTTCGAAGAAGTCCTTCAATGCCTTAAAAAATTATTTTTGAATCTTATATGCTTAATTTACCATAATCGGTTAAGATGTGGCCAAACACCTTCCTAATTGGGTTTGTACATCATAATCGGCTGAGAAATAACTAAGTCCCTTTCGAATTAGCCGTATTTCATAACTATTTCTAAAAAATATTTTAAAATCCCATTTCCGTTGTACTTGCTGAATTTCATCATACTCGATTATTAAATTGCTAAGTTCCTTCCTAATTGGCCTTACTCCAGAACTTCTTCCAAAAGTTATCCTAGAATCTTGTTTCCATCGTACATGCTGAATTGCACCGAAACATAAGCATGTATCGTAATCGGCTGAGAAAATACGAAGTTCTTTCCGAATTGATTATATTCCAGAACTCCTACCAAAATTCATTTTAGAACCTCATTTCCATCGTACGTGTCGAATTTTATCATAGGTGGTAAAGAAATAGCCAAGTAAATTTCTAATTCAACATATTCCAAAAAATCAATCTGTTTTTTATCAAAAAGTCATATAAGGGATATATCTTGACTTTCACGGATAGTCTGAAATATCATAAATAATAAAAAAAAATGTATCCCTTAAATACGAATTGAGTCCATTAAATCGGGGGTCCCTTAAATCAAGTTTATACTGTAATTCTAATTTGAGAAGTTCTATATTATGTAGACTAAATTTTTATACTTGCTTAATAACGAATCGCGTCGATCTATTTTACCATGTTCATAATCTAACAATTTTGATTGCAAATTCGGAGATGCTTGATAAATTTTGTTAATTGGGCGATTATGCAGTGAATATACAGAAAATTTCAGATCCAATGGTCCAATGCAACAGTCTGTAAACCACCAGGGGCTATATTCCTGGAGGGACTTTAATCATGTGTGGTTTTTCTGATCTTACCAGAAACAATGTAGTTTTTTTAAAATTATGAGATTTTCGTATAATTTGGTATTCTCTATTATGATTTTATGAATGAGCTAATTGGAATAATTAAAAATTTTAGTAAATAAATAAAATAATATCCGTTTAATGGGCTAATTTGGATCTAGTGAAATTTAATTATTTTTCTTGTATTTTGAAATCAAATCTTATTGAATATAGTTAAACTTATGGAGAATTTTATTGATAAAATGTTGATTAAATATAAAACAGGCTAAACCACCTTGATTTTCAATTTCACATGTAAATTTCATTCGCGGAGTAAAAATATTAATGGCCAAAATAATAATGTCTTCAACTTACCGATAAAAGAATATATATGTTTGATGGAAGATGTTTTGGACACTTCGGTTTCTAGTTACGTTAGAAAAACATTCATTATAAAAAAGTTTATTTTAAATTATTGTATAAATCAGTGCTGCTAACTTCTTTTCCTGCCCAAATTAATTTTATCTAAAAATTGACGGAAAATGACGGAATATACCAGCAAATCGGCGTTTTTTATTAAAAAACAATTTAAAATACAATTTGCTAAGTAAAAAATTTCTGTTCGCCCAAATCTAAAGCGATTTTCAATAGGATTCATGACGCATATTCGAAAACTGTCGAATAATAATTCACGTCGAATCATTTTTAAAGTAAGGAACGACGCACCAGATTTACTTATCAAATCATAAATTGCAATGAAAATTATCTTTACCAAAAATCATGAAACATATCAAACAACTAATAAATAAAAGCACATAAACAGCACGGTTGTTGTACTATTACCATAATTCGTCGGTTTGCGAGAATAGTGACACATCTCAAAATATCATATTTTTCAGGAAATCGATTTGAATTTTTTTTTTGTATAAAATAGTTGAATTCATCAAATTCAACGTCACATCTATTGAAAACTAAGGGCAGTTTAGAAGTGACACTATGCCAGATAAAAGATTGTTACATTTAAAGGATTTTTTCCTATTATCTCAAAATTGTCCATTTTTGAGATGTGTCACTATTCTCGCAAACCGACGATATATTATAGAGTATACTCTATAATATATGCTATTACTTACTATTACCACATTTTTGCTGAATCGGTTTCGTCAATAGGTATAATTGCGTTAACTAAATATGGTACACTTATATGCGTTTTGCGAATTTTGGTTTTAATTAAATTTTTGATAAAATATTCGTTTTAAATGTTTAGTTTATTAATTTTATTAATAAAATATAACATAACAACATAAAATACATAAAAACAACATAAAATCATAACTTTGCTATTTCTTAACCGATTATGATGAAATTCGATATGTACAACAGAAATGAGATTCTAAAATAATTTTTAGATGGAATTTTGGAATATGGCCAATTTTTGAACTTGGCTATTTTTAAACCGATTTTAGTGAAATTTAATATGTGCCATAAAAATTGGATTCTAAAATAATTTTTGGAAAAAGTTCTGGAATATGGCCAAGTAAGATTGAACTTGGCTATTCCTTAACCGATTTTAGTTAAATTTTACATATGCGGTGGAAATGCGATTCTTAGATGATTTTTAGGTGAAATTCTGCAATGTGGCTAAATAGGACAAAATTTGTCTATTTCTTTACCGATTTTAGTGGAATTTGATATTTGCGATGGAAACAGGATCCTAAAATTATTTTTAGATAAAGTTCTGGAATATGGCTAACTGGGATAGAACTTGGCCTTTCCTTCAAATTCAACATGCACTACGGAAATGAGATTCTAAAATGGTTTTACCAATTCCTGGACGCTACAGTATCAGTAGAAGTTATAAAACTGCTGCGCGTGCTGTCACCTACTTTTTCTTATTTTCTTGATTGTGACTAAATTTTCTGCAGACGTATAATAAATATGTATGAAATATGCTGTTGAGATTATCTGCTGTGATGCAGATCGAAAATCGGTTAAGAAATACCCAATATCAATAACCATTGGCCATATTCCAGAACTTCATCGAGAAATTATTTAAGAATTATGTACATTTGCAACGCACATATCAGATTTCAATAAAATCGGTTAAGTAATAACCAAATTCCATCTTACTTGGCCATATTCCAGAACTTCATTCAAAAATCATTTTATAACCTCATTTGCAACGCACATGTCAAATTTCACTAAAATCCGTTACTAATCCACTAAAAGCCAAGTTCCATCCTACTTGGCCATATTCCAGAACTTCATCTTAAAATCATTTTAGGACTCCATTTCCATCGCGCATGTCAAATTTTACTAAAATCTGCCAAGAAATATTCAAGTTCCATCTTACTTGGCTATATTCCAGAAATTCATCCAAAAATCATTTAAGAATCCTATTTCGATCGCGCATTTCTAATTTCACTAAAATCGGTTAAGAAATCGCCAAATTCCATGCCACTTGGCCATATTCGAGAACTTCATTTAAAAATCAATTTAAGATCCCATTTCCATCGCTCAAATCAAATTTCACTAAATCGGTTTACACTTTATTCGAGGAAATAAATTTTCGATTAATCGATTAATACTCTACGAAGTGAATTATTACTGTATTAAGATTTAAAAAATTCTACTCATGAATCGAGTAACAAAACTGAAACTTTTATCCCAAATTTTGTATAGGGAATCATTTGTTACTTTACAAAAATCCAAAACCAATAACATAAACACTAATTAGGAAACTATCCAAGATGCATTTATTTTCTACCTAGTATAATGTTTTAAGTTTTCTCTTTATTTGTTGCAAAGAAGTGCACATTTGGTTTGTATGTACTACTCACACATACAAATTGTAAACACAAACAATAAACACATAAAAAATAGTGAAGAATATGAATTATGTAGGAATCATGATTTAATAAATACCAACACAATAAGCTCTAAATAAGTAAACAATAATGGTAATTTTTTTTTTGTGACCACACACAATTCTAGTAACGTATAAATTACAACAACAAGTAAAAAAAACAATAATATGTAACTTGAAACAAAAATATTTCATTCGCTTTTTCTCTCTTCATTTATCGGAATTGCACACGTCACGAACACGTGGGCGAAATATATAGCTAATCCATGATTCTATAAATCCCAGGTTAGCTCGATTTTTCAAAACACGTGTTCGTGACGTCATGCAATTCTTTTTTACTTTTCGTTTTTTTATTTGTTGTTGTAATTTATATACGTATTGAGAATTGAGTGACGTCAAAAAAAAAAGATGGCCATTTGTTTACATATTTCGAGCTAACCTTGGTTTTATTGAATCATGTAGCTAATCTATATTGAATAACAAAACAAATGAAAAACATAATATTATGGTAGTGAGAAATTAACAACATGCAGTCTGATACTCTGATTTGAAGAGAGTAAGAAAATATTACGGTTCTGCTGTATTTTCCATTTTTTGTTGTTGTTTTTTTATTTTTTGAAAATAAATGTTCATGAGAAGTCTCTATGGAATTTTATTTAGTCTATGATCTAACATTTTTAATTCCCTTCCAAATTTGGTCCATAACGCTCTGGAATATAGAAGATGGAGAGGACACTCCAAAAGGTAACCTAGTATATTTAAACAGTTCTTTATGCGTGTTGATTGTCAAATATTCCTGTAACTGTTCACTTAAAAGAAGTTGCTGGTATACTCCAGTCAAATCAATGACACAGAAATAGTTGCTGCTCGTATTTTTGCTCAATTAAATTGTAATTAAAACTCAGTTTTAAGTTGCCATCAAGATTATATTCAATTATAGTTTAGAATTCATAAAAGAATATTCATCGTGCTGATACTAAATAATTTTGTTGTTTTATTAAAATCATGTTTCGTATTGTAATTTTTACTAATTGCAATTGAAATTTAGTTTGGAATAACAAACTTACACTATTCGAATTATTTTAAAATGAATGCTGAAAATACACAATTCCTCATTCAATTTTACCAAATCGAGTTTGGAACCTATTTGTATTCAAAATATCACAACATTTCTATTTAATTGCAACCAAAATTTTGGAATTCAAACTCAACTTTTCTTAGAATTTTTCCCTCACTAAACATAATGTTTAATTTTTCTCTTACCGGCCAACTCGAAATATAAACTCAACTTTTAAACGAAAAACTAAATTACAGCTCAAGTCCAAATTACTATTCAAATTCAATTTCTATTCAACATTTTATTCAATTACTGCTTAAAATTTAAATACTTCGATACTTACACAGATTTCTCTTCAAAATTCTGATACAAATTTAACAAACCTTTTGACCCATACTAGAGTTTCTTAAATGCACTTGCAACGAAAGCTGAAGTTGTGCGCCAAATTTCTATTCAATCACATTTAGATATCACAAAATTTCTAGCTTAATTTCAACCATAATTTTGTGTTATATAAGTTTGGCGTACAAACTCAATTTTTAAATAATTTTTTATTAAATTGGTATCTAAATTTTTACTCAAACTCTTGATTAGATTAAAATTGAATTTTTAGCACAAACTATGTCCAAATTTTGTTTTACTCCGTTCTAAATAAAAATTTTGCTCGAATAATTTTAACTAATATTTTTAAAATTCACGCAATCTGTTATTAAAGGCAGTCCGGATTCCAAACTAAAGTTTTAAGCTATAAGCTCATGTATTTGCTTAAACCAAATTGTAATTTAAACTCTATTTCTATTTAATGTAAATTTTTACTTAAGATTTTATTCAATTAATATTGTGCTAAAATTTTTTTCAAAATGTGTTTCCCATATGCAATATAAAGAAGACAATTTTTACTTAAAATTTCACTCAAATTCATTATATCTAGTTTATAATTCAAGATAATTTTCTCTCTTTAAAATTTCGTTTTCTTTAGAGTTATGTTCAAAATTGCATTTATCATTTCGTGCAACTTCGAAAAAAGCTTGGAACTAAATTTCTGATTTTAAACTAAGTTACTAGTCTGATTACCTCACACCACTCACATATTAAAAAAAATTACAAAAAATTACAGAAAATTACAATAACCAATTAGTAGAATACCTAATTATTTGCTAAAAGTTTAAATTTCACTGATGTTTTTATTTCAATTTAATTAAATGAGTGTGGTCAAAATTACAGTCAACATTCAAGTACAACTTGAAAGTTTAACATAATTTCGGATTAAAATGTCACTCAAACTTTATTCAAATCCAGATGGAATTGCAAACTTATTTTATTCTGGATACTCAATTTCTAAGGTTTTATTCGGATCCATTAAAACTATTTCCTTTTCCAGTTTAATTTGTTGATCCAATATATCACAAAATATGTACATATGTTGGCTTTCCCTTCACATATGTTTTCTTTGCTCGACCTACATAGTTTGCTCTCATTTTTTTGTTTTCTAATTGAAAATCCACTCAGTAGATGTATTGTGCAATGTAAACTTATATCTCTCAAAATTTTGTGAAATAAAAATTCGAGTTGTAAATCAATTCCTATATAAATAATTTCAACAAAGATTTTATTTGGTTTGGAATGCCAAAACCATTTTTTTAAATTTAAATTGCTTATTTAAATTTCACTTAAAATGTCCGAAACAAATTTCTAAACTAAATTCAAAGGAAATTTTGTTGATTGTTTGTATTGCAAGCCAATTCTTACCTAATTGCAATTAAAATTATGTTTAAATCTAGTTTGGTATACCCCAAATTTACACTCAAATTTTTGCTCAAAACTAAGTACCAAGTAGAATTTCCAAATCAACTTTTAACCAAAGTAACACTGTACAACAATTTGTACTATTTGAATTCCATGCAAAGTAGTTTAATCTAGAAACGTTTTCTTAATTTCCATTTTAAATTTCATTCAAAATGTTGTTGGTGTCGTGATTCGAATTGTAACTCAATTAAAATTGTATCTTTGTATCTCTGTCTGGTTGGAATTTTTATTCAAAAATTGGAATTCAAACCCAATTTATAACTAAATTTCTGCTTAAAACTTCGACTAGCTTTTGATTCAATTAAACACAAGATGTTGTTCAAATCTAGTTTGTAATTCTAATTTAATTTTTAAATTTTTAAATCTAATTTAAGTACCTACTCAAGAATTTATTCAATTACATTTGGGAATTCAAATTCTGATGAGATGTTATAGCGTTTGTGATGTAGTGGTAATGTTGTAGAACATCGTGTGATAGGTCTAGGGTTAGAACATGCTGAAAGCTTTTTTATTTTGTCTTTCCAATTTTTTATTATTTTTCTGTTAATTATTTATGTAGCAGACCAAATATTTTTTTTTTTGATTATTCCGCTGTTTTATCACGGTAATTACTATAATTTTTTACCCTAGAGTTTGTAATATGACGCAAAGTTTTTTAGAGTATGCATTGAAAATTCGTCTTTGGTTTTTTTATAAAAACTTTGAGAATTCCAAACTAATACGCTAATCCCCATTTTAATTAAATTTGCTTAAGTAATTAACTGATAAATTAGTAATTACCAAAAATTATTCGTTTCTTGATTTACACTGCGCTAAATTAATTACAATTTCATTTATAAGATTAAGGATTGCATCTTGTGTAAAAATATTTATTTCACAATATTTCATTGTATTGGTGGCAAATAACAATTTTTTCCCGTTTGGTGTTGTGTCGACAAGTAAATTTCATGTCTTCAAAAAAAAAACAATGGGCGAGTTCACGCTCAACTCGCAAAAGAATTATGTGAAAACCTTCTATTGAATCATTTCAAGTGCTTGAGAAACCAATGCAGATAGACGGCTGCTGTTCGCTCAGTATTTAAATTACGGTACAATTTTGGTTAAAAAGTCAATCATACTCTATTTTGGATCTGGAGGACGAACCTTATCGACATTAATTATTTATTTGAAAATTGAAATGTATAACCGACTATACAGTTCTGTTAAGTTAATAATCAAAACCTGCTCTGAATGCTTTAAAATTCACCATTACTCAAACACGGCGATTGTTGAAGATTCCATATTTAGACTTTTGGGAATGGTTTCGGTAAACCAGTTTTGTTCACACCAAAACTGCATCGCTGATGTGATTGATTTGAACTAAATGAAATAAGGCGGTTCTATTAGACAAACAAAAAGTCAAGTAAAATCATAGCAACTTGAGAAACGGTAATATGTCTCCCTGCGGCTTCTTCCTTGCGCGAATCTTTAGAAAATGGCATTCGAATCTGTTTACCACTATTTTCCTATATGCCCCGCATAACCAAACTCAGCAACAGCATGAGCAATACTAAAAACATTGCATAACGATTAAACAATTTCAAAATTATTATTTTATATCAACGTATAAGTGCCATTTTCACAGCTCGCTAAGATGTAAACTATTTAATATTTAAAGTATGGGTGCATTTGTCTTTGTTTAACGTACTTCCATTTCAGTTTTTTTGAACCACTTACACTACACATGCATACTTTTTGTGTCTTTTCATTTTAATCTAGCGGAAATTGTAATTCGAATTATATCGTATGCAAGTACCGGATTTTCCGTTCCTTTTTTTACATGAAATTTTTGACTTACCCCCGCTAAAGATGTTTTCACATCAAAAAACGAACACTAGACCCTTTAGCGTGTTCGTATGATGCGTGATCTGCTAACGTTCCGTTTAGTGTGGACGTTAGGCCACGCGTGTCTATCGACACTAGGTACACAGAGAAGTATAGTTGTTAGCGTTGTGCTCTATTCAAACAGCACTACTTAATTCGCTGGATTCACAAACACTTAATTATATTAATTTTATTTATAATTTAATTAAATTTAATTAATTTCAATAAACATTCTATTTTATTTTTTTAACGTACAACGATTCGTGTTGATTTTTCAAATTGTTCTCTTTTTTTTTTATTTTCTCCAAACCTTTTATTTTTAGCAGCGCTAACTACATTTTTGGGCAACTCTGACACTACGTTGCTATAAAAATGTACCTTGCGCATTTCTAAAGTGTTTCTAACAACAAAAATATACACTGTGCGAAATAATTTGGATCAATTTTGTAAGATTTTGTGATAACCATGATTGGCTTGTGGTGTAGGGACACACACGTCACAACCCTTTTTTCGTTGACGACAAATTCGTGAAAAACTTAAACAATTTTTAATTTCCATTCACGGATGGCAAAGGATACAAGTGGCATCTCGTTTGCTATTGATATTTAGGGTATTTTTTAACACATTCATTTAAATTTGACGGGCTATTTATTGGTAAATTAAATTTATTTCCCCTCACTGGAATCTTGATATAAAAAATATAGCTCTACCTATTTGTATGGATCCGCTATCGGGTGCAACTTTTGATATGTTATATGTTTTTTTTTTTTTTTTATAAATGCTGCCAATGGCTTTATTCTTGAATCTTTCTACATAAGAAACTAACAAGAAGTAATCAAATCTTAAGCTAAAATTATTACATATTTTAAGTTTTAACCAATGTTAATACTTATTGTTAGTGCTCGCAATTTAATTAATTTAGATTATAATTATATAAACATATGTATTTCATCAACATTTAATAAATTTACAGGTTCACAGGTTCATCAGTCCGAGTGGATCTGTTCTTTTCAGTCGCCCAAATCGTGGCTGTTTTAATATATCCCTGGCCAATTCGTTGGGATGCGCTTCTAGTTTTGAATAATATTTAGAACTGAATTCTTTAATTGTTTCTTTAATGGTTTTAATCCGAAGGTCGTCATGTATATTACTATTTCGAATGTACCACGGAGCATTGGTAATACTGCGAAGTATTTTCGCTTGAGTTCGTTGCAGGAGTTCTATGTTTGAAGCGCTGGTGGATCCCTATAACTGAATACCATATGTCCATATGGGTTTGATTATCGCTTTGTACAGTAAAATTTTATTGGCTAATGACAACTGAGATTTCCTTCCCATCAGCCAATACATTTTGGAAAATGTAATTTTTATTTGGTTGCGCTTTGTTTCAATATGGTTTTTCCACGTTAACCTTCTATCCAGGTGCAAACCTAAGTATTTGATCTTCGTTTGTTGGGGAATATTTTTATTGTTTAATTTCACTGGTGGGCAGGTGCATTTGTTCAGCGTGAATGTGATGTGATTTGATTTGTTTTCGTTCACTTTTATTCGCCATGTCTTTAGCCAGTCCGCGATTTTGTTTAAATGATTCTGTAACTCCTTTGAGGCAATTTCGGGATTATTGTGTGACACCAGGACGGCCGTATCATCGGCAAATGTTGATATTGTTACTTTGTTGGTTACAGCTAAATCGGCTGTGTACAACAAGTATAATATTGGCCCTAGAACGCTGCCTTGCGGGACACCTGCATTAATATCATTTAAGCAAGTAGTTGCGCTATTTTGTTTGACAATGTATTGCCTTTGAATAAGGTAGTTTCCCAAAATTGAGTGAAATTTCTTCGGTAGAAGCTCTTTAATTTTGTATATTAGTCCATCGTGCCAAACTTTATCAAATGCTTGGGCTATATCCAAGAAAGCAGCAGAACAATATTTCTTTTCCTCGAATGTATTTTTGATTGCGTTTACAATTCTGTGAATTTGCTCTGTGGTACCATGTTGGTTTCGGAACCCAAATTGATGGTCTGGTATAACACGCCGTTCTTCTAATATTGGTTTCAATTTTGTTAGTAACATTTTTGATGTGAAAACATCTTTAGCGGGGGTAAGTCAAAAATTTCATGTAAAAAAAGGAACGGAAAATCCGGTACGACCGAAATTCCAAATTATATACGAGAGAAACGAATACAAAATACACCGAACTTGCATATTATATGTAGATCGAATTACAATTTCCGTCAGATTAAAATAAAAAGGCACAAAAAGTATGCATGTGTAGTGCAAGTTATTCAAAAAAACTGAAATGGAAGTACGTTAAATAAAGACAAATGCACCCATACTTTAAATATTAAATATTATACATCTTAGCGAGCTGTGAAATTACACTTTTGTTTTGTACTACATTGATACAATCATAAAATAATAATTTTGAAATTGTTTAATCGATGTGCTATGTTTAGTATTGCTCATGCTGCTGCTGAGTTTGGTTATGCGGGGCATATAGGAAACAAAAACTGCAATAGTGATAAACAGATTCGAATGCAATTTTTTAAAGATACGCACAAGGAAGAAGCCGCAGCTTCCCAACTGCTATGATTTTACAGTGAAAATAGCGCCTTTGTCTAATAGAACCGCCCTATTTCATTTAGTTTAAATCAATCAAATCAGCGATGCCGCACTTTGCTTTGTTCACCTGGTCTGCCGTGATCATTCACAAAAGTCGAAATATGGAATCTTCAACAATTGCCATGTAATGATGAATTTTAAAGCATTCAGGATAGGTTTAGATGATTAACTTAACAGTAGTACTTTGCTCAATCTCACCAAGCCATCGCTATACTGAAATGTACTCGGTTATAAATTTCAATTTTAAATTAAACAATTAATGTCGGTAAGGTTCGTCTTCCAAATCCAAAATAGAATAACTTACTGACTATTTAAACCAAAATTGTACCGTAATTTAAATACTGAGCGAACAGTTCTCAGGCCCATCGAAAAGACTTGAAATGATTCAATAGTTGAAGGTTTGCACATAAATCTTTTGCGAGTTGAGCGTGAACTCGCCCGTTGTTTTTCAAATAGCTTTGATATTGTGGGCAGCATGCTTATTGGACGATATATGATGAGATCTGCGTTTCATTTTTTCCAGGCTTATGTATCATTGTGATCAAAGATATTTTCCATTTTTGAGGAATATAACTGGTTCGCATGATCGCGTTGAATAAGAATGTTATTAGTTTTATGCATTTGTCTGGCAGAGATCATGTTCTGGTGCCTTTTTCGGGCTTATGCAATTTTTAATTGTATTCTTAACTCCAATTATACTTTATAGGTTTGTAGGATAAACCATCATTCATTTGCTGGGGTAGCACGAAATTATTATCTTCTTCGTGTGGTGCGAATACTGTTGTTAGATGATCAGCAAAAGCATTGGCTTTTTCTTCATCACTCGCCCAATTTCCAGTTGGTAGTCTAATCGGTGGATTCGAATTTTTTGGCCTTTCTAAATTTTTTGTTGCCTTCCACAAAGAGTAATCTGTCCTCTCGCTTGCCGCGAGATCACTTAAATAGTTTTGCACGCTCTGGTTTTCTTCTTCCCGCAAAGCAATTCTTAAGGCCTTGATAGGTCGATTTAATTTCCATTTCAATAACGGTGATTTTGTTTGCTGCCATAACCGGCGGATTTTTCGTTTTTCCTGGATTAGTTCCTGTATATTATGTGACAGTTTATTAACTTTTTCAGAATAACTTATGTCAGGTGTAGCCCTTTTAGCTGATAATGCTATGACGTCTTTTAAATTTTCAGCCGCCGCATCAATATCAGCTGGTGTGGTCAGAGGAATATTAAGTAGGCAATTTTGTTCTCCTATATTGATCCCAATTAGTTTGCTTGTTTGTAAGACGGTTGGGTATTTCGTTCCTTAAGACATCGGTACTCACTGTTACTATTACCGGTGAGTGATCAGAAGACAGATCATAACAATCGGTGGCCTTAGCATATGTACGTGGAATGCCCTTAGTTACACAAAAGTCGATTAAAACAGGAATTTTCTTTTTATCCGTCAGCCAGTAAGTTGGATTACCGGCAGATAAATAATCCAGGGACTGACTTAATCTGGAGCCCCAATGAGTATGTTTGGCGTTTTAATCACCTCCCGCAAGAAATTTATTACCCAGCTGGCTGAAATAATCCAAGAACTGGAGTTTTTTTATAGCATGTTTTGGAGGACAGTACACTGCCGATATGACACAGTTTCCAGACCACTCCTGAAAACAGATGCTCGTTGATTGTATATGTTCTTTCTCATATTTCGTCAGCTCATAGTGCTTTAATCTTCTTTTAATCAATACAGCAGTGCCTCCATGTGCTTTCCCATCTGGGTGCTTGGTGTCATAAATAGAGTACCCATTAATTTTGAAATAGCTATTTTTGGTGAAGCGTGTTTCTGATATTAAAATTATGTCAATATTGTGCTCAGTGAGGAATGCTTGAACCTCCACTTTATGTTGTGCTAGGCCGTTTGCATTCCATATAGCTATTTTGATGATGGCCATTTTTGGCTTTTTACGACTATCTGCATCAGCGTGTTCATATTCTGCATCATTAGATCCATGATTTTCTCCATTGATTCTCCTTTTCAATTCAAGATAAATTGGGCACCCTCTATAATTAGCTGTGTGATTTCCATTGCAGTTGCTGCATTTTCTCACTGATGCCTCCTTTTTGCCTTTATTGCGAGCCTTTTCGTTATGGAGTTCACCACATATAACACAAACATCGTTCAAAGTGCAATATGCTCTAGTGTGTTCATATTCTTGGTACTTAACACACTGTACCGGCCCATTTCTTTTCCTGGGTTCTTCGATGCTAACCCTTCTGTGCAGTAGATATTTTAGGTCATATATTGCATGTTTGCCTTTGACCTTTTTATTGTCTAGTTCTAATTTCAGGCGGAACAATGGCTGGGGCGTCTTCTCCCGATTAATAATATTCGTAATAGATTTGCATTGGAAACCTTTCTCAGCGAGAGCAGCTTGTATTTCGTTTGCATCTACGTAGCTCTCTATTCCTTTCAATACTACAACTAATCCTTTTTGGCTCTTTAGTTGGTACGTGTAGTAATGTTTACCAATTTGATCAAAATGCTTAATTAACGCTCTGTAAGCATCAATATTGAACGGCTGAATTTTTGTTTCTTTTATATCTCCTCTTTTGATAACAGAAATATAAAATGCACCTTCCGTAATAAACTAGATCGTTTTTGCAAGTTTTCTATTTGATTCTTCTCCCGAATAGTTCAAAACTATTCGTTTTTATTGTTTTTTGGTTTCGGTGCGGCCCACGGCAATGATTTAAGGGCGCAACTATGGGAGGAACTAACCAATGAGTTAAATAGTTTATCATTGAACCCACGAAGGGTCGATTAATGCAAACGAGTAAATATTTTAATTGATCTCGATTCAAGAATTAAAAGGGCGTAGTCGACTGATGCCCTATTTTTACGTTTTTATTGTCCAATTTCAAAGAAAGTAAGATATCTTATTCTCTTTCATATTACATAAAAATTGGAATGAAAATGTATTAACAGAAAATTAGATAGAAAATGCGCGAATGTCGATTAGGGCATAAGTCGACATACGCCATTTAAATTTTGAGTCAAGAAATATGTTAAGCAAAAAAATAAAATACGTTAAATATTTTTTCTTAATTTCAGGTATGACAGATTGGCAGGATCTAAAAAAATAATGTTACATGTTTGAAACCACACTAACTTCAGACGATCAGCTTATTATTAATGGGCATGGATAATTTGGACGGTGTTCGAAATGTTTTCGAACCTGGATTGGTAAATTTAAGTTATATCTAATAATTTAGTTTATTTTTAATGCAGTCAGAATTTTATTTTATAGGGGCGGCCTGTGCCACCCGTATCTCTTACGTCCACATCACATACACCAGAATATTCTTCATTGATGCCCTCGGTATCATCACAAACATGCTTTCCCATACCGATTCTATCTAATCCCATTCAATCACCATCACAATATTCTTTGTCCCACCCTCCATCACCAAAACAAGAAGTATCAAGCCCGCTGCCTTAAACCTGACTTCGCCATTAGTATCAGAAACCACTCATTCACCTAATTCTTCATCCCTACAACCTGTACCTTTATCATTGCCATCCCAACCGCTGCGACTTCCATCTCCGTCACTAAATTCTTCTCGCCCACATCCAGAGTCAATAACTCGACGCGAGAAGCAAACATTTCACTTTACTGTAGTTTTTTTTTTATTTAATAGGAAAGCATAGCTGTCTGTTACTTCTGTAATTCATTCAATGAAAATGCAGGAGGAAGTTTAACGCTTCTACGAAATATTGTAACTCTATTAATGGAAAGACTACCATCTAGGAGTGACATAAATTTTTTTTTTTTATTAGTTTTGCAAATTTAGATTAAGTATTTTTGAGTATATGATTAATTTTGAAAAAGGAATTGTATTTTGTATTTTTTAAAGTCATTGCCAGATGCACGTGATATCGTTTTACCTTGTAGTATCAAAATTGTTAAAAATAATATTTCGGCCCAATTGGCGTGCGAATTTCCGTTGACGGACAAAATACAAAACTAGATTTTTTTGAATGAAATTATATAAATTTTAACAAAATTTAATTTTTAAAGATTTTGAGAGCTTTGGTAGTTTAAATATTAGTTTCGCTAATTAAATTTGTTAGAAATAATCCGTTTTCCTCCCCAGAATTGTCTTCTTCCTCCGCATTAGGAAACGGAACAATTTTATCCTCTACTTCGTTTATGTCTTCCATTGTGTAGTTATTGTCGATCAATAATACAGCACAAGAATAAATTATATTTGCCGCCCTCTTTTGCGTATAATGAAGGTGGCCCGAAGATCTTTTTAGACATCGGAATCTAGATTTCAATATTCCAAAGCAGAATTCTAAGCCACTACGTAAATGCATACTCCACGCATACTCGCTGTCGCCTGTAATGGTAGTGAAAATTATTTTGATCAGTTAATAATTTTAAAGTACCGAAATTAATTTTCTTATTATCTTCTAAACTTAGCCTCTTAACAACCGGCAGGTTTTTGCTCCCATACCATATATGAGAGTCATGGCTAGAGCCCGGATACCTTGCATTTACGGTAATATGCGCATGTCTAAATCACATACCTTGAAATAAAAATTAATACGTTAGTTAGATATACGTTATTTCCTTACCTATGTACATAAAATGTAATTTATTTAAATTTTGAATTACCATTTGTCTATTTATAGACTGGAAACTTTTTCTATTTATATAGGCATATTCATTCTTTTTGCATATATTTTCGACCGCGATGTAGGTACAGTCTATCAAGCCAGAACCATCTTGATGTAAATAAAGCTGCCATGTGAAAAATGAACTTAAAATAAGGGATATACACAAAAAAATGTTTGTATGAATGAAAAAAAAAATAATGGCGGCTCTAGAGGTGCTTGAACTTGACTCCTAGAGTTTGCGCCGTGGAACGCCCAGGTCCTTGTAGTTAACTAAAATCAACGAAACAAATTGTTTTCATTAAAACAATTCATTCCGCTTTGCATGAACCTAAATTTAGCAAAATAAAAAATAAAAAAATTGAAAATTTGAGGACAAAAAGAACGAAAAACACGTTTTTTTTATAAACAATTCGTTAAAAACAATATTTATATAAACAATTTATACGACATTTTAGGTTTGTGCAAAGACCGATAAGTTAAAGAATATGTGTACAAGATTTCAAGTTGATTGGTCCATTACTTTTTGAGTTACATTCCACGGCGCAAAAAAACACGTTTTGAGATAAACTCGATTGAATTTTTCATTCTAGAAGAGAACGAATCACTGCGCATTACTTCGGTGACTTCCTAGGGACCTTTAGGACTTTCCGTTGGGCTTGAAACTTTGGAAATATGTTCTTCAGATGTTAAATGAATTTTTAAAGCAAAAAAATTAATATCTGGAGGAGGTACCCTCCCCCCCCCCCCCCCTTAAAAGTTAAACCCATTAAACCTACCGATTAAAAAATGTGCTGAAGTTAACGCAGATAAATCATAACCGCCGTCTGTAATCGGACACAAAGGCCTTGAATTGAGTAGGCCCTCAATTTGTACTAATAATGTGTCCGCTTCCTATGACGTCATCATATCACCCTTAGTAACTCTGTTAATATGTTGCTGTATCGATATTATGGCTGACTTCCACAAGTCACCGAAATGTAAACCACTGGGAGGGTTAAAATTAAATTTTATGCCATTCTGTGAAAGAAAATTGGATACAAGGTTATTACTGAAGTTTTGTTTGTACACCTCATATAGCTCCCTCAGGTGTATTTTTGCTCCAACAAAGTTCGTGGCATTGTCACAGATTATTTCAATGAGAATACCTCTTCGAGCTGTGAATCGCCTAAGAGCTGCGATGAAGGCTTTGCAGATATACCCTTTAATAAGCGGAATTCGGCCTCTTCCGAGTATGGACTTGAGGTAAAGCGGATCAGAACAATCTACGCCAGTGTCTAGGAATGGACGGCGGCGTTATTCTCGATTTAGAACGGCGTTATTCTCGATCGAGGTAGGCTACCCATTAATTGTTGCGACGTATTTGTTGTTCTGGTATCGCAAAGCATTACGACAATTTATTATTACTATTTTTTTTTTAATCACTGAGGATGTGTGTTTTTGCTAAACTCATTGGATGTTTTGCATTGAAGGAAACATTTATATTTTGCAATCTTCCCCCACCCCTAAAAAGTCCTTCATAATCGATAAAAGGGGACAATGGAATTAATTTGCTTTTTGTGCCAATATTTTTATTTGGATTTACACAATGTATTTCATCCTGAAATTCTTCCAATTGCGCCCACTTTATACATAAGTTCTAAGCATTTCTCAACAAATCGTCCAAATACATTTTTCGATACAAATTTTAAAATAAAAATAAAGAGTTATTGAAAATAAAAAATTAATTAAGAAAATCCTAATTAATAAAATACTAAATATTGTATGTGCAAAATTATTTATTATGTTGCGGTTTTATTTATACATTGCCTGGATTTATAGATACATTTCCTGGAGCTTCAATTTAATCTGCCACGTTATAACTAATTGGGAATAAACGCAAACATATTTACTTACCTGGAGAATCAGCATAAGAAACAATAAATCTGAGGTATCGAAACATTTTGAGTGTTCTTCTAATTTCGTTTTTTGTTGGCCAGTTCTCCACTGGATGGAGTAACCAAGGCGGGCCGTTCCAATATGACAGATAATTAAGGAGTTGCTTGGGGGTCACGCCACGTGATAAGATATCTGCCAGATTCTCCTTTGATGATACATGGTTCCATCTGCATCGGGCAATTATTTTCAATATTTCTGACGTCCTATTGCCGATAAACGGATAAAACATTTCCAACGTCTTGGAACATCTGATATCCGCGACAAGACTATTTCAGAATCTGTCCAAGCCCAACACTGTATATTCTCGATTTCCAACGCCCGTTTTGTGTATTGAATTAACCTACTCAACAACAGAGCCATAAATATTATCACATAAATCGAGCCTAGGTAGAGATACCTGCTTTGAAGGTGCAACTTTCGTCTTCGATATTACTAGCTTTTTTTACTCTTCCTGTGAAGTTGTACATCTGTCATTGAATTGTGTGTCAGTAAGGAACGAGGATTTTCAATCGTGCAAAGCCATAATTGTTTTAGAATTAACTTAAAAACAATTAAAGTGGGGGAAATCCAGCTTAATGAATCAAAGATACGAGCTATTTGGATAAAAGCTCTCGTTTAAATGCTGCAAATTTGGTGTCCACGTTAATCTTGTATGAAAGCGTATCTTTTATTGGATTCCATTGAAGTCCTAATGTTATGACGGCCCCAGAATTGTGTCGTCAATGTGAAGCATTTCTCGAACTCTCAGATCTGGTGGAATTTGGTTCATTAATTCACTTGAATTCGTCTTCCATTTCCTTAATATTAGACCACCTTTAATCAGCATCTCCGAGGTCTCTTGTATAGCTTGCACTGCTTCATCGAATGAATCGGTTCCGGATAAACAGTCATTCACGTAAAAATCTCGTTGGGCAATTATGGAACCCACTGGAAATGAAACCTTATAATCCTCAGCTAATAGGTTTAATGTCCAAATGGCCAAAAATGGAGCGCACGACGTACCATATGTGACGGTTTTAAGCCGGAAAGTTTGTATGGGCTCGAATACCGCATTTCCCCAAACTATCCGTTGGTAATCTTGGTCCAATCAGTTGATCCTAACTTGCCTGTACATTTTATCCACATCGGAGGAAAATGCTACAGCATGTTTTCGGAACATCATTATAAACTAGATCAAATCCTTTTGTATTGTAGACCCAATTACAGTTTATCGTTCAGTGAAATTCTGGATGCCGACTTGCTCGAACCGTCAAACACTACACGCAATTTCGTAGTTGTAAAAGTTGGAATCATTTCTTGTCATCTAACGCGTTCTCGGTAGATGGTACCATAGTTCCATATGTTCCATATGTCATTCTGAGTTCCGCATATAGGAGTTAGTATAATACCTATCGCATTCCTGTTCAAGTTCAGACTGCTCTGATGGGTTTAGAGCTTCTTCCAGTTTACAAAATTTCTCTAACGTTCGGGATATATCGAGTTCTTGTATGACTATGCGGAATATGATCTCGTGGAGTTTTTGTGCTTGTTTAGAGATCCGGCAACTGCCCACCCAAATTTAGTTATAAGATGGATCAGCCAGCTGTAAATCATGTTTCATCAGTTCTTTAAAAGCCATTGCATCTACTTTGGATTGAGGGATTGTCGAAGTCAACCTCGTCAGTCAGAATGAGTGCATCTATGTTTTAATAATTGTTATTTTCGAATCTTGATTGCAAAGTTAGCTTCACGACATCCTTCGTTACTTCCGTCTTACTGTCAGAAATACCGGATACTCGAACATTTGCCGGCGATCTCTTGAGCTGTAATTTCTGCGCCAAGCTTTCAATAATATAAATTTAGAATGCGATCCCGAGTCTAACAACGCACGAGCTAGATGATTAATTCCGACTGAGTCCCGGAAGTACGCGAATGCTGTTGATAACACAGCCAGATGCGATGTAGCAGTGTGGATTAAACTTGAATCTATTTGAGAACTTGATTCTGAACAAAGTGTTTCGCTGTTTGAAACTGGTTGAGCATCGGGTGAAATTTCAGCTTGAGCCATAGAACTGACTGTCGATGATAGATTGGAAGCGGAAGGTAAATTATCTAATTGTAAATATGAGTAGTGTTCCAATTTACAAACATGACATGAATAGTCGGCTCGGCATGAACTAACGCTATGACCTAACTTCAGGCAGTTATAATGCACTCCAGATTGATTAACCATTCTTCATCGTGGACCATGGAAACTGGCATCCTTTTGAATTTGATGCATCAATTCAACGTACTATGTTGATAATGGAAGCATTGGCATTTTCCACATGGTGACGAAGTGTACAGTAACCTCACAGCACCAGAATTTCTACTTCGTAGCATCGATTCTTTAGGAAGTTCAGAAACTGACTTCATCTATTTTGCAGAGTCAATTTAAATACAAATTTAGGTGTAAATTAATTATTTTAATTTAAAATAAATTAACCGCCACTGTTTACGCAAAAATTTACTTCAGAATTGCTCGGATCGGATGAGGCATTCTCTCGCTAGAGTTGTTCAAGCATTTAAATCGAGCGAAATCAGACGTTCGCGGCGCAGCTTGCCTCGCCGCTTGATGACGTTATTGCGATAACATTATGCATGAGGCATGAAAACTAAGGACCAACCTAAGAAATCATAAATTTAAATTAAACGTAATGCTTACAGTTGATGAGTAATTGCCCATGACCAAAAGTAAATTTTGAAATTGTTTAGTCCCAATTTGAAGTTGTAAAGGTATAGTTTGTCAAATTTTTTTTATTTTACTAAGCAAATTACGATATAAACAAATCGAACCAAATTATTTTATTGCGCCTTCATCTTTGGTGGGAAATAGATACTGGGTGATTTTTATAACCTAATTATGAATATTTTCCAATAAAATTGAAAATCTAAGCTTTTATTTTTAATATATTTTAGAAATTATTTTTAAATTTATACATTTTTGTATACACAACGACAAAAAATTTGATTATCTCATACACTTGTTGTTTTGTTCGTTCCTGCATGTCGTTTGATAATAGCGTACTGTTACAGGAAATTAAATTATAGAAAAAAAAAAAAAAAAACTTTTTTTTGTTTTATTTTTGCGTGCGTATATTTGATGTGGTGGAAACAACCAATTAATAAGGAAATGGCAAAAAACGGGGTCAGGATGTTACTAATGTACCTTAATATTTCCATCCAACTTTTTCACAGAACTCTTTGTTTCAGTGCTCACAATGTATCTACATATTTATGTATGTATATACATCGTAAATGTAATTTACTAAAATTTAAAATCTTATCGCGCACCAAATATATGTATGCGTGTATAATTTATAAACAAAAAATAAAAACAAATGCTTCTTATCAATATTGTAGCAACCGATAATTGGGATTAAAAATATATTTTATGTTCTAATCCTTTCTTAACAATTTTAAGAAATTTTTCATTAACCATATTGCAAACAAAATTTTCATTCGTTAATTGTCATCGAATCGTATAACAAGTGTAACTGGCAGTTTTAAAATACCCGTGCTTATTTTAATAAATAATAATTGCTCGTGACTAAAGTAAAAAATTAATAATTATTAATTTTGTTGTGAATTTTTAAGTGAAAATGGTGTTAAATTGTGCTATGTGATTGATGTAAATTTAGTGAAAAAATTGTTTCTCTATAGTGTTTTGGTTGAAGTGTCTCGTTCGAAAACTCTTTAGTTAAGACTCTTTATAATTGTCGCCAAAATGAGTGCCGGTGAACTAAATGTAAGTGAGAAATATTTAAATTTTGTGTCCGCTTATAAATTCTTAGTGTCGCAAAAAAAAAATGTTGTTGGTTATATCCACGTGATTAATAATTTAACAATTTTTTAATCAAGCGGATTTAATAAAATATAAAAAAGACAAAACAATACCGATCGTTAATCCACATAAATCGCGTTTATTTATAATATTTAAATCTTTATAATACTGTTAACCTTTCCGTATATATTTCCGCAGATAACAACCGCGCCACCCGAGATTCCAATCACAAACCCAATTGGATTTATTATACCAGTAACAGATCTGGATATTACTCCACAAAATAATGCGGAAATTGGTGGATCCGTTCAGGTACTTTTATGCAATTGTAACTATAAATTAGGTTTCTGGATAATTTGGTTTAAGAAACTATTATTTTGTAAATTATATGTTTACAAATTGGTTGCAGACTATTATCTTATCAGTTTGTGAATATGTACATCAAAAACATCATAGACAAAAACCAAAATTGAAATCGATGTTTATCTATTTGGGAACATTGATTTGATTTTTAAAAATAAGTTTATAAAATATTGCGATTAAGAAAATAATAATTGAAATTTAATTATGCGGATGATTAATTCACGTGTAATTAGAGCTACATATGACGTCTGTACAGAATCAGTTTTTGAATAAATAATATTTTTGATTTGCCGATCGGAAAACACACTAATTTTGAAATTTAAACTGCAGTAATATTGCTTAACGATTTATTTAATTTAGACATAATTTAAAATTAAATGGATCTTGGAAATAAACTTGGTTCCAGGATTTCTACGTATGTAGAGGTGGAAAAGAGCTTTTTTAAATATAAATATTTGTCCATGTTAAGCATTGTTAACCGAAGGCGACAATCATTGAAACATTTTAAAAATTTTATAGAAATTATTGAATTGATAGAGTTTAAAGAATATGTAGAATTTCTAAAATTAATTGAATCCATTGAATTTATAAAATTTGCAAGATTAAAATTTTTTATGGTATTCATAAAATTGGGGAATATTTAGAATTTAAAAAAAAAATGAGTTTGTAGAATTGAGAAAGGAACAATTTAAAGAATTTATAAAATTTATGGAATTTTTCAAATTCATAGAATTTATAGAATTTAGAGAGTTTTAAAACATTAAAATTTATAGAATTGATCGTGTTTACATAATTTATAGGATTTACAGAATTTAATGGATTTATAGAATTAATAGAATTTATTGAATTTATAGAATTCAAAGATTTTAAAGAAATTATGAAATTTTTAAAATAAGTCAAATTTGAGTTTGTAGAATTTATTGAACGGACACACTTAAAATAATTTAGAGAACCCAAAGAGTCTATAAATTCAAAGAATTTATAAAATGGAGTTTCAGGGATGCCAAATTTTCAAAGTTGCTAAGGGGGACAAACAAAAATTAAAATTAATATTAAACAGATTTCTTAGAATTTTTTGTAGAACCAAATCCAATAACAGCTATTTTAGTTGTTCTAGACGAGTATTTTGGTCGGATCCAGAAATATATTTTTGAATAGTGAACTGACACAACTCACCAGAAACATAAATGAGTTATTCATTGTACACAATGAATGGAATCAAAGTAAAATTTCTACGAAAGGCACATTCTTTTTCTATTCCGTTTAGGTATGTCTTTTAGCGAAAAACAAGAAATTGTTGTACTGTTTGCGTCGGATGTTGTGTTTGCGATGTGTATTTTTTGCATGATTGTATCGAATTATATTGGTAAATAAGCACTTCTAACGGTTGGATATATTTTATCAATCTTCTTTCCTTCGGGTTGTTAGCCAATAAATACAACAACTTTAATTACGATGACGTTTCGATAATTTTCTTACCTTCTTCAGGTCTATTTACAAATACAAAATACAAGGAAGTTTTAGAAAAAGTCATAGAAAATTGTTTGCAACGTATAATTTTGAACACAATTTTTCAATACAATACAAATGCAAATTGGGGTCTTGTGTTAAAATTTATATAGTCTTCAAAAAAAAAAAAAACAACATTAGTGTTTTGCTTATGTAAAAGTCAAGACATTCCAGGATTTTTCAAAACATTGCAGGGTCACTACACTATATTATTTATAATTTTAGAATTTAAGTGCATACTAAAGAATTTCACGTTATAATTTAAAAATTGTGTCAATGATACCGGTATACATTTTGCTGAGATCATCTGTATCACTCTTTTTATTAACTAAAGTTTCTCGTTTGCCCAGAATATGAACAATTTCTAACACGATTCTTATATAGTCTTTCACTTTGTATAATTTTTACTTCTATTATGGTATTAAATATACCAAATTGGATCGCAATAAGTCCGGAGTTCAATCTTTTAGTTGACTAAAAATATTTTGAAGTGGATTTCCAGCCGAAGAAGTAATGTGGCAATTTATATTGAAATTTCGTAAAATTTTAGAAATATGTATGTATGTTCACTAAAACCTTTCACATATATAGTGAATTTGTATGTTAGAATTTGGTTAGTGGAGGCAACGTTGAAACGTTATTGTTATTATTTGTAGCATTATGAGAACGGCTAGTAATTAGGTATTTATTTTTTGATAGATAATTTATGATGATAGTGTCGGTATTAACGGTTGTGGCTGTTGTCAATTTATTCACCCGATTTATAAACTCAAAAGCAGTATTAATAATTTGGCTTAATGGATGGAAACTGGTAAAATTTAGGATTTAGGAGGCCATTGTCTTTTTGAATTAGTAAGGTATCCAAAAAAGGTAATTTGTTGTTTATTTTCAATTCTAAAGTAAATTTGAGGCTGAAACAGTTGGTATTAAATATAGAATGTACATCATTAATTTTGTCTTCTGGTACACATAACAGTATAGGTCATCGATATATTTCGTAATAAATGTAATGTTGAAATTAATAGCATTCAGAACCGTGTCGAGCAAAACTTCCATCAAAATGTCTGCTACAATGGGTGATAAAGATGATCCCATTGCAACCCCATTGATTTGTTTATAGTATATGTTCGCAGCATCGAAGTACCCTGATTTTAAGCAGAAGTCTAAAATATCTAGAAATTCTGTTTTCGGAATTCTCGTGTGTGGTTCAATGGTTGGCCATTTACTAGAAATTGTCTCTAAAGCTAAACTGAGATTAATATTCGTAAAAAGTGACACAACATCTAGGCTTATGAGCACATATCCTTGTGGGATGTTTTGCTCTTTAAGGAAATTAACTAACTCAAAAGAATTTTTGCAATTATATTTATCATTGTCAATAATTGGTACCTCCAACAAGTCAGCCAAATATCTGGAAGTTTTGTGTATCGACTGATGTGTAAGTTGTGAGTTTAGTTTGGGTTTCTTTTGGTATGTACACTTCGGAAAATAGATTTTTTAATTTTTTGTTGTTTGAGCTCTGATATGAAGATGTTGGATCTCTGCTTAGTGTTTGTTACGTATCTTGGTCTTGCAACAGTTCCACAATTTTTGCGTCATACTACGACTTCAACATAATCACTGACATTTAATAATTTTTTTTAAAAACATGACATATTCTAAATCTAGCTATATCCCATTGTTGTTCGTTCTCAATGCTTTAAATAACAGATTCTGTTTGGGCCAACACTTTCAAATTAGGAATATGCATCTTATTAAAATAGGGCAAATTAAATTTAGGTCCCAAACTAACAATCTCCAAAACATTGTTCGTAACATCAATGTTAGTAATATTGCGATAACTGTTTGTATTTGCAATATCATACATACAGGGATCTGCTGTCTCACCATTGCATCAAATTTTCTATTTACGGTATTCAGTTGAGATTGAAGTGAATTATTAAAATGCATAAAAGTCATTTAAAAATTGTATGTCAATATCAAATTCTTCTAGTTTGATTTTATAATTCGAAATAAAACGTCCTAAATTGCAAATTATTGCAAACAATTTTCTATGACTTTTTCTAAAACTTTCTTGTATTTTGTATTTGTAAATAGACCTGAAGAAGGTAGTAAAACTACCGAAACGTTGTTGTAATTGAAGTTATTTTATTTATTGGCTCACAACTCGAAGGAAAGAAGATTGATATATTGGTAAATCTAAAATTGTTTCAAGTGGCGCAAATTGCAACAAAAAAAAAAAAAGATTTTCCGCATGTTCAAAGATCATTCATAATTTTTAGTCTCAGCAACGTAAGCAAAATTTCATTTTTAGTAACAATAAAGTTGGTTTCATTTTATGGTGGCCTTTATTCCTTCATTCATTTGTGATCTTTTTAAAGCCAATCATATTGCTCAAAACCGACGAATTTTTTCTAGAATTCTAGAACAAAAATAATAATTTTTGAGCAATGTAAGCTTGTCATTAAGTTCACTATCGAAACCATATCGAAAAATTCTGCTGTTGTACGATTCTTTTTCATGCTTGAATTTATAGTTCAAAAATCTAGTGAACTTACGTTGAACCCTTTCTAAGGTTTTAATGTGAATGGAATAATTTGGATTCCAAATTGAAGTTAAATACTCAAGCATACTCCTCACAAATGATATGTAGATGGTAATATGCGACCTATAGGTATTAAAATTAGTCATTACTCTAGTTGCAAATCCTAACATCTTGTATGCCTTTTTCACAGTTTCCTGAATGTGTACATAGCTTAAAGTTTAAGTTGCTATTAATAATGATACCAAGATCAACAACGCTTGACTTTGCTTGTATGTATATACAAATTATTGATGGAATACTTGAAAGACAAATTAAAATCTCTTGGTTTAGAGCTCCAGATTATTTAAGCAGCACCAACTGTATAGTTGGTCGAGATCAGGCTGAAATGTGAAACAGTCATTTATTGATGAAACAGAACTAACCAATTTAAAATCATCTGCAAATAATAAGCTTGTATTTTGCATTGCAATACTAACATCGTTGATAAACAAGAGAAATAGCAAAGGACCCAGCGTATCTCATAGGAACGAACTCCATTAATTTCCACATGTTGAACTCGTTCTGTAAGGTATGATTTAAACTATTGACGATTAATACCATTGACCCCATAATTGATCATCTTTTCTAAGAGTATAGAATGATTGACTTTGTCGAATGCTTTGGAAAAATCCGGATATATGTATAACATCTACTCCAGAACCAGAATTTAAAGCATCAGTCACAAACTCAGTAAAACAAAGTAAATTAGTTAGAGTTGAACGTCCCTTGAAGAACCCATGCTGATTTTTAGATATAATATCTCTAGTATGGGCAAATAATATTCTATATATAATCTTCTCAAAAACATTGGAACAAGAATTTAATATTGATATAGGCCTATAGTTTGAGACATCTGTATTGTCGCCTTTTTAAAAATCGGGATGACTTTGGCCATCTTCCAGCGATCAGGAAATTTACCTTCACAAAGTGACTTATTATATATTATGGTTAGTGGGACAAAATGGATCGTGCTATATTTTTAAAGAAGGAAGGTGATAATAGATCAGAGCCAACACCCTTGTTAGTTTTAATACTATTAAGTTCTGTGTATGTTTCCTCTTCATTAGTAATCAAATCATGCATTATTTCACAACGATTAGATTGTACATAATTGTTGATACTAGAAGTTTGTATTCCCAGATTACTACTATAAACTGACTTGAAAATTCGCAGAATAGATTACAAATTTCTTTAGTGCTAGAAGCAAAAGTATTATTGGGGCTCATGTGAGCTGGCATTAAATTTGTTTTCTTTGTTGTCTTACAGTAAGACCAAAATAGCGTTGGATTAGCGCACATGGCATTAATTAATTCATTTAATTGAAAGCATTTGTAGAGTTTATAAACAAATTTGAATTTGTAAGATTTGTTAAATTTATAGAATTGATAGGATATTATTGAAATTTTGCAGAGTTGAAAGAATTTATAAATTTTTAGTATTTATAGAAGAAAATTAATCAATTTGAGTTTGTAGAATTAAAAAAAATATTAAATTTATAAAGATTCAGGAAGTTCTTTAAATTCTATAAATTCTATTAATGCTATAAATCCTGTAAACACGATAAATTCTATAAAATTTATAAATTTTAATAAGTCTTTAATTAATAAACAAGGATTTATAGAATTTAACGAACTTACTGAATTTTTAGGCTTTATAAAATTCATAGAATTAATGGAATGCATAAAATTTACTGAATTTATAGAATTCATAGAATTTATTGAATTTATAAAATTAATAGAAATTACAGAATTTATAGAAATATTAAAATTCATAGAATTTATTAAAGTTTTGAATTTCTAAAATTTGTAGAAATTAAAGGATTTATAGAAATTCTGGGATTTTTAAAATAAGTAAAATTTGAGTTTATAGAAATACAACTGACATAATTTAAACAATTTATAGAACCCATAGAATCTATAAAATTAAAAGAATTTATAGTTTTTTGTTAACTTTTTTCAGTTTTTATTAATTAACAAATTTTTTTTATTTATTTGGTCTTCGAAAACTGAAAAGACTGTTTAATGGAAATGGTGTGCTACTGATGAAGAATTTTTGGAGACGCGATGTGGCATTAACCAAAGCAATAGGAAACTTTTCAACGACTAAATTATTTAAATAAAACTCTAAATAAATTACGAGAAGCATTTACAATAATTCGTTATAAGAAAATTTTTGAAGACATGGAACAAAAGCATATCAGGAAATGTCTAACTATGCTGAGCCATGAAGTTCCTTCAACTGCCGAAATTATCGAATCATCTGTACATCCTAATTTCTTCCAAAGTGAAACGGTTGAGATAAGTTCTAGTCCTGTGGAAACAGTTGAAGAAAATGCAATTTAACAAATTTGGAAATACCTTTGGATACTTTGAAAATTCTGAAATTAGGTAATAAATTTTGTCTACCTTTCAAAAAAGATTTAATTCCTTACAATAGTATTATAGAAAATTGAGAGAATAGTATTTAGAGAGAAATAGTATTTTAAATTTAGACGAAGCGAGCCATAACATTAAATAAGTTTGATAACAGGAAATAAGTTTGAAAACAAAAAAAATTTCCGCATTGAAGAAATGCAACAAATTCGTGAAGCTCACAAAGCGAAAACGTTTTTAAACGAAAATCCGGAAGTGTTTGTTTTGAAAGCTGATAAGGGCAATGCAACTGTACTTATGCCGAAAACAGCGTACTTGGATAAATTAAATGAACTCTTATCGGATAACAATACGTTGGTACAATTCTTCAATGCAAACCAATCTAAATTTAATAATTTCTTCTTGGGAACGTTTAGGCAAAATTAATAAAACGATAGCTAAAGAACTAAAAAATTATAATGGTACGACTCCGCGGATGTATGACTACCGGATGTATGAAAGGTTCATAAGACTGGTTGTCCGATTAGACCAATCATTAGTGATGTAGGTTCGGAATTATATAATTTATCAAAATTTTTGTCAAATATTTTAAATTGTTTGTGGGAAAACAATTTTTTCAGCTGTAAAAAAAACGCGGAAGATTTCAGAAACAAAATTAAAAATGTTATTCTGCCTTCAAATTGTATATTGATATCATTGGAAGTCTTTGTTTATTTAATTGGACAATTTTGGAATGAAATAAAAAGTAAAAGTTACACAAATTTTTAGTGGCGTTAAAATTCGTTCTAAATCATACACGGAAATTATTGCATTAAATAATTATTAAAGTTTATAGGATTTATCGAATTTTCTAAATTTATAAAATCTGTAGAATTTTTAAAATTTATAAAAATTATGGGATTTTTAAAATAAGTAAAATTTGAGTTGAAGAATTTATAGAACTGAAACCATTTATGGAACTCATAGAATCTAAAAAATTTAAAGAATTCATATTATTGATACAATTTTTAGAATTTATAAACTTTATAGAATTTGTAGTACCTATACATAGAATTGATAGAAATTAAAAAATTCATAAAATTGAAAGAATTTATAGTGGTTATAGACAAATTAGAATATATAAAGTTTGCAAGATTAAAATTGCTTATGGTATTCATAAAATTGGGGAATATTTAGAAAAAAAAACAATTTGAGTTTGTAGAATATTTATGAAAGGAACAATTTATTGCAATTTAAAAAATTCATAGAATTTGTAGAATTTAGAGAGTTTGAAGACTTGAAACTTATAGCATCGATCGTGTTTACATAATTTATAAGTTTTATAGAATTCAAAGAATTTATAGAAATTATGAAATTTTTAAAATAAGTCAAATTTGAATTTGTAGAATCTATTGAACGGACACACTTAAAATAATTTAGAGAACCCAAAGAGTCTATAAATTCAAAGAATTTATAAAATGGAGTTTGTGAAATTTATACAATTAATGGAATTTATAAAATTCATAAAATTTATAATAGAACTTGTAAGGGCAGTACAAATTGAGAACGAGTAATGAGAACGATATTTCCTTAGAATGAATTAGGTAAGCAAATTATTAAAATAATGAAAACCGTATCCGATTTTAATGAATGATAGTTAAAATATTATGCATTTACTAAAAATTAAATTTAAAGTTTTAACAATTTTTATACAAAATTTCAATTTATTGTCGTAGATTAAAAATTATTGATGATAAATTGTAATTTTGTATTAAAACTTTTAAATTTTTAAATTTTATTATTACGATATTTTAACTATCGTTAATGAAAACCATACGGTTTTCGAAGATACATAGATCGTTCTCGTTCTTAATGTGTACCAGCCTATAGAATCTAGAAAATAAAATTATTTATATTATTCCCAAAGTTTATAGAATTTATAAATTGTCTAGAATTTTTAGAATTCGCATAATCGATATAAAATGTAAAATTCATTAAATTGAAAGCATTTGTAGAGTTTATAAATAAATTCGAATTTAAAAAATTTATAGTATTTATAAATATTAGGGAAAATTTGAAAAATCACTTTGAGTTTGTAGAATTGGTAGAATTAAAACAAATTATTAAATTTATAATTTATTATTATTCAATGTTCCTTAAATTCTATAAGTTAAATTAATCATATAATCCCTGTAAACACGGCAAATTCTATAAAATTTATAAATTTGAATAAGTCTTCAATTAATAAACAAATGTATAGGTATAGGATGTTAATCCTATAAATTTATACGATTTATAGAATTTGGCGAACTTACTGAATTTTTAGGCTTTATAAAATTCAGAGGGTTAATGGAATGTATAAAATTTACTGCATTTGTAGAATTCATAGAATTCATTGAACTTATAAAATTTAAAGAAATTAAAGAATTTATAGAAATAATTGAATTTCTAAAATTTATGGAATTCAAATAATTTATAGGAATTATGGGATTTAGGTAAAATTTAAGTTTGTAGAAATTATAAAACTAAAATACTTCAAATAATTTATAGAACCCATAGAATCTATAAAATTAAAAGAATTTATAGTACATATTTGTAGAATTTTTAGAGTTGATGGAATTTCAAAAAATTCAAAAAATCTATAGAATTTATAAACTTTATAAACATATTAGAATTTATAATATTTAAAGGCTTTGTTGAATTTATTGGATTTTTTTGACTTATAGAATTTATCGGAATTTTAGGATTTATAAGAACTTCAGAATTTATGGAATGCGTAAAATTTAATGATGTTACTGAAATTTTAGACTATTTTGAAATCATATAATTAATAGAATGTATAAAATTTAATGGATTTAAAGAATTCATAGAATTTATTGGATTTATAAATTTTATAGAAATTAAAAAATTTATAGAAATAATAAAATGTATAGGATAGTGTTGAAGTTCTAAAATTTGTTGAATTCAAAGAATTTAGAAATTATGGGATTTTTAAAATAAGTCAAATTTGAGTTTGTAAAATTAAAAAAACTGACATACTTGAAACAATTTATAGAACTAATAGAATCTATAAAATTTAAAGAATTTCTAAAATTTATAGGATTTATAGAATTATTAGAATTGATGGAATTTATAAAATTTATAGAATTTATAGAGTTTATGAACATATTAGAATTTATAATATTTAAAAACTTTGTGGAATTTATAGAATTTACATGATTTATAAAACTTAAAGAATTTAAAGAAATTATTAAATTTAAATATTATTAAAGTTAAAAATTATGAGATTTTAAATTAGGTAAAATTTGAGTTTTAGAATTTATAGAACTTGAAACTATTTATGGAACTCATAGAATCTAAAAAATTTAAAGAATTTGTAACGCTCGTATTATTATATAGCGCGTTATATAAAAAAATTAATTGACACACACTATTTAAT
Organism: Tipula helvola; assembly: GCA_963556165.1. Taxonomy (NCBI): domain Eukaryota; kingdom Metazoa; phylum Arthropoda; class Insecta; order Diptera; family Tipulidae; genus Tipula; species Tipula helvola. The sequence goes on from OY744483.1 coordinate 280,029,497, forward strand.
TAATAATTTATTTTTTAATTTATTGAAGAACTTTATTATTTATTACTTTTTATTAATAAACATTTATTTAATTTATTTTTTATTTATAAATATTTTATTAGTAATAATTTATTTATCACGACCATATTTCGCGTTTGTTGTATTGCGTCATTACAATATCCGAGACGAGACTCATTGTGAATGATATTGATGAGATAAAGAAGAATTAATTTTATTTTGTTTTATATTCGTCATCACGTCGTGAATTTTGTTTTTCATGCGGAGTGCGTTCAGAGACAAAAAAACGTGAGACACCCAATGCGCATTTAAGTTGGAAAGCTGTGAGACATATTGCGGTTGAATATACATATTGTAGGGTGAATTGGGTGAACCGCTACAAATTCATATTATTGATACAATTTATAGAATTTATAAATTTTATAGAATTTGTAATATACAGAACTGACAGAAATTAAAAAAAATCATAAAATTTAAAGAATTTATAGTGGTTACAGACAAATTAGAATTTATAAAATTTGCAGGATTAAAATTCTTTATGGTATTCATAAAATTGGGGAATATTTAGAAAAAAAAAAAAAAAATTTAAAAAACAATATGAGTTTGTAGAATATTTATGAAAGGAACAATTTATTGGAATTTAAAAAAATCATAGAATTTGTAGAATTTAGAGGGTTTGAAAATTGAAAATTTAATGGATTTACAGAATTCATAGGCATTTATAGAATTCAAAGAATTTATAGCAATTATTAAATGTTTAAAATAAGTCAAATTTGAGTTTGTAGAATCTATTGAACGGACATACTTAAAATAATTTAGAGAACCCAAAGAATCTATAAATTTAAAGAATTTATAAAGTTCATAAAATTTATAGAATTTATGGAGTTTATAAACTTATATAAGAATTTATAATATTTATTGACTTTATAGAATTTATCGAATATACAGAATTTGTAAGAATTACAAAATTTATGGGATTTAAAAAATTTGAAGAACTCACTGAGTTTTTAGATTTTATTAAATTTACAGAATTTATAGAATTTGCAAAATTTACAGGACTTTTAGTATTTACAGACTTATACATAGAATTTATAGATTTATAAACTTTAATAATTTCACAGAATTATCATAGTTTACAGGATTTATCGAATTTTTTTAGATTATAAAATTTATATTGAGCTTTTAGAATCTATTAAACAGGCAGACTTGAAACAACAACTCATTGGGACATAATACAACTCATAAGGAAAACCGTGTACGAGTTTAATGAATAATAGTTAAAATATGCATTTACTAATTATAAAATTTAAAGTTTTAACAATTTCAATACAAAATTTCAATTTATCGTCGTAAATTAAAAATAATTGACGATAAATTGAAACTTTGTATTAAAACTGTTAAATTTTTAAATTTTATTTTTATGATATTTTAACTATCGTTAATTAAAACCAAACAGTTTTCACAATTTTAATAATTTTGTTACATAATTTGGTTAAAAATGAAACATTGTTCTCGTTCTAAATGTCTTGTAGAATTTATAAATTTTATAGAATTTCTAGAATTTTCATAATCGATAGAATTTGAAAGCATTTGTAGAGTTTATAAACAAGTTGAAAGAATTTATAAAATTTATGGTATTTATAGAAATTAGGGAAAATTTGAAAAATGAATTTAAGTTGGTAGAGTTAATTTAAGGTTCAGTAAGTTCTTTTAATTCTATAAATTCAATTAATTCTATAAACCCTGTAAACACGGCAAATTCTATAAAATTTATAAATTTTTATAGTATTTAATTAATAAATAAATGTATAGGATATTAATCCTATAAATTTATAGGATTTATAGAATTTAGCGAACTTACTGAATTTTGAGGCTTTATAAAATTTATTTGTATAAAATTTACTGGATTTACAGAATTCATAGAATTTATTGAATTTATAAAATTTATATAATTTACAGAAGGTATAGAAATATTAAAATTCGTAGAATTTATTAAAGTTGTGAATTTCTAAAATTTGTAGAATTTATAGAAATTATGGTATTTTTAAAATAAGGTCAAATGTAAGTTTGTAGAAATTAAAGAACTGACATATGTACTTCAAACAATTTATAAAACTCATAGAATCTAAAAATTTAAAGAATTTCTAAAATATACAGGATTTGTAGAATTATTAAAATTGATTGCATTTTTTAAAATGTATAGAATTTTTAGAGTTTATAAACATATTAGAATTTATAATATTTAAAGACTTTATGAAATTTACAGAATTCACAAAATTTATAAAACTTATAGAATTTAAAGAAATTATTAGATTTATAAAATGTATAGAAAATATTTTATAGGATTTATCCAATTTTCTGAATTTATAAAATTTCCAAAATTATGGGATTTTTAAAATAAGTAAAATTTGAGTTTAAGAATTTATAGAAATAGAAACAATTATTGGAACTCAGATAGTCTAAAAAATTTAAAGAATTCATAAATTTTATAGAATTTGTAGTATCTATGTATACAGAAATTAAAAAATTTATAAAATTTACAGAATTTATAGGCTTTATGAGGTTTAAAGAATTTATGTAACATCTTAAAATTCTCTAAATCATTCAAATTTTTTAAATTCTATAAATTGTGTAAATTCTATAAATTCTCTAAATTATCCAAATACTATGAAGTCTAAAAATTTAGTAAGTTAATGAATTAAGAGTTAAGCTCTAAATTATATACGAGAATTAAGCTCTAAATCATATAAATTCTGTAAATTCGGTAGTTTTTTAATTTATTAGAATTTATTAAATTTATAGAAATTACGAAATTTGTGGTATAAGTAAAATTTGTAAAATTTCCGGATTTTATGAAGAAAATTATACAATTTATAAAATTTAAAGAATGAATGTATAGAATTTATTGTTTTTGGTAGATGTTTTTGGTGCATATTTCAAGTTTTTTTACTTCATATTTGTAAATAACGATAATGAAGTTAACTCGGCTTCCGGATTATTCCAGATAGATGCTGTGTGTTTATAGGATTGTTCGATACCCCGATTAGTTTCGAGTGGAAGGGCGTAGATTTGGATGACAGTATATATTTATTGGCATTTCGAAATTTTTTAAAGTTCTGAGGTTATTCGGGGCTTTTAAATATTTGAAATTTTCGAGATGTGATTAACATTTTTTACCGTTATCTAGCGTCTACTAGAGTTTTCGTATGTTACTTCAGTTTTATTCGAAATGTTTCGAATTTAGATTTTCAAGGTTTGTAAGATTACTCGAGAATCTTCGAGGTTTTGGAGAATTTCAATATTTTCATGAATATTTATAAGTTTTGTGACTTTCGAAGACTTATCGTCGACATTTCATGCGATGAATATTTTCTGTAGTATAACAAAATTGATTTTTCTAATAACGACAAGGAATCGTAAAATTCAGTTCTTAAATCTGACTCGGAATTAGGATATTCAAACCGACTATGATGAAATTCGATTCTATTTTGGAACTGCGATTCTAGAATATTTTTTTTCATAAAATTCTGGAAAATTAGGACGGTGCTTTTCATTCTAAACTGATTTTGATTATCGTGATGAAAATAATTTGAACTGATTTTTAGATGAAGTTTTCGGTTTCGGCCAATTAAGACGATTATGACGAAATTCACCAAGTACTTTTACAAATTGAGTTATTTAGTGAAATATAATTTTTAGATGAAGTTCTGAAAATTAGGCTCAATTATAGCCTATTGTACTTGCCATTTTTAGACTATTTTGCTGAAATTCAACAAGTCTGAGGGCGATGGGATTCTAAAACAATTTTCAGATGAAGTTTTGGAATTTGGCCAATTGATGTAGCGATGTACTAATTTTGTTCTGTTTTTTTTGTGTATTCGTATATTTATTAACATAAAAGTACGATTTAGCTCAAAGCTGTTAGGATGAAATTTCGTAATTTGTTAACCGATTTTTTGAAACCCCATATTAATTCATGGGGGCCATGTTCTCCCATCATTATTTTAATATCGTTGCCAGCATCACAAATCGAATGTGAAAATTTCCTTTTTAATTTACTTACGAAGAACCATTACTACGATTCTTGAAAGCTAAAAAACTAAACGATTTTCCTACATTCGATAATTTGATAAAAAATTCCGCTAATTTGACTTTACAATACATTTAGATGTTATTATCGCTCATGACATATTTAATTATTGACGCAAATGGTAGAAAAATAAAACAAAAATTAGCAAACGCTATTTAATAATCCAACTAAATAGACTAAATACGCGATTATGACGTCTGCTCAGCAAAATGATGAAGGTGTTGAACGAGATACCTCTAGAAAACTATTTATAGTTTTGTTTCGCTCTTGGGGTAAGTTTTAGTAAGATATCATTAAATTTTCATTTCCCGGTATCATTTTTAAAACCGAAAGTCTTATTACAAATTTATTTTAGAACATTTTGATACTTTTTTATGGTGAGATAAAGACGGACTAGTGTGAAATGCAAGCAAGTATTACACACTAATAAACTGCGTATCTCAAATAATTTTTAGCGACAGTACCAAAAATTTATATTTTCACCATTATACAACCAATTTCCCTACTATACTACGTAAAATTGAAATTTTAGAATACTCATTTGCACGAGTTTGAATCAATTTTATCAGTACTTCTTTAAAAGTGTACGCTGACATTGGGTAACCCATGGCATTCAATCATTCAGATTTCTAAGCAAATGTGGGCACTCAGTCTTATTGTTTGTCCCAATAAACACATTTGTGGGGAGCAATGTATTAGCGCGAATAGAATTTTCTTAATTAAACTTCGATCGTAGGGGACCGCCTCTCTGAAACACCACTTTATTGTGACTTGATTAAAGGATAGTGTTTGACTAAATATTTTCCGAAAATAATACAAAAATGCTGTCATATTGAACAAACTATACGATAATATTTGCTTACAAAAAAATTCATGATCAACTTTTTGTCATGGATAAATAAAATTCACTAACTAACCCCGGGGTAAATAAAACGGTTAACCATAAACATTATATAAAACATCTAATTAATTTATGTAATGATTTACAATCACTCGTGGACTACCTTCCAACCCACAACATTATTATCGTTATCTTATGCGCTTGTATATCAATCAAACAAATCCAAACGCGACATTAAATCGATATCGATGCGTGTTACAGGTATACATGGTGATAAACAATTCTCTCAAATTACTAATGTTGATATTTCCGTTTCATTTAATATTTTGTAAGGAATGTAGTATTTAGGTTTTCTACAGGTAGCAAGCACACTTATTATCCATATCCGTTGTTGTAATTAAATTATATCAAAGTTTATCGCTTCCAGAATAAAATAAAAATATTGCCGCGGTTTCATATTCAAATCTCATCTAATCCTAGGTGTTTAACAAATTGATTGATTGCACCTTGTCTATTTTTGTGCGTTGTTTGATATTAAATTTTGTGTGCGTATGTGTATATGTGTGTGTGTGGTTTCATTAAAATGTTTTTTTTTGTCGCAATTGTGGTTAGTTTTTAAATAATATTGGTAAAGTTAACAAGTTTTCGAAAAGTTTTGTGCACATTTCAAAACAATGAGACGGGACAGTAAATTGTCGAAACAGAGACCGGCAAATTTAATTAGAATTATGGGACCGTTTGGCGGTTTATTGCGTGAGGTGCGATTTATCATGGATTTAATTTTTTGTTAATTACATTCATATATAGCAAAAACCAAAAGTTCTATGCAATTTATGATTTTTTTATGGTGCTGTGATTTTGTGAACTTGAATATTAATGTTTCTATAATCCCGGTGCGCGGTGATAACAAAATGAATAAAAAGTGATTCCAAGTATGGTTAAGCCAATGTTCTTAAATTAGTATATTGTATTAATTGTAAATCATGTGATTTTAATTTTGTGGTAATCTGGCAAGTTAACAATTTTTTGCACATGTTACTTGGTCATACATTTTAAATTTTATTAATGGTAATGGTCAACATTTCATCTAGGTTTAAGTTTTGTTTTACGTTATTTTTATCGCGGTATCTTCGCAATCTTATCAAAATTAAAACTGATAATTTTCATAATCAACAACATTCTCGTTATTCATACATTCTTTCCAAGGAAAATTGTAACTTTAAATTTCAGTGTGTGTGCAAGAAAAATGTTTTGGTCATCGAAATTACCGGCCTCATCGAAACATCGAAACTGAAATATAAAAGAATTTAAGAAAATTTGATTCGAGGTTGATTAAATTACCTGTCATTACTAAATGTGATAAATTTTTTTTTTTTAAATGATGTACAAATGTTTAATTGAATTTCTGAATGGGTGTTTACCTTTCTAAGAAAATCAAAAGATTGTGCCTTTAAATTCCTTTAAACAAGTAATTTTTGTAACAGATACATTTACTAAATTAACTATAAGCTCTCCCATATATTATGTTTAGAAAAGATATAACTCAAAATCGAGTTGCCCATTGAACGAGAGGCATTCTAATGGCTAAGCGAGAGGGTAGATGCGAAATTGATTGAATTTGATTGAAAATTCTCTGCACAACGGTTATAGAAAGAACGGACAATTAATTAAAGATGCTTTTTAGATGATTATGCTCTTTGGGATGTCACAAATAAACGTTCCGCTTAAAAGCAACTTTGGCTTGTAATAGGGGACATTTGCTTAGGTTTAGCTCCTCGTTTAATTAAATGTATCTTAAAAATCCAAAGAACCGTTAGTTTATCTTAATTTTTATTGCCAATATAGTTCGTCAATGTTGCAAAACCCATTGAAATATTAACAAATGTAACTGAGAAAATTTATAAAATTGGTCTGCCTCTAGAGGTTTCTTCACCAACGCAACCTACCACTGATGCAGTAGAAACAACCTTGTCCAGATCTTAGAATTATGAAAGGGTTAATGAAGAAGAATGGACAAGTACATCCAGTGAAGTCATCGTCTTGTTTCTTGTGTCGCACAAGAACCCCACAGCAAATCTATCACGAATACCATTTATAAAAGAGGATAACTGAGAATTCCAAACGGTTAATGATCTGCGAATAGCGGTTGCACTTGCACTGGATTGAATCATCACCCAAATCCATTGACCAATCAATTGAAATCACACCCAAACTGTGTTTTAGTGTTGGAAAAAGGCAAAGAAGAACCCGAAAATGCATAAATTAAAGTACGACTAATTTTAAAAAAGAGATTTTTCTTAACAGCACCAATCCAAGTGGATGTTGTATAATTGCAGTTGTATGATCATCGTTCGTCCATTCTACATACATTTTTATTTTATTTTTAAATTATTTATTTAACCTGCTGTAGGTGGACTGTTAACTCTAACGTTGTTGGTGACTATGGGTCAGGCTGACCTAGGCTTAGAAAAACAAATCTTGTTTAACTTTATATTTATAACTTCCAATTAATATTTTATAAAAGACACAATTTTATTTTAGAGACACATAATAACTCATTTGAATATATCAAAAAAAGTAAATTATGGTTAAGCATCGTCAGCCTATCCTTCATCTGAATCAAGCATCTCTGCCAAACCGAATGTTTTAAACATTTTTTTTTTTGCATGGTTGGATACATTGGGTTTTTCCAATAATGGCAAAGAATGCTGAATAACTGATGGTTGCCTCTGCTATTCGTTCATCAATAAATCAATGTTACAAAAGATTCCGATTGAGTCTGCATCACACGAAACTGTGGATTTTGCTTCACGTCTGCTCTAGTACTGCAGAGCGCGACTCAGAAACAATTAGTTTTATCAAAGGTGGTAAAGAAATGTTAAGGATTTTATTTTATGAGGCTTGCGGTTTTTTACACACAAAATGTATGAAAACATGTTGGCGTCAACCGGACGTCTGTTAACCTTTTTAGGACTAAAAAACACCCTAACCACAACCTTTTTTGATTCGGTTTTTGTTTTAAACATTCAAAAATGATTCAGCACAAGCATTCCTGGAAAATCAGCCGCGTTTATTGGCCCAAAAGTTTTAATTCAACTAGAAATACGTCTGGGGTCAGCATCGCCCCTGTGAATTCAATTTTAGTTTTCAAGTTGATTCCCAATTTACGGAATGATATAAAATTAAAAAGTATTACAAATTTGAATTTACATTTTTTCGAAAAGGCGTTAAAATTTGTCTTTGATCAACTTGAATTTAGTTTTGTTGCGAGATGCTTCAAGCAAGTGTTTATTTCACTGATGGGTTCGCCAGTTAGCCTAGCACTAGCTAACTTACTGATAAGAATGATAGACATTGAGCCTAAAGTATTGAAACGACGATATCATCGCGGCAAGTGTATACTGATAAAAAACGGTTATCCAAGAAGTATAATGTCCAAGAACATAAAGAATGCTATCGATATGTACGACAGCCGTTTAGAAACTACCTGCGATTTACAAAATTTAAATGTAGAAAACAATTGATAGATTATTGTTTAAATTCTATATGTACAAATCCTTTTCGAAAATATTTAATATGCGACAAATTAAAAGACCATATTCCTTTAGAGTTTCAGTACAATTTGGTGTATTATTTCAGTTGTTCTATTGGGAAAGAATATGTAGGACAGAAGAAACAGTTTTTTTTAAAAATGAGTACAACCAACATATTTACGTTACCAATACCATTTTTGACTTTCAAAATTCGCTTAGTGCTATTCCAAATCATTTAAAGGGCAGTGGCTACTCATTTTCTTTAGAGGATACTGCAGTTTTAGAGACAAAAAAATCTCTTAATAAACGTTAAATTTTAGAAAATATTTATGTGAAAAATTTCGGATTTCAAACTCAAATGTCCGATAGGTTTCTACGAACTAGATGTCCGATAAGTTTCCAAATTTTTGTTACACAATTACGATAACATTCTTATAAATTAAATTACACTCAATTTTTGGTAGTCCACAGGGGCCCTATTCTCGAATTCCACATCCATTTTCCACATGAGGACATCTGTCAAAATTCACAAAAACTTTCGAAAATTTTATTTCATATATTCTTCAATTCCCTACTAATAGAATTTTTTTGGAAACTTTGGAACAGATTTTAAATTAATGATTAAGTAAGAATGAACCTTGTATCCATCACTTTAGATTCACCTGCTGATTCAGTCCTTCGAACCTATTTTTGAAAACCTTATGTTAAACCCTTTAACCCAATCGCTCTTAAATTAGATGAAAAGCTTATAATAATATAGAGCAGGAGTGCGTTCATGAACCTAACACTGCAACGATACTTTAACAATAACAGCCAGAAAGACGACATTTAACGAGTAGATTATTACAATGTTAGTTTATATCGGTAAACGCGGAGTTCGTGAATGCACTCCAAGTAGCAACTGTGCTCCTTATCAAATAGTTTTAGTTTAATAAATTCAATATCTAAACCAACATCCATACAACTCTTGCATTCTCAAACCAAGACACTTGTTCATGTAAGCAGCTACAATTATTTATTCACACCAGTTAAGAGACATCTCTGGAACAGATTATAATCTAAATTAAAATTCACATCTCTGTAAACATAATAAAGTCCCTGACAATTACTATTAAACAACAATAAACACCAATAACCCAAGGTTACTTGAAAATTTCCAATAGACATATAAAAGGTATTGCAGAAACGCCCAATTGGAAGCCAAAATAAGCAGAAAACCATGCAATGTTTTGTATACGACGGGCCATTTCCGTAACTATTTAAATCAAACACGGATTCCATACACCCGAATTCGCATCGCACTCACAAATATCCCCCCTCCTTTAGACAAAACAGAATAAAATAACAAAACAATATAAATTGAAAAACTAGCAAGTATGAATATGGAGTAGGAATATTCCAATTCCATGTCATACATAAATTTTTCTTACTACACACAATATATTTGTGCCATTTACACCTATTCGTATAAGAGAAAATAAAACAAATCAATACTTTCTACCAATTTCCATGTATGAACTGGGAATTGTTAACTACGTTTGTAAATTACAATATGTTACGTTTGAATAGATATTTACAACATAGGGCAGCTGTTAAGCCGGTAGCCTATAACATATCATGTATGTCTCTATTACTACAGGATAAGGAAATGTTAAAGGGTCTAACTTTGCCGAGATCTACTATACCAAACTGCCGCGTTTCCACATTACTGCTGAGGAGATTCATATGCAGTTACTCTTCTAGAAATTGTTTTTCCTGGTAATGGCCTCGTTGCACTTCGATTTGGTATGGTTTCTCAGAAGAAAACCTCAACATTTCCTTTAGAATTCATCTCTCGTATCGCTTGAGCTTGATTCTATTCGCCTCTGTTAGTGCTGCTGCTTTGAGACCATATGTCAAAAGTGGAATCGCTTTGTACATTTTAATGACTGTATCTTCCGGTATTTTATTGCTTCTTATGAATGATGAAATCATTCTGCTTACTCCAATTGCCTTTCCACATATCTTTTTATAGTTTCTCTACTGTTTAATTCATTTATGAGATGCGTGCCCAGGTATTTAATCGGTTTTTTTTACTTTTATTTTCTTTCCCCCGATATTGAGTTCTTCCGGGAGAGGGTGACTACCTAATGGAGATCTAATTAATATTCCTGATTTGTTGTCATTTATTTCCAATCCTACTGTTTCTAGCAGAGATACTAGTTCCTCTACAATATTTGATAGTTGTATTCGATCCGTGTGAAGGATGTTTATACCATCTGCATATGCCAGTAGCAACGGTAATTGTATGTTTTCCTGTTTATTTAGTTTAACATAAGAGTGCACTTCCACTAGTGTCTGCAGAATATTATCCAACACAATGTTAAATAAGTGAGGAGACAATAGGCAATCTTGTTTCATTCCAACGTTTTTTCCTTTACCTACGTTCTTCGTTGACACCATATAATAGACGTTCTTTCGTAACATCTGTGATCGTAATTCTTCTGAAATCAGATGTTGATTTTGAATTTGGCACTTTTTTTAATGGAATTTGGACTGTTTCCATCCATTCTTCCGTGTTGCAGTTCGTGACCGATAATGGTTTCAAAGGTTTTCACTAAGTGTCTCCATCCTATATCTGGTAGACATTCTATTAATTATGATACCCATCCCTATGCTCCTGATTTCTTCCATATTTGGAGGCTTTCACTTATTAAGGGTACTTGAATTCCTTGAGATTTATTGAGGTCCTATTCCCATCTTGTTAATGGTATGCATGCAGAAATTTCGTCGATATTGCTTTATAAAATTATAAGTTTTTTTTTTATTCTCCTAATTCTTAAAAGAAATCGTAACTGTTGGTTGAAAATATTACTTCTACTACACTTTTTCCAATCTTGTTTCTCCTCCTGAAGTATGTAGCTTGCCGGAAGTCTGCCAGACTTTCCTTCTTCTCGGGGTTAGCGGTAGTCATGTTTTTAACTGTCGGTTCGCCTCATTTCGCATGGAGCTAATTTTCACACACCAACCTGCTTCTGCTGATAAATCTTCCAGATTATACTCTCATCTAATTCTTTTTTTACTCCATCTTGGTATTTTTCCAAATAATCCTTACTTTTGAGGTGTTCAAGATTCGATTGTTTTGATGATATATTGCCTACTTGATCATGTGTGTTTGCTAACCTGTCGTGTTTAATGATGTTTCATGACTATTTTGCAATAATTGACCGTCACGCTTCACTAACGATTTTGGTTAGTGAATAATAAATCAAAAATGAACATTTCTGTTTATGATTTTGGCCAATTCACCAACTTAAAGCAAAAGTATGTATTGTATCTGCAATCCACTTATACTGACATATCTCACAATTATAATAATTACCTTATCTTTGACCATCAACTTAAACTTAGATTCATTTAAATTCAAAATAAAAAATAAAAATAAAAATCAGTGTTTTGTCCCAGCAACACTATCAAACCTGACACTTTGTTTGACGTACCCCTTTTCTCAGTCCCTATTCCCATTTCATAGAAAGTGTACAATATGGTGGTGAATAAATTATCTGGATTGTGTCTTTACTTTATTCATCGCTCCTGCGTGTACCAGGCTGAAGTGGTGGCGATCGGGGAAGTCATGACATGGTTGAAGCATAATGTGGTATCCGTGGTCTGAAGTCGCGGGTGGCGCTGGATTGCCGATCATCTCTTAACGAGATGAGCGAGTATTTCAGCATCCAGATAATCTGGGTCCCGGGGCACTCGGACGTCACGGGGAACTGCAGGGCGGACGAACTAGCTAGGTACGGTACGACTCTCCAGATGCAGCCAGAAATGGCTGGTCTGGGGAGGTCTATGGCAGTGCTAAAATGGGCGCTCAGTAAAAAGGCAATCGCCTTGACAAATGAGAGGTGGATCAACACTCTCACGTGCAGGGTAGCAAAGCAGGTTTGGCCAAAACTGGAATTGCGGCGCTCGAAAGTATTAATATCCCTGGGAAGACAAGAAATAGGATGGGTCGTAGGGATAATGACAGGTCACTGCCTTTTTGGGGACCATGCGAGAAGGCTCGAGATACAGACGAATGACTTTTGTAGAATTGCATGGACGAAGAGTAGGAGGAGACTTTGGAACACTTCCTATGCTCATGTCCGGCGTTATCATACAGAAGGCATAAGTATTTGGGTGTGTACGGTATGGACAGCCTTTCGGAACTCGCGGACTGTGGAGTGCGAGATTTGTTACGCTATATAAATAGCTCTGGTTGGTTTCAACGGGAGTAATGGGGAGGTGGGATCCTGTGGTATCACAACGGGCCACTGCTGGCCTAGGTGTGCAATAGCAGCCACTTAACCTAACCTAACTTAACCTTATTCATCATTCAAGACCACGCCGTAGACGTTTTCATTGGCACAATTTTGATCTTTTTTTTAAAATTAACATAAAAAAAAATTCACTTATGAAGAAAGACAAAAACACGTCGTTCTCTTTTGAGCTTCAATACTTTTACGTATTATTCTAATATGTATTGACAAATTTTTAAATTGCTGAACTTATAAATAAAAGACCAGAATTAAAATTTCATTTGAGAAATCTTTAGAATTGTCCCGTTTCAATTCAATTAATTGTTTAGTCTATAACTCTTAGCAAATCGAAAAAACTTTAAGGTATCAAAACGTTGAAGCTGAAATAGAAAATAAACAACATTAGAATAACCAAACTCTAATATCGATAGAATTTCCATTTGAAAATTATTCAATATTGGTAGAGTTTGGACAGATCAATATTTTTTGGTCCTAAGCGAAATTTTGAATACATAAGATGATAAGTTCAAAATTCCCATAAAACTGGATATCAAATCATTGAAGTTTTCGAAATTGGAATGTAAATTAGAGTATGTTAAAAATGGAATGGCAGAGAAATTTAATGGCCCCAAACTAGCGTAATGTTAGCCAAAAATCGCTTACACATGTTGTGAATCGCTTTGAAAATTTAGTGAATAATTAAAACATCGCGATTTTTTGTTATTAATTTTTTTATTTTTTACTTATACCATAGACATTCATACTAGATTTCTCATTTCATAGTAACTAAAGGAAAAAAACAAAAACTTCTGATAATTCCAATGTATCGTTGTGTTGTGTATTTTATAAGGCAATGATTTTAGAATGCGTTGCAAATATAATACGTATATGCAATACATCGATAACATTTGAATGGAAATTTTTTATTTTTTTTTGTGTTTTTAGTCAAATGAGATATCTATTATGAATGTCTATGCTTATACTGAGCATAATGGTTGTAACTTCAAACTGACTATGATACTTATAACTGACCACCCGATATGATAGTCACTTGCTTTATATATTTTCGGATTATCTTTGTGGGATATAATAACAAATATAAAATTAAATTTAGTACATGATTATTTCTGCCTTATTCAACGCACGACTTGCGTTTCTTATCTCAGTCTAAAAATAATTTCGATTTACCAATAGGTTATATTGGTAAATCGAAATTATTATTAGACTGAGATAAGACTGCACCAATGGCAATGTCACTTGTATCAGTCGTTACCATAAAAGGTTCAGAAAAATCTGGATACTGTAAAATGGGTGGATTAACTAATGATTTTTTTAAATTTTGCAAATGATGAATCACAAAAAGCGCCCCATATAAAAAGTTGCCATTTCTTTAATAAATTAATGCTTGATTTCTGAATATGTGTTTATGAAACGACTGTAGTATCCTGATAATCCCAAAAATGATTGACTTATTTTTGATTTGTTGGTTGGGGATGATTTTGGATGGCACTTATATTTTTGAATTATGCAGGTTTGATACCACCTTCTGTTACTATATACCCCTGATATACAATTTCTGTCGACAAGAATTGGCATTTCTCTAAATTCACTTTTAAATTATAATGTCTAAACCAGTGGTGGCCAACCCGCGGCCCGCGGGCCGCATGCGGCCCATGACTTGATTTTTTGCGGCCCGCTGCATAATTCAGTATACATATTAAATTCAGTATAAATGTATCACAATAATATTTAGTTTTAACGATTAAAAATAAAATTTAAAGAAAGAAATAAAAATACGATAAATCATTCGAAATCTTCACTTCGCCATTTAATGTCGATGTTAAAACGATTCCAATGGAATTTCAAATGGAATTAATCGATCTACAATGCAATACTGAGCTGCAGCATTTATATTTTACAATACCAAAAATGGAATTTTATAGTAAATATGTGACCGAAAGTAAATTCCCCAATTTGCGCAGACATGCCATAAAAATTGTTAGCATTTTCGGATCGACTTATTTGTGCGAATCCTTTTTTTCGAAAATGAAGTACAACAAAAATAACAATCGAAATGCCCTTACGGATGTTAATTTGGAAAATCAATTAAGATGTGCTACAACTAAAATTGAAGTAAATATAAAAAAGTTGAGTGACGTTAAAGAAAAACAAGCGTCCCATTAATTTTTGTAGTTATGTGTATGTTTTTATCATTTGATGTTTTACGTAATATGAATAGTTTTAAAATAGTTATAAAATATTAAAGCGTCTTTCTTGTAAAAAAAAAAAATATGCGGCCCGCTCAAAATATAGAAATTTGAATTTGGCCCGTGGTGTAGTTTGGGTTGGCCACCCCTGGTCTAAACCAATCAAAAACGGACTCTAATTTTAAAGTGTGATCTTTTAGATTATGCCCAGTGACAATAATATCATCTATGTACACCAAATATTTAATTCCGTTTAGTACACTTAGGATATGATTCATCATAGGTTGGAATGTTGATGGTGTCCCCTTTAATCCGAATGGTATTCTTTTAAAATGAAAATCCAAGAGATGTCTTTTCTCTATCAGAATCATCTAAACGAATCTGATGATATCCGTTTGCGAGGTCTATAGTAGTAAAATACTTTGACTTGCCGAGATGATCCAATATATCAAATATATTCGGTAACGGAAGAACATCGTTAATAGTGATGTTGTTTAGTTTAGAAAAATGTCCGACAATCCGCCATTTTTTGTCTTCGTTGGTAGACTTTTTTGGAACGACGATAAAAGGAAAGTTCCACGTAATACCCTTTATAGTACATTTGCTATCAGGATAACACAAAGTATCGTTGTTGATAAAATTTCGTTTAAGTATGCTGATATCAGCTCCTGTATCAACCAAAAAGAAAATAAGCTTTAGATTTTAAAATGTCTAGTTCCAGTTAAATATATTTTTTATCATTTTGGAATTTCTTGGATCCGAACTAGAGTGCTCGGTTTAGTTGCTTGAACGGATCCCGTATTGTTTCCCGAGAAAGAAGGCTCTTCATTTTTGAATGTTTCGGAACTTAATTAATCTGTGAATTGACATATTGATGTTTTGTGCAAGAACTTATATGATGTCCTGCTATTTTACAGTATGTGCAGATAACTGCCCCTTGTGCAATTTGTATAGTTGGAAATGGCCTTATAATATTTAAATTGTTAGCAGATTTGTTAGACGATATTGATTTGGATACAGATTTGGTATTTCGACTAAAACAGTTCTCTGCTGAATGTCCATTCTACTTACAGATTTGACATTTTAATCGGTTTTGTATTGGAGCAAAGCTTAAATGATTTGACTGCTAATGATAAGTTCCTCCTCATATGCTTTGTTTACAGCATCTTGAAGCTTGGAGAACCTACATGCTTTGATGATTGTTTGGAAAGCTTTAAGAGCAGTTTTGGATCGATGCATACTTCGTTTTACTCAGATAACAACTTCTCTACTCGACCTGCGTATATGATGCCACTTTCATTTCGATGTTGACGAACGTTAAAAAGTTGTATTTGTAAAGGGTGATCCAATAAGAGCTTCCGGAAGTTTTTTTGAAATAAAACGCATTAAAATCAATTTAATAATCAAAAATTGTATTTTTGACGTAAGTTCGGTTTATGACATTTAATGTTTGAAAATAATTTCTTTTAAATGTTGTCTGCGACTGGCTCTTAGATGATCCATTCTATTGGTATTAATGAGATTTTTTAATTCTAGAATTTTCCGAACTCGAATTGCTCATTCGCGAGCAAATCCCTCCGCAGCCACCGATTTTATTTGTTGTGAAATGCACCCATCACGATAATCACTTGCTTTATATATTTTCGGATTATCTATGTAAAGAGGTGGGATATTACAAAACTATATTTGGTACATGACAATTATTGCAATACACATTTACTTGATTTATTACTTAAATACTCAAATAATTTGTATATACAGTGTAGCATAGATAATATTTAATTCATAACACACATAAAATGTCAAACCATACTGAAAACCATCCTTTGATGGAAACCAAATTTTCTAGCAATACTACCAGTTGCTAGCAAAATTTGCAAGCATTTCTTCAGTTGGCTCGGGCAAATTATATATGGGGTTAATTCTCATAGCAAATATTTTTATCTTTAGGTAAAATAAAATTAATTTAATTTAAATTGAGCTAAATTTTGTGTTATTTCGGCTATTTAACACTACATTATTTTAGAGTGTCAATGTATATTGTGTACATATTTTTAGGAATGTGTAAAATTCCTACAAATGAACAGTAAAAATATTTGCTTTTTATCCGGTCTGATTTCAGTTTATTAAGTTCATATTTGTCAATAGGGTGTTTGAACAGGGTGTTATTACAATAGATTTGAATCAAAATCAATGAATTAAAATGTCAGTAGATAAGGTCGAAAACTAACTTAAATGCTAACTATTATTGTAATTCAAATTAACTATGCTTCGAATTAAGTGTGTCAGAACACTACATAACAATAGCCAGAAAATTAATCACCTATTTAAAGAAACTTCGGCTTTATGGATGTTGTTAAGGTTAGTTCTCTTAAGCGCTCTATTAAATATTAATTAGTTGCAAAAACCCTGAACTGTATTTTCAAAATTTTCCGTTTTGAAGGATCGGCCAAATTTAAATAATAATATGTACATATGTATGTATTGGGAATTACAGAGAGCATTAACAATGCTTTTTAAAATGCTATAAATTAATTCTAAAATTGTAATTTCAAGAAGTAATAATTTAATATTTGTACACCCATGCGAAATCTCTAAAACCAAAATCCAAAATTTTTAGTTTTTTTAGCAAAGCAAATTAAACATTTAAAAGCATAGGTAAAGTGTAATTGTGTGCTATTTAGGCAACAAATTTGTATATCCTAACGTGTTTCATAAAAGATTTTTTTCAAATTGAGATCAAATGCTATAAATTATTCAATTTTAATCAACAAATTTTGATCAAGTTTTACTTTTATTGTTTATTAAATAGGAACAAACTAATTGAAAATTACATATTACTAATTGAAAATTACATACTAAATTACATATTAAGTACATGTTTCATAGCCAAGTTCTTTTTTTAATAGAGCCACAACAATACACAAGAAAGCCAACAGTTCTCGCGTTTTACTTTCTAAGATAGATTTACATAAGAAACATACAGATTGCCCAGAAATATATAGGTCTATAAAGATACGTCAAGTTGAACTTGATAGGCCAACTCAAGGCTAAAGAAACAACTTTCTATTAAACTCATTTTACAGTAAAAATTAATGAATTTCTACAAAGGTTTTTTGACAGATTAATTTTCGCAAATATTTTATTTTTTTTATTTAAGCTTCAGGAAACTTAGATAAAATGTAGATAAAAGATACTAACAAGAACTTTGATGTTATTTAAAATCTTAACATTTTAATTATAAATTAGAAATGCCGCGTCAGGACCAAAAATCTATCCCATAAGTAGTTTACCTAAAACGTGACTAAAAAACTTACAATTTTTTTTAGACTTCCAAACTTCGTCTAACTAACTTCTGAAATATCGATAAAGAAGAAAGGTTTTTTGAAATATTGTAATATTTTAATTTTAATGCAAAGTGCAAACTCGACTTCTTATTTAATTTTGTTTTCACTTTATTCTATCACAATACTTGCTTATGCCATTTATCATCTTATTATTTGGTAAGTAGGTATAAATTCCTTGGATTTGCCATTCTAGAGCAATGACCTTAAATTTCGTTTTTGTGTAAGTGCGGTTCAAAAGATTTTCGAATTAAATAAAATGTTTTATAGGGTCGCTCGTTTTCTGTACCGGTTAGTGTACTTACCAAAAATGTCCTTCCGGTACCGCCTGGTGCATCCTAATGCAATACATCATCGCTCATACTTTTTTTAAATTCCTCTCATAATCTATTTGGATTCGATGGACTACACGTTTTCAATATTATTGCAAATAGATTTTCCACTTGTTCAGTAGTTGCTATCAATGCAGCTTTTCGAAGTGCCAACTCCCAACGGTTATCATTTTCCAGTAATCTTAAACGCTGAAATGCTTCTCTGTACGTTTCACATACATATCCATAGACTTTTGTAAATCTGTGAAACATGTTGGTTCACGAATTTGATGTGGTAGCATTCGGTGATAGAAGCATCTAGCGTTTTTTGGATGCATCGTGTACAATCGTCTCAAGAGTGAAAGTCCTTCGAGTTAAGTTCCTTGCTTTCTTCGTTGAAAGATTCTTCTTTCCATGTATAATATATACATAGAACATAGCACATCGGCATATAGCAACGTTCTTGCAAATGAATCACTTTGATAAAGTTGGAAAAATGCAGTTATTGTCGTATTCACAGGTGGTTCACACTCTCTCTGCAGTTTTTCTTGTAAAATATTCTCGTTGACCATTTTCTAATATACTGCCAAAAAAACAACTGCTGGCTCTCGATCATGTCTTGAGAAACCAAATATTCGGCAAGTTACTTCATTACTATTTATATACATTTATATACATACCCTCCCATTTGATACTGAAGTACAATATTATTTTCATCTTTCAAACATTAAGTTTGTTTAATAAAATCTTTCAGATGTTGTTCTCATGTATTCTGGAAACATTTTTGAGAGAAGCCTTGCATTCGTATTTTGGCAGTGAAACCAATATTTTCCGGAGATAATCCTTCTACTGTTTGTGTCTCATTAAAATATTATTTTGCATATCTCTTTATATAGTTACTTTCACTCATACATGGTGAATTCATATCGTCCCATACAAATGAGAGTATGATAAGTCAAAAATGTAATTTTTCAGGACAGGAGTCTGAATTTTTTTACTATTAAATCCATTGTAACTGTTTTGCTATAAAGTTAATTTCAACGGTTTCAATTAAAAAATGTGAAGTTTTATCTTTAAGCTTTAAATAGCTTTAAATATATGGTTTCTTTTATTCATCATCCGAAGCTTCCCAATTTTTTTATTATTACAGAGATCTACCAAATCTTTGTATTTGGTCTCCGTTATCGGATGGACACCTGTTTTAATTCAAAACAAAGATTCATTGATTTGGTCGAATTTCTCCTCTAGATTTTATCTCTTTAACTAAAGCAATGGTTTTATAAGGCTCTTCAAATTCATATTTCATATTTCGGATTATTTCGATCAATAAGAAGCTGTTTCATTTTGCTGGTACAAAATTTCTCCTCATTAATATTTTTGGTAAAATTAAAGTGGTTTGAAAGAGTTTTGAAGTCAATAAAGGTATCCTAAGTTCATTTCAATAATTTTATAAACTGGTGCTTTCACTTTTGCACATCTTATTAGCTGGAACCACTGCTCCGGCACAAACATTTCTTGATTTTTCGCCACACGTTCAATACAAGAATGAACGCTGTCGCCCTTATTTTGGGTGTGGCCCTTCTCCAAATATTTATGCGAGATGTTGATATTGTAGTTTTTAGAAGCCCAAGCGTAAAATGTGTAAAATATTTTATTTCTGTTCTGGCCAGGGCAATTGTCTAACCAAAATCTAAAATCTTTACAAGATAGAAATAATTCGATGAATTGCTTAAGGCAACTGGCGACTTCCGTTCCTCTACGTTTACCAAGTGTCTCGTGCCAAATAAAGCAGAATCCAGTATTACTATTTATAGAATATAAAGTAAACGTATATATGAAGTATTTTCGCATACAGTAAAAAAAATTACGCCCGAAATTGTAGTACAGTTAAAAATTTTTCAAAGACAAACACTGCTCTGACGATTTTACCATCACTTTGTTGAGCTTTCAGTTTTTCGATTTTTTTTTAACTTTCTTGATTCGATCTTATTCGATAAGTGCCTGTCTTGAATTAATTTGTTTTGTTCTTTTTCTTCAGGCGACAAATTGTTTGTAGACAAACCTTCTGTCGAATTAAAGAGCTATTCCCGCTCGAAGCTAATAAAAATATTGACGGTTGCAGTCACTTTGCCGATTTGCAGCACATTTGGTTCGCTTTTTGTTCAGTGTACTGAATTAAAAGTTCCATTGGCGATTGGTGTATTTGTAATTTTGTCGGAGCATTTATTTTGGCAGGAAGTGCAAGGCGATCGCATCTGCCGTCCTTTTATTGGATGGCCTCTCTCATTCACGTGTGTCAATCCCTTATTATAGGCCGTTTTAGAAATTCGGAAAATTCAATAAAGCTGATCCCTTTTACGTTTTCTTACGTTTGGTTTATTCGAAGTTTTTACATTCTCAACAATGTTACAACCTTGAGCTTCCGTTCCTGAATTGGGGGGAGTAACAGCAGTAGCAACGCTCGTTATTATTTTACAGTAACAGCTTAAATGTTAGAACTACTAACCAATTAAACTAGAATCATTTTTATAAATTCGCTCTTTCAATTGTCTGAAGCTTTCGTTACTTTTCTGTCACACACTAAATTAAAATTCCAAAAACAGTTATCCCTAAATATATAATTTTACGAATGAGACAAAACACTTCCACCTGGACCTTGAATCGTGTTTTTCACTTTTATATCAGGTCGAATTAATTGATCAATTTGATTTGGGCGGATCTTTTTATTTAACCTAATTAATTTGTGTGAATGGGGTAATCCTCATTTCTGCCATTCGATTGTGTACATCCAGCATCTAACAGTTCCAAAAATATGATAATTTTCGGTAACTCATCCATGATTCTCTGCTAATGGCTGCTAATTTAACTTATCCAGAATGTCGTGAAATGATTACACGAGTGTGACCGTTGTCAAGAGAAGTTTCATCCTCAATGTAGAAACATCTATGGACAGCATATTATCCGACTAGCTAGTTGCTTTTGTTGGTATATGCAGAAAATCAATTCGTAACATCTGCAAGTAATGCAACTCCACCATCAACATCAACTGTTTTGGCTAAAAATGATTTAGCAATAAACTCCGGATTAACAAAACTATTCAACCGACTCAGTAAGTTAATAATCTTCTTCATGTCCTGGATTTGGATTCACATAAAGAAAATATACATCAAGTTACTGTAGTTAATTCAGCTAGAAACAATACACGTATACCTGGTAGTGAAACTTCTGTTGAAGCAACTAAATTGGATGTGCTTAATAAAATGTTATGTGAACACAGTCCAAATAATCAAAACGTGTCAAAGTCTGTCCAATTCATAAAACCGGCTCGGCTATTGAAATACAAAATTATAGACCAATTTCCATCCCTATAGCTCCTTAACAAAGATCTTTGAAAGTGTGATTAACTCAATATTGAAGGCGTTCCTTGAATTGAACAATGTCAATTTCATCCAATTAATTCGGTTTCACCAACAACTCTAGTAGAACCGCGGCGTGTTTAAACCTCATTAATAGTTTCAGCTTAGCAATGGATAAAAAAAAAATTGTCTCTGTCATTTTTCTATAGATGTTAGCAAAGCGTTTGATGCCATAAACCATAAAATCCTTTTGATAAAATTGAGGAAACTGAATATGGATGACAAGGGGATCACATTTTTTGAATATTATTTACAAAACAGAAAACAGTTTGTCGAACTAAACAAAACTAAAAGTTATTTAGAAACAGTCAGCCTCGGAGTACCACAAGGTTCCATACTGGGGCCAACTCTCTTTAAAATATTTGTTAATGATTTGATGATGAAAGACATTATTGGGAATGTTCAAGTGTATGCTGATGATATCGCTATTATGTACCAACATGATAATTTGCAACTTCATTTTGTATAAATGATATGCAGTCTGATATAATTACTTTGAAAGATTGGTTTAATGATAATATGATGCTTCTGAATGTAAAGAAAACAAAATACATTTTGTTTGAAAATAGAATATTACTTAGATATTAACATTTTCCTTAATAGTAAGTTATCCTACAATGACGAAATCTTGGTTAGAGTTACTTCATTTACTTATGTAGGGCTGGTTATAGACTCCAAGTGATGACCTTTATCATTATCATTAATGAACCGAATTTAATTTTTGTATTGAGTAAAAAAAATTTTTGCGTGAAAAAATTAAAATCACATAGTATAAAGGTGGTAGTAGGTAACTTTGGATGATTGTATCTCAGCCAACGTTAATCAAAAATACTTTTGACGGACACCATTTTGATGGGAATTACGTCAGCTTTCTTTTTTGTGAATCACTCAGATAAAAGATCTACACAAAAACTAAAAAAAAAACAAAAATTGAATTTTTTCGGTTTTTTAGCTCTTTGGCTTTTTAAAATGCCATTTCGGTAGGAAATTTGATTCTATACAAAAAATCGTGTTACGTGTACCTACTAAAAATGCATAGTTTTTGAGTTATAGTTAAAAAACTACAAGGTGTCCAAATTTACTCAAATTTACTCCAAATCAAAGAAATTTACATAGGCAATTTCAAATTATCCATTCCCAAGAAATATAAAAGAGGTTCAACGATTTCTAGGAATGTGTTCCCTGTTCCTATTTCAGGAAATTTCTTAAAGATTTCTTTTATCATGCTAAGCCATTGCAATTGAATGCTTTTAATTTTTGTAACACAGAAATTAGTTGAAGCACCCATGTTAGCAGTATTTTCGCCAAACGATAAAACGCAATTGCACTATGATGCCAGCTCAAACGGATTCAGAGCAATATTGATGCTAAAGAAATAAGATCGAAAGTTCCATCCTATTTGTTACTTTTCAAAGAGAACGACACCTTCTGAATCAAAATGTCACTCATAAGAGCTCGAATGTCTAGGAATAACCTATGCGCTGAGAAAATTTCGTATTTACCTATATGGTCGACAGACAAAATTATTACAGACTCTAATGCGTTGATACTCACGTTAAATAAAAAATTAATAAATCCCAAAATCTAGCTCTAGTGATGCAAGAATTCGATTACGAATGCACCATGTAGATGCTCTTAGACGAGCTGAAGCGATTATAATTATAGACGAGAGCACCTGTGAGCAAACTCTCGCTATTCTGCAATATAAATATCCAAAACTGGAACAATTGCTTAAAAAACTAGAACAAAGTGTAAGTCCCTTATAAGGGCTAATTTATCGAAAATTATCGAATTCAAAGATTCGTTTTTGTGTGCCAAAAGTGTTGGAAACACCGATTCTTTGAAATTCTCATGATTGCTTAGGGCATGTAGGTGTCGATAAACTTGGTTTCCTAATATTCGTGACAAAGTAAAAAATTATACAGGGATTTTTGCATTCCATACCAAAAAATGACAAACGTTTTGAGGATATTCACATAGATTTTTACGAACCACTAGAAGTAACTCGTTTCAAGCATAAATTTATCCTAACAATAATTGATACATTTACTAAGTTCGTTCGTCCATATCCTACTTGAAGCACCAGTACGAAAGATGCTATTAAAGCTTTACAAGATTAATTTAAAATTTATAGTAGACCTAAACACTTGCTTAGTGACCGAGGAACTGCATTTACTTGGGATAGTTTTAAAATATTTATGACTGGTAAATGTAAAACTGAATGCAACAGCAACTCCCGCGGTAATGGACAGGCAGAGCGTGTTAACCGACCTCTAAAACCTATGTTAGTAAAATTAGTAGATCAAAACAGAAATGTTCAATGGGATGACGTTTAGGAGCATGTGGAATTTGATTTTAATGTGGAATTTGATTTTAATATCTAATGGTGATATACGCCTAGCCTGCTAATATATGGCGTTAATCAGAAATGAAACGTATATGACAATTTAGCTGATTTTTTAGATAGTTATGCTGAATTGGATTCTAATACTATATCTTAAGAGGAACGTCGGAAAGAAGCAGCGGAATCAATAAAAACAAGAGTTATTATAATAAAAATCGCAAAACCCCTCATGTGTATAAAGTTGATGATCTAGTGGTGATACAAAATCTAGATACAACCCAGGGCCCTGATTCTCTAAAAAAATAAGATAATGGATAAACGTGTAAACTTGGAAAAGCGAAGCTTGCTTTAATGAGTTCGCAATTTTTCGATTTGACTACTCCTTCAAATAAAATCAAAAAATTGAAAACTAAGACAAGAAAGCTTTGCCTTTCACAAGTTTACACGTTTATCCATTATCTTATTTTTAGAGAATCAGGGTTCAGGTGTAAATAAAAAATAAATACCTATTTATAGAGGTCCGTATAGAGTTTTATATGTATTAGGAAATGACCGATATTGTGTCGAAGATCTGGAAGTGGAAACCTTAGTCACCAATAGGCCTTTTAAGGGAGTTAAGGCGGGTTTTGAGTTGCATTCGTTCGTTCGTCTTTTCGTTCTGAAAATTTTTTTGAATCAATCTTGTGTCCTAAATTGAGGGATTAAAAAATTCATCGTTAATTATTGTTATCCTATAAAATAAAAAAATCGCTGTCAGTTACTTAACGAATTTTTAATTTCTCTATGGTTGAAAATGAAATGTCAAAAAAAATTTAAACAAAAATGGATTCGTTCTTAAAATTCTTATTTTTTTAAAGTTTATAATTTGTCACTGGTTGGCCGTTAAAATTTCTTACTAATTCGCTGGCCCTACATTAAATCTCAATGGTTTTGATTTTTGGAACATTCCTCCAGGTTATACCTGGTTGTAAAATAATTTTTTTTTAAATTGCGCCGAGTATGGATTTTGTTTTTGGATGTAAAGAATACTCGATGATCATTTCTGAAATGATTCATCGCCGAATAGTTTTCGTCAGTAACGGGTTTGTCACGTGAGATTATATTTCACTAACAAGGGCGCTTGGTCAAGATAAGATTAAAATATTATCAAATTACCAAATTCGATTGTTTCTGCGATATCATATCATATCTTGCGTTTTATCAGCTAACATTTAAACAACAAATACACGGATTTCTTTACAAAAGACAATCGAAATCTAAAATTTAATTACAAGAATATAATAAGTTGGATTAAATACTTGACACACCGTTAGTCATTTATAAATATTTCATTAATGAACATTTAAACAATAACATAACAGTAATTCAAATCATTCAGCTCAACCACTCGATGTCTAAAAGTGTACAAACAGAAAACCATAAAAATGTTAACCCTTCTAGAATATAATTTGATTTTGATTTAATTCTCAAGAAAAATAAATATTTTTTCCTCGGGAAAACTACTAAGCATACACACCTAAAATGTTTAATTTTCTTATCAACAAGCATAAAAGGAATTCAAACATATTCCAATTGGAGTGATAAATTAGTTGCAATATAAACATAAAATTTGTTAGCTCCTTTTTTGGTTTTGTTTTATTTAGGTACACTTCAGAAAACACTTTGCTACTTGCTCGACTTAACTCACAAAAGGTTTTTTTTTCGGAATTAACTCTAGAAAATTTTATTTAAACAAAATGTTATTTTAATCAATTAAAACAAAAACAAAAATTGAATCAAATTAATCAACTAGATGAAAACATTACGTTATTATAATATGTGTGGAGGGAAAACTAAACTTTGGAAAATTAATAAAAAAAAAAAAAACTTTTAGTTCAATGGTTTGTATAATAATTTGATAATTTATGGGTTATCATTTTATGGTTGGTTTTATTATTTGAATGGAAAATTTGTCTTTATTGTCGAGTCGATGGATCGATCGAATAGGTTGTGCGGTTATTTAAAAATATATGTTCTCATTTTACATGAATCTAAATACGGGTGGTATGATAAAAAAAAAGGGTTCAAAACTACTGTATGTAAATTTGGATGTATATGTATATACTTCCTTTGTGTAAATACAATTTATTCCAGTTTATACATATTTTTCTGTCTGTGTGCATATGCTCACACAATTATGTTTGAACCATAAATAGAATTTCCCTCCTTTTTATGGTTTCATAATTAAAATTTGTGGAAAATTGTATAGGAAATTTGTGTACAGTCGATTGTTATATAAAATAATGTAGGTGATTCAGGATTGTGATACCAAATTTTACAATGCCATAACTTCTCTCCATGACACACACCTATACTCGCTTGTTTTGTGTCTCAGTTGTTATAAAATTTGGGTTTTAAAAAAATGAAGCCTACATACGAAATTCAATCTAATACTTAGGTGTGTCACAACCATACTACATCGAGGCGTATGCGATTTAACCTTACATCTTATTCTGATGTAAGACCATACATCAAACGTTTATTTCATACAATTATTACCTTATGCGATATAAAGCTGTAACTAAATAATGCCCATGCGCAATTAACAGTCATCGAGGCGTTTTCAACGCAATATAAGTCGTATTTTGATGTAAGGCAGGCAATCAAAATAAATTTGATTCAAATTACTACGATATTTGTTGCAAAGCTTGTAACGAAAATAAACGCGCTTGCGCAACAATATCATTTTCATTTGAAAAGAAGACAAAATGTTGACAAGTCATAGCTACACAATATTCCGAATTCAATTCAATATAGATTAAATATCAGATTTTAATGTGGTTTACATATGTGGTAAGAACGTTGTGAGTATAAAGTAAATTAGTTATTTTGATGTAAATTAGGTGAAAATTTTGATAAAGAATGCAACTTTAATCGTATAATAAAAGAAAATTCTTTAAAAAATCATTTTAGAAAGATATATCCAGAAAGTGTCAGCGCTCAAACCATAGTATTGGCCGAAATATGTGATAACTTTGTATCTGGGTGAGAATGGTTAACCTCATTGGCCACGTTCAGTACAGCGCAGCCAACCAAAATTTCATCTAAATGCTTTTAAACGTATATTTACAGGGCTTCAACCTCACTATAAGATTTGTATATAATGTAATGATGTGTCATCACTATAAACATTGCTAGAAAATATCGAAAACAACAAAATAAATTCGAAATTCATATCGAATTTTTGGCATGTTTTTCGAAATTCATTGCTATAATAATAGCAATAGTTATAACTATAAATTCGAGCCTAAGTTTGTTCTTATGCTAAGAGAATTCTTTATCAATTTGAAATATTTTGAAAATCTACAGAATTTTAAAAATTGAAATAATCTAAATTTTAAAAATTGAAAGTATTTAAAAAAATTAAAGAACTATTAAACAATTTAAAATATTTAAGAATTTTAAGAATTATCAACCCATTTAGGGTTTAAAGAACTTCAATAGTTTCGAAAATTTAAAAATTTAAAGAATTTAAAAAATTTAAAGAATTTAATGATTTTATAGTTTTACATATGTAGATAAATTAAACGTCTATAAATTTTTAAAATTTGAAATATGAATTAAATGCGAAATTTAAATGTTTGCGAATATAAAAAAAATTCAAAGAATTTTAAAGAATCAAAGGATTAAAAAATTTAAAAAATTAAAGTATTTAAATAAATGAAACAATTTAGTGAATTTTTTGAATTCTTTAAATTTTTTAAATTTAAAGAGTTTACAGAAATAAAAAAATTTAAATAAATTAAATTGATCTAAGCAGTTTAAAGACTGAAAAATCGGAAGAATTTAATGAAATTAGACAATTTAAAAAAATTTAATGAATTTAGAAAATGGAAAACATTTATGCAATATAATCAATTTAAAGATTGTACAAAATTTAGAGAATTCAAAGAAAACAAATAATCTAAAAAATTTAAATCGTTTAAGAATCTTAAAAATGTTAAGAATTTAAAGGATTTAAAATAAATTCTTCTCCTTAAATTCTTTAATTTTTTGAAAGTTTCTCTACATTTTAAATTCTACGATTACTGAATTTGCAGATGAATGAATTCTTATCTTTAAATTTTTTCTTAAATTTTTGTTTCTAGAAAGAATTTTATAAAGTATAACATCATGCAAAATTTGAAGAATTTAAAGAAACTTAAGGATTTTCAGATAAAGAATTTAAAAGTTTAGAAAATTAAAGAATTTAGGGATAAAGAACTCAACAAATTTAAAGGAATTAAACTTTGCTTAAAATTTAGAGAATTTAAAGAGAAGAAAAATTAAATTTGAAACGATTTAAAAAATTTCGAGGATTCATCAATTTAATAACTTATAAATTTCAAAGAATTTTAAGATAAGTATTTAAAGAATTTAGAAAAGTTAGAGATGTATTTTACAATTTAAAGAATTTAACAAATTTTGAGATTGAAAAATAAATTTTCATGATTTTAAAAATTCAAAGAATTTAAAGATTTATAGAATTTATAAACAAAGAATTTTAGAAATTTTAAGAATTTAAAATATTTAAAAATAATTTATAGAGTTCAAAGAATTTTAAGGATTTCAAAAATAAAAGAATTTAAAGTATTTAATTAAGTTAAAAATTTAAATAATTAAATAATTTAAAATTTTTTAAAAATTATAAATAATTTAAAGAGAAAAAAAAAAGAAGTAAAGATTTTAAAAATTTTGAAAATTTAAAGAGTTTAAATCGAATAATTTAAAAAACTTAAAGATTATTTAAATTCTGTAAATTAGAAGAATTTGGAAAATTTAAAGATTGGTTAAATGCTGTAAATTATTTAAATTCATTAAATTCTTCTTTTTAAATTTTTTTAATTTCTTTATGATATTTAAATATTTTACTAAATGAGGGAAGAATTTAAAGAGAAGAATTCAAGAATTTTAAGAATTTAAAAGATTTTAGAATTCAACGAGAAGAATACCCTTTCAGTCGTGAATTAAATCAGGGCATGAAAAAAATATGTTGCGTGTATATTTTAGATGCTGGGGGGTGGTATGCTTGTGATATTCCGAAAATAAAAATTTAAAAGCTCACACCAGAGCGCTTTTGGATAATGTCCCATATATAGGACAATTCTACTCAACGTTAAATTTGTCCACATATAAGTACATATATTATAAAAACTTGATTGTATCCAAATATTTAAGTATAGTTACATGAAAATATAATTTTGATTGAATTTTTCAACAAACAATGCTTTATTTTCAGCTCAGTAGATTGAAATTATAAAAATAAAAAAATAAAAATATAATTATAATTATAAACTATAATTATAAACTATAAAATAAATAACAAAAAAAAAAATCAAATTTTTTTAAAATTCAATAAAAATTAAGAGGAATGTAAAATATTTTTCAGTCTTCTAGAGTTATTTATTTCGAGAAAATCGAAAAAACAATTTCGATCTCTATTTAGGCATAACTTGCGAAGGCAGATGATCGATAGAATCATATTGTATTTCTTTAATTGGCCGGACTTCGTGCTTTTGCACTTTCGATGATGATGGTGATGTTATTGATTCTTGAAAATCGCTAGTTTTTGATGGCCGACCCCTTTTCCTAGTAGTTTGATTTTTATCAATTATTGCTTTTGCCAGGGTTATTTTGAAATTGAGCAGATCCATAATTTTATTTTTATTTACACGGCACTTTACTCAATTTACTAATTCGACATACTTATGATTTGTTCTTGCCCAATTTCGGCATTACATAAAGTACGGCTGGCTTTCTCTTCTTTAATGTAACTTTCAGTTTCCTTCTCGTGATATAAATTTCTCACAGTAGCTGGCGGAAGAACCACTACGTCCTGTAAGACATTGTCATCAACAATCAAACTGTATTTTTCTGAAACTATACTAAAAGAATAATTGCTGCCTAAACATATATTCAAAAAAAAAAAAAAAAAAAACAGAATAGGCGCCTAGGATTGAAATGTATGTTTACCTGGCGCAAATACCACGATATGTCGAATTTTTTCCCTGCCATATTGTTGAAGGCAACCAACTTGTGTCAAGTTTTACTCGATTTCTTTCTTTTTTGTATTTATGCAGGGTAAGTCTAACAATATTGTTACAAATCTAATACAAATTTAAATTATTGGGGGACGAGTAGACAAGAGAGAAGAGATGCAACAACTTCAACAACGATGTCAAACAACATCTGCTACGGTTAGTACAAATTTGGGTGATCGCTTGGGAACATGATGGTGGAATAAAACCTCGCCCCTCCCACTGCCCAATCGCCGATGGAAAAATAGTGGACATATAAATAATTAAGTGAAATTAAGGATTTGTCTGTAAACATTTAATTCCAATCTGCCTGGATCAACATGTAATGGGTAAGATGTAGTGTAAAAATTGTGTGGTCCTGTGCTAACAATTTTACTAACTATCAATCGCTTTGGTGTCTGTAACCGGATCGAGTCTCTCCCAACTAAGAATCCTTCGGTGTTGTTATGTGTTTGGGTATACGGAATGGGACCCGGGAGTTCCGGGAATCTTGCTATAATGCATGGCCGTACATCCTAATCAATCAATCAATAGAAAACTGATTTTATTGAAATTAAAATACCGGAAACCCGGAAAGACAGTGTTGAAACATATTTTTAAATAATAAGCGTTTATGTTAAATATGTTAGGTAATTAAATGTTTCGTAATTCTCATTCAGATCGTAACAGAACTTGAAAAATTCTTGATAATTTCGCTCTCCGTACATTTTATTTTCAAAAAAACAAAGTAACTTAATTTGATGTAATTTCACCTTAATTAAAAATGGTGCTGGTTACCATTGCATTCGATACTAATAGGGTCACCCTTTTATTTGATGAAAAACTTGCATCGAAATCGTAATAGTAATTAAATTTTATTCGAAACAACGGCTGCATTTAAATTCGGTTTCCGATGCAAGTAATATTTAAACTGATTTCGAAGCAAGACTTGTAGCATAAAGTCATGTAAATTAATGATGGATCAATATGCGATGCTAATAGAATCACTTATGATAAAAATTTTCAACTGTGTGCCATTCTCGTTTCTTCTGTTAGTTAACACTGTGGATACATGATTAGTTAATGTGACAAATGTCGATTTCCCCCTTCGTGTCAAAATTATTTTATGGCTAGGTAATAAATTCTTCCTCGCCAACTAACGGTAATTCAGTCTCATATCTCAAAATTATTTCCTATGTTGAAAGTGTAAATTTTGGTTTAAATGATGTAGATAAAATCTATATTCGGAACCTTTTCGTATATATAATAATAAACCATAAAACGGAGCAAACTCAAAAAAGTAATCAACTTTCGAAAATCGTATTTTAGGCTGTGTTAAACAAGCAAAAACGATTTTAAGAAATAATCCAGGAATTAAATTTTTTAATCAGTTAAAAGTAGCCAAAAGTTATTTTAGAATCTCATTTCAATTGCGCATGTCAAATTTTATTTAAATCGGTTAAGAAATAGCCAAGTTACATAGTAATTGAATTGGCCATATTCCAGAACTTTATACAAAAATCATTTTAGAATCTAATTACCAACGAACGTCTTACATTTCTTCGTAATCGGTTAATCACTTGTTAAAATTCTTCTGACCGTGAATTGTACCCATATTTCTATTTAATTTAAATTGCTTAAATTTGTGACAAAATGTACCACTTTTAATGCCATTTTCAATAATTTGAATTCGATTTCCATGTAGTACAACTGGTAGAGTTGGTCTAAAATCACCACTAAAACTAAAACTTTACCTCCAAAATATGTTTGATGTTACATAATATTTTGCAACAGCAACGATTGCAGCTTTTGTCAAATGTTCGTAAGTTACTCCATTCCAAGTTCTAAGGTCCCCCAAAAATTTGGCTCCAGGTACGTTTAATAACAAAATCCTTAAAAACAACCTGGTTTCGGACGGTATATATTCGAGCTAAAATGAACAATTTCCTTTTTCTGAGTTTGCCAAAGAGTTGGTGATTGATGCCAACCCTAATGATATAGGAAATTTCACAATATTAGTAAGTGTTGATTTGCTGTCATGTCAATTTCATTTAATTTGAACCAAGCCATTAAATTTGTATTGCGATTTGTAGATGTTGCCATTGCGTGATGTTCTTGTCCAGGCACAAAATAAACATTTTGATTTAGAGGCAAATGGACTGGAAGACTAATAAAATTATGGGACCTATCGTGCATTTTGTTTTCTTGAAGCGTTGAAACACATCTTGCATTTAAAAAATTGCTAATTTCGTCATTATTGTTTGATATTAAAATGTTTGCTGCATCGTATCTCTTGTAGACATATTTGTAAATATATTTCACTGATTTAACAGACGCACAATTTTCAATGTTAATATGAGCAAGAAACTTTTGCAATAAGTACCTACTTAATGTAGGGAACAAGAAGGAGGGCCTTTAGACAAGAGAGAAGAGATGCAGCAACTTCAACAACGATGTCAAGCAACATATCCTTAGGTTAGTACAAATTTGGGTGACCGCTTGGGAACATGATGATGGAACGAAATCTCGCCCCTCCCACCGAGCAACCGCCGCTGGAAATACACATACATACACACGCACACATGCATACAAGTTAAGAGTTTAGCTCGAAGATTTATTAAAAAAAATGAATTTATTTTATCAATTTATGTTTATCTTTTACATTTCAAACTAAAACTAAACTAAAACTCAAAATATGTTAACATTTTATACATAAAAAATTGCTTAATAAGTAAATTATAATATTCTCAAATAACTAGAACATGTTTGCGCGTGTTCTTACATGTGTTTTCCTTTTAAGCTGATTTAGCGTCTTTAGGTGATGCGCGTGTTTGCAATTTATGCTGAGTTGCAATTCTAGTTGTGTTAACTCTTCCCCCCTACAAGATCCGCGTCCCGTGGGTCAAAACTTTTGGCTAATTGGTTGAACTCCGGATTGGTTGATGATGACTTCTTCTTGACATGGTTTTGGATTTGACCATTTGTTGCGTTTTGTTCTTAATAATAGGATGAGTATTATGATGAAAATTATGGATATTATACCGAAGTCTACAAAGGCTGCTTCCTTATGTTTTGTGAATAGTTTTTGTAGTTGATCTACATTATTTAGGTGCAGGTTGTGAAGGTATCCTGGGTCGACTTTTACTCCTTTATCTGTTATATTAGGTTGTAGTACTGTTGGTAGTACTTGCGATTTCCTAATATCTCTGCTGGTGAAGGTTGTATTGTTGATCTTAATTGTTTCATTGTCGTATTGTATTAGAAAGCTTCCTTCTAGGTGTTTATCCGTGTTGTTATAAATTATGTCTCCTTTAAAGTTGCTCAGAAAAATCGTATTGTCGTTTAACGTGTCGATTATCTGATTCTTGTTGAATTGGTAGTTACATTGGGCATCTAATCCCCTTATGAGCTGATTGATGCAGTGGTCTGCTTTTAATTCTTCCAAACTGTTTGTCTCGCAAAGTATGGTTTCGCGAAAGAGTTTGCATTGTCGAATGATCCCGTACATTTCGTCTTGGTTTACTAGAAGTTCGTTGTATTCCAGGTATATCTGTTTGTTGTTCTCAATCGTTGATCTTACCATGACGTGATTGTATTCCCGTTTACTTGTTTTTGGTATTGATATAACATATAGTATTGTTGATTCTTTAGCCAGCATCATAGGTTCTGCGTATTCTATTGCTTCTATATCGTTAGAATATGGAAGGGTTTCGATTTCTGCAACCAGGCGACTGATTTCTTCTTTATCCAATAAATTTGTATTGATTATTTTCCCTTTTGCTAATTGCGCAGCTCGGATGATTTCTTTTATCTCCTCTTTGATTATGGTTAATCGGTTGAATAGTATTTGTTGGATTTTTTCATCTGCGTTTTCGTGTAAATGATCAACAATTTTGTTGTATTCATTGAGAATCTGCTGTGCTGTGGTCATTAAGGCATTGTTGATCTTATATTGTTGATTATTGTTATCGATGATTTGATTTTGACTTTTGATTATTTGATCCCAGTCTGTGGCGTCTGGTGATCCTGCAATCCACTTCCATGCGGAGCCGATCCAGTTGATTGATCGGCGAGATCGTGATTTTTGACCTTTGAGTTCTGATATTAGCTGCTTGGTTTGGTTTATTTGGTGAATCAGTTGAGGTCGAAGGCTGCTTTCTGGGTCAATGTGGTCAAGTGAAGTTCTAATTCTGCTGATTATTTCTTCATAATCGGTCAAGTTGATGACATGGATTAATTTGAAATTTCCATTGATGATTCGTCCATTGCCTTGTTTGAGAGTTACTATTGGTGTGGTATATTTGTAGATGGTAAGTGAGCTTGTCAAGCCCAATATCCAGAAACTGGAAAGAAGAAATTATTGCGTTAAATTTTTTATTTGAGTCTTGTGGACCCTTTTTCCGGAGGTGGTTGTAATTGTGACTCGATTATCTTTGGCCACAGTTTCTTCTCTAAATTTGGGTTTCTCTTTCCCTTGTATCTGCTTGATTGTAGTGTATACTATTTCCCCAGGTTTATATTTCTTTGGTTTATTTCTCTTTGCGTTTTCCCTAGAGATGTTTGTTTTTTGGTTTTTCCTGATTTTTTCTGCCACATCCTCGTTGATTTGATCCTTGAAGTTTACAAGATTTTGGTAATTGATTCTCTGCGTTCTCCCAAAAAATATGTCGCAAGGTTTGTGTTGGATAACGGAATGTATTGAGTTGTTATAGCGATCTACTGCGACATTAACTAGTTCCTTTATGGTTAATTCCTTATATTCCATTTGAAGGCATCTTATTATCTCGATGATAGTTGAATGCACTCTTTCGATGGCTCCATTTACTTCACTTCGCTGGGGTGGTGTTAAGTATATCTCTATCCCCAAGGTTTTCAGGTAGTCCATTACTATTGGACTTACGAAACTCCCCTCATTATCCATTACTAATAATCTGGGAATTGTGAAGTAATGCAATATTTTGATGATTTTGTCTCTGATGTGTAGAACAGATTTGTTGTTGATGTGGAAAAACTTTGTAAATTTAGAGAATTTATCCACGCGAGATTTTATCTCGATTATATCCATATGGAGTATTTCTGTTGGATATGTTGGAATTGGTGTCTCCTGGAGCTCGACTCGATTTGGGTGTCTGTCATATTTATTTGTATTACAGATGCTGCAGGTTTTGGTATATTTTTTTATTAGGCTGGTCATTCGTGGAAAATAGTATCGTTCTAGGATTTGTTCCTTGTTCTCAGCGTGATTTCTGTGTGCTCGATTATGCTCCTCTGTTATAATTTTGAATTTATTTTCCTCATTGCTAACGTCTTGAACCACTCTTTGTGTTAGACGTAACTTCAATCCCGGGAACTGTTCTTTGAAAACGTCTTGTAACATTTGGATGTGTTCTTCGGGTATTTTTATTCCATTGATGATGGTTGGATGGAGATTATCCCTTAGGATTTTTGTTAGAGTGTCTTTATTTATTTCCGATAGGCTGATATAATGCCTATGATAAGTAGGATGTGGTTCTTCATGACAATCAATATCTTTACCTGTCTTGATTATCAGTTGGTTTCTGAAGACGTTTATAGGTGCTTCGCAGTACTGGATTAGATCTGTACTGTCTTCTTCAGCGCTGTGTATCGTGGAGGTTGATGATAGGGTGTTGACCTCTAGTTCTAATCTTGACAAGGCATCAGCTACTTTGTTAGTACATCCAGGTTTGTATATGAGTTCATAATTGTACTCTTCCAATCGGGCCTTCCATCTTTTTAATTTTGTGTTATTATTTTTTGTACTTAGGGCAAATGTGAGAGGCTGATGGTCCGTGAGGATTTTAATTTTTTTCGCTCCATACAGGTAACTTCGTAAGTTTTTAATGCCCAAATGATGGCTAGCATCTCTTTCTCGTTGACCGCATAGTTTTCCTCAGTTTTATTTAACGATCTGGATATATATGTGATTGGTCTGTCTTTTCCAATGTCACCCTGTGATAATACGGCACCAATTGCATAATCAGAGGCATCGGTAGTAAGTATAAAAGGTTTATCAAAGTCTGGAAAGATTAGTATTTCAGTGGATGCTAACACTTCTTTGATTTCACGGAATGCTTGGAGTTCCTTTCCTGTTAAGCTGATTTTCACTTTTTTTGATTGTGTTGCCTTAATTTGCGCGTTTTCGCCTCTTGTGAGGTTGGTTAAAGGCTTGGCGATTTTCGCGAAGTCTCTAATAAAACGTCGATAATATGATGCGAGTCCAAGGAATGATTTTAACTCTTTTAAATTATCTGGGCTCTTTAGGTTCCGTATAGCCGCGACCTTCTTTAAATCTGGCCTGATTCCTTGGTTTGTTATGATGTATCCCAGGAATTCTGTTTCTGTTTTCATGAATTCCGTTTTGTCGAGGTTGACACGTAGGTTAGCTTTTTCAAGTTTCGAGAATATTCTTTTGACATTGATAAGATGTTCTTCTTCGGTTTTCCCTCCGAATATGATGATGTCGTCGATATAAACATAGCAGATGATTCCGATGAATTCTTTCAATACGTCGTACATATATCATTCTTTGGAATATAGCTGGCGCATTTTTTAGTCCGAAAGGTAGTCTTAAAAATTCATATTTTCCATTCATAGTGGAAAAAGATGTTTTCGGAATATCCTTTTCTTTCATCCTGATTTGGTGAAATCCTGATGTAAGGTCGATGGTCGTAAAAAATTTTGATTTTCCAAGATTTGCCAACGTGTTTGATATATCCGGTATTGGATATGTATCTGATACTGTGACCGCGTTTATTCTTTTGAAATCGATGACTATCCTATATTTTTTGATGCCAGATGCATCCAGCTTTTTTTCGACTACCCAAATTGGTGAATTGTATGGGCTTTTAGACGGCCTTATGATTCCATCCTTTAGAAATTGGTCTATTTGCTTCTCCACTTCTTGCCTCATACTGACTGGATAAGGATAGGATTTCGTGTAAATTGGTTCATCTGTTGTTGTTTTAATTTCTGCTTTTATGTTAGTATCAATTGTTTCAGTATCGTTGACTGGGTTAAATAGTGTTTTGAATTTTGCCACAATTTCTTGGAGTTTTTTTCTGGCTTCTGTAGATAAGTGACTATCCCGAATTTCAATGTTGTTTACTTGAACTGAGTGTTTTTCCTTGAGTGGAATTTTAATATTTGGGGTTATGGTCAAAATGTTATTTTTCCGGTCGATAATTGCTCCAAGTTTTTTTAGAGTGTCGTCCCCGATTATTCCGTCGAATGTTTTTAAACCAGGTAGTACAAAAAACTCTATTACTGTGTCGATTCCAATGCATTTAAAAAATTGTCCGGATATTTTTTTACTGATCCTGATGTCACCTCCCGCTGATTTTATGTTAAACGGGACATTAGTGGGAATGGATCCTTCGGCTAGTTCAGGTTTGATGAAGTTCTTGTTGGCTCCCGTGTCGATTAAAAATTTGAGGATGTTGTTCTTTGCTGTTTTGTACTCTAGGTATGGTATGCTAGAGAGGCTTTCTCCATAAAATTTACCTCTGAGTTTATTTCCTCAGGTTCGTCTTCTAATGTCTCGATATCAGTATTTTCGTTAACTAACTGATTATATTCCTCTTCCTCCTGTGTATCCAAATGATAAATTCTTTGTTGTCTTTGTTATTCGCCGTAGCTTGGATGTTCTACTTTCGGTGGATGGTTATTTTGATATGTTGGTCTGTTCATGTAATTTACGCGTTTGGTTTGAATTGACTGGTCAACTTCCATTGGTGTTGCAGGTTTCGGATAAATTGGCCTTGGTGGCATTTGTTGATTTAGATTTTGATTGTTGTACGATGTTTGGTTGTTATAATGTTGATTATTGTATACCATATTTTTCCGTTGCGGTGGTATTAAATTATGGATTACTCGTGGATTTTGTGAATTTGTATATGAAGCTTGGTTGACTGAGTTATTAATTCGTGGATTATGTGGGATGATATACGAAAACTGGTTGATTGGAGCTGTTACTGAGTTCGTAATGTTCTTTTTCTGAATCGTTAAATTTCTGAAATTCATGTTTTGAATCTCAAGGCAGGATGCGTATGCCTCTGGAAGTGTAGTTGGTTTTTGAATGATTAACATTCGTGACAATTCTCCGTTTAACCCTCTGACAAAAACGTCCAAAGCTCGATTCCTGTAGTTTTCGACTAGAACGCTGATGGTTTCTGTCGAGTAATCCTCTGTTTTTATTTTGTTTACTATCAATGAGAATTGATGATTCACATTGGCGTAGAATTCATCGATTGTCATATTTCTTTGTACGAGGTTATTTAATTGATGTTCTAATGTGCGAAGATCCCTTTTATCTGCGTAGTGGAGCGAAAGGCATTTTTTTATAGACGCCCACTCATCATCGAAGATATTATATGATATTAATGCCGCATCGGCGTTTCCTCTAATCTTCTGCCTTATGTGTTGCAATATTGCTCTATAGATTGGTTTAGTACGTACGATATTATAGTCTCGTAGAATGGTCTCGACATTATGTACCCAAGAAATATATTGAGTTGGATTTCCGTCGAACTGTTGCAGTTCCTTCACGCAGTCAGGTAGCTTACTTATGTCTTTAAGATCTTGTTCATTTTGTGGGGCTGCGAATATTGTTGCTGCAGCTGGATTTATAGGTTTCTCCAGTACCTCGAGTCTCCGCTCGATTTGTTTTGTGAACTCAATTTGAGCATTTAGGGCTCCGGTTATTTTTGTTAATGCAGCTTGGATTTGATCTAATTTTTCAACTGGTGTCGTCATTATGATGTTTCACTTATTATTATATTTAATATTTTATTATTATTTTAAATTTTGTTTTTATTATTATTGTTGGTTATTACGATCACTTTTTTATAATTAAACAAAATGTTTAGTTGATTTTATTATTATTTGTTATTATACTCACTTTTTGTTATTAATTTAGTATTTTGTAATTTTTATTAATTAATACTTGTTATGAAAAAATACTTAGTTACTATTATTATTGTTATTATAATTACTTTTTATTATTAAAATTCTCGTTATTATTATAATCACTTTTTATTATTATTTTTTTACTTTGTTATTAATTTTTTACTTACATTAAAATTA
Organism: Tipula helvola; assembly: GCA_963556165.1. NCBI lineage: Eukaryota > Metazoa > Arthropoda > Insecta > Diptera > Tipulidae > Tipula > Tipula helvola. The sequence continues at coordinate 280,068,997 of OY744483.1, forward strand.
AGAAGCTTTTCATGGCTTATTTGTGGATTAGTTTTGCCACAAAGATTTTTATAGTGCACAGCCGGTTATCGTACACTCGGAACCCGTACGTGTGTCTTCTAAATAACGGATATGCTGTATTTCTCCCGTTTGGCGATGTTGCGTTGATATTTGTAACCCGCCTACTAATGGTACAAACTTTATCACGGTTTATTTAGTTTCACTACTTCAGTGGAACGGCTTTAGCTATGTTCTTATGTGTATAGCCTTTAAATATTTTGGTATAAAAAACGGTTATGTTCTCGTGGGTATAACTTCTATTTTTAGCCAAAACTTGTCGCTCTTTAGTTTTAGATACTTTTCAGCAGGAGTTTACTGATTTAATGATCTTCACTAATTTTTTTTTCACTTTTTTGTTACTTGCACTTTTTATTATTTTATTAATAGTTTAACGCCAGGTCCCTGGTTCGGCGCCAGTTAAGAGTTTAGCTCGAAGATTTATTAAAAAAAATGAATTTATTTTATCAATTTATGTTTATCTTTTACATTTCAAACTAAAACTAAACTAAAACTCAAAATATGTTAACATTTTATACATAAAAAATTGCTTAATAAGTAAATTATAATATTCTCAAATAACTAGAACATGTTTGCGCGTGTTCTTACATGTGTTTTCCTTTTAAGCTGATTTAGCGTCTTTAGGTGATGCGCGTGTTTGCAATTTATGCTGAGTTGCAATTCTAGTTGTGTTAACTTACATACACACGCACACATACATACATACACATCTAATATTATTCCAGAATTAATTATTCTTATGGGATTAAATTTAATCCTAATTTTCAGTAACAAAAAACAGTTATAGCCGAACTCAACGCTCCAGCCGCAAGCAGTTAACGTAGTTTACATAGTTTAGAAATTGTGTTGTCTTGTGTTGTCTTATTTACTAACTATCAACCGCCATGGTGTCTGGAACCGGGTTGATTCTATATTACTAACAATTCCTTTCCCTCGATCTTGTTATTCGTAAAAGGGTGTACGGTGGACCCGGCGTATCCTAACTTGCCTTAGGCTTGGTCGTACACACTAAATCAATCAATCAATCACTTAATGTAGTGAACAAGAAATATATTATCGACTGGTTTATTGAGGACGATAATCGAATCTATTTGCTTTCTACGATATTTAAGGTACCCGTTTTCCTGCTTTGTCTCGCTTTGAAATTAATTCGGACATTTTTTGTGGATTTCTTATTTTGCATACACGGACAACTTGGGTTGGGAATTTCACACGGCTCGTGATTCATGTGTTGCGCCACTAAATCGTGTATATTTGTATCTAGTGTTTGATTAGGGATTTTTACCCAAATATATTTGTATACTTGCTCGGTTGACGTTATTTTATCATCTTTCCACATTATGAAAAGCATATGACAATGTGGAAGTCCTCTTTTTTTATTTTATAATATAGTGCCTTTCTGGAAATATCTCGTTAGATTATATCTTTTAGCAATTCCTTTAATTTAAGGTTAAAGACCCCTCAAACTAAATGTGGCTTATCAACAGCTATTCTCTCTTGAAAACCATAATATTGAACAGTGCTCATGCCATCACAGTATCTTTGTTTCATATTTCTAGAAGAATTTTGAAATGTAGAGGGCAATATAACAGACCGGCCAATATTGGCACCTGTATCTTCAGATTGATTTCTCACGTGATCCTGTATTGCTCAACTATCAAATTATTTCGTCTGTATTTTAAAGTTGTTTGCTTCAACCTGTAAATATGAGTCTACAATACATTGCTGTGATAACGTTCCGGCATGTAAGATGGGATTAAATTCATGCGGCCTAACAGCCAATGAATTGATTTTATATTGCGGTAGTGATATGTTAAGCCGAGGTCTGCTTTCAAAACCCATTTGCTCTTTGCTTGTTATCTAAACGGCACGCTGAACCTTAACGATGCGGGTTCTTAACACTGAGCAAGGCAAATAATATTCCACATATTATGTATATCCGTTGCAAATTATCGATGTTGTAGCTCTGATTTTGTGGGCTATAGTTAGGTGATTTTCAATAAAATTGTATTTTATACAAAATGTGTAGAAATATTCCAGCGATCCAAATACCCGTTGGCATGACGATTACGTCTCAACGCCTATTGATAGAGGTACCAATAATCAGAATTGGAGCAGAATTGCAGATTTTCCATTTTGTAGCTCTGATTTTATTTCTGGAGGGGAAAATTTTGCTTTTTTTGCTCCTAGTATATTAAAACGATGTTCTGAGGGTGAAATATTTTTGCTCGAGAACAATTTTCAGAAATCTCGATTTTTTCGTAGATTTACTCCACTTTTACATAAATGTTTGTAGGTTTATTCTGGTTCTGTCATTTGGCTGATTGGCTGCCGTTTTCACTTTGAATTATTATGGCTATTAATTATTTAGAAGTATCATTAAATTAATCTCAACATTGCATCGAAAACGAATTTTTTAGATTTTATATGTAGTTGCAATTTTCTAGTTTTTTATATTTTGACAGATAACCCACAAACATAAAAGAGCAATGAGATGTTTTTGTTCGGTTGACGCCGAAATTAAGATTGCTTTTCATTGAGGGAAAAAAATCAATCGAAAATGGTACATAAGTATAAATGAATACCTCAGTAAACCAAGTTCCATAATTCCGCATTCACCTACTACTTCAGGTTCAAGGTTCTTATTTCAGATGCTGTTTAATCATATTTCAATTAAGCTTCACGTCGTGCAATACTAAAAGTAACACTAATCGTGCAGTGGGGTCAGATTGACCCCATTTTTAATGTTTAAATTATTAACCGAATATGATAAGATTTTACTTGAAATCCCAGAACTTCAGCAATAAATCACCCAATATATCGAATTTGATCATAATCTCTCAAGAAATAGCCAAGTTTCTCAATTAACCATGTCAGAGTTTCATATAAAAATCATTTTAGAATCCAATTTCGTTCATAGTATACAAGTCGAATTATTTGGTCTATAATCGGTTAAGAACTGGCAGATATACCCTAATTGTAGAACTTTGTCTAGAAAAACATTTCATAATCCCATTTCCAATCTACAAGCCAAGTGAAACGGCGTAAATCCAATTTATTTGAAGTTAATATTTCCGAAAATTGTAAGAGATAATTTGATCCAGTTTCGAACTGATGAGCTTATGATTATGAAAAAATCAATCGTCTCATCAGGCCGCGGCGACTGGACTGATTGTACCACAATTTTCATTCTATATATACAGAATGAACTGTGCAGGTTGTATTAGCGAATTATACTAACACAGCCAAATTCTCTTACAATAATTAATTCGAATTTAAGTACAAAAAGAAAATTATTAAATTTGCATACACAGGAATAGCGCTGTGTGAATCTGACGAAGAAAAAATTCGGGTGCCACCCAACTCTTATACTTTCTGAGCAAATTCGCGAGTTAATATTTAGATCAATCACCCTATATATCAGTTTATTTATTTTTTTACAAAAGGGGTGGATATGTTCTCGTGTAATGAGGAAATGCTACTGAATTCGAATTTCGGCCTTCAATAAGATAAAAAATAAAATTGGTCAATATCCGATTTTTTTTAAAACTTGATAATTTCTTAATATATAAATCCGAAATTTATCAAAAGTTCGACGTCAATTCAAAGTGTTTTAATTATTAACAAATCAAACTTATTGAACTGTACGAGACACTAAAATAAACATTATTTTACATTTAAATATAATATAAACTACTTAAATTTTATTTCAGCATAAATGGGTTCTGAGGTCGGCCCTTTTAAAACAGTTTGCGGTTTTCTATTTTGTATCAATTTTAGTACTATAACAACAATTAGTGCAGTTACAAGAAATACGATTGTGGCTGCAAAAGCTACATAAGTAATCAGTCCCAAATTCGATTGACAACTATTGTAGAATTTGATTTCGATTTCTGGCGAAGCTGCGGATAAATAAGAAAAATTTATATTACAAATAAACTTCGATATTGTTAGCCGAAATCAATTAAATAAAACTTACTGCACATAATTGGATAATAGTTATTGGAACAATATTTGCGTTTGTTGAATGTACATAAAAATTTACCCCTCCCACCAATTGTAAATAATGTGCATCCAATTGCATTAAGTTGTGTACCATATAACCATAACAAGTTAACATCTTCGGTTGCATTTCTAATAAGCTCCGGTATTATTTTGTCTAAATTGGGCTGCACAATAAAATCAGTCTCAAATTCATATATACCAATCCCGTTTAGAAATCCAGCTGTAGGGAAACATTCGTCATCTATTGAGCCGCGTGCATATTTACTTGTTTCAATTGATGCAATTTCTAGATTAAAATCCCAATCGACTTGTTGTAGATGGTAACAATTTTTTTTAGCTACATTCTGGCGTATATTATTCACTTCTTTTATGATACTTTCTCGTCTGCTGGTCGTTAAATAACAAGACGTTAAAATTCTGCGTGGCTTATGGCTGCACAGCATTTTGTTGAATATCGAAGCAGAATGTTTCACTTTGAAATTAAAGAAAAACATTTATCATCATATTATTAAATATACAAATGTACGTCACTCACATGTGTCAATGTATTTTGTTGAATTATCAAATACATTAAAATTGACTGAAGTTTCTGGTTTTTTTAAAACACACCAAATAAATTTATCATCAGATAACGATAGTGCACATCCAATAGTGGTAAATTTAGGATTCCAAACCCACGCAAAATCTAAATTTTCACTTCTAGATTTAAAAATACAATTGTTTATAAATAAAAGCACATTATCGTTGAGTTTCGTGGAATTTGTAAACTTGTAACCGCACGTTACTGCCGTAACTAGATGGTAAGATGCATTGTCGGGAATAGTTTGGTTATTACTGATCAAATATTTTGCATGGTACACCAAATTTTTATCCCTTATTATGTATTCCATATTTATAACGGCTTTTGAACAAATTAATTTTTTCCGATACCGATTAATTGCATTCTCGATTATTGAATGATTTAATGGTGGAAATTTATCATCGCAATTTATAAGTGATCTTGACACAAGAAATAAAATAATTAATAAACTTCTGAACAACATAGTGATCGGCACAAAAATTATTTTTTATCTGCGTATTCTCTGAATTATTATTGTCATGTTTTAAAAACACGATTTTATCTGAAATACTAAAATAAATTAATTTATTTTCAGTGTGCATTTATGGATTGAGTATTAAATCATATTATTTGATTCTGTGAATTCTATGATGATTCAAATTTAGAAATCCTATAGCAAGATAAAAACTCCCTTCTTTTCGGATGATACTGCTGCATTTTGAATGTTTGTATCTTCTTATTGGAGTGGATTAACCATTAAACAAGACGCCATCGTAATATGGGGCTACTCCGGAAATTCTTTTTTGCACCCAGCACCCCAGCAGTTTATGCTAACGTTTTCTAGAAAGTATATGCAACATTCTCTCATATTTTATAAGAATTCAAGAAATAATTAATTTCGTTTGTTGGTAAATTTGACTTTGGGTCTTATTGATTATCTTCAAATTGTAATGCTTGTTAAAAATAAAGACCGCAATTGTTCCAAAAATAACTGCTCCAAAAATATTTATATCGCGTTATCGGTTTAAGAATCAATCACAATTCAAGTCAACGATATTAGTAGTCAGAATGCTAAACCTATCATCGCACCAAAATGTTTTCATATCAAATTCATATAGTTTTCAAAATAATTTTAAAAAGTTATCAATATGAGTTGCAATGATGAAGCCCTCCTCCTACAAATGTGTGGCTTTTGGATACACAGATATTGAATAAATGTACAATACAAAGCTTTAGCTTAGAAGCTTATCGCTAATATTATGTAGCTCACAAGTGTATAATAAAATTTGAATTAGAAATTTTATCAATCTACTAGTAACATGGTGCTATGGTTAAGTTTCATCTATTTGCTTTACTTAAGCTGCGAATTGAATTCAGCAGTTCCGCTTTGTTTAAATATTGGAACCATCGGATTTCCCAACTAAATCAGTGCATCGCACTCCGTTATTATTCTTGAATTTCGTTATTATCCGTGACGTGCCGTTAGTTTCCGCGTACCTAGACAAAAACCAAATTTCCGTGACGATTTCTAAACGCAAACAACAGGATGTGCCAGTTCATTGTCCTCATTCGATCCAACGTTTGCATCCTACGTATCGATATTGTGCCCAATCATTGTCGTATGACCAAGCCGAGGATAGGTCACAAGAAACGACGTTTAATTTCTTGTAATGGTTGTTTTTCAATACTTGATGCAGGTTATCAAATCATAAAAGCCTTCCAGAAATCAATGACACACATCACAACTTTCTCCACAATGAACGACATGTTCACTGCATGATTGACCTCATGAATTCCTATAGGAAGTTAATTCCAGCCTTAACCTTTTCAATAAAACACAAGCATCTGTTCCGCCGAGCATTGTATAGCTTACTCCTGAACCGAATAAACCAATCACAGGGTAACCTAGAACCTCAATCTCTATGCGTATATTATCGCCTACGATGTCATTCACCTTTTCTATCATCAGCTTATTATCTCCCTCTTCAAAAAATTTATTGGTAAATGTTTCACTCTTGTTTTTGTCGACGTTTTCCTATTTCTTCGGAACCATTTGGGTGAACTTGCTTATTTTTCATCAATGTCTTCTAAACCATAAGATAATAAATCCAAGCTATCGGCTTTAAATTCAGTCATTAGCAAGGATGGGAGATTACGATAATTGCAAAACCGCACGTTTGCAAAAATCACAACTACCAATGAGTCAAAAGATCCCCATAATCCTACCGAAGGAAAGCCCAATCAACAAACGAATAATTGAAGATGCGCATAAGACAATAACATTTCATGAGGGCATACAAATAACATTGGCAAACGTTCGCAATAAATTCTGGATCATTAATAGCAGAAATTTGGTACGGCACATTATACAGAAATGTGCTACATGTTTCAGATTTAAACAAACAACGCTCAACCGGCTAATGGGCCATCTACCGACCTGCATAGTGACTCCTTCACGACCGCTCAGCAAGGTGGGTATTGATTATGCCGGACCGATTCAACTAAAGAACAAGATAGGAAGAGGTCAAACCACGTACAAAGAATTCATTGCGGTATTTGTGTGTATGGCCACCAATGCTATGCATGTGGAAGTAATCACAGCGCGGGGGTTTGTGTAAAAACTTCTATTCGGACAATGGGATCAACTTTGTTGGTGCGGATCGAGTATTCAAACAACATAGCAAGAAGATTGCAACTCTAGAACCAGAAATTGTAAGGTTATTACAACAGGATGAAACAACCGGGCACTTTACACACATTTTGGGGGAATATGGGAGGCAGGGGTAAAGTCACTGAATACTCACATAAAGCAGGTAATAGAGGAGACCGCACTGTCATTCGAAGAAGCAACAACAATGACGGCCCAAATAGAAGCATGTTTAAACTCTCGACCATTGACAGTCTTATACGACGATCCGGAAAACTTATGGAGCTTCCAACACCAGCGCATTTTCTAATAGGCGGGCCAATGAATGCAGTTCCAGAGAGTAATAATAATATTTACCCATGAAAGACACGCTGCACCCCTATAGTACAAAAGATTGTAGACGATTTTTAGAAGAGATGGTTAAGGGACTATCTGCAGCAGTTGCAACAACGCCCAAAATGGCGAAATCTTTAGCCTAATTTAGCGGTAGGAGATATCGTTCTGATGAAGGAAGAAACATTCCCACCTACGCGTTGGAAATTGTGAAGAATACAGAAGGTCCATACTGACTCATATGCGGCTTGATTCGTATTGCATCAATAAAATGGAATCGGAATATCTATAAACGACCAATCACCAAACTTTTCAAATTACTAAATGAAGACGATAATTCTTGGTCGCAACAAATAAGCAACACAAACGAACCTCAAGATGAAAAACCAACAATATCTAACAACAACAACAACACCTCAAACAGGCGGCAACCAGGAAGATTGGCAAAAGGGGGAATCAAGATTCATCTGGCGATGTGGACCTTGGTGAGCGTCTGCTGTCCCATTGGTAGTACTAAAGAACCGATACAGATTGAGAATTTCAAACATTCAACTGGTATCTATCTTGAGGAAATCAGTAAATAAGCGGGGAATTGGTGACACAACAGGGCTAGTGTTAGGTGACATATTTGGAATATTAATTCAGAGAGAGACAAGCCAATATGAAGAACATTTTCAAACAATATGCCAATGAATACCGCTTATTAGTGCTACTAAAGAATCAAATCTCAATAATTGATAACACTGTAAAAATCTTCAAACATAGCCAAAATGCCACAATACAAGCAAATATTAATATTCATATGAGGTTGCAGCGCCTAGACAAAAGCATAAAAGATACACGTATAACGGAACAACAGGTATTAACCATTTTGATGACATCCATTGAGCTAGCCGTCACTATTAGAAATTTACGAGGCGTGCAGGAAGCACTGCTACATGTTATACACAATGCACACCTCAACAACCTGCATCCACATTTATTGAGTCCATCACAACTTGAAGGACAGATAGCAGCCATCAGAGCACATATACCAGTTTCCATAACAATTTCATAACAATTCCACTTATTTAAAAGAATGACAACCAGGACACGAATAACGAAGGGATATGTTATAATTAAGATTTTAATTCCCTTATCATACACTTGATCTTGTAAACATTCAGTAGTAGCGGTTCCCAATATTCTAGTATGGTTAAGCCATGCATATATAGTACCAACAACTGAATTTATTGCCGTTGATATTCAAAATGAACATTCAACGCAATTAACAGCTATAGAGATATCTAAATGCAACATTATCGATGATGATCATCTGGCATGCGGAATATCAGCAATACATACAAGAGCCAGGCAACGAACTTACTGTGAAATCGCAATATTATACAACACGTCAAGTCTAATTTACAAGAAACCAAACAAAATATCAAAACGTCATATCAAATCTTTGGATAAAGCTATACGCACCAAATCAATGGGTATTCGTAATGATAAAGGAAACAACTGTCACAATCATGTGTGGATCAGCTACTTACCAGCAGCAATTATTTGGATCAGGAACACTCAAGTTAAGAGATGACCACGTAAACATACTGGCATCTGATCGATTCGAAAGTACCATAGAAAATTTCGGAATTGCACCATACTTAAAGGGGATGCACCTAAAGGATTTAGCAAGTGATATATCTATAAGAAGAAACGAGGAAAATGAGCTAATAACTACTCGAGTCACACGGGCTTTAGAAGAGTAAATCAGCAAATCTCTAGTCTAAGCACAACCAACGAGCACTTTCATCATGTTCATCCATACCAATTGGAATAGCATTTTTAATACGCCACCTACGAAGAAGAAGACGGAACCAACATTCTGCCAGATCTACACTGGTTGCCATGCGAACAAGCACTGCTCGTCGCCCCAAATCTGCATATAATTCTTAAGTAAAAATTTTGTATATAAATCAGGCAAACATACTCAACGTTGTTTCACTCTCTGCTAATAGCCCCCCCCCCCCAAGCTGTAAGCTCAGAATAAATTGAATAAAAATAGATTCAAGCTGAGGCAGAATTTAACACAGTGTAAAAAATATTTTGTACACTCACATAGATTTTTTTTAAATAAATTTTGTTAAGAACATCACACCGGTCATTGTTACCTATTTTAGTAATTTAGTAATTGTTTAAAAGCCATTTGGATCATTATACGCATTTTGGCTTTACATGTTTCCACAAAAAACACTCAACCACAGGTCACAAGTCTAACAATTAGTAATCACAAGAGTACTAATTTTGACAATCAAGAGAAAACAAAATGTAAAACAAATCGCGCTATTTTGAGAAACAATTTAAATTTCCGTGCACAAGTCACACTGTTTATCGTTGAAATGATTTTACTGTATTTAAAAAATAAATTTGAGATTGATAAACCTATTTTGGAACGGAGGAGACGTAATGATGGCCGTGAGTATATATCATACAAAATTGGGGTTCCTGATAACAAATTCAACCTGCTGTTGGACTCATCATCATGGCCGCCTGGTGTATTAATCAAGAAATTTTTAAATTATCGTCGGCAATCATCGAATCATTTTTTGGTACCTTTACATTATTTCTTTCGTCGTCCCTCGTCCTGTTATCCGATATACGTTTTATCTGAGACCTGGTTGAAACCAGGTGTTTTAATTTTGGAATTCTTTGAAGGTAATTATGTTACGTATAGATGTGACCGCTCCAGCCTAACAAGTGATAAATATGGTGATGGTAGTCTTATAGCTGTGCATAATTCAATTCTAAATTATGATGTAGTATGTCTGAACTCTGAATAATGCTGTGGAATGTGTTGCTGTGAAATTATCTTGGACAGTAAAATCAATGTATATATGCTGCACACGTCCCACCTCTGAGCCCTGCTGAGGTTTATAGCTTACACTGTGCAAATATTTATTATTTTGTATCTGAATATAGCATACATGACATCATATATGTATTGGGTGACTTCAATCTTTCGGGTTTATGTTGGTGTACTGATGACGATAATACTGCATACTTCTGTTTTTTCATCCAATGTTACGAGTGATGTGGAACAAATTTTTATTGATACCATGTTGTCTTTAAATTTATTAATTGGGGATTGGTTACTAAGTCGTTGGAACCTTTTGTTCCTGATAGATTTTATCACAATGGATTGGACAGCAACTTTGACTGTCAGGAGCTGTTTTGTAAATTCATCAACAATGCACAACGAATGTTAAATTACAATTTTAATAAGGCCGATATTGTCGGTCTGCAGGAGCTTTTTGAAATGGTGGACTGGGATGCAACTTTTAATTCTAAATTGAGTGATATTAATGCTTTAGTCGGCTCATTTTATTTAATTTTACTTAAGTCTTTCGACAAACATGTACCTTAATGCTATAAACGTAAGAATAACCATCCTTCATGGTTTGACAACAATTTGGTCAATTTAAGAAACAAAAAAAAACTAGACAAATACATTTGCCAAAAGTTTTGGTGATAACTTGGACTGTCGTAATTATTTCCTAAAACTACACCAGGAATTTGATGAGGAACATCACCGATCCTATAGGAACTATATTTCACGGCTGGAAGATAATTTAATTTCAAACCGAAAACTATTTTGGCCTTTTGTTGATGTCAAAAGAAAATGCTCCGGTTATCCCCAAACGATGTTGCTAAATGATGTAACTGCTTGTAATGCTGAGGGCATATGTGAATTATTTGCTGTATTTTTCCAATCAGTCTATAAAAATACAATGATAATGCTATTGATGTTTCCTTAAGACCTCGTATTTTGTATCATCAAAATTTAATCGGAATACTTCAGAAAAAGATGTAAGCCTTGGTATATTGTTAGTATGCCTGCAAAAATACTTAAAGACCTTAATAGCTTGCTATCATTAGACAAGAAGAGCACAACCTTCTAATAATTATATTGTGCACTGGATCTATACTTGGGTTACTAAAAATATTAAAATGATGTAAATCATTTAAATAGCAGTACTTTTTAATACCCAAAGATTCGTTATAATCGTTAAACACCATATTTTTATCATTTTTAAATAGGAGTTTGTATTTTGAATACGATCGAAGACGTTCTGTATCTTCCATAAAATAAGTTTGTATATCATCACGAGGCATTTTGCAAATTCTGCAAAAATATTTAGCCCTGAACGATGCCACAAATCCTAAAGCAATATTGCTCCCAGATTGTCATGTCCCAGAAGGCCCTTTTAAAATTTGTTCGTTAATACAAATACCGGACGTTTCTAATATTTTAATGTCTTTTACTATTACTTTTAAAATATTGTTAAAATCGTAATTTTCATTTTTAATATCATTAACAAAAAACAGAGCAACTAAACTTATATTTTCTAATCGTGAATTAAAATTAAAATCAAGATTTGCAATTGTCATATAAATAGCCCCAATTTTATGTATTTTGGTTTTACTACCCAGTGGACTAAAAATTTCAAAATCATCATAAAACAATTATAATTTTAAAATTATTTGTGCAAGAAAATTATTCTATAATATTTATTCTGACTACATTCATGTTTATTATGATGTGAATATAGGTTCAAGAATAACTCGTTCTGAAAAATGGATTTTAAAGTCTCTAAAATAGCATTCTCAAGAATGCCATAGGAACCGGAGCAACAAAAGTTTATTCCGAATTTAACTGTTTCTTTCGTTTATAAGAGGTTTGAAATTTTTTAAAGTAGTTTAAAAATGAATTTTTTCAGGTAACCAAAATGTTTCCTATTTGAATGTTATCATCTTGACCATGAATCAAATTTTTAACCTGTGTAAATGCTGCTTCAAATAGACAACTGACTGACGACAATATTTCAGTTATGTTCGCTTCTGCAACTCCCATAGAAGTTACATATTTTGTTGTGAAAGTCTTTCACAAGTTGCTCAAATTCAATAATATGTTTAGTAGCTTTTGGTATTACATTATTTTGGGATTTTTCTTTATTTTTGAACGTTGCATTCGATATTGAAGCGGTGTACTTCTTTGCATGACGACGCAATCCATTAAATGTATATAATTCCCGATTACAATGTGTGTTTGAAATACATTTTAAAATGATAGGTTTCGGCAGATAGGCAAAATGATCATTTCTTATATGAGAAATGGTTAGAGAGATAGATGAGAAAGTTTCAAGTAACACGTAACTAAATCATTTTCAAACTTATATTCAAATTTGGAATTAATTTCAATCATTCCGTTTGTGTTTATATTACCTACTTTGTAAATATAAGTTGCAAAAAATTTGAAAAATGTTTGCAAACAATTTTCAAATTCTGTGTTAAATACATAGAATACTTGGAACAATAAATCAAATGTCTGTCTAAATGTAAAATCAAACGGAACACCAAGGAGTTTTCCATCTATTACTATATAATATTGTGATATTGCTTGTTTGTTTCGTCCCACTGCTATTCCTATTATATAGGGTTGTTTATTACACAAATCATACTTATCAGCCGGTTTATTTAGCTGAAAATTAAAAAAAAAGTTTTTAGTTTACACGTAAATGGAAATAAAAAATAAAGATTACTTCTTTAAATTTGACGAATCGTAATTTCAAAGCTTCAAAGTTAGGCTTTTTTTTCTTTTGATTTTGGACCCTGGGTTGTATTCGGTAACAATTTAAAATAAATAAATTTTTGTTACGTGTCTCGCATATTGCAACCATTTGTCCCGAAAATAATTACATTCTTGCGGATATCGTAATTCAAAATCATATATGATCTGTAACAATAAAAGAAATTTCTCTCAAAAACACAAATTTAATATTTTTGCATAAAGTTGGGTTACCAGTTCCGGATTGAAAAAGAAAAACGGGAAGGTGGTGTAAATATCCTTATCTGATTGGAAAACCTTACTGCAAACTTTTAAAGTTTTAGTAAACCTTTGATTGATTTGCGTTTCCTGCTCGACGGCTAGACAACTGAAGAATAAAGGAATGTTCGTTATTTTGTATATGCGCCTTTAAGGTTTGTATAAATTAAATTCACATTTCACTTAAGTAAGAGCTATTTTTGAAATAAAAATTACAATTAAAGTTGGCTGAACCTCGAGCATTGGTAACCTTGGAATACCTGCGTCCAATGTCACTATTGGGCCCATCGTGCTTAAGGTTTATTCACACTAAATGTTAATTTAATAAATTGTTATTAAAATTTAATCGGAATAGATTAATGCAATTTTTATTCAAAATGATTATTAATTTTGGTACTCGTAATATTAAATTTTATATTCTAAATATTATATCAGTCAAAATAACTGAAGAAATAGTAGACTCGTATTACAAGTTTATTGAAAAATTGTTGTACAATAATATTTCTGAAATAGTGAAATGTAATATTTTGTGTATTGAATACGCCTGTAATCCAAATTTGGTATTAAAAAACATTACAAGATTTATCTGTTCTGCCACTACAAATCTCTTAAGTCTAATATCTAAAGTCTAATTGTTAAATTTAGGGAGGTCAGTTCAACCAAATAAAATCATTTTTCAGTATGAAAATGTTGACCAACTACCATTTACAAATTCTATCATGTCTTGCAATACAATCTCAGATGTAATTACTAAGTGCAATCAAATGATAATGAAACATCAACACATTGTATTACCGAATAATGAATCTAGAATTTTAAAACCTTGGATAACACAAGAAATCAAGAAAAAGGCAAAAGCCCGTGATCGTTATTTTCAAAACGTTTTCCCACTGATCTAAAATTAAACAAGGTTATTATAGGTTATTCCTATATTTAAACCATACGATAGATTCTGTTTACATAACTACTGGCCGATTTCTATTACATCAAGTTTTTCAAAAATATTTGAAAATGTTATATTCAATAGACTACAAGCTTTTTGTGAGCTTAATAATATTGTACACTACAGGCAATTCGGATTCTGTCAAAATTCTTAAACTCTATCTGCTACCTCCTGTGTGGTAGATATAATCTTTGCATCTCTGGACAAAAAACTATTTGTTGGTGCTACATTTATCGATATAACAAGGCTTTCGACAGTGTTTCACATTACATAATGATTAATAAATTAGAATGCATGGGTATTCATAAATCTGATTTAAACTTATTCATAACTTACTTAATAGTAAGGAAAAAATATGTAAAAAATTCAGAATATGAAAGTAACACACTGTGGGCCTCTTTACTGGGTCCGCTCCTCTTTATCTTATATGTGAATGATACCTTTCATTTGGATTTATTTTCTGACCTAGTGATGTATACAGACGACATGGCAGCTTATTCCGTAAAATAATTTTTTTATTTGTAATATTAAGGATCAGTCAGAATCGAGCCATAATACCCCAAATTTGTATTTTTGTCTTTCTTTAATTTTTATAGGAAGAAACGAATAAAATATCTTAAGATACATTTTATTACCTCGGAGTTGAGTCCAATATCTTAACCTCAGACAATTTTTTTTTTGGCTGTTCGGTTCCTAATTAAGATATTTTTTTCAGTTCCTAATAATATTCGCCTATAAAAGTAGAAACTCGCAACGATTTATCAAAGGAAAATCTGTTAGTTCAGGGATTTTCAGGTGGCACGCTAAATTCTGTTACACAATAACTAACATCGTAAAATAAATTGCTAAGTAAGTTGCAGTAGATAAAGTATAACGATTCTAAATTTTACGTCTTCATACGAACTTAAAGTTCCAAATCTCCCGAGCCTAATACGGTTTTCGTCACATCAATTTTATTGAATTACTTGTGTGCCAACCAGTGTTATTAACCGGAATCGGTCCAAGGGTGTTTTTCAACCAGTGCGCAAGTGAATCACCAACCATAGTATTCGCATCCAGTCGCAGCCAAGAAATCGTTAACCAAAAATGATTTAAATAATCAACAAACCGGTATAAGTCAGATAATCTGTGCTTTGTTCCATATCCCATTTTAGTCAATAGGTAAGTTAATTTTATTTTATCGCGTCATAATTTATTTATTCCGTTATTCGTAAGTGAAGTGAAAATCAGTCGATTAATTAATCGTGTGCACGCATGCATAACATTACTCCGCACCAGGTACAGTGAAAATATTTCCAGTCGGGTATTTAATCGAATTCACATATGCATATTTTGTTTCGTTACTACCCAGTGCAGTAATTTACAGTCTGATATTTAATTGTAGGCATATTTAATCGTGATCATACCTTACGTAATTTTAGTACTCATCAACTGCATTGAAATCCAGTCTGTTAATTTATCGTGTTTACGTCCAACCACGAACCAATAAAAATGCCATTCCAATTACCAAGGTATCTGTTGACCAACCCAACTTTAAACAAATTAAGTTGCAAATTAATTAAGTGCGGATTTTTTTTGCCTTATTATTTGTGGATGTATAAGTCGCCTATTTTTTATACATTTGCTGGTCCGTCAAGCTTTGATCAGGCAGTAGTACCGGGTGTGATTAACTGCATCCTCGTTATTTTGTGAGGAATGTATAATCACTCCTAGATTATACAGTTTTTGGCAGGATAATCACATTTCTCTTCTATTTTGATTAGATATTAGAAAAACGTCCATACAATATAAATATTTTATACAAGAAAACTAATTCCAGTCAAACAAAAAAGTACATCGACAAATGTATATGTTTCCATTTGGTGCTGGAGGAGGAAAAAATTGTTTGGATTGGTGTATGGAAAACCAAAATTGGTAAATCTAGTTTTTGATTTATGCTGTCGATTATAATATTATTAGTACGAGTAGTGTTCCAAAATACATCATAACGTTGGGCCATGTTTCAATATAAAATATCTGATCCCAGCTCAACCTTAAGGCCGAAAAAATTCTTCAGGCCATGTAATAATAGATTTTTTATTAGGAACTATTTGTAATATTTACAACATATTTCAGATATCAAATTTAACTAAAATCCTTCAACAAATATACTTGTCCCATTTGATGCTGGAGACTGCGAAGAAAGTCTAAATTGGCTCAGTATATGTAAAAATAAATTTGGCAAATATAATTTTTCATTTGATATCATTGGAAGTGTTCCGTAATATTTCTGAAATTTCACCAAAGATTTAATTAAGAAATCCAACCGCAGATGTTGTGGCCGGAATAATTCTCGATAAAGAATTCTTAAAGAATCAATCTACAGATATGCTTCCTAATTCTATTGTTAGCTGGAGGCGTATTTAACTGCTTCAGTTGGTTGTTCATAGAAAAAAACTTGTTGGAGCAATTTTTTGATTAAAGATCCATAATAACATTAAGATCCATAATAGCAATAATCCTTGGATTTGGCTTTTATTTTATTTGAAAAATCAGATCCCTAATGATATGACCCAAGAAAATTATTCAGAACGTAAATAATTCAATGTTATATTAGGGACCACTTACAGAATTAACTGAATAACTTAGATATAAAATTTCACTAAACTCTATTTGACAAACCATTTTTGTGTTCCATGTGATGCTGAAACTGTAGGAAAGGCCTGGATTGGTTATGTATTGAAAAAACAAATTTCTCTTTGGCAAATCAATTTTTTTGTGTCCCGGAATATTTGTTGAATTCTGATCATGTTTTATTTAAAAAATTCCATCTCTGCTCCAAACGGAACTTTGCCGATTATGCACCAATTCCATTGAAATTTGGTATCTGACTTAACTAACATATTTGATGGCAAATAAATTAGTTGCGGCATATTTTAATGATGAATCAAGGTGAAGTTTTTTGAAACTTTTTAGAAGAGGTTTAACTACAAATCTGTCTTTTAACCAATGGATCGCCGTTAGTCATCAACCCCAACCCAATTTTATATAGCAATTTTACTGCTTTGGTTCTTTTAAGTCGAAATGTTCTGGAATTTTGAATGTTTGATCAAAACACGAAGAATTTTTAGCTATCGAAAAGTTATGTGTGAATAAAGAACCTGGGAGGCTATTTGTGAATTCGATTCGAACGTATTCGACTCTTCGAAGTATACGATTCGTGTTTGATTTATATAAGAAACGAATGAATCTGATTCAATTCAAATAAGAATTCAATACTTCTAAGACTCCAATACGTTCGAATCGAATTCACAAATAGCTCCCCTGGATAAAATGTTCAACAGTATTGGTAATGTTGAATGTTTTGGCTTCTACGAATAAAACACACATTTACGAGTAGTACAAATGCTCTAAAGACAGCCTTATAGACATTGAAGATGACGAGCGCGTTGAATGTCCTAGCACACCAACAACCGACGGAATCGTCGAAAAGTCAGCAAAATGGTTATTGATAATTGCCGAACCACTATCATAGTGGTTACTGACGTTGTTGATATATCATTTGGATCATGTCGTACACTGTTTTTCAAATGTTTTGTCGGTGAATGAAGTGAACGACGATCCAGAACTGCTCGAACAGATCTTAACCGATGATAAAACAGGGGTGTACGAATATGACGTCGAAACTAAAGCATAATGGTCCTAATAACAGCTTCCTGAAGAGACAAGACCGCAAAACGCTTGCCATTTTCGAAATAATATGACGGTTCTGCTCAACAATGAGCTTCGATTTCAATGGCATAGTATACCAAAAATTCTTATCTGCTTGTTCGTAAATTGTTAGCCAAAAACAACACCGTTTTGATGTCTCAGCCTCATTATTTGCCGGCCATGGCATGCAACTTGCTAGAAATGTCATGATACATCAGGGATAAGTAAACCAATACAATAAAAAAAACTTGTACAAACTAGACATGCAGCCACCGCAGTTCAAAAATCCCTCGATTTTTTTATCCAACCATGTATTTTATCACCTATAGTAGTGTTATTTCGAGCTTCCCGTATTTCTCGAAAATATTTGATATTCGAGGTAAGTTATAATATGTCCCAATTGATTTCATGGTTTCGCATTTTCCAGCATTTCAATTTGGGACTTTGTCAAAACTCTAAAACGTATTTACCTTTTTTTTGTAAGAATAACTGCAAAAAAGGTCGATTTTTCAAAACTCATTTTTTTTTTTGGCGTGCCGGACAAGTTTCTAAACGTGCCAAGTTTGGCACGCGTCCCAAGTATTTGCGACCACTGGTATATAGTGTTCGATATTTATTAGGGCTTTATATTGATTCGAAACTAAATTGGTCTTCACATATATCTCATGTGCGAAATAAATTGAGATATATAACATTTCTATTATATAAAACTAGGACTTTTTTACCATTGAAAATCAAATATATAATATATGTATATGTATTGTACAATTCACATCTTCTGAGCCATGTTCGATATTTGTTACCTATATGGGGTAATGCTGCTGCTAGTATAGTTCATGATCTTTAAATATTAATGAACAGAGCATTAAAAAATATAAAATGCCTACCATTTAGATTTCCCACTGCAAGTCTAATTCTCTTGGCTTTATTCGTCGTATATATCACAAAAGATTTTTGTAATCCACAATCAATTAAAACTTTGTATTGTTCCATTGTTCGGCTTAATTTGGAATATGCGTTGAGTAAATGTTGATAATAACTATGTTCATAAATTGAATTGGCCGTGTCATCCGAACCTTCCAATGTGGCTGAATAAAAAGAATTTGCCATCCTACAATGAACGTTGTAAAATTTCTAATTTGGACTCATTGCTTGTTAGATGTAGTTGCGCTGCTTCAAAATTCTATTGACTATCCGGAGCTACTTGCAAAGAATGATATTCACGTGCCCTGTAAACCTGCTCGGGTCAGCAATTTTATATATTTGCCGGTATTTAAATCTAACGTTATAACATTTACAGCTTTTGTTGTACCCGCGCGTCGTCTGTCCCCATTACAAGTTAGTGCTTCATTTTTAGTTGACTTTGAAAAATTCTATAAACAACATTTGTATACTCTTCTTCTGCTTATTGGAAAATATTGCAGTCTCTAAAATTCCCTTTACACTCATGGTGATGATTATGGTGACTCGAAAACTAATCGAGTTTTGTGTCTCAACACAAAGCATTTATAAAAATTGGTCTCGATTAATCTTTTCATTGCTTAAAGGTGGTATGTCTGCAACTTGTACATTCCGCTTGGTTGTTTTGTAAGACAGCTAAATCGCTCAATAATATTCCATTCTAGAAAAGGTAGACAGTATCTTTAACAACATCAAGTTTGATTGTTTTAATGAAATATTTAAATGGTTTTCGAATTTTGATAACTTCGCTGCTCCATTAAAAGTAAACTTGTTTATTTGGGTAGTGTATTAAGATTTCAAAATACATCAAAAATCATGTGTTTTAACTAGTTTTCAAATCAAAAAAAAAGTCGTCAATTTCGCAACTATTTTAATAGTCATCATACAATTATCAATTTAGAATTACATTTTAGCAACTTAAATACGATATACTTAACCTAAGAAACTAACTAGTTACATTGCTTTCGAATAAATGCTTTCAACAACGGTAGCTCGCCGTAAAGATTTTTTAGATTTAAAATGTCGTACAGCTTTTATACACAAAATAATAATTACAACATTAAATATTAGAACGCCTATCATAATGTACACCAAATAAGGATTCACGATTAAATAACGTTTTACATTACGTGTCCAATATTTGACGGTCGACATTATTGTTTGATCTGTAAAATAATAAAATTATCACATAATTTAATTTTCACCGAATTAATGCTTACTAACCTTTATTCCACATGCATAGTAGTATCGCTTTGTGATCGGCTTTAAAGTATGTACACCCGATAGCAGACAAATCGCGAATTAATTTATCACTATCCGCTATAAATTGTATTATTTCTGGATTTAGGTTAGGTTGTAACAAAAAATTGTGATTTGGTGTAAATTCCTGAGTTAAGAAACCACTTGAATGTGACGCTAAAATACAATATTATACAGTAATAAATTTGAGGAAGAATACGAATGTTGTTTAGCTTACCAACAGTGAAGCAGTCATCTAACCACGAAATCGGATTAAATTTGCTTAATTCAATTACAGACATTTCCAAAGCTTTATCCCATTTAACCTCTGCCAGATCATCATCATATTCATTTTCATGGACTAAAGTTTGACGATAACGGTTTACTTCATTCGTAATGTAGTCTCGTGTACTGGTCAATAAATAACATGACTTGTAATACGGACGTTCTAATCGCAGACACTTATTTATGAATAATGCTCCATTTTGCTTCCCTATACATAACAAAGAGATTACAATAATATGATTTACGTTATGCAATCAATATACATATTTATGTTTCACTTACACAGATTTGTTTCAAGTTTTGAATTATCAATTTTAGGGATTGTATATAAATCGGTGGTTTCTCTGTCTGTTTTATGCAACACACACAAGATAAAATGTACACCCGATAACGAATACGCACAACCGATTTCAGTGTATTGAGGATCCCAGAGCCACGATACCATTGAATTTCCTGTTTGTGTAGTTTTATGTATACATTTTTGAATAAAACGTTCCACATTATTCTTGAGTGCATCCCTAGCGAGGGGCATATAAGAGTAGTAGCATGTTTTTGAAGTAATTTGTAGAATTGATGCATTCATGTGGTGTTCTATTTGGTTGTCCATTAAATCGTTTGCCAACTCCACCAGTTGCTTATTACTTGATATTAGACGCATATTTTGGTATGCGTTTGAACAAACCAAATCATTTCGATAAGTATTGATTGCATTTACTATATGTGAATCATCCAACGGTGAAATTTGACATTTCACAAACGTTTTCGATAGAAAAATTATGACCACAAGAACACTAATAACACTATACATAATATTATAGTTTCAAATGCTAACCTATGCTATTCGATTTTGAAATGAACATGAAATTTCATAAAATTGTCATTTTGTGTAAATGAAAGATAAAATTTATCTCATCGACTATTTTTGGCACGAGATAATTTATATCGGTCTGAACTATTTTTTATTGTAGTTCAATTCTATTTTTATATATTTGTGTCATGGTAATCTGACTAACGCTATTAACGCTAATAATACGAGTACGCTAATAAAGTGACCCCGGTAATTTCCCCAACGACGAGCAGCTGCTCGTCTTTGATGGTATCCGGCCAACCTTCTTGTACGAAAATTCTAATCTTCGACAATACTGGGTCTCGAGCCGTACATGTTGCTACTCTCTCAGAATCGATCGAGAACTGATCAAGCTCTTCGGTATATATTTGGTTAATCTCGAGCATATCTTCGTCTCTGTTGAATTGATTATCCGGACCCATGGGTCATCTGGAACATGCGTCAGCATTTGCATGCTTAGCCGTCCGGCGGAAACGCATTGTGTATGTACAATCCATCGCAACCGATTTGCAGTCATTGATGGTAATTGATTATTTGGACGGAAAATTGACATTAATCCGGTATTATCGGTCACTAATTCAAACTGGCGTCCATACAGGTACTGATGAAATTTCCGGCATCCAAATATTACTGATAATGCGTCCTTCTCTACCTGACAATAACGCATCTGATGTTTATCCAGGGTTTTAGACGCGAAAGCTATGGGCTGCTCGGAACCATCGAGGTACAAATGCACGACTGTGACGCGTCCGTCGCCAACACCAGAGGGTATTTTCTGCGATAATGCACTAACTTGGTTGCCTCGATGATGTGTTGCTTAATTTGTTGAAACGACTCCTCTTGTTCTTTCAACCATCGGTATGGAACGTCCTTTCTTCGGAGGGCATTTAAAGGTGCTGCCAACTGCGAAAAATTCGGAATAAATCTATTATAATAATTTACTTTACCAATGAATGCTTGCAGTTCCTTTAAATCCTTTGGGAAAGGCATCTGCTCGATTGCCTGAAGACTTTTTGTGGTAGGCCGAATTCCCGCAGCATCTACATATTATATGACCCACATATTCAACCTCGGTCTGAAAAAATTTACATTTTTCACTCCCTCATTCGTCGAAGAATTTCCTCTAAGATCTGTATATGCTCATCTTCTGTTGCTCCCGTAATTAATATATCATCTAAATAGCTAGCTACATGTGACATACTGCATGTAAGTTGCTCGATGAATTTTTGGAAAATGGCTGGTGCATTGGCAACTCTGAATGGCAACCGTTGATACTGATGTACACCAAAAGGTGTCGTAATGACCATCAGCTGTTTGGACTCGTCATCTAACTCAATTTGCAGGTAAGCATCGCTTAAATCTATTTTGGAAAACTGTTTCCCTCCTTGAAGACGGTGAAACAATTCTTCCACTCGGTGTATCGGGTACTGTTCGATAAATAAGTAATTGTGGGTTTACCGTAACCTTGAAATCTCCACATATGCGAACAAGATTGTTGGCCTTATTTATTACAACAATGGGAGCAGCCCATTGACTGAATTTAACCCGCCTGACAACCTCCAAAGCCTCCAATCTTTCTATCTCTTTCTTTACCACTGCCATCTGCTCGAATGGAATCGGTCGCGACTTGGAAAACTTAGGCACCGAGTTGGGTTTCATGATGAAGGTTGGCTCGAAAACTTTCCCGAATTTGTGACACAGGGAATCTATTCTGCCTTTCTGCTCAACCGGACCAATAAAACCCTCTTCAAACTGCCCAGTTTCTTTGGAAATTTTGAATCCAAACCGGTTGAACCAATCTATTCCGAAAATGTTCGCTCCATTTGCATCGGTAACCAATATTTTAAAATTTAACCTAAAATTTTGGTATTTTGCCACGACGTCTAAAATACCACAAACTGGAATGTCAACATTTCCGTACGCTTTCACGACTGTATTAACTGGCGTGAGCTCTGGTTTATGTAGCTGGTTATAACCGTCCTTCATGGACACTGATGCACCCGTATCCATTAAAAATTGTAAAACTATTCCATTAATTTCAATTGGAATAAACATTTTCTTTCCGATTTGCTGACTCTTGTTCCAAATAAGACATCTGTTCTCGAAAACCATCCAAAGAGTGAATTGAACTGTTAGTAAATCCTGCATTATCACTCGACTGAATTGAAACAAACTCCAACGAATAAATATCTCCATTTGATTGCCTACCTCGAGCTTTACTTCTTTCTCCGGAACTGCCTCGTCCTCGCCCTGTCATACATACGGATGCTATATGACCATATTTATGGCATTTTCGACATTCGGCCTTCAAAAGTCTACACTCGTTTCGCTGATGGTTGACTCCACATCCCGGACATGAACGATCTCGACTATACGACCGATTCGATTCGGATTTCGACTGGCTCCGTGATTTGTTCTTCGTTTGAGAATTAAACGCATTTATTTCTGGACTCGACTCATTGTCCCGCTTCAATATTAATACCGGCTCATGTTTCGTGTGTAGGATAATCATATCCCGTATTGCACAGTCGGTGTACGAACCACTGCAACGCGCATGATTTGGCCGCTTCTCTCGAATCCGCAACCCATGTAGCATATGTGTCAATTGGCTGCATTTTCATGTTCAGGAATTTGAAACGACCAGCTAATACATGTACTGTACTACTGTAGAACTCAGTTAATTTTACAATAATATTGTTAAGATTTTCATTATCCAGTTTCGTTTCCCCATACAGTTTCATCAATACGTGGTAAGTCTCGGACCCTATCCATGATAAAAAACACGATTTCCGCTTACCGGCATCTTTCACCTCATTTGCGATGAAAATGTTGCTCCATATGCGCAACATACTCTTCAAATGCTTCCCTCATTCTATCAAAAGTATGAAACGGTGTTACGCACTGTATTTGTTCAACTGGCCGTTGCTTCATTTGCTCCATAACCGTTTGCAAAAAAATCTGCTGATTTTGCATCATTTGCCTTTACATCAATAAGTACCTTATTAATAGAATAAGTAAAATCTCGATATATTTTCGATGCTTTATTTTAAGAACACAACATTTTCAATATTGAGCTCCATATCGTTGTCACTCCACCAGGAATATAGATTGTTAAGATCTAGCTGAAGTGAAAAGCAGTTACGAATAGACCTAATAGAACTGACAATTTTTAAATCATCAGCGAAGCGCACAGACATATTTGTGTAACGGCAGTTACAACATTTATAAATAAAATAAATAATAACGGGCCTAGAGTAGAACCCTGCGGTACTGTAGAACTGGAAGAGACTGAATTTGAGCGGATATTATTTAGCTCAACATATTGAAATCTAAGTATTTAGTATGACTTAAACCAAAGTAGATTCGAGGAATGGAGGAATGGAATCCGGTCCGCAGCCTTTATTAATGCAAATATCATCAAGTTCAGCCAATGTTTCATCCTATTCAATATACAAGCCAGTAAGTGTGACTCTTTGACTAGCGCAATCAATATTATTATTGTTCAAAACTGAACCCTGACAGCTGTTATACACTGAATTAAAATATGTACTGAATTTCTCACATATATCCTTAGTACTGGAAGCAAACGAATTGTTAAGATGCACCCTTGCAGGAATAGCCATATATAGGTCCAAAATAACTTAAGTTGAGATTCACACACATAGAGCTTTCAACCGATTGAGATAACATAATTTTGCATCGTGCTATTGAGAACATATTATAATACTCACTATCATTATTTTTTTTATAAACCTTTCTAAAATATTGCTTAGCAAGTAGCAATTTTATCAGTTTAGGTGAGTACCAGACAGGGTATAACTTATTGTGATTAAAGGAAAGCGGAACATGCTCCTCAATCATACTATCAATAGAATTATAAAAAAAGGCAACAGCTTGATCCGCACTCATATTTCCCATTATTCCAACCCAATCTATTCTCCAGATAGCCCTATTTATGACGTCAAAATAACAGTTACGAAAATCATGAGTTCTAATGGAAGATTCATTCAAAATATGTGTTTTTTCCAGTTAGTTAGTAATTATCGCCAGGGGTGGATGGTATCTGTCAATCTTACTGAGAATATCAGTAGAAGGACTAACTGATATATTAAAAAATACCAAGTTAGTAAGTATCAAATCCAGAAGGCGCTTTATACAATTGTGAATATTGTTTAATTGAAAAGAGCCCAGATAGATTCATTGACTCAGACAAGCATTCACTGTTTCCATCGTGAGATCCCCCCGGAACATAAGAGTTAGATTGAAGTTCTTCTGAAACAATTCACCGTCTCAATTAATGGAAAGAATCAAACCAGGCACAAACGGGCTTACGGCATACTGTGTTCCACTGATGCAAAATCAGTTCATCGCTCACATAAACATGTTCGTTTCGCAGCTGAATAAAATCTTTCTTAGGAAGGGGAACTCACTTGCGGAAGAGTCCTGTAGCGACTCACGGATCGATTTATAAAATTAATTATTTATTTTTATAAATCGACATACGTTCTCCACCACATACACATTGGGTTTGCGCACAAGATATCTATTTGCGTAACTTATTTGTATTTGCCATCTAGCATAAATGACATGGATATAAAATAATATAATTATTACTAGCTGTCTCAAATTCTGTTTTTTATTTGATATTCTTCTGTTTTACTCCATCTCGTTTTCGTCACAACAACGACGATCTGGCATACGATTCTTCTCGTATTCCAACACCAATTTTTCAACAGTAGATATGTCAACACTAAAAATCGATATAATTCACGCGAAGAATAAAAAACATAAAATAATTCATCGCGAGTGCAAAAAATATGTTCATCGTCTCGAATTTTGATTTTTTTAATTATACTCAGTTTTTGCTAGCGTTGTTCATACAGTCGATTTTTAAGCGACAAGTAATTTTCGATTTTGATAGATTTTAATTTCAAAAAATACATATCAAGTGGTGATTAATATTTTCAAACGTCATAGTGTAATACTCCAGTGTATCAATTTAATCCGAGAAATTATACGTGAACTAATAAAAGCATATTTTGGAATATTATTATTATCCAACAAAATAAAATACGCGTTTCATTAGAAAACTAACAACGACATATTTTATAACCTATTCTATAAGCGTTCCTTATCTTATCAACGCAAGAAGGAATTTCAAGCCCAGCATAATATAATTGGCAGCATCCTTCGTTCAACAGTACCGTGACTATATTTTGCCGGAAATTGCACAAACTTGGGTTGAATAAGGTGAATACCATTTTTACAGAAGTTTATACGGACGGATGGTACATCAGTACCATTTGTGGCACCATTCGCCAGACCTTTGGACACATCTACATTGTAACGCAACATGACCTTGGCTCCACCTAATATTTCTAACTCATTAGATAGCCCTCATCTCTTGTTTATATCGGATGGTATAATATTATTTAAATGTATATTGTCAATTTTTTCGAATACAATCTATTAGACTATCTTGTGCTATTATTTCTGTTCTGTTACACGACGAGTACGAAATTGTTCTATTGTGATTGTTTACTTGTTGGTTAGTGGGATAAATTCGCATGACCTTTGCATTCGCTAGTTGATTCATTAAAATAGCCTAATGTTCTGACGTTCACCAATTCGTAATGCATTCAAGAGGTCTTTAAAAGTGGTGCTTCCATTTATATCTCATATTTCCGGTCAATTCAATTAACGAGAAATAACTGCATTAAATCTCCGAATACATACCAATATTTATACCACCAAAGAGACATTCGTTGTTTTTAAGTTGCTTAAATCGGGAATCC
This sequence comes from Tipula helvola, assembly GCA_963556165.1. Lineage (NCBI taxonomy): Eukaryota > Metazoa > Arthropoda > Insecta > Diptera > Tipulidae > Tipula > Tipula helvola. The sequence goes on from OY744483.1 coordinate 280,096,223, forward strand.
ACAATTCAAGCAAAAATTCTATTGGTTTCCACTGTTGCCGCATCAAACGCAAATAATTACCAGTAAGAATAGGCATTTGCACTATTCTACCATCTTTTTGTACAGGCAATTTTAATCTAGAATGGAATGTAATGTGTCCCACTAAGCGCGCTGCTACCCCTGTTAGTGTACAAATTTTAATATTTTGCTTGCCGTAACACCGATTTACTTGATTTTTCAACAAGTTAAAGAGGAATGTTTTTCCAGTCCCAGCGTTACCCGTTATGAACAACCTTATACGCTCATCGCTGCCATTATTTAGCTGTTCTGAAATAATCCTAGTTATGAATTAAAAAGCATCATTTTGTCCAACATTCATTGCTCTTCTAACATTAAGAAACTCGCCATAACGTCATGTGCTGCTCTGGCATATCCACCTCTTCTTCAAAGTTTTCCTGTTGAGCTTATTGATTCGACACTTCAAATGCATAAATTTAATTAAAAGCATTCTCTATAGAGTCTAGTTGTGTGTCACGCTCTCTATATGTGTCTCCAAGCGTGTGTTAGTTGCAAGGAGATGAGATTCTCCTGCCAGAGAAGCTTCAGTAGCTGTGTCATAGTCAACATACTAAAGAAGTAAACTATAATAATAGTTATTTGGATCACTCGCAGCCACAAAATATGGCACGCGTACGACGGCGGGAACATTCCTGAGTATAATTTTACTATTATCATTTAGTGCAATTAGTCGCTGCCTGGTTTGCCTTTCTGGTTCATATATATCTACACATTCTTCAGGGTCTATATTTGATTTTACATAATGAGGTTCAAATAGCATTGCAATTTCTAGAAGGCACATATTATTAAAATCGTAATTAGGGTGCTCAGTGAGCCGTTTTTCGTAACATTCGAATATGTTGCTACAGTATACTGTAGTCGATCCATTTAAATCCAATTTAAGGATCCAAACTTTCTTGTGTCCAAAAATGTTTTTATAGCAAGTATGTGTATGTTTGTTGATATTTTTTTACCAGATTATGCAATTCAGATGTCTCGGGCGGTAAGTCACAACTACGTACTTGATTATGTATCAAAAGATGCGTAACCTTCCACTCAAACTACCATGTGAACATAGGAGCTTCCGCGATTTTAAAATTCGATTCTCCACCAGTAGTCTTTTATTCGACGATTTTAAATTTGATTGTTGTTTAACATATATTTCATAAGAACATTGAAGCGATACATGAAATGTCTACTAACAATGACGGGATACTGTTCAATTATCCGCTGTGTTGCTACCATATCCAAATCATCCGGATTGTCCATTATGGTCGTCCATCGGCAATAAGAAAAGAATTTCGCATATCTAGCCAGCTAATGTCATTACAACTGAATGTTAAAAAGTAAATTGGTGGCCCTACACATCGAATTTGTACTAGCAGCTTGTTTAATGCCGCACGGTAATACGCCGCTGAGCCTCTAAGATTTTTAAGATAAAGATGGACGTATTCAACTTTGCCATCTTTACCTTCGACTTTTTTACAGTAAGTGGATATTGTTGCTTTAACCTTTTGGTACTGAAACATTAATCAATTCGTTGAAACCTAGTATCATTTCCTAGAATTCTATATTGGAAATAATCAAGAGGTGAAATTTCGATATTTCTTGGTTGGTCCATTCACCCCATAAGGCAGCAGGCAGAACCATGCGAATTCTTCTGCTTTCCGTTCACGAGAGACATTGACAATGTTATCTGTTGTTTTTTTCCTGGTAATTATTTTTACTTTATTTCATTCATCTAACACTTGTTCTTCTGTAGTTAGTGTGCTGTCGATTGGAGCCATTACTGATGTGTTTATGGGAATGGTCTTAGTTAGAAATTTGACATGTCATGTTTACATGATTTACAGATTAAGATAGAAATTTTAGTGGTATTGGTAATCTTTGACGTTACTGTGTCGTTTGTTTATGATTAGTTTCTATTTCGCGTGATAATGAATTGATTGAAGATATAACTTAATTGTACTATTAATTAAATGAACATCTATGTAGTTGAGTGTGTATTGTACGTTACCCGAATTAGTGGCGCGTTTGCAAACTTGAACATAGTGGAACTCCCTTTGCAACAAAGAATTTCTCGTGCATTATTAAATTGATCAGAGAAATTTGCTGTAGAAGTAAGATTAGATCAAGTTGGGGCTTTCTGGTCTTGCTGAGGTACTTAAAAGAATATATTTTGCTCTTCCAGAGCAGGTTCTAAAATCAGTATATCTTGCTTATTTTCCTCTATTTTGTCGTATTTTAGTTCTATATGGTGCTCTGCATCTAAGTATAAATTGCAAGAAATTCTAGGTGTGCAAAATAGAGCGATTAGGAATATGTTTAATTGACCCTTCCGAACGCATACTGTTGATTTAAACAAGGACAACTTTTTGTCGAACACTGAGCTAGACAATTTTGAATTGATAGTCTGCATACATAAAATTGCATGCCAAATGACTTAAACAAATTTCGTTTTTGCGAGTACTATTTGTACCAAGAGCATAATACCCGAACGAAGCTATTATATAGGACATGGTTTTTGCCAGACTCTCAACCACACAAAATAGCATTTTTAGTAAAGGTCTCAATTTGTATAATAACTTGCCGGACAAGAATTCATCTGTTTAAACACTTCCAATCTTGATTTTTATTCATTTATTTGTAAGTACATTATATGGGAGCATTGATGCACTCAATGGAAAAGCGAATGAAGAAGGTGTTGAAAATTGGGTTTCAGTATTATACTTATGTACTTTGAAGTTCCTTGTATCTCTCCCAATATTATATTTTTTATGTTCAGCAAATCGTTTTTGTTTTATAAGATTGTTAACTTTAGAAATTTTTATTTTTAGTATTTTTTGTAGTGCTTAATTCTTATCGTTAGGATAATAAGTATCTATAGTCTACTGTAGATGATTCCTTTCTTCCGAATTATTTGAAAACTACATTCATCTAGTTAAGAATGATGACGGTTAGATTACGACCGATCTAATAACCAAATGGATACAGAAAGCTTTTAATGCTCAATGCGACAACTTTAGGCGAGAAAGTGCTTTGCACATTATTTACTGTTATGGATGCCATCTAGAAGCTAAAAATACTAAAAATTTTAAAAAAATTGTGCAATTCAAAGCCGATGATAGTTTCAGCAAAAAAAACCACACTATTTCCTTCAACCGTTAGATGTTTCAATCAATTATCCATTCAAAAACGTTTTGCGATCAGGATGAAAGCTATACCACCTTACCATCCTTGCGTAATTTTGTTTTTTAAGCATTTCAAATTCGAAACCAAATAGTGTACCATGTGTATAGCGTTTCATATAGTGTACCTGGATTACTATTTGGGTTTATAATAAAATCAAAATATTGAGATTTTCCATATAGTGTCCCATGGTATTATAATCGGCAATCTACGAAATTAAAAATTTTCCTAATTAACTAGAAAATAGTCAAAATCTGGTTTTGATAGCAATTTCACTAGAAATCGGCTAAATCAATTTTTAAATTTAACTAGAAAATTTATTTTTTTTGATTTTTAATTAGAAATAGCTTTTCACTAGAATTTGCATAACCAGATAATCAAGTACATAGTTCATTACCGGATTTTGTTATGAGCGTGTACGTTTCCAGTTTATTTGATAATATGATGGTGCTTCCCTTGTTATAAATAAATCCATTTATGCATAATTAAACATCTTTACCTTTTTCACGGGCTGTTATTGAATAAATCATATTAATTAAAAAATGTAAGTTATATAGTTCTGTCATCGAGTGCATAAGAGGTTGCAGTTAATACTATTACCTAGTGCCCTCGATTTTGTATGCACATTTTAAAATAAAAAATTGTTGGCCTTACTAAATGAACAAAACGAGAAAGAAATCAAAATTTCATAAAAATTTAAGCTATTTGACGAATAAGGGTTCTAAGGGAGAGGGGTGAAATTTTCTAAATGTGACAATAAATATTCGTAATTAATGACCCCAAAAACTATAAAAATTACATCATCTTAATTTTAATATCATATATACGGGCTTTTGGATATGTAAGAGGTGTGCTTTTGTAAGTGAAGGCTATTTATGATCAACGACCCCAAAAACTCCCGAGTAGAGAATTTCAGAATTTTTGGCGAGCTTTTCCGCAATCGGCCCACCGTGTGACATTGTGGTATAATAACGGCTGTAGAATCTAATTTGATAATCAAGTCTACATTTTTACGTAAAATGGCAGTTCTAACTCCAAAATCACCAAAATGCGTTTGTAACACTTAATACTGAAATGGTGATATTGTATTTTGCATTAAAAGCTACCTAATGGAAATTTGAAGCTCATCGCAAAATATTTTTTTCGCTACCAGCGAGAAACTCTGCGATTAATGTTTTGTACAATATCGCGTGTGTTGAAATATCGCGTATTGTACCGTAGCGTGTTTTGAAATAGTAACTCCCGAATTTAGAATCTGTACATAGCATTTTCTATCTTTAAAATATAATTTAAGCATTTCGATCAAAAATAACGGAAATTTTAATTGGAATGGTTTATGTAATAGCCCCTTCTCAAAACGGAATCAAAAGCTTTTTCAACATCTAGAAGCACCATTACTGTGGACTTGTGGACAAAGCTGATGACGAAAACCAAATTGTTGAGGAAGTAGCACTCTGTTAGTTTCGATGTGGTCATTGAGCCTGTTTTTTATAACGCATTGAAAGATTTTACTTAAACAATCCAGTAGATTGATAGCTCGGTAGCTATTGACATCTGACGGGAGTTTTTCAGGATTTGGGAAAAAACAGCTGGAAAATAATTAAGTCAGATAGACAAACCCAGATTCCGGAAGGTGTTTAATGAGAAATGAGAATATTTGGAATTTTATCTGGACCTGTAGCTTTGAATTGAAACATTAAACATTAACATTTTTGAATTGAATCGCTAATACACTGAATATTTTGGCGGATATCATCGGATTCTGTAACACCAGATGAGATTTCATATAATTATTTGAAAAAAATTTGCAAGAATTTCACATATATCTGAAGTGGCAATTATTTTGGGTTAGCCCCTTAATCTTGCATTACAAAATCTTGCATTACAAAATCTTGCATTACAAAATCTCGGGGCGCTCCCTCATCCGAGAGTATTTACTGTATAAGTTGTTACTTTGATGATGAAGAAATAGTCGGAACAGGGACATCTGCTGCTTGTTCAACACAATCTGTGAATTTATTTATGAATTCACTGTCTTCAGAATCAATTGGTTTAGAATTTGTGTCAATATAGTTTCTAAACGAAGACCAATCTACGATTTTCTAGTTATATGTCTTTGTAGTCGTGGTGGTGTGAAAAGTTTCTATATTGTTAAAACACAGAACAGGCAGAAGGTCGGAGTTCATCTCATTTTGTGTTACAATAAAGCCAAAGAGACACGAGAGGTCTAGCCGGATAAAAATCTAATGTGCTATTGGACCTATTAGAACGATGGTATGTGGAGTTTCTGAGAAATGTAAGACGCAATTTGACCTGGACATACAATTCCAATAGGAATGACAAAAATTAAAATCTCCTCCAAGTAAATAAGGTGGTATATGGTACCACTTATATTTCCGGTAGCCGGTTGGTTAGATGATGATGGATTACCGATGAATAAACTGGACATTGGTTGATATGATGGAAATGAACTGATAATATTAGGCTAGTCGAAGCTTGAATTCATGGAAGTTTTTCCAGCCATGGCAGGGAAGTTATGAAATGAAACATGAAATTCATGTGTAGATTTATGTACAACGTTTTGGTTGGCATGTTTCCTAAGTCGCAGAAATTTATTACGCTTTGGGCATAACACTGCCTGTTTGATTTCCACTGCAATTGGCACACTTATTTTGAGATTCACTTTATTTGGTCGGACAATCCACACCATCCAAGTGTTACTCACTTGCTGCAAAATTTGTTGTAATCCTGGACAATTTTGTCGGAGTAAGCCCCGCATTTTTTATATACTGTTCAACTTCGTTAACTGCAAGGGATGCTAGACCAAATAGAATGTATCGCGTAGCTTTATTCGCATGCAAAGTGAATGAAAAAAATTAACGTTCAAACTGAAGGAAATGTCAGAATACATCAACATTTGCACGGCACACTTTTCTTAAAAATAATAATTTTTCTATTCACATTACAATTTTAACACTGGATTTGTCAATTGTTACGGATTCGATGGCCAAAATTCCGGAAGGATTCTTATTAATTCGCTGGTTACTCCTTTAGTTAGAAAACTGCATCTGTTTGTAAATTTTACTCCGGTTTTAAAGAAATTTAAAAAGGTTGTAAGCCGCCACTTAAAGCTTTGTTTTATTGTAGATGGGATGATTTTATTATGAATTGAGGAAAGTATATTGGATTGAAGTATAGTACTGAGTGTACTGATCAATCACCACTAATTTTGTACATTGTGGGGCTTACGTTGTTGCAAGTTTGGACCAACTGGCTGTTTCACTATTATATAACTTTCACGCACTAATTACTCGATTCTTTTTGGGGTCGAGGACCTAGTCTAGATAATTATACCGTTTAATCTGACGATACCTACAGTATTTCGGTGTGATATTTTTTTTGCCCACAATAATTACTCCTGAGTACGTCCTGACCGCGGGGATTCCAACGGTAAGTTTTGCTTGTTCTCCTGATCGAAGGAGGCAATTTTTTTTGCTGTAGTTAGCTCTTCTACTTTCGTGTTACTGGTTTGATGATTTTCCTCTCTTTTTGAATTGTATACTGGTGTTTCATTACCAGTGTCGTTATTGTTCCCAATGAAACATGGTTTTATTCGATCTATGCTAACTCGCACCTTCTTTCCTTTTATTTCATTATCCTAGCATTTATTTTCTTTCTTGATAACTTTGTGTTGTGTCTTTAATTAAACAACATATGTAATTTTATAATAATAATTCAGTTTTAATCTTTTATTGTACTTCCATTCAAGTAATATGACAAAAGACTAACTGTCCTTATATAGAAAGACACAGCTAGCTATATAATGATTTCAGGGCTGCCAACATCTCCCGCTAGTTTAATTCAAACCCTTCCAGTTGTCGAGGTAATCTTCGTTCTCTAGTTGATCGACGAACCGGAGTAGATGGATGTTGCCCATTGTTTTGTTGCACATCAACCGATTCTTCATATAGAGATTCGTTCTGATGATTTGGAATTGAATCAGTAGAACACTCAGCCAGGAGCGTGTCAAGTGGTAATTCCGATCGAGAATCAGATGAGGCTGATGGTTCTTGAAACGGTCGAGATCGCATTTGATTTGCATGTGAACGGACCATTCGGTTAGTGTTTTGTAACTTGACCCGATACATTACATTTCCCAGTCGTTCCTTGACGATTGCAGACTGCCAACGATACTTGTTGTTGTAGTAAACCTTGACATCGACTGAGTCATTGACATTGAACTGTCGATTCTTAGCGCCATGTTGCTTGTTGAATTGTTCATTCTGTTTCTGCTTAAGATCATCGTGATTAATGGTTGAATGATTAGATGGTTTTAACAGATCGAACGTTGTTCGCATTGGTCGTCCGAGCATGATCTCGGCTGGTGATTTCTGCAATGGTGTGTTAGGATTCAGCGTTGAGCGATATATATACAAGAATATTTGTAGAGCTTCCTCGATACCTCTTTCCCCTTGATTTTTCTTAATAGATCTCTTGAGCGTATCGACGAAACGTTCCGCCTGCCCATTTGATTGTGGATGGAATGGGGCGGTACGCACGTGTTTGATGCCATTTGACTCACAAAATTCTTTAAATTGTGCTGAAACAAACTGAGTTCCATTGTCCGACACGATGGTTTTTGGAATACCAAAACGAGAAAATGCTTCCTCCAACATTTTTATAGTTTTTGTTGAAGTTGTTGTCTGCGACAGAAAAACTTCCGGCCACTTTGAATATGCGTCGATGATTACGAGAAAGAAATACCCGTAAATGCGTCCGGCGTAGTCAATGTGAATTCGCTGCCAAGGACCATCAGGTACGGTCCAACATTCGAGGGAAGTTTTCGGTGGTGATTTAGCTGCACTCGCGCATTGATTACAAGCGCGAACCATCTCTTCGATCTGCTGATCGAGGCCATGCCAGTATACATAACTTCGAGAAATCGACTTCATTCGCTGCATTCCCTGATGTCCTTTGTGAAGTTGTTGAAGAATTCGTCGCTGAAATTTTTCTGGAACAACAAGGCGATCACCGTACATGAGACAACCGTTCGCTATTGACAGTACTTCTCGACGATGAAAAAATTGTTTGACCTCAGTGTCTTGAATTTGCTTGAATGAAGTAGGCCAGCCATTGTTGACGTGTTGAATGACTGTTTGAAGAACAGCTGACTTTTCCGTTGATTGCTGGATCATGTTGTGTGTTACGGGCAAATGATGAAAAATTTCGAGCTGAACTGATTGAAAATCGTCGTCCGCTTGAATTGACGCAATCACAAATTCTTCATCTGGTTTGACGTGAGAGTTGATCAATCGTGAAAGCACATCTGCGTATCCGAAACTGTTTGTGGACACGTACTCGATGTTGAAGTTGTACATAAGTAGTGTGAGTGCCCATCTCTGAAGTCTATTCGCTGTGTATACAGGAATACCTTTCTTTGAACCGAAAATTGACAATAATGGTTTGTGATCCGTTTGAAGTAAGAACTTTCGACCGAATACGAATTTATGAAATTTAGTCACAGCGAAAACCAAAGCGTAGGCTTCTTTTTCGATCTGACTATAATTTTGTTCAGCTTTGTTCAAGGTCCTTGAAACGTGATAAACTGCTTTGACAGATTTGTCCGGAAACCGATGATAAATGCAACCTCCGATGCCAGTGTTGGATGCGTCAGCCGCTACGATGATCTCAAGACTTGGATCAAAATGAGTGAGTAGCAAATCAGACTTCAAAATTTTTTTGAAACTGTCAAATGACCTTTGACAATCTCGTGTCCAATTCCATGAGACATTTTGTTCCAACAGCACGTCGAGTGGTCGTCGTAGTTGATGCATTTGTTTTACGAATTTACCATAATAATTTATAGCACCCAAATATGAACGTAGAGTTGCTATATCTGTCGGTGGTGGCATGTTCGTAACAGCTTCCACTTTACCTGGATCTGGGCGTAGACCATCCTTGTCAATGACGTGACCCAGATAGCGAATCGATCTCATTGCGAATTTGCATTTCTCGATTTTTAGGCTGAAACCGAAATCTTGTATTCGCTTGAGTGCGCGTGTCAGATTTTGATTGTGATCCAACTTGTCTGTGCCGGAGACGATAATGTCGTCCATGTAGGCAGCAACTCTTTCCAAATCATCAACCATGTTTGACATAATTTGTTGAAATGCACCCGGGGCCGACTTCACGCCGGGGGGTAAACGGTTGAATTGAAAAAGTCCTCGATGCGTTGTGATTGTGAGTAGCTTGCGAGATTCTTCTTCGATCTCCACTTGAAGAAATGCGTCGGAAAGATCTATGTGACTGAAGACTGTTCCGTTTGCTATTTTTGCGAAGATCTGTTGAGGAATTGGTAATGGATATTGATTTGGTTCCAAAACGCTGTTCAGACCGGTTGAATAATCTGCACATATTCTGACAATTCCCTCTTTTTTTTTTGACAACGACTATCGGCGCGGCCCAATCGGAGTATTCGACTGGAGTAATGATGCTCAAATTCTGAAGATGTTTGAGTTCTTCATCAATGAGTGGCAGTGCCGCAAAAGCCACTGGTCGTTTTGCTCGAAAGACTGGTTTCACATCCGGCTTTAGATGTAATGTGACCTTCGTTTTTGTACAGAGACCCAGCTTACCCGAAAACAAATCAGGGAACAATGATTTTACATCTAAACTTGATACGTCTTCGGCGGTAATGTGATTGCAGACCACGCTAAGTGGCACATCCCACAGATTGAATTTGTCCATGAAATCAATCCGGAAAATGTTGATGTCTGGCGCGACGTAAATTATTCCTGATTTTACGACATTTTTGAAACTGATGTCGCCTTCAAGTTGTGCAGTGATCTTGAGTTGGCTCTTGTCTGCGGTCCGTGCTCCGAAAGTTGGTTTTGACAACCGGGGCTTCCCGATGCGATGCCACATCGACTCGGATATGATTGTGATGTCTGAACCACTGTCCATTTGAAGTTTGATTTCGACGCCGTTGATGAGTACATACTGCGATAAATTTGCGCTTATTCGCAAATCCACCCATGCTGTTAGCAACTGAGATTTCTTTAACACTTGGATTGTCCTTTGGATTGTATTTTGCTTTGGTACGAATCTGTGTTTGTTGTGACTTCTCAGGAAAGCACCCGCAGTAACCCTCCTTGTGTCCAGTTCGCTTACAATTTTGACATTTGTGACTTTTGAAGGAACAGTCTGTCGAAAAATGCATGCCTCCACATGACCAACAAGGGGTTCTTGGAGTTTTTGCTGGATCTTTGTTGGAAAGGTTGTTGTCTCCTGCGTGCTGCGTCTTGTTGTACACCTTCTTCACTGTTCCTGTGTGCTTGATCAGGTTGACAGCTGGTGACTTCTCTTGCTGGTGTTTCTCAACCAACCTGACATCAGACCTGAGGTTAATGAGGGTCTGACATTCTGCAATCAATTTGTCTATGCCATTGATTTGTTCGTCTCTTGTGTTCATCTTTGACAAAAGCCGTATGCGCATTTCCTTATCGCGACTCGAGCGAAGACCAATGATGAATATCAAGCTTTTGAATTGATCGCTTGAAAGATTGGCCAAATCGAAACTTTCGCACAACTTGTTGACTTTGCTCCCGTATGACACAAAATCCTCACCGTCGTGTTTTTCGACCTGTAGACACTCATATCGTCGGTGAAATAGAGATTTCTGTGGTCGAAACAGCTCTGTAAGTTTCTGAACCGTCTCGGCAAACGAAAAATCTTTCGGTGTTTTGGGTAGAATCAGATTCGAATATTTTTCATAGTTCGACGTGTGTAGTTTCATGAGCAGAAGTCTCACTTTCGCTGAGTCGTCGAGATTCTTGGCGTTTTCTTTGCATAATTCTGCGAATCTGATGTACCAAGCCTCGAAGAAAACACGTGAATCAGAATCGTAACAAAACTCTGTGATTTGCGATGAAAGATTGCATGCAGAATTTGAAGTTATGTTGGCTGATGTATTTTCATCTCCAATTAATTTTGCCAAATGATTGATAGCGGCATTCTGGTTTTGAAGAATTTTATTCAATGCCTCCAAATACTTCGGATCCATCTCTGATATTTTTATTGTTTTTTTAAATTTTTTTTATTAAAAAAAATCTGCCACAAATTATTCGCCACGTTGAAAAAACAAAATGAAAATTTGATTTGTTTTTTTCTTTAGTGCACGTTCAATTGCTCGCCAAAAAAAATTGATAAATTGTTTCTTTATCCTCGTCGCCACATATATGTTGTGTCTTTAATTAAACAACATATGTAATTTTATAATAATAATTCAGTTTTAATCTTTTATTGTACTTCCATTCAAGTAATATGACAAAAGACTAACTGTCCTACATATAGAAAGACACAGCTAGCTATATAATGATTTCAGAGCTGCCAACACTTTGTATGGTCCTATATATGGTCGTTGAAGTGGTTCTCGTAATGCATACGTTCTTAATAATACGTGTGAACAATTTGCTGTATTATTAGGGCTAATTTCGTTGAAATGTTGCTTTATTTGGCTACGAAGTCGGACTGTGGTATTGATTCTCTATTGTCCCTTTTGGTATTGATTCTCTATTGTCCCCCTCTATTTCTCTATTGTCGTTTTGTTCATTTAGTAAGGCCAACAATGTTTTATTTTAAAATGTGCATAAAAAATTGAAGGCACTAGAAGCAGCTGATTTTCATTTTATTTTATAGGTAATACTATTAACTGCAACCTCTTATGCACTCGATGACAGAACTCTACAGAACTATATAACTTACATTTTTTTAATTAATATGGATTATTCGATAACAGCCAGTGAAAAATGGAAAGATGTTTAATTATGCATAAATGGATTTATTTATAACAAGGGACGCACCATCATATTATCAAACAAACTGGAAACGTACACGCTCATTACAAAATCCGGTTATGCAAATTCTAGTGAAAATCTATATCTAATTAAAAATCAAAAAAATTAAATTTTCTAGTTAACTTTAAAAATGAATTTAGCCGATTTCTAGTGAAATTGCCATCACTACCAGATTGTGACTAAAATTTTCTAGTTAATTAGGAAAATTTTTAATTCCGTAGAGTGCCGATTACAATACCATGGTACACTATATGGAAAATCCCAATATTTTGATTTTATTATAAACCCAAATAGTAATCCAGGTACACTATTTGAAATGCTATACGCTTGGTACACTATTTGGTTTAGATATATTAAAACGTTTTTGAATGGATAATTGATTGAAACATCTAACGGTTGAAGGAATAGTGTGGCTTTTCTTGCTGGAACTATCATCGGCTTTGAATTGCACAATTTTTTTTAAAATGTTTAGTATTTTTAGCTTCTAGATGGCACCCATAACAGTAAATAATGCGCAAAGCACTTTCTCGCCTAAAGTTATCGCATTGAGCCTTATAAGCTTTCTGTGTCCATTTGGTTATTAGATCGGTCGTAATCTAAACGTCATCATTCACAACGTGATGAATGTAATTTTCAAATAATTTGGGTCATCGTGACAGTTGCGGAAATACACAATATCAAGGTAAAACTATTCTCCGTATCTAACCCGTCTACAGTTTTTTCTCCTTCAAATTCTCAAAATGAAGCACTCGACCGTAAGTCTTGTCAAAACAGCACGGAGTTTCATCCATATTAAAAATTAACTATTTTGGAATGTTTATCTTTTTCTGGTTCAATGCTGTAATAAAATTTTATGATATGTCAAATATTCTGTAAATAATGTGATATGTCAAATATTCTGTAAATAAATAATTTCGCCAAATTCCGGAAGGATTCTTACTAATTCGCTAGGGGATTTTATTATGAATTGATGAAAGTATATATTGGATTGAGGTACAGTACTGAGTGTACTGATCAATCACCACTAATTTTGTACATTGGGGTACTTACGTACGTTGTTGCAAGTTTGAACCAACTGGCTGTTTCACTATTATATAACTTTCACGCACTAATTATTCGATTCTTTTTGGGGTCGAGGACCTATAGTCTAAATAATTATATCGTTTAATCTGACGATACCTACAGTATTTCGGTGTGATATTTTTTTTGCCCACAATAATTACTCCTGATTACGTTCTGACCGCGAGGCCTCCAAAGGTAAGTTTTACTTGTTCTCCTGATCGAAGGAGGCTATTTTCTTTTTTGCTGTATGTTTAACTGTATTGACGACTTTTCTGCTTTCGTGTTACTGGTTTGATGATTTTCCTCTCTTTTTGAATTGTATACTGGTGTTTCATTACCAGTGTCGTTTTTGTTCCCAATGAAACATGGTTTTATTCGATGTATGCTAACTCGCACCTTCTTTCCTTTTATTTCAATATCCAAGCATTTATTTTCTTTCTTGATAACTTTGTATGGTCCTGTGTATGGCCGTTGAAGTGCTTCTCGTAATGCATACGTTCTTAATAATACGTGTGAACAATTTGCTGTATTGTTAGGGCTAATTTCGTTGAAATGTTGCTTTATTTTGTCTACGAAGTAAGGCAGAATTTGTGTAAAATCGCTTCTATTGTGATACATGATGCTGGCTTTTAATGATAGATGCCATCTTTCTAATATGCCGGTGCATTTTGGGTTGCAGCTAGTTGTCCGCTTGTGTACGAATCCTATTAGCTTTGACAGTTCTTCGAATAGATGGGATTCGAATTGCCCGCCTTGGTTTGTTACGATACACTTGGTGACACCAAATCGAGAGATCCACCCATATTATGCTGGGAAGGCTACTGTGGCTGCTGAGATGTCCGAAATTGGGATGGCTTCAAGCCAACGTGTGTAGCGGTCGATGAGTGTTACGCAGCATTGATTGTTGTCGGTAATAGGATGAGGACCTACAATATCTAAATGAATGTCTGCAAATCGTGAAGAGTTTAATTCAAAAACGCCGAGGGGTGATTTAGTATGTCGTGAAATTTTAGATTTTTGGCATGTATACAATTTTGTGCCATCACTTTTGCCTCCTTCTTAAATGATGACCAAATAATATTTCCAACTAATAATTTGACTGAAGCTTTGATTCCTGGGTGTGCTAAATTGTGGAATGAATTGAAAATGGTTTGCCTAAATTGTTTTGGTATAAATGGTCTGTATTACTTTTGTTGGGTCACCCGCTAGAGGAATTTTCCTGATGTCCAAACTTGTGTTAGAATTTATTATTTCCTCCAATTTGCCTGTGCATCTGCAACCGCATCGTATTCAACCGCTTTCGGGACAGTGTCGTTTCCCGATATTTGTTAAATGTCCGTAAACAGACCAAACGGGGTGGTGATAGCTGTTTTATAAACATCGTACGGATTTACTGAAATTTGGTGATACGCCCTTACTAGATCTAATGTTGTGAACGTCTTACATCCTGCTAATTGATTCGTGAAGCCCTGTATGTGTGGGATTGGGTAATGATCTGGTATTGTTATATTATTCAACGGACTGTAAATTCAAACGGACTCCATTCTCCGTTTTTTTTAGCACTAAATGGAGTGGGCTAGCCCAACTACTGCTACTGGGTCTGCATATCCCTGTTCCATCATGTTCTGGAATTCTTTTCTTACAATTTACAATTTCTCTGGTGGCAGCCGTCGCGTTTTGCAGGCTATTGGCAGGCCAGTCTTTTCTAAGTGGTGGTGTACCTTACATTTGTGGATTATCCCCTTTGCTAATTTTTGACTATTTCCGAAAACATTGATATTACTTCGATTATCTCTGGTTGTAATAGAATTTTGTTTACTAGAGGTAGTGAGGTTTGTTGTATTTTTGTAAAGAGGTTAACGGGTCTATTACCCTCTGTCTTTGTATATCCACTATTAGCCCGCTGTCTTTTAAAAAATGTGCGCCAAGTGTTGGGGTGATGACGTCTGCTATGATAAAACTCCATACGCCATTTCGACGAAGTCCAAGATCTACTTTTAATATTTTGCTTCCAAAAGAGTCTACTTTAGTTCCGTTTGCAGCAAACAAATTGAATTCCGGCAGGGCTTTTGTATTTTTCTTGGCTCTCGGTAATACGGATATTTCCCGTCCGGTATCTATTAAAAAATGTTGGTAAGTATTTCTTTCTGCTATTTGAAGGCGGCTGGAGTTTATTGCATCAATGCTAGCCGTCCTACATTAATAATCTAATAGTTTTTTATTGGAAATAAGCATTGAACGCATTCTAAACTTTTATAATATGTTTCACTGTAGTGGTGGAAATCTATCGATATTACTATCGATATATCGATAGTTTCGTACTATCGAAAACAATCGATACTTTTTATATACTATCGATATATCGACCTATCCAAGTAAGAATATGATAAGTGAAAAATACAGGAGAGTGGTATAAAGGTTTAATTAGTTCTTTTCGCTGCTAGGAATAAGCGGATCACTTTAGTTGTATCGTTTATACTGAAGAATATTATAAAGTGGCTTTGAATTCTTTTAACTGGATTTTTAGTTAAAAACGCATTAATTTAAGAATTTAAAATCAGCCATAACCTTATCAATTTTAGAGATAATACTTTAAGATTTTATCATAATAATAATGCGAAATCGTAGAGTCTAAAAATCATATTCCCTTAAAACTATGATAACTGACGTTTTCATGGTCTTAATTGGATAGGTCGATATTTGTATTTTATTCGTACAAGAGAGTTTTGCTATTATGCGATATAACTTTAGTTACGTTTTTCTTGTTGTCATTCCTTTTATATGCTAGTCAAATTATTGGTGATCAACGAACCCAAACGGTCTGAAAGCCAAAAAATGTTGAGATGCTGATTTTCTTACATAAAAACCATTGGCTACTTTTCAAACAAAGTGGGAAACTGGGAAACTTTCCGATAACCTCCCTTGACTTTATAGTTTCTGGTTGTAGTCAACCTATATGTAATTGAATAAAGTTTATAAATTTAATATCCGATAGTATCGATAGTATATCGATAGTCTTTTAATTTGTGCCGATAGTTTTCTATCGATTGTTTTTTATGCTACTATCGAAACTATCGATAGTTGAAATTGTCGATAGTTTTCCACCTCTATTTCACTGCAGTTAAAGATTGTAGCTAACTTCACTTCAGTAAATTACATTTTTTTTTAATCGACACAACATTGATGAAGAAAATAAAAGCTTTACTTCTATATATAAAATTAATCTGAAATTAATCCGTGTTTTATTGACCAAGCTTCCAGCTCTGTTTAGTAATAATCCAAAAGGTTATGGGCCCAGTGGATGAAGAATACGGATATTTCGAAAAATTAAGGCAGATTAATTGGATAGAGTGAAATTGATTTTTCGGTGTTGTGAAAATCACATATACGGAAAAGGATGGCGTCAGCTGCATCAAGATACAGCATTTCAAAGCTAAACGGAACAAATTATTTTGAATGGAAATACAAAATGGAAATGCTTCTTAAGGAAAAAGGTTTATAGGAAGTTATCAATGAGATACAACTATCACCAGTTACAGCAGCATGGACAGCAAATGATGAAAAGGCACATTCAACAATTGCATTGAATGTAGAAGACGATCAAATTCATCACATTAAGCAATCGTGTGCACATTTTGAAGTTAATCATGCAACAGCGGCTTGATGAAGGCGGAGATGCGGAAAAACACGTGAATTTAATGAACGATCTGTTTCGAAAATTATTGGCGCTTGGTGCAGATTTTGGCCCGGAATTTTTTATGAGTGCTACGTTGTTGGCTTCTTTGCCACCAAGCTACGACGGTTTGGTAACGGCGCTCGAAGGTAAAGAAGAGAGTAAACTGACATTCACGATGGTTAAATCAAAGGTTCTTGCGGAATTCAAAAGAAGAATGGATCGAGGCGGAACAAAGGATGACACTGCATTAAAAGTTGATACATCAAGAGCAACGAAAGGTCAAAAGGGTGAAAATCAAAAGGATTGTCGAAAATACAAAGCCTGGCTCAACAAACAGGGAGGAAGTAATCAGAAGGCGAATCTAGCGAGAGATGAAACAGAAAACCTGTTTGTGACACATCTAGTAGGTGATGGCTGGATTGTCGATTCAGGTGCCACATGTCACATTGCCAGTTCTAAGGATATTTTCGTCAATATCGACATGAATTGTAGTGATAAAGTAAGCGTTGCAAGTGGCCAACAATTAACAGCTGCGGGTAAAGGCACAATTAAAGCTTCAGTAAAAATCAAGGTGTGTTGCTAATGCATTGATATCTGCAAGGGAAATTTACTTTCAGTCAAAAAGCTAATGGAAAAAGGTTATCAAGTAAATTTCAAGGGCAACAAGTGTGAAATAAGGGAAAAAAGTCGGCAAATTGCAGTTGACGAAATCAGCGGTAAACTTTACAGACTAAAGGAACCTCACAAAGTTTACGCGGTCGAAAAAGAATCAAATGGCTGCATACGCGAGTGTACAGCGGATTGCGAAGTCAACTCCAAGTGGACAGTGTGTCTCGAAGGAAAAATTACTCGAATCAAGTTTCCGGTCAAGTCGAGTAATAAAGCAGTTGCAGTTATGGATCTGATTCATTCGGATGTTTGTAGTCCGATGCAAACGACCACACCATCAGGTAATCGTTACATTGTGACATTCATAGGTGATTACTCAAAATTTACAGTCAGCTACCTAATCGCAAATAAATCATCATTATTTAAAGTTGAGCGGACCTCAACAAAACGGAACAGCGGAAAGCAAAAACAGAACGCTAGTAGAAATGGCTCACTGCATGCTAATTGACGCAGGTCTAGAGAAAAAGTTTTAGGGCGAAGCTGTAATGATGGCTAACTATGTCCAGAATCATTTGCCAACAAAAGGTACAGAAACAACGCCATACGAAGGCTGGCTCCAGAAAAGTCCGAATGTGCAATACTTCAGAAAATTCGGATCAGAATGTCATATGCATTATGCATGTACCCAAAAAAACAAGTCGCAAATTCGATACAAAGGGTGTGAAAGCAGTGCTGGTCGGTTATGATTACGAATCAAAGACATATCGTTGTTACAATCCGGAAACCGATCGAGTCACAGTTAGTCGAGATGTTCAGTTCGTCGAAAGGCGCCATTTGTTACCTATCAAGTCCAGTGAAAATTATCAACAAGAATAAATTATAGTCAATTCAGAGTTGAACAACTTTGAAGATGCAGAAAACGATCAGGTGCAAAAGGAATTAGTCGATGAAGAAGTTCAGAAAGAGAATCCAATACAAGATCACGTTCAGAATGAAGATGAAAAGCAAACTGTTAGACGATCACAACGTGCTAACAAAGGAATTCCACCAAAGAAATTTATTGAACAAATGAACTTGGTGGGTTCAATCATTCAAGAACCAAAGTGCTACGCAGAAGCTATCAAGAGTGATCAAAAGAGGCTGTGGATTCAAGCAATGACAGATGAGATGAAGTCATTGATGGAGAATCAAACATGGGAGCTTGTGAAAATTCCAGAAGGTGCAAATCTAGTTGGCTGCAAGTGGATTTACAAGCTAAAGTGCAATTCAGATGGAAAAGTAGTCAGACATAAGGCAAGGCTTGTTGCTCAAGGTTTTTCGCAAAAATACGGTACTGGCTATGATCTGGTGTTTGCTCCAGTTGTTCGGTAAACTACGTTTCGAACATTGCTTACAGTGGCAGCAAACAAGGATATGAAGGTTTATCATCTAGACGCGAAAAGGGTTACCCACGAAATCCATTACGTCATGATCCTTTTTGACAAAATCCATCTTGACCAAATCCATTTTTGACATAATCCTCTTTTGACAAAATCCATCATTTTCAAAATCCATTTATGATAAAATCCATTATTGACGAAATCCATTTTGTCAAAATCCATCAAAAAGCCATCGAATCCATCGTTTCTGTTATTTTTTACAAGCCGCTTGTAAAAAATAACAAAAACGATGGATTCGATGGCTTTTTGATGGATTCTTGCAAAAATAACAAAAACGATGTGTTTTTAGCTAAAGATGAATTTGTACCATTCTTGTGGCTGCTTCTGGTAGTCCCACACTGTCATAACTGTTGTCGCATATGTAGCTATTTGTTCAGTAATTTGAAAATAATTTCCGAATCTTTATGACTATAAAAGGTTTTTTTATACTTATACTTTTACAAAATAACATTAATTAATTACAATGAAAACCAATTTTTTTTAAATGCCGTGTTTTACCCATATACATACGTGGTTTGTTAAAAAAGGTGACTTTTTATTTTTCTCGAAAATATTTATTTATTCATCAATATATACTTTGTCCCCTTCAAAGTAATCCCTCTCAGATATAATACACTTGTGCCTATGCTTTTCCAACCCTAGAATCTCTTCTTATATGAGTCCGAAGAACAAGAAAAATTCGGTGGCTGAGGCATGATTACGGATGTCGCTGCCACACGTTTCATGCCCAAAACAACCAAAAAAATTGCATGGCATGAGCCAACTGATATGCCGACATCCTCAGCATCTTCTCTAATAGTGATTCTCCATAATAATTTTGTTCACTGATTTAACGTTTTCATCGGTCGTTGACGCGCTAGGGCGTCCAGGGTGGGCATCATCATTAACATCTTATTGGCCTTCTGTGAAGAGCTTGTACCACTTACAAACATTTTTTCGATTCTTTGATGTATTTTTACAATATATTCAGCTGCTAATAATAATAAGTTTTCCATTCATAAAAATAAAATAAACTATTCGTATATTTTGATATAATGAAATATGTAATTATTTACTAAATATATAATTTATTTAAATACGAAATTTATTTTATTGATGACCGTACAATCAGTTTAGTGACATTATACTGAAGGATTTTGACAACAGTGGATTGTGTCATAAATGGATTTCAACAATCATGGATTTCAACATCAATGGATTTTACCAAAAGTGGATTTTTATAAAAAACGGCGGATTTTAGCAAAACGGATTTTGGAAAGATGGATAACGGGGGGATCCCACGCGAAAACGGCTTTTCTCAACAGTGAATTGTCTGAAACAATTTACATGAGACAACCTCCGCAGGATTCAAAGTTGAAGACGGCGAAGATTTAGTGTGTCTACTAAAACGAAGTTTATATTATGGTCTAAAGCAATCAGCGCGCAATTGGAACAAAACAATTCATCAAATTCTCATCGATTTCGGTTTTGTTCAAAGCAAGAATGATCCATGCTTGTACACCTACAAACATGATGGAAAAATATGCTACGTATTAATCTCCAAGTGCGAAACGTTTTTAAGTGCGAAATTCAAGATTAAGAGCTAGGGAGAGATTAAGGAATTTTTGAGCCTTCAAGTCAAGAAGGAAGCAAATGGCCATTACACGTTGAATCAGACTGCTTACATTGGAAAATTACTAAAGGATTTCCAAATGTCTGATGCAAAGATGTCCTCATTTCCATTATCAGTTGGATATGGTAAAGGAGGAGATACGGATTTGTTGTTAGGCAAGGCAAATATCAAAAATTGCTCGGTTGCTTACTGTACATATCAGTCAACACGAGACCTGACATATCGGCAGCAGTTTCAATTCTAGCACAAAATATGTCCAGTCCAAACCAGGAGGATTGGAAAGAATCGAAATGAGTATTAAAGTATCTCAAGGGTACTGCCGGTTGGCAATTGTCACTTGGCAAAAGTGATGGTACGGATCAGTTAATCGGGTATGCAGATGCAAGTTGGGCTGATGATCGTGCAAGCAGAAAGTGTCAATCTGGTTACATATTCAAATATTGTAACGGTATTCTCAGTTGGTGCAGTCGAAGACAGGATTGCATTGCGTTATCATCAACAGAAGCGGAATTTATTGCGTTGTCTGAAGCATGTCAAGAAGCGAATTGGATTCGTCGTTTACTCAATGATTTCGATCAACGCATGGAAAAGCCGACAACAATTTTTGAAGACAATCAAAGTTGTTTGAAATTCATTAAGGAGGAGAAATTATCATCACGTACCAAACATATTGATGTTCGAGAGGCATTTGTCAAGGATTACATCGACAAATGTATTGTTACATGCCAATATTGCCCTACGGAAACTATAGTGGCAGATTTGTTGACAAAACCATTGGCTGGATCTCGTGTCAATGTTCTTCGGGATGCATGTGAAGTTAACTGATGATTCAAATGAGGAGGAGTATTGAAAATAAGCATTAAACGCATTCGAATCTTTTATAATACGTTTCACTGTAGTTAAAGATTGTGGCTAACTTCTCTTCAGTAAATTACATTTTGTTTTTCAATCGATACAACATTGATGAAGAAAATAAAAGCTTTACTTCTATATACAAAAATTAATCTGAAATAATCCGTGTTTTATTGATCAAGCTTCCAGCTCTGTTTAGTAATAATCCAAATTTTTTTCATTCTCTGCTGTGTTTTGACTTTTGATAAATGCCGCATGGCAAACATCCGTGGTTATGCACACTTTTGCTTTCTCCCCCAATATTCTAGTTTTCGAAAAGTCCAAAATAATCCGTCGTAACTTGCTCCTTAATTTCTTTAATTATAGATTCCAAATCTCTATTTACTTCTTTCCTGCTCCTATCGAGTTTCTTCAGGTCTTCTAGGCTGCTAATTTGCTTATTTAACGCTACATCGTTTTCGAATGGTGTTAACACCATTTGCACCTGTTGTGGCAGACGTTCTAACCAAAATTGCCTAACAGATGCTTCGTTGAGATTTGTGCCTGCTGGCCGAATATCGTTACCGTTATCGGACTGAGAAATGTCAAAAAATACAAAAATAGCGCCACGTTTTGAGATTTCTCACTTATAGTTATAGTCCACTTGAAATCGAACAATTCAATGGTACTTGAAGTATTCTGGTAGGGTTCGTCTTTCGTCCTTAGAAAGGTTAATACGGGAGCAGAAAGATTCTCTTCACAGACCGTAAACAAAATCAGAACGAACGACAACCATTTTATAATGAAGTAAAACATAAAACTCAACAAAAATCCCGAAATTCTATTGTTGTGATTCACTCACTTTGTGTTGGAAATAAATCAAAATATAACAACGGAAGATTTATTTTTAATATTTCTAGAATAGGTTATATACCGCTCTTATCGAACCGATATAAATTATCTAGTGCCAAAAATAGTCGCTCAGCCGAATTTTATCATACATAAACAACTGAGAATTTCATGACATATTCAGTTTCAAATTGAAAAGCATCGGATTTAAACTGCAATCAACAGTATGTACAGTGCTAATAGTATGCTAATACTTGTGGTCATAATTTTTCTATCGAAAATGTTTGTTAATTGTCTAAATACAACACCGTTAAATGATTCGTATATAGTGAATGCAATCAATAATTATCGTAATGATTTAGCATGTTTATACGCAGTTCAAAATATGCGTCTAATATCGGGTAGTAAGGAAATGGTGGTGTACGCAAATGACTTAATGAACAACCAAATAGAACGGCATAGGAATGTATCACTTCTAGAAATTACAGCACAAACTTGCGGTTATAAATCGTCCGCAGGGCTGTCACTAAAGACTAAGATGCAACGTTTCATTCAAAAATGTATACATGAAATTAAAATTAATGAACCGGAAAATACAGATTTATCGTGGCTATGGGATCCTCAATATACTAAAATCGGTTGTGCATTTTCATCGTCGCGCAAACATTTTATTTTGTGCGTCTTGTATAAAATAGAGATTCAAACCACCAATTTACAAGCCAAACTATTAATTGATAGTTCAAAAGATGAAACGGATTTGTGTAAGTGACAAAACTACCTATAACTGTAAACATGTACTCATCTATTTATTCTATATAGGGAAACAGAATAGAGCATTATTCATAAATAAGTGTCGGCGAGTAGAACGTCACAATTACAAAACATGTTATTTATTGACTAGTACACGAGACTATATTAAAAATGAAGTAAACCGTTATCGCAAAAATTTAGTTCCTGAAAATGAGTATGATGACTTCACGGAGGTTAAATGGGATCCAGCTTTGGAAATGGCTACAATTGAAATAAGTAAATTTAGTCCAATTACGTTGTCAGATAATTGCTTTACTGTTGGTAAGTCATTATCGGTTTTCTCAATACACATCGTCTGATTTCTTATTCACATTGTAGAATCACATTCAAATGGTTTCGTAATTCAAGAGTTTACACCAAACAATCATTTTTTGGTACAACCTTACTTAAATCCAGATATAATTCAATTTATAGCTGATAGTGATAATTCTAATCATAATTTATATGCAATCGGGTGTACATACTTTAATGCCGAACGCAAAACGATACTGCTGTGTATGTGGAATAAAGGTTAGTAAAATTCGGTGAAAACTAAATTATGCGATAATTTTAATTTTTTTTAATATTTTCCAGACGATACAATAATATCGACTGTAAAATTTTGGGCACGTAAAGTACTACGTTACATCATCGTAAATCCGTATTTGGTGTACGTTATGATAGTTGTCGCAATATTTAATGTTGTAATTGTAATTTTATTTATAAAAATTCTCCACCGTTTATCACGTAAAAAATCTTCACCGCGTGTGAGTGTTGCTGAAAGTATTTATGCGGTACCAACCCATTAACCATTGTAGATAGTTTTGTCAGTTATGTTGAACGCAACTTTGGTTTATTTTAAATATAATTATTTATAAAGGTCCTAAAGTTCATGTTTTATATCCTTTTTGTATGAATTTATTATTTAAAGTGTGGACCAGCTTGGATTGCAAGAAGCAGATCCTAAGTAGAATTTTAATTTGCTAGAGTGCTCATCTAAACATGGCGCAACTATTATTGTTTGAATATAAAATATCACAATATCAAAGTCTGAGTCTAAACTGGTGTAAGTCTGATTCGAAAACTTAGCCTAAATACGTGTTTCAGTCTTAGTTTAAGCCTGAGACTATCTCTGAAACTAAATCTAAGTCTGAATCTAAGCGAATGTCATAATCTGTATATAGAGCTGACTTTAATTCTAAGTCTAAGTGTATCTTCTCTGAAGAGAGTGAGAGAATCACTACTTAAATACTATTTAAATGTGGTTTCATAACAGTGGCTACCCAAGCAATAAATCAACATATATTGAACAAATTGACGGTATATGGAAAATGACGAATCACTAGGACCTAGATGGATCAACCTCCAACCGATTTTCTCATTGATAAAGGTGCTGATGTATGCCTTACACCATCATCTATGAATTTGTCCGCAGCGGCGCTGAAATGACACCGAAATTGAAATAAACGGTGAAACCACAATAAGTATAAACGTTGGCTTATCACGTAAATGTTTACTCTAATCTCATTTGACTTTGAGAATTGTGATTTTTCGCCTGACCCTAAGGCATGGCCATTTAATAATATCAGATTCAAGAGCATAATACGGAAATGCAAGTCGGAAAAAATCATTTCACTTTGGAATTTTTGGCTTTTAATGAAATTTTTTTGTCGAAATCCATTGATGAATTGGATCAATTCCATCACTTGTTTTATGAGGTAAAAACCACCTAAATGTATAAAATTGTCGTTTACTGGCTCTCCTAATTTTTTTTTTTTTTTTTTTTTTTTAGTTTTAGTAAACATTTCATTTTATCAGGAGCCGACCAAAATTTAACAACAATTTTCTTGGTATTTCTCTCGTACATTTGCATTCTACGGATGTGGGGCTGGCCATATGATCTCGGTAATATATATCCTATTGCGCGGTTGACTAAACCTTTCGAGACGTCAATTTTGGATCGCAGGATGACGTTTTGCTCCCACGAATAACACAAGTTCCTTTGTAAGGCCAGCTGTATCGTTAATATCGGATGGAGTAATCTTGTCCTTATCTTGGATGTTTCGTGTCGCATCTATAAGCGTGTCCTCAGCTTTGGTCTTGAACATTTCAGTACTCTTTGTTTTAAAGTGCTCCAGAACTGCTGGGTTGAGATCATCGACTTGTTTCTTTATCGGACATATGCACAACGCTCTTTTTATTGAGAACTCCACGGTGGCTTCTCTGCCGACTTTCTCTATTAACGCGGTCATATACCGCGGAAAGCATATACGCGGAAGCTCACCAATTTGCAGAACCTTCAGTATATGTATGAATGTTGTATCTCCTTGTTGTCGCAATTTCAGCACCTCCTGTGATGGACTGTTCATCGGTCTGTGCTGATCGTCTGTCATGGCTTTCTCTATTATTCTTTTTTCATCATAGTCCTCGACAAATGCCTGCGGTTGTCTAAGTATTCGGAATATATGGACCTGATACAGTGCTGGTCTCTTTCTCCATTTGTCAGCTTGTTTCTTTTAGCCTTTCTTCTCGAGCTAAGAATATCTCTCGGGCCTTATCGAACTCCTCGATAAGTTCTCGTTCTTGACGATAATGCATGTATTGAAGGAGGGGACTGTAGTAGTAGTTCTTAGGCTCGGTTGCTGATTCATTGGTGGTCATTGCTTCGTTAGATCACAGGGTTGGGTGTCCATGTTGCTTTGACATAGCTTGAGAATTGTTGAATTGTAATTATTGATTGCCCTTGCTATCGTCGCTTGAGCAGGCATATAAGAGTGTGCGATGATTCTTTTTAATTGTCATAGTTAGCGAGGGAAACTGAATCGGCAGATGTTTGAAATTGGATCATTTTCTCTACAACTGTGTGTGTGCCACATATGTTAAGAAATCGCAGATCCATCGCCACGATGGATCTGCGATTTCTTAACATATTCGTATAGCTCCGATCCTTCTTCAGGCATTTCGCAAATGAATATTCCTTCTGAATCCACAGCACCTTAAGTATGTGTAGGCTGCCTCTATTCTGAAATTCGATTCTCTACAAGAAGTCCTTTACTCGTCCGCCGAATATTTCCGTGTTGCCTCGTAAGAATTACATTAGGGCGTTGATTCGGGTCATAAAGTGTCGGTTCACTATTACTAGGTATCTCTAAACCAGAACTTGTGTTGCTAACATGTCAAGATTTTTCGAGTCTTGGTTCAGTTTTCCATCGGCTATCAGAAGTAGTTTCCTTATGCCGAGCCATTTAAGATCATTACTGCTAAAAGTCACAAAGTAAGTTAGTGGACCTAGGCATCTAATTTATGCTATTAGCTCATTCAGTGCCGTTCTTAATATGCAGACAATCATCTAAAGTTCTTAATTTAGAGGTGGAGATCTTCTACGTATCTATTAGGACCTTCGATTTTCGTTCCGCATGCTGCAATTATTCATTTGATTCTGTATAGTACTCGAACATCGACAGCGCGTAGAAAAGGTACTCGGGTTGTTGAAATCTTTGATTGCTACCGAGTATTCGGTATTGGAAGTAGTTTAAAGTTTAGTGAGTAGACACCTTTGGGTAAGAGGTAGTAATACCCAAAATGTTGTGGTTTCAGCTCATGTACAATTTTATTAATGCTGCTAGGCACTTCAAGTTCTTCATCAACGTCAATACAGAGGTTTGCACAGCGATTAGCGATTCCGAATTGTGTCGTTGGCTCTGTAAATGCCTCTTGTAATGGGGCTGTCTTTTTCATAAACTTTTCAATGCTAACGATATCATTTTTGAGAAAAACTTCTATGTAATCTATTGTGTATTGTGTGTTGCGTGATCCCATAGCTCGCTTGCATATTTTTAAGAACTCGTTGATGTTGTCACACTCGATTACACAAGCTCTTCCATTTGCAGTTTTTAATCCTTTAACACCGCATGAGTGTGACTCTGCGAAGTAGTATTTGTTGTCATAATGCATGACTGCCGAAGATCTGGATTTTGAAGAGTGTCCCAAAAGTTTACTTCAGACTAGTTCCAGTTGTTCCATTATTTGCATTGTCATGGAGGCTATACCGAAGTAAGGCAGATCCTTATCGTATATACAATACTGAACCTGTTATTGTACATGATGAAATTTCTGCGCACTACTGGATAGGTAGACATTCGAGTTTCTATTTGACATTATTCGTAACGCTGTTCCATTTTCTTGGTGGTAGAATTGCAGCTCTAACGATGTTAGCTACATCCATAGCGCGAATATATTGCCATTTGCCTGATGCCATGATGCGCCTATATGGTTCTGGAAAAATCTCCAATCGGAATATAGGCACTACTCTCTACGACTTGCTGATCATTATTGTCGCGTTCTGGTTGTTGCTGTATGACTCGGATCAAGTCTCTGTAATCGATTTAAGCTTTGTGGTCTATAATGACATCTTTATAGCGAGGATTGTTGGCGATTAACCACCGTAATGCATCGTAGATATTATGTTATATGTTCGGAAGCTTCTCACATGAAATTTGTTCTATCCGAAGAGTCCTGTGAGATTGATAATCTTCACGAATGGTATTACTCTGGACATTATTCGCTGTCCAGATTGTAAAAATTTTAGAATCACATCAGAAATGAACCCAGGATCGAGAGTATTCCATTATGCCTTCAGCGACGATGTTGTTTTCTTGGTCGTGATCAGATTCTTGCATCTGTGGCAGACATCGAGCTTTTCTGATCGTTTGAGCTTATAAGATAGATATTTCATCGCTTCAGTACTTGCATGACATGCGGTGATCTGATTAGGATAGCATTTTTTTGTACAGACCTGACAGATGCTACATAAGTACGTATTGATCGATTTGTCAAATGTATCGACATCAGCTTTCAATCGTTCCTGATCTTGTTCAGGTGTTTCTTTACCTCTGTTGTGACATGTCTTGTCTAACTTGCGGAACACGTGCTTGATGCTGTTCCGATATCTCAGCAGCTCTGACTTTTCTTAAATTCTGAAGTTTTTGTTCATGTTCTTCTGGTGTTTCAGCACCTTTCTGTTGTGATATCTTTTGCCTAGTTTTATGTAATCAAATTTTTTGATTTGAAACTCAAATCTCTTGTATTGTGCTTGGCAAACCCTTTCATTTGATACCCATGTCATGGATGTGGTTAAAGAAATTTAATCTACGATCGTAGGGCGTCCGCCATATTAGATGTAGATTGAGATAATTTAGCTTATCGTATTCTGCTCATCAAACCCTTTCATTTGATACCCATGTCACGAGGGGTGTGGAGTAATAGATTACTTTGGGGCGGTCGCCATATTGAATTTCGTATGACATCACTTACCTTATCGTTTTCTACTCGTCAAGCCCTTCCATAATTGATAGCCATATCAAGGGGTTTGTAAAAAAATGTAATTTTCCATTTTGGGGCGGCGGCTATTTTAGACATAGTACAATATTGAGTATACTACATTGTATTGTTACCAGAACCAAATGTGTGTGTGACATTGGGAAGTGAAGATAAATACCAAGTATACAATTTTGCCCGCACAAACAACAAACAAGTGAAGTTAAAATAAGCGTTATAAAAATGAATGAAGTGCTCAACTTTGCCTACATTTCGGACAGTTGGAATCGCCCCACTCTTAGCTGGCTCGTCACGCCCATCAGTCCATATTCTCAAGTGCGAAGCCTCAATCACTCCATCATACGGGAGCTGAGTCAGCTGACAGTTTTCAATGTCACGAATGATATGCCGATCATTCGGGAGTACTTTATGAACAACATACGGTCCACTAAATTTTGGAATAAGTTTTTTATTGGTCCCGATGCTAGTATCAACATGGATCTGTTTTTTGACAAATGATATAGTAGGTTTGCTTGCTGGGAAGCCTCAATAGCAATTGACGCCTTATTGGGTGATAATTCCAAATCCCGATCCAGGTGGCTATCGTTTTTATCGGCCTAATACTCTGAGAACACATCAACTTCTTCATCACGTTGTACAACGCCAAATAATAATTGAGATGGGGTCTGTTTAGTTGTTTGATGAATTGAGTTATTCATACTAAATTCAAAACGAGGCAACATTTTAGTCCAGTTCGTATGTTGTACCGGTTCGGTTGATTTGCTTAACGTTGATTTCAAAACACGATTGACACGTTCAACTTGACCATTAGCTTGCGGTGATGCAACAGCAACTTTCACATAATCAATATTTCGGTCTAATAAAAATCACTTACAATGTGTAGGACGACTATAATGTTCAAAATATTTACATAAGGCTGCACACACTTCTTTTGTACTGGTAGAATTTACTGGTACAATTTTACATATTTAGTGAATACATCCACCATAACTAAAATATGCTTTCGGTTCGATATTAATGATGGAAGAGGACCAAAATAATCAATGTGAACAGTATCAAACGGTATAGATATACGGTATAGGTTTTCACCGAATACAATTACGCATGCACTTTTCGACTTTTTCCTTAATTTCGGGAAACCGAATCAGACGAATGACGTTGTCCTTCATCTCCTTGGTCACGTATAGCAATAATCTACCAGAAACGTTTCTTCTATAAACCAATCCGTCACTCAGTTCAAACAATTTGGATGATTTATGTTCTAGGCGGTCATGGATACAAACAATATCCGAATCTCGATTCTGAATTGCTTGTAATTGCATGTCGATATCATCAGCACCAATGGCAGCAACTAAATAACAACGACTAAGCGCATCGGCGTGACCCATTCGTTTCGCCACTACGATGGTCAATCGTATAATTAAAATTCTCAAGCTCGAGGGCCCAGCCCAACCTCCTAACTCTCCTACTTAAAGTCATTGTTAGCGAGTTGCAATCAGTAACAATTCGAAATGGAATTCCTCCTAAATACACACGGAAATGACGCAACGAATTAATGATAGCCAAGGTTTCTAGTTCGAAACTGTGGTATTGAGATTCAGGGACTGTCGAACGCTTGGAAAAATATGCCACTGGATGCAATTTCTCGTCTTCCTGTTTTTGCAATAACACACTACCGTATGCCAAAGCACGAGAATCGCAGGGCAACTCAGTCTCACGAACTGGACTGTATAAGGCAAGCACCGGAGGAGAAGGCAACTGATCTCGCAGCATGGTAAAAGCTTGCATATACACTCATCGGTGAATCGGAAGTTGTTGTTTTGTTTAACTAAATCAAGAAGTGGATTGGCAATTTGGGAAAAAAATGGAATGAAGCGTCGGAAGTATGGAAAAAGCCCCAAACAAGATTGAACCTGCTTGGCATTCGTAGTAATTGGATAATGACGGATTGACTCAATATAGCTGTTGCTTGGTCGAATGCCATCGTGATTTACCAAATAAACCAAGCACTCAACCTCAGTAAAACAGAATTTACATTTTGATAATTTCAAGTCAAGCCAAAATTCCATAATTCTTCGCAAAACTTTTGCAAAAATAAAAATGTTCCGGAATCGTACTAGTTGCTATCTGAATATCATCCATACAAACAGAGATGAGTCCGGATTCAATAAACTCTCTTAAAACACCAGAAATAAACCGTTGAAAACTACTGGGGACATTTTTAAGTCCAAACCGCATGTCAAAATATTCAAACTGACCCTGTGGTATTACAAACGATGTATAACAAATTGAATCTTCTGCCATTTTTACATGGTGAAAACCACTACACAAATCAAGTACTGTGAAGTATTTTTTGCATTCCAAGTACTCCAAGCAGTCCTCAATAAGTGGTAGTGGGTAATCGTCGCGAATGGTTTGTTTATTTAATGCCCGATAGTCGACACACATCCGTTTCACCACTCTTTTTTTAACGAGCAAGATAGGTGTCTCTTTTCAATAGATCATTAATGATTTGGGTTATTTCATTTTTCTTGCGAAATGACAGTCATCTTGGTGAGCCATGAATTGGCACATCAGAGATCATCAACCAAAAAATGCCCTGTAGTCAGCACATTCAAATCAGTCGGATCTTCTGACATCGGCCAGAGAGGGCGAGTATTGAGAATTCCCTCCACCTGTATCACTAGAGTATATAATTCATCAATTTTGATAGATAAATCCTTCGTAATCCGATAAAGGTGATGTTTAGCTCGACGAACAGCCGCCCCCCAAAGACCTCCAAAACGACGTGATCGAGGAGGTATCGTTAGCCACTCGATCGCTTTTTTTGCCAAAAATGCGTTCAATTCGATTGAATGTAGTTCCGTTTTGAACAATTGTTGTAGTTCTCTTAATTCATTTCGAGCTCCTGTAAAATTTGTGGCATTATCCGAATAAATTCGCTTACATTTACCACGTCGTGCGGTAAATCGGCATACCTTTGCTCGTCCCATCTGTGAAACGCTAAATGGTCCACAAAAGTCAATTCCGGTTACAGTAAATGCTAGCTCTGGTGTGACACGATCTATGGGTAATGATCCCATCAACTGTTCATGAACCTTTGGTCGGTGCCGGAAACAAATAATACATTTATGTACTACCTTCTTACACAAATTACGACCGCGAGGTATCCAGTATTGCAATCGCAATTTATAAAGTAATGTTTGCACACCCGCGTGTAATGAATTTTGATGTGTGTATTCCACCAACAATTGCGTAAATCGATGGTCGGCAGGCAATGAGATCTGATTCTGCTGTTCGAATGGAATGTTAGCGTGATGAAGTCTACCTCCGACACATAACAATCCGTTGTTCATAAACGGATACAATGAACGTACATTTCTTTTATGGTTCAGCACTCCATGCTTGCCTAAATGCTTAATATCTATTTCATACGCCAAACCTTGAACGATCTTTATTAGAACAAGTTTTGATTCGTTCAATTCTTCTGCACTTAGTTCACCATGCTTCAGATCAACAAATATGCCATGATCCTGAGAATTCGAATGTAGCTCGAACATCCAGTAAAAAGCGCAAATTCCTCTTCTTTAGATATATGTACTGTAAAAGCCCGAGTGACAATTGGTTTGCATTCAAGATCGTCAGCATTATCATCAAATTTAAAAATTTTAGGCCATGTGTCTTCATTATCCATCAACAACGCAGGTTCATGCCACCACAAGTCCATTTCAATCAATTGATTTGGCAATAAACCTCTCTATAAGGCGTCTGCCGTAAACAAACTCTTTGTACAACGTAGGACTAGAATTGATTCGATGTAATGTTGTTTGTGAATCAGCCCAATAATAAGCTGCATCAATCCGCATGCCCAAAGATTTCCGTGTCTCGTGCATCAGTTCGGCCAGTAATAATGCCGCGCAGAGTTCTAAGCGATTTATCGTCAAACATTTATTAAGCGAAGCGACTCTAGATCGAGCGTTTAACAAATAAACATGATTCCCATTATCATCCGTGAAACGTAGGTAAATATATGCACCATAAGCAACTTTAGATGTAATTGAATGTTGTTGGCTCCAACGGATGGCTTGACACATCGAGGTATTTCGATACACGAAAATTTTACCAACTGACTATGAAATTCTTGCCACGAGTTCACAAATTCTGACGGTAACGAGCCATCCCAATACCAATTTTAAGCATGGACCAGATTTTTTGCATATACAGTTTTGCAGTCATAACGATAGGAGCAATTAACACAACGGATCAAACATTTTTGATATCTCTGCAAGAACATTACGTTAGTGACCTTCGTGAATAAGTTAAACTTACCCAATTCAATTTGGATTTTGTCATTTTCGGTGTCCCATCGAATTCCAAGCACTAACACTGAACTTTGTTTCAATTCGGAGTTCGAACGAATTGAATCCACGTTCGAATTCCACTTGCGTAGTTCAAAACCACCAGCTGCCAATAACGATTGCATCTCTGTCTTGAGATTTTCTGCTTCCGCCATGGTATCTGCTCCCGACAGCAGGTCATCCACATAAAAATCTCGTTGTAGAACCTCACTTACTCTTGGAAACCGAAGCCGTTCATCCTCAGCTAATTGATATAGTGTACGTATGGCTAGATAGGATGCGCTAGCAACACCGTAAGTTACTGTCCGAAGTCTATATGCTTTTAGTGTTTCATTTGTAGAAAATCTCCACCAAACTCGTTGTAGATCTCGATACTCGACCTGACGATACATTTTCGTCACATCAGCAGTCATTGCTATTACATGCAGTCTGAACCGCAACAAAATACTTGATAGTTTTTGTTGGATTGTTGGCCCAACCAATAAAGCACCGTTCAAAGACAGGCCCGTTTCCGATTTTGACGATGCGTTGAATACAACTCGTAACTTTGTAGTTGTGCTGGACTCTTTGTATACAGGATGGTGGGGTAAATAATATTGTTGAAACTCCGATTGATCATTATCGTCTACCAACTCCATATGATTGAGGTTGATATATTCCAGCATAAAGTCGCAATACATCTTATGTAGTTCATCATTCCGTATTAATCGACGTTCCATGTTATAGAATTGAAGGCGGGCAATTTCAGCATTATTACCCAATTGAGTTATATTTTGTTTCATTCGCAATGCGACAGTATATCTTCCTTCCGGACCACGATGCAAATGTTGTTGATAATGTGTTTCGCATATTTTTCGTCGTTTTCACGATTCGATCAAATTTGACAATAATCGGGACTTTCCCGTGAATAAACAATTTCGTGCTATCAAATCCACGATAGTTTGAGTAAATTTGTTTCGGGCTACACAAATCATCCGGAACAATAGAGCGATGGATGCTAACCGGACTACCCGTGTGAATAAAACTTATTAAATTCTGTACTTCCTCCGCCACTGTGTGAGAAAGCGATACTTACCAATTGTATGGCAGCTAAAGCAGCATTCATCTCATGTTGTTCTGATAATGTGCCCGTTTTATCCACACTTGAAGCAAGCTCCTGGTTCAGGCTTTGTTGCAGCCGTTAGTCACGTGTCCATATGCAGAGCAATTGTAGCGTCGCGTCGCACCGATCTATGGTTATTTGACGAGACTCTTGCTGCGGAAGTAGATGATGCGGTTGTGTTGTACAATGATTGTTAAACCCTTGTATCGGATTTTATGTAAATAAAAACATCAAAGGTTACCGCTGGTGGGGCCTTTCTTTAATTAGTGAGAACAAATTAGTTGGTGTCAATTTAAATTCTGCTTTATTTTATTAAATGCTACGCTTGTTCCATTTTTTCATCATTGATTTTTGTTATTGGATAGCTCAAATTCTTTAGCCAAGTTGGCCCTTCCCACAAAATTTTGTGGGTTAATAATTGAACTGGGTTTAATCCTCGAGATGCACAGTCAGCAGGATTCTCATTAGAGACCACGTGATGCCATTGGCTGGGATCGGTGATGGCTTGTATCTCTGTTATTCTGTTCGCCACAAAAGTTTTATGGTATTGTGGGTTTCCTTTTATCCAGCCCAAAACTGCTGTGGAATCGCTCCAGCAAAATGTTGATATATTGTTGTTGATGTTCAACGCATGTTTGACATTTTTGAGCAATTTAGAAAGTAGCAATGCGGCGTTCAGCTCTAATCTTGGTAGTGATATTGTTTGGTTTAACGATCCAACCTTTGTTTTAGCAGCAATTATTGTGATTTGGTTGTTTACTACTTACTGTTGTAATTTATCCAACGGTGAATTCAGATTTCCTCTAAACGTTGTAATTCCATTTTGTAGTTTAACCATCTGTTTTCAAGATTTAAGTAGAGTTTTTCGTCCCATCCTACACCGGAAGCCCATAAATCTTGAAGTAGAATTTTTGCCTGGATCACCACTGGTGCTAACCATCCTAGCGGATCGAAAAGTCTTGATGCCTCTGATAAGATTGTTCGTTTGGATATCGTTGTTTTGGATTCTGGCAAAACAACTTTACATTGCAAGGTGTCTGTTGAAGAGTTCCACAGGAGTCCAAGTGTTTTCACTGTATCACTAAATTCTTTAGTATGGAGTCCTGTTTCTTTCACATTTTCTGGAAGCTCTTCTAATAACGTCTTTTCATTGCTGGACCATTTTCTGAGGTTGAAACCTCCACAGGAGAGGATATTCAGTAGTTCCTTTTTCGCAGCGATTGCTTCTGCGATTGTGTTAGCTCCAGATAGCAGATCATCCACATAGAAATCATTTTGAACAATCTTTGAACCAATTGGATATCTTGACGCTTCATCAATGGCTAATTTTTGTAACGTTTTTATAGCCAAATAAGTTACAGACGCTGTTCCGTATGTGACAGCTTTTAATCTATATAATTGCTCATTGGCTTATTTGTGTCAGATCGCCAGAGGATTCGTTGAAAATCTTGATCTTCGCGGGCTATTCTGATCTGTCTGAACATTTTCTCAATGTCTGCTGCAATCACGTAACGATGTTTTTCCATCTGATCAATATTGCCGTTAAGTTGGTTAAGTGTTGTACCTGTTGTTGTTTTGCAGGAAGCGCCAAAGACTACCCTCAATCTCGTAGTTGTGCTATCTTCTTTTATGACAGAATGATGTGGCATGTAGTAAACCCGAGAACCATCTTTTTCCGTATCATCTTTAATTAGTTCCATGTTGTTCAACTGGATGTACTCGTTCATGAATTTGTGATATTGATTCTTAAACTTTTCATCTTTCTTGAATCTTTTTTCAATTTGGAGCAATCTAGCTACTGCTTTACTTTTAGATTCTCCTATTCTCACTTCTTTGAGTTTGTTGTTGTGAAGCGGCATCCGAATTCCGTATCGTCCATTTGTTAATCGCTTGTGAGTCACTTCATAGTACTGCTCACATTCGATCTCTTCAGCAGTTAGGCTTCGTTTAGGATGCAGTTCTTCGGATTCCCAAAAGCATTTTAATTGCTTGCCTATATCTGCCAATGTGACGTGGCTATTTAACCGGGTGACTGAAATGCTGCTGGTTTGAGTTAGACGACCAGATATGATCCATTCTAGCTCTGATATTTGCGCTATGCACTTATGATGCGGATCCCTTTTTATGCCTTCTAAAATGATTTCTTCGTATATGTCGCCACCTATTAAAAGATCAATAGGTCCGGGAATATCGAAAGTAGGGTCGGCTAGGATTATTTCTTTTTGTAGTTCGCTATCTAAACCCAATGAGTTCTTGTCTCGAAGTGTTTTAGTAATAGTTTACAGAACTAAAGCATTAGCTTCGATCTTGAAAATCGATGGAAATCTTGGACTTATGTCTATTGTTATCTGTTGATGGGCTCGCCCTTTTGCTGCTGAAATTCCGGAAATTTAAATTAGAACCCTTGTCCTTGGCAGGCCTAGTTGTTGTGCTGCTTGCTCTGTGATGACAGTAGCCTGTGAGCCTGGATCGATCAGGGCTCGTAGTAGAGTAAAACTATCGAACATATTCTGTACTTTTACTAGAGCTGTTGCTAAAAGTATCGGGCCACTATCCTTGTCGAGTGTTGAGATGTTCAGTTTTGCAATACTGTTTTCCTGATTTTTTACGTGTAGCAACGATGTCTGCCTTTGCAGATAAAACAACTCAGTTTAATGCTGCAACTTGTAAAATATTATTCAAATACAGAACAGATAAACTCATTAGTCGGGGTATTTCTAAGCAAACTTAATTTATCTATGGCTGCAAATATAACGGGTACACAAAGGGTAAAATACACTTTATACACATTTTTAAAGAATGTAGTGATCAAATTAGAAACAATTAAACGTTTAATATTTCAACGCTGGTTAGGTAGCATGTAAAAAAATTCTTAGGCAAATAATAATCCATTATTATGACCAACTCAAAACTTAGAGAAATAATTCCGCACACAATTTCATAATTTATCAACTTATCAAATCGTAAACCACTCTCCACATTTGCACGAATCGTTACGCTGTTGTCATTGAGAAGAATGCCCGAGATAAGCCACAAACGGAAGCTGCGACTATATATAATAATACGTTAAGCGATAAATGTACGAATTTCATGTATATAGATAAACCAAACATACGAAAATAATTACGCGTTTAGTTTTGGTTCACTAATTAACCGTAACAAAACAAAAAAGAAAAAAAAAGTTGAACGCGCATGTTGTATCTAAAAATAATTTTTAGATTTCAATTCACGCATCACGTGATTTAATAATAAAAAATAAAAAATCGCGATTAAACCGGGCAATAAAAAATATTCATCGGAATTTAACAAAATCAAACCTATGCACCGATTGTGAACATGTGATTAAGCTTAGTAACAGCTTATCGCCTTACTGCATAATATATGTACAAAGAAACATTTATAATTATTGCGTCAATTTAGCGTCGATGCCCATCGAAAACCTTATGCAAATAAAACATCAACAACCTGTATAAAATTAGTTGGATAATCCAATGGCAAACGTCATTCAATAATTTTTGTTTGTAATTCACTTTATAACTACTTTAAGATGTTTATTTATATCTTAACCTTATATCCAAAAAGCAAACGTTATCAGGGCTGTCTATAAATAGATAAAATATTAAATTTTTTATATTTTTATTGTTTGATAACAATTTTATTTGAATAATTTTTATTTTATAATTTTAGGCCCCAACAACTGATGCACCGGCCGCCTCAGAACAAATGTCTAAAGAATTGGTAGTGCCTGCGCCAAATGGTACGGGTGCAGTGAACGGTGATGATCCTAATTCTGCGTTCGATATGAACCAAGGTGTTCATTTTCGCAAACAAAGGAAACCGGTCGCTTTTAATCGACATATTTCAATACAGCCATCGAGTGGTGCTCAATCCATACGTTCTAGTCACTCGGAACACGATCCTCATGCACCACCACCGTCAACAGATAAAGAGAAATGGAAACACACACGGTATGAAACTTAACTGCTTTATTAGAATGTAATCTATATAATAACGGTTTTTTTTAAATATTTTTTTAGCCGATTTTTTGCCACCGTTACAGCACTTTGCTATTGTATATTCTTAGTCATATTTGGTACGGTTGCTTATGTCGGAGATGCCGTATCTTACCAATATCCATTGGCCGAAGCATATTCAATCACTATATTAGGCATAGGATTTATCTACTTTTTGTTTTTGTACATTGACATTAGGATTCACGTTGCGAAATCAAAAAAAGTAATGAAAGAGCGCGAACGTCGACAAGAGTTGCTCGAGGAACAACAGCAAAAAGTCTCGGACATGTATCAAAATAATCCAGGTGCCATTGAATTGGCTCCAAATGGATTACCAAATGGTAATTATCAAGCTAATATACAATTACCTGAATGGAATGTACCAGCGGTAAAAGCGGTTTCACACAAATACTGTTTTGCGACAGGACGGCATGGTGAATTTTTCTATTTAAAATTAGGTGCGGCATGGTTCTGTTTTGGGCTTTTAATCCATTCGGTGCTTATTATTACATATCAGATAATATATCTGACCTCCGATGATCCATTGCAACGAGAATGTGCATCAATTCTACGATTGGTATTCGACTTTCTGTTCCCGACCTACTCACTATTTCTACTTTTCTTCATTTTTAAATACGCCAACGTTATTATTAATGAGCGTCGCGGATTAGCACGAATATGTTTGATGCATGCCATTGGCACTTCATTAGCATTTTGGGTATTTACAATTGTGCGTGAAACAAGTGATGCGATCCGGTTAAAACAATATGGATATAATGAAACTGAGGCGTACGTCTATTGGTCGTCCAAAGAAAAATTTGTAGGTGCAATAGATTGTGATGACCCAACAAACATGAACGCAATATATCGTAATTTTGCTCCATATCTATATCCATTCGTAATCGAATTTTGTATTTTGATCGTCGGCATATTTTACATGATCTTCGGCAACATAAATAAATGCCCAAAACGTGTTTCGGCCCCGGGGCATGATCATTCCCATGATATTTATGATTCGGCAGAAATAGTACCCGGTTCAGGCTTAGTGCACGATCATGATCACGCGTCTGAACATCCAATTGGAGAGGAGTCAAATCATGGCCATCACCAACATCATCATAATGCGCCCACACCTTATACAGCTATGGATGGCTCGTTGAGTGAACATTCAGATCATTGCCGTACCACAGTTGATCATGATAATGAGTACAAAAGTAATTTAATTATTCATGCAGATTGTCATCGTGCAAATCGCGGATTATTCGCTGGTCTTATACTCGTCGTGTGTACAATGGCTTTTATAATTCTATTTTTTGTCGCAACCGCTAACACCGACTATTTTTATATTGGATGGCTTACAAATACGATATTTGAGCTAGTTGTACTCGCCATAATGATTATAGCCGTAATATTTGCGTACTGGCAAATTTCGCATTTGGACGTGAACGCACATCCAATGTCTAAGCTTGATGATGTACTGCTGCTAATCGCCATACCGGCATTCTTCCTAGAAACCATATTTTCTATGGTACCTGCAATCTACTATGGTACCGGATTAAATGTAGCGATTTGTATGTGCCAGTTGGTACAAATTATGATACAAACACCGTTCATCATCGATGGTTTGAGACGATGTTCAAATGCTAAACGGTTGCGGAAAAAGAAACCAGGCCGAGAATTAGTTACGTTCTTAACAATTGCAAATGTTTCACTTTGGTTGTTCTACACGTTTTCAGTAAAAACGGCGTACACGGGAGATGAAAGGTAATTCATTTACAAGTAAATTAATGTGTACCAATGAAACCTTACATTTTGTGCTCTTCTCATTTAGATACGAGTTTTATGGAGATATGCTTTGGTCAATTTTAAACCATTTATCATTACCACTCATCATGTTCTACCGTTTCCATGCATCTGTGTGCTTGGTTGACATTTGGCGACATGCATACGAGCCAGGTGGCCATTAGCTCCAGTTATCAGGATATTAAAAAAAATATAAATTTATAACTGTAATATGTACATACAAAAAATTAGTTTAGTAATTTATATAATTCTGTAGAAGATAAGAAATAAATTTAAAAACTGTAAACCCGATGAGTCGTTTTGTAAATTTTTTTGTCGTCGTCAGCGAATAAAGTTGAAACTTTATTTATTTGAAAATTAAATTTTATCCAAATAAAAATATTGTTGAGAGATAAGCAGGAAATATTCCTCTTAAGACGGTAAGTAAATCTAATCTAAATTTATCAAAGTAATAAATGGTCGTATAGTTGCTGGACATCACTGTAAACCACGATAATCGGAATTATAGAATTTAGAAAATTTTATTATTTTTCAAGTCCAGTTATAATACAATTAATTTTACAATAAACAAACATCCAGTTATTCAGGATGTCAAACGAGAAACCGTAAAAAACAAATCAGAAAGTTCTGCATGATAAGAACCAACTGTTTTAAAACGGCTCTGGAGCATATCCCTGATCAAAGTTGTCAAGTGGTTATTTATGCCAACCATACACGGGAACAAAAACGGTGGTACAACTACCAACGAAGTAGCAGCTGTGGTTATAGGCAATCAGTATTAAGCCCTAGATATCGAAAACGTTGGTGGAACTGGGAAAAACTGTGAAATTTGCTGCTGGCTCAAGTTTGTTAGCTGCATTGCTGTCACGCTGCTTAACGGTGGACGCACTATTCACTCGATCCTAAAACAACCACTCAATTTGACAAACGAGGAAACACTAATGTGTAACATTCACAAAATTCGCAGCCGAGGCATGTTGATGCGACAGTGTAAACTGTTAGTGCGAGATAAATTCACAATGTCATACAAACGTGCATTTCCAGGCCCATGATCGAAGTCTGTAGAAAATGAATGACAACTCAAGCCTAATGGGTTGTCCTGTTGGCAGGTGACTTCTGGCAAATATTACCATATTTGCTTGCTTAAAGTCATCTCCACTTTTGTGCCGTATACATTATGCACACTAAATCACCAACATTCGAGTGCAACTGTTCAATGACACGGAATCGAGTGAATATGCGGTCAAATTACTAAAAGTGAACCAAGGAGAATTCGATACAGAAACTGATGGTAAAATCCATTTCATGAACCACTTTTGCAAGGTTGTTAAATCAGAGGAAGAACTCAATGCAAAATTTTTGAAAATTTTGAAGGAAACATGAACTCTGAGAAGGGAAGAAGGGTTAGGTGAAAGAGAATTATTGGCACCCAAAAATGAAACGGTTGTTGAAATAAGCAAAAAAATAATTGAATCTAATATCAGAAGCTGTCCTCACAAAATACACTTCCGTGAGAGAAATTACAAAAAAAATATTTTCCCCATGATATGAAAATGGGGTGCTTGGGGTATCTTGGTACTAGTATGGCCTATCTGGCCGTATATGCCACTACTTAGCTTTATCTCTGGTATTAGCCCTATAAAGTCCTAAACTTCACCATAACACATATTTACATACATGAATGAAACTGCCTGGACAGAAATTACAACCAAAATTATTTTATCCCCATGATATGAAAATGGGGTGCTTGGGGTATCTTGGTACTAGTATGGCCTATCTGGCCGTATATGCCACTACTTAGCTTTATCTCTGGTATTAGCCCTATAAAGTCCTAAACTTCACCATAACACATATTTACATACATGAATGAAACTGCCTGGACAGAAATTACAACCAAAATTATTTTATCCCCATGATATGAAAATGGGGTGCTTGGGGTATCTTGGTACTAGTATGGCCTATCTGGCCGTATACGTTACTACTTAGCTTTATCTCTGGTATTAGCCCTATAAAGTCCTAAACTTCACCATAACACATATTTACATACATGAATGAAACTGCCTGGACAGAAATTACAACCAAAAGTATTTTATCCCCATGATATGAAAATGGGGTGCTTGGGGTATCTTGGTACTAGTATGGCCTATCTGGCCGTATATGCCACTACTTAGCTTTATCTCTGGTATTAGCCCTATAAAGTCCTAAACTTCACCATAACACATATTTACATACATGAATGAAACTGCCTGGACAGAAATTACAACCAAAATTATTTTATCCCCATGATATGAAAATGGGGTGCTTGGGGTATCTTGGTACTAGTATGGCCTATCTGGCCGTATATGCCACTACTTAGCTTTATCTCTGGTATTAGCCCTATAAAGTCCTAAACTTCACCATAACACATATTTACATACATGAATGAAACTGCCTGGACAGAAATTACAACCAAAATTATTTTATCCCCATGATATGAAAATGGGGTGC
The DNA here is from genome assembly GCA_963556165.1 of Tipula helvola. Taxonomy (NCBI): domain Eukaryota; kingdom Metazoa; phylum Arthropoda; class Insecta; order Diptera; family Tipulidae; genus Tipula; species Tipula helvola. The sequence continues at coordinate 280,138,270 of OY744483.1, forward strand.
TTGGGGTATCTTGGTACTAGTATGGCCTATCTGGCCGTATACGTTACTACTTAGCTTTATCTCTGGTATTAGCCCTATAAAGTCCTAAACTTCACCATAACACATATTTACATACATGAATGAAACTGCCTGGACAGAAATTACAACCAAAATTATTTTATCCCCATGATATGAAAATGGGGTGCTTGGGGTATCTTGGTACTAGTATGGCCTATCTGGCCGTATATGCCACTACTTAGCTTTATCTCTGGTATTAGCCCTATAAAGTCCTAAACTTCACCATAACACATATTTACATACATGAATGAAACTGGCTGGACAGAAATTACAATAAAAAGTATTTTATCCCCATGATATGAAAATGGGGTGCTTGGGGTATCTTGGTACTAGTATGGCCTATCTGGCCATATATGCCACTACTTAGCTTTATCTCTGGTATTAGCCCTATAAAGTCCTAAACTTCACCATAACACATATTTACATACATGAATGAAACTGGCTGGACAGAAATTACAATAAAAAGTATTTTATCCCCATGATATGAAAATGGGGTGCTTGGGGTATCTTGGTACTAGTATGGCCTATCTGGCCATATATGCCACTACTTAGCTTTATCTCTGGTATTAGCCCTATAAAGTCCTAAACTTCACCATAACACATATTTACATACATGAATGAAACTGCCTGGACAGAAATTACAACCAAAAGTATTTTATCCCCATGATATGAAAATGGGGTGCTTGGGGTATCTTGGTACTAGTATGGCCTATCTGGCCGTATATGCCACTACTTAGCTTTATCTCTGGTATTAGCCCTATAAAGTCCTAAACTTCACCATAACACATATTTACATACATGAATGAAACTGGCTGGACAGAAATTACAATAAAAAGTATTTTATCCCCATGATATGAAAATGGGGTGCTTGGGGTATCTTGGTACTAGTATGGCCTATCTGGCCGTATATGCCACTACTTAGCTTTATCTCTGGTATTAGCCCTATAAAGTCCTAAACTTCACCATAACACATATTTACATACATGAATGAAACTGCCTGGACAGAAATTACAACCAAAAGTATTTTATCCCCATGATATGAAAATGGGGTGCTTGGGGTATCTTGGTACTAGTATGGCCTATCTGGCCGTATATGCCACTACTTAGCTTTATCTCTGGTATTAGCCCTATAAAGTCCTAAACTTCACCATAACACATATTTACATACATGAATGAAACTGCCTGGACAGAAATTACAACCAAAATTATTTTATCCCCATGATATGAAAATGGGGTGCTTGGGGTATCTTGGTACTAGTATGGCCTATCTGGCCGTATACGTTACTACTTAGCTTTATCTCTGGTATTAGCCCTATAAAGTCCTAAACTTCACCATAACACATATTTACATACATGAATGAAACTGGCTGGACAGGAATTACAATAAAAAGTATTTTATCCCCATGATATGAAAATGGGGTGCTTGGGGTATCTTGGTACTAGTATGGCCTATCTGGCCGTATATGCCACTACTTAGCTTTATCTCTGGTATTAGCCCTATAAAGTCCTAAACTTCACCATAACACATATTTACATACATGAATGAAACTGCCTGGACAGAAATTACAACCAAAATTATTTTATCCCCATGATATGAAAATGGGGTGCTTGGGGTATCTTGGTACTAGTATGGCCTATCTGGCCGTATACGTTACTACTTAGCTTTATCTCTGGTATTAGCCCTATAAAGTCCTAAACTTCACCATAACACATATTTACATACATGAATGAAACTGCCTGGACAGAAATTACAACCAAAAGTATTTTATCCCCATGATATGAAAATGGGGTGCTTGGGGTATCTTGGTACTAGTATGGCCTATCTGGCCGTATATGCCACTACTTAGCTTTATCTCTGGTATTAGCCCTATAAAGTCCTAAACTTCACCATAACACATATTTACATACATGAATGAAACTGGCTGGACAGAAATTACAATAAAAAGTATTTTATCCCCATGATATGAAAATGGGGTGCTTGGGGTATCTTGGTACTAGTATGGCCTATCTGGCCGTATATGCCACTACTTAGCTTTATCTCTGGTATTAGCCCTATAAAGTCCTAAACTTCACCATAACACATATTTACATACATGAATGAAACTGCCTGGACAGAAATTACAACCAAAAGTATTTTATCCCCATGATATGAAAATGGGGTGCTTGGGGTATCTTGGTACTAGTATGGCCTATCTGGCCGTATATGCCACTACTTAGCTTTATCTCTGGTATTAGCCCTATAAAGTCCTAAACTTCACCATAACACATATTTACATACATGAATGAAACTGCCTGGACAGAAATTACAACCAAAATTATTTTATCCCCATGATATGAAAATGGGGTGCTTGGGGTATCTTGGTACTAGTATGGCCTATCTGGCCGTATACGTTACTACTTAGCTTTATCTCTGGTATTAGCCCTATAAAGTCCTAAACTTCACCATAACACATATTTACATACATGAATGAAACTGGCTGGACAGGAATTACAATAAAAAGTATTTTATCCCCATGATATGAAAATGGGGTGCTTGGGGTATCTTGGTACTAGTATGGCCTATCTGGCCGTATATGCCACTACTTAGCTTTATCTCTGGTATTAGCCCTATAAAGTCCTAAACTTCACCATAACACATATTTACATACATGAATGAAACTGGCTGGACAGAAATTACAATAAAAAGTATTTTATCCCCATGATATGAAAATGGGGTGCTTGGGGTATCTTGGTACTAGTATGGCCTATCTGGCCGTATATGCCACTACTTAGCTTTATCTCTGGTATTAGCCCTATAAAGTCCTAAACTTCACCATAACACATATTTACATACATGAATGAAACTGCCTGGACAGAAATTACAACCAAAATTATTTTATCCCCATGATATGAATATGGGGTGCTTGGGGTATCTTGGTACTAGTATGGCCTATCTGGCCGTATACGTTACTACTTAGCTTTATCTCTGGTATTAGCCCTATAAAGTCCTAAACTTCACCATAACACATATTTACATACATGAATGAAACTGGCTGGACAGAAATTACAATAAAAAGTATTTTATCCCCATGATATGAAAATGGGGTGCTTGGGGTATCTTGGTACTAGTATGGCCTATCTGGCCGTATATGCCACTACTTAGCTTTATCTCTGGTATTAGCCCTATAAAGTCCTAAACTTCACCATAACACATATTTACATACATGAATGAAACTGCCTGGACAGAAATTACAACCAAAATTATTTTATCCCCATGATATGAAAATGGGGTGCTTGGGGTATCTTGGTACTAGTATGGCCTATCTAGCCGTATACGTTACTACCTAGCTTTATCTCTGGTATTAGCCCTATAAAGTCCTAAACTTCACCATAACACATATTTACATACATGAATGAAACTGGCTGGACAGAAATTACAATAAAAAGTATTTTATCCCCATGATATGAAAATGGGGTGCTTGGGGTATCTTGGTACTAGTATGGCCTATCTGGCCGTATATGCCACTACTTAGCTTTATCTCTGGTATTAGCCCTATAAAGTCCTAAACTTCACCATAACACATATTTACATACATGAATGAAACTGCCTGGACAGAAATTACAACCAAAATTATTTTATCCCCATGATATGAAAATGGGGTGCTTGGGGTATCTTGGTACTAGTATGGCCTATCTGGCCGTATATGCCACTACTTAGCTTTATCTCTGGTATTAGCCCTATAAAGTCCTAAACTTCACCATAACACATATTTACATACATGAATGAAACTGCCTGGACAGAAATTACAACCAAAATTATTTTATCCCCATGATATGAAAATGGGGTGCTTGGGGTATCTTGGTACTAGTATGGCCTATCTGGCCGTATACGTTACTACTTAGCTTTATCTCTGGTATTAGCCCTATAAAGTCCTAAACTTCACCATAACACATATTTACATACATGAATGAAACTGCCTGGACAGAAATTACAACCAAAAGTATTTTATCCCCATGATATGAAAATGGGGTGCTTGGGGTATCTTGGTACTAGTATGGCCTATCTGGCCGTATATGCCACTACTTAGCTTTATCTCTGGTATTAGCCCTATAAAGTCCTAAACTTCACCATAACACATATTTACATACATGAATGAAACTGCCTGGACAGAAATTACAACCAAAATTATTTTATCCCCATGATATGAAAATGGGGTGCTTGGGGTATCTTGGTACTAGTATGGCCTATCTGGCCGTATATGCCACTACTTAGCTTTATCTCTGGTATTAGCCCTATAACGTCCTAAACTTCACCATAACACATATTTACATACATGAATGAAACTGCCTGGACAGAAATTACAACCAAAAGTATTTTATCCCCATGATATGAAAATGGGGTGCTTGGGGTATCTTGGTACTATTATGGCCTATCTGGCCGTATACGTTACTACTTAGCTTTATCTCTGGTATTAGCCCTATAAAGTCCTAAACTTCACCATAACAGATATTTACATACATGAATGAAACTGCCTGGACAGAAATTACAATAAAAAGTATTTTATCCCCATGATATGAAAATGGGGTGCTTGGGGTATCTTGGTACTAGTATGGCCTATCTGGCCGTATATGCCACTACTTAGCTTTATCTCTGGTATTAGCCCTATAAAGTCCTAAACTTCACCATAACACATATTTACATACATGAATGAAACTGCCTGGACAGAAATTACAACCAAAAGTATTTTATCCCCATGATATGAAAATGGGGTGCTTGGGGTATCTTGGTACTAGTATGGCCTATCTGGCCGTATACGTTACTACTTAGCTTTATCTCTGGTATTAGCCCTATAAAGTCCTAAACTTCACCATAACACATATTTACATACATGAATGAAACTGCCTGGACAGAAATTACAACCAAAAGTATTTTATCCATATGATATGAAAATGGGGTGCTTGGGGTATCTTGGTACTAGTATGGCCTATCTGGCCGTATACGTTACTACTTAGCTTTATCTCTGGTATTAGCCCTATAAAGTCCTAAACTTCACCATAACACATATTTACATACATGAATGAAACTGCCTGGACAGAAATTACAACCAAAAGTATTTTATCCCCATGATATGAAAATGGGGTGCTTGGGGTATCTTGGTACTAGTATGGCCTATCTGGCCGTATATGCCACTACTTAGCTTTATCTCTGGTATTAGCCCTATAAAGTCCTAAACTTCACCATAACACATATTTACATACATGAATGAAACTGCCTGGACAGAAATTACAGCCAAAATTATTTTATCCCCATGATATGAAAATGGGGTGCTTGGGGTATCTTGGTACTAGTATGGCCTATCTGGCCGTATACGTTACTACTTAGCTTTATCTCTGGTATTAGCCCTATAAAGTCCTAAACTTCACCATAACACATATTTACATACATGAATGAAACTGCCTGGACAGAAATTACAACCAAAAGTATTTTATCCCCATGATATGAAAATGGGGTGCTTGGGGTATCTTGGTACTAGTATGGCCTATCTGGCCGTATATGCCACTACTTAGCTTTATCTCTGGTATTAGCCCTATAAAGTCCTAAACTTCACCATAACACATATTTACATACATGAATGAAACTGGCTGGACAGAAATTACAATAAAAAGTATTTTATCCCCATGATATGAAAATGGGGTGCTTGGGGTATCTTGGTACTAGTATGGCCTATCTGGCCGTATATGCCACTACTTAGCTTTATCTCTGGTATTAGCCCTATAAAGTCCTAAACTTCACCATAACACATATTTACATACATGAATGAAACTGCCTGGACAGAAATTACAACCAAAAGTATTTTATCCCCATGATATGAAAATGGGGTGCTTGGGGTATCTTGGTACTAGTATGGCCTATCTGGCCGTATATGCCACTACTTAGCTTTATCTCTGGTATTAGCCCTATAACGTCCTAAACTTCACCATAACACATATTTACATACATGAATGAAACTGCCTGGACAGAAATTACAACCAAAAGTATTTTATCCCCATGATATGAAAATGGGGTGCTTGGGGTATCTTGGTACTATTATGGCCTATCTGGCCGTATACGTTACTACTTAGCTTTATCTCTGGTATTAGCCCTATAAAGTCCTAAACTTCACCATAACAGATATTTACATACATGAATGAAACTGCCTGGACAGAAATTACAATAAAAAGTATTTTATCCCCATGATATGAAAATGGGGTGCTTGGGGTATCTTGGTACTAGTATGGCCTATCTGGCCGTATATGCCACTACTTAGCTTTATCTCTGGTATTAGCCCTATAAAGTCCTAAACTTCACCATAACACATATTTACATACATGAATGAAACTGCCTGGACAGAAATTACAACCAAAAGTATTTTATCCCCATGATATGAAAATGGGGTGCTTGGGGTATCTTGGTACTAGTATGGCCTATCTGGCCGTATATGCCACTACTTAGCTTTATCTCTGGTATTAGCCCTATAACGTCCTAAACTTCACCATAACACATATTTACATACATGAATGAAACTGCCTGGACAGAAATTACAACCAAAAGTATTTTATCCCCATGATATGAAAATGGGGTGTTTGGGGTATCTTGGTACTATTATGGCCTATCTGGCCGTATACGTTACTACTTAGCTTTATCTCTGGTATTAGCCCTATAAAGTCCTAAACTTCACCATAACAGATATTTACATACATGAATGAAACTGCCTGGACAGAAATTACAATAAAAAGTATTTTATCCCCATGATATGAAAATGGGGTGCTTGGGGTATCTTGGTACTAGTATGGCCTATCTGGCCGTATATGCCACTACTTAGCTTTATCTCTGGTATTAGCCCTATAAAGTCCTAAACTTCACCATAACACATATTTACATACATGAATGAAACTGCCTGGACAGAAATTACAACCAAAAGTATTTTATCCCCATGATATGAAAATGGGGTGCTTGGGGTATCTTGGTACTAGTATGGCCTATCTGGCCGTATATGCCACTACTTAGCTTTATCTCTGGTATTAGCCCTATAACGTCCTAAACTTCACCATAACACATATTTACATACATGAATGAAACTGCCTGGACAGAAATTACAACCAAAAGTATTTTATCCCCATGATATGAAAATGGGGTGCTTGGGGTATCTTGGTACTATTATGGCCTATCTGGCCGTATACGTTACTACTTAGCTTTAACTCTGGTATTAGCCCTATAAAGTCCTAAACTTCACCATAACAGATATTTACATACATGAATGAAACTGCCTGGACAGAAATTACAATAAAAAGTATTTTATCCCCATGATATGAAAATGGGGTGCTTGGGGTATCTTGGTACTAGTATGGCCTATCTGGCCGTATATGCCACTACTTAGCTTTATCTCTGGTATTAGCCCTATAAAGTCCTAAACTTCACCATAACACATATTTACATACATGAATGAAACTGCCTGGACAGAAATTACAACCAAAAGTATTTTATCCCCATGATATGAAAATGGGGTGCTTGGGGTATCTTGGTACTAGTATGGCCTATCTGGCCGTATACGTTACTACTCAGCTTTATCTCTGGTATTAGCCCTACAAAATCCTAAACTTCACCATAACACATATTTACATACATGAATGAAACTGCCTGGACAGAAATTACAACCAAAATTATTTTATCCCCATGATATGAAAATGGGGTGCTTGGGGTATCTTGGTACTAGTATGGCCTATCTGGCCGTATACGTTACTACTTAGCTTTATCTCTGGTATTAGCCCTATAAAGTCCTAAACTTCACCATAACACATATTTACATACATGAATGAAACTGCCTGGACAGAAATTACAGCCAAAAGTATTTTATCCCCATGATATGAAAATGGGGTGCTTGGGGTATCTTGGTACTAGTATGGCCTATCTGGCCGTATACGTTACTACTTAGCTTTATCTCTGGTATTAGCCCTATAAAGTCCTAAACTTCACCATAACACATATTTACATACATGAATGAAACTGCCTGGACAGAAATTACAGCCAAAAGTATTTTATCCCCATGATATGAAAATGGGGTGCTTGGGGTATCTTGGTATTAGTAAGGCTCTAACCGTATATGCCACTACTTAGCTTTATCTCTGGTATTAGCCCTATAAAGTCCTAAACTTCACCATAACACATATTTACATACATGAATGAAACTGCCTGGACAGAAATTACAACCAAAAGTATTTTATCCCCATGATATGAAAATGGGGTGCTTGGGGTATCTTGGTACTAGTATGGCCTATCTGGTCGTATACGTTACTACTTAGCTTTATCTCTGGTATTAGCCCTATAAAGTCCTAAACTTCACCATAACACATATTTACATACATGAATGAAACTGCCTGGACAGAAATTACAACCAAAAGTATTTTATCCCCATGATATGAAAATGGGGTGCTTGGGGTATCTTGGTACTAGTATGGCCTATCTGGCCGTATATGCCACTACTTAGCTTTATCTCTGGTATTAGCCCTATAAAGTCCTAAACTTCACCATAACACATATTTACATACATGAATGAAACTGCCTGGACAGAAATTACAACCAAAATTATTTTATCCCCATGATATGAAAATGGGGTGCTTGGGGTATCTTGGTACTAGTATGGCCTATCTGGCCGTATACGTTACTACTTAGCTTTATCTCTGGTATTAGCCCTACAAAATCCTAAACTTCACCATAACACATATTTACATACATGAATGAAACTGGCTGGACAGAAATTACAACCAAAATTATTTTATCCCCATGATATGAAAATGGGGTGCTTGGGGTATCTTGGTACTAGTATGGCCTATCTGGCCGTATACGTTACTACTTAGCTTTATCTCTGGTATTAGCCCTATAAAGTCCTAAACTTCACCATAACACATATTTACATACATGAATGAAACTGCCTGGACAGAAATTACAACCAAAAGTATTTTATCCCCATGATATGAAAATGGGGTGCTTGGGGTATCTTGGTACTAGTATGGCCTATCTGGCCGTATACGTTACTACTTAGCTTTATCTCTGGTATTACCCCTACAAAATCCTAAACTTCACCATAACACATATTTACATACATGAATGAAACTGCCTGGACAGAAATTACAACCAAAATTATTTTATCCCCATGATATGAAAATGGGGTGCTTGGGGTATCTTGGTACTAGTATGGCCTATCTGGCCGTATATGCCACTACTTAGCTTTATCTCTGGTATTAGCCCTATAAAGTTCTAAACTTCACCATATTACATACATGAATGAAACTGCCTGGACAGAAATTACAAAAAAAGTATTTTATCCCCATGATATGAAAATGGGGTGCTCAGGGTATCTTGGTACTAGTATGGCCTATCTAACCGTATATGCCACTACTTAGCTTTATCTCTGGTATTAGCCCTATAAAGTTCTAAACTTCACCTTATTACATACATGAATGAAACTGCCTGGACAGAAATTACAACCAAAAGTATTTTATCCCCATGATATGAAAATGGGGTGCTTGGGGTATCTTGGTACTAGTATGGCCTATCTGGCCGTATATGCCACTACTTAGCTTTATATCTGGTATTAGCCCTATAAAGTCCTAAACTTCACCATAACACATATTTACATACATGAATGAAACTGCCTGGAGAGAAATTACAAACAAAGGAGTTTATCCCCATGATATGAAAATGGGGTGCTCAGGGTATCTTGGTACTAGTATGGCCTATCTAACCGTATATGCCACTACTTAGCTTTACCTCTGGTATTAGCCCTATAAAGTTCTAAACTTCACCTTATTACATACATGAATGAAACTGCCTGGACAGAAATTACAACCAAAAGTATTTTATCCCCATGATATGAAAATGGGGTGCTTGGGGTATCTTGGTACTAGTATGGCCTATCTGGCCGTATATGCCACTACTTAGCTTTATCTCTGGTATTAGCCCTATAAAGTCCTAAACTTCACCATAACACATATTTACATACATGAATGAAACTGCCTGGAGAGAAATTACAAACAAAGGAGTTTATCCCCATGATATGAAAATGGGGTGCTCAGGGTATCTTGGTACTAGTATGGCCTATCTAACCGTATATGCCACTACTTAGCTTTATCTCTGGTATTAGCCCTATAAAGTTCTAAACTTCACCATATTACATACATGAATGAAACTGCCAGGACAGAAATTACAACCAAAAGTATTTTATCCCCATTATATGAAAATAGGGTGCTTGGGGTATCTTGGTACTAGTATGGCCTACCTGGCCGTATATGCCACTACTTAGCTTTATCTCTGGTATTAAACCTATAAAGTTCTAAACTTCACCATAACACATATTTACTTACATGAATGAAACTGCCTGGAGAGAAATTACAAACAAAGGAGTTTATCCCCATGATATGAAAATGGGGTGCTCAGGGTATCTTGGTACTAGTATGGCCTATCTAACCGTATATGCCACTACTTAGCTTTATCTCTGGTATTAGCCCTATAAAGTTCTAAACTTCACCATATTACATACATGAATGAAACTGCCTGGACAGAAATTACAAAAAAAGTATTTTATCCCCATGATATGAAAATGGGGTGCTCAGGGTATCTTGGTACTAGTATGGCCTATCTAACCGTATATGCCACTACTTAGCTTTATCTCTGGTATTAGCCCTATAAAGTTCTAAACTTCACCATATTAAATACATGAATGAAACTGGCTGGACAGAAGGGGGTGCTCAGGGTATCTTGGTACTAGCATGGCCTATCTGGCCGTATATGTCACTACTTAGCTTTGTCTCTGGTATTAGCCCTATAAAGTCCTAAACTTCACCATAACACATATTTACATATGTACATGAATGAAACTGGCTGGACAGAAATTACAAAAAAAGTATTTTATCCCCATGATATGAAAATGGGGTGCTCAGGGTATATTGGTACTAGTATGGCCTATCTGGCCGTATACGCCGCCGCTGAAGCTCGCCGATTGCTTTCTGATACTTATGGTAATCAAGCTCCATCGAGAGCATGCTGTTTGACAGACAAAGAACGACCAGGTCAGCCAAAAAAGTTTGAAGATGCCGAATTACAAACATTATTGGATGAAAATGCATGTCAAACGCAAAAAGATCTTGCAATGCAGTTAAACATTGACCGATCAACCATTTCTCATCGTTTGCACGCAATGGGAAAGATTCGAAAGCTAGGAAGATGGATCCCACATCAACTGTCCGAAAATCAATTGAGACCACGAATAGAAGAATGCACGAAAAATCTTGCTGAGTACAAAAAACATAGTTTCTTGCATCGAATTGTTACTGGCGATGAAAAGTGGGTCTGTTACGACAACCCCAAACGTCAAGTAGCTTACGTCGATCCAGGCCAAGCAGGACCATCGCAGCCAAAACGAGATACTCATTGCGATAAGGTTATGCTGAGTATTTGGTGGGACTACCATTTGTTTCGATCAATGCAAATAGGCCTGGCTGACGTACGCTTCCGAAACGCCGGAGAAGTGCGAAATTGGATCGATGGCTGGATAGCTGAGAAAGTTGAAGGCTTCTTCAAACGAGGAATCCACGAACTTCCCAGGAAGATGGCAGGAAGTCATAGCTAACGATGGCGAATATATTGGATAAAATATACTGTATCGTTATCTTTTAATAAAAATTTTCTTTTTTTATAAAAAAAGTCTAAAAATTAATTCACACACCCAATATTTAATTTTACCTGTCTCTAAAATAAACCTGCCAAGTTCGTTGTTTCTTAGTTTTTAGACTGGAAAAAGATACATAGTACAAATTCAGAAACGTTCTTGTCATCTATTTATTATTATTATTACTTGAGGGCCATGTGGGGGCTCAAGCCACCCCGCACTGCGACCTAAAAGATCTTTTGTGCATTAAGCCCTACTTAATTATCCGTCCAGTCAATATTCAAGCTCTTAATGAACCTGATAATACTGCCTAACGGTACGTGATACATACTATCTGGGCTCATTGCTCTCCCTCCTAGATGTTTTAATTATCCGTCCAGCCAATATTCAGGCTCTTAAAGAACCTGATAATACTGCCTACCGGTGTGTGATACATACCATCTGGGCTCATTGCTCTCCCTCCTAGATGTAATAACATTTACTTCTGCTAGAAGAGCGGTAGCATTGGGACTCAAGGACATCGAGAGGGCAGACCCACTCCCGTATATTCCTATCCATGCCTCGTCTACCGTTTTGATTTTACTCTTGCGAGTTGCTGGGACATACTATCTGGGCTCATTGCTCTCCCTCCTAGATGTTTACTGTTGGAAGTACTTCTACACGCGATACATATTATCTGGGCTCATTGCTCTCCCTCCTAAGTGTTTACTATAGGAAGTACTTCTACACGCGTTACATACTATCTGGGCTCATTGCTCTCCCTCCTAGATGTAATAACATTTACTTCTGCTAGAAAAGCGGTAGCATTGGGACTCAAGGACTTTAAGAGGGCAGACCCACTCCCGTGTATTCCTTCCCGTGCCTCGTCTGCCTTCTTGTCATCTAAATCCAGTTATTAATTTAAAAAAAAAAAATTAAAAATTTTAATTTGATGGAAACAATTCAAGCTCGGATGGCGATTGATTGATTGATTCAACAATCTTGTCCCTAGGCCCAGAATGCTTGTTGCTGGAACGTGAAAAGTATAAATATATCGCCTCGGGAGAACTTGTCCTGCAACCATTTCTTTTTCTTATTATTAGAATTGATTAAAATTGAAATTAATCTCAAATATAAATCCATTTAGGTTATTCTAATCGAATTTATTAACAAATTGAAAATTTCAATCAACTTAAGTCATATCGAAAGTAGAAAATTTAATTAATTTTTCTCCGCATATGTTTATATATTACTCGTACATATGCATATAAATAACAAAGAATTAGAAGAACACTTATCTAAACATTTTTATTGAGTTTTATTTTTATTTTTTACAAAGCACAAAATACGAAACAATAAAGTATGATAATACTGTACGTACCCAATTCAGGTTGGTGATAGGATTTTAAGAGAATAGGGATGAAAGTCTGTTTTTACCTTTTATGATGAGATAAAATAAATAAAACTAATAAAAAATATTGAACAAATGAATTATAATTCAATTATCATATGAGTAGCGGTAAAATAGGATTTACATGTTACCCTATACGATATATGCGATGTGATTGATTGATAGAAGTTTTTCCGTGTGCTAGCAGACAGTTATTGTTCCCTAATATTGTGGAAACACAAATTTAATTGGGCCAGTCAAATTGAGAATATAAAAATGACATTTTATTGTTAAAATGAATTTTCTTTATTCAATCCCTGGCTTAAAAACCAATAACTATGTACTGCATATAAATGGAAAACTCGTTTATTCACAACACATTTAAACAATGCAAAATTCAATTAAAGCTTTGGATATTATTAATAAAAAAAAAAATAAAAAATAATCGGCTGTTTTTTAACATTCATATTCATATTGTTGTAGCAAGATCATATCAATACAAAACAAAAAAATGGATCGTCAGACCTTTATTTATATGTCCCGACGTGTAGAGATGATTCAAAAAATATAAACAATATGGATTTATATAAACAACGTCAATGTATTTTAAAACACAAAATTAATTAACAAAACAAAACAAAAAATCGATTTTAATTATTAAATAAAGTTCGTTTAAAAAAAGTTAATTCAATTAAAAATATTAAAAAGCTTTTTGTTTGTTATTAAGGGGACATTCGCCAAACACTGTAGATGTATGTATGTACTATATATACATATGTAGTAGTAAACTAGAAAACTTCGTGCGGCTGTTACACAAGCAACAAATAAAAAAACATAAAACATTTTTCAATTACATGTGGTTATTGCTGTTGTAGTTGATTTTTTTTTTTTATATTCAAATGGTAGGTAGGACGGAAAATGTTTGTAAGTCGAAAATTAATCATAAACTTTTTTTACTGTCATGTGGAAATAATCACTATCAAGTAAATGAAAGTAACATATGGTTCGTAATTTTGGAGGAACTCATAATAATAGTTATTTCGGCCGAAAACCCAGAATAATGCTATAAGTTATTCTGGATGAAAAAATTTTCGAATTTGATGAAAAATGCAATTTTATTTTTATTTTCTAATAGCCAACTTTCATCAAACTTGATTAATTACACATAGCTATTCCAAGTCTGTGAAGTTGGCCCAATATTCTATCCCAATAGATTACGATTTTAAACGATCGCTATACTAAATTAATTATTATGAAATAAAAAATCTATCACGTTAGAAGATATTTGCAAATTATTATTATATTTAAATAGAAATATTATTTGTGCAAAAATCTTACCAACATGTATTATGAAATAAATATAACAACATAATCAATAAAATAATTTAGAGTAGAAAAGCCAGTATGTATAATTAAAAGGTGTGCAATTCAATTTTCTTTAGTTTTGAAATAATTCGAGTACTGCCCCTCGATTTGTCATTCAAATATATTAACTGATAATCCAGAGAGCATCTTCAGCAATCAAAATTTTTTAGGGAATCGGAGTTCTGGGGAGTCTCTTATGCCAAAATATGTGAATAGTGTACCATTCAATGGAACTTGCAATTCAATTTGCTTCAGTTTCGAAATAAAAGTTTATTAAAAAATATTTTACTTATTAACCAATGTGGTCTATTCTCTTCGGAAATGAGAGACTCAGTAATAGTCACATAGAAAATTATTTTGCCATTTTAAAGAGGCGATGTCAACAAGCGCCAAATTTGAGTAAACTTCCTACAAAATGTTTAAGGGTTCTAAAGGAAATTAATAAAAGGAATGTTTATATATTTAACCGCTTTAAATCTAAAATACCAAAAAGGTCTTTAAAAAATATATCGTTGGGAACAGCTAAAGGAATGAGCTTGTTAGATAGTCTAAAAGAAAAAGAAGTTTGGAAGAAGAAAAATAATAATAAACGAAGTCTATCGAACTTTAATTTAAAAAATATATTAGATTTTAATAAAAAGACGTCTGATGAACAACAGAAGGAATCAACCAAACTATTAATAAAGTGTAATAAAATAGAAACCTTGTTACCTCCGATAAAAAAAATCAAAAAATTACGAGCAACCACCTATTCGTTTTGTAAATGTACTGATGTTTAGTAGATCTGAAGAAAATGTAAATTGGTCTGTTGAGGGGTTCCTATTAAGACCAAGAACCTTAACTGATTTTGGAACGTCTTGGTGACTTTCTTCAATGGATTTTATTGTGTCGCTAGATTCATCAATCGTTTCACTGTCCAATATGTTACTTGAGTTGGACATCCACTTGCGGAGGTGGAAACCATGTTGTGAAAGTAACTTACAGATAGCATTTTTTACTTGTTTGACCTCATTTTCGGTGTTTGACCCAGTCATTAAATCATCTCCATAAATATGGTTGCGTATTGCGTTGGCTCTTGTAGCTAGAAATGGAGCTGACGAAAGACCGTAAGTAATAGTAGTCAAGCGGAAATGTCGAATAGGCTCGGATGGGTGATTACGCCATACTATTTTTTGGAAATCGGTATCATCTTTATTAATTTTCACTTGCCTGTACATTTTTTCCACGTCTGCAGTAATAACATATTTGTGCTCCCTAAACCTCAAAATGATTGCAAACAATGTTGATTGGGCACTTGGTCCAATTGCGAGACAGTCATTTAAAGACACTCCTGATGTGGTCTTTGCCGACCCGTCAAATACCACCCTAAGCTTTGTCGTTGCACTGGAGTGTTCTAAGATGCCGTGATGGGGCAGGTAGTAGCCCGAATCGGTTGCTTGTGAGTGCTGTATTTCCTCCATATGGTGAAGCCGAATGTATTCTGACATAAATTCCCGATATAGGTTAAAGAATTCTGGATCTCGAGAAAAACGGCGTTCAATTCCTCTTAATCGTTGAATAGCGGTGTTTAGTGATTTCCCCAAAATTTGTGGGGATTTATTAAACGGTAAGCTCACAATAATTCTGCCCGATTTGTTATTTTCACGTTCTCGTTGTAATGTTCCTCACAAAACGTTTCTTCTAGAGACAGGATTGGCTTTGCACTTTTAATTGTTTCAATCTCCCAGAGCTTCCATAGAGTCTGAGCCAAATTCATGTCAATTTGATTACTTGTGGCTAACATCGTCACCCAACCGAATATGGTTTTCTGCAAAATTGTGCCATCCGTAGTGGATTTGATTTGCTCCGTTTCTAACAATTTAAAAAAATAATGCCCCACAATGCGATCTGATTTGTAGAAATGTGGATCAGCTAGTTCTACTGCAGGCCATTGACCAAATTGTGTTATTTTAAGATTTTGGCGTGGTCATTGGATGTGATTTTTGATAAAATTAATGCTTTCATAGAAAATTCCTCATGTCGATTTGGTTGCACAGTCAAAGTGACTAAACCCTTAGTTGAAACAGTATTTGCACTTCCTAAACCAGCAATTGAAAATCTGGCATTTTTCTTCTTTAGCCCCAATCGCTGAACAAATGCCTCCGTAATAAACGTGGCTTGAGACCCCGAATCTAATAGAGCACGGCACCAATGTGACTTTCCGTCAAAATCCAATACTTTGATCAAAGCTGTTGGCAAGATTGATTGTTCTACTGAATGTTGCGTACAAAGTGATGTAAATGTTTGCTTTTCCGCTGATGTCGGAGGAGGATCAGGTGTTGACTCTGTGATTGTTAAGCTATGGAGTAATGTATGATGCTTCTTATTGCAAAGCTGGCATCGACGTCTAGAATGACAGTTATTGATTTGATGTCTACTACTAAGACAATTAAAGCATCTATTGCCAGATTTCGCCCAATTCATGCGCTGTAATAGTGAAAAGCAAATAGTGAATGATCCTTTTCGTTGCACATGGCACAAGTGTAACTAAATTCTCCAGTGACCAGATGGCTTTTCAGTTTAGGTTTGACGAATGGTTTCTTTACTGACATATTTGCTGATTCCAAAGTATCAATTCACCTTGTAAGAAACATTAGGAAATCTGAGAAACATTAGGAAATCTGAGGTTATATGCTCTCCCCATAAAATTTTGGATTTTTCATCTAACTTTTGTACCAATAAAAATATGAGCCAATGATCACGAGTTTCCGCATTTTCGCCTAAAGCTTTTAAGCCACGAATGACTTGGTCGGACGAGCCCAAGAGTTGCTTTACATTAGCAGTTGTAGCAATTGAAATTGAAGGTTGTTCTATAAAGGTGCGCACAAATGAATTTATGATGTGGCGTTTACGATCGTACCGTTCCTTTAATTTATTTAATGCGCCTAAGTAGTTTGCTTCAGTTATGCTTATATGTTTTATATGTAAGCTGGCGGCCTCTCCCCTTAGAAGTCCCTTAAGATACTGAAACTTTTGTACCGGGCTTAAGCTAACTACCTGAATCGTGAATGGTAGTAGAGAACAAATCATAAAATGGTTGCCATTCAGTGTAGTCCCCCAAAAATGGTGAAATATTGATCTTCGGCAGCTTATGTCGTGATGAGTTGCTGCACGCGTTACATTGAATGACCCATCTTGAACTATTGAACCGGAAGCCAACTCCTTTCTTCGAATCAATGTATTCAGCTTACTGATCGCTTCATAATAGTCTTCCTCATATATAGTCGGATTCTTCTTTTGCGTCCAATAGAAAAATGTTGTGTTCGATTGTTGTAAACTCTTGCATTAATTGTTCAACTCGTGCGTGGCGCGTTCTTAAGTCTTCAATCGATTTTTCATCCATTGAAAAAAAAAAAAATTATGTATATTATTTTAAACGAAAAGACATTTTTTAACCTAAAATAATCAGTGATTCGGTATATGTACAACAACAAAATAAAATGGCGATATTATCAGAAATTAATTAGGTGCTAATAGTTCTTTAAATGTGCGCTTAAAGTAAAAATATAACGTTCACGATGGCCATAATGACTTTATGTGAATATTTCCGTGATAAAATTCTCAAAATTTCCAGAAATGTTACCGAAATGTAAACCTAAGGTGACAGTTTTGGATCACCGAAATGTTTTCAGAATTTTCCATATTATTTATTTTTATTTATTAGAAATCACATATAATCACAATTGTCACAATTGTTTCTTAATTATTTAGGGGAAATAATTTAAACCAATCAGAAGAAACGTCAAATTTACGAAATACGCAAATACGCAAGCTTGTGATGAGCCCTATATGTAGAACAATTTTACCAATGCGAATAGTGTTTGTGGCACAGAGGTGGCGTAGAGGTGGCGTAGAGGTGCCGTAGTGGTGGCGTAGTGGTTACGCACTGGACTAGAACGGCAAAAGTCTTCGGTTCGATTCTCAGGCAATTTTTATTTTTTTTTCAGTATTCATGTAATTCAGTATTCCGCTTTATAATTATTACGATAATAAATGTTCCATCATACCAAGCGTGGCGCGTCGGCGGCAAATTTAAATACACGTTTTTTTGCTTATGTAGTGATATGAAATCTTTACTTGAACAAAAATAAAATTATTATTCATAAAACAATTTACAAACTTTATATTTTTATTAGAAACATTACAATTTTAAGAAATGTATCGAATGAAGCTGCATCTACCGCCGCGAAATTATATTCCACACCCAGCGGCAAAAAAAAAATTGCTCTTCATCGCGAAAATTTTAAATTTTAATAAAACCAATCGATTTATTTCGCATCGCACAACATTTTGTTTGTTTGTAGCACAATATTTTCAAAACAATGAAAATGTCAAATATTAATAAATTTAATATAATATTTGGGTAAATGATCAAAGCTTACTGCGATAATTTTCTTCAAATATGGGTACGAAGCTTTTTTTTTGCCGATAGAGCACACAGTATAATCATCAATAAAAATATTCGCGCTGCGCTTGGTGTGATAGAACCTTTACACAAGGAAATAAGTGGGACGCGTTTTTTTTGCGCCAAAAGGGTTGGGCATGTGCGACTTTATTTTGAAATTGTGAAAATTACTTAAAATGTTCAAACCTGATGATACACTATAGCCGTTTTGTAAAATCTCAGAGATGTTACCAGCTGTGGGCTTATATTTCCATAAAGTGGACAGGTCAAGCTATCCGAATTAATTTTTATTATTAAGATAAATAGGGTTGGGCCTGTGAGACTCTATTTTGAAAATTGTGAAAATCACTTAAAATGTTCAAACCTGATGCTACATATACTATGGCCAGTTACTAAAATCTCAGAAATGTTACCAGGTGTGGGCTTATATTTTGTAAATGCATAATACACAGTAAGTGTGCCGGTGTTGTTTCTGATAAAGTATTTGATGTTATCGCACAATTTTTTTTACACTAAATGTCATCATGGAACACCCTGTTAGCCTCAAGAGATTTTCTTGGGAAAAATTGCATTTCATCGTTTGGTCCCACTTCATTGCAATACGCCATTGGCAATGCTGATGATGGCAATGTTATTTGTTAGTAAAATAAAGCAGAAAGAGAAAGAAAAAAATTAAAATTTATTTTTTCCTGCGTTAGTATAAAAGGAATTTTTTATTTCGTTTTGTCTCATTACTATTCCAGTCTTTGTATTGTTCGCGTCGTATTGTAAATTTTGTAATTTTTTCCCGTGTTTTTATTATCTTTTAAAAAAGTTTTTTTTAAAACTATCGACCCTCGCTTTATTTTGGACCTTCTATAAAACTTGTTTCTATTGGATTATTTGGATTTTTTATAACTGACCTCTGCTTTCTTTTGGATTTTCGATTTCACCGATTCTATTATTGTTTGATAAAAATTTCGTTGGTATTTTTAAAACTATATTGACCCCTGCTTTACCTTGGACATTCTCAAAAACTTACTTAGGTTGTTAAATTAGGCAAATACTTAGTATAATTATAAATCAAAAAGGAACAATATTAAACTGCAAAATCTGATAGTTGCTTTGTCTGAAGAGCATATTGATAATATTTACAGTATGGATCTCGGACAAAATCTACATTCTAAAGTTGTCAATAATCTTTGTTTTAAACTGAAGATTAAAAATAATAAAAATAACAGATATAAAATAGTTAATGTTTGGACAAAAAATAAGGAGCTAATTATAAAATCTATTATGAAATCAAATATAAATTCTATACCAAATAACCAATTTGAGGCAGCAGATTCCTTTCCAAAATATAATGATGTTTGTAAAATAAACCCAGATTCTGTTTGTAATCAGATTAACAGCAATAGTTTAAATCAGAAACTAAAAAGTGGCTTGAATTGGTTTTACTGATGATGAGCTCAATCCAGACCTATTGTTAAATTCTGTATCAGTTAGCCTTGCTCGACCAACTTCAGAGACTTTTGAAACAAAGGGTTCCAATAATTTCCGACTTAAAAGGTCCATTAAAACAAACAGAAATACGTTTGAAAATCTTACTAGCGAAGAAATTCGAGAAAATATTAACAATTGTTTGATATTAGCAATCGTTGTGTAATTTCATTTAAAACTATACGAATATCCAAAATAAATCAGTGCATAACAGTTTATGGTAATTGCAAAGAATTGCCGAATAAGAAATTTAAATTTATTATAAGAGAATTTTCAACAATAAGTCCATCAACAGAGTCTGACGAGTTCGAGATACCCCAAACAAATGATTTGCTTACACAGTCGATGTTCAGCAGTAGCCCATACTATATTCGGTACAATACAATTTTTGAACAAATTCAGGAAGAATTAACAAATATGTCTGCTAAGAAAACAAGCCAAAATGAAACAAATATATTTTTTAATAAAGAGTTTGTTGAGTTTACCATAAAAAAATATATGGCTTATCTCCCACTTTGGGGAGTATGCTTTTAAAAAAAAAATAGGTATTACCGGACGGGTGTCAAATGCAAATGCGGAAAGTTATTTTTTTCTAGAGAAAAATCATTATACAAATCATAAAACACTAAGACTAGGAAGGTTTATCAATATTATGAAGGATAAAACCGACAAAATAATAAAACTAATACAACTATCAAATAAACAGAAAACTGTTAATAAAAGAAAAGTATTAGGAAATTTGGATGATCCAGATAGCAATCAACACGAAGAGGGTTGGAATAAAAAGATGAAACTGTATGATTCACCTAAACACTTTGGAAAACGAGTTATTACTCGAAACTCCACGGTTAAGCAAAGTAATGAAAATAAAAATACAAAAAATCTGATAGTGCTGCTGATGAACTACATGTTCAACAAAATGGATTTACTTTCATAGACAACGACAAACATGTGATAGATATATCAAATACTTGTGCTTTCGACGCAACTGCCCAAATATTCCTTTGTTTGTATTCTGATGTAGAATTCTTCAAAGGTTTAATACAATCTTCCAACAATACCTTTTACAAATTTATAAAATTATTAGCAAATTATAAGGACCTAAGTGACCTTTATCAAGAAAGGTCTTAATTGATGTCAAATCTGTACCAGAAAAGTAGATCGATAAATCGCGAAAAAAATGTCATTAAGTTAAATGCAGCTTGTACCATAACGTTCATTTTAGAAAATTCTCTGTCTGCTCCATTAACAGAAACACGTTACTGCGAAAACAACACTTATACAGATCGCATGAGGGAAACATTCTACCTTCCATTTGAAAATGTTTTCAGCTTTAATCAAATTTCTTTAACCAAATTACAAAATGCTATAGATTTTAGCAGCCCAAATTGTGCAACATATCAAGGGATCAGAACAAAAAATTATTTCAGCAATTATGGCATTGTTATAGCTGATGTGTACAGCCAAATAGCAATAGTTATATAAGCCAGACAATAAAACTGTCTGGAGACGATTATTGTTTGAAAGGACTAATTCATTTTGCAAAGTCCACAAGTATTAATGTTACATGTCATTTTATAGCATATGTCAAACGTGGAAATATATGGGAGCAATTCGACGACCTGGTTTCATTTACAATGGAAGTTAATTCTAAGTATAAAGTTAATCCAGCGATACTAATTTTTTCTAAATATTAAAGACAACAGAACGTGATATGATTAACACGGGGGCAGGGAAAATAACAAGAATAAGCCAAGCAATATTTACGAGTTATTGTTTTTAAGTGATTTTCACAATTTCAAAATAGCGTCGCACAGGCCCAACCCATTTATCTTAATAACAAAAATTGTTTCGGATAGCTTGACCTGTTCACTTTATGGAAATAAGCCCACACCTGGTAACATCTCTGAGATTGTACAAAACGGCTATAGAGTAGCATCAGGTTTGAACATTTTAAGTGATTTTCACAATTTTCAAAATAGCGTCGCACAGGCCCAACCATTTTTATCTTAATAACAGAAATTTTTCGGATAGCTTGACCTGTCTACTCTATGGAAAAATTGTTCCATGCCTTGCTGTACTGGTTATTTAAACATTTTATGTAGGCCTACACTTTTTCCATGCACTTACACTTTTCGTTAATTAGTGTAGCTACACTTTGTGTGAAATACTTCACACCGTTCCAAAACTCGATTTATTAACGGTTGAAAGGTTGCAGGAAGAGCCCCCTTCAAATCAAATGGCATGCGACGGAACAAAAAGTGACCGTACTAAGTGCTGAAACCAGTTTTTTCTTGAAATCAATCCCTAATTGAACCTTTCAAGTCAATCGTCAGCTCAACCTCCAAAAACAATATTTGTGTAAAGTTTATTTCAAATCAGTCAAGGCGTGTGGATTTGTTTAAATATCTTGAACCTTTAGTAAATTATATGTGTGGCCAATTAGGATAAAACTTAGCTATTGCATAATGGATTTTACTGAAATTTGACATTCGCGATATAAATTGTAACGGATGGCTATTTTCTCATGCCATCGTTACAAATAACCAT
This sequence comes from Tipula helvola, assembly GCA_963556165.1. NCBI lineage: Eukaryota > Metazoa > Arthropoda > Insecta > Diptera > Tipulidae > Tipula > Tipula helvola. The sequence continues at coordinate 280,161,218 of OY744483.1, forward strand.
ATAACCGAGGCCGGATTAATAATTACAATCAGGTCATTGCCCTTTCCGCATATTAAAAATAAATATAATTTCATTTATTATGTATTTGTAATATGCACGTTTGTTTTTGAAATCATGTGTATGAACTTGATTTCTCAATTTTCAATTGTTTTTTTTGTCAATTTGATAAAAATTGATTGTTTTGTTTTTTTTGAAGAAAAAAAAAATTAAAAAACAGGAGTTATTCTTCGAGCATAAAGATATATAGAGAGAGTGTAAAATTTAAAATGTAAGAAAAGAGAATAAGAAAATCGTCATAAATTTTTTTTTTTTTTTTTTTTAATTTCATGTTTTGTGTTGCGTATTTAACATAGAAATAAAGTTAAAAATTATCAATGAAATATACATAATGGTTAAATTAATTAAGTCAAGTGTGACAAATTGCTCAATTATGAAGTAAATTAATACAAAACAATCAATATAAACCATGTTTTAATTAACTTTTTAAGGTAATTGTTAAGTGTATATTTTTCAAAATATTTTAAATCACTGCGATTTTTATTTAATGCACACGAATGAAAAGTAAAAATAATTGTGCAGTTTTAAAGTATACTTTAACCTTATTATGGCCACCCATTTCAATTAAAATCCGTGTTAGTTTTCTATCAGAAAAATTAAAACTAAACTGTTTGTTTACCAAAAATCAAAATAAATTACAGTGGCCATTTTGGTTCTTTGATATTTATATAAAAACGTTCATAGCCGGCGAAACTATTTTTTTTTTCTGTAGATAAATAAAATGCGTGAAAATTTATGTGTTACATTTTATTATTAAACTAAAAAATTTTTTTTTTGTTTCTTGTGTTTTGACAGAAGTGCTCTTACGCTCAAAATATATTATCCTACCCGGTTGGAGTTATTTTTTTTAATTTCGAAAAGGGAGGTTGAGTTCGGTTTTTTGAGATTGTGTGTAAAAGTAAAAGATTTTTGTTTTGTGTATACGACGAATATAATTTTTGATTACGGAGTGAAAAGAAAGTAAGAAGAATTAAAAATGTTTTAAGAAGTGTTTTTTTTTCATTTCTTTTTTATTATTTGGGTGATATAATAATTTGTGCAAAATAAGTCAAAAAAAAAGTTTGTTTATAATTTAAAAAGAATTATACAATATAAAAAAAAACAAAATTATTTTGTGTGTTTTTGTGAAATTTAAAAAAATGAAATTCGTTTAGTTAAGTGAAATTAGTTTAGTTAAGTGAAATTAGTTTAGTTAAGTGAAAAAAAAAAATAAAATTATAAGAATAGTGATATAATAAAAATAAAAGATTTTTTCACGACCAATTGATTTGTGATAATAATATTCCTCAACTACCTCTGACAAGAACGGAATATAATTAGGAGCCAACAAGTAACAGGTAAGTGAAGAAAGTGTTTTTTTTATATATGGGACGTTTCACATCAACACCTCTATGCCCAAAATTTAAACCATCCAAAACATTTTTTAAGACCACTAATATTTTCGTTGGAACGTCTACTTTCGAATGCCGAGTGCCGTTTTTGAAAAAAACAAGATGGCGGCTCAATATGGTGGCTAAAATCTATATAATCGTTGGTTCGTCGCTTAGTGATCGTGTAACTCCTGAACGACAACCGATTAAGGTCATATTCACATCATATATTTGTTTTGTCGAGGCGATGGTACCTAGCTATGCTATTATCCAATAGGTGGCGCTGTAGTCAAGTTATTAACAAATTCTATTATTATGGACCGAAATGACTCATATTCACAATATATGTTGGTTTAGTGCCAGGAAAGAAAATCACAAAATTTGGACCCGATAGGTGGCGGTATGGTCGAGTTATTAACAAATTATATCTGTGGTCAAAAAGCAAAGGGGTACCTATAACTTTTTTTTGGTGCAAAATAACATTATTTTTATTTATTTCAAAAAATACTGGCAATAACTAGAAACGGAAGCTATCAAATAAAATGCAGAAAGTTGTGCTTTATTTTTTGGTATCGATAATTTTAGCGAATAGGTATTATTTTTAGAAATTTTTCGCATTTATTGAACAATGCCCTTTTGTAAAAACCGATTTCGCAATACTCAAACAAACAATTGAGTTATTTCTTTTTTCAAAAATCAAGTTGCAACAAATAAAAGGTTTAAGTCCATTAATGCCGTTTTACTACGACAATACAAATTACACATGAAATTACCATACAGAGAAGCATAACTTTTCAGTGATTTGGCTAGTGCCCGATGGCGTAGGGTTAGGCAAAATCCAAGAAGTACGCAAACAAATAAAACAAATAATTCTATAATTCATTTTATTAGGTACAAATAATAAAATAAACAAAAGATTAGATTTCACAAGAAATACATTAAAAAATAATATCAGTTTTTATACGAGAATAAATCTTAATCTTCTTACGCAGACTCTGTTAAATCTGGATGATAATCTAACATTGTTTCATCGACCAGGTTCTCATAAAAATCATGAAATATTGGGTCAATTAAGGGTAAAACAGATAAAAGATCCTTCTTTTTCTCTTTGCTTATTTTAATCGGATCATTATACGCTTTGCTCACATTTTCGAGTACAATTGAATTTACCCCACGTCGTTTAACGTTTAAATGTTTAAACTCTTCTTCATTATCTAGAGTTTTTGTATCGTACGATACCGTGCTCCTTCGTATATCTTAAACAGCGAACTGTCCTCCATGAAAATTTGTTACTCTCAGTGTCCGTGGTCCGCCATACAAATTTATTTTTAGATACGCTTCCAAAGTCTAATATGTCGGCTTGATTCATCTAGTGTACAATAAATTTAGATTTTGTTCCAACAGTTCGTACAAACTGAAACCAATCTCTTGGAGAATGAATTTTCAGTTGGGTTTTCTTCTTCTTAATTTCTATAACCGAGTGATCGGTATCACACTCCATGTGTGAGTGACCGACCACCATAAACTTGTGGTCAATAATTTCTACGTTAGTCTCACTTTGCAGAAAACTCATGAGCATTGATGAAACGTATGTGTTTTTATTTTTCCCAGGGCAATTGTCGCTGTATAAGACCACATGTTTTGTAGTAGTCGGTTCCATTTGTAATTTCTTCAAAATACATGAGGCTATTTCATTGCCACCACGATTACCGATAGCTTCATGCCACATGAAACAGAATGGTTGGTTGGTTGTTATAGCAATCGTGGACAGTCAAATTGTAGGTCCACAGGGATCGTTTATAGAAGGATATATTAGTGTTTAGATACGGTGTCGGTAAACATTGCTGTAAATCGAAACTGTATACTTTCAGAGTGTGATCATCCTTAGCTTTAATTTTGTCGGCTTCCTTAGATTTGTAAGTTTTGTCGGCGTCTAAGTGATGCTTTTGTTGATCGATTTTTAAAGCGGTTTTAGTTTCTTCATCAGCAACGTCAATTTTAGACTTTAAAATTTCACAAGTGTTGCACGTGTCCAGCTTAGGTGATTTAAATTTTAGATTCATCGAATGGAACACTTCGGAAAATTTGGTAATTGAAACTGGGTTATGTCTTGACGAACAAAATTGTCGATACATAATTGAAATATTTAAGTCCGGCGTGAGATATTTTTTAGAAGTATCTCGCCGCGTATAGCGACTTTCGTACGCAGGATATAAACTAATATGAGCTTTTATATCATTAATTACTGCTTCTGGTATTTTATTTGCCGGTGTGTGTTTACCTCTCAGCTCATATTCAATTGTAGATCCAGCCGTATTCATTTTCTTGTCAATAATAACCTTTAAAAACTTGTCAGCTTCTCCAAGAGTAATTTAAAAGCATTTTTTGCAGACGTAAACATTTTCCCCATGGATCTGAAAATGATACTTGCAACTGAATCTGCGGAATCGTGTCGATTTTGGTTCAAGCACAGTGGACTTCTTGTCAACAATATCTATCAGTCCGGACATTTGCGCCACACGTAATGAATAGTTTCCTGAAATTATGAAGTAATTATTATTATTGTACAAACCAAACTCATAATTAAAAAAATAAAAGAAGCCAGTTTAATAAATTCATTAGATATTTTTACGAGAACTAATTTACCTAATGAATAAAAAAGGGTTTCAGGATAAAGTAACTCACCTGTGGCCCAGTAGTTAAAGAAAATGATTTCTTGATCTTTAACGGATATTTTAGTCTGACATTTTTTTCGGCAACTTGTAAGAGATGTAAAACTTCGAGCTTTCTTTACTATCCCGGTTCGAGTTACGTAAGCTTGTCCCGAATTACGTTTTATTTGTATCATTTTACGTTTTCCAACCAAATTTTCCTCAATTTGTAATCCCATATTGCGTATTTCTTCATTTATGTCATTTTCAGTATTATCGCAATCAGAATCTGAATTATCTGATGGCGCAAAATTTGGGTCGGCAACACTGTGATCATAACTAGATTCTAGCTCATAATCTGCATCTACTACAAAACCAAATCATACGATAAATATTTAAATAGGGTAAATCGATTTACTTACCGTGCGGCATATTGCAACTTTGGCTCTGACATCCCTTTGTTATTGAAGAAGAAGCAATATTTTCAATTGATTGCATTGCATTCACTAGAAGAAAGGTAACGTCTGAACTCAAAACCATTATAAGATTATTGATAAATTTTATCATACCGTTAGCCAAGGAACTTGAGGAAGTGGTGTCGTTAGCATACTCATTTTTCAATGTTTGTAAGCACTCCGAGCTAAATTTTGATTCGTTTACTATAGATGAATCTGTCTCACGTGGAACAATTGAATAAAAAAAATTTGCATCGATACAACAAGCTGTTGATTGGAGTTTTTCTTCGCTATCTAAAATAAAATTTAATTTTATGAATTAGAGTTTTATCAATTACCTAGTCTTAATTATAATGTTGAAAGTATTACTTACTTATTTGTTTATAATGTTTCTCAAGATGATCCTGATTTAAAGTTTTAGACGATTGATTATTCGATCGTGCGATATTGCGTCTTCTAGACAATGCGACAAGCCTCTCTGTTCTACTTAGCCTTTCCATATTATTTGTTATTGTACACTTAAATTATAATATAATTTTTTTTAAACACTATTTATCGACACAATTTAAAATACGTTATTTTACAGTAAGTACTTTTAGAAAAATTATTTTTTTCACTACTTTGTTTTTTTACTTTTTATTCAAATAGTTTGAACATAAAGGAATAAATCGACTTAAATTTTTTTTAAATTTTGAAGTGTTAAAATATATCAAAACGGAATAATTCAAATTATTTTATACTAAAATCCTATTACTTTTAGATTTAACAAAAACTCATTTGTAATAACGGAACAATTGGACTTATTATATTGATTTACACAAAACTTTAAAAGGAAAAAAGGCGTAACATTAATTAAAACAAAGGAATAAGAAAAATTAATATGATCAAAAGGGCGTAATTCGAATAATGCCTTTTTGCCTTTTAGAATATTTTTCAAAATCGGTCGATCTAACGTGAATTATTGCCTTTTGCTTTTTTAGATATAACTATTCTGTAAAAATTATTTTAATAAGGTAAACAAAAAATCGAGTTATGCCCTTTTGCAACGTGCTGTATCTACCTTATTAATAAAGCTATTTCCCAATAGATAAAATTGGTATATGTGCCGAAATGTAATTAGTATAAAAATTGTGAAAATGACAAAGGGCATAACTCGAGTTATGCCCTTTTGATAATTATCCACAGATATAATTATGGACCAAAATGACTCATATTTACTATACAGGTTGATTTAGTGCTAAAAAGGAAAATCACAAAATTTGGACCCAATACATGGCGCTGTGGTCGAGTTATTAAAGAATTTAATGTTTATAAACCGAAATGATCCATATTTATTTACACACGTTCGCGTGGTCTACAAAAGTGTTTTAGTATATGCTGCCATCCAATAGATGGCACTATTTTTTAATAGAACTCAATTTTGATATATGAACATCATTTCTCTTTAGTTTTTGGCATACAAGCATCATTTGACTGTGTTATTGCGTTTATCAACTCAATATTTTGATTATTTATTGCTAAAAAAAGAATTTAATATCAATTATTTAAAAAAATACAAGTGATATTGGGACTTTTCACGTCTACCGGTCCACCGCTGAGCCCAAAATTTAGAGCATCCAAAAAATATATTAAGGGCACCAATATTTCCGTTTAAACCTCTACTTTCGAATGCTTAGTGCCGATTTTGGCAAAAAAAGGATGCCTGCTCAACATTGCGGCAAGAATAATAAAATCAGGAATAGATAATGAGGAAATTTAATTATTTTATCCAGTTAAGTTAAAAAAAGGTCAAAATTAAGTAACGGTTAGTGTACCAAAGGGTATTTTCACCTCCATGGCTATAGGAATTTTTATTAAAAACGCAAAAACAAGTGCAGTAACAAGTAGAGGTAGCAGTTTTGAAAAAAGTAGATTGTCCGCAATAAACTATCTTATTTTAAATTAATCCCTTAACGGATAATTTTTTGACAAAAAAATGTCAAGAAAAAATAATTTTTTTTTTGTATTTATAATGTTATTTTGAACATATATTTTAATTTATATTGTAAAACCAAAACTAACAAAACATAAAATTTTAAAAGGCAGAATTGGGCCAAAAAAGCTCTAAACTACAAGCCCTATAGTAAAATGTATAACAATGTTTTACTTACAAAAAGCAATCTTAATGAAATAGATTTAAAAATAGTTGCTCGAGTGCACATTTTTGAAAGAATCACATGCTCGAATTATCTCGAGCGTGCGCGTTAATTATTTGAATCGATAAGGGACAAGGTAGAAAATTGGGCAAAATGGGCCGATTGCTAAGCTGTTAAGTTAGCAATAAATTATTCTACTTGTTTTTTTAATAATTGATATTAAATTCCTTTTTTTAGAAATGAGTTATTCAATCATCTATTGGATGGCAGCATGTACTAAAACACTGAATATTTCGGTTTATAAACATAAAATTCTTTAATAACTCGACCACGTCACCTATTAGGTCCAAATTTTGTTATTTTCCTTTTTGGCAATAAATCAACCTGTATAGTGAATATGAGTCATTTTGGTCCATAATTTTTGAATTTGTTAATAAATCGATCATAGCGCCAAATTTAATGATTTTCTTTTTTGGCACTAAACCAACATATATTGTGAATATGAGTCCTTTCGTTTTATAATAATAGAATTTGTTAAGAACTTGACTACAGCGCCACCTATCGGATAATAGCATAGCTAAGAACCATCGCCTCGACAAATCAAATATATGATGTGAATATGACTTCAATCGGTTAAGTCGTTCAGAAGTTACACGATCACTAAAGACGAACCAACGATTCTATAGATTTTAGCCACCATATTGAGCCGCCATCTCGTTTTTTTTTTCAAAAACGGCACTCTGCATTCGAAAGTAGACGTTTCAACAAAAATATTAGTGCCCTTAAACAATTTTTTGGATGCTTTAAATTTTGGGAATAGAGGTGGCCCGGTTGACATGAAACGTCCCATAATACAAGGATATTTCAAGTTATTTTGTTTTTCTCCACACCTGTCACTTATAATGGTAGTTTTTTTCTGGTTCAGTCCAAAAGATCATATAATGGCCGGCTAGAAATAAATTTCACTGTGTCTTTTTTCGTGTCTGGGTGATCAAACCCAGATGTACATTTTCTTTTCGTTCCGCTAGTAGTGGCGTAGTCCGCCAAATTGAAATTTTTTTCTTCGTCTCTTTTTTTTATATTGGTTCATCTCAGGATGAATCACCGTCCCAATCACAAAGAAAAAAAAACAACCTAGCAGCGTGACTAGGTCTTAAATGCTCACTCACCATCCCCCACGACCAAATCCCCCACTGCATGCTAGCAGGAATAATCGCTGCGATGAGCTGAGATCATGATACAACTTTTCTATAATGAGATGAGTGTTCACTCATCTCGTTACAAAATAGGATTCTAAAATATTTTTTGTATAAAGTTCTGGAATATGGCCAAGTAGGGTGGGGCGTGCCACTGGAAGTGGGATTTTTGTTTAAAATTTCGGAATAAGACCAATTAGGATGGAACTTGACATTCTTTAACCGAGTATGATGAAATTCAAGATTTGGGATGGAAGGACATTCTAAAATGATACTGCTAATTCCGAGACTCTACACTACAGTTAATAGTTTTAATTCTCCAGCGCGTTTCCACCACACACTTTATTTTTTTAAACATGGCCCAACTTACCGCTTTGACAGTAAATACTCAGAAAACATAACCCAACCACAACTTTTAGTTGCAGTTACAGTTTTCTTCAGAATTGAATTGCAAAATTCATACATCTAAACGTCATAACAGTTATTGAGGCTGCGGTTGGGCGACTAAATTACACTAATACAGTTTTCTGTACATACAAAACGTGTAATTGGCCATTTTATACATTGTGTATTTAAAACACTAAAAATTGACATTTTAACAACGCTATCTATCATAAAATTTGTGATACACATTGTGTTGCCAGTTATAGCAGTTAATTTCTGTTGGTTTACGGACGTTTTCCGGAAAGCTATTGATTTGGACGCTAAGAACCCTATTGATTTGGACGCATATGAAGGATAAGGATTTTGTTGACCAACCTCTCTAAAATTGGAAGAAAATAAAAGATTTATTGAAGTGAATTTTTTTTATAAACGTTACATTTATTTGAAAAAAATTAAGAAAATGAAATTATGTGACGAAAAAAATCCCCGCAGCCATTTTACGGTCGAAATGGCACGTTCCAAAATGACGTAAGGTAGGAAATTTGGTAATATGATCGAAATGTGATTTTAAAACATTTTAAGAAGAAGTTTTGGTATAAGGGATAACGGCAATTATGATAAAACTTATTAATTCTTCACCCGTTTGGATAAAAATCGACGTGTGCAAGTCGATTTGTGAAGTTTTTGGAATATGTACAATTAATATGGAACTTGCATAATTCTTAACCGGTTTCGATGGAATTCAACATTGAGAGATGAAAGTGAGATTCTAAAATGAATTTAGATGAAGGTTTAAAATTTGGCCAATTGGGCTGGAACTAGTAATTCTTAATTGATTTTGATGAAATTGGACAAGTTTGTACGCAAGTGGACTGTAATATTTTTTATTTCTGGCCGAATTGCACAAAGTTTCACTAGATTGAATTACCAAACGAAAAACAAGAAAAACAAACAATATCAAGTTTAAATATTTATTAATATTTACATACTATGAATAAAGTTCAAAACTTCTTTAGTAAGTGCTTTAAATTATACAAATCTCATAAATGTTTAGTTCTTAAAAATTCCGTAAATTTGATAAATTCTATAAATCTTAAAAGTCCAATAAATTCTATAAATTTTATAAATTCTCTAAGTTTGACAATACATTAATTTCTATGAATTTTATAAATTTAATAAATTCTACCAATAATTCTATAAATTCTATAAATAAAGTTTTAAAATTCAGTTAAGTTTTTTTAATTCTGCAAATCTCATAAATTCTTTAGTTCTTAAAAATTGTTAATGCGATACATTCTATAAATTTTATAAGTTCTTCAAAGACTGTAATTATATAAATTTTAATATGTTTATAAAACCTATAAATTCTACAAACAATAAAGATGTTATAAATTTCATCAATTCTATAAATTATAAAATCTCAACCAATTCTATAAATTTTAATTATTCTTTATATTTTATAGATTCAATGCGTTCTATAAATTCTACAACCTCAAATTTCACTTATTTTAAAAATTCGATAATTTCTATAAATTCAATAAATTTTTATATTTCTAAATATCACAAATTCAATAAATTTTTAAATTCTATAATTCGAATAAATTCTGTAAATCCTATAAATTTTATTATTTCTATGAATTCTATAAAGCCTAAAAATTTATTAAGTTAGGTTAGGTTAATTATAATAGCAAGTAATGTATTCTCTTCACCCTTACTGGAACCATTTACAGCTATTCGGGTAGCGTAGAATATCGCGTACTTTACTGTTTCCGAGATCTGCCAGGTTGTCCATTTTGAGCTTACCTAAGTAATTTGCTGCTAGTTTTTACTTGCATTCTCTCCCAAAAACCAGTGTGGCGTGAGTATTCCTACAACCGTTCTTAATTCACGCGTACTTAATGTTTTAGTGTGCCCAAGTCTATATTTAGCCAGACTTGTTTTGCATCATTACAAGTGAGGCTGTCAGTAAAACCTTTCCATTTTATGCGCTATTATAGAACCACCCAGACATGCTCTTTCCAGTTGCAGCAGGTGAAAATTTCAGTAAGTTTACAAAATAACTTATAAAACTTTATAGATTCAATAAATTCTGTGAACTTTTTGAATTCTTTAAATTTTGTAGATGCTATAAGTTCTATAAATTGTTTTAAATGACAGAGTTCTATAAATTTTGCTAACTCAAAATGTTATCTATTTTTTATTTTTTTTCTATGATTCCCTAATTTTTATAATTACTATAAATTTGTTGAATTCTACAAATTTTATAAAATCGATGAATTCTTAAAATTTCATTCTTTCAAATTCTATAAACCCTGTAAATTCCACAATTTTACACAAAATTATATTTTCTACTCACTCCTACTGCGATTTAGTACCTTTCGTAGGTTAGAATTTTGGTGGCGATATTTCTCGCGGCTAAATATGTTATTTTAAAGCATTCTTACGTACCACAGGTGACGATCCAAAAACGTTTTTTCTAAACTAAAATTTTGTAGATACAATTTTGCATCGTCACCAGCGATATGCTGGTGGACGCAAAATTCTTTCTGTTTCTGAAGAACTGATAAAATTATATTTTTTTTTGTTGAAGCAACGTTCCCACAATGAAATTCTGGTCTAAGGGACAAGATTATTTAATTGATCAATTATATCATCGGCATTGCTCTCATCAAGTATATAACTGGAATTAAACGGCGAGAAAGTTTTTAAATTTGTTTGTTTGAGCCCGAAACCAGACTATATACGGAGCTGTATAGTTATTATGTACGAAGTATCTTTTCCAGTTTAAAAACTAAGAAACAACACAACACGTATTTGCCAGGTGTATTTTATAGACGAAAAAACTATATACATATGTAAATGCGTAATTTTCAGGGACGAGCATTTATTGTTTCGTAATCTGTTTATTAGGTGCCATATCGTGGTGAATGCAAAGGAGAAATGCTCTAAAACTTCCAAAAGTAGCCACCTCCCCATTTTGACCAGCTCCCTAAATTGTTCACTTTTTGTCAGCCTATGAAATATTACGTATAATTTTTTGTTAGATTTGAAGAAAATTTTCCTTTTTAGCCTAACTCTAAATTTTTAAATTCTTAGATTGTTGTATTCCTTATAAGCACCTCCATAGACTCACTGACATTTCTGGGTCCCTTGAATAGTGACTTTAGAGATGTTTTGTGTTGTGTTGATGTTTATGTTTAATATAGTGTTTTTTTAGTACAAGAAAGAAATTTATTAATTCCGGAATAATCGAAACCAAATTTTGGGCCTGTATTTCGGAATACTGAAATTCCGAATTCCGGAATTGGAACCCTAACTATAAAACATCATTATTATCCGTGTCATATTCCCGCCGCGCCGCTAAACCTATATTTCTATAGAAAATATTGTATCAGACCTACCTACACAACGAAATTTTTCCCAAGCTTTTTTTTGTGTTGCTTACAAAAGATGAGAAATAAATCCACAATTGAACCAATAATGGTTTTGTACGATTTGGAGTTTATTTTTTTCACAGTAAATTCAGTTCGATCATCCAATTGTTTTATTTATTTATTGTATGACTTTTAAATTAAATAAATACATACATACATACATACATATATAAATTATTGTTAAATAAATTGATTTCATTGGATTTTTTTTTGCATTGATGAGTACGAAACTAATTTAAATTTTTAATTGAAAATATTAAGTGATTATGATACTCGTCCGCATGTGGATTTTTTTATTGTACGTATAATTAATGGTGAGGTAAGTTGATTTATTAAATAAACACATTGCAGCCTTATCAGTATTTACCAAATTAATTTGAAATTGTAATTCGCAAACATGCTGTGTAATAAACGTACGGTTCAAAAACCTTTCACCTTGTATTGCATAATCTGATCGATTTATCCGACAGAATATACACGTACATACCAAAAAATAAAAAAGAATTTATTGAAAACAAATTAAAAAAAAAATCTTCATTATAATTTAGGTAAGGCATCATGTAACCGTGACATTTTCGAAATATTTCATTCAGAAACAAAATTATATAAAAAAGAACGAATTAACATTAAAATTTATCAAAATCCCATAAGGTAAACGGAAACTCCATTTTCAATTCAAAAAATTATTATTATTGATGAAATTAAGTTTAAAGTTTAATATCATTACGATTTTATTGTGGTATTTGTTCAATGTTACGGTTCGCTGAAATAATCAGTTAATTGTATTTGTTGTAATAAATTTATTTTCAATTTTTTTTTGTTCGTTTTTGCGTCAGTCAGTGGCTTGAGCACATTTAAGAAATGTTATCGTTGTTAATCCTAGGCACAAAATTGATTGCAAGCTCCGTCCATGTAGTAGAATCTGTTAGATCTAATACTAGGTATGTTTACTTATTGAACAAATGTATGGATATAGCCATACATTGGTATATGTATTATTTTTGTACTGAGCCGTTTCAAAACGTACTCACCACATATTGGTGAATATTTTATAATTAATTGTATTTTTGGTTTTGTTTTAATTTTCATCAAAGCGATAATTTCACTTTTGATTTGCTATTAATCTGAACTACAAAAGCAATTCAACTGAAATGCTCCTCAAATTCGGTTTTATTGTCTTCAAAGCAATTTTAATTATTTCAAAATACCACAAAGATAATTGTTTTACAGAAAAAAAATTAGTTAGATAAGGGGGGGGGGGGGGGGCGCTTTTTTGTACTAAGATTTTTTTTGGTGGATTTTCAATGGCCAATGACAGGTCATCGTAGAGATGTCTCCCTGAAAGTCTCTACTAAACGAACACACACAAGACCTTATATTCACTTTCAGGGAAACATCCAGTAAACAATTTTTAGTATGAAAAAGTTAATTTATTTAAGAAGCTTGATTTAAGCTATTGTGCGGTTTTTATGTATAGCGTTACATTTTTACTAACACATCGAAATATTTTGTCAATTGTCATAAAATTCAAGCTAACCTTTTAGCTCAAAACCGCTTAACAAATTTAGAAACTCTCAAACAGAATTTTGAGATTTGGGTTTTCTGTATTAAAAGTGTGTTCGTTACTACGGGAGTCTATTATGAAACTTTTCCGCTCGAATTTTTCCGTTATCAAAAAAATACGGGGTATTATGAAACTAAAAAACAAAATCGAATCGGATTTTTGACATGTTTTGACAGATATCTACAACTTCATTGTTTATTTGACGTGTAAATAATTTCGAGATTTCTAGGATTCATTTATTTTATTGTGCGCTGAAATTATTATTATTTTTTTTTTCCGCTGGCGCTACATACCATAGAGGGATTTGGCCGCTTCAGAATGAAGTTTCGTTATCATTTTTTTAACGGATAATGATTGATAAATTCATTGATCCAACATTAACCAGCCGTGATTTTTTCATCACCCGCCGGGAATCGAACCCGGGACCTCCGGAGCTTAAAGCAAGCATGCTAACCACTGTGCCACCGGGGCGAAATTATTTTGTTATACATATTTTTCTTGTGTTCGTTATAATTATTGTGCTTCTTGAATTTAATAGTTAGAAGTGATTTTTTCAAAATTAGTTCTGCTAACCAACATGTAAGTCGAGAATTTTAGCCGCATGGTTATGGTAGATGGGCAATATTTTCAATTTGTAATGGAGGAAGATTATCAGCGCCGCAAAATACTTGCTTTTGCTCAAAAAAATGTCATGAATGCAAATGCTATATATTAGAAAAGGCTTAATAAATAATCAAGTGTTCGAATCAAATGTAACATTTCGGCAAAACATCGAAATTTTCCTTGGTGAACAGATGTGGTTTTAAAAAGTTTCAACGACCGGGACTGGCTAAATAATTTTGAGGTAGATAGAGACACATTTTTGAAATTTGCGATATGGGTCGAGAAGACCTGAAGCCGAAACCATGTTGAGACATACGACATGGTGGTATATTCAGATATACAATACTAAGCCATCTCTGCTATTGCTTGTCATTGGCCATCGAACTTCCACCTACACTTTTTTTAGAAATGCTTTTTTTGTAAATTCGATGCCTCTCTATTTGACCTTCAAAATCGAGCAAATACACTTCTTTTCACAAATGGGTTGTGTTACCTACCTGTCGTGGTTCACGCAATGTCAGCCTACACTTTTTAAGAAGAACCTATAAAATTGATTTAAACTCATGCAAATTTTGTATTCTAAAATTTAAATTGTACGTAGTATAGTAGAGAAGTTGGTTGTATAATTATAAAAATGTAAATTTTTGGTACGCTCGCTTAAAACTATTTTGAGATCCGTAGTGTATTAGTGTGTAATACTTGGTTTTACACTTTTTTGGCTGTTGTAAGGTGTTTTTGTCAATTTGTCATAAACTTCACACTAGTAATTATATAGTGGTCACTGTTAGGCACTTTGACTAAATATCTAATTTTCGTAGGTAGTGATTGTTTGCTGCATACTTCATATTATTCTTCAAATGAAGAAAATTCCCCATCATCAGATAATCGATCTATCAGCTGATGCGCAATTAAATTTTCAGCAGCCAACTATGTCTAAAATGTTTAGTATTGCAAACACACAAGGCGAAACAGTGAGAAATGCACTCGTTCCATTACCACCTCGCGTTCGGTTAGGAAGCAAATAGTAATAAATAGACTTTAAATTTAAAGTAAAAAACATCATGGCTTTTATATTTAAACATATGTTATACATAATACATTTTTATAAAGATAAATTGAAATAATTTAGTGTTATTTAAATAATAAAATAATTGTAAACTTTGGTAATTCTTTCATAATTTCACAGAAATCGAAAATTTATTTAACAAGTAAGGTATTTGTTCTGTTAAGTACTAAGGTTCGTCGAGTAGTTTGTCACAAATCACTTTATATGTAAATACTTTATTATTATTATCGATAGCGTCCTCTTGAATTTAAGGCGAGAGTGTGGGCGGCTGAATAAATACCGGAGCCTCATGTCGTTTGTACTTTTGAGCACTGATTACTTCTCGAATGGCCTTCAACTCATCCAGAACCAGTTGAACCGCCTATCAGATTTGTCTTAGGCCTCTTGATGAATTTTTTTAAATCCATTAATTATATTTCGTGATTCCTCTTTATATTCAGCGAAAGCAACATCAGTATTTTCCTTTTTTTTATAGACGGGGTACACAGTGCTTGTGTCGATGGCAAAGCAGTTAATGCCCGAGAACTCACACTGAAATTTGACGTGGCACTAGAGGAATCTGTAAAGAAAATTGGTTAATTCACCGGTAAAAATATTATGATAATAATTTTACTTTTGTCGCTTATCATTTCATCTAATATGTTGGAGTTGGCATGGATTATTGATGTCCTATTTCCGAGTCGTATATGGTTTGAATAGAGCCCGGACTGCCGCTGTTTTGTTTTTCGGCTTTCTCCGCCTTATAACTTCGACGAAGAGAGTCAAATATTGACCCGTATTCTGATTGTTGTTGTCGCACAAATATCATATCGATGGTGAAAATCGGTATTATGAATGTCGATTGTGAATCGCCGTTGAACTTATAGTCGCCATTTCTGTCGATAATACTTTAGTTCGCCATTAGAAGGCTGTGATATATGTATATTTCAACAAAATACGTAATAAAATGTAAGTTATACAAATAAGTTGTTTACTTTTATTGAATTTATTATTTTAATTATATTATCGAAATATAAATTTGTTACTATAATTAATGTAATTAAAGCTATTTGTATTTTTTAAAAATATAGGATTAAAGTAACAAAAAGGAGCAATTTAAGTGCTTAGGCTGTTTTCCAAACACCGACTTATTGACTTATTCGAGCTTATTCAAATAAGTCTGCTGAAAAGGTGACTTATTCTTTAGTAATTTTTCCTATAGAAAACTTATTTATATTTGGTGTCATGGAAACATTCTGTCTAATTATTGTGTATTGTCAAAAATTTTCAAAATAAGTCGATAAAAGCAATTGGAATGACTTCATTGACTTATTCAAGATGGCGTCGAATAAGTCAATAAGTCTGAAATAAGTCGGCGTTTGGAAAACAGCCTTAGTCGAATTAATGCAACATAATCAGGACATTGCTCGGGGATATATCATATCAAATCAGATTGTGTGGGAGCGGTTCTCCGAAGAAATTAATAGTTTGGGGCTTCCTGCAAGAGACTCAGATGGTTGGATTAAAGTTTGTTACAACACTTATTCGTCGCTTTCAAATAAGAGTATTACATCTGCAAATCGCTAATTTTTTGGATACCCCTTAAAGTTTTTAATGCTAATTTCGACTTAAATTTTTTTTTACAAAAAGTTCTTCCCAAAAAGTGTGGCAAGAGTTTTATTTAAAAAAAATTAAGTCAAATTTAACATTAAAAACTTGACACGCCTCTCCAAAATATTAATGATTTGCAATTGTAATACAGTAAAACCTCGATATAACGGGCCCCGATATACCGGACTTCGGATAAACCGGACTTCGGATAAACCGGACAACATTTTAATTTTTTTTTTTTTTAATTAGAATCTAAACTTATGACGATAAAGTCATCGAAAATGTAAATTGAAGTCCATAAACAATTTTTTTCAGGAGACAATGAAAATTATTTTTCATTCTCCTTATCGTCTACAAGCAAACACTAAATTACTCTCTAAATTTTTCCCCTTAAAAAAACTATTTATAATATTTTATAAATGCCAATCGATGCAAAATATTTCCCTCTTTCATTTGATGCGAAAAAAGCAAAATTAGCAAAAATGAACTTACACTTTCTGTATTTCTCGACGACGATATACAACTTCACTAATCCAGTAGAAAAATACCTCTTCACTTATCCAGCCAATGTATACCAAGGAATAATTCTAGCCACTAAACGTATATACCGCAAAAATCTCTAGGATCTCTAATGATTGTGCTACCAGATTAATTTATTGAAGAAGACACTAGAGGACATCGTACATCAAAAAATATAAAAAACTATAACCTAATATCGGCAATTTCTCATTTTGCGGCAGCCTGGAATTAAGTGAAAGTTCGAATTTTAGAGAATGGTCGATTTAGAAGGCCTAGAAGTAACCGATTACAATAGAATAATACAGAATAATGGTGAAAATATGAACATGGAAAATCTGTTGCAGCAGCTGGAAGAAGATAAAGGTGGTCCGAGTTATCATATAATGACCGAAACAGAAAAAAAATATATATTTTTATATAACGGACAAGCGGCTATAACGGATTGCCCTTTTCTGAATTAGTCCGTTATATCGAGATTTTACTGTACTCTTATTTGGAACCGACATTATATTTTTTGGTAAAAATTTAATTTGCTAATTCGTTGTAAGTTTTATTGATCCATCTGTGTAATTAGTTTCATAATTCTTGAAGCATAACCCTATGATGACCCTAACAAAATGTTTAGTTTTACCGATTTGGAGGAAAGCATCATAGAATTGCTTAAAATCGAACAAGCATTCAATCCACTGGTTCGTGAATTTCGAAAAGCTGCTCAAATAGTAGACAGCAAGCTTTCACCTTTGCAGTTACCCGCTAATTTAAATCCAGAGATAGATACAGGCCGAATATCGGTAAGTGCTAGAAACTTTGAATCTGATCATCGAATTGAAGTAGACAGTGAAACCGAAATCGCACGGAATTCCACCACCCGGAAAAACTCTCAAACACCCGGACCTTTAAAAGATGTACCAGATTTACTGCGAATTCGTCATGATCTATTACAAAAACAGACGCAAGTATTTGCTGAAACATATAAGGATGGATCAACGGCTTAAAATTGCGAAAAGCATTTAAAAGACACCTTGTATTATATAAAAAAGACTTATTACTTAAAAAAAATAAAATTTGAATTTTTAAAAAATATTGAGTAAGAGAAATTGATACTTTACAAAAAGTATTAAAAAATAAACAAAAAGCAAGAAAGGAGAAATTAAGTATTACCATTTCATGGTCGCGAACCTAATTAAATAGTCAAATGATACCTTGATTATAAATAAAAATGACTTAATTTATTGTACTTACAATCATTGCATTTAAGCTACATATGTATGTTAACCTTTTCGTTTAAAATATAGGTGCTGCAAGTCGTGGTTTGGCTTTATAATGCTGACGTGCGTCCCATATGCGTCCAATTAATTCAGGTATCCCGCTAAAAAATATGTTTTCGCCTTCCTTTTTTCAAAGTCTGTATAGTGAAATTGGATTCAATTTGAGCAAATGTGATCTTTCAAAATATTAAGAGTTTCGGTTAACACTCTTGATAAGGTTGGCTGGGCCAAACGGATTTTATAATCATTGCCGGTGCCAGTTTGATAGCCTCCTTCAGCGAAAAATCTTAAACTGGCTGATAATTTTAAAATATTTGGAATTGAGGAGAAACGAGTCATTTTGGTAAATTTTGGAATTATTTCATCCAACAAAACACGGAAGGCACCTTTTGATAACCGGAATAACTTTGTAAAGCTTAAAAAAATTGATAACAAATAGAAATAAAAACTCATAAAAAAGAATTAGGTATATCTAAAATAACTATACTGTGTGCTGTCTAATTCCAATGGATTATACTGATCCCTTACTCTTTTTCTATTTTGCCTTAATTGAAGTGTCAAATATTGGTGTTCCTCGTCATCATCAAAAAAAAAAAAAAAAATCACTTGAAATCATTTTATTTTATTTATTTTAATTTGTATTTAGTTGATTCTTGTTTGTTTACATACAAATATATTAACACTTTAAAGTTCAACAAAAAAAAAAATCACAATTGATAAGTTTACATAAAATATGCACAATATCGTAGTTTCATGTAAATATGATACAGCAATACAAATATGTCGTTTCGTTTTTCGTACATAATACCAAATCAGAAACGATACGATAACGTAGAATCGTGTCGCTTGGTAAACGCCTCGACAATCAGAAATGTTTCACAAATTTTTGAATAAATAGCATTTGAACTCTTGCGGTGTGAGTTAAATAAATTGTTCACCTGTAATTACACTACAACACAAAATTGAAAGCGCAGCAGGATTGCTTGATCTTTTTTTTAAACAGTAAATTCTTACATAAAACATTCATAATTACCATATTTCTTCGATTCTAAGACGCACTTTTATCACTTTTTTTAAGGGTTTCTAAAAACAGAGTAAGAATCGCGGGCGTCTTAGAATCGACCTTTTTCCACTTCTTCCAATTACTTTCTGGCATCTTACAATCTATGGAGTAAAAAATTCCCATCCCAACTTAAATTATAGTAGAAAATGATTTAGTTCAGTTTTTTTTTATTCGAGATCAATTTTTTTAGTCTGAAAGAACTCGACATTAGATGCCAAGAAATACGATAAAAACATAATTATGTTTTACTTACATTTAAATCTACAGCCACTTTTAACATTTGTTTTATTTCTGCATCTGTCCATTTTAAGCCCCTTGTTTTTCTAAAATACGTTCAACTCGGCGATGGTCACTCGGAGACGGTCCACTCGGCGTTACCAACTCGGTGGTGGTCGACTAGGCGACGGGTAAACTCGGCGACGATTAACTCGGCGACGGTCAACTCGGGACGGTACAACTCGGCGACGGTCCACTCGGCGTTACCAACTCGGTGGTGGTCGACTAGGCGACGGGTAAACTCGGCGACGGACAACTCAGCGACGGTAAACTAGACGACAACAAATTGGACGACGATCAACCAGTCGACGACCACCTCGGTGACGGACAACTCGGCGACAACCAATTCGGTGTAACAGATGCCTGTTACCTCTTTAGTTGATATCTTTAAAATTGTTTCTACACACATAATCATCAATGAACATTTTTACAATATAATTTCGTCGCGTAATATACCTTTATCTATAATTGTGGTTCAACAATTCATTTAACTTGTAGATTACAAAAATTAATGAAACGAGTTTTTTTTTAAATAAAACTAGTTTAGGATACATCTAGTTTCCCCTTCTTTAAAATAATAAAAAATTGAAGCTTTGTAGAACGGTGATTATGTTCCGGTCATTATATATCTGGCCATTAAATTAAGAACAAAAAAAATGTGTCTGTTCGCCAATTTAATTAAAAGAAAAAAAAAATCTTAAGTTAAAATTTGTGGTGACGAAAATACATATATAGTGCAAGTTTAAGTTTGATCCGAGAGCCTATATACCTACATACAA
The DNA here is from genome assembly GCA_963556165.1 of Tipula helvola. Lineage (NCBI taxonomy): Eukaryota > Metazoa > Arthropoda > Insecta > Diptera > Tipulidae > Tipula > Tipula helvola. Next base: position 280,181,628 of record OY744483.1, read on the forward strand.
AATAATATAAAAGTTAAATATATTTTTTGTTCAACACTGGATATAAAAGTAACCAGAGGCCATATACCAATATCTTTCTAATTGCTTACCAAGATAATTTTGTGTACATATTTTTTTCACTACCGAAGTATAATCGCGTTTGTTATTTCTTGACCCCCTTGACCAATTAAGATTGTTCTTGGTAAGCGTAAATTTTAAGTTTCTGTTAATTTCGTTATACAAAATAATAATAAGCACACTAAATTGCGTACCTAATAAACGGGTGATTCGGATTCGTAATAAATGATGAAGGAGAAATGTTGTCAAATGGCGTTCATTACCAACAATTTAAAAGCTTAAAAAAACGAAGATAAACTAAAAATATACTAACACTACATAATTCTAATCTTAAAAAACATAATTTTTTGATTTGCCGAATTTTCCGACTTTTCCAAAGGATTTTCCAAAAATATTCTTTTGTAAGAACCATTTCCTGGCAATTTCAAATACAACTAAAAAAGATTAAGCCTAATCGGTCATCAAAACATACAAAATATTCAAAATTTCATTGAAAAAAAAAATTCAATTTTCTTCGGGTTTTTTCCGGAAGTTTCCGAGTTTTCCACTCAGATTTTCCAATTTTTCTCTTCTAAAAGACCATCTGGTTTGGATACGCGCCAAATCCCGTACAAAAACATAATTTTTCGGTTTTCCGAATTTTCCGACTTTTCCGAACGATTTTCTCAAAATTTTCTTTCGTAAGAACCATCTCCTGGCAATTTCAAACACAATAGCAAAAGATTGAGCCTAATTGAGCCTAATCCGTCATCAAAACATACAATAAATTCAAAATTTCATTGAAAAAAAATTCAATTTTCTTCGAGTTTTCCACTTCGATTTTCCAATTTTTCTCTTCTAAAAGACAATCTGGTTTGGATGCGCGCCAAATCTCGTACAAAAACATAATTTTTTGATTTGCCGAATTTTCCGACTTTTCCAAAGGATTTTCCAAAAATTTTCTTTTGTAAGAACCATCTCTTGGCAATTTCAAATACAATTAAGAAAGATTAAGCCTAATCGGTCATCAAAACATACAAAATAATCAAAATTTCATTGAAAAAAAAAATTCAATTTTCTTCGGGTTTTTTCCGGAAGTTTCCGTGTTTTCCACTCAGATTTTCCAATTTTTCTCTTCTAAAAGACCATCTGGTTTGGATACGCGCCAAATCCCGTACAAAAACATAATTTTTCGGTTTTCCGAATTTTCCGACTTTTCCGAAGGATTTTCCCAAAATTTTCTTTCGTAAGAACCATCTCCTACCTGGCAATTTCAAACATAATAGAAAAAGATTGAGCCTAATCCGTCATCAAAACATACAATAAATTCAAAATCTCATTGGAAAAAAATTCAATTTTCTTCGAGTTTTTCCGGAATTTTCCGAGTTTTCCACTTCGATTTTTCAATTTTTCTCTTCTAAAAGACCATCTGGTTTGGATACGCGCCAAATCCCGTACAAAAACATAATTTTTTGATTTGTCGAATTTTCCGACTTTTCCAAAGGATTTTCCAAAAATTTTCTTTTGTAAGAACCATGTCCTGGCAATTTCAAATACAATTAAAAAAGATTAAGCCTAATCGGTCATCAAAACATACAAAATATTCAAAATTTCATTGAAAAAAAAAATTCAATTTTCTTCGGGTTTTTTCCGGAAGTTTCCGTGTTTTCCACTCAGATTTTCTAATTTTTCTCTTCTAAAAGACCATCTGGTTTGGATACGCGCCAAATCCCGTACAAAAACATAATTTTTCGATTTTCCGAATTTTCCGACTTTTCCGAACGATTTTCCCAAAATTTTCTTTCGTAAGAACCATCTCCTGGCAATTTCAAACACACTAGAAAAAGATTGAGCCTAATTGAGCCTAATCCGTCATCAAAACATACAATAAATTCAAAATTTCATTGAAAAAAAATTCAATTTTCTTCGAGTTTTTCCGGAATTTTCCGAGTTTTCCACTTCGATTTTCCAATTTTTCTCTTCTAAAAGACAATCTGGTTTGGATGCGCGCCAAATCTCGTACAAAAACATAATTTTTTGATTTGTCGAATTTTCCGACTTTTCCAAAGGATTTTCCAAAAATTTTCTTTTGTAAGAACCATGTCCTGGCAATTTCAAATACAATTAAAAAAGATTAAGCCTAATCGGTCATCAAAACATACAAAATATTCAAAATTTCATTGAAAAAAAAAATTCAATTTTCTTCGGGTTTTTTCCGGAAGTTTCCGTGTTTTCCACTCAGATTTTCCAATTTTTCTCTTGTAATAGACCATCTGGTTTGGATACGCGCCAAATCCCGTACAAAAACATAATTTTTCGATTTTCCAAATTTTCCGACTTTTCCGAACGATTTTCTCAAAATTTTCTTTCGTAAGAACCATCTCCTGGCAATTTCAAACACACTAGAAAAAGATTGAGCCTAATTGAGCCTAATCCGTCATCAAAACATACCTACAATAAATTCAAAATTTCATTGAAAAAAGATTCAATTTTCTTCGAGTTTTTCCGGAATTTTCCGAGTTTTCCACTTCGATTTTCCAATTTTTCTCTTCTAAAAGACAATCTGGTTTGGATGCGCGCCAAATCTCGTACAAAAACATAATTTTTTGATTTGTCGAATTTTCCGACTTTTCCAAAGGATTTTCCAAAAATTTTCTTTTGTAAGAACCATGTCCTGGCAATTTCAAATACAATTAAAAAAGATTAAGCCTAATCGGTCATCAAAACATACAAAATATTCAAAATTTCATTGAAAAAAAAAATTCAATTTTCTTCGGGTTTTTTCCGGAAGTTTCCGTGTTTTCCACTCAGATTTTCTAATTTTTCTCTTCTAAAAGACCATCTGGTTTGGATACGCGCCAAATCCCGTACAAAAACATAATTTTTCGATTTTCCGAATTTTCCGACTTTTCCGAACGATTTTCCCAAAATTTTCTTTCGTAAGAACCATCTCCTGGCAATTTCAAACACACTAGAAAAAGATTGAGCCTAATTGAGCCTAATCCGTCATCAAAACATACAATAAATTCAAAATTTCATTGAAAAAAAATTCAATTTTCTTCGAGTTTTTCCGGAATTTTCCGAGTTTTCCACTTCGATTTTCCAATTTTTCTCTTCTAAAAGACAATCTGGTTTGGATGCGCGCCAAATCTCGTACAAAAACATAATTTTTTGATTTGTCGAATTTTCCGACTTTTCCAAAGGATTTTCCAAAAATTTTCTTTTGTAAGAACCATGTCCTGGCAATTTCAAATACAATTAAAAAAGATTAAGCCTAATCGGTCATCAAAACATACAAAATATTCAAAATTTCATTGAAAAAAAAATTCAATTTTCTTCGGGTTTTTTCCGGAAGTTTCCGTGTTTTCCACTCAGATTTTCCAATTTTTCTCTTGTAATAGACCATCTGGTCTGGATACGCGCCAAATCCCGTACAAAAACATAATTTTTCGATTTTCCAAATTTTCCGACTTTTCCGAACGATTTTCTCAAAATTTTCTTTCGTAAGAACCATCTCCTGGCAATTTCAAACACACTAGAAAAAGATTGAGCCTAATTGAGCCTAATCCGTCATCAAAACATACCTACAATAAATTCAAAATTTCATTGAAAAAAGATTCAATTTTCTTCGAGTTTTTCCGGAATTTTCCGAGTTTTCCACTTCGATTTTCCAATTTTTCTCTTCTAAAAGACAATCTGGTTTGGATGCGCGCCAAATCTCGTACAAAAACATAATTTTTTGATTTGTCGAATTTTCCGACTTTTCCAAAGGATTTTCCAAAAATTTTCTTTTGTAAGAACCATGTCCTGGCAATTTCAAATACAATTAAAAAAGATTAAGCCTAATCGGTCATCAAAACATACAAAATATTCAAAATTTCATTGAAAAAAAAAATTCAATTTTCTTCGGGTTTTTTCCGGAAGTTTCCGTGTTTTCCACTCAGATTTTCCAATTTTTCTCTTGTAATAGACCATCTGGTTTGGATACGCGCCAAATCCCGTACAAAAACATAATTTTTCGATTTTCCAAATTTTCCGACTTTTCCGAACGATTTTCTCAAAATTTTCTTTCGTAAGAACCATCTCCTGGCAATTTCAAACACACTAGAAAAAGATTGAGCCTAATTGAGCCTAATCCGTCATCAAAACATACCTACAATAAATTCAAAATTTCATTGAAAAAAAATTCAATTTTCTTCGAGTTTTTCCGGAAGTTTCCGAGTTTTCCACTTCGATTTTCCAATTTTTCTCTTCTAAAAGACAATCTGGTTTGGATGCGCGCCAAATCTCGTACAAAAACATAATTTTTTGATTTTCCGAATTTTCCGACTTTTCGAAGGATTTTCCAAAAATTTTCTTTTGTAAGAACCATCTCCTGGCAATTTCAAATACAATTAAAAAAGATTAAGCCTAATCGGTCATCAAAACATACAAAATATTCAAAATTTCATTGAAAAAAAAAATTCAATTTTCTTTGGGTTTTTTCCGGAAGTTTCCGTGTTTTCCACTCAGATTTTCCAATTTTTCTCTTCTAAAAGACCATCTGGTTTGGATACGCGCCAAAACCCGTACAAAAACATAATTTTTCGATTTTCCAAATTTTCCGACTTTCCCGAACGATTTTCCCAAAATTTTCTTTCGTAAGAACCATCTCCTGGCAATTTCAAACACACTAGAAAAAGATTGAGCCAAATCGGTTTAGCCGTTCTCAACTGATGTGCGCACATAAATTTTTTACACCATTTTTAGGCATCTCAACTCAAGCGAAGCGCTAGAGCGAGAAAGATGCCTTATATCCCCGCTATTTTGTCTGTTAACAAGTATTAAGTCGAAAAGTACTCATCCGATTTTAATGAAACAAAGACAGATTTATAGACCTTGATTATTATTATTATTATTATTATTATTATTATTATTATTATTATCTTTATTTCAAACAAAAAAAAAAATATAAATACAAAATCAATAGCTAATTAAAACAATACAATATAAATATGAAATAAAGTACAGCTCCTTTAGACATTATGTCTGTAGTGGAGCAATTTGAATAAAAATATAAATCTTAGTTACATTAAAATACAGATACTATATTGAAACATTGTAAAAGAAGACAATAAACTTCAACAAAATACAAACTACGTTATATTTAAATAGATATAATTAATTATGCGAAGGTACAAATAGAACATAGTGCAATTTAATATTCAAACTAAAAATATTGCTCGATATCATCAATGTCAAGCAGCCAAGTCCGAATTTCCCTGTAAAATTTGTGTTTCTGAACAGACGGAATCATTTTCAAATGTTTAGGTAGAAGATGAAACCAATAAGGTGCCATATATAAATAAAATCTTCTAAACTTTTCATTGTTACAACGAAGACCGACAAAACTGTTTGGATTTCTCATATTATACGCGTGAAATATACGACTATGATAACTATTGCTACGAACAAAAAACATTTTTAACACCTTAAAAACATACAGATACCTAAGAGGTAGCAAATTTAACTCACGAAAAAGTGGAATTGTGGGAGTATTTCTTGGGCGAGCATAAATTAATTTGACAATTCTTTTTTGCGCTATAAAAAGATCTGAAATATTAGCAAAGTAAGTTCCACCCCAACTAGTTATACCATACATTATGATTGATTCAACAAGAGCATGATATAACCTTCTTAAAACATAAGAAGGGCACAAAGGTCGAAGGTTATAAAATTTATGCACTGCAGTAATAACAATTTTCCTGATATTAGTTAGGTGGGAGGCCCAATTAAGCTGTGAGTCAATTGTAACACCTAAGTATTTGAACTCATTTATGCAGGGCAGATCAAAACAATGCCCAAAACATGCATTCTTATCACATGAGTAAACATGATACTTGAAAAAGTTTTGATCAACTGTTATGTAAGGTCGTCTAAAATGCATAACCCTAGATTTTTCACTAGCAACAAGTCGGTGATAAAAAAACCATTTACTTAGAGTGCATAAATCAGTATTAATAAACTGTTGAATTTGATCGTAGTCATTAGACGTATATGTTAGTGCCAAATCATCTGCGAACGCTGTAGCACACCCTCTGAGATTAATTTCAAAGACGGAATTGAAATAAATTAAAAACAATAAGGGCCCCAAAACAGAGCCTTGAGGAACACCACATTTTAGCAGACCTGGAGGACTATTCACGTTATTAATTTTTACAATTTGACTACGGTTAAGAAGGTAACTGATAAACCAATCTAATATTTTGCCTCTAACGCCAATGCTAGACAATTTCATTATTAGTATGTCGTGGTTAACAGTATCAAATGCCTTTGAAATGTCCATAAATACTGCTGAGCATTTCTGAGAAGAGTTAATGGCTAAATAAATATTGCTCAAAAAATTTAGAAGAGCTTCTTCCGTAGATTTTCCTGCTATAAATCCAAATTGGTGATCACTAAAAAATTTTATTTTACCGAGGTAAGAGACCAATCGTTGTTTTATGAATTTCTCAAATAATTTCGAAAAAGTACTCAATAGTGAGATCGGTCGGTAATTATTTAATTGCAGAGCATCACCCTTTTTAAAAACTGGAATAACAACAGCTATTTTTAAGGCGTGATCAGATAAGAAAAAAGCAGTATGGCTAAGATCTTTAGGTGGTCGGATTCCAAAGGTATAGACGCGTAAAGATTTTCCTTTGCAATACATACATGAAAAAAGCAAAAACCATAAAAGTACAATAGGATACTACGTTCAAAATTTTTTTTTTCCTTTGAATGAGTGAATGGAAATGTTTTTGTTTGAATGTATGTAGTTTCACATGCAAGTCCAAGTATTACGTAATAGAAAAGTTTTTTTTATTTACACTTCTTTATTTAGGATTGGTGCCTAATGGTATATGTAGAATGTAGATATTATATAGACGGCATTGTTGAGATGCCGGTAATGCGATTACATCATGTAATGGGTTTCCTACTTTTATATACCTATACAGGGTGTTTTGTTCTTGAGTGTAAATATTTTCAGGGATGATTCTTTGATTAATTTCAAGCAAAAAATCGTTCCTGGAGGGGGGGCCCATTTTCAATATTTACTGAGATACAGTGCGTTAAAGAAAATCAGTTTACAGGAATATCATTTTTATTGCTTACTGCTGAGGTGAACGTCGCCGAGTTGTCCGTTACCGAGGTGATCGACGACTGGTTGATCGTCATCCCATTTGTTGTCGCTTAGTTTATCGTCGCCGAGTTGACCGTCGCCGAGTTAGTCGTCGCCGAGTTAGTCGTCGCCGAATAAGTCGTCGCCGAGTTAGTCGTCGCCGAGTTGACCGTCGCCGGGTTAGTCGTCGCCGAGTTTACCATCGCCGAGTTGGTTTCGCTGAATTGCCGTGTACCGGTCTTTGTTTTACCGACTTCTTCCATTTGTAAATTGCGTTTTTTAATTTAAGAAATCTATAGTGGAACTAGCGTACCGTTGGATAAATAATTCTTCTGCTAAGATCGGCAGTGTTTGAAACTGGATTGGTAGCGAGAACTGACTTCAAAATCTCGAACGCTATTTGGGATTGTTCGGACCAAACGAAGTTTTGATCATTTATCAATAGATTGGTCAATGGCGTCGATAAGGCAGAGTATTAGTCAATGAACCAACAATGTGGTAATATCAACGTGGTCGTATGGCAGGTACTCGATTCTCTTGACGAAAAGTTTCCAAAAGCTTTTTAATTCTCCGATGCGTTCAAAATGTCGAAATACTTGTAATGTGAATATTTAACATACCAGTTAGAAGTAGTAATTTGTATTTTAAATCTTTACCTAATTCAAGCACATGAAATTCGTCACAGCCCAGATTTTGTACAAAATTCATCATCTCTCATTTTGCAACTTTTTTCTTATTGTCCGAATAACATACCCAATATCCATACCATCTTTTAACACTCGTGATTTTTCATCGTAGATCTGCAGTATGCATATTAAATTCTTTTTTTTTTTTGTATAAATTCGTTTCCACCTCTAAAATGTATTTCATATTCTTCATACATGTATATGATTTTTGATGAGCCGACACCAACAATATTTTTGTTGTTGGTACAATTTAAATCTGATATCGAAGTACAACTTTATGTTGATGTACATTTTATAAATGAAAAATCTATTTTATATATGTATTGTCGCGACCGGAAGTTAAACCATTTTCGTGATAGATTACATCCGTTATGAAATGCTTCGATGAATTTTTTATCAATGTGGAAAGTGTTTAGGTTTTTTTTTGTATTTTATTTAATTATTGGAGCAAATGAAAATGATGAATTTAAATTTTTAAAAATTCACTTATGCACTAATGCATAACTATATACTATAGGTATACGTATGTACTTACAGCAAATATTTGATAAACATTTTATTGCCATTTATATACTAAATCGATTTTGATTTATAAAATAATATCGTGACGCGATATTGAATGTAAATTTAAATAATAACAGACGAATATTTTGTCACAGTATAATAATCACACAGCAAGAGCACAACAAATAATGATTATCCCATTAATAAAGTACTCTCTAAGCACGATAGTCGTCTGTATATATTTTGTCAATATTTATTTGGCTCGAATTTCCAATAGTTATTCAAAGATACTCCTACAGTGAAAATACAAAAAAAAATTGCTCCTTATATGGTTATATTCCAGGTCTATAAAATCTGTATATTTGTACCATCGACAGAATTCATTTCAGATCATTTAAATTTTATTGTCCATATCGTTTAAAAACTCTAAAATTAAATTAATGGATGAGAGGCAAATTTATATATGTAGATGGTTATTGTACGGAGTAAAACCTAAAACCCAAAGTGTTTTGTCTATAAACAAAATTTCCGTTGATTTCACACCCTTCATTATTTCATATTTTGCAAATTCGATCATTTGTGATTATCTACTGTATTCCAGCGTACATACATACCTATATTAGAGAAAAATTAATTATTTATTCAGTAAAGTTACTTAAAAAACCGTTATAATTTTCCATTTGACTGATTTTTATCTGCATACGTAATATATGTGCACATCACACAAGTTTTTACGAGTATAATGTACATCTAAATACATTTTGGATCATTTTCAGTATACGAGCATTCCGATTTTGTTGTTTTAAAAATACCCATAATAATAAAGATTTCATGGGTGTGGAACGATCACAATGTGACATTATGGAAAATACTCGTAGAATTTACAAACAAAAAAAAAAATGGTTTTTTTGTTTTTATGTGCTTCGGATTGAAGAGGATGTAGACATAGGTTTTGTTGCTGTTGTTCTGCATATAATATGTAAATATACTTATATGTATATAGAATTATTGGATCAATTATTTTAGAATGTAGAAAATTTTAATTCGTTCAACAGCAACGAAATATTCTATATAATGTTTGATGTTCATTGAGCCAATTATTTGTGTAATAGCCATAATGAAGCGGATGGTTTCCGGTTAAATTTTACATATTTTAACTTCTATCAAAGCATAAAAGTTTAGAAAAACAAATTTACAAACAAAAATTTATAAAACGGCCAGATACTGTAAAATATTTAGTTTTCGTTTTAAGTTTGCGAGAATGATCGTTCTTTATTGGATATTAGATATATTATTTGCCGTTTTGGTCTCTTTTCCAAATCAGAGACTGGAAGTGTCAACAATTTGTGATTTGCTCGTATGTCATATCGAGCTTTGAATATTTCATAATTCGTGTAAATTTTTAGGTCTTGGCCGGTTCTTTACCGCTGCGATCTTTTCTTCGTCGGTGTGAATTCCATTGGTCGTTACCATATGACCCAAATATTTTACTTATGTTCTGAACAGTTTACACTACTTGGGGCTTAATTTTATTCCGGCAGCCTGTATCCGATCGAAAACCTCTGCCAAGTTACTTAGATGCTCGACGAAATCCTTGCCCATAATGATGATGTCGTCCAAATATAATAGCCACGTCCTCCAATGTAATCCCCTTAGCACGCGTTCCGTTAATCGTTACAAAGTTGCAGGGGTATTACATAATCCAAATGGCATAACATTAAATTGCCAAGGCCCTTTACCCACACTGAACGCTGTTGTCTCGCGATCTTCTTCATGACTTCGACCTGCCAATAGCGGCTTTGTAGATCTAATGTTGAAATTATTCGAGCACCTGATAACGTGTCTAACGTGGCATCGATCCTTGACAGTGGGTAGCTATCTTTTTTAGTAACAGCATTGAGTTTTCGGAAATCAATGCAGAATCTTATGCTACCGTCCTTCTTTTCGACCAACACTACTGGTGAGCGCCATGGGCTGTTAGATGGCTCGATGACATCTGCCGCCTGCATATACATGCATATGCTGTTACATACATATGTATATGTTACCATCCGGTTGACCTCTTCTTGTTTTGCTAGTGGTAACCTCCTGGGTGTTTGACGAATCGGCATCTCTGTTCCTGTATCAATTCGGAACTTTACCATTGAGGTCCTTCCATTGAGGATGGTTAAAAAATTTACGTATCTAAAAACGTTTATAATTGGTCGTACATGACCAATGTTGATGAAAGTGACCAATAGTAATAACTGAATATGCATAATATAGTTTTACTATTGGTCACTTTTAAACGAATTTTTGGATACGTGATTGTAAATTGGCATCAACGATGTGTCAATACATCCGAATTAATACATTTACAATTGTGCTCAAAAGGTAAACCAGCTTAAGTCGACTTTTTTATTAAATTTGATTTAAATGGTAAATCCTTGAGGCCAAAGGCATAATGGTCGCAAGCCGTAGCAACTTTAATCGGCATAAGTGAAAAAATGAATATAATTTTCAACTTTTTCTACCTGTCTAGAAAAATGATGAAATTTGAAATAAGATGTTTTACCTTTTGACCACAGAATATGCAAAAACTCCAAAGTATTTAAATCGTGCCCAAAGTATTGAAATTCGTTCTCCCGTCTCGATGTGGGTCTACGCATAGTATACCGTCAAAAATTATCAAAAATATTTTGGTTCATAACCATTTTTCTTGACGTTTTGAAAGACTCAAATGCCAAAAAAGCAAATTAAAAATAGTTGGTTGATCTGTGCGAATCTGTTTTTATGGTCAACGCAGAGAATCGAAAAGCTTGCGAAACATGTAGGTCAAAAGGGTCGGTACCTGTCAAACGAGTTTATTCAAAACTACCTCACCTAAACAGTAAAAAGTACTTTTTAATTGTTTACTAATTTACTAATTTACTTATTTCCTTATTTATTTATTTACTAATTCACTAATTTAATAATTTACCAAATAACTTATTTATTTATCTTAGGCCATTTCCGAAACGAATACTTAATTTGAGGAACCTAACTTATTACATAAGAAATTACATTGAATAAGTTAGGTCCCACAAAATAAGTATCGATTTGGGAAACGGCATTAATTACTTATTTAGTTATTTACATATCTACTTATTTACTTATTTCTTCATTTACTAGTTTACGTATTTACTGATTTACTTATTTGCTTATTTATTTATTTATATAATAAAAATGAACAGAAGAGCTTTTTACACATTGGGCGCATTCAGGTCTCACCTTGTTGGCTTAAAAATCTACCGATGGAAAAAATGACATTTTAACAATCATATTGCCATGAAATATTGAATGTATCATGTGCGTTCAGGCCTCAACGTGTTGATTTTACCCAACATGTTGCCAACAGTTGGCTTGCCTGAATGCGCCCAATGTTTTTTATAAAAACAATTATAACAAGTTATATAAAAAATGTCATAACTCATTTAAGATCTTAACTAAATTAGCTGCGAAGAGGCGATGAAAACAAATCGCAGAAATCTGAAAGCTGTTTTCAAGCGAATATTGGTGCGTGATTTAGAAACTGAGAAAAGATTTAGAGTTCGGGTATTGAACGATCGCACGTTAAAATTCAAATTGGATAGTAATTGGGTATCAATACAAGAATTAATAATCTTAAATAAAGTCACCTCGTCCAAATACTCACGACGGGTCATAAGTGGTGAACGTTCAACATATAATGTAATTATTACTCGGTAGTTATTGAATTGGGAGCATCTTCTAAAAATCAAGCCCAACATCTTCATTGATTTAGTGCACACTAACTCAATTTGAGTATCAAATAATCAAATGTGATTGTGTTTTTTTTTTTTTTTGCTGGAGAAAGTAATAATTTTACATTTAGTAATATTTAAATGAAGATCATTGTTAGTGCACCAGTTATTGATTGTGTTCAAGTGATATCTGATAATTTCACAACCATGAGGATTTTGGTATGCAAGTTCTTCTTCTACAATTAACATGAACAGGAATTTCAGATCGTAAATCTTGATCTGTCGGACAAAAGAATCATTGTTAAAGTTGAGGCTTTTTTATGAAATAGCAACATTTTTAAATACGAGCTAACTTTAAACTAAAAACTATAGGAACTTAGGTTTATGAAAATTTGCGAAATTGGATATTGAAAACGTGCGTATTATGTAATATTAAAAAATTACTCTTACTTTAATTTAATTTGAAATTTCAAATGACTAGCTTAACAAATTTGACTTCAACAATTTCAATTTGGTTAAATTGTATATCAGGTTTTGAGACCTGCAAATCAAATATTCCAGGATTCTAATGCCGAGTTTTTATGTATAGGGAATCCAATATCAATTTTTACTTGCCGAACATTTATGTAACTATCTTCAGATAAAATGCCTATAAAATACAAATTATTAATAAGTTTTATAAATTTGTCTGGACCAGTCATTACCTTGGTTTTACACATAAAAATGTCATATTAGTCATTGGTGTAATTCTAATTTTTAGACTAAAAATCTTTTTAGGGATTTGCAAATCTACCTAAACCTACCAAATTTAAAGAAAATTCAATTAATTCGAACAATATCATAAAAGTTGGCAATTAAAGAAAAAGCAAGCACTAGATTTGAGGAATAAAACGTTTTACTATTGAACGCAACAACCATGCATGTCAACACTTTTTAACTATAAAACTAACTTTCGTGGCATCGAAAGAGTTTTTTCGGCCGTGGGGCAGTTTTGGACAAAACTGCACTCACTATTGATAAGTTTTGTTTGATATTTAAAACGATCATATGTAAACATTAAATTAAATGTTAAAATAATGAGGTCAGTCAATTTTCTAAAAATTAAGAACCAAAGTTTGTACATCAAATTACTACTACTAATAATAATGAAAAAATTCTGACAAATAGACTAGAATTTATTAGGGAAGGGGAATATTCTTTACTTTTTTTTCCTAGAAACATCAATTATTCGGTAAATTACGGATATTACAATTAAACAATTTCCGAAAACCGGAATTCAAAAGATCGGTAATTTTTAATGCCTTGTTCTTTGGGATCAAAAAACTGATCTAATTGAAAAAATCTGAACTACTGTCATCTACTGAGAAGAAACTCGTCATAAATAAAATTTCAAATTTTGTATATGAAATTGCTAACTCTGAATTTTGTACAGAAAAACTTAATTTTTTTTTTATGTTTCAAGTATTTCCAGAATTTTTAAAATTTCGATAATTCAGAAGAATTAAATACAAATTTGGTCTTAAATACCCAAGTAAAAACCATTTAACATTTAAATTAAAAACGAAACAAATTCGGGTCGGAGTATCTATAATAGTCAGCTGAAAAATGTTTGGCTTTAACCATAGTTAGTCATTTCGTTATCTGTTCTGCTCCACTCATATGTCTAGTTAAAATATTTAGTACCGGAGTTTTTACAGAGGCATCCAAATTTAATAGTTCCTTATGATGAATCTTTTCAAGATTTTCAAAATGTTTAATAGTTTTTTGAAATTCTACAATCATTGCGTAAAATAATTTTTTAATCCTAAAAATTGGATGAAGCTAAAGGCATATTTTTGGTTGGTAGAACAGTTTTTTAAATTGCGGAATACGGATTTGGATTGCAATTGATAAGCTGCGCGGGACAATCTGAGATCCTTGAACAAGAATGCCCAAAATGCTTAGCTGTAAATTCATTATTATTGAATAAAATTTTTGGGGGCCCAGGATTTTATTTTTCCGATTTCCGGGGCCGCAATATGAAACAGTTTGAGAAGCACTGCTCTAGTGCATTCGAGTAAATGTATTGTATTATAAACAATGGATCAGTATTAGTAGTACAATTTTTCATTGTGTCCTTAAAAATCTTTAATTCGTTAAATAGTTCTGCCGCAGCAATATCTTTGTCATCGGTTAACATAATATCTAATTCGTCACAATGTGCTTTTAGTTTCTCGTCATTCGATTTACAATCTCCTTCAAAATCGGTTAAAAACTGAAAATTATTGATATGAGCTTTTATGACCTCAAAACTTGAAAATTTAAATTTATATTGTGGATCAGTGGAATTTTCGTCGTAGCATTCGTAATCAAATAGCCCTTTTTTACGTCTTCGCAGAGCATTATCTTTAAATTGAGGGTTAATTTCTAACTCAGTTAATTATTTTGCTGTTTCTTGAACACGACTGAAACGTTCATCCGTTCGCATTTCTTTAATGTACGTTATTAACTTACTTAAGTCGTTTATTGCCTCATTTATATGTCGGTTGGGATTTGAAAAATTTTACTGACCACGTTTATTCTACTCAAGATGTCATACCAAATTATAACCGAACAAATTAATTCATATTCTTTAATGTTTTGTGCTAGTGTATTTGCGTCATGTTTAGTTGTGTTGTCGGTTGAGTACTTTCATATACATCAATTAAAGTATCTAAAATGTTCCAAAGTTCATACCTAACATGATGAAGAGGATTGCTAAGGAACACTATTTTTTTAGTAGAAGGATTTGTTTAGAAAGCGGGAGAATAATTGTCGGCGCCCCTATGCGAGGCATAATCTGTTTAGTGGGTAAAGCCGGCCCTGCCAAAAAGTCCCAGTTTGTTCAATAAAATTTTAAAATTTACTTTATCAAATGCTTCAGCAAAGTCTAGTGATATTCTATCGACTTGAATGTAATTAATCTTAAATATGTCAGACAAAAATTGCTCTTTTCAAATACTTTTAGGGTTACCTATAGTGGTGGATGGTATACGTCAACAGACTCAATAAACGATTCAGCTTACCGTACGGATATTGAATCTGATAAACAATTTCAGAACACAAGATCTACAAGTGTATTTTGTGAATTTCGAATATTGTTCACTTGATTAATTCCCAAAAAATTTACACTATCAATAGCTCAGTACTACATTTTCCTGTGAATGAAACTGAATATACAGTTGAGTCTGTAGCTTGCCATTGAATCCTAGAAAGATCAAAGTCCCCAACAATTAGAAATAAAACATTCAAGAATTTACTGAAACTATCAATAAATAAATAATCAAAATATAACTTATAATCTTCATGGCATGTTTGTGGAGGAAAGTAAACGTACAAAGAATTAGTTCAGACATTTTTATCATTTCTCCTCTAAACAAAACTGTGTCGAAATTATTCCAAATGAGAAGTTCCAATGGACCTATCTTGACAGTCTTTTTAACACCTATAAGACAACCACCATGCACCGCAATGATTAGTCGTTTCCAAATTAAGGTCCTTCCAAAAAAAATTATATCGAGCATCAAATAATTCAGAATTGTTAATATCCTTATTCAGCTATGTTTCCGTCAGACACACAAACTCAAAATTTTCATTCAATAATGACGTTTCACACTCCAGAAGTTTTGTAGTCATTCCTCTGACATTCTGGTAATACAAATTCATATTGTTAAATATTATAAACTAAAATAAAGAAAAAAGAAAATTGAAGAAAATTAGCCACGCAAACTGAAAGTAGAAACGGTTTACTTTCCTTAATTCAAAACTACAAAATCCGGATAATTTAAAATAATTTTGAACTAATGGTCAAATTCTGCCGGCATAACGATGCCATTTGAATGTTGAGCTGGATCTGGTAAACCTTCATGTTGCGTTGCAGTATTTATTCCAAGGTTATGATTATGATCATATCCAATTTTATCCGAAACACTTTGGAGTGTATGATCAATAGTTGAGAATTTTCATTCATTTTACAGAATATGTTGTTATTTTTCATCCAGACATATTTAAAATTGTACGGTGACATCTTCAATGACCTTGCAATATAAAATGATTTTTTCCAAGACGGAACAAAATCAAATACTGTAATTAAATTATTGGATTTTGCTAAACCAATAATTATATAACCAACAATTATATATTTATTTACTTATTTCCTTATTTACTTATTCACTTATTTAATTAATTACATATTACTATTAGCTTACTTATTTACTGATTAAGTAATTTACTAATTTATCAATTTACTTATTTACATATTAACTAATCTGCTTATTTACTAATTTGTTTATGTACAATATTTATTTACTTATTAACTTATATAATCATTTGCTTAGTTACTTATTTAATTATTTACCTATTTGCTTATACACTTATTTATTAATTAATTATAATACTAGTTTGCTTATTTTATAATTTAATAATTAACTTATTTCTAATTTTCTAATTTACTTATTTATTTATTTAATTATTTGCTATATAACTTATTAACTTACTTACCTACTTACAAATTCACTAATCTACTAATTTAATAATTTACTGATTTACTAGTTTGCTACTTTATCAATTTTCTTATTTACATATTTACTTATTTGATTATTTACTTATCTACTTACATGCTTATTTATTTATTAACTTATTACTTACATAGGTACTTATTTACTTATTTATTCATTTACTAATCTATTAATTTATCAATTTACTTATTTACATATTTACTTATCTACTTATTTACTTGTTTAATTATCTACCTATCAACTTAAATACTTATTTAGTTAATTGCTTGTTAACTTATTTACTTATTTACAAATTCACTAATTTACTAAGTAGCAAATTTACTAATTTACTGATTTCCTAATTTACTAATTTATCAATTTACTTGTAAATATATTTACTTATCTACTTATTCATTTATTTACTTATTTACTAATTCAATAATTTACTAATTTACTTTTTTACTTACTTATCTACTTATTAACTAATTTACTTATTTCCTTAACCTCTTTACATTTGTACAGACATAACTCATTTACATTTGCTTTTTGTACTCGAGGACTTTGAAAACCGTTCCAAAAATGTCTTTTGTGCAAACAACATTTTAGGCTATATTTCACATGGTTTTTATAATATGATGCTTGCAGACTGAAGTTAAAAATTTCCGTCCTTCTGTCTAAGTGTTTGTATGCCTGGATGTCTGGATGTTTGTACCCATAGTTTATTGAGAACGGCTCGTCTGACTACGAATTTGATTTTTGTTGTTGCTAATCTGTTTCTATGGCCAAGGTGGCGAATGAGGTTTGAAAATTGAGTAGGGCGATCAGTTTTCAGTTGAGTTGGGTTACATTAGCTGGTTGAGTTGAGTTGGGGCTAGGTTAGGGTTTAGTGGGCTGTTTAGCTAGGAATTTATTTTAAACATACAAATTAAGGGTTGATTTAGGGTTAGCTTGAGATGAGTTCAAGTACATATGTAGGTATGAAGTTTTCCAGACCATATTGATTTGAGAATTGAGTTTGGGGTTGATTTTAATCTTGATGGTTGAGTATGGGTTCAGTTCTTTAGTTCTTCAGTCAACGGTTCAGTTTTTAATTTTAAATTTGTATTTCAAATTTTAAATTTTTAATATTCGAGAGAAGCGAAATATAAATTTGTTGTATCGTCTTATTTAACTTTACGTTTGGTAAAATAATTGCAAATTCGGACGAATTTAGGGTATACAAATATTTTTTGTGTATTTTAGGGATACACATTATTATGCTATAATTTAAAAAAACGGGAGAGACAACGACAGTTTGTGTTGGTAACAGGCGTGTGTGAACCGATATTTTCTAAATGCACGTGAATCCTTAGATGGGGAAATTATTACTGGCTGCCTAGTCGGGGAAAATTGTTTATTCCGCGCAATTAAAAAATTAAAACTCTGAATCCTAGGCCAGATTGTGTTTAGCAAAACTCTTCGTTTTAAATAGCAAGAATCGTTTTATGGGATTAAGAGCTTTGGCTAATTGGGTTTCAATTTTTCATAACAGCTATCAAGTTCTAGGCTTTTGAATGTCATATCTCAGTGCTACATAACAATTCATTGGTTCAGTTATATTGAGATAAATTAAGAAGATCTTATTGTGAAACACAAAATAGAAGATAATGCAAAATATTACTGCAGATAGTTTGAGAGAAGTGTCAAAAACAGTTTTGCACGATTTTTTCTGTAAAGCAAAGCAAATTGTCTCCATTACAACTAGTGAATCAATAAATCAGAACAAATAGACAAATATGTCGTCTACGATGCTACTCTTGGCTTTTATATGGACTTAGAATGGACTGTGGCCTTACATCTTATGAACCAACAGCAAGATTTCTCCAATAGGGAGGGAACCTGATAACAGGATCATCCATATTTTTGGTGATTGATTGATTGACTGATTGACTTTGAATGTCCGACCAAGCATTTAGCAGAATTTCCCGGTAATTCTAAGAATTGTTTGACGCCGGGCCCACGGTACACCCTTTCTTACATTTACTTGGAAGGATTGCATAGGATTGTTAGTATAGGATTGAGATCAACCCGGTTACAAACACCTTGGCGGTCTATTGTTAATAGTTAAATTTTTTCCAAAAACTGCTTTTCATCCTTGGCATCCTAAAGTCAATATTAATTAGAAATCAATTACCCCTTATATATTTCCCACCACCTTATTTTCTCCGGCCGTTTTTAATTAATTGCTACATTGCTTAATATTAGTGCCTGTTTCGCTTGGCTGCTTCAGCTTCCAAAGCCCGCCTCCGGACCTTTGTTGTTGCAATATAATTAAGCGCTGTCTAAATCTAATTATTAACTAACTTTCTAAGTTTAATTTTGTAGCAACAACTGCATTCTGAAATAACATTTATTGTTTGCTGGGTCCGATTTCTGGTCACTCCTGAAAATCGTAATTATTATTAATTTAAATTCCACTTAAGAGTTATAAAACAATAGCTCAGAGACGACCTAATATAATAAATATAATTAGTGTCATTCAAATCATTACCGCCATTCTGTTCCCTGTCCCAACTTGAAACTACAGTTTAGCCCAAACTACTATTATAAATAAACATTTCCGCGAACCTGCCACTAAGACTACAGAAGTTTGGATGGACGCTGTCCTGTAATGATTACAATTAATGCCACCAGTGACCAAAATCAAAATGATAAGGTGTTAATTAGTTTCTGAAGTATTAAGTCCGAGCTGAAGTACCTGTAAATCAACAGAAGATAAAAATTTCACATGTTTCTAAACTAAAATAAATTAATGATTGTTTTATTACGGCATCAATAACCCATTGGTTCGTTTCCTATTATATGAGACTTATATCCTAGTTTACTGCATAATTAATAATTTATTTAAAAATCAGCCCGGAACTCCCTCAAATGAAATTAAATTATACATCTAATTTGTCAGGACAGCAAATTAATCACTAAATTTGACAAGCCTTGCAATAATAACCTGCACGGATTATAAATTGTATCATAGGTCTTCCCGCATAACAATAAACCACGCAGCTTCAATCTTGTACGAGGTACATATACCTAAGACTTGAATAGTTAGTATTTTGTTGCATAGTGTTATACATATAGGTTAGTTTAAGAAAGCCCAGTTCTAGAAACCACCAATTCGCTAGATGCTTCAAGATTCTGGAAGGTTGAGAGTTGAAATCGAAATCGTGATTAATTATTTATTTCTAAACTTTACTTACTTGAGTAAAATATCTGCTTTGACGTCCAAATGGCATTACGATAACATACAAAATGTAATTGCGCACCACCGAGCGACCTATGACCGCCGCTGTCATTTGTCCTCACTCGAAACTTTTCATTTCTGTCAACTGGAACCACATTAATCAATATCAACTCGCAAAACCAAGTGTATCCAACGTACACTCCAGTGGCAAGCACTACCATTATTCATGAAAATTATAATTTTCCCATTCCTACTTTTTGGTGGAACGAAACCATTCATTCGGGAATGAAACCGCCCGGGACAAAAATTGCAAAGCAAGACTACATTTGGTTTAATTTTTCTTTTTTTTTTTTGATTTATTATGCCTCAATCCAAAGTCTTGTTCTACACGGAAAACTTAAAAGCTCACATGGAAAGTATTTATACACAAAATTTGTGACACTCATAAACAAATACGTTCCAGAACTACATCCAGAAAATACTAAAGTTTTTATTTTAATTTTTACGTTAACTAAAAATAATATTTCGTTTAAGAAAATTTTGGGTCGACAATTGTTATTGTTTTAATTTTTCCATGAAAATCAAACTACTTTTCGATTCCGAATACAGAAAAGATTGACACCATTGAGAATATTCCATACCCATGTCATTGAAAGGCCGATTACCATGACTGATTGAACGACAACATTTGCGAAACCAATGAAGAAATCTCCACATGAGAAAATCGCTACAAACCCAAATGCAATAATTGCAGTAAAACTTGCACCAAGGGACTTTAATAATTGCAAACATTTGCGGTATATGTATGTATTTGTGAAAAACACTAGAGATGCTAACAATACATTTTACGACTACGACATCACATCGTTCATCTCGAAGCAAGGCCACTTGAATGTGGTACTCCTGTGACAAACGACACAGCGTTGCCCAAATCCACCTAACGAGCCGCACACACCACGGGACCAGCGCAAACTTAGACTATACGTGAAGATGCTGAGCACCACCACCCATCAATTATTCCTTTGGGGGTACAGGGAAAGCGTTAAATAATTCTCGGTAACAATCGGGCTACGAAGCTGTGTTTTCAGCAATCGTTTCGCACCCATTGCATACTGTACTGACTCAAACCCTTTCCAATGTGAAGCCTGCAGCTTAATCTTCCACCAGATAGGCCACCTAAAAGCTTATACAAACTGACAAAAATGAACACCATTTTCTTGTCTGTAATAAATCGCCAATTCAACGATCAATATGCGACCACTTATGGCAATTCCCATACCACTGTGCACCGTGTACGAAAATTGGTCCAAGTGACATAATATGGTAAAAAACAAACGGCAATCTACCCGCGTGGTTTTCGTAATTAATATAATTTACAAAATATAGCCTATCAGCGATTCCATACGAAAACGATCACGAGTTGTCTTGACCCCTTTAGATTTTTATGAAACTTCCCAAAAATGATCTATATATCAAATAACTCGACACGTATTTTTTTATTTCCTTCTTCGGCGCTGTTCTATGAAACAGGGGCGTACGGCGTTTTACGTTTTTCTGATTTTTCTGAAAAATCTAATTTTTGGAGGCCTCTATCGCGAGAACCACTTAACCGATTTTAACAATTTATATCTCAAATGAAAGGGAATGCATGGGCCTTATAAATAATGGTACATCATTAATTAAAAAAAAATTCGATCTTAAAGAAAAAACGTTTTTTGAAAAATGTGATTTACCGTTATGTTGGACTTAAACGAGTTATCGGTTTTTTAATTTTTATAAAGCTTGTTCATTTTGTAAGCGATTAAAAAAATAAAAATGCGAGTGATATCTTTCATTTTTAAAATATGATTTTTTGAATATGTCAAGATCTAAATATTTTAGGGGCGAGTAGGAGAGTCAGCAGAGGCGCAATAACTTCAACAGCAACGTCAAGCAACACGTGCTACAGTTAGTACAAATTTGGTTGACCGCATGGGAACATGATGTTGGAACGAAATTTCGCCCCTCCTTCACAACCGCCGATGGAAATAATAGTTGAGAAGTTTCTTACAGCTTTTCAGAAAAACCTGCGGTAATAATGAGGAACGCTCGCTGATTAGGAGATTGTGTTGTCTTGTGACTAACAACTTGCCAAAAAAAAAAAAAAAATACTAACGAAATTTACTAACTATCGACTGCATAGGTGGCTGAAACCGGGTCGAGTCTATAATGCTAACATTCGTCTCCTATCCATTGGTCTTGCTATATGTAAGGTGCACGGTGGATCCGGCGTATCCGGGGATCTTGCTGAGGCTTGGTCGTACATCCGTATCAATCAATCAAATCAATCAATGTCAACATTTAAATATTTTAAACGAAAATTCAGAAAAAATTATTCAAACTTCTCCTCTGATAATTTTATTATAATTTTAATTTATTTTGCATTTTTTTTCTGTTCTTCAGTTCATTTTGAAAAAAAAAAAAATCCTTTCTAAAATGAGGAATAGTCATTAATATCTAAACAACGAAAGGAACAATAATAATAATGTCTCATCAAATAAGTTTTACAAAATAAAGGCGGACCCAGATATTTTTTAAAACATATTGGCTATCATACATTTACAGCTAATGATTAATTATTTCGTAGTGAATAATTTTTATAGTTCATTATATATCGCTTACGACAGAAATCACGATAGTATTGAAATAATTCAACAGTTACGAGAGAAATATTATATATCTACAGCAACAAGTATATGATTTTAACATCGGTACCAAAAAGCTGGCCCATTCGGAAAATTCAAGATGAGTTCGGTGTGTCTTATTATATGGCAAATAGAGCAAAACAGATTCAAAAAGAAAAAGGTATCATGTCAACACAGAACATCAAATTGGGATCACCAATTCTTAATTAGGAAATAGCATTATTGGCGCAGACATTTTATGAAGATGACGATATAAGGGTCGTGTGCTGGAAAGTGAGATTTCAACACCATATCATCAGATGGGGTTATTGAAACAAAGCAGCGTATGCTGTTTCTTTCTAATTTGAAGGAGGTGTATCAAAAATTAAAAAAAAACCTATCCAAATACAAAAATTGGATGTTCTAGTTTTGCTGCACTTCGTAATAGCGAACTCTAGCGGTATACATACTATTTGCGTTGGCATATATCATCAATATATTAAACTTATGTTTAATAAAATAAAATCTATAAACCTTCTATCATACGAAGAAGGCAGTTATTAAGATCTTATTTCGCAGATTATATGCGCTATTCCAAGCACATCATGATATTTAAACGAATGTACAACCAGCCCGGAAACCGATAATATTAGTGAGGAATCTGCAAAATTTCTACAAAATTATATAGATGAAATAATATTCAAGCAGTGGCAGAAAATAGATCGATGCACCATGGAAACTATAACCGTATCATCATTGGCTTTCACAGATAAACTGGGTACGCAACTGCATAATATAGTACCGCATTCGTTTATTGCAAAACAACAAGCAGATTACCTAAAATATAGAAAATCAAATGCAGTAACTGATGAATATATTGTTATGTATGACTTTTCTGAGAACCATTCATTTGTAGTTCAGAATGCGGTTCAAGGATTTCATTGGCCCAATGCTCAATGTACAATACATCCATTTGCAGTGTATGATAAACACGGGGAAGGAGAGTCTCCAACGGAAAGCAATAATAAATTGGAATTCACAAGCTTGGTAGCTATATCTGACGCAACTAAACATAATCATGTAGCTGTGAGATTGTTTACTACCGGTCTAGTTAATTTTATAAAGGAAAAATTACGGCACGTTAAGAAAATTTGCTTCTTTTCCGATGGATCCGGGGCTCAGAACAAAAACAAAATGAATTCTACAATCTATGCAATTTCAAGGAGGACTTCGATATGGAAGCAGGCATGAATGGCATTTTTTTGCAACTTGCCATTTAAAAGGACCTTGTAATGCATTAGGAGCATTTCTCAAGAGGAATGCTGCTAGAGCGAAGCGAGTTTACAAGGACCTTTAGAAAAACAAATAACTATGCCACGTGAACTTTATACGTACAAGGCAAAAACTTTTGATATTGAGTAATAAAGATTATATTAACAATTAATTTATGGTTTTATTGCATTGCAAAAAGTGATTGAATTGAAGAATTAAAAAATAAAAATTAATTAAAATCATAATAAAAATATCGAAGAAACAGTTTGAACAGATTTTCATGAATTTTGGTTTAAAATATTCAGATCTTGACATATTCAAAAAATCATATTTTAAAAATGAAAGGTATATCACTCGCACTTTTTTTTTAATTGCTTACAAAATGAATAAACTTTCCAAAAAAGTTAAAAAATCGATAACTCGTTTAAGTCCAACATAACGGGGTAAATCACATTTTCCAAAAAAAAAACGTTTCTTATTTAAAATCGAATTTTTTAAAAATTAAAATTGTACCGCTATTTATAAGATCCATTCATTCCCTTTCATTTGAGATATAAATTGTTAAAATCGGTTAAGTGGTTCTCGCGACAGAGGCCTCCAAAAATTAGATTTTTTCAGAAAAAACGTAAAACGCTGTACGCCCCCTGTTTCAAAGAACAGTGCCGCAGAAGGAAATAAAAAAATATGTGTCGAGTTATTTGATGTATAAATCATTTTTGGAAAGTTTCATAAAAATCTAAAGGGATCAGGACAAAATTTGCGTTTTTTTTTATCGGTTTCGTATGGAATCGCTGCTATTACCTTACGTACCAAATATCGTTTCCTCCAATATGACAGATCCAGTCGACAGATCTATTCCGCAACCTCCCTTCGCAGTGTTGTCGGTACAGTTCCGTTGAGGTGTGGTTCACACTGATCATTCACCTAGATGATCAAAAGATCCACCGCTTGTCGTTTGGATAGGTACCTTGGTTTTCCCAATTTTCTTTTGATTCAAAGGGAGTTCTGCATACCGTACACTTACAGTTGTCCGCCTCAACCTTGCCCCTTAGATCCCTCATGCCATGTTATATAATGAACCTGTTAAAACTGTTTTATCGGTACTTTGTTGCAGAATTCACGTGTTTCACGTGTTTAATATGACTCCCCGCACAATAAACTAATTTTTAGTGAGCGGAAAAAATCCCTACTTCTAAAGTTCAGAAATTTTCGGTTCATTTACACACTGCATTATAAACAACACTCTAGTCTAAACTGTGTTAATATTCCAACCAATATTCTAATAATGGATTACCGATAATTACATTTTCTAATTTTAAAATATTCTATATGGTTCCACTGTATGAGCACTACAAGTATGTATATATGCACACATAAATATTTCAGTTCACCCATTTACAGTCATACACATACGTGTATGCCTTTTGATCAAAATCATCATCCAAATCATTTTCCATTTCAGAATAATACATAACATAAATATATAAAAGACAATCTCCAACAAAACTAAAAAACGAAAAAAAGTAAAAAATTTAAAATAAAAATTTGTTGTTTATTTTAAAATCAGTTTATCAATAACCACGGTTTTAAAATCGTCGATAAAATAAATTGTTTGAGTGTTTGGTTGTGATTTTTAATATTTTTATTAAATCCCTCAAACTCCTGTTTTAAAATTTTGTGGGACTATTAATTACTGCTACGAGTATAAATTGGGTGTATTTTAATTACTGTTGTTGTGATAATAAATTTTATTATAAAATATTTTCAATTGAACCATAACGTTTATATAAAATAATTATAATCCTTCTATATCTCACATCCTTTTGCATGTGTGTTTATTTATTTTATCCCTACCGACTAATTCGATCCTTTTTTTTTTTGTTTTATTGCTATTCCAGTGTTTGTAGATACAAAAAATATTGTTAATAGATAAATTAATTTAAGTTTTTTTTTTTTTTTGTGTATCTAAATTGATAATCAAAGAAACAAACCTTTTAGAAAAAAAAAAATAAAAATAAAAAAATTAAATTAAAATCAATTTCCTTTCAATCTTTATCCTTTATTTATTTATTATCAAACAAAAATATTCTCACATCCTTTTTTCATCATCGATAAAAAATAAACGTTAAGATAAAAATCAAAGTGGAATTTTTTTTTTTGTTGTATGAGTTATTAGGAAAATATATGGGTTATGCTGTGCGCACACACACACATATAGACATATGCTTTCAACACGGGAAGGACGAAAATTATGTTATGTGTATAAAAGTATTATATTGCACAATCAACCACCCTTATTCCTCCTCCATAATAAAATTTCGTAATAATGTATTAGAAACATTGGAAAAATATAGAAACAGGACATTTTTTTATTTTTTATTATGTACTCGGTGTGTTTGTGTGTCTATGAAGTGAAATGAAGTTGAAGGAATAACGATAAAAATTTTAAGGTAAAATTGGATTTTATTTTATTTTATATTTTAATTTTATGTTGGTTTTGTTGTTGGAAAATATGGGATGTGTCTATTGCATATATTGTAGAAAATTTTTTATATGTACAACCATTGCCAATATATTATGTATATAGTGAGTTTATAAATTCGCTCATGAAGAAGAACAAAGAGTGATAATTTTATGTAATATTTAGACATTGGGATCCTAATTACAGTGATACACTTGAAATGTGGAAATATCACAGATAAGAATAGACAGATGTACATCTTGTATGGGCCAAATTTACATTAGAAATTTCAATACCAAATTCTAATCTAATCCTTTTAGAGCAAGACGTATATATTGTAAAATACAATTTTGTTTGAAGTTTGTTTATGTTTTCTTTGATATAATCAAAATAGCCATACGTAAAAAAAGATAAAAAGAGACAGAATTGTACGTCCTGCTCTAAAAGGATTGGATTGGAATTATTGTATTGAAATTTCTAATGTAAATTTGGCCCATACAAGACATAAAATATGTACATCTGTCTATTCTTATCTGTGGAAATATGTTGAAATGCAATCACATTTCCGAAAGACTAAAATTCCTTTTTCTTTGAAATTTCACATAATTCAAAATACCCCTGAATTTTGTTTTGGGTTAAAATTTTGAAAGCTTTTCTACAACAAATTCTAAAATTATTATTGGAAATTTCACCAACAATTGCCCCAATTTAATAAACAACTCAGGACAAATTTTATAAAATCTTTTTTCATTTCAAAAGTCTTGATTGTAGCTAATTATTTCAAATTAATTTATATCGGATAATGCCGTCGGTTCATTACCATTTTTATTTTGGCAACTTTTCATGTAAATTGGAATCTTCTTATTCAAAATAATCGCCGGATTGTCAAATATTTGTTGACTAACTTGCATGGGAGAAACTTTTGTTTATTGCCTAATATTTTTCACACAAATCAGATAAAGTGACGGTAGTATACTAAACGAGCTGGTTTACTATGTTACGATTAGAGATCACCAGTCACCACGTTTCGTAGATAGAATAAAATCTGGATTGGATTAAGTCTCTAAAATCGGGTTTAAAACCACCGAAAGGAAATATCGCGATTGGGACAAAATCTTGAAAAAATCTCAATACATTAAAATGTTATAAAATTTAGTTTATCTATCTTGCAAATCAGTTTTTTATGAAATTCAGCAAGGTTTTAAATTACATAAGGCCTATGATATAAATTAGTATGAAAAAATTACAAAATATTTTGTACGTAGGTACTTAATGAAGTTCGTGGTAAATTCCCTGAATATCCGCTATACAATTACTGCTCCCTTAAGAGTTCATTAAAATTATTTCTATTGTATGTTTCCTTTTTCTTCTTCAGTTATGACTAAATTTTCTACTTAATTGGCCAATTGTTTTGTTAAACAAATATGGAATTTTTTAAGAAAGATCTTACCATTCTGCGCAGAATTATTTATTCTGATTTGGGTTCTCTTGTTTCTTGTGTTGGGTTTGTTTCTCAAAACAACTCAATTCAGAATATTTAGAGCTGTACACATATCCGAAAAAAACTAAACTATTTAACAGGAGCAAAAAAAAATACAATGAATGGCAATGAGCAGCCGTAACAGTCCTGGTAACATAATTCGTCAAAAAATGTGAAAATCTGGAAAAAATTTTTTTTCGCGATTACAATACTTACCCAATATAACTCCGTTATAGTGCGAAAAGTAAAAAGAAATGCAATAAAAATATTCAAAAACATGTGTTGTAACGAAAGGCACGGCTACATGGTAAGCGATATGAATCTTTCCTTAAAATATTTTTTGATTTTTGAATTATTAAATATTTTTAATAGAAATTACCGAATAATTGTAGTGAGCCATTTACTTTTACAATTTTAGCGGTTTAATTTAAAAACGTCTAATTTTATATTTTCGTATCCGATGAGACAACAAAATCGCAAATCGTACATTGAAACATACAATTATATGTTATTAAAGCGATGCCATCATATTCTCGAACGAAAAAATACCGAAAAATACCAATTAAACTGCCCCATTGAAGAGAAAACCTCATTAAATTTTTGTTATCTACAATATTGATTTATGTACACTTCTTTTTATATTAATTTGGAAGGATTGGATAGGATGGTTAGAATAGGATTGAGATCGACCCGGTTACAGACACCTTGGCGGTCAATAATTAGTAGCTTAGTTCCTGCTTAGGACAATACACTTTTTTATAAATTACTTTTGTTACTGCTCTCAATCCTTCGCATCCTAAAGTAAATATCAATAAGGTACTAATTACCCCTTAAATATTTCCCGCCACCTTACTCCCTCCAGCCGTTTCTAATTGCTTATTTAATTAACCGTAATTTAAAATCCCTTTATCTAATCTTTGAAGCAAATCACTTTATTATATTTCTATTTAGTAATGATTAATTGGATACACTAGATAAATAATAGTATGGTTTTGTTAATAATATAAGACAATACAAATTCTAAACTGCATGACCGCTGAAAATAATTAATTAATTAATTATCTCTACCTGCTACATTTAAATTCAACAAAAGAATTACTTAAACTCTGAAACCGTCCTGTAGCTCAGAGACGACCTAACAAATAAATATAATTTGTATCTTTAATACTTATTCATGTGATTTCCGCCATACTGGTCACTATCGCAACTTAAAACTACAGTTAATCTCAAACTACTATTATAATTGAAACTTTTCCGTGAACCTGACAAATACACATCACTTGGTAAAACCCGTAAAATTCAGAAAAGTATCACTGAACAATTAAAATTGCTAAGTATAAGTACTTAATTTAATGCATCATCATGGTCATTAATATCTCTTTCTTCGTTATTTCTAAAAAAGTATAATCATCGCATTAATTCAAATTTATAAGAAAATTTCCTTATGATTGATTGATTGAGATGTACGACCAAGCCGAAGCAAGATTCTCGGATGACGCCAGGTCCACTGTACACCCTTTTACGTATAACAAAACCGAAGGATAGGAAAAGAATGTTAGATGGGAGATACTCGACCCGGTTATAGCGATCGATAGTTAGTAAAATAATTAGCACAAGACAGCACAATTTCTAAACTACAGCTTCTTTACTCCTTGTTGATCCTGCAAGATTGATTTAAGCTAGAATTTAATTCTCAAACATGGGATTAATTTTAATCCCTATAATAATTATTAATTCTGGAACTATATTCTATAATTAAAATTAGATTATTTATTAGCAAACACATAAGAGATCCCCATAAATAATTTTTAATCGAAATTTATTCATAGACATTAATGAACAAAATTAATAAAATAAATAAACAAAACACAATATATAAATATTACAAAAAAATTGATATATTATGAAATCAAATCAATATGGATACTTTCCCAATTCTTAGCTAAAAATTTAAAAGAATGTTTAAAAACTTAATGTTACAAACTAAGATTTAAATGCACAGCGCTTGTTTCACTCGTTACAGGTATTCTATATAGCAAGTTAATTAATTGTTTATAAACTACAACTAGATTTAAAAATAAAAATGAAAATAAAAAATTAAAAAACAATATTTTACAATAAACATTATTACCAATTATTTACTACTTAGGATTTAACTTGTTTAAATTTGTTAGTGATATATATATGATAAAATAGTTCTCACAAGATAATAAACGTTCTACGGTACACGAAAACTGGATGCTTGGAGATTCTGGATGCTAAGCGAGGTTTCTGCAATATTTTTCAAAATCCTATTCCTAAATTAAATATTTATCTCGTAACTGCTATATTAAAAATTAAACTAAAGAGTTATTTACACTCTTGAACCTTCCTGTAGCACGGGGATGACCTAATAACTAAATATAATTTATACCAAGTACTTTTCTAAAGATTACCGCCATATTTGTCATTTACACAACTTAAAACTACAGTTTAGCTCAAACTACTATTATATTTGAAGAATTCCGCAACCCTGCCAAATAAATAAATTAATTAGAGTAATTTGACACCTACTGACTACCCTTCAACCTTAATAAACTAACAGAAAACATCCTACAACACAACAATTCAATCCATTCATTTCCATTTATACTCCCATACATCTCCTTTAAAGATGCAAACGAAAAACGTGCAAAACTCAGAAACGAACCACTCAACAGTAAATTGCTAAAAATACACAATTAATTAAATTCGACATCATAATCATTCATAACTCTGAGACTAATTATCAAATTAATCGGTTATTCGTTATTTATATGAGAGTGGAGGTAATTCCAACTACCTTCAATAACAGTAGACTACCTAAAATATTAAATCCAATTAGTATTTCATATTCTTAAAAATGTATACGTTGTACCATTAATAAGTAAAATTGACATTTGTATGTGATAGCTGCAACCTAAATTCCATTAAATCAGTTCAGTTAATTAAAATCAGATTTCATAATTCAACGATATTCACATTACTTTGCTCAAAATTTGGCCTGTATAAATAAATAAATACGACATTAAGTGTTACAAAATAAAACTCAATTTAACCCGAATTTCTATATTTTTATTTTATTTCCAAAAATTATTTAATTTATAATCTTTTAAATATATTTAAATTAATTTAAATTAAAGCTATTTATAATACCCCGTATTAAACTTAATCATGCCTAAATAAACAATTTTATATGTAATACATACGATAGTTTCCGAATCGACTCAAACTTACTCGATTATATGAAGAACATATAAGAATCCTATTTGAATCTAATGTGGTTTTCCAGTAGACACAAAAAAAAAAACGGGGTCGAAACCGTGTTGAAAAATCATAGTTTTTTGACATTTTTTTTTTACTTTTTTTTTTTTACTTTATTACTAGATTTATAGATATTACAATTTTTTTTTTTTTTTTTTTACATTATACATAGAATATATTCAATTTCTTTTATCTATAAATTTTTTTTAAGTGCAATGCCTGCGTCGGTCCAAAGAACCGTAGTGCAGTCGCATATTTTGAAACATATAGCGTATTGTAATTATAATGTTAATGTTAACAAATAGGTTGAAAAATTTAATTAATACATAAATAAATAATAAAATAATACTAAATAAATTTTTAGCTGCTGAAATATTTTAGTTAGGCACCACACAAAGTAATATAACAACCATTACAAGTAAATAAATGTTATATAATGAAACTGATGGATGGAAAGAGAATTAACCGCACTTTTGAAGTACATGTTCGCTTTTATAATAGTACACTTACATTTTCAAGTACGTGCGCTGTTAGACACTTCTTGAATAGATTAAGGTCGGATTGATGCCTTAAATAAGATGAAAGATGGTTATAAATCATTAGCCCTCTGTAAAGAACATTGCTGTCGGATGCAGATGTAAGAAAGAGTGTATTTCTAATTAGAGATCGCCTTCTTGTATCATAATCATGAATTTCTGACATACGAGTTAATACAAAATTGTGCTTAATATGGTCATATATAATTTTATGTATTAATAATAATAATTCTCTTGATATTATCATATTTAAGGATAAGAATTCTTGAAATAGGTTGACTGTAGGTGTTCTGATATGCAAACCTAGGACATTTTTTATGGCCTTCTTTTGTAGTAGAAATACTTCATTTAAATACTTTTTTTTCGCACCGCTCCAAATTGGGTTTAAGTAAACTAAATGTGTATGAATATAAGCGTAGTAAATGTTTTTTTTAACGGTTATTGGTAATATCTTCCTTGTTTTTCGTAGTAGAAAAATGTAAGGCATTATTTTGTTTTTCACATTCTCTACATGCAACTTCCATTTAATGTTACTGTCCAAAACCAGCCCTAAATAGGTATATTTGTTGACTCTTTCAATTACTTCATCGTTGTATTTTAACTCGAGGATTGCCTCGGTTTCATTTGCAATTTTGTTTTCAAATATTATATATTTAGTTTTATTGACGTTCAAAATTAATAGGTTAGTATTAAACCACTGTTGCAACAATTTTAAATCCGACTGCATACTACTAATTAAACTTGTTGTATCAGAGCTACTATAAACCAGAGCTATGTCATCAGCATAGATTTGAATCATTCCCCTCAATCTTACATCAACAATGTCGTTAATAAAAATCTTAAATAAGGTCGGACCCAAAACCGAACCCTGGGGAACTCCAATACTTGAAATGTTAATATTGCTTTTAATATTACCGATCTCAACAAATTGCGCTCTATTATATAAATAACTTTCAAAGAATGTCATATATTCACAATTAAAATTTAGTTTCCTTAATTTCCATAATAAAATTTTGTGATTAACTGTGTCGAATGCCTTACTTAAATCCAAAAACAGAACTGAGACAAATTTCTTTTTTTCTATTTCAACAGTAATATTATTGGTTAAATTAAGGCACGCTGCATTAGTATTTGAGTTCCTGGTAAAGCCAAATTGTTCTCCCGACATTATGTTGTTTGATTCTAGAAATGACTCAATTCTCCCATTTATGACATTTTCGAAAATTTTTGTAATTGAACTAGGAATTGAGATAGGCCGATAGTTACTTACAAGGGTTGCAGAACCGCTTTTAAATATTGGAGTAATTTTGGATAGCTTCAAACAATCTGGAAATATTTTTCTTTTTATACAATCATTAATAAGCTGGCTAATAATATTTTTAAGTTTTTCGGCATTTCGAATTATAAATCTATTAGAAATATTGTCGTGACCTGTTGCTGAGCGACCCTTTAGTTTTTTAATGATATTAAGAATCTCACCATCAGTAACATCGCTAAAATCTATAGGGCAAGTAATATTATGACTGAGGTGATGAAAGGCTGCTTCTGGTGGCGTTTGTAAATGCTTTACCAAATTCACCGGTGTTGTACTAAAATAAGCATTAAACTCATTCACTAGTATATTGGTGTCATTAACGATTTCATTTTTAATTTCTAGATTGATTTCTCTATTATTAGTTCTTTTTTTCAATATATGCTTATTAAAATTACTCCATAAAATTTTTGGATTATCAATACTATCACCAAATAGTCTATAATAATAGGCAGTTTTTGCTTCCTGTATTTTAGCACTGACAGTTTTTTCATAATACGTGTACCTTTCTTTACAGTAATCGGAAAATGGATATTTTTTTTTAAGACGATGGAATTTCTCTCTCTGCTTAATAAGAGAAAATATAGCACTATTCATCCATTCTTTTTTAAACTTGGAAGATGATTTGTATTTAATTTTTTTGCTATATTTCATTATTAGAAACTTTAATTTATTTATTAATTCTGAAAAACTCTTTACAGTATTCAGATCATTCCACAAGCCATCCTTATCCATTTGATCATAATCAATTATCTCTTTGAAAGACGGTTTATTTGACAAAATAATGCGCTTATCTTTTACAAATCTGAAATATATTAATTTATGGTCCGATTTGGAGTAATCATCTAGATAAAATTCATAACTAAAATTACTCATATCCGAAATAACATGATCTATTATGGTTCTAATTGTATTACTTATTCTCGTCGCATAGTCAGGGTCTATTTTATTCAATATAATATATCCAAGACTAGTTAACATTCGAACATAATTGTCCAGAACCTTTTCTGAAGATAATAAGTTCAAATTGAAATCCCCTAGAATAATGTTATTACTATAATTCAGTAAAATAATTTCAAATTTTGCCAAGAAACTTTCTATGAGATGGTTTGGTTGCCTGTATACAGCAATTACATTTAATCGATAAACAGGAAAACATACTACTAAGAAACTACTGTTCATGTATGTTTCTTCATGTAAAATGAAAGAATTAATTTTTTCTTTAACAAAGATGCTGCACCCACCATAACCTTCCTCTCTTACTGAGTGATATGAAATAAAACCACTTATGTTACAGAATTCCCGATCAAAAGGACAAAGCCAAGTTTCTGTTAAAACAATTACATCTGTTTTGAACGGTAAAACTGTTAATAAAAGCTCTACATCACTTAACTTATATCGAACACTTCGAATGTTTAAATAAAGAATATTCAAAAAGTCTCCACAATGATTTGTAGATTTTTGAACGCACGTATAATATTTGTTCATTGCTTTCCATTCATCTATCTCATTTGACAAAATATTATTGTGTAATGTCATCATATTTATAATTTTTAAAAACAAAAATCAAAACTAAAATATTGCAGCTAAAAATAAAAATATGTTCTTTCTGGATAACAATTAATTGTAAAACTACTAATAATAATAAAGTTTGCAAATAAATAAATGAAACTAATCTAATGTGTGTATGTTGATTAAATGGATTGTATTGAAAATAAAATAAATTGAATCTCTTACTTTTCCAATGGTGTTGTTGTTGCATTAAATTGACTTTGACCACCAGCTGAATCTGCTTGTGAATGTGATTGTGAAGATTTAATTTCATCCAAATCCGATATCTGCCTGATAATGATGACTTTACTGTGACTCTCCTTTTTAAGGTAGATATGGTTATTTTTGACCCACAGGAACTTAAAATTATTTTCCGACTTAAACTGGAGAGCTTTTCGAAATATGCCTGCTTGAAGCCTTGTAAGTTCTTCACGGATGAATAGCCGCTTATTATCAGCAACATTGTAGTCCATTTCTTTCGCAAATAATTGCTGCCTTTTTCGAAATTTAGAAAGGATTTCTTCTTTTGTAGCTCTATCACGTAAACGAACTTGAAGAAAAACCTTGTTTAATTTGGGTTTTGAGGTTGACGTTTCCTGATTATTTGTTTCAATGTATTTGAGTTCCTGGATCTGATCAAGGGTTGTATTGCTTTGAAGATTCGCCAATATTTTCACCATAACTTCTTCAGGTTTTTGAGATTTGTCTGGGATTCCAGTTATAATCAAATGATTCTCGATTAGTTTTTGCTCTACACTTTCCAATTTATTTTCCAATTTTGATATAATCACATCCTGTTTCAATTGAGCCTCGGAAGTTTCAGATACCTTATGCTCCAATGCATGATGTTTATTCTGCAGCTCACCAACCTGTTTTTCAGATTCATCTACCCTTTCGAAAAGTTCATTTTGGCATGACTGGATTTGTTCGAGCATTGAACTTAGATTATTGACTGTCACTAGTAGATCTGTTAGTTGTGTCGAAAGAGATGTTACCGTTTGTTTGACGCTTTCAATAACTGGATGGTTGGACGTTTTTTGCTGTAGAGTGTTTCTGTCACTAGTGTCTGACTTTTGACCATGAAGTGCTGAATCATCAACGCCACTTTCTGAAGAAATTGCCTGAGGTCGGTCTTTAGGTAACTTCAGCGAGAAGCCTCTCCCGCATTCCTCATTACAGAACCATGTTGGATTTCCAGCAAGACGTGTTATATGAATACCATGAATGTTTTTACAAAACGGATGGAATCGTTTTTGGCACTCGTCGCATTCGAAGAAACCTTGTAGTGTTGTAATTTTATTTTCACAGCCATTACATTGAAGATCAACTGTCAAAGTTTGGCGCATTTGTACATTGCGATAGGGCATTATAAAATCTTACTATATTTATATTAATAATTAAATTCCACCAGAATATTTTATAGATTTGGCAATTATATTGTTCAACTAATTAAAACTAGTAAATTTGTACTTATTGAATTTGATTTATATTTTTAATTAATTTTTGTTACTAGACAATAAAAATGTTGGTTAATACCGCGCTATCTGGCAACACTTTTTTCTCTTTTTTCACATTTCTCTTTTCCCATAGCAAACATTTTTAATTTTTAATTTTAATCCGATTTAAATATAATATTTTTGTATTTAGATTTTATGTACAACCACACAAACATTTAAATCATGCAATTAATCAACAAATGAAGAAAATTGATTTCTTTCAGTATAAATTTAACACATTTCACTAATTTATTCACAAACACATAAAAATAAAAATTAATTCAAAATTACACCAAATTAAAAAACTCAATTAAATAATTTAAAATAATCAAAAATCAAAATATCAGACAAAACACGTCTGTCTCCTTCGAACGTTAATTTGGGGTGGACCCAAAATTTATAAGAAAATTTCCTTATGACGATAAATTTAAATTTTAATTCCCATTAGTAGGTACTATATATGACAAAAAATAAGCACAACAAAACCCGTTAACCAATTAAATCTCCATTTGATGTTTGAACTCTCTGCACTCGGAAACTCAAAATAAGACTGAAATTCGATATTTGAAATTCTAAATATCAATATTATTTTAAACCAAAATTCTAAAATGCTAATCTATAAAAATCTTCTGAAAGAATGCTGAAACTCTATGAAATTTCCATCTCTATATCTATACAATAGCCTGATTCCAGAAAATATCTCTAAAATCAGAATTAAAACAAACAATCGCCTGTCACTCTATTCTGCTTAAAATCCCACTGCAAAAAAGTTTAAATTAAATCTTGGACACATTAAACAGCTTAAAGACGTCTATACTGTGGAATCAATCAAAAACAGGATAATTGTAAAAAAACATTTTTCCAAGTTTTGCTGCTTTGCTTCCAGAATCTGAAGCGTTTCCTTATAATCTAATTAATTTTCCAAAATGGTCGTTTTTTTCCGAAACAATATGTCGAATAGCAAAATTAATTAATTATTTAATTTAATATTATTAATTATTTATAGAGCCCATATTTTGGATTGTTTTTCTGTTTTAATAAATAGGATTTATGCATAATTGACAATCAAATTATATATACAGTAGAATCCGGTTAATTAGGTTAGATTCATCCTAGGTTGTACACTGCATGAAAATAAAGTAATTAAAATTATTAATACAATTTTAAATTACAAATGCACTTTTAATCACAATTTCTATAGGTGCATCCGAAATGGGAAAATGTGCATTAAGTTTAAGCGAAGACATGTTTAAAAACTACAAGCGATATATTTTCAATTTATATTTTAATTAACCATATTTATTAATTTGTTGTTGTTCAATTTTAATTAATTTATTGATTTCAATTAAATGTAATTTAGTACAAAAATACACCCTTACATCACAATATTAGTTTCCTTTACATAAAATTAAGAGTTCCCATTTCACTCAAATATACATCGATAATGCAGGCGTATTGTCAAAATTAGAAATTACTTTAAAAATTCATGAATTTTAATCAATAATTAAGCAATTACAGTAAATTTTTTTAGTTGACTGCTATTTAATCGCGATACACTATTTAATTATTGCAGCAAACAATTTAAACTGCATTGACTTGCCGCGCTAACACATTCTCTGATGATTCAACCATTTCATTTAGGTAGGACCAAAAATTACTCAAATCCGAATTATTCTACATTTTATTCTGGCTCACTAAACAAACTAAACCTTTACCATCAACCGTACTTTCAAATTTAATTGAGTATGCACGAAATGTTTTCATCCCACACCAACTTTATGTACATACGATAGATGCGTTAGACGGTTTCAATAAGTTCTTCACTTGATAATTTGTTAATTACAATCACATAGGTACTAATTACCTGGGCTTTGGCCATAAACTTAAATTAAATGATTTAAAATAAAGACAAAATACTTAAAAATAAACATTAGTGTCCATTAGTTAATTAAGTATCCATCAAATAATTGTTAACTACAATATGAAAACAAAAGGAATCTACATAATTTCATGTCATCCTTGCGCGGAAAAGACCAATGCTAAGCGGCTTTGAAAAGTTTTGTATTTTAGTATGTAAAATACAAACGTTAACATTTTTACAAATGTAAATATTTTTGAAATGTTTCTGTCATCCTTGCGCAAAGGGTTCAATGCTAAGCGGCTTTGGGGAGTTTAGTATTTTTGTATGTGAATAATGTGAATAATTGTCAAAAATGCTCCAAACTCTATGAATGTTAGAATGTATAAAAATCATCAAAGCGGAGGTTTGGGGGTAGCCCCCGTCCTCTAAGGTAGAAAATGAATTAAAATAATATTTTAAAAATTTGTTATATTTAAAAAACTTGATTTTTGTTTTTTTTTTATTTTGGATAACGATACAACCCCGTTTTTAAAGTATCCATTATCGTCTAAAAATCTATTTGGGTGGTCTGTGTATTTTTGTGTAGAAAACATTTTACAGTTTAGGCTTGCAATTGGCCAAAATTCCAAATAATTAAAGTAAATACATACATATGTATATCGAGTAAAGATGATTTCAAAGATTGTCATAAAAATCAGTTTTGGCAATAATTTTTGTCTCATATATTTGGATTCCATCACTTTTTGAAATTGCTAATTCCATAGTGATAATATCCGTATCAATGGATAAAATCCTATTTGTTGGAAAATGAGTCGTTTAATATGAAATCCTTAAAAATAATTTCCCTAAAATTTATTGGTATCTGGAATTGGTTTTATAAGTGATACATACAAAACTAAAAGCACTAAAACGATCGAGTCGTTCAAATTGAACTTCATCACATAAATGGAACAGATTATGTATGTTATGAGAAACCATATATTTGGCAAAATTATAGTGCAATGAAAAGAAAGTATATGTTTTGAAATCACATCACAATTCCACAAAATTCTTCGGAATTCAGTGGCTTTCCAATTATTAACCTCATCTAATGGCCTGCATTTTTTACTAAATTCACCTGGCTGCATTGTTCTGTAGTTCAATAAACGGTGTGCTATCATGTTGATTTTAGCAGAAACAAGTCTTACATATGATATCTATCTTACCTATACCGGTCAACAATAATCGATTTAATTCAATTACAAAATCATGTAAATGTATGTGGCAATGTATCAAATGAAAAATTATCAGAAATATTCATTTTCGGCTATATATAATATTTTGAATATTTTGAAGTTTTGCAATAAAGCCATAATGCCAATATCAGTTTGATTATTGGTTTTGAAGTTCAGAATTGATTGATATTAATTGCAGTTCTATCAATACCAAATGGTATGGTTACCAAAGATTACGGTGGCCCAGACGAAATAGCAACGTACCAATCATTGAAATTGGAACCGTTGGTCTTGTTGCGATTAGCAACCTGGTTCTAAACACGCAAATTTTTTTTTGTTTGCAGAATGTGATTATTATTATTGTTGTAGGGCCATGTGGGCATTTAGTCACCTCGCACTGCGACCTAAAAGATCTTTTGTGCTTCCAAGCCCGGCTTAATTATCCGTCCAGTCAATATTCAGGCTCTTAATGAACCTGATAATACTGCCGGCCGGTACGTGATACATACTATTTGGGCTCATTGCTCTCCCTCCTAGATGTTTACTATAGCATGCACTTCTGCTAGAAAGACAGTAGTATTGGTACTCAAGAACTTCGAGAGGGCAATCCCACTCCCGTATATTCCTACCCATGCCCAGTCTGCCGTTTTGATTTGATTCTTACGAGTTGCTGGGAATAGAAAGCCACCTGTAGGTCACCCAGATTTACTACAGAAAGGCTGAATAAAAATGGAGGGTGCCTGGTATCCAGAGTCCGCATACTTTGTACTGATTAACCTAACAGCCATTCATCCTTCCGCATAATATGCTGTTCCACCTTAAATTAGTGTTTTTGTCAAGGTTTTCTCCTTTAGTGCCGTACTTTAGCGTGTGCCATGCGGCCACATTCTGCCTAGTGGTATCAGTTAATCAGAACATTGACAACATCGACAGGATTCATAAGCATCCTAGTCGAGCGTGTGCACTTAGTAAGAATTTTTGTTTTTCAAGGAAAATTTTGAACAATATTTAATTATTAATTATCTAATATCCAATGAGAATGTCATGATGGCTTCCAACAAACATTGTTTTTAATTTCAATCATTGTTACTTTTGGGTGATATTTTGTAATTACGTTTTGATTTATTTATACATAATTAATTATTTTTCGGTATTTGAGGAAATCATTCTGTGCCCATGTCATTATTATTGTTACAAAACATCTTTTCAGTACCACTGCCACTGTATATAAATAAATTTGCCACTCTCGCAAGAGAGTATTTCTTCTTAAGTATTTAAAATCCGATTGCGAGAGATTGAAAAATAATGTGGAGAACTTTTTTCATACCATATCCGGCGGAACTAAAATCATTATAAAAAAAAACTGTTTCATATACATAGATACTCGGAGTACAAAAACGTAGGGTTCAACAAAATAATTTCACACATTATAACAAATTGACCAAACAAGAACCAAAATAACCCCAAAAAACAAAACAAAACACACTAAAAAGGGTTCAACGATGAGGTTGAAACAAAAAAATTAAGAAAACCATAACCAAAAAGCAAATATTATTTTGGGGTGGACTTGATTTGAAGTTTAAAAAAAAAATCCTAAAAACATGAAAGCATCCCATACACACAAGTCTATAACGGACTAAACTCTCTAAAAGGGTTTGTAAAATTAAATTTTATTGCAAGGATAGTAGTCTTTCTATTTATGGTACATATATTCCTCCACGTGAGGAGCAAATTTAAGGAGATGAGTAGATTTTTTATTTTGTTTTAATGAAATCAATTTTCTACTTTATATTGTTATTGTTTTATGTTTTCCTCTTATATACAATATAAATAAATTTTCAATTTACAACAATAAATAATGATGATGACTTTGATAATGATAAAGAAGACAATGTTTGTTGTTGTTAATATAAAGCGATTTACAATGGTGGCTATACAATAAATTCATACTCAGTTACATACAAAATGCCTGCCTCATCCTGCATATTGTTATGTGCTATAAACTGTAAAGCCGTACGTCATATAATACAGCCACCTTTTATATTTATACACAAAGAATAATATTAAAGCAATTTGTTACCCTTACATAATAATATACATAACTCATGTATATTCTATATAGAGTACCCCAACGTAACGGTAGGTATATAAACATATTAAACTGAAAAAAAAAACACAAACAATTATTAATAAAGTTACGTACATCTCACTCGATGTGTGCCGATATGTGGAATAAAACCCACATGCGACATTTATGATACTTTAATAATCGGTTTATGTGTAGTGATGTAATTGAATGGATTTTCGAAATGTAAATGGGGTTCAAACAATAATATATCAAAGAATTTAAAAATTTGTTTCATTCATTATGCAAAAGGGTTTAATATAATACATAATTATGGTGAAAGTACTTCTAATTAGTTTTTTATAGACATACTCGTATTAGGATAATTATATAAATTTAAACTCATTCTGTGTAGCATCAAAGGTAGTAGCAGTGCCTTTCGGCCATATGTTTTATGTTTTGGCTGAATCAACCTATCAACCTGAAAGAAATCACCTGGTAGTTATGGTTTTAATATAAATTTTAATCTTTTAAATGCTTCAAAATTTCGTGATAATAATTAATCCAAAATGAATTGTAATTAGTGTCACTGTAAAGAAGTTTTTTACAATCGATGTTCGATAAATCCGTTATGCTCAAAAGTATATGTGCTGTCCGAAACTCAAGACAAAGTAAAGTATTGAATTGTCACTCCATTACGATAAATGTACTTTAGAGCTAAAATTCTTAAATTTTTTAATATTTAAATTCTTAAATTACTAAATTATTAATTTTCTAAATTCTTAAGCCCTCAAAATCTTAAATTTTAAAATTCTTAAATTCACTTCTAATTTCTTAAATTTTTAAATTCCCCACTTCTTAAATTCTTAAACTCCTAATTCTAAAATTCTTTAAATCTTAAATTTTTAAATTCCTAAATTCATAATTCTCCAATTATTAAATTTTTAAATTCTTAAATTCTTCCATTCCTAAATTCTAAAATTCTTAAATTTTGAAATTCTTAGATTTCTAAATTCTTAAATTCTGAAACTCTTAAATTATTAAATTCTTAAATTTCTAAATTGTAAAATTCATTATTCCTAAATTCTGAAATTTCTTATTTCTTAAATTCTATATTCTTAAATTTTAATTTCTGAAACACTTAAATTATTAAATACTTAAATTCTAAAATTCTTAAAATTTAAATTCTTAAATTATTAATTTCTTTAATTCTAAAATTCTTAAATTCTAAACTTCATAAAATATTAAATTCTTAAATTCTTTAATTCTAAATTTCTTAAATTCTTAAGTTTTTAAATTTTACAATTCATGAGTTCTTTAATTTTTAAATTCATAAATTCTTTAATTTTTAAATTCTTAAATTTTCATACTTTTAAATTTTTAAATTCCTATATTGTTTAATTCATAAATTCTAAACTTATTAAATTCTTAAATTGTTCAATTCTTAAATTGTTAAATTTTAAAATTCTTAAACATCTAAATTGTTAAATTTTTCAATTTTAAAATTCTAAAACTCTAAAATTCTTAAATATATGAATTCTTAAATTCACAAATTCTTATTTTCTTAAATTTCTAAATAGTTATATTCTTTAATTCTAAAATTCTTAATTTCTAAAATTCCTTAAGCCTTAAACTCTTAAACTCTTAGATTCCTAAATTTTTAAATTCTTAAATTTTAATTCTTAATTTGTAAAATTCAAAATACTCAAATTCTTAAATTCTTAGATTACTAAATTATTAAATTGCTAAATTCTTAAATTGTTGTTCCTAAATTCTTAAATTCTAAAATTCCTTAATGCTTTAATTTTTAGATTATTAAATTCTTAAACTCTTAAATTATTAATGCGTAAATTTTTATGTTCCTAATTTTTTAAATTCTTAAATTCTAAAATTGTAAGCCTTAAATTTTTAAATTCTTAAATTCTTACATTCCTAAATTCTTGAATTCTGAAATTGCTAAATTCTTAAATTCTTTAATGCTTTAATTCTTAAATTTTTAAATTCTAAAATTTAAATTTCTTACATTTTAAATTCTTAAACTCTTAAATTATTAAATGCTTAAATTTGTATATTCCTAAATTCTTAAATCTTAATTCTTAAATTCCAAAATTTTAAAATCTTAAATTTTTAAATTCCTTAATCTTAAATTCATAATTCTTCTATTATTTCATTTTTAAATTCTTAAATTTCTAACTTATTAAATTCTTTAATACTCTAATTCTTAAATACTTAAATTCTAAAATTTTAATTTCTTAAATTTTAAATTCTTAAATTCCTAAATTCTTAAATTCTTAAACAATTAAATTATTAAATTCTTCAATTTCTAAATTCTAAAATTCATTATTCTTAAATTCTGAAATTCCTTATTTCTTAATTTCTTAGATTGTTAAATTTTAAATTCTTAAACTCTTAAATTATTAAATCCTTACATTGTTAAAATCTTAAATTCCTAAATTCTTAAATTCTTAAATTTTTAAATTCTTAAATTCTTTAATCTTAATTCTCAAATTCTAAATACTTAAATTATTAAATTCTTAAAATCTTAAATTCTTAAATTTTTAAATTCTTTAATTCTAAAATTCTTGAATTCTTAAGTTATTAAATTTTACAATTCTTAAGTTCTTTAATTTTTAAATTCTTAAAATTTTAAATTCGTAAATTTTCATATTTTTAAATTGCTAAATTCTTCAATACCTAAATTCTTAAATTGTTAAATTTTTAAATTCTTAAACACCTAATTCTTAAATTTTTAAATTCCTTATTTCCTGTATTCTTAAATTGCTAAATTCTTAAATTTTTAAAATTTTTCAATTTTAAAATTATAATACTCTAAAATTCTTATTCTTAAATCTTTAATTCTTTGATTCTTCAATCCACTAATTTTTAAATTCTTAATTTCTGGTATTCTTAAATTTTCCAATTTTAAAATTCTAAAACTCTAAAATTCTTAAACTGCTAAATTCTTAAACCTTTAATTCTTTGATTCTTCAATCCATTAATTCTTAAATTCTCAAATTTTTTCTTTATTAAATTTTTCAATTCCTTAATTCCTATATTCTTAAATATATAAATTCTTAAATTCTTAAATTCACAAATTCTTATTTAGTTATATTCTTTAATTCTAAAATTCTTAATTTCTAAAATTCCTTAATTCTTAAACTCTTAGATTCCTAAATTTTTAAATTCTTAAATTTTAATTCTTAATTTTTAAAATTTTAAATACTCATATTCTTAAA
This sequence comes from Tipula helvola, assembly GCA_963556165.1. Taxonomy (NCBI): domain Eukaryota; kingdom Metazoa; phylum Arthropoda; class Insecta; order Diptera; family Tipulidae; genus Tipula; species Tipula helvola. Next base: position 280,225,898 of record OY744483.1, read on the forward strand.
TGCTAAAATTCATAAAATATTAAATTCTTAAATTCTTAGATTACTAAATTATTAAATTGCTAAATTCTTAAATTCTTATTCCTAAATTCTTAAATTCTAAAATTCTTTAATTTTTAGAAACTTAAATTCTTAAAGTTTTAAATTATTAAAGCTAAAATTTTTAAATTCCTAAATTTTTAAATTCTTTAATCTTAATTCTTAAATTCAAAAATTTTAAACCTTAAATTTTTAAATTCTTAAATTTTTATATTCTTAATTCCTAAATTCTGAAATTGTTAATTCTTAAATTATTAAACTTTAATTCTTAAATTTTTAAATTATAAAATTTAAATTTCTCAAATTTTAAATTCTTAAATTATTAAAAGCTTAAATTCTTATATTCCTAAATTCTTAAATTCTTAAATCTTAAATTTTTAAATTTTTAAATTGAAATTCATAATTCTTCTATTATTTTATTTTTAAATTCTTATATTCTTAAATTGCTAACTTATTAAATTCTTTAATACTTTAATTATTAAATACGTAAATTCTAAAATTTTAATTTTTTAAATTTTAAATTCTTATACAATTAAATTATTAATTTCTTCAATTCCTAAATTATAAGATTCTTAAATTCTGAAATTCTTAGATTCCTAAATTCTTAAATTCTGAAACTCTTAAATTATTAAATTCTTAAATTTCTAAATTCTAAAATTCAATATTCTTAAATTCTGAAATTCCTTATTTCTTAATTTCTTATATTCTTAAATTTTAAATTCTTTAACTTTTCAATTATTAAATGCTTAAATTTCTAAATTCTTAAATTCTTTAATCTTAATTCTCAAATTCTAAATACTTAAATTCTAAAATATTTAAAATCTTAAATTATTAAATTTTTAAATTCTTTAATTTTAAAATTCTTAAATTCTGAAAATCATAAAATATTAGATTCTTAAATTTTTAAATTCTTTAATTCTTAAATTCTTATGTTTTTAAATTTTTCAATTCTTAAGTTTTTTTATTTTTAAATTCTTGAATTCCTATATTCTGACCTTCTTAAATTCTTAAATACCTAAATTCTTAAATTTTTTAATTCTTAATTTCTTGTATTCTTAAATTACTAAATTCTTTAATTTTTCAATTTTAAAATTCTAAAACTCTAAAATTCTTAAATTCTTAAACTGCTAAATTCTCAAATCTTTAATTCTTTGATTCTTCAATCCATTAATTCTTAAATTCTTGAATATTTTCATAAATAAATTATTAAATTTTTAAATTCCTTAATTCTTATATTCTTAAATATATAAATTGTTTAATTATTAAATTATTAAATTCTCATATATGCTTTAATTCTAAAATTCTTAATTTCTAAAATTCCTTAATTCTTAAACTCTTAGATTCCCAAATTTTTAAATTCTTAAACTCTGAAATTATTAAATGCTTATATTGTATAATTTCTAAAATTTCAAATTCTTAAATTCTAAAATTCATAAAATATTAAATTCTTAAATTCTTAGATTACTAAATTCTTAAATCTTAATTCTTAAGTTTTAAAATTTTAAAATCTTAAATTTTTAAATTCTTAAATCTGAAATTCATAATTCTTCAAATATTTCATTTTTAAATTCTTATATTCTTAAATTGCTAACTTAATAAGTCTTTAATAATTTAATTCTTTAATACTTAAATTCTAAAATTTTAATTTTTTAAACTTTAAATTCTTAAATTGCTAAATTCTTAAATTCTTAAACAATTAAATTATTAAATTCTTCAATTCCTAAATTATAAAATTCTTAAATTCTAAATTCTTAGATTCATAAATTCTCAAATTCTGAAACTCGTAAATTATTAAATTCTTAAATTTCTAAATTCTAAAATTCATTATTCTTAAATTCTGAAATTCCTTATTTCTTAAATTCTTAAATTTTAAATTCTTAAACTCTTCAATTATTAAATGCTTAAATTTCTAAATTCTTAGATTCTTAAATTTTTAAATTCTTTAATCGTAATTCTCAAATTCTAAATACTTAAATTCTAAAATACTTAAAATCTTAAATTCTTAAATTTTAAAATTCTTAAATTCTAAAATTCATCAACTATTAAATTCTTAAATTTTTAAATTCTTTAATTCTAAAATTCTTAAATTCGTAAGTTTTTAAATTTTACAATTCTTAAGTTTTTTAATTTTTTAATTCTTAAATTCTTGAATTCCTATATTGTTTAATTCATAAATTCTAAACTGCTTAAATTCTTAAACACATAAATTCTTAATTTCTTGTATTCTTAAATTGCTAAAATCTTTAATTTTTCAATTTTAAAATTCTAAAACTCTAAAATTTTTAAATTTTTAAACTGTTAAATTCTTAAATCTTTAATTCTTTGATTTTTCAATCCATTAATTTTTAAATTCTTTAATTTTTTCATTACTAAATTATTAAATTTTTAAATTCCTTAATTCTTATATTGTAAAATATATAAATTGTTTAATTGTTAAATTCTCATATATTCTTTAATTCTAAAATTCTTAATTTTAAAAATTCCTTAATTATTCAACTCTTAGATTCCTTAATTTGAAATTTTTAAATTCTTAAACTCTGAAATTATTAAATGTTTATATTGTAAAAATTCTAAATTTTTAAATTCATAAATTCTAAAATTTTAATTCTTAATTTCTAAAATTCTAAATTCTAAAATTCGTCAAATTATTAAATTTTTCAATTCTTAAATTCTAAAATCCTAAAATTCTAAGATTCTTAAATTCTGAAATTCTTAAATTCTTAAATTCTAAAATTTCTAAATTCGTAAATTTTTAAATTCTTAAATTCTAAAATTCTTAAATTCTTAAACTCTTAAATTCTTAAATTTATAATTCTTTGGTTCTTCAATTCCTAAATTCTTAAATTCTTAAATTTTTAAATTCTTAAATTCTAAAATTCTTAAATTCTTAAATTCTTAAATTTTTAAATTCTTATATTCTCTAAATTCTAAAATTCTTAAGTTCTTAAATTTTTAATTTCTTAACCCTTTGCGGTTGATTGTAATTTCGCTGCTTTCTCTGTCTCACTGGAGCGAAATCGTCCACGAACAATTTTCAACGTGTTAAATCGCTTTGAAAAATCTAAAAAAATCATGAACAGTTGAACTCTTCTAGCATGAGGATCCATAATTATTTAATTATAAAAGTTGTTTTTACAATAAATCAGTATCTTAGCGAAACGCTAGGAAAACGTGTCTTAGCCTGAATTTCAACAATTAAAAAATACGCTATAGTAAAAAATAAATGACCGTGGATTCTCATAATGGACACTCTAATATTCAATCATGTCATAACGGAAAATACCACACAAGTTTTTGACATTTTATGTATAAATTAGAACAAGGAAATAGAATAAAAATGCTCAAATATCAATCGGAGTAAGTAGTGTGTATGATATACTAGTAGTGTTAGTGATCATATATATAATTTTTTTTATATGGCTTTTCGTAGTGGCTAATATACCTGAAAATTACATTATGTGTAACTGCGTATCAGTAATCAGCGAATTTGAGCAGGTTTTGACAAAAACCCCCTTTTTAAACTTTCACCGTCACGCCGGTCATACTGGGACGTTTTCGTCCGGTTGCCCACTTTGTGCCGCTGTTGCTCAGGACTAACTGGCGAAGTGGGGGCATACGACGTGTGCAGGCCATACCTGCACTAAGTTTTTTTAGGTAGGGGAGCCAGGCCCTGCCCCTTTTCCGTTTGTCGGGAATTATCAAGTGAAATTTCGCTTGTGACGAAATCGCCCCAGTGCGGCCGTGGAAATAAACATTCCTGTTACCTACCTTAAATTCATAAATTCGCCGAAAATAACAAAGTTAGTGTTATCACAAATAAAAGGTAATAACTTTTTATTTTTTATTATCGTTACCATAAAATTCTTGGAATTAAGATTAGAATTTTCAGAAATATGAAATGGGTTGGAAAGGAAATTAGAAAATTAGAAATTCCTAGTAAAATTTCTTTACTACCGCTGGTGTTAATTTCCGTTAATGGATTTGGCTGCCTTAGAGGTTTCATATCAACAAAATTTTACAGGTTGTGTTATTAACTTTAGGCTACTCCTTTAACATATTTGTTTCTCGTGGCAGTGTTTTAGCAATAGGATTGAACAAAATCTGCATGTATATTTTTTAATATGTTTATATTCGATTTAATTTTAAATAAAACTGGACATAATTTTTAATTTAAATTCAACATTTGCACGGATATTTGTAACTGGATACAATTTGAAACTAAAGTTTAACGTTCGGATGAAATATAAATTCGTGGTACATTTTAAAAAATGGTTAGCTGGATATTGTGGATTTTGAATACGTAGACTGAGATATTTTTTTAAAAAGTTTTCATCTCGCTCACTTGCAATCTTTCATAGTCCCATTTATTGAACATCATGTATGTTCGTGCTTTAAGATTTTTTAATATTGTATTACAAAGATGACAAGTTATATTGAAAAATATGACTTGATAATAAGAAAATGTTCATCCCAATAATAAATGACGAAAAAAATACGTAAATGTGGCAAAAAAAACTGTGAACAGATAATATTATCGATCCGGTTTACTATATATGTATTCGGATTCACCCTTCGACATCCAAGTATATACTTACACAGATGCAATTTTTTGTGTGATTTATTTATTTTTTATAATTTTCAATTTTGATTTACGATTTCCATCGAAATCATTTTTTTTTTTTATTATTACGTTTCACATCTTCGAAAGATCCGTTGTTTTCCATTTTATCCTTATATGGTGAAAACTTGACTTTTGTTTAGTCAAGTACCATACTCTAGGTAGTATTATTATGCAATTCATTGAATTTGAATTACATAATGGACTCTACAATATCATAAATAACAAAACCACAACAAGAAAACCGCCTTTGAATATTCAATTGTAACAAAGTACCATTTTGATATAGCTACATATAGTATGTACACATATATACAAAAAAATCACGAATCGAGGGCGAGGTTTATAAAATAACGAAATAAGATTAATTATTAAGGAATCTTAAATTTTCACTTTTTATTTTCATTACAGTTTTATTTGTTTATTAGCATAATTAATTCCGAAGATTTACTTCTGCGAAATGATTATTTAAGAATTATCTCCTTCTTTTCATTTTTTTATTTTTTGTTTTGAGCTAATTAAGAAGAAATTTTCCTAAGATTTCATTTTATTTTGTTTTTATTTTATTTTATAAGGAAATGCAAATTAAATTCAAAATAATTTTCATCTCTCACAATTCCTCAAGATGTTTTACTTATTACTTATCGGTTTGAAGAATATTTGAGCGTTTTTTTTTTTACAAAATGTAAAACAAAACAAAAAGTGTAAAATAAGGATTAATTGTATACCGCGGCGAAGCGATAGCGATTTGAAGTGGCCGAGTTTATAATTCCGAGGGTGAAACAGATTATAAGTATTTCTTAGAAAACCAGTCTGACATGTGAACAAACGTTCGCCTTATGATTAAATTTTTAATTACACTATAATCCCTTTTAAAAAACCATTGACCCTCATATTTACCCCAAAAAAAAAAAAAAATCTAAACTTCGTTAAACTAACAACAACAAAAACTATTAGGTAGTCCACACAATATTTTGTCCATTACATATAATAACCCCCCACCCCGAAATAAAAAATACAAAACAATAACCTGTCAAAATAATTTATTACCAAAACTACAAACATATACGAGAACACTTAGACGAGAAAAAAAACGTAAATTCGATTTAGATAAAAATAAGATAAATATTGTGAAAATATAAACTTGGAAGAAAACTCGGGTGTGTGTACAAAAAAAAATACATCTTTTGGTTTTCGATTAAGAAAACATCTTGCTTGGACCAAACTACGAGTAAGTAGTTGTTTAGTCGTAGTCTATCGAAAGAAACATTTTTTTTTGCTGGCACTAAAATTAATTGATTTAGATATTAAGTTTTGTTGCTATTTTGCCTTATCAGTAGTTCCTTATCAGTTCAAATTCAAAGTGTAAAGTGTCTGTAAATTTTATTAAAGATATCAAAATTTGATAAAATATTATTTTATTTGGATCTTTTAAATTTAAAGATTTTGACTAAATAACTTCGTTTAAAATTTTAACACTGCACCTACAACGGTACTTTTGGAAATTTATTTAATGTTGAATTGTGTTGTATCGATTCACGGATGATCGTTAATGGAAAGTAGAAATTTGTAACGGTTGGATATTGTATTTATAATGTAGTTATACTTTACCTTCAAAGGGCATTTAATAAATTGAAACAGCAACACCATTGAACTTTTCAAAGACTTAAAATGTAAAATTGAAAATAGAAATTGCTCCAAATCCATAAAATTAGGAAAGCGAGCCATACAATTTGGAGAAGTGCGGTTGATATCTGCAAACTAAATTTGTCTTCAATAAACCGAAACATTAAAATATAAAGGGATGAAACCCCATTAGGTGGTCAGAATTTCGGTCTTCAAAATTAAATCTACTCACAAATCAATCCCAAACTAAATCTCTTAAGTCAGTCTTCAGCTCATAAACTCCAAAAACAATATTTGTGTAAAGTTTGGTTCAAATCGATCAAGGCGTGTGGATTTGTTTAAATATCTTCTACATATACAGGTTTTACAATGACAAATCAGGATAAAACTTATCTATTTCATTACGGATTTTAGTCAAATTTCACATTCCCGTTAGAAATGGGATTCTAAAATGATTTTTGGATGAAATTCTGAAATATGGCAATAAGGATGGAATTTGGCTATTCTTTAATCGATTATAGTAAAATTCAAGATTTGTTATGGAAAGGTGATTCTAAAATGACACTGCTAATTCCGAGACTCTAAACTACTGTTAGTAGTTTTAATTCTCCAGCGCGTGTCCACAACACACTTTGTTGTTTTAGGCATGGCCAAACTTACAGCTCTAACAGTAAATACTCAGGAAACATACCCCAACGTTTAAAGCAAAGTATTGGCGAGAAAAGTTTCTAAGAGTACTTGAATATTATTTCGAAGGTAATCTCGATCGCTATGCAATTGAAACAGACGTTTACGCAGCCTCCAAGAAACTTTAAAAGCTGTATGATTTACAGAAACCTCATCAGACAACAATTTAAAAGAATAATATTCCTCACAACGTCATCCAAAAACAATTTTTGTGTCACATTTCCTTCTATTACTGGGGAACGTCAAAATTCAACATCATCGGTTAAAAATAGCTAAGGTATATCATAATTGCTCGTATTAGCGAAGTTCCATCTTACTTGGCCATATCCAAGAACTTCATCCAAAAAATATTTTAGAATCCCATTTCACACAAGTCAAATTTCATATTAATCGGTTGGGAAACACGCAAGTTCCATATTCCAGAACTTTATCCAAAAAACATTTTAGAATCCCAATTCCAACGCATATGTCAAATTTCATAATAATATATTGAGAAATAGGCAAGTTCCATCCTACTTGGCCATATTCCAGAACTTCGTCGAAGTATAATTTGAGAATTCGATTTCTATTGGAAAACTGAATTTCATCAAAATCGGATAAGATATAGAATCTCAATAAAATTTTTATAATAAAATCAGAAACTGCTCACTAAACCTTAATCCCACCCCAATTCAGCCCTAGTTCAACACGCAAACGGAACCCAGCTCAACCCTCGACTCAACCGCAAACTCTATCACAAACTCAATCCTCAAACCATCATATATACAAAAATTGTATATCTGCTGGTTTGAGGATCAACTCAACTCCAACTCAACTTCAACGTAACCCGCAAATTGGCCCCTAACTTAACCTTCAAATTAACTCCAAATTTAATGCCCAATTCAATAATAAAACCAGCATATATAAAAAAATCGTAAATATTTATATAACCAAGTGTATTGGGTCAATCCGTTTGGCAGGTATCCCACCCTCTTGACGTACAGTTTCCAAAAGCTTTTCAAATCTCCGCCTTGACCATAGATATAGATTGGCGAAAAAAATTCCAAATCGGACCTGCCGTTCTCGAGATACCATTGGAAGGAAATTTTTTTTTGTTTGCTTTTTGAGACTCAGGGACTTTCAAAACGTCAGGAAAAGTGGTTTTGGACCAACCAAATTTTTCGTCGTTTTTGACAAGATTTCAATACTTTTGACATTTTATACCGAAGTAATAATTTGAAATCCGTATTCCGGTTCGATGACTTATATGAACTAATATTCTCACATGGCTTTTATTCGTATAAAAATCTTGTTTGTATAAAAACTCAGGAAATGCGATTCCGGTTTGATGAATAACACTTTAGGCCCGAATTTATAGTTGCTACTACAACTCATGTTATTGTAAAACACTTTTCATAAAAAACTCACAAAATCCATAACTTAAAATAAGTCCGAAATTCATATCAAATTGCGTTAAAATTAAGTGTAACTAATATAGCTACAACTTCAGAATAACAAAGTTCTAAGTTCTATACTCTTCGTTTAGAGAAATCAGCAGTCAAAGATTGACTTGGCTATCTATTAATACAATACAGACCCGATGCCTGTCTGTCTGTTTGTTTGTCTTTGTCATAACGATAACGACACTATTTACCGTTCCAAGCATACGAGTATTTTTTATTTAATTTGTCCTTTCCTTTTGTCATTTGTATAAACAAATAGATTGGTGTTTATTATTACATTTATTAGCAACTTTGAGGAAACGTCAGCTTACGAGGACAGAGGGTTTAGCAGAGAACATCGTCAAAATTCCCTCATAATTTATTTGTACCGGTTCTTTGATAGAAGAAATATTTGGAACAAATATACGTTCAGATATGATTGGGTCAATTTCCAAATATTTTAATTTATTGCATTTTAGCAAAGCAACCTTGATTATACAAGCCATAATCTAAAAAACCAAGCTTTTATAAGGGAATTAGAAACGAGGAAAAAACCAAACTTTCCATAGTAAAACACATAAAACATATGGGAAATCACTTTTTTTCCTAAGACAAATTTGTAAATGAAAACGTTGCAAATTCTTAATTATGATTTCTGAAATATTTTCATAAATGTTTGAATTTCAACATATATAAATCTCGTTTAAGTAAATCGTTTTCATTTTCTTGTAATAATTAATTTATTTAAACCAAAATATAAAAAAAAGTTCATAACAACAGCATTCTGGTCAAATTAAAAAGAAAAGCTTACTACAAATCGTGTGCATTAAGCCAATATACATAGATGGCAGTGGGCAGTAAACATTTTGAAAAATCGTACTATAAATCGCCACTTGGGGAAATTTAAGTTCAAAAATTGTAGGAAAAGCAAAACAAATTCTCAAAATATTAAGAACGTGTCATAATTTTGTGATTAAACAATTTTTTTCGTATTTTTCTGTATAAATCTGAGACATCTAACGTACACTAGTAAAACTAAAGATAAATTTAGCAAGTATTATTTTAATTCGTCAGAGCCAACTTTGATGTATTTTTCAAAATGAAAGTTCGAAAAATATATTTTAGAAATAATTTAATTTTAATATTTCTGCAATTAATATTTACTTAATACCAATATACCCTTCCTGTATATTGCTGCTAAAGATATGTAGAACACTTTTGTATAAAAATTTTGTAACATTTTTGCTTTTTTCGTTGCAAAACTTGAAGCTAAAAAACACCATTTTTACTATGGATTCCTATGGAAATCAGCGAAAAATTATACCACTAAAAAAGCTTCTAAAAAATACGTCATAATGATTATGGCTCTATATTCTAGAAGGCTCTGGTTTTAGTCGTACGCCTGTTTACACAGGATTTTTCTTACTAGCTTACTCATGTTATCAAATATTTTTCAAAATTTAACCGACTTTTCCATTTCTTTAATATGTAAATTTTTTTATTTGACATCACTTATTTCAATTTTGTGTCCCGCTCGATATGGCATATTTCCTTACGGAATATGAAAACAACGGCATATTTGATTCCAACAAATTTTAAAACGACATGGTAGCCTACGGCATAAGGTACACTATATAATATTTCAAAACGGCAAATGGTACACTGCGGCATAAGGCTCAGTATGGTATATTTCAAAACGGCATATGGTACACTAAGGCACACGGTACAATCTGGCATATTGCAAAACGGCGAGTAATTTTACACCCTCATTATTCAAAATTGAATAAAGCTCTGAATCAAATTTCATTCATAAAAAAAACAATACAAATTAAAATTAAAATCTGGATTTACCCACTTTTCAAAATTTTTTACATCTATTTGCAAATAATTTTATTTAGTAGAAATACCTATAAACGTTAAGAGAGGACTAAAAAGCTAAAGGGCTATTTCAGTAATTTTTAATTTTAAAATTAGATTTACATATAAATTTATTTCCATGGGAAGAAAAAATTTAATTTTATTAAGTGAAGGGAAATTCTGTTAAGTTTCGCTTATAAACAAAATTCGGATAAAAAAAAAATTCTGATTTCGAAAATTGGGATAACTGAAGAAAAATTCCGATAGGTGAAGTAAAATGTATGGATTGAAAATAATAGAAGCAAAATTCTGTTATGTGAAGGTTTAACGGAAAATCCTTTAAATGAAGGAAAATTATATTAAGCGAGGGTATTAAGTATCAGGTAATTTTATTAGTTGATGATTAAAATCAATTTAGAATTCCATTTCCATCGCACTTGTTGAATTTCATCATAATCGGTAAATAAATAGCCGATTTCCATCAGAATTGCACATATTCCAGAACTTTATCAAACACGATTTTAAACTCCCATGCCCATTACATTTGTCGAATTTCATCATAATCGCTTAAGAAATAGCCAAGTTCCATCAAAATTGGGCATAGTCCAGAATTCATCAAAAATCCTTTTTAGAATCCCATTTGCATTGCATACACATACATATGTCGAATTTCATCACAATCGGGTAATGAATAGCCAAGTTTCACCCTAATTGGACATATTTCAGAACTTCGTCTCAAATCCATTTTTGTATTCCTGTTTTATTGCCATATGCCATATTTTACCATATGCCATATTGAAATGTGCCGTCGTGTACCACCATAGCGTACCTAATGTCATATTTTCATTTTCCATTTTGAAATATTCCGTGTTGAAATATGCCATGTTGAGCTGATCCCTTCAATTTTTCAATTATTTTTCTGTAAATAAGCCAAATAGCTTTAGCCGAATAGATATAACCTTTTTCTGAATTATGGTGTTGAAAACAAAACTTAATAAGATTCATGGAAAATTTCGAAACTTCAAATATGAGCGTAATATTTTTCCCTTAAGTAAGAAGCTGTATACAAAAATAAAACAACAATAAAAATAGAATTTTATTTGTCCACGAATTGTCTACATTGTCCACGTCGAAAACTATTGTCTACGCTATTGTCGATATCTGCGTGTAGACAATCTCCGAACTGGCTTAAACGCACAACGCTGAATATGCGTATAGTGGATTTTTTTTCATGACGCATTGATTCAGCTACACAACTTACTAGTTTGGACTCGTCCGAAAGGGACAACATGCATAATTAGTTGCATGGAACTAATGTTTCCGTAAAATAATCGTTTCATTGTTTACAGGAAAACTGTCGACGCAACATTTTTGGTAATTTTTCAGTATTCATACTTTTCGGGGTTAAGGTTTTTCGCATCTCTTCGCAAACTTCTACAAAATTTTTCTACGTCAAGTTATTCTATTGAAAAATTATCAACAAATTTTGCGTCGACAGTTTTTATGTAAACGCCTAAAATTATTTGTAAAACGACATTTTAACTAACCTTACTGTCTGCTCTATGGTTACAACATAAATCGACGATATACACAGCAAGGTTTATTTCTATTTTCTCATTTATCTCCTAATTAGAAATGTTGAATACATAAAACTAATAAGTCACAGAAATTAGGATAAATAAAATAATCTAAAAAATAAAAAATATATCAGAAGACGCCGGTGAATCAAGTTGTGAGAAGAAATTATATTATGACGATGAGATGTTGATGAAAAATGTATATCTAAAGGAAAATCGATTTTCTTTTCAATAAATTTCAATTGAATTGGTAAATAGATTACTTTAACGAAATATATACATATACATATACAATAAGAGAATAAAATGATGATGATGTGAAGAAAAATCGAAGTTAAAATAAAAAATCAAATATCACCCTTGGAATACCACCCCGAATCAACAACACAGGCAACATTCATTTTCTTAAATTTTTATTTTTAAATTTTATTTTATTTAGCTCGGCAATCTATTTTTATTTTTATTTTTTATCGAAAAGTAAAAAATAAAAAATAAATAAATAAATAGAACTGAGGTATATGATTGAAGGTGGAATGATGGTTTGGCGCCATAATACAATACTGGCATAAATAATTTTTTATAAGTTTTGTTTATACGGAAATCATAAATCTATTCAAACGATAAAAAAAAATTAATTGTTACCATATTATCACAAACACCAAATTCTTATCATCGGGGACGTCTTGTTTACAAATCAATCAAACGATTCGGTTCCTCTTTTTTTTAATTTGACTTGTTGTAATTGAGTGGAAAATAATTTAATTTTAACTTGAGTGGTGGATTAAGGTGTTTGGAGTGGCATTTATGGTCGAATTATAGTTGTGGTGTAAATCGTTGTTTTTTTTGGATATAATCAATCGATCATTAAATGACTCAAATTACTGATTAATTTAATAAATGATTGATTCGTTTTAAACTAATATTTAGTTTATTATGCTATATTTTAATTACCAAGTTGAAATTTATAATTTTATTGTTACATTGTTGATTTGAGTCATAGTTATTTAGTTTTTGTATAATTGGCGGGTTGGCTGATTGATTTGTATAATAAATCGTTATTTACCTTTCCCGGTGTACTTACTCATTGCGTAGTTTATTTATAAGAAAATTTAAGTTTATTATTTTTATAAATCAAACAGATTGATTTAACCTGTCTGAGGCAAGTGAATGTTAAGCTAGTTGACAAATGTTCAAAATACGGTAAACCTTGATAAAACAGAAAAACTATTGAAATTTTAAAATATTCTGTGCCAATAATACATAGTAGCATAAGGCGAGTTATGCTAACAAACCAAACCAATGGTATTCCAGTCCAAAAATTTGTGATTAACATACCATTCAAGAAAGTTTTTCAGTCCAAAAACACAAAGGGCATTTCAATGAAACTGTTTTCTACCCGAAATACCTTTACATTTGGACTGAAGTTCCTTTCTAAAAAGAGTTTTAGTCATAATCTTTGTGTGGGCAATTCTATGACTGAAATGCCTTTCGTTTTTGACTGAAATTCCTGGAGCCTATTTAGCCACATAACGTCAAAATTCGAGAGGCTTAAATATTGCCTATTAAGAAACAACAACAAAAATGTGCGGTTTCTGTCGATGACAACACCAGACTTTCTTAAGAGTTTTCTTATATAGATTGAAAAGCAATAACCACCTGTTGAATCGTTTAACTCTTGAATCTGTTGCCTACCAAAAAGTAAATTTTCATTCCGCACCAAGATTCAAACTCTAGGTCTTTTGCACCAAAAATTTGCCACTTTAAGTTCTATGACACAAAATTATTGTGTATAAAATACAATTTTGTTTTCCTATGAATAGCTTAAATTTAGAAATTTTCTATTTATTTATTTAGACTTTTAGAGTATTATAGAAATAACAAAAATATAAATTATTGTTGTCAAACGTACAATATTTTAAAATGTCTACTAGCATTAGGCAATTAGAGACTTTCAAGCCACTTTTTAAAATTCTGTATTGAGAAAAATACCCCAACCACTTTCAAATATTTGTTGAAAGTGTTACTACCGAAGCTACGAAAATATATACATTTCCAGATTCCAAAGCTTGATCTAAGAGGTGTGACGTCATGTTTCACGTAAGTTTTAAAATTACTCTGCTACCACGTATCGATTGCCATTGCCGATATTACTAATAATAAATTTTGACATTTGCAAATACTGTGCCACAATGCATTTAGATCGCCTGGTTACTACTTTAGATCCCTTTGGAAAATTTGTTTTTCATTCAAAAAAATGGGGGTGTGGCTGTGTCGTAAATACAGCCGTGTATTTGACGTGAATAGGTGTACGTTACGAGTACTATTTTCTTTGAGCGTATTGTATGTATATGCCATAATCATTTTTGAACACTAAGAAGTCCTTCAGATTTCTATGTTTTATTTGTGATGGCAACATTTTCCTTTCGTCGGGTTCAGGAAAGAAATCAAGTAAACAAACTCAAAGCCACATAAACTAGTTGGTTTTGCTGCGATTTGTCATATTGATACACGACTCGATCGAAAGTTCCTCCTTGAAATTTGTGTATCGTGATCGCACATGCTGGCACTATCTATAGTACAACGGTCTCTTTTACGATATACGACTGAATGTGCATTAACGTACTCTGTGGCATCCTCGTCGTCTTCACTGCACTCTTCGTTATCGTTGTCGCCTTGACGTTTTCTCTTTTTGTTACCGACAGCCGTATGCCAAGCGACAAAGGCAGCCAAGCATATCGACTCTAACTCCGTGGGCCTATCCTCGTAAATCATTGTTTTAGTCCAGATGTCGGTGCTATTTCCGTCTAACCGTTCTTTGTCCATCATGACCTTACGCTTGTGAGTCTTTTGTCTCTCGTGTGGCCAAACGGTAGGAATGTAAACAACATCAACGTTGGCTATACTCATTTTTTGGCGAAGCAAGAACCAGGAAGCCTCTTGCGATGACATCTCAACCGTGTTGAGTAACTTCAAGCTGAGTTGTTTGTTCGGGTGTTCATCGTGTAACTTCATTAGCTCACGATGTAGGTGGCTAATTCCTCGATTTGACTTATTAACGTATTCAACTACATAAGCCGCACAGCTATACTCTTCCAGTATGAACTGCAAGTCGCTATTAGAGTTCAGTGTTTGTGCAATCCATGGATTGAAAGTGTTGGTATAAATTTCTGTGAAGTCGCGTTTAAACATCAACGTTGGCCGACGTAACGTAGATCGGATTATATTCAAGTACTGTGCCTTCGTTATATTGTTGTCGATATAGAACTCGCCAAGTTTGTCATAATGTTTTTCCTCTAGTAGCTTGCGCAGTTTAGCTGTGCGCATGCGGATTGCGGACTGCCACGATGTTGAAATTCAATTCGCTGAAAGAAGTCCACAACACGATACTTGCCAATGGGATTCATCCTACCCTTGGCTTGCAGCAGTGCCATCATACAGTCTACCAATTTATTAAAATAGATGCAACACGTAACGGGATTTTCGTTGACCAAGAGACTGCGCATGGATCGAGTCAAATCTACTAGTGGATCGATTACGCTTACATCGGTAAATGCATCACTCAACTCGAGCAGTATCTTGAGGAGATTCGGCCAATGTATTTCGTTGGCATTCAGTGTAAGGAACATCGACGGCTTGCCCAGCTGGCGTATCATCGCAAAAAGATCGTTTCTGCGATTCATCCAATACTGCTCAGAATTTGGTAATGATTTTAGAAATGCAAGGTTCTTATCTATGATATCTATGATATCTTATCTAATATCTACTGATATTATCAGTCTGTCGTATGCATCGGAACATACTGTATATTCCTTCGACGACACGCAGCCGCATAATTTTCATGGCCATATACAAAATGTGTTCGGGTGTGACACCGCGGCGATCGCTTCTTCGTATCACACTTGTTGCGATCATGTACGGGGTAATACGCACATCCAAGTTGAACCGCTTGCCGGTACCGTAGTATATCGCAGGGAACGATAGTTCTTCGGCATACACGTCGTAAATAATGTTCAGGGGCATTGAATGCTGGCCCGGAGCAATGTCAAGACAATTTTCTTCATTCCACAGCATAGTGTGCTGCCTTGCAATTAGAACCTCTGATTCCGGTGCACCACTGTCGCACTGTAGATACTCGATCGGATCGTTAGCGGCGGCGTTGGGTGCCGCACAACTGGTTACTATGTTGGCATTAAACGAATCCCAGTTTAATGTTATTTTGTAATGCTTATACAATGGTTGTCCAAGTAAAAATTGTAACCAAGCTTTTACCACTGACTTTTTTACCACGCCGCTCAGATACGTAGATTTATGTATCATGATCTTTTTGATGTTGACATTGAACGCCTGATCATCGTCCAATTGACGCGGTAGCTGTTGTACTATTGTGTCGACATCGACGGGTACATTAATGACTTGTCCGATGATGCCATAGCTGCCGTCGTAACGCAACCGACGTATCTGCATGCATGGCAGACGCGGTGATACTAGACGTGCACTGATCGGATCTAATGCGGGCAACCCATGTTGCTTAGGTGGATACACAAATCCGTTCGAACGTGACAACGTGGGCACTTTGTTCGAGTCCAGTGATTTCTTACACGTACCGCACAGTTTATAGTCAGCCACTGCCTCTTCTGGGAAAGTATTACTAAGCAGCGGTAAATGTTTTTCCTTTAGTGGCTTCAATGAACGCAGAAACCATAGACGATCACACACATCACACTTATGTCCGAATGGATTGTTGGAAAACGTAATATTGAAACGTGCACTGGCTGCTGCCTTCATAATTGGTGATCGCACACGATCAATGTCTATAAAGTTCGGCGTTAATATAGAAGCGACGACTTCACTCACTTGCATAGGCTCGGGCGCCCCAGCTGCAGATGTACTGGCGCCGTCGTTTATCCGCTCGGACGCTTTCATTATTAGACGTTCCCGGCACTGCTTCACTCTGTGATATGGTGTTTTACGGGTATCATTACATTGATCTTGAGAAACCCTTTCCAACCGTAGACGTTCCCTATATTTCAATTTGGATTTTAAACGAGTATATTAATTTTAATTTTTTACTTAAAAACCATATACATTTATTCACTATAACTTTATTAAATTAATGTTTTATATACGCGATCTAAATTTATACTAAACGGAAATTATGTAACGCTGCAAAACAACCTCAAAACAAAAAATTTATAAAATTCTTTGTATTATGAGCAGAAATGTATTAGGTAAATAAATTCAGGAAATTGCAACGCGACAACAAAATTATATGAAAATCAAACAAACAAAATTTATACGGCACTGATATTTTTTGTCATAAAACAAATAAAAATAAACAAAATTATAAAACACAAAAGCCAGCTATATGAACAATATTTAAAAAAATATTATATTCGGTTGTAACGCAAACAAATAATTTATAATACTATAAATAAATTACCTATAAAAATGGCGGTACTTCCCTCTCCAGCCCAAGCGATGCGTCACAGTCCTCACTCAACGTAACGAATTCTTTGATCCTTTAACTATCGAGTAGTGTAATTAAATTTTGGATGTAGATGATAGATATGTAGCTGCAGCATCAAACTATATCCCCGATTTTGTTATCATCAGTTTTCTGAAGTGCCTCCCACTAAGAAAGGAAATTTAAAGACGTCTTCACGTCAGAATGGCAAGTTCTTTCATAATACGCCGCCATATTGCACAACTTTATCTAAAAATCATTTTAAAACTCCATTTTCATTGTACATACATGCTAAATTTCATCAAAATCGTATAAGAAATGGCCAAGTTCCTTCCTAGTTGGCAATATTACAGAACTTTATCTGAAATTAATTTTAGCATCACATTTTCATCGCGCATACCAAATCTCACTAAAATCTGTTCAGGAATATCCAAGTTTTATCCTAGTTGGCCATATTACAGAACTTTATCCAAAAATCATTTTAAAATCACATTTCCATAGTACGTGTTGTTTTTCATCAAAATCAGAAAAGTATTGACTAAGTTCCTTCCTAATTGGCCATATTCGAGAACTTTATCCAAAAATCATTTTAGAATCCCATTTCCATCGTACCTACATGCTGAATTTCATCAACATCGGATGAGAAATGGCCAAGTTCCGTCCTAATTGGCCAAATACCAGAATTTTATCTAAAAATCATTTTAGAATCCCATTTCCATCGTACATGCTGAATTTCATCAAAATCGGATAAGAAATGGCAAAGTTCCACCCTAGTTGGCCATATTCCAGAACTTTATCCAAAAATCATTTTAGAATCCCATTTCCATAGTACGTGCTGTTTTTCATCAAAATCAGAAAAGTATTGACTAAGTTCCTTCCTAATTGGCCATATTCGAGAACTTTATCCAAAAATCATTTTAGAATCCCATTTCCATCGTACATGCTGAATTTCATCAACATCGGATAAGAAATGGCCAAGTTCCGTCCTAATTGGCCAAATACCAGAACTTTATCTAAAAATCATTTTAGAATCCCATTTCCATTGTACAAGCTGAATTTCATCAAAATCGGATTAGAAATGGCCAAGTTCCTTCCTAATTGGCCATATTCCAGAACTTTATCTAAAAATAATTTTAGAATCACATTTCCATTCCGCATACCAAATTTCACTAAAATAGGTTCAGGAATATCCAAGTTCCTTCCTAGTTGGCCATATTCCAGAACTTCACCCAAAAATCATTTTAGAATCCCATTTCCATCGTACATGCTGAATTTCATCAAAATCGGATAAGAAATGGCTAAGTTCCTTCCTAGTTGGCCATTTTCCAGAACTTCATCCAAAAATCATTTTAGAATCCTATTTCCATCACGCATACCAAATTTCATTAAAATCGGTTAAGAAATAGCCAAGTTCCATAATAATTGGTCATATTGCAGAACATTTTTTTAAATTTTCTGTCGTTTCTTATGGACGAGTATTACAAAAAATTGGCGGTGCTCGTTCGAAAGGTGTAGTCGGGTTATACCGAATTATATTCGTTCGAAAGGTGTAGTCGGGTTATAGTGGTTTTTATATAGTGAGGTAGTTTACACCACGAAATATTTATTTATTTCACCACGGCCATATTTCAATAAATGTATTTATATTTAATATTATATCATTTTGACATTTATTGATTTTGACACTAATATTTGTATTTTTATTCATTATTTGTACTGTAAAAATGATAATTAACAAATGGCATCTATTGAAAAATTCGAAATTCGGGACTAAATATGACGTTGTAAACTATCTCATATCGAAATCTGGCCACCAACAGAAACTTCGACCTATACTCTTTTCATTCGAGTGAGTCCGACATGTGCGCAGTATGCAAGTCGTTTTGTATTTTAGGTCTTAACATTTTTGGAATAACCACTCTGGTACCACGCATCGAACAATCATTTTGTATTAAATATTCAAGTCTATGCCAAATCTTTCAGTTCGTGAAATTTTTTACCACTACGTAAACCAGCGAGTAGAGGTTTAAACGAGTTATCGCAGCAGCTGTAGCCATTCAATTTGATGAATCTCATGTACATCAGATTCCTCAAAATATGTTCCTAGGAAGAAATGGGCAATCGCGAGAAAGCGTCAGCATTTGCGTTTTCTTCGCTACGTTTATATTTAATTTTATAATTGAATCCCCGTAGAAATCTCGCATAATGTTGCATGTATCGTATGGAAGAGCTTTCGTTGGCGAACAAATTTGAACAAGAAGCTTTTGTTCGGTGCCTAGAAGAAATTCTCGCCAATAAGAAATTTAAAGAATTTTTTAACTCAGAACACGATCGAATAAGCCTCTTTATCAATTTATCGTCTGGCATCGTGTGTGAGAGTACTGCACCAACACCTACTAGTGCAGCGTAGCCAAAACAATAGGAAGTTTGTCGGAATAATGGATTAAAAACTCATCGGATTGCATTATTTCCATAACTTTACTAAAAGAATTTTCGCAAGCTTTATTGATTTATTCCATTCCCATTTATTGTTTTTTTGGAGCAAAATATGTAATGGCTCAGCAATTTGACTTAAGATTTGAAAAAATCGGTGATAATAATTTATTAAGCCGAGAAAGGATTGTAATTCCGTTTTATTTGTTAGTCGCAGTGCATTAATGACCGTCTCAATTTTAGAATCGGACTTCATCTTTCAAAAACGAGGTTTTTTGTAATTTTACTTTTAAACCGTATTCAGCCAACCTAGAAAAAATGTGTTCCACTCGTTTTAAATGAGCTTGATCATTTGGACCCGTGTATTTGATGTCACCGATAAAAACTTCGATTCCATCAATTCCTTGTAAAATACTCTCTATTTTTCTTTGCCAATTTCCAGGCGCAGAATTTATTCCGTAGAATAATCGAGTACTTCTGTACAAACCTTTGTGTGTACTGAGAGTTAGTAAATGTGAACTTTAGTTTGAAGATACGCACTTTTTAAGTCAATTTTAAAGAATTTGCCTCCACTAGCCAAATTTTTGAATAATTCATCCGTATAGGTGAAAAATTGCCATTAGATTTGACAACGGGAACTACTGGTGTAGCATAGTCACTATGGTCAACCTTTACAAGTATTCGTTGTTTGACTAAACTGTTAATTAAAGCTCCAACACGATCACGAATTGCAAACGGAATGGGACCCGCCCGAATAGATATTGAAGTTGAATTTGGTTTTAATTTCAAAGTAGCAGACTCATCTTTAATTTTCCCGATTTTATCGTCCAACAGACAATCATATTTTTTAATTAAATTTTGAAGTGCACGTGTTCAGTTGATATTTGTGGGGATTTCAAAGTTGGTACTGACTGCTGAAGGAGTTAGATTTGTGCTTTTGAAAGTAACGACTGACTTTGGTGGAGTTAATATAAACAACACCAAAATAAGAAATGCAATTTGTGACACAAATGGAGGCTTACTGAATTTTCATGCTGCGGAAAATAGCTGTAAAAGCCTAGAATTATATAAAAAGCATCTATTTTAGTTAAACAGGTTTCTTGCGGTAAATTACAAATTAAAGTTTTTGCAAGAATAGCTTTCCTAGTCATAATCGCTTCATTTTATAGACCTAACAAAAATGTTCATTTTTGAGTGATGAATTTCCGTAAACATTTGTCAACTAAATTAAAACTGTCTCATTGGAAATAATATTTACTCTATTTAGATTATTTAATCAATCACTAATTAATTTTTCTTATAAATCAATCAAATGACCCCTAATTTCCATTAAGCAATAATAAGTGTGACTCAATTCAATAAAGTAACACAATAAAATTATAAATTTCAACTATTTTAAATGTATATCCGAATAACTAAATTACACATTTAAACAAATCAATCATTTATTAAATTAGTCAGTAATTTAGGTCAACTAACGATAAATTGATTATCAATTAAATGATTTACAGTAAAATTATATTCTGATCATAAATTCCTTACAAACGCCAGTAATCCAGAACTCTAGTTCAAGTTAAATTATTTTTCACTCAATTACATTAAATTAAAATTAAATAGTTTGATTGATTTGTACACAAAACAATTCGATGGTTAGAATTTGGTGTGATATATTGACATATGTGAGGTGTATCAAAATTACTTAAAACGTACCCGAATTCCATGATAAATAATTTGTTTGTAATAAATATGTCATTAGTTAAATAATATTTGCTTAAATCTTTCAAAGAAATTCATATTGTCTCCTTCAATTATTGTGACGCGTGTAAATCTAAGGAAAATCGGCGTATTTACCATAGGACCGAGCGAAACATTTTAGGGCTCACATAATGATGAAATAATTGGAATGGATTTAGGAATTATGTATTTATAAAGATCAAATTAGGGCTGCTGGTGACACTACTGACACAAAGTTTGATGCAGAAAAAACAAATATTTTCTTAGTAGTTTACACTACAAATTAATTATACGTAGGTATTTAGGCCCGTCCGTTCTTCTTGTCCACAATAGCATGAGCACGGATGAATAGATCAACTTAATTTCTTCACTAAACATACGGGCATCCAAGGAGAAGAAAGGCGTTACTCTGTTGAGGTTGCTCGAATATTTAAAGGATTTTGTTGACCAAGCTCTGTAAAATTGATAAAAAATAATGAACAAAAATATGGAGTGAAACTTTTTAAGCCCGATATCTATTATTTCCAAAAAAAGTAAAATTAAGAATGAGAAATTACGTGACAAATTAATTAACGCAGTTATTTTATTGGTCGACATATTTCAAAACGATATAAGATACAAAACATAATAAATGCTTATTAACAAAATCTTATTATACTTCCGAATTTAAAACCAATTTTAATTTTGATGTGTGCCAAATTTAATTTTTTTTTTTTTTTTTCCGCTGGCGCTACATCCCATAGAGGGATTTGGCCGCTTCATTATGAAGTTTCGTAATCGTATTTTTAACGGATAATGAATGATTAATTCATTGATCCTACATTAACCAGCTGTGATTTTTTCATCACCCGCCGGGAATCGAACCCGGGACCTCCGGAGCTTAAAGCAAGCATGCTAACCACTGTGCCACCGGGGCGGCTAAATTTAATTGATATGTAACATTTCCAGAAATTGATAAATTTACTCCTGATATCCTGATGTCATGGTCCTTCGAGCCGGATGCGACGAGTACAGGATATCTAATAGTAACATTTTCTTTTCTTCAGTAATTTAATTCCTTCTGGACGAGTGAGAGTGAACATTTAACTCAATATTTCTTTAGTGATTTTAAATTTTATGCGATAAGTGATTCAAAGAACTAAGCCATTTTATTAAAGATTAGCCTTACGCTAAATTTTACTTCAATTATATTTCTTTAGTTTTCTGATCAAATTTGAGTGCAAAAGGTGTTAATTCAAAAACGTGGTCGCATCTTAGGCTATTTAACAAAAACAGCTACATTTGTTGAGAATATCGATAATCAAATATCGATAGAAGAGATTGAAGCTAAGCTTCATGATGTTTTGAACGCCACAATCAACAACATATATTCTTAACAAAACGAGTATTTTGAATCTATGACAAATCAACCAGCCAAGATAAAGCTCTGAAATGGGCAAGAATTAATATTCCGCCTTTCACCGGTGAATATACCCAATGGCCTGCTTTCAAAGATATATATAAAGCCACAGTGTACAAAAACGAGTGCTTATCCCGTGTGCCAAGTTTCAGCTGCTAAAAGGTCTACCACAAGGAAGTTTGGGATAAATTACAAAAACGTTATGATAGCAAGCGGGCTATTGTTAGCACAATTATACATTTTAAGATCAGCCCAAAATTCAACATACATCGTTCAGCCAACTAAGAACATTTATGGCGGGCAAATCATGCCGGGTTTTTATTACGAGAGTGGAGTTCAAATAATCAAGAGTTTCTCAGCAATATAACGATAGAAAAACACGAGAGATGCCGTTTCCATTGACGACCCAGAATCATATTTCAAAACGCTGGGAATTTATTGGCTAACGAAGGAAGGCATCTTTCCATTCAATGTACTCCAATCAAGTCACGCAGCGAGTGCTGTTATCGGAATGTGGGAAATTATTTGGCCCTCTTGGTTGAGAGTCCTCTCACAATGAAAATACATTCATCCATTTATAACAGTTTCTAAAACAAACGTCGCTCCATTGAAACAACTGTCTATTCCTCGTTTAGAGCTTTTTGGAGCTGAACTATTGACCAGGTTATTGACAGCTGCTATTTCCTGCAGAATCATTACACGCCTGGACAGATTCAACGATTGTGCTATCACGATTATCAGATGTACCGAGGAAATGGAACTGGTTTGTAGCAAATCGAACAAGCGTCATTATAGAAAGATTACCAACTCACCACTGGCGCAAGCCGCGGGTTGCCATCCGACAAACTGCTTAAACAACAAGTATGCGGACCTCTTTCTGCGTAACAACCGCATTTAATTAAGGAGAAACCTAATACTTTAAAGATAGAAGGAAGCTACAATCTTTGATTTTGCCAAAATGATCCCAAATCTGGTGAAATAATTAACTTGTGAAAAATAAACTAGGTGAAAAGCTTTTAACTTAAGTTTCAAAATGATGCTTTTAAGCTTCCATTCCATTCAGCTTATCTATAGTAATTTGCTGGTATCATTGTGTATGGTTCATAAAAATCAACAAGAAACTAGAAAAATACATAACCGCAACTGAAAGTAAATTCTTGTGTCAAACCAGTCAGACGCTATAATCAATTAGCGTTCGTTCGACTTTTATAGTTTCTCATTTAGCGGATCTTTTGATTACCAGTAAACGGTAACGGTTTTGGTGTGGTTTTCCTGATTTTAGAAATTCTCGCTTCCCGATTTCCTATCCGTTTGTCTCAGGTATCATCCCTTGATCACTTTTTAAAATTTCTCAAGATTTTTTTGAGTTTAACATGGTGAGATGGGTGATATTTGAAACTTAATTGGTGATTCAGTGTTATGAAACAGTCAGGTTATTCGAGAATTTTAGAGCATATTCGAAGAATATGATTGATCGATATTTAAAAAATTACCCGATAAGATCCGATGGTTCTATTCTTATTGCATATCATTTGGTTGAGCTTAGCCTTATATTGCTTAACATTAAGTTATTTGACAAATAATTCCATATTTTCACGAATTTTCGGAATTTTCGTAGGTTCTCTAGATTTTTACAGTCCTCCCGATACTATTTCTTAATATCCAGATTTTTCGGTATTATTGAAATTGTTCGAGATCAATCGACATTCACAAAATCTAGAGATTTTTCGATTTTTATTCTAGGGTAATCGAAATTGTTCCGCGGTTTATTCTAGATTTTCTCCGATTTCCTGTGGGTTATGTGAAATTATTCAAGAATGTTCGTTATTTATGTAGTACATGGCGGTGATTACCATGTATAGGATTCCCTTTGCTTTTACATACTAAATGATAATTTGATATTTGGAAACTTTCTAGAATATTCGTCATTTTTGAGATTATTTCGGAATTCTTGATATTTTTAAAATTATATTAGAAATTTGTGATGCTTTATCGATATATTTAGAACTCTTCATAGCATAAAGTTGCAAGATGTTTCGTTGTATTAGTGGCCATTCAAATGAATCACGTTCTGTTTCATCTACTTTTGAAGAATGGCCTCAATATGTCGACAAAATTAAATCTTAGTAAACCAATTGGCTTTCTTACACATGGAACGCTCGAAAATGGAAACACATTTTGGATTAAGGATATTTACATTGAGATTTTTTTCCCAAATAATTTGAAATATCAAATTTCTGAGTAAAGTGATTTAAGTTGGAAACCTTCGATAAGTAAAAGCTCTTAAAACTAAAAGTTCTTGACATTTATTGCAATATATGATTTATGATCATAAAACATTTCAACGAAGTATAGAATTTATGGAAAGGCACAAAGATTACCGAGAAAGTGTAAATAAATTATCAAGCTTAAAGCTCAATAAAAACCAAAATTCTAAATTAATCCCAAAATGCAACTTTCCTTTATAATATCAAATTTAAGCTTCAAATTGTTTTGTTTGAAAAGCTCTAAAAACCAAAAGCTCTTAATAATTTATATTGATCACAACTATTCTAAATCCCACCCTAAATTCCGTCATCCGTTGTTACTTAAAATTTCGAAGAAAAATGGTTTGTTTAAAAAGATTCAATAAGTGAAAGCTCTTAAAGCTAAAGCTCTTGACAATTTTTTCAAATACATAATTTATGCTCATAAAACATTTTATTAAAAACCAGAAATTATTAAAAAGCTCAAAAAAATTAACGTCAATCCCAAAAAGGATGAACTAATTATCAAGCTTAAAGCTTATTGAAAACAAATATTCTAAATGTATTCCAAAATCCCACCTTCCTTTAAACTATCAAATTTCAAAATAAATTAAAACTAAATGATTTGGGTTAAAAAGCTTCGATACGTGAAAGCTACTAAAACTAAAAGATCGACATTTTTTGGAAATACAAAATAAAACATTTTAACAAAAACCTCAAATTATGAAAAGGCTCAAAAATTTTAAGTTCAAACCCCAAAAAGTATAAATTAATTATCAATCTTAAACGGAATTTTGGGATAATTTGGGATTTTTTGTACATAAAACATTGTACCAAAAACCTGAAATTATTAAAAAGCTTAGAAATGTTAAGTTTAAGCCCTAACAATATAAATTAATTATCAAGAATAAAGCTCATTTTTAAAAAAACATTCTAAATTTATCCCAAAATTCCGCCACCCTTTTTAATACCAAATTTCGGAGTAAAATGAGTTGATTCAAAAAGCTTTGATAAACGAAAGCTTATATTTTATTACGAAGTTTTCTAGTAAAATTGGTTTGACTGAAAGCTTTTGATAATTTATATTGAGAACAAATATACCAAATGATCCCTAAATTTCGTCATGCTATATAAAATCGAATTTCTAAGTAAAATGTTCTGGTTTAAAAAGCTTTTCTAATTGAAAGCTCTTAAAACTAACATTCACATTTTAACAAAAACTTGAAATTTTGAAAAGGCTCACAAATGTTAAGTTAAAATCCAAAAGGTATAAATTAATTATCAAACGTAAAGCTCATTGAACACAAACATTCTAAATGTATCCTAAAGTACCACCTTTATTTACAAAAATCAAATTTAATAGTTAAATGGTTACGGGTGTGAAGTTTTTCCTAAAATCTGGAAGATAAGTGACTTAGGACAGACGTGATGCGTCCCTATATGTAAGTTCGCATAAAATTAAATATTAAAGAATTTCTCAGTCGTACCCAATATATTGGGTTTATTAGTCGGAATCAACCTTTGTGTACAACGTCCTTTTACCGCATTATCTGAACGTTCCTGCCAACTTTGCACGGATTTGGCTCTCTCTGTTCGGACGGATTTGGCTCTCTCTGATACACTCTCTTTTGCTTCTCTTTATTTCATCACGTAGCAGCTTCCTCAGCCTTATGTACTCTCGGTTTAGCTCCTTCTATTCTAGGCATCTTTCAGATCTTAGACTTTTTCTTCTGGCCTTGTGACATCTAGCCCTTAGTTCCTTAATATCCTCACTCCACCAGTAGGCTGGTTTCTTTCTGTTATTTGAAGTCCTTTTTGGCATAGACGCGTCACATGCCATGTAAAGTTGTCTGGCCACATGGTTAACTTAATCTTCGGCTGTACTTGTTGGTATACTTATGTCCCTGAGCAATTCCAGAAAGAGTTATTCGTCCAAAGCATTGAGCAACCAACCCCTTCTTTTCCAGGTCATTGGTTTCAGTTTTGCCTTGCTCTGAGATCCTACTTCAAAAAACACAGCTTGGTGATCGCGTTGGGTGTATCGTTCACTGACAAGCCAATTGATTTCCCTCGTTAGTTGACTACTTGTAAAGGTAATATCAATCACTGATTGGTGACCAGTCTTACGGTGCTGGATTTGCATTATTCTATGGCAAACTCAAAATAATACACAAACTTCCTGGCCCAAGAAATTTTGTATAGAATATAGGAAATTATTTTGTGAATTTTCCATATATAAAATCTTAGTGGGCCGCTGGAAATTGTAGCTCAAAACATAAACCGCATATTTCGGCCCAAATAATTCAAATGAAAGGATTCATAAATAAATCTAAAACCGAAAAATAAAGTAAAATCCTTAATAACTGGGATGGAATATACATAATCGTAAATAAAAGCTGGGATAAGACGAAATTATATTGCCTGATGAAACTTACTGTGTTGGCTGGGATAAAAAACTGGTCTAATTTCATATGCTTACTTAAAGCTTTACTTGTTCATAGGTACAAGTATCATTTATAGGGCCCCAACAAAATGGTGCAGGGAGGACCGAAATTTGTAGTTACACCACTGTTTGTGTGGTATAATTTCATCCACGAACCTATTAGTAAAAAAAATCCTTACACTATCACTTAATCCAAACACAAATCTTGTACAACTATTTTAATACTTTAAGTCGAATCAATCCATGCATGCACAGAACAAATTCATTTACCAAATCACAGGACATTTTTAATTAAAAACATTAAGCCTAACATAATATTTCCATATTATGATTTCTAAATAGGAGTGTGACTAATTTTATAATATCCTTACGATTAGACTTAAATAAAAAAACATTAAACTAAACTATGTAGTTCTGTTGTGATGAATACTAATTAATTTTTTCTTAGAACCAAAAATTTTAAAATTAAATCTAAATATATGTACAGTACTACATATAGGCAAGATCTAACAAAAAAAAAAAAAAATTGAAATGAGGGAGGGAAATCCATTATGATTTTTTTTTCACCTTTTTTCCACAACAAAACCATCTTTCAAAAGCATCACAAAAAAAAAGAAAATGTTTCGTTTCTAAATTTATATCAAATCAGATTTTTCATTCATTCAATGTTTCTTATCAATTTATCTGTTTCTTAACTGTATGTATACATCTTTACGTCTTCCATCTAAATAAACACAAAAAAAGAGGAAAATCATTTTTCGTTTTTCTTGCTCCGAAATTGGTGCAAAAAATACGAATTTCCCAGCAGGTAGTCACTCATTAGATCCAGATTTTAGTTATATCAATTCTGTAGGAAATCTACGGTGTTTTGTTTGTTTTGCAGCTGAATACAAAATAGGTAGGAATATAGGAAAAAAATAATAATTTTGGGATAAGAAGAACACGGATTCATCTGGTTACGGCAGAAAAATTGAAATGTTACAAAACAAAAAAAAAAAATATTTTAACTGGTGTCTGAATGAATTGAGAATGATTCGTGTAGACAATCTTTATTACAAGAAATTTGAAGATTTAGCAGCTTTTTGGTGTAAACCAATTACAATTCGTGCACCTCTCTCGCTCTCTTTAAATTAAATTCTATTATCGACGATAATATGATTCGATTTTATCTTCAATGAGAATAGAATGTCCTTTTACAACTTGTTTATGGAAATAGAAAAAACGTTTCGGTCGTTTATTCCAATTTTCTAGCAATTTTTACAATCATCATCATCTTTGTCCAGGCACGATTGTTATTAGCACATTGTTTAAGCCAGCTCTTAAGTTCATAACTTTTGATTAGCTTTATTAATATTTGTATTTAAGTGTCAATTGCAAACTAAATGATTTGAAGTATTTAGTTGGCTGCACAATTTTTAATAAAATTAAATATTCGTTTTATTGTTTATAGTTTACTAAATAAGAAATTGCTAATTTTAGAAAGTTGAATAAAACGTACTCGTATTAAAACTCAAAATGTCTTTGTTGAATAAATCATTAACTAAAGAGAAAATTTTCAAAATTACGAATGATATCTTTTATTGGTATAATTAATTCGTTTTGTTTACGTACGAAAAAATATTTCCGATAAATGGCCACATCTAATAGCATTGGCGCAAACTTTGAAAGTAAATAAGTAAATCCTGTTGAAAGTAAAGGCTTTCATACCAAGTTTGTCCACTTCTTGTGCCAAAAAGTTGCGTTTTGTAGCGATCACCATTGACAGTAACAGCCGTGTCCTTAGTTCCTGTTGTTTTTTCACCAAATTTTTGGTAATTGGAAATTGAAATTCCTTTCCAATTTTTTTACCACGCTTATTTTAACTTCACCTGTTTATTGATTTGGTGTTTGTGTGGGCAAAATTTGTAGTCGTTATTTATTCCACTTCCCAATGAACATACGTGTGAAGGTAGGTGTGCCAAAGTATATGTCTGCTCAATTTTCATGTGAGTAAATTATAAATATTCTGGCATATAAAACATCTATATTCCCTAAAAACGAAAAAAAGAGTTGCTGTGAAATTAATAATTTTCAGACAGCATATTAAAAAAATAGTTTTTTGGGTTAGTGTTAAATGAAAATATGTGACCCGGCTTTAAAAAATGAGCTTATGTAAAATGGTCTTGAAATACGTCTACGAAAGAGGGTAAAACAAATTCTGAAATATTCTGTTGAAGTGTTCCCGAAAAAAAATTTAAGTGGCACTCCTAGTTTCCACACAGCAACAATTAATATGGATAACATTAAACAGATATGAGTCTACGCTTTAAATAACCTTAATACACACAAAGGTATATGTAGTTCATCTAATCCATATTGATTTCGGCTAAAGACAATAATAAGTTGATGGAATTATTATGATTTCCCAAATCGAAGTAATTAATTAAAACCTCAAAAAAGAATCGAACTTATATATAAACATAATTCTGTGTATATTACAAGCGTAGCCCGTATAACGCGCCACATGGATCGCATGGAGCTCATACCACCGGATAAAATTAATATAGATGATGATAAAGCGTACTATTTACCACACCACACAGTATTAAAGGAATCAAGTACCACAACAAAACTACGAGTGGTATTTGGACGCGTTCTCGAAAACAACGAACCATTTTTCTCTAAACGATATCTTGTTGGTAGGACTAACTGTTCAAAATTCATTGTATTCAATTTTGTTGAGATTTAGGAAGCATTTCATTGTATTCGCCGCGGACATAAAGGACCAAATTATTGATATACTAGCTACCGCAGGATTACCTCTTCGTAAATATACCTCAAATTACCCACCATTATTAATCAGTAATCACCATCCCAGCGGAAAATCAGGAAATTTCACCATTAGAAATTCATGAAGGCATTAAAACTACTTGGACTAAAATGGAACTCACGTACGGATTACTTTAATTTCAAGGTTTTAATTGAAGAAAAACCATCAACAGCTAAAAGGAAAATATTATCCGAAGCCTCGAAAATGTTTAATCCAAATGGTTGGCTGCCTCCATCGACCATCATGATAAAAAGCATATTTCAATCGTTGTGGTTGCTAAATTTACAGTGCTATGATCCCTTACTGGCCAATATTTCCAAAAGATGGACATCTCTAAGGATGGAACTCAAACAGTTGGAAAGAATTTGTATACCACGATGGCTACATGGTTTTTCCGTTGTCTCGGAAACAGCATATTTAGTAGTTATCTACACTAGATGTAAAAATAAAAATAGAACTCTAGTAACCAACATCGACACAGCGAAGACAAAGGTGGCACCCATCAAACTCGTATCAATACCTCTCTTTGGAATGTGTGCTGCTCTTCCTCTGGTAAGGTTAATGACGACCTTAGTAGAATCACTCCAATGTACAAAGGCTGATATATATTTGTGGACCGACTCCGCCAACGTATTATGGTGGCTTTCATCCCATCCTCGTTTTTGGAAGACATTTGTAGCAAACCGTATACAGCTGAAATTTTAGAAACCGCGGCGAGATCAAATTGGCGATACGAACCAACAAAGGAAAATGAGGCTGATTGCGCCAGTCGCGGCATACTGCCTTCTGCTTTAGTTGTTTTTGAACTTTGGTGGAAAGGACCTCCTTGGCTTGTTCAAAATTAATTCGAAGCTTTCAAAATTAATTTTGATCTTATAACGGGTCAGATAATAAAAGTGTTACCGGAGAAAGCATTGAGGAAACTAATGCATATAATTAATGCAGCATTTCGACTAAGATATGTACCAAGACAATGGAAAGTTGCAGAAGTAATTATGATACTTAAGCCGAACAAACCTCCGAACGATAAAGCTTCATACAGGCCGATTTCTCTGCTACCAACATTATCGAAACTATTTGAAAAGGTTCTTCTTAAAAGACTAAAACCAATTATCGAAGAAAGGAATCTTATCCCCTCACATCAGTTTGGATTTAGGGAAAAACATTCTACTATAGAACAAGTACATCGAATTACTGATGTAATCGAGAAATCACTAGAAAGCAAACAAATATGTTCAACTATATTCCTTGATGTAGCGCAAGCATTTGACAAAGTATGGCACCAGGGGTTAGAATTCAAACTTCATCGAGATCTTCCGGAGCAATTTTTTCAAATTCTAAAATCCTACATATCAGAGAGGCACTTCCGAGTAAAGTATGAGAATGAATACTCCCAGCTAAAACGAATAACAGCAGGAGTTCCACAAGTGAGTGTTCTTGGACCAATCCTTTATATCCTATATACTATAGAGATATACCAATTACAGAAGCAACAATGGCGACTTTTGCAGATGACACGGCAATACTTGCAACAGCAAAAAACATCAATGAATCCACTAGTAAACTACAGAAGGCTACTAACCTGATATGTAAATGGACAGAGAAATGGCGAATTAAATTAAATGAAGCAAAATCAGTCCAAGTGAACTTTACCAATCTAAAAGTTAATCATATACCACTAATGATAAACTCTATAGTCAGTGGCGGATTAAGGTCGGTTGGGGCCCCGGGCGCAGAAGAAAAAATTAGGCCCCTTACAAAAATAGAGAGAGGCAAGAAAATAAAAATACAGGTTAACGTATTTAAGCATCTTGGGTGTTGATTCTCTAAAAAGTAAGGTCGCACGTGACAAATAATAGTGACACGACTCAAAATTTCAAATTGTTCAGGAGAGCAAAAGAGAAAATGCTAATTTCGATTTTAACTACTATCATAGGATATTGCCCATGGGCATCAAAAAAAGGAGAGCAGAAAATCAAGCCGTCGCCCGCTTTGTAAAATAAATATGAAAACGCCACTATGCCAGGTTATGAAATCGAGCATTGCGCATCTTTCTGACGAATTATCTCAAAAACTCAATTTTTGAGTTGTATCACTTTTCTAAGTCATGTGCGATGTGATGTGTAAACGTGAAAACTTGTAAAAGCCAAAGCTTACTTTTATGAGTTTGAAATTTTTCGAGAGGATTACCATTAAAATAATATCGAAAAATTGCAACTCATGAAAGAAAGCTTTGCTTTTTACAAGTTTTCACATTTACACATTATCTTTAGAGAATCAGGACACAGTTAGGAAATTCCTCATTTTGTGTAACGAGTGGGATATTTGCGAAACGAGTGAAGCGAAGCGCCCCCGTACACCTAGTTTTATTACAAACAGTAAATTATTGAATTTTGAGAAAGTCTTTGGATGATTAAATTCCAAATGAATTTTTTAATTTTTTGGAAATCCAGTAGGCACAAACTGGTATTGAAAATGAATAATGTAATGAAGATGAAATATTCCCCATTTCCTAACTAGTTATGAAAAATATTCCGTTTCACAACCTACTACGATTTTAAAAAGTCGTATTTTTGTAACAAAACGGAAAAATAGTATAGCAAGTGACACTCCGTGCGTTTTTTTATTATATCGGAGAGATCAGAGAGATCGAAAAAAGGCCTTATGCGTTTTTTTATCTTTCAGATAATTCAGATCGCGATCTGTTGCGTTTTTTTATTGTCTCAGATCATTATCTGAAACAAAATTTTCTCTCTGAATTTTTTTTTTAAATATTTCAGATTTATATTAATTTGACAGCAAAATGACCGAAGCGTTTGATGATTCTTAAATTGAAATTGACAATTTTAATTAAATATAATTCTAAATAATTTAATTAATTAAAAGTATAATAATAATTATTAATTATTATAAAAACATTTTTTTTTGTTTTGGTATTAGGTAAGCTTATTTGCATAAATAAATTTGCAAATTATAACTTTAATACCAAAAAATAATTTGTTTTAATTAATAAGACAGCTAATAAATTAAAATAAAAAATTATTATTACTATTTTTTATTTTCTAATTATGTAATTATAAAATTTTATTATTTTAATTAAATTGGGTGTTTTGAGTTTAAGAAAGATATGCATCGCAGTTCAAATGGTAACACAGTTCTATTTTGTTTCACTTTAATTTTCTTTTGTTTTATTTTTCCAGTGTAATTAAATCTGAGAAAGACCTTTTCAGATGACAATCGCTTTGTTCTCTCCGATAAATTATCTGTCTGATCTCTCTGATCTCTCCGATATAATAAAAAAACGCACGGACTGTTAATCAAATAAAACAAAATTACAAAACTTTAAAGTTACAAAACGATTTTACATTTTTAAAGTGCAAAGTCAACGCAGCCGGTATGAAAAACACTTTATATTTGCATGCGGGGCGAAACGCAGCGTAGCCGAGCAAGTGCAAAGAATGCGTGTCAAAAAAAAAAACAACGGGCGAGTTCACGCTCAACTCGCAAAAGAATTATGTGAAAACCTTTAACTATTGAATCATTTCAAGTGCTTCGATAGGCCTGAGAAACCAATGCAGATAGACGGCTGCTGTTCGCTCAGTATTTAAATTACGGTACAATTTTGGTTAAAAAGTCAATCAGTTACTCTATTTTGGATTTGGAGGACGAACCTTACCGACATTAATTATTTATTTGAAAATTGAAATGTATAACCGACTATACAGTTTTGTTGAGTTAATAATCAAAACCTGCTCTGAATGCTTTAAAATTCACCATTACTCAAACACGGCAATTGTTGAAGATTCCATATTTAGACTTTTGGGAATGGTTTCGGCAAACCAGTTTTGTTCACACCAAAACTGCATCGCTGATGTGATTGATTTGAACTAAATGAAATAGGGCGGTTCTATTAGATAAACAAAAAGTCAAGTGAAATCATAGCAAATTGAGAGACGGTAATATGTCTCCCTGCGGCTTCTTCCTTGCGCGTATCTTTAGAAAATGGCATTCGAATCTGTTTACCACTATTTCCTATATGCCCCGCATAACCAAACTCAGCAACAGCATGAGCAATACTAAAAACATTGCATAACGATTAAACAATTTCCAAATAATTATTTTATATCAACGTATAAGTGCCATTTTCACAGCTCGCTAAGATGTAAACTACATATTTAATATTTAAAGTATGGGTGCATTTGTCTTTGTTTAACGTACTTCCATTTCAGTTTTTTTGAACCACTTACACTACACATGCATACTTTTTGTGTCTTTTCATTTTAATCTAGCGGAAATTGTAATTCGAATTATATCGTATGCAAGTTCGATGCATTTTGTGTTCGTTTTTCTCGTATAATTTGCAATTTTGATCGTACCGGATTTTCCGTTCCTTTTTTACATGAAATTTTTGACTTACCCCTGCTAAAGATGTTTTCACATCAACAAAGCCACTTTTAATCCGAATAACGCACGTACTATATTTTCTCCATCGAAGAAAATACATTGCGTACCCTAATTACATATAAGTACAAATTACACGCAATTTAAAATTTCTAGATTGAAAATTTGATGAAATATCTAGCTAAGAAGGAGGTCTTAACTTTTTTTCGTTTGGGCATTTTACCAAGTTATGACGTGTCAAATACTTTTAATATTGAAAACAGTATTAAAGAACATACATCTTTAAATATTTATGTATATTAAATTATTAACCCATTTTTCGTGTAGAACACAATGTAAACACGAAAATTACTTTAGATACTTAGCCATTAGAAAAACTGGAAAGTTAGAGTTTTGCGGGGCCCCCCAGAAGTCGGGGCCCCGGGCGCGCGCCCGGTGCGCCCGCCGTTAAATCCGCCAGTGTCTATAGTAGTACCGCATGCGAACACTGCTAAGTATCTTGGCATGACTTTAGATGATAAACTTAGATGGAAAGAACACATAAAAAAGAAGAGAGAAGAACTAAACATAAAATTTAGAAAGATGCATTAGCTCTTAGGGAGACAATCTGAACTAGCGATCCATAACAAACTGCTGTTATACAAACAAATCCTTAAACCTGTATGGACGTACGGTAGCCAACTCTGGGGTTGTGCCAAGAGGACAAATATTAAATCATACAAACAGTTTAAAATAAAATCCTGCGATGTATTGTTAATGCACCGTGGTACATTCGAAACGACAACCTCCATCGAGATCTAAAGATCGAGCTTGTCGTGGATGAAATTAAGCATCATGCAACAAAACACCTACAACGTCTGCACCAGCATGAAAATCTGGACATACGCTGTATGCTGACTACCACACCAACCAGAATACTGCAAAGAATAAAACCATTGGACTTATCGCGACCAGGAGGTCAGTAGACTTGCTGTGGCGAAAATCCAGGGGATGAGTTACACGAAATGGGGGATAATCATGTGATTGTGCCGACTAATCAAATACTTTATTATGCAATGTAAATTACTAAATGGGTGTAAGACTCAGTCGTAATATAAATAAAACAAAAAAAAAAAAAACAAAAAAAAAAAATCTGTCACAATTCGTCAATAATATTAGTATGTGCAAGAATCATGAAGTAAAGTCTAACCTTTAATCACCCACTGACTCTAAATCCGCGTCAAATCTTATCGTTAAGTGGGTAAAACGTGAATCATTCGTTGTTGAATTAAAACTTTTAACTGCCAAGAAACCATTACCAAATTCAAGCAAGATAGTTTCTCTAAATCCATTTTTTTACATTGATGGAATATTGAGCGATGGAAGTCGAATTCGACACGCAAATATCCAGTACGACACCAAATTTCCAATAATTCTCCCAGCCGATCACATTATTACTCAACTCATAATAGATAAGACATACAAAAAATACCTGCCTACTCACCAGTCATTATTGATATCAACAATTAGGCAGAAATACTGAATCATAAATTGTTAAAGCGCCGTCCGCCAACGTATTCGAAAATGCGTTTCTTATTCGAGACACCGAGCAGCCGAGATTAACCAACAAATGCGCGGTCTACCTTTTTTCAAGCCGGAGTTGATTATGCCGGCCCCATTTGGTTGAAATCCTAGTGGGAAATAATCGTTTTCTTGAATTAGATGTGGCGAATTACCCTCAGATTTGACTAATTCGTTTAGCCAGGCGGTAACTGGAATGTAGTGGCTATTCGATGTGCTATTTTCTCTCTTAAGTTGTTTAAAAAATGAGTACGTTTTGCGCAGGCGATCCGATGGGTTTTGGCGTGAGAGGTTCTGGAAAAAGCTCTGGCATTCTTAAACATTGTGCCTTGAGGCAGCATTATTGAAGTTTAGCCGGCTGTTCTTCAAGTTTGTTTGAGCGATCAGGTGTTTGGGATGGAATTTTTTATAATGTTGGGCGCTTTTGTATTTAACGCTTTGGGGTCAGGAAGGCTCTGGTTGTTAGAGCATGGGGTGCTTTCCACAAGCTGAGGCCAAATTTTCCTTTGCGTTTGATGCAGTCAATCCAAAATAAAAGGTGGTCACTTATTTCTTTATAGAACACATCACCTTATAAGGATTTGACATAGATTTGCTGGTTGTGGATCCGGGTTAGAATGTGGTCCAAGTGGTTAGAATGAATATAAAATTGTACCAATTAGGTTAGCAGCTCTAAAGCGATTCCATTCTCATTTGAAGGATCAAGGATCAAATTGGAGCTAATGTTTTTTCCCTGCTGAGTGATTTTGGATCCAATATGGGCTTTAAAATCCCCGAGCAGAACTATATCGCGCAATTTAGGGTGCGGTTAATTATGGAGTGTAATTTTGAAATTATTTTTATGCTTCGTGGTGGTTTTATTTCCCAATTTGTTTTGTTATATGCTGCTGCCACTCCCACATCCCTACCTATACCTACTCTTCATCTCATATAATATTCAGTATGTGTGCACCAAGGGACAAGTGGCCGCCCATCGGTAATTTGCTGAAATCACTTTCACGCACAAATCTGGTTTTTTCGTGAATTAATTTTTAACTTCTATGATATATAAGCAAAAAACTTACAGACGGGCAACCAGGCACGAGATTAAAGATTTAACAAAAACAACTAACCTCGAGTCTTAAACATCGTCTATTGCACAAGAAACTCTGCAAGAAACCATTCCAATAGATGCTCAATGTACACGCAAATTCCATCTCGGTATGGCACGCCCGCATACTATAGAAGCACTTCGCGTCGCGTCAATGCCAGTATATACTGGATATCGGTATATACTGACCAGACTAGTCCAAAATTTACAAAAACAACCTACAGAATATGAAACCTACATTCTCTGTATTGTGATTTAACCGGTGCACAAACTGAACATAAATCTATATTAGTGAAAAAAATATAGCTATTAAACAGCCTTCCCATTTGAGATTCAAATTATTTTAATTTTTTTGGAACGCAATATGTACTTACCTTGTGTATACTTATCTTCGAACTTCAAATCCAATTTTAGCATTTTTTCCTTCTTCCTTGCGGATACTTTTAATCGTTCTCTCCGCATATAGCTCCTTCCTTCGCTTACCCCAGCCCCTTACAGACTGCTCTTCTCTTTCCCCTCTTCATTCTTGGATCACGAATATCTCAAATCCCTCCACATACATATTTAAGTCAACCAAAACTTTCAATTTAATTTCCACGGAAAATTTTCCAACATGTTAAATTAAGGAACTTAATGCATTTGTACATGATAAACATGGAAAATAAAAAAAAAACAATTTTGTTTTTTATATAAAGCTTCTATAGAAGGGCGCCTTCAAAGATTCAACAAACCGGGCGGTGTAGACAGTTGCCATATTTTATGTCAAATTGCAATTAGTTTGTCCTAGAATTAATTTTGAACGCAGTGCTGCAAAATTTGTGCAGATCTCAACATCGGTTCTTATAGCGCTGTGTTCACTTAAGGTTCATCACAATTTTCTCATCACCAGAATTTTTATCAGTTTCGACAAAATCAATTATTGAAGGCAAAACATGAATATATTGGTAACATGTTTACGATGAAGGTATAACGAAAAAATTATTTCGCTTAATTTTCAAAAATTAAACTGAAATACCATTAGATCCCAATTGGCTTTCGACCTTAAACGTTTTGACAAAATTGCGCAAATTGACATTTTGTTTATAATTTAATATTTCATTAACACAACTTTGTTACAAAAAAGTAAATATTACAAGCATACCAATAATTATCGCACATCGCAGTACCGCTCAAAAATTTAATTTCTATTTGAATGACCTATTTTGACAGTTTTCAATACACCTCCAATATTAGTATTATTTCTGATGCTTAAAGCAGGAATCCTAAGCAGAAGGGACTAAAGTTACACTACGCTCCAAAGTACTTTTGTTCCAGTATCTGAATATTTTAATGTTATCGATTGAGCATTAACTCAGTTTTAATATGTTTAACAATGGTGAAACGATCCTTTGAAGACAAAAATATATCTTAAATTATGCATATCCTCCACTAACCAAATAAAACTTTCTGAGAATATTCATCCGCTTAAATTAACCACCCACAGTTTTATACTGCGAAACACGATTATATGTATTATATTGTATATACCACTTATGTATACCTGTGATCCCTGTAATAATAAACAAATACTTATATTTGACGAGATTAAACTTATTTTCAATATTTTTCTATTGTATATCCGATACACCATATAACATTTTCTAGCACAATGCGACAAAAGGAATAACAATCTATCATCATATCTATCCGATACCCGTAACCTAAAAGGGAGCACACGAAGAAGATTAACTTTTGGATTTAATAAATAATTTACGTTCTCTAATTAATATTTAAAAAATTAAATAATTTAATTCGGTACTTGTGGTTAACTGTTGTGGTCTACATTTTGTGGCATACACAAATATTTTATTGCTAATTGTAAATAAATTGTAATTAAATTTCTTATCTCTATAGTCCAAATCCATTGAATTTTATATTGTTTGGAGGGAACGCAATGAATGATAATTCTATAATACGGATTATCGATAATTTGCACAACAATATACATACTTATATAATATAATATTGTCTATTTGTGTGCTAACGTTAAAAAACAATACAAAATATAATAAGTACGAACGTAAGACGATTAATGATGTACGAGATAAATTTCGAGATAGGAAGCGAAACAAAAATTGAACGTCTTAAGGTACATTATTTGTATAGTATATTTCGATATATTGTTAGATCGAACAGACAACAATGATTATGGTAATTTTTAATGTCTTTCTTCCATGCACTGTGAGCCATGTCAATTTGTTTGCGTAGTCGAAAAGAATTATTTTAGAAAATTTATAATTTCGTTTTTATATTGATTTTCAACGACGTTTTTGATGTACGGTCATTTCTCTGTAATATGCAGATTTTACTTTTTGTTCAGTTGTGCGAAATGTGCAACGCTAAAGGCTGAATTAGAAAGGTTATCTTGATAACTATGAGAACAATGGATGGATGCCTTCCATACATAGATTTCTATGAAATTAATAATTTCCCGTAATACTTACCTATTTCCTAAAACGTGCAAATCTTGACAACTCTAAATTGTTTACTTCAACCGAATTTACTTCTGAATTCCACGACATCAAAATGAAAAAGTTGACACACCTAGGACATCGTTACCTACAACTAATGGGCAGTATAAGTTCTTAAGACAAGTTTATAACACCGATTTCATCATATTTGTAGGGAAACCCGACGAGGATATTAACCTATTACCTAACACAAGAAAGTATTCTCAGAACATAGAAAGGTCAAGACTGCAATCAAAGCATGTGGATATCACTTCGGAGAGACCAGAGAGATCAGAGAGATAAATTATTTGCAATATCTGATAATTTTTAGTCTGAAAAGACCTTTTTCAGATTTAAACACGCTAAACTATTTAAATTAGCCAACCACTGTTTTGTAACACGGTATAACCAAGAAAATTGTTTACCTATACGCATAATTAATACACAAAAATAAAATTAAACATTAATGAGCATGAAATAGTAATAAAATTTATTAAAATTATTTACAATAGACTTTAATTGTAATTATTTATTTTTAGTGATAATAAAATATAGATAATAGACTTTAAAAATTAATTTTCCGTGAAAAAGAAATTTTATATAATATCTAAAATAAATTTTAGATCGAAAAACAGCAATCTCTAATTGTTTGGATACAATAGAAAAAAGCGAAAAAAAAATATCGGATCTATCCCAGAAACTAAAAAAACGCAAAAGGTTTTTTGGTATAATTACAATTGAAGAACGAATCAAAAACAATCAACGATGCAAAATTTGCAAGTAGATTAATAAAATCATTCCAGGTGCTGCAGTCATTATTGCAACCCAACGAACAGAAATTAACAAAAAAAGTTTTCAAAATTTTCACGAACAAAAAATTTAAGAATCGATTTGGAACGGAGTTCTCAACAGTAAAGATCCCCAAAAAAATTCCGAAAAACTAAAATTTAATTGCCAAAAGACCCCATTAAATTTTTGTTAAATACGACCAACTAGAATTTCATAACAAAAGACATAATTTCTTGTGATCCTTGCGCGAAGAGGACCAATGTTAAACGGCCTTGAGGAGTTTTTTAAGTTAGAAACATTTATCAGGTTTTCCATTCATAGAAGATTCATATTTAGACTTTTGTGAATGGTCAGGGCAAACCCGTTGAACAAAGATTTGAACTAAATGATTAGATCTATTAGATATAGGCGCAAGTTTACCGACACGAACCCATAGCATAGGCGAGTGTCGTAAATCATCTGAGTGAATAACTGCCATTAAATGCGAGTAGAATACGATACTTTGTTCACGACCAATAATCATTTCGATTTTATAATCAAATCCTTTAAAAAATCCTGAAGTAATTTCGTTGAGATTTTGACGTCTCAATCTTCTATATACATATGTATGTATATAAAAATGGTGTAAAAAATGTATGTGCGCACATCAGTTGAGAACGGCTGAACCGATTTGGCTCAATCTATTTCTATTATGTTTGAAATTGAAAAATTATGTTTTTGTATTGGATTTGGTGCGTAGCCAACAAGATGGTAAAAACCAGATGTTTTGTAGAAGAGAAAAATTGGAAAATCTGAGTGGAAAACTCGGAAACTTCCGGAAAAACCCGAAGAAAATTGAATTTTTTTTTTCAATGAAATTTTGAATATTTTGTATGTTTTGATGACCGATTAGGATTAATCTTTTTTAATTGTATTTGAAATTTCCAGGGGATGGTTCTTACAAAAGAAAATTTTTGGAAAATCCTATGGAAAAGTCGGAAAATTCGGCAAATCAAAAAATTATGTTTTTGTACGAGATTTGGCGCGCATCCAAACCAGATTGTCTTTTAGAAGAGAAAAATTGGGAAAACGAAGTGGAAAACTCGGAAGCTTCCGGAAAAACCCGAAGAAAATTGAATTTTTTTTCAATGAATTTTTGAATTTTTGTATGTTTTGATGACGGATTAGGCTCAATTAGGCTCAATCTTTTTCTATTGTGTTTAAAATTGCCAGGAGATGGTTCTTACGAAAGAAAATTTTGGGAAAAGCCTTCGGAAAAGTCGGAAAATACGAAAAATCGAAAAATTATGTTTTTGTATAGGATTTGGCGCGTAGCCAGCAAAAACCAGATGTTTTGTAGAAGAGCAAAATTGGAAAATCTGAGTGGAAAACTCGGAAACTTCCGGAAAAACCCGAAGAAAATTGAATTTTTTTTTTCAATGAAATTTTGAATTTTTTGTATGTTTTGATGACCGATTGGGCTTAATCTTTTTTTATTGTGTTTGAAATTGCCAGGAGATGGTTCTTACAAAAGAAAATTTTGGGAAAATCCTTCGGAAAAGTCGGAAAATTCGGCAAATCGAAAAATTATGTTTTTTTACGGGGTTTGGCGCGTATCCAAACCAGATGGTGTTTTAGAAGAGAAAAATTGGAAAATCTGAGTGGAAAACACGGAAACTTCCGGAAAAAATCCGAAGGAAATTGAATTTTTTTTTTAATGAAATTTTGAATTTTTTGTATGTTTTGATGACCGATTAGAATTAATGTTTTTTAATTGTATTTGAAATTTCCAGGAGATGGTTCTTACAAAAGAAAATTTTTGGAAAATCCTTTGGAAAAATCGGAAAATTCGGCAAATCAAAAAATTATGTTTTTGTACGAGATTTGGCGCGAAACCAAACCAGATTATCTTTTAGAAGAGAAAAATTGGGAAAACGAAGTGGAAAACTCGGAAGCTTCCGGAAAAACCTGAAGAAAATTGAATTTTTTTTCAATGAATTTTTGAATTTTTTTATGTTTTGATGACGGATTAGGCTCAATTAGGCTCAATCTTTTTCTATTGTGTTTGAAATTGCCAGGAGATGGTTCTTACGAAAAAAAAATTTGGGAAAAGCCTTCGGAAAAGTCGGAAAATTCGGAAAATCGAAAAATTATGTTTTTGTACGGGATTTGGCGCGTATCCAAACCAGATGGTCTTTTAGAAGAGAAAAATTGGAAAATCTGAGTGGAAAACACGGAAACTTCCGGAAAAAACCCGAAGAAAATTGAATTTTTTTTTTAATGAAATTTTGAATTTTTTGTATGTTTTGATGACCGATTGGGCTTAATCTTTTTTTATTGTATTTGAAATTGCCAGGAGATGGTTCTTACAAAAGAAAATTTTTGAAAAATCCTTTGGAAAAGTCGGAAAATTCGGCAAATCAAAAAATTATGTTTTTGTACGAGATTTGGCGCGAAACCAAACCAGATTGTCTTTTAGAAGAGAAAAATTGAGAAAACGAAATGGAAAACTCGGGAGCTTCCGGAAAAACCCGAAGAAAATTGAATTTTTTTTCAATGAATTTTTGAATTTTTTTTATGTTTTGATGACGGATTAGGCTCAATTAGGCTCAATCTTTTTCTATTGTGTTTGAAATTGCCAGGAGCTGGTTCTTACGAAAGAAAATTTTAGGAAAAGCCTTCGGAAAATTCGGACCACCGCATAACTTGATGCTCAAGGTTGGATCTGTAATAATCATGCTGTGCAATCTGAACCATCCGAAATTGTATAACGGAACGCGATTGAGTGTGAAGAAACTGATGAACAACGTGATTCAAGCGACGATCATCAAGGGCAAATTCAAAGGAGAAGATGTTCTAATTCCGAGAATTCCTATAATTCCAACTGACACACCGTTCGACTTGAAGCGCATTCAGTTCCCCGTTCGTTTGGCGTTTGCTATGACGATTAACAAAATCGCAAGGTCAATCGTTGGAAATGTGCGGAATAAATCTAGAATTTCCGTGTTTTTCTCATGGTCAGTTGTACGTCGCGTGGTCGAGAGTTGGCAAACCATCATCGTTGTTCATTTATGCGCCGGAGAACAGAACTAGAAATATTGTTTACCACAATGCATTATATTGATTTGCGTCTGTATTCGATTTAATTCCACTCGAATAAAATACATTGAATAATTTTGAATTCCAACTGACTCCAATTCATTTCCACAATGAGAGAAAAAATCCAAAACACAACTCAATTTTCGAAAGACGCCTGAGTTTGAACCAACATTTCATTCACTTTTCAATACATTAGTGTTGAATTCGATGAAAATGGAATGGAATGTCCACTCAACTCAATCATCTATTGAGAATAGAAGTTGTTTGATCTTTTCTATCATCAAAATCAATTTTCGTGAAGGACAAAAGTATTTGCTCGAAACGAAGTAATTTGGGGCGGGACGAAGTCCGCCGGGTCAGCTAGTTTAATTCTAATGAAAATGGCAAGAGACTACTAGATAAAATTTCAAAAATGAGATAATTTATTTGGTAGTAGTCATGAAAAACCAATTGAAAGGTATGATTGACAGCTGTTTCAAATTCGTCTTTTCTTGTGCATGTCGTCATTCGGTGCGATAAAATCACGAGGCTTTGTTGTTTTTAAATATGTATATAAAAAAAACTTTTCCCTAATATCTTAATAGATTCGCGATTTAGTTTTTTTAAAATAAAAGTTCGGCAAAGGCGTGAGAGGGAATTATTAAAGGCATTCACCGATTTCGAACATAAAATATTTGTAGAAAATGCTGCATAGGCTTCAGAGATTATTGTCTCTGAGGACATTTATTATGAAGTTATTTCCGGGTATAACAAATGGAGTCGAAAGGCCAGTACGGGTGCAAAGGCCGAAACGCTGTTATTTGATATAA
Source organism: Tipula helvola (assembly GCA_963556165.1). Lineage (NCBI taxonomy): Eukaryota > Metazoa > Arthropoda > Insecta > Diptera > Tipulidae > Tipula > Tipula helvola. Next base: position 280,270,464 of record OY744483.1, read on the forward strand.
CGGCACCAGCTGAGAGAGCCGTGCAGGTTAAACTACTGAGAGTTAATATTCCCCCGATCAGTGGAGAATAAACTGAGTGGCAATAGTTCCACGATATGGGAACAATTCATGAAAATTCTTCGCTCAGCCCAGCTCAGAAGTTTCAATACTTGAAGGGCTTAATACAGGGTGAAGCAGCTTCACTTCTAAAGCATTTTTCCATAATGGAAAACAATTATATTGAGGCTTTCACAAAATTATGTGATAGATTTGATAAAACAAAATACTCGGTGAATGCCTTCGTTAGAAATTTCAGTGATCAATCTAATGTTGGATCAAATCTGACAACGAATCTTAGGAAACTCGTGAACACGTCGGACGAGATTGTTAGGAGATTACGTTCATTAAGCGAGGAAGCGGAACAAAAAGACCCTTGGCTAATATTTATGCTGCTCGTCTTTGCCGCTTTTTAGTTTTTTTAAATTAACATAAATTGATGATGGTTTATATATCAAAAATAACGTAAACTATAAAAACATACAAATTTTTATTTTATAATTGGTATATGTGCCGAATATTAAATACTCAGAAATATAGTAGACATATTGCTGTATATTTTGTATAATAAAATATTTGAAATTTTTGGACCAATTTATATGTTGCATTAAATTTAATTTGACATTATACTTTTCTTAATTTTTTATTTTTAACTCCATCTCCATTCAAATTATATTTAATTTCTTTATTTTATTTAGAAATGAATCTCTCGGCTCTCTAGTGTCACTCAAGTGTTCTTGTTTGAACTTAAATACGATAAAGCCGGCCAGATGTTCCAAACCATCGTATTCCAACTCTGATAGCTCTTGCTCTTCTTCCTGTATTCCAATGGTGCAGATGATGTTGTATCCGATCCTTCTATGGCAATGAAATCGAAAGGGGCATCATTTGGCTCATCAATCTGTTCTACATTGGTTGATTGCGAAACAATGGTTTCATTCCAGCTAAGAAATTTCTCATCCGATATTTAAATTCCAGTGGTGTTGGATGATGAGGACTGCATTGACCTCATAATCCCAAAAAAACAACTCCAAAATATCCTGATTTAGCCGATACGTTAGCAGGTAACTGGTACCATATTCGGCTTGGAGTTCGCCAAATAATAAAGGTAGAGCAGTAGCACTAACGAGAACTCTCCCATTTCAAATGGAAGACTATTTTTTGCTTTTCCCACTTGCATTTCACTTACCAAAGAATTGAAATTATTTAATATTTCATCCTGCACATTCTTTGCCAAACCAACCATATGCTTTCAATCTGTGCCTTGGGTCAGTTTCAGGAACTCTCGAGTTGAATACATCAAACCAGTCATTTAACCAGACATTAAACATTTACCTTTTTAAATAAATCAGCACATTTATCCCAATTACTGCTGTCACATATGGCTAAAGTACCCATTCCCGATATAGCACATGACAAGGTATTTGAAAAAAGTTGGGTAGCAAATTTTACTTTTGGCCGACCACCATTTTTCACTGTCAGGTGATGGCTGCTTATATGTCGACGTTTTTTCTAGCAGCTCAATAAGTGGTTGTTTGGTAATAAGCTTCCCTTCGATCATAAAACCGAAATCGATGAAATGGTTTCTAATTAGCTTTATGAGATGAGGAACATCAGCAAAGGCAAACACTTTTTACTGTTGACTGGATTCGTGAAATAAGGTTTATCTACCGTAATGTCTAATTGCCTCCAAAGGCTTCGATTTCCTCCACCCATATCAGTTATTAAGGCTACAACATTACATCCAATGGATTCCAATTTGTTAATTGCAACAATTACAAGTGGTTTGCTTAACTGAAAATCATAACCATTAAAAATGGGTTGTTTCCAATTTTTTGTAATACCGCGGGCTATAATAACTTGCACGTAGTTTAAAGGTGATAAAACTGAATCGTTTGTTTTGTCTAACTCGTAGAGTTTCCTTATTTTCATTTCATCAGCTACGATAACGCACAACTTGTTGATTAAATATTTTGTTCATCCCTCTGGTCTCAGATTTGAGTAGTTCGTTTTGTTTCTTCAGCTTTAAATTAGCTTTTGCCATCTCCATATTTTCTGCGTCTAAATTTTTATTTGCCTGGTGCAGTTGTTCGTTCTGCTTCTTTGAATTGTCTACCTTCATTTCGAACGTTGTAAATTTTGTAGCAAAATCACTAAAAATTTAAATACAAAATTAATATTGATTAAAAAATCAAAATTAAAATTAAAATATTACTTATTCTGCCATTCGGTTTCACCTACTGTGATTTCTGGAACAAACAAATCTGGATTCACATTTTCATCTGCGGGGTTTGTGCACTATAACAAAAAAATAATAAGTAACCAGAAATATTAAATCTATGATTTTTTGCTTAGAGTTATTGCTTGACTATTATATTTTGTTCTCTGACTTGTTTCCTCAACTGGCGACTGCTACATGGTACATCATCATCTGGTACGGCATCATCTTTTAATTTCCGGGATGGGGCTGGGCTATACTCCAGTAGCTTATGTCTTAAATTTGATAAATTATCTCTCGGAGTAAAACGTTTATCATAGACCCGAGAATTCTTTATATTAAAATTGTCAGATCGTTGACATTTTACTTTCCATCGTTGAGCTATTTTGTCATTGTTGGGAAATCGAGAGAACCGAATTTTCGTAGCGAGGCCTGATCAGGATTATGGTGTGCCTGGAAATTTGTTATATAGGTTTAGTTAGCGGTCCCTTAGTATACCTCTCGACCAATTCCTATATTTATTGGTTATATTTACTACCTCTTGGCCAATTCTGAACGAGGTTCGCTTGTTAGAATTTTTGCTAATCAATAAATGTGTTGCCTTGCCTTAGTTAAAAATGAATAAAAAAAAAAATTAAAAAAATAATCTTCTGATCAGGATTGGGAATTGGTAGTCCTGAATATTTTTTATGTCTGTTTAGTAGGAGCTTAACCTATGTAAATAACAAATTTCCAGGCCCACCATAATCTTGATCAGAAGAATTTTTTTTAAGTTTTTTTTGTATTCATTTTTAACTAAGTTTGTTAATTATTAGGGTTTGTTAGTGATTTACGTTGGCATGGAATTGTTGTCCCTATAATGTAGTAATAAAAAGTATTTTATTACACCCCAATAGTTATAAAAAAATGTTGTATTAGATGAGTGCTGAATATGTAGTTCCCAGTTAAATTTGCTAATATGCTTCCTTCACTATATAACTATATCCGTAGAATATTTGTAGCTCTTTAACACAGCAACCTACCAATTGCTAATTTTTTTATATCCCGTTCGATATTTGGTTTTTGTAACAAAATGTTACTGCTTACTGGCATGTGATTGTGATGCGCCCTCCAATTGGGCTTTCCAAGTTAACACAAGTTGCCTGAAAATTTCGATCATCACATTCGGCGACTATCAAAAAATTCAAGTTGTCGATGTCACTGCTGAATTCCCTATCTATGAGAGATGCAGGTGAGAGCTTACACTAAATCGCAAGCTGCATCCGGTATACCTGTAGAATCAATTTTTTCCGTTCAAACTTAAATTCTAATCCAACCAATTATTACGAGAATTCAATTGAACCATAAAAATCATTTCAAATCTTGATCTTAGTATTTCACCGATTATATTTAAATCTGTCTCGTGTGGGGAACTCTGTTTTTTTTGCTTTTCCCTCGTCTAGTTTTCAGATGGAAACTAAACGAGGATTTCGATTTTTTTTTTTTTTGGTTTCCAAATCTTCTTTGACTTGTACAAGTTCGACAATTTTTTTGAACATGTACTCGTATATTTACCATATTTGCATAAATTAAACCATATTTGTGTATAGTTTTTTGGTAAAATTTAACATGTTGGTAACCAAAGAATGATATACTAAAACTGGATTAACCCTATTTAATTTCCTCATTAAAATTTTAATCTGTCTATCTATGTAAATATTTATGCATACGTTATTTTTAAAACACTTACATCGGTTGAATACTAAAAAAACAACCCTCAACCCTTATCGTACATAACCTTTATAACACTAAACAACCGCGCTAACTTTATGTATAACAACCAAATAAAATGTAACAAAAAAGTACCTAAAAGCCTTTAATAAAAAGATTGAGAAGTATCTTATATATTTGGGTAAGTGTCGCACCTCGCACGCACCAAGGACCAAGCACACCAAATAATGAACCCAAATATTCCTATATAAGAATTTTTTTTCTGTTTCGTACTGTTAACTGTACCCAATTTTTTAGGGTTAGATTCCTATTTTACTCCGTTTTTATACGATTTTTGTGTTGTTGGTTTTGTGATTTCGAAAAAAAAAAATTCTTCCTTGATTTCATCTTTTTTATTTATCCTCCTTTAAAAATCCATGAAAATAAAATAAAATCTCATAATAAATCTCACATAAGACACATTTTTTTATTGAGAAGATAACTTTTTTTATTCTTGTGCTAAAGGATGATATAAGGTTTTGGATGATGACTTTTGATTTTTATTTTTATTAAGGAAAATGGTATAAAAAAATAAAAATAAAATTTGATATATTGTGAGATATTAAGTGTGGAATAAAGAGATGTACATATGTGAATGAAAATTGTAAGATGAATGTTAAGCAAGTTGGTGGGATTTTTTGTGGAATATTAATTTTTTCCGGAGTTTTGTGTATATGGTTGGGATATTTCATGACAAATTATAAATTTATTAGTGTTTCTACGTGATCTCAGTGTAAGAATTGACTACACTTGGATATGGAGATCCAGAAGATAGATGAAGCATGTCCATCCGGTGTTACGTAGTGTTAAGACATATTCATGTTCAATTTGAATTTTTACATCAAAATTATAAGCTACAGTGTGTAACTTCGTTCCACCTTAAATGAGTTTCTTCAAAATTTTTGTTCTCTAGAAAATTATTAAGAATACTGCATTAGAACAAAATTCTCAAATCAAAATACCTAATTAGTTAATTACCAATCAATTTGGAGTAGATTCTAGAGGCAAAATTCTAAAAAGTTATTTTAGAAAAAGAAAAACAAATTGGTTTATCCGACTTCTTGAACAACACTTTTCCCACAAAGCGTCATCTTATAAACTTTTGTTTTTACGTCACCAAATCATTAATTTACATATTACAATAAGTTTCTATTATTTTGAGCAGAGGAAGTCCCTTCCTCCAATATCTTCATTGGTCACGAAAATAAAAATCCCCTAGTCACAAGCTGCAAATCATAGATATTATTTATATATTATACATATATATACATTCAGTGCTTTAGTTTGAAACTAATTTCATAGATCGAGCCATTGCAAGCTATCGAAAATTTGAAAATGGTAACCAGCGTGCCAACTCCCTTGCCGAAAATTAAAATGCACGAATTTGATGGGGAATTCTTCTCGTGGTGCAATTTTTTTTTTTACCAAGTTTCGAAAATTATTTTTGAATTTTATGAAAATGAATATAGAACTAAAATGTTACACATGAAACAAATAAATTTTTTAAAACTTGTAACGCAAGAAAATAATGGTAAGGCGCTACAAAAATGATTGTAGATTTCCTAGATAATTCTACGCTATATCTCCCTGATTCGTTCTTCACAGGGAAAGCATGTGAAGAACGACTCAGGGAGATATAGCGTAGCATTACCTAGGAAATCTGTTCATCATGAGTTCATGGATGAATATGCCACATCATGCGATTTGAAGGACAGTATACCCTCAATACGATAGTCCGGGTGGTGTTTAATGCATCAGCTAAAACCACATTCAGATTATCATTAAACGATACTCGTATGACTGAACCGACATTCTAACAGGATCTTTCTGAAATTATTATTCGATTCAGAAAGTATTGTATAGCATTAGCTGCGGACATTACAAAAATGTATCGGCAGATAACCGTCCATAAGTCTGAACGGTATCTTCAACAAATTCCTTGGCGCAATACAGTTTATTAAATACAGTGACTTATGGCATTGCGTGTGCACTATTTCTGGCCATACGAATTTTGAAAAAATTAGCGATCGACAGCGTTTGAAAGTGGTTATGTTTGCTGATTATATATTAAGACAATAGATGATAATAATAATTATATTTGTCAATTGCTTTGTGACAAGTCCAAGGTATTGCCATTAAAAAGACAAACAGCCTAAAGCTGTGTGCTTCTAAACTGAACTATGTTGACTGAACAATTCCATAATTAATAATATCGTGTTGTGATCTGATTCTTTAGTAACTCTGTATAGAATAAATTCATCAGCGTCAAAGTAGGCCACTTTCGTTGCAAATAGAATATAGAAAATCCAGGATATTACTCCACTTACAGTTTGGGCCTATATTCCCACAAATTTAAACCTTGCTGACATAGTTTCACGTGGGTTGATGCCTCCACAATTGGATTCGTCATCCTTGTGTTGGAGTCTACCCGAGTTCTTAACAAATCCCGACATGGATTGGCCTTAAATACCTCATAAATTGTCTAACGGTAATATAGTGGATCCTGAATTTAATAAATTTGAAACTTTATTAGAGATTGAAAATGAGAACCCGGAAGAGATAGTTGAACAGTTTTCTGATTTTAATATATTATTGCGCGTTTTCGCGCCTTGTTTACGATTTGCACATAATTGTGGAACTGTTAACAGTAGTCGTGAATTTAAATACGGTGAATTAACAGTAAATGAGTACAATACTTGAAAGGGACTCATTAAATTCATTCAAGGTGAAACTTACACAAATGAAATTAAAAATTTGAAAAATAGGAACTTTGTTGATAAACAAAGTTCAATTAAAAAACTAAATCCTTATATTGATCCATTTGGTATATTGCGCATTGGTGGCCGGTTAGTAAACTCGCTGATTTGTCAAATGATCAAATGCATCAAATGCTTATACCTTTTAATAATCATTTTACTTGCCTTTTGGTGAAAAATAAACATCATCGCGAAACCTACATGCTGGACCTCAAGCTCTCCTTAGCTTTATAAGGCAACGATTTTGGGTACCAGGAGGAAAAGCGTTATGCCGTAAAATAGTTTTTGAATGTATTAGATATTTTAGGACACAGCCTACATCTGTTGATCAAATCATGGGGCAACTTCCTGATGAACGAGTTACAATATCTAAACCGTTCACGACTTTTGGCATAGATTATTGTGGGCCGTTTGAAGTAACCTACAAAATTCAATAAAATGTGAAATATAAAGCTTACTATATGTATATGTATCTCTATATTCGTATGTTTTGCGACGAAGGCAACTCATCTAGAAGTTGCCCAAGATTTAACGTAGAGGTTGTTATACAAACGTGTATAGCGATAACGCTACAAATTTTATTGGAGCGCGTTGAAAGTTGCAAGTACTCCAACTTTTATTGGATTCTGAACTACACAAACATGAAGTGTCAAAGTACTGTACACAAGAAGGTATTAATTGGCATACCATACCACCTCGTTTACCGCATTTCAGGGGATTGTGGGAGGGGGCTGTCAAAAGTGCAAAGCACCGTTTGAAAAAAGTTCTCAGCGATCATGTTTGCACAGTTGAAGAATTAACTACATTGGTGGTACAAATCGAGAGTAGCCTTAATTCGAGGCCACTTACTCTAATGTCTGAGGACCCCTCAAATTTTACAGCACTGACCCCTGGTCATTTTTTGATCGAGCTCCAATAAACTCAATTCCGGAATCCACTTTATTTCATTTAACTTTTAGTCGTCTGTCGAGGTATCAAAAAATGAAATATTGCATGCAGAAATTTTGAAATCGATTGTCTAATGAGTACTTGGTATAATTGCAGCAGCGTCAAAAATGGTTTAATGGCATTTCTTATATTGAGGTTAGAACTTTGGTTATTTTGAAGGAAGAATGTTCCACCTATTAACTGGATAATTGGAAGGGTGGTGCAGATAAAATCCGGGTGCGGATAATTTAGTTGGAGTAGTAACAGTTAAAACACAAAACGGTGAATATAAACGAGCTAACTTAAGGACTTGTGTCTTGCCTTTGGAGAAATCATTGCCAGGATTAAATAATTGTGTATTATTATCATATTAAATCATATATAGTATTGTAAGGTTATAAGTTATGTAGATATTGGAAAAGGTTGATTGAAATAATTGTTTTAAACAAAAATTTATAAAATGAAATTATTTTGTTAAAAACAACAAAAAATTTTAAACCTAATTGTTCAAGGGCTGGTATGAAGAATTTTCTTTATTAATAATAAAATATTCTGTTGATTTTCACTGTTCCTTATGTTAAGTAGCAGAATTACGTTACATACGGATAATCGGGAAAAAGACTAACTTTTATCTAGTACAATTTTAATACGTATAGTATTTCTTAATCTATCCCTATTATGTTTTATCATAATCGGTATCCAAGCAAAACTCTTGTTTTGTGCATGTGATTATTTTTTTTTTAGGATAACTGATTTCTTTGGTTTTAGGTATTAATTATTATTGTAATAATTCTCGTGCGCATCAAATGCTCTAAAAAATATTTTATAATAAAGTATACTACACACAAGTTAGTGTTAAATTACGAGTTTATTTATTTAAGTCAATTGGAAACACTAAAAATTACAGTCCTACTAAAAGAAGAAACAACATCCATGTCTGATGACCAGAGCCATGAAACCTTATAAACTAAACCTTATGAACCAAAAACCGGAGAAATATGAATCAAAAACTATACATTTTATAAGTTCCATAAATTCTGTAATAAAGTTCACAAATTTTACAGTTTCTAAAAATTCCATATTTTTTATAGTCATTGTGTGAATGCTATAAATTTGATAATTTATGTAAATTTTATAAATTCCGAATATATCAATTCTACAAACGTAAGTTCTAGAAATTCTTCACATTTTCTATATTCCTCAAATTATACAAATTTACTTATTCAAGAATCTCAAAATTTCTATAAATTTTATAAATACTTTTATTTTTATATATTTAACTTAAAAAAATTCGATAAATTCTATTACCTAATTCTAATACAATACTTAAAATTTCACCTTCCTAATTCTAATAACTATAAATTCTAGTTATAAATTCATTCTATAGGTAAATTTTATTAATTCTGTCAGTTCTATAAATTGTATAATTTTTTTAAATTCTACAAGAAATTTCCTAAATTTTACAAATTGTATATATACTTCAAAATTCTAAAATAAATCTTATACATTTTCTAAATTCTTAAAATTCTATTAATTTTATGAATTATATAAATTTTCTATAATCTGTAAATTCAATAAATTATAATAATTTAAATAAATTATAGAATTTATCAAATTTATCAATTTTAAGACATTATAGAGTTTGTATTCTAATAGGATTTATACAATTTATAGAATTAAAAAAATTTATAGAATTTGGGAAAATTATATTCTTTGTAGATATTATATAAATTCTATAAATTTTATAAATTCTGTAAATTCTTCAAATTCATTAAAGGCTAAAAATCGAATAAGATACTTAAATTCTATAAATTGTTAAAATTATTCAATAAATTATATAATTATATAAAATCTACAAATTTTATAAATTCCAGTATGTCTTAAATTCTATATACATAAATTGTATAAATTCTATAAAAAATATAAATTCTTTAAATTTTGTGGATTCTTTTTGCGCTAAATTGTTTCATGTGGACCCCGCATTTTCTCAATATAAATATTTTCCAAAAATAAACGCTTTTCCAAATTACTTTCCTTCTCGAAAATTGTAGCATCCTCTAAAGATAATACGTGGCCACTATCTCGTAAATGGTTTGTTATTGCACTATGTGAATTTTGGAAGTTGAAAATTGAGTCATGAACATGTTGGTAAACACGCTTCTTTAAGTACTGTTTTGTCTGTCTAACGTATTCCTTTCCACATGAGCAATTTAGTTTATACCCCAAATGTGATTGTAGTTCTAAAGGAATTTCGTCTTTTAACTTAGTAAACAAAAACTGATCTAAACTTTTTACTGGTCTACCCACAACTCTCATCTTAAAATTTTGACAAGTTGATTTAATTTTTTCAAAAAGAACTTTTATGTATGGAATCGATATAAAGATTTTCCTAGTATTTTCCACCTTTAAATCCTGTGAATTGGATACGAGGAGTTTGGACTTGTCTTTCATACCGATCGGACGTGTTTGGTTTTTTCGATCGTACGTTATGGTCGAGTGTTTTAAAGTATTTGTGGTTGTGAAAAAGGGATTGAAATTAGATTAAAGTGTATTAAATTAAAACAATAAATAGTTTTTTTTTTTTAATTTTTATATTATTAAAGTGTGTAGTGTGTTTATTACGGATATTTCTTTGGATTACTAATATTAAAGTTTGTATAACGGTAATTTCCAAGTATAGTAGTCAGGTGGGCTCACGCCATTTTTGCATATCGTGATCAATATTTTTATTAGTTTCTTATTACATTAATATTTTATATTGATTTTGTATTCTACGGTAAATACCTGTTATGTATTTTGAAATTCATTGTATTGCATATAATGAGTGCAATACGTGTAATATATTATATTGGATTCATTTCCCGATCGGTGTGTATGCGTGTGTATAAACTTTGGTTATTGTATTGTAGAAGAATCTATAGTCAAAATAATATCTCGCTGAAAATTCCTGTTCTTTCATTCCCGAGTAAATACAACAACAAATTCATTTTTTGTTGTTGTTTTACTCGAGAATGAGGGAATAGGAATTTTCAACGAGATATTATTTTAACTACTATGCGATTCATTAGTATTTGTGATGAGAAAATTTAAGGTAACGTTTATGTTTGTTGTAATATAAAACCAAGGAAAATAATTTTTTTGGATTTTATTTTTGTCTTATTTAATTCAAATATAAATAACGTTTTATTTGATATAAAATTCATAAATAAATTCATATCTGTAATGCAAATAAATTCAATTAAACTTGATTCAATAGTATTTGTGATTCATATTTTTGATTCATTAGTATTTGTGATATGCAGAAAAATTTAAAAATAATTAGTAAATCAATTATTTTTAAAATTATTTTTTACTAATTAAATAGTGAGTAAGTCACTTATAATTTGTGAACCATTGGAACATTTTTATTACGTCTCCATCACGTCTCGGAAGTGACCAAAAATGTTGTTCATAAAATCGAAGGGAATCTTATCCCACAAGGTTTTATAAGCACCCCATTACAAATTTTTGGTCTTGCTAGATTTCGAGTATCCTCCGCTTTCATTTAAACCCTCGCAAGGACAAATAAAAACTTTGCCTTGGCCTAGGTAACTAATTATGTTCAATATTTTTATAAAATTTCGTGCCAAATTCTCCTTCTTGTGTATGGGAGCATTATTGCGCTGAAGAGCAAATTGAGGATCGCCTGTTTTTCAACAACTGGAAATGCTGCCTCATTCATAAACCGAAATTGAACATTGCCCCTGAAGTGTTGTAATTTATACAGCCATATAAACTTTTATTTCTTCCGCAAGAGATGCTAACGGAAGAAGTAACCACCGTATTTGATATTCTCTGTAGTACCAACATTTTTTTTTCTCCATATTTTCTAATTAACGACAAAACGCACTAATTTTGACATAACAAGGTTCTCCAGAGTTCAATTGGCAATCCAATATAATTACGTTTACATTTTGTTTCCTCACAGTAAATCATATTCTGGTTGGCTATGTGTTCTATAATCTACAACTCTTCAAGGCCAATGTTCAATTTCGGTTTATTGAATGATATAGCATTCTTATTTGTTAAAAAATTAGTCAGGCCTAAATTTTCTCTTCAGCACAATAACGCTCCCATACACTAAAAGTATCATTGCTTCGAAATTAAATAAAAATATTGAACATAAATGGTTGCTTAGGCCAAGGCAGAGTTTTTATTTGTCCTTACTGCGGTTTAAATGAAATCGGAAGGTATTCGCAATCTAGCAAGACCAAAAATTTATAATGAGGTGCTTATTAAACCTTGTGGGATAAGATTCCCTGCGATTTTATGAACAACATTTTTGATCACTTCCGAGACGTGATGGAGGCGTAATAAAAATGTTCCAATGGTTCACAAATTATAAGTGACTTACTCGCTATTTAATTAGTAAAAAATAATTTTAAAAATAATTGATTTACTAATTATTTTTAAATTTTTCTGCATATCACAAATCCTAATGAATCAAAAATATGAATCACAAATACTATTGAATCAAATTTAATTGAATTTATTTGCATTACAGTTATGAATTTATTTATGAAATTTATAACAAATAAAACGTTATTTATATTTGAATTAAATAAGACAAAAAGAAAATCCAAAAAAATTATTTTCCTTGGTTTTATATTATAACAAACATAAACGTTACCTTAAATTTTCTCATCACAAATACTAATGAATCGCATAGTATACTTGGAACAGCATTTTCGATAGTACATTTTTCTTGTCGTGTATCGGAAAGTACATTTTTGGGTTCGAAAATACTTTTTAAATGGGAAAAAATGATTTCGCATTTGTACAAAGAAAAACGTTTGGGTTTAAGATTTTAGTAGATTTTAATCACATTATTGTTTAATTTGTCAATCTTATATTATAATTATTTTTGTTTTATCAAAACAATATGTTAAACATAAATAAAATACAGCAAACAAATCATTTTTAAAACAAAACAATTAATCCCTAAATACAGGATACATATCCCAAAAAAATTCAGTCAAAAAGTTAACTTGAAGTATTAAAAAATGTTTTAAAATTAAAAAAACAGAGGAATTTCCAGGTGCACATATTTTAACAATTGAATTAAAAGTGGTTTATTTAATTAGAGAGTGATTCATAAATCGATTTTAAATCGTATATGCCGAGTTGCTTCTGGAAATGACCCATATACATATCAGTGGATATTTTTGCGGCGTTGGTTTTAGTTTTCCGCTAGTTTTGTTTTCGAATTGGACGATTTCCAGAATAGTTTTTATATTCTGTTGGAAATTTAGTTGTAACTTTGTGAAACAATATTAATAAATGAATTAGTAAATGTATTTCAAGCTTGTTAATTGTTTGTCGTCATCTTGCATAAGTGAGTAAAACCGTTCCAGTTTATTTTACTTACTTGTTTTGATAGCTACCATAGGGAGGAGTTATTTTTTTCGATTTAACAACTTTATTTTTAAATTGCGTATATTTGTTGTTTTAATAAATTTAAATACATATACGTTATTAGGAGGATTGGAAGAAGTAATTTTGGAAGTTGTATTTATATATTTCCTAATGTTTGAAAGTATTTTATTATAAATGGTTTACTTAAACGGTAATGCTATTTGCACCCTAATATTGTGTATGCTTGCTAATGTGAACTATTTTGAGCTGAGCAGAAATACATAGTGATACATTGCACCTGAGAGGAATGTACCTGGTGATACGTTGCATGACGGTTTGAATGTTAGTTTCAAAAATAGGAATAGATAAACTTAATGATAGATAAATCTGAGATAGACTGAAGGAATGATAGGGATGGTTAAATATAACTATATACTGTAAATTCTTTATTTTTATTGACTTGAGCAACTATTAGATCAGGTATGATGCTGTTGAGTTTTTACGGTTAAATATTTTATCAGGGATTAAAGCGAAAAATGTATTGGCTTTGGGAATGAATATTTAAAACATGAAGTCGGATTTACGGGATTTAGAAGTTTTGTTCATAACATTGTTGGTTGGGGAAAAGTTAAAAGGAATTTTGTTGAGCATATTGTGTTGACATATATGGTACTTGTAAGAATATACTAATGTTGATTTATACCCCAAATATTTAATTTTGTTTAGAGTGGATAGCTTGTAGCTGTTATTATTTAATATATTTAATGTGTTCCAGCAAAGATAATTCCATGTTAAAGATGATTCATTCATTACAAAAATATGAGGAAAAAAATAGGGTCCCCCCGATGCAATATATAGGGTTCCTTTGATATATACGTAAATAGTTTGCATACAAATTACATGCAAATAGTTTAACTTTAATGTGCCGGTTTCTATTCTACTACATGTTATGCAAAAGTACCCTATATAAAGAAATGGGAGGGTTTCCAAGTCTTTTTTATTTTTTGTACTGAATGACTCATCTCTAACATACTATGATCTTTGGTTCCAGCTTTAAATTGGACTGTTTTGAAGTGGAACTTTGGGCAGAGTGTTTATTTTAATTTTGATTATATAGGGAATTTCTCGATTTAATAACTAGTTAAGCTACAGATTTGGAAATGGACTTTTATAGGGTTTCAGATTTTTGGTTTCCAGTTTTAGAATTTTAGTTTAAAATATAAAAAAAAAAAATATTTAAAATTCATAATTTAGAATTAAAATTTGTATGTATCTTGAATTTCAGGTTATTTAGTGATTAATTTTCTGTATTTTCAATTTAGATACCGAATTTAATTTATTTAAGGGTGTTAATGGCTGGTTTTAAACAAAGAATTAATTATGGGGTATATTATGTTGTGGGTTTCTCTGAATTTGGTGGAATTAAATTAAATTTAGTGAAATTAATTTTTCGATTAATCGAATGATTAAAGTCATAATGTGGTAAATAATTGGTATCGATGTGGATATTGGTATTTATGCTGGTATTGGTATTGGTGTTGGTGTTGTTATTGGTGTTAATGTTAATATTGGTATTAATGTTAGTGTCAGTTTTAGTATAAGTATTGGTATTTATGTTGATATTGGTATTTATATTAAAATTAATAAATAATCGTTAACATGATTTTAGTTTAGAATCACCTGAGGAACTCGACCAAGCTGTCATTGGCTGAGGCAATAGCGCAATGGGCGGGGTGGTAATTTATTTCAATTATATAAAGATTAATTTAAATTTATTACAGAGAATTAAATTTATACTTAGTTAATTTTAGAATATTTATTATAAAGGCTAATGCAGATTTGAAATTTAGAAAATTTTTGAAGGACCTGAAACACCTTTCCAGGAACTTAAGCAGTAAACTTGAAATTGTGTTGTCTTGTGATAAATAATCTACTAAAATATACTACTAACAAATTAACTAATTATCAACTACTTAGGTGTCTGGAACCGGGTTGATTCTTTGTTATTAACATACCTTTCCTTTCCTTCGGTTTTGTTATTTGTAAAGGGTGTATGGAGGGCTCGGTGTCATCCGGGTGTCTTGCTTAGGCTTGGTCGTACACTCTGATCAATCAATCAATCTAAATCCTGTGAATTGGATGAAGTTTCCAAGCGATTTTTTTTGTCAATAGCTTTCCTTATGTTTCGGCGTATCGTATTCTTTGGATAACCATTTTTTAATAACACATTTGTTAATTTTGAAAAATTATCCGAATGAAAACATTCATCTGATAATTTTAAAATCTTTTCAGCTAACAAAAATACTGTATTATTCTTATATGATAATGGAAGCCATGAATTATAATTTAGGCAGCGGCCTGACCAAGACATTTTTTGATACCAATTTGTACTCAAACTTCCATTATCATTCCGTATAACCAACACATCCAAAAAAGCCAACCGATTTTCATTTTCCATTTCTACCGTAAATTTAATACGCGGCGTAAACTTGTTGAAATCACTAAGGAATGTGGTAACATATCTGAAAAAGAGTATTGGTTTAACAGAAGATAATTTCAACACTTCGGTTTCAATATGTTCCATCAGTAAATTTGCTATTGCGGGACTGACTGGTGAACCCATTGATGAACCAAATACTTGTTTAAAAAATCTTCCATTAAAACTAAACTCAGTATGATCCAGGACGAATTTTAATGCCTCCACGAAATTGTTCAAATCCAAATTTGTCCCACTGTTTAATTTTATATCATTCCATACTTTCTTAACTAAATTTAGAACCAATTTTGAATCCACGTTAGTGAACAACGAAACCACGTGAAGCGAAACTAAAATATAATTTGGTGGGAGAACAAAATTTTGAATTTTTAGTTTGAAATCCTCCGCATTTCCTATTGCCGAAAAATTACGACCAACATAACAATTCAAAATATCAGACAAAAATTTAGATAAATTATACAAAGGTGAACCCACGCAGCTCACAATTGGTCTCAACGGATTACCGTCTTTATGTATTTTTGGAAGACCGTACATTCTCGGAGTTGTACCATTGTAGCTACGTAGATCCTTACCAATCGATTTAGTTATTTTGCCTAAATGTTCCAAAGAAGAAATAATTAAATTTGAATTCGTCTGTATCGTCGCGATACCAACTTTCCTAATTTCTATATATGTGTTATCGTCGGACAAGAGCAATTCCATTTTTTGATCGTATGCTATTTTTGACATAAGAACCGTAACATTGCCCTTATCAGCCTTTACCACATATACATATATCTGGATTATTGGTTAGAAATACTTTAGTTCATTACTTCCTAAAGAAGTCCGTGACATGTTATTGTTAGTCTTGAAATTTGTTAAAATGTTTACCATTCTATTCCGAATAGCAGTCTGATCAGTCTCGCCTAATTTAGAAATGTCACTTTCTAAATCAGCTACAATTCTGGGATATGGAACAATATCTTTTCTGAATGGTAAACAAGATTTATTACCTAATATAGAATTTCTGCCACATCACTCGGAATTTTCAATCCAAATTTTACTTATTTTCAAAATTGTAATAATGTAAACTTTATTTTTATAGTTCATGTACTTTAAAATTTTTTTTTTTTTTTTTCAGCAACTAAGACTAGACCCCAAAATTACCGAGGAAATACGAAAGATAATGACGGTAAGTTAATAGCAAGATAACTACAAAATTTATATTTTACTGGCAAATGATACTGATACTTATTAGTAAAATAGTTATACCAGAAGTACGTAATTTAGCGCTCTTTGGGCATACTGATAAAATGCTGAATATTACGTTGGGCTGATTAGAAAAAAAAAATCATTTTAATATTACATGTACGGCCAAAGGTTCTGGGCAAACATTTTACATAATCTTAGAATACAAAATTACTTATTCAATTAACTAGATTCGATCAATAAGAATACTACAAAGAGCTACATGGACATTCAATAATAAAAGCCGATATTTTATGGTAATTGAAAACCATAAAATGCCCATGTAATTTCGACCAGAAAAAATCTATAAAACGGTTACTTTGTACTTATAGCAATATGAACTTATAAAAATATCAGTAATCTTAAACCAGAAACTTCGGGATTCAATCACGTAAAAGATGTCACAAAATATCAGATAAATAGTTACAAGTTAGTTAGAGGTTCATTCAGTATTAGTTTATCAGTATTAGTAGTTCAGTATCATTTAGTTATAAATAACTTCCGTTTCTTGATTAGACTTTTATTTTGCTTTCAACAAAATTAGATTATTTTATTATGTGTGTATGACCGTTTCACGTCTTCCTGGCAGCTTTCTTGTACAATTTGATTCATTTAGAATAGAAGAAATTTTCAACAGCCTGACTGACTAGATCTTCAGAATTGAAGGTTTTTCCATCTAAAAAGTTTTGTAAGGAACAGAAAAGGTGTAGTCTGTCATGTCAAGGTCATGGGAGTTTGGTATAGGTGTGGTAAAAGAGACCATCCAAGCACAAGAATTTTTTCTTGAATCACCCTTGCTATATGTATGTGGTCGCGCACTGTCGTGTTAAAGAATGATGTTTTTGATGTTGACGTGTACAGAACGCATTCATGGTATTTCTCTTGCACTCTTTGCAGCTGCTGAACGTGTATATCTACAGTAATCGTTAAATTTGGCTTGAACAACTCGTGATGGTTTATACCAGGTCTACTAGGTGCATTCCTACAATAAACACAATAAAATCTTTCTTCCTTGGATGTTTACTTTCGGATCTGGTAGGGGTAGTAAAACCTTATCAACCACTATCTTTTGCGAACGACATTATCATAGGTAACCGATTATCCATCACCTGCTCTAATATGGTCTACAAAGGGCTCGATTTGTTCCCCGTGAGAGCAGATTTGTGGCGATTGACATGCGATCTTTTTTATTCCATTCACTGAGATTGTGAGGTACACATACTCCTAACTTGTTGATTTCCCCAATTTCTCCGGCTGGTGGCAAACATAGTTGATTCTAATACCATATATTATGACTCAACCCAATATTTTGTCAGTAAATTACCGACACGGCCTTCAGCACTTCTTCGGTAATTTTGCTGGCCTAAAATTATAAAATGTTTGTCGGGTACCGTGAACGCAAGATATTTAAAACTTGGAGCACAATCAATTTAGAAACAATCTTTCAAAATTTAAATCATAATACATTATCTATTTTCTCAATCACCATTTTCTCAATAAAACTAAATCACGTTGGATTAGGACAATGTTACTCTTTCCATCTGGTCTGGCAAAGGCCCTGGGACGGATTCCGGTGGAACTCCATCATTAATTAATTTTTTCTGGCTTTTACAGTATTAATGCGCACTATCGTTAAATAATTGAGAGTAAAACACATTCGTTGTGACAAACTTTCAGAAAAGAAAGCTTTTGTGAAGTTTTGGTGCTCTTCGACACGAGTACTGCGCATGACCACAATCAGTTTTGTTTAATGCAGTCTAATCGTTTAATCAGTTTTGTGTACTGATGCGAATTTTACTCAACAAACAATAATTGAACCGAGCTCAGGCCAATTTTGCTTCGTCGTGACGAGTGGAGACCGGCCATTAGTCCACAAAAACAAAGTAAAGCAAAATACAGTTTCTCAAATAAAACATTATGATTTACCGTGATAAATGTCTTTTCAGGTCTACAAAAAGTCAGACTTCAAGTTATGCAGTTTCTGTACTTTTAAATTTTCCAATCCTAAATTGCATCTTATAGGCAAGAAATTTCATTTATTTAAGAACTCAGTAATTTTTGAATCAACTAGTTTTTCAAATATTTTGGCAAATACGGAAAGCATGTAGCTTGGGCGATAATTTGAATAATTTTTTTTTATCTCCGCTTTTGGATACCGCAATAACTTTACAAATGCTTGAGGCTAGACAGGAAAATTCCTGAAGAAAAACTAAAATTTGCAATATAAGCCAACATGCCCACAAAATAGAAATTTTCTTGACCTTGAAGTTGGTAATATTTTCATTCCATTTGGGAGAGAAAATACCTTCTAAAATTTGTAGGACAGTTTCAGAGAAAATTCCATCCTAATTGGGCATATTCCGGAACTTCATCTAAAAATCATTTAAAAATCCTCCCAACAATTTTAGGGAACTTATATTTTTCGTCCGCGGATTTCCATTCATTACACATGCAAAAAATGTTAATCCACTTTTACTTTCTTTTACGTAAGTAAAATAAAGTATAGTAATCATGAAAATTTTCGACCTTGAGATTATTGAAGATTTATCTGTTTTGAGGTCCCCTGAGTCCGAAAAAGTGGGTTTCGAAATGATGTCTGTCTGTCAGTCTGTCTGTCCGTCTGTCTGTCCGTCTGTCCGTCTGTCCGTCTGTCAGTCTGTGTCCTCTCTACAGCCCAGATGGCTTAACCAATCGAACTGAAACTTCAGATTTAAGCTTTTTGGATAAATTGGGAGGTCCCAGTGAATTTTACTTCAAATCGGTCCACCGGAAGTGGCCACTCCCTTGGGCCAGAAAATTTGTTTTGCAAATATCTTAAAAAGTATAAGGTTTACAAAAAATTACTAATACAAAATGTTTCCAAAAATCAAAAAAAAAAAATAAAAATAAACAAATTAAAAATTAAAAAAAATTAAAATTAAAAATTAAAAAAAAAATTTAAAAAAAATTTAAAAATTTTATAAAAAAAAATTAAATATTGTTTTGCCAACACATAAATATATGTGTATATATAGCCTAATTATGCTAATTATAATTAATTTGCACACTACAGTGACATACTTCCGGTTTTTAATGTAAATATTACATAATTGAATGTGGATCATTTTTTCATGTTTCTCAACTTTTTTAACGACTTATTAGGGTTTATAATACTTAAGTATATATATCGTTTTATAATTGCAAAAATATTTCGCAACTCCTGCCCCCCCCCCCACACTTTTTTACAGGGAGTTACAGCAGTTCTTGCATTTGTCATTTTAATTATTGTGTGTATAAGCCCAATTATGCAAATTATAATTAATTTTCACACTTCAGTGATGTACTGTATGTTATAAAAATATTTAGCCTACATGTATGTTAAATTGCCAAATCGGTCAACCGGAAGTGGCCACTCTCGGCCCGAAAATGTGTTTTGCACATATTTTAAAAAGTATAAGATTTACAAAAAATCACTAATACAAATTCCAAAAAATTAAAAGAAAATATTTAAATTCATAAATATCACCTTTTATTTCTTTTACGTGTGTACTAATGAGTTCAAAAAATTGAGTTTTGAAGTGGTGTCTGTTGGTATATATGTCTGTCAATTTGTAGTCCAAATGGTTTAACCAATCAAACTGCAACTTCATGTTTAAACTTTTTACATAAATTTTGGGGTCCCAGCTCCCAGCTCCCAGATTCCGTAAAACAGAAAATTTATTTTGCAAATATTTCAAAAATATACAATTTACAGAAAACATGAAATAATAAAAACAATCTTAATTAAGTTTGCGGGAAATTTGAATTATAAAAGTTTCTCAAAATTCGCTTTTCGTAAAAGAAAGTCGTGTGTTGGCCACACCTCCATTTTTTAAATGGAGATAAAAGCAATTTGAATTGTGCATGCAAGCGACAATATTATATGAAAGGAAATGATGTTAGTTACATTTTTTCCACCAAAACTTTGTTTTGGCGATATTTAGAATAGTTATATAAGTTCTATTTTGTGATTGTGACTTTCAAGTGATCAAAAACTAAGATTTTTTAAATTTGTTTAAAATTGTGTTCCAAAAACAACTTTCTTGCCTGAGTTTAATTTTCGGGTCAAACCAATTGGTACTTGATAAAGAATTCAACATTTTAGATCCGATGAATAAAAATGGTTGTAAATAAAATGGAATGCATTTTCCAAAAAGGACTGAAATACATGTAAATGTACCGGCATCTCAACCGTTTGCGAATTTTGAGTAATATTGAAACACCTTATATTCACAATAAATTTTGAATATAACCGAACAACTTCGAGAAACTTAAATCGTAAAAAATTAAGAAACTTCGATGCCAATTGTGTGTCGCAGAAATCTACATTAATGTATGAACCGCAAAATCTCGAATTTTGAGAATCTTATCTCTGTAAGACCATGAAACTCAGTGATATGCTTAATATTCAACTCCAAGCCAAACTCGAGGGATATCGGAAATCTCCAATAATTTCAAAAAATAATGAAACGTCAATTTTTGTTACATAATACTCAACACTGGAAAATCCCTTAAAATATCAAAAATATCAATGTATCAGTATATTTATCTACCGGTGTGATTTTTTTTGACAAATTTGAGATTTTAGATAAATTAGGTTTTTGGAGATATATTTTTGCGCGTGTACATCTTTTAACAGTGTACTTAAAAAAAATAAAGTTATTCAAATAAAATAAGCCTAAAATAATTTCTAACATTCACTTCCAATTATCTTTCTAACAAATCAAAGGACTTGGCGCTATTTTGATCTTTTGATATGAGCCGTAGGGCTCTTGCAAACAAATTTAGAAAGTTACCAAATCGACGAATTTCGCTTGGAACAAGGGCATTGTTCTCTATTATACTAAATAGCACGAATCTAATAGACTGCCTCATATAGCGTCTATAATGTATACATTGCGGAATTAAAATCACTCTGTGTAATTTTGATATGAGCCGTAAGATCAGCGATAGCCAAGCGAAATTCTTCGATTTGTTAATGTTTTAAATTTTTTTACAAGAGCTCTACGGCTCATATATGTATTTAATTATTTGTTAAAAAAAATTGGAAATGAATGTTAGAAACTATTTGAGGCTTATTTCATTTGAATAACATGACTTTTAATGTTTGTTAAATACACTGTTAAAAATTGTACACGCGCATAAATATTTGTCCAAAAATTAAATTTTTCTAAAACCTCAATTTTGTCCAAAAAAAAAATTGTCCTTAAACTTTACACAGACATTTATGTAACAAATGGTGGTTTGGCGTTTATTGGAGGAGGAAACCAAAGTTGAGTAGATTACCCTACCAGCTCCGTAAACTTCTAGTAGACGCATCAAGTCAGTTGTTCTGGTCGTGTATTAGGCAGCTGCATGATGGGTACAATTGTGAGGGGTAACTTGATTACAATTCGCAAGTATTCGTGCTGCCTCCTTGGGACAACCACTGGTAACTATGGCCATTTGGCACTTCGTGCCCATTTAGCACTGGCTAATGTACGGCGCTAAAAAAGAAACCCTTGACAAAAAACCCTAATCTACGGTGAAACAGCATATACTGACGGATGAATGGCTGATAGGTTAATCAGTCCAAATATGCGGACTCTGGGTACCAGGTACCCTCCAGTTTTATTTAGCCTTCCTGTAATAAAGCTGGGTGACCTACAGGCGACTTTGTATTCCCAGCAACTCGTACGAGTAAAATCAAAACGGTAGACGGGGTAGGGGTGGGAATATACGGGAGTGGGACTGCCCTCTCGAAGTCCTTGGGTCCCAATGCTACCGTCTTTCTAGCCGAAGTAAATGCTATAGTACACATCTAGGAGGGAGAACAATTAGCCCAGATAGAATGTATCGCATACCGGCCGGCAGCATTATCAGGTTCATTAAGAACCTGAATATTGACTGGACGGAAAATTAAGCAGAGTAAGAAGAAGCAAGCACAAAAGATCTTTTAGGTCGCAGTGCGAGGTTGCTGAAATTGGCTCTTCAACAATAATAAAAATTATGTAACAAATCGCATCTACAGCACTTTACAAATTTAGAATAATATCGAAAAACTCGCATAGACTCCAATGAATTTAAAAAGCTTGGGTATTCTCGAACCATCTTAAAATTTTAAAATAATCTCGATATTCTGAAAAAAATCCAAGTACTCCCGAAAGTCTCGGATATGCTTAGAATTGTAGAATAATCTTTAAAAATCCCGATGTTAAAGGATTTAAAAGCTAGAAAACGCACTTTTCCTAAAACAACTAACTGAAAGTTGATATTTTTGAATAAAATCTACATTAATCCAAAAATCACGGATTTGAAGAATTTCACCTAACGCAATGCTACGCTTCAATCCAAACAAACTCGAATAATATCGAAAATATTTACATAATTGCATTTTCTCAGGGAACCCGCATACACCACCAGATTGGAGGAACTAAAGTAGGTGGCCAGGTCATACCCTCATTTGATTGTATTTCAAATATCTATCTTAATTGTAAGGTTAATTGTTGCAGTACTTCTAAGTTCCTCAATTTTGCTAGATCCAACCACAGCTCAAAATCATTAAACGGAACTTCAGCTGCTAAAAGCGTATTGATACAAATTTTGGTGTAAAATGGCACTAAACGTAACAAGCTTGATGATTTCACGAAACTCGGCGTAACAAAATGTTTTCTTTAAATGACATTAAACCCAAAACTGAGATTAATAAATCGGGCAACCAAATAACTGTAAATTATTCGAACTTTGGAATTTTAGCTAAAAGCAGTTAAATCAATAAATTCGTTCGAAATTGTATATTTTAGTACATTTATCTAAAATTTAGTGTTTTAGCACAACAATTTCTCCTATATTTTGCCTAATTAGCCAACATTGGAAATTTAAAAAAATTCACCAACATTTATAATTTAACCGCACAAAAATAACTATACTATATAGATACTAATTATATCCGAATGTATAAAGATGCACCTGTTACTAAATTAAAATTTAAATTGTTTATCTAAAAACTTTGTCGCGCACAAAATAATTAATTTTCAAACAATTTAACTTCTTTTCTTCGCACACACACCAACTGTTGACGCGGAGGCTATTCACAATTTATACAACACCGTATACTGAGAAAAAAAAACAAAATATTTATCTACCTAAATTAAACCAATTAAAATCTAATTTAAAAAAAATACAAAAGTCCTGTAGATAGTCAAAATACCAGGACCAAAAACAAAAAAAAAAACGTTGGATATACAAATTATTTATCTTCTGGCGAAACTAGTAGTTACTGTACTCGTACAAAAATGTGTATTTCCCAAATCGGTATGTCTCTAGCAAGAGCTTCAAATGTTGTGTCTTCAACAAGTTTATATTTTTTTATTTTTAAAGAATATTATACTAAAGAATCAAAAAAATAACGGGTACAGCAACAGCATCAAAACAAAAAAGGATAAACGTATCGGTCATATTTATTTCGTTAGATACTGTGCTGCTAGGAAAATAGCAATATGTATACAAATAAAATCACTGTATGCACACACAAATATTTCTGTGTGTAATAAACTATAAATAATAGCGCATGCTTATGGACCAATGATGCGCATAGAAAATTCATAAAAAAGTAAAACAAAATAAAAATAAAAAATCACCATTATCATAATAATCATTGCCACCAATATCATCAGCAACAGCATCATCATCATCATCATCATCATCATCATCGTGTGTACTACTCTCATCTTAAAATTTATAAAAAAAAAGTGAAAAAGAAAATAGGAAAATTACAAATACAACAAATATTTTATTTTTATCCCCATAAAGTTTTTTTTTTTATTTTGTTAAACGGAAAACAGAAAAATCGGGTAAGGTTGTAAACAGAACTTTGAAATATCAGTTATCAAGTTGACGCGATTCAAAACGGATCTCGTTCTCTATATATAAACTAAATAGCTAGCTAAATTGTTTTATATTTTATTTATTTAATTTTTATTTTTTGTATAAAGTTCATCTCAAATAAAATTTTATTAATTTTTTGCAAACTATAAGTGTTTATTGTTTAAAATAAAATAGATTGTGTTTAATGTTTGTAAAGTGAAAAAGTTTAGTGGATATTGACCAATAAAAACATATAAAAAATAATTATTAAAACTTTTATCGTTAAACTTATATTTTTAGTGCTTTTATAAACGCGCGCTTTCGATAATTATATATAGTTCCAAGGTAAGCTGCTCACCATCACTACTGATTACTGTTTAAGTTTATTAGTCGTCGTAACATTAAATCCAAATCTATTGTAGATAATTACTTAACTTGGTACACCAAAAGCACACACTTCTATCATACACAGAAAAGCTACAACATAATAATCATGCACGTTTTATTTAAATACTATAACACGTGACTTACTTATACAGAATTTTATTTTATTTATTTTTTGTTAATTGTTTTATACATTTCTCTAGTGTACCGATTTTCCGAAGAGTTATATTCTTCCCCATTTTCCCATTACACCTTGTTCTTGTTGTGTACAAATATTAAATTGCAACCAAATTATATACGTTTCGACTAAAGTGTATACGAGAGTACCTAGATATTATATATCCATATAACGTTTCCTTTTCAAATTTTTATCCGGGAGAGGCGATGAGTGGGGTGCAGTTGGTTCCCAAGAAGGGCTGGATTTTAATTATTGTTATATTTTTTTTTGTTGTTTTGCTTTTGGACGGAATCGAGTTAAAATATTTTATGTAATTAAACAGATTTTTTTATTGTTGCTGCTTTTGTACGAATATACATACATACCATGGTGGTTTTTATGTGTAATTAAACGATAATTTATAAATAGGTAAATTAGAAAAAGATTTTTACCATGATTTGCCATAAAAACAAAACCACCATGGATGTATTTATTTATTATGGTATTTCGGCCTTAATTGTGATATAAATATTTTTTGTATTTTGGTTCTGGTTATTTTTTGTATATGTGCTGGAGCAAGATTAATTTGCATAAATTTAAATTTTAATTAGATAGTCTGGTTGAAATGACCAGACAAAATGTTTAAATATAGATTGAAGTGGTTTTACAAATTTTTTAAACGTAATTAGGTGTCCAAACTAACTGGAATAAGTAAGTTCCATTATCACCGCTATCTTGTTGAATTCTTTCGTAATCGGTTAAGACATATAATAAATTATCTTATTGACTAGTCTTACAATATTTCGCAATATTTCGTTAAAATTGATCAAAATTTTGTTACAAAAAAACGAAACTCCTAATTCCTCTAAACATCATTATTTGAGTCAAATTTTCATATTGGTACATAGGCCAGTGAAATTTTTACTCATCAAGAACTAAAATATTTTAGTAAAATAAAGTACAAGAAACAATTCCTGTAAGAAAGGGCGATTTCCCTGAATTTGGACGTTTAGTAAATTATCTGATACTAAATGTATGAGTATCTTTAACAAGTTTGTTTGGAACAACCATTCCGATTTTTAAAACTAACTTTAAGCCAAGGACTTTAGAATACTGTGTGTAAAGTAGTAGTTAGCACAGAATTTGTGTCGGTCATACTGATAAAAATCATAGCTCTTGGAAGACTAGACTCCGAAAGCTTTAGTTTATTTGAGCTGTCAATATCTAAATCAAAAAAACTTCTTGAAACATTGAACTTCCGATAAAACTACGAAATAGTAAAACTGGATGCTGGTGCAAAAATGGCTCAAAACCCATTAACATATATGTCAAACATACGGTCGATAAATTAAACAAACACCTTGAGGTATAAAGATAACAAGTTCCGGAAAATTGGATAAATTCATGTAAATCTTTGCGTTTAGGTCTTCAAACTGTTTTAAGGATAAATTTATTGTTTTTTTTCGAT
Organism: Tipula helvola; assembly: GCA_963556165.1. Lineage (NCBI taxonomy): Eukaryota > Metazoa > Arthropoda > Insecta > Diptera > Tipulidae > Tipula > Tipula helvola. Next base: position 280,297,140 of record OY744483.1, read on the forward strand.
TTTGCTACCTCATACAAATTTTCTAAATTCAATTGCTCAGACCATCTTCGGTTTACCACTGAAAATTTATTACTTTTTCAGCTTTTTTTTACGCATAATATCTTCTAACTTACAAATATTTTAGCACCTTAAAGTTATGCAATTTTTAAAAATCTAAAAATTTCCAGGAATTTAAACCATTCAAAACATTTATATGAATTCTGTAAATTTTTTAATTTTATGTTTTGATATTTTTTGAAAACGCAACGTGCGTAGTTCAACTAATTACGATGTGGAGAAATTGTTAAGAGTTTGCAATTCAGTTTCGATGTGGGAGCATTGTGAAAAATAAACCATATTTCAGTACATCTCATTAGGCTATAGCGGTTGAAATGCTAAACTTATTACTCTGATCTATTCCTATTTTATTTTTTTTTAAATAATCTCTGAAAAAATAATTAAAAATCAACATTTTTTAAAACACAACAAATATTAGATATTTTTATAATTAATGCTCATGTTATATGAATTAAATCGCAGTTACGATTAGGATGTAAACAATTTATAGAATTACAAAAATTGATTTAATTTATAAAGTTTATAGAATTTGTAGTGATTATATAAATTCAGTAAATTTACAAATTCCATAAAGTCTAAAAATCCAATAAGATTCTTAAATTCTATAAATTCAGTAAGTTCTACCATATCAATTGAATAAACCTTAATATGTCTATAAACTTATATTTTATGAATTTTATAATTTTTATCAATTCTATAAAATCTACAAATTCTATAAAGTTTATAAATTTTATCATTAATCAAAATTCTTTAAATTTTGTAGATTCTTTGAGTTCTATTAATTGTTTCAAGTGTGTTAGTTTTATAAACTATGCATACAACTCAAATTATATTTGTTTTATAAATACAAAAATTTCGAAAAGTCCTTTAAACTTTAACAATTTTGTAAATTCAATAATTGCCCTCCCGGAGCGCAGTGGTTAAGCTACTGCGTTTGGATCGGGAGGCACCGGGTTCGAATCCCAATCGGGGAGGGATGCAAAAGGGATTTTTCATCATCTGATTACGATCGGTGATGACGATGAACACATCTATGACCCCTGTTGAAACACATACTCTTCACTTGTGATGCTATCATCCTAAAAGAAAAAATACACATACAATCCAGTGGCCTAATGCCGACCCACTGGATATACATCAGGTAGCGGCATTTATCAGGGACATAATAAGACCTACATTACAGTTAAGAACCTCTAGGGTCGCACAATAGACCTCAATGGTCGCAGTGCTTGGGCTGCAAAGACACCCACCCTACATTAACAAACAAACAAACAAAAAAAAAATTCAATAATTTCTATACAATTTATAAGTTTTCTAAATTCTATGAATAAAGTTTAAAAAAAATTAGGGGTAGGTTGTGTCTTCTAGACGGCCGTAGGTATTTTCCGTGATAACGTTTATAAGAGGTGCGAGAAATGGCACGATTTCACAGAAAACAGAATATACAGAAGTAAACCTGTAAAGACAATTTTGTTCATTTTTTGAATTGTTATTTTATCGTGAAAAACAACAACAAATTTTTAACAAGAGAACAAATACAGTCCGTTACAGTTGATTAAATCCAATGCAAACAACGTTGAAAATACCCTTGTATGATTTAATTTTAACCCCTTTGTTATTTGGGTTTTTATTAAAATTTAACGAACATTATCACTAAAGTAAAAGGCTGAACATTTTTTTTTTTTTTTTTTTTAAAGTCGTACATTTTGTTATTTTGTTGGGAAATACCAAAAAATGCATTTTTTTATTGTTACATGTGAATAAATCCACGCCAAAATTTAAATATATAAACGAAATATTTTTATGAAATTATATTTTTTTTTTAATATTTAAGTATATTTATTTATAATAATACACTTTTTTATTTATTTTAATAATGAGTGCTGCCTCCATTTTTTGAAATAAGCTCAAATATTCTATTGGGCATTGAATCGTATAGCGACTTCAAATAATTCAAAGAAATGTCGGCCCAAGCAGCTTTGATGGCTTCAATAAGCGACTCCTTATCATTATACTGCTTATCCCCTTCATAAACCCTGCGAGAAAGCCATCCCCAAACGTTTTCCATAATATTTAAATCAGGGGAGTACGGGGTGCATTTAAGTAAATCGACGTTTTTCTTGGAAATCCAGCCTTTTACAATCCTTGCCGTATGGATAGGAGCGTTATCTTACTGATAAGTCCATTTCAGTGGTCCGAACAGCTTTTGGAACTTTGGAAATGCTGAATCCAAAATAGACAAATACGATTTAGCTGTCATTTCTTGATTTTGAAAAGCTAACTCAACCCCACCATAGTATGGAATAGCTCCCCAGACCATAACCCCTCCTTCCGTGCTGTGATGTCGATTAAGAACTAGCTCTTCTTTGCGTAGGTCATGGAAATAATAGTTATAACCATCGGGCCCGTCTAAATTGAATTTTTTCTCATCCGAAAACACGACTTTATACCACTGGTTATTCCATGTCATATGCTCTTTCCCAAATTGAAGCCGATTGTTTTTTCGAGCTTCGTTTAATGGTGGCTTTTCCTTAATTTTCATCCGTTTAAGATGTTTGGCTTTCTGTATGGTGCGACGAACGGTTTGTACACAGACATTAGCACCGGCTTTCTCCTTGATTCTGCGAGCAGATAGAGCAGAATTGGAGGTAATACGAATTATTTTACGCTTATCTACCGGTTTTAATTTCGAAACGGAACAGCCTTTCATATTTTTTCCATAGCTTTCAGGATTTCTTAAATAGTTTAGTACAACAGTGTAACTTCGGCCTAGTTTTGCGGCTATGAACCGGCTCGGATGTCTTTGATCGTGGTAAGCATCAATTTTTCCCTTTTCAACATCGTTCAGGCTTTTATTTTTTCCCATTTTTTAAAAAAAACAATTTACAACACTAATTTAATTTTTATTTAATATTTTTTATTTTAATAAAACTAAACAAAGGAAAGGAAAATGAACTGGATTTATTCACGTTTAACAATAAAAATAAAATTTTTTTGCCATGTTTAAATGAAAAACAAAAAACGGAACATTTCCAAAGCCAACTAGAAAACAAATTTTTAGTCATTTGATTAGTGATGAAATTATCTACCTTTCAATATAGAAAAAACAATAGCGATAGAATCCAAAAGAGATGAATTCGGGAATTCCCATTTTTTTATTTAGTGGATTTAATCTGCTGTAACGGACTGTATGTATGTTATTCTTATTTTTAGTAAAATAAATAGTAAATTGTTCTACAAGTAAAGAAAAGTGATAGTTTTCCAGCGAGTGTAATTGTTTAATTCACGAGCGAGCGCTAGTGAGCGAGTGGATTAACAATTTTACGAGCATGGAAAACCACTTTTCTTACGTGTCGGACATGCTATTTTTTCGTGTATTTGATGCCAATTCAGGTAAAAATAAAAAGGTAGACCCAGTTAGAATCAAAGTATGTATGCATAGCGTGTACATAACAATTGCAATAAGCAAATAAATAAAAGTCAAAAATTCAAAAATCATTTGGACAAAAAGCGTTTCTATGAAGAAAAGTGTTTATAGTGAAGAAATGTGTTGCTAAGGAGAAAAGTAGCAGTTTTCTTTACTATTTTCAGCCAAGAAATAACACTCTTTGCCATTAAGTACACGAAAAAAATATTAATATAAATATGAAGCAGTATGTGTAAATGTGTAACATTTTTATTTTTATAATTTATTTTAATTTTTTTACTCAGATTACTTAGATTTAAAAAAAAAAATATTTTGAATCGTTCTTTGAAAAGAATGTTGCTTAACATCTTTATACTAATTTTATAGTCCCAGGCAATAGATTATCTGGGGCAGTTTGTGGGTACAAACATGTTCCGCCACCAAAAGTGAATTTCCAAATCGTATATTTTATAAATTACCCGAAAGCCCAGTCTATCTCAGTTGGATTTCCAAATGCTATAAAGAAATTACAAATAAAACAGTTTTACGCGTTTGTTATATCCACTTTTTGGATGAAAATACAGGCAAAAGAAAACTTTTTAACAACGATATCCCCAAATTGTATTTAAAATAGCTCGATGAAAAATATGAAATCGAAATTCCTGAATTATGTCGAAATATTATAACGTATCATTCGTCTCAGAACTAGAGTTCGCTAAGCGACGAATCCACTCTTTTCAGAAAAATGAAAATTAAAGTTTACGACGTCATTACGACCTTGACTGAAACGAAAGTTCAAAGATTTTCACATAATAATGCAATGATAAATTGTGAGAATAGAAGTAAGGGGCAAAAATTATAGTTTTGGGAAAATTTATTTAAAAAATAATAATTTTCCAATGGGAAGTTTTTTAGCATACGCTAAATTATGACAATAATTGGCGATTGGAGCATCACGGATTCCACCTAGTGGAAAATTTTTAAACTGAGCTACCTGATAATTTGACGTTCGAAATTATTGTAAACAATCCCAATTTTGAACTGAAAACGCAATTTTTACTTACCGGATTGCTAATAATTGTAAATAATTCCAATTTTGGACTATAAAAACAATTTTAAAATTTTTACTTACCGCATTATAGATATAGATTAAAAGCTAATTTTGCAGACACGTAAAAATGCTGCTTGGCGTAATTTCTGATCAAATTTAGTAGAAAGAAAAACAATCCTGCTAATTAAATCCAATTGTTTGAAACAAAATCACATTTTTTGAGATGAGCATGGGGTGCAATTAGGAGATAGCGCAATATATTAGTATATTAGTAGTAAACTAGTAATTGCCCGTCAAAATTGACGGAAGTTTCTGAAAACTCAATATAGCCTGAAAAGTAAAATGTCTATTTCTAGAAGAATACGAATTTAATATTAATTTAAGAATTCTTTTATCACAACGTTTCGTGTAAAAGTACGGTTATCATTTAATATTGCGCCTTGGTAGAAGGAGTTGTTGATCAGCACTCTAAGGTTCTTGTGATTTCGTACCTGCGTTAAAGCTACTTAAATCTGGTCATAAGCAAAAACAGATTCCGGTACAGACCACCCAACATTATCGAACGATTGTCCCTGAGCCTTCTTAATCATTATTGTAAAAGCCAAAATGATGGGAAATTGTCTTCGCTTCATTCGAAATTCTCAGCTGCTCGCGCTTGGAGATATATTTTTCAATTCGTTATGTCGCAATGAAATGCCGTGATAAAGTACAAATAAAACAATAAATAAATTAAATAATAATTTTTTTTTAATATATAACGTTTTTAAAATGGACTAAAAAGAAAAAAAAATAATTTTTCCTTGCCTCACAGTACAGAAAATTCTGAGAATTTACGATTGTAAGTTTTCAGCAACTATGAGAATATTTGGAAAATTTAAAACGAAAAACGTGGAGCGCATCTAACGAAGTTTTGATACATGGTTCATTAACAATTTAATTATGCTCCCTGACAAGTGATGTTAACTATAATTCTTTTAATACCATAGTTAGCTTTCTTTAGTATGTATTATGCAGCCATCAGAACTGTATTATACCACTATATGCGTTCCACGTTTTCCGTTTTAAATTTTCCAAATATTCTCATAGTTGCTGAAAACTTACAATCGTAAATTCTCAGAATTTTCTGTACTGTGAGGCAAGGAAAAATTATATTCTTCTTTTTAGTCCATTTTAAAAACGTTATACCGGGTGTTTCTTTTAAACTGAGACGATCAAATATCTCGAAAAATAGCCACTCTACGGAAAAAATGTCCATAATCAAAATTTAATCATACCGCGGGGGAAATACATTAGTACCCCCGCTTTGTAGGTGGGGCGGGGGTAATTTTTAAACTAAGATAGGAAGCTATATTTTTTATTGCAGATACGGATTCTACGACTAAAAGTACGTATGATTTGAATGAAATATTTTGTTCGGTTCATGATAGATGGCGTTGTAATCGACGAAATTCAATTTTTTTAATTTCTTCTTCTTAGAACACACGCATTCGATTCTGCAATACGTTTGAAATAAAAAACATCACGTTTTCATTGGAAATACTCGAAATTCGTCATCAAAACAATTTATTCAGTTTTGTAAATCACATTTGACGTTTGTGTTATTTCTTATCTTCATGTTTTTCGTAATTGCAAAATAAACGATAAAATACTTTAGAATGGACCGTTTAACTGTGCCAGAGAAAATTGAAATGGTTCTGGTTTATGGAGAAGCTGGCAGAAATCTTGAAAATGCTGTTGCTATTTACGCTCAACGTTTTCCGGATAGGATTCGTTCACGTGCTTCATTTGGCCGTACTATCAAACAATTTATTGCTGATGGAAATGTTCACCGAAAAAGAGGACCCGTAGAGCAACAGTCACTGGAGAAAATAATGAAATTGCTGTATTGGCTGCAGCGACTCATAATCCTCATGTTAGTACACGAGAAATAGTTCGCGATTCCGGATTGTCCCTCACCAGTGTTTGGAGAATTTTAAAACGGCACAAGTATCATCCATATCATGTGTCTTTACACCAAGATCTTCATGGCGCTGATTTCCAAAATCGGGTAACTTTTTGTCAATGGGCACGTGAACAAATACAACAAAACCCCAATTTTTTTCGTTGCGTAATGTTCTCTGACGAATCGTCTTTTACAAACCACGGAACGGTTAATCGACACAACATGCATTATTGGAGTGTTGAAAATCCACACTGGCTTCGCCAAGTTGAACATCAGCGCCCTCGGACTGTCAACGTGTGGTGTGGAATAATTGGCAACCAACTCATCGGCCCTCACATTATTGAAGGCAACTTGAATGGTCAAATGTACCGAAACTTTTTGGAAAATGAACTGCCAATATTAATTGAAAATTTGAACTTAGAATTGAGACGGAACATGTAGCTTCAACATGATGGTTGTCCTGCACACTATTCGTTGGTAGCACGTGAGGTACTTGATCGTGATTTCAATAGTCGCTGGATCGGTAGAGCTGGTCCGATAAATTGGCCCGCCAGATCACCAGATCTTACTTCGCCAGATTTCTTTTTGTGGGGCTATCTCAAAGACAAAGTTTACAAACAAGAACCAACAACACGTGAGAACATGATTGAGCGAATCAGAAATGCGTGTGCTGAAATTCAACCAAACACACTTCTCAGTTGTGTACAATCATTGGAAATGCGTATTAATAAGTGCATTGAAGTCGCAGGCCATCATTTTGAACACTTATTTTAAGCTAAAATTATTTTATTCACCTGCCATTTACATTAATAAATTGTTTTGATGACGAATTTCGAGTATTTCCAATGAAAACGTGATGCTTTTTATTTCAAACGTATTGCAGAATCGAATGCGTGTGTTCTAAGAAGAAGAAATTGAAAAAATTGAATTTCGTCGATTACAACGCCATCTATCATGAACCGAACAAAATATTTCATTCAAATCATACGTACTTTTAGTCGTAGAATCCGTATCTCTAATAAAAAATATGGCTTCCTATCTTAGTTTAAAAATTACCCCCGCCCCACCTACAAAGCGGGGGGTGGGGGACTATTTTTTTGCACTAATGTATTTCCCCCGCGGTATGATTAAATTTTGATTATGGACATTTTTTCCGTAGAGTGGCTATTTTTCGAGATATTTGATCGTCTCAGTTTAAAAGAAACACCCGGTATATTAAAAAGTTTTTATTATTTAATTTATTTTCTGCTTTTTTAGTGTTGCCATCAAAGGTGCTGATGTAATTTCCAATACTCGGTTATTTTATATTCATGTATTCGGATACTTGAATATTTTATGATTATGTATTCGGTTAATTGGAGGATAAAAAAATTAGAACCAACTTTTGTTCCGCAACCTATTGAACCTCTCGCCAAATAATTAATATAACTTGGAGGCGCCAAGTTATTGATCGAATTGTTTTCTTCTGAATTGTTATCAGGTCTTCAATGAAATACACTTTAAATTTTTCCATACTATAATTTTGTATGCATAAAAAATCAGCATACTACGACGTCGCGTCGGTTTATTGTAACGATCTCGAAAAACGTAATTTACAGCGCCACCTGGAGTCGAAATATATCGCAAACTATTGAATATTGCATTGTCATCGAGTTCTGAGCTATGTTCAAAATTTCAAGTCTCTAGGTCATCGGGAAGTTAGTTTAAAATCAACCTCAAATTTTGACCAAAACAGACAGACAGATAGACAAAAAGCAAGTTAAGAAAAACGTTATAAAAATAATGCAAAACATCCTTGGTGAGGATCGAACCCGAAAGCTTGTTGGGAAAAATTGAATATCGAAATAGTTATTTACGTCACAAGGGCGGTAAATGAGTTATTGCAGTACGAGTTCGACGTTTACCAGAATTTTGAACAAGTACTGTAACGGTCATTTAACGTACGTGTAACGTACAACGTTTGATTGCATACTACATGGGACATTAATTCGATTTTTTCATTTAAAATTAAATTTTAAAGTAAAAACATAAGTTGTGGACTAACAAGTAGTTGTCATATTTTTCGACTTGCGAATTTTGATTTGCTAAATTATCGAATATTTACCCCAATATCTTACTTAGTGCTAAAATCAGAAAAAAAAACATGGTATGGTGTTAGCGTTAAACAGGATTTAGCGTAATTTAGTCGCTAGAAACTGTTGAACATGTTGAACATGGTGGATAGCGGAAAACACAAAACCATTTTCCTCAGGAACGGGTAGTCTGATTAAAACGTAAATTCGCGCAAACCATCAAAATCTGAAAAATCTCAATCTGGTGGCTAGCGTATTCTAGTCTTGAGACGACGATATGTTGCAAAATCAAACGAAAATAGGCTAGATTTAAAATTAAGTAATTTATCCGAACTTGATTTTCCCACGTCGTCAAAGTTTTGTAATGAAATTTTGGGTCCTTATACAGCAATAGTTGTATAAAAAGCTTTGCTACTGTCCGGCGGTAACAACAAATTTATTTAAAGGTATCTAAAAGTCTTCAAATTCTTAAGCAACGCAAAGTTTTTCACTCAAGCTTAATAAGAAATTTGAAGAAAAAAATTATAAATTAAAGGAAGCAAATAAAAAATTATTGTATGATCTAAATACCATAAATTTAGAATATTTAATTAATAGATTAATAGACAAGATGTAAACGAAGATAGCAAAGAATTTTGTAAAGCCCTAATATGTAAAAACATAAATATACAGCGTGGCCCTATAATCAAAAGATGGTAGCACACAAATTATAATTTAAATCTCCTGCAGCTTAAAATTACATGCTCGAAATTCTCCGTTTTAATATGCCATCAAGGCACAGTTTAGTTAATCGGAAGTTAGTGAAACATTTAAAGCCAGAATTTAATGACCAAATTATTTTTAATTTAAAGGAAAAAATAGAACAATTATCGGCTCTTGAAGAGAATGTTGTGATGTTGTTTGATGAAGTAAAGATACGTCAAAGAAATTTTCCTGTTCTTCAACAAAATCATTCAACAGTGTAACCAACAACAGGCCTGACTTAATGACAAGACAAACTATTTGTTACAATGCGATGTCTCCTAGATTATTTTACCGAAATGTTGGGCGAATGTCGTCGAAATCAATCGAATTTCTCAAGTTCGTCTACTCAACAAACTTCCAGTTTTATGCCATCACCGAGACTGGATTTCACAACGGAATATTTAATAACGAATATTTTCCAAATGACTATATCGTCTATAGATGTGATAGATCCATCCATAATAGTATAAAACAGACGGGCGGTGGTGTGCTTTTTGCAGCCCACTCTTCTTTTACAAGTGAGCAAATTACTGTGTCTGGATGTGAATGTATTGAATTTTTATGTGTTAAGGTTCTAGTTTGTAAGAATATTTTTTTTTTTTTTTATAATATTATATATGTATACCTCCTAGATCTTCTATTGATATTTATCTAAATCACATTGATTGTATAAACGAAGTTTGTAATTTGAGTGGCTGTGTTGATAATGTAATTGTACTTGGCGATTTTAACTTAAGCGATGTTCATTGGTCGTTCGATCCTGAATCTCTGGATTTGTTTCCGTCAGACGCTCGATCTGCCAATGATTCTCTTGTGTTGGATTCATTATTCAGTTTTAACCTAAAACAAATTAACCGCTACTCAAATAGTAATGATTCATTTTTAGATTTAGTATTTGCAAATAACACGGAACATCTCTCTGTCCGTCAATCTTTTGGACCTTTTTCAAATAGTGAGAATGATATTCATCATGTTTCTATTGAAGTCGAAATTTGTACTATCGGTCTCAAAGATAAATGCCGGGTTTTTTCGAATGATGCCTATTATTACAATTTTAAGTCCTGTGACATCTATGGTCTCTCCGATTATCTTAAAGGTATTAATTGGGGTGTTTTATTTAATAATAATATTTTAGACGTAAATGTGGATAAATTTAACAACTTATTATTTGCAGCTTTTCATCGTTTCGTACCTTTGAAAAAGAGTCGTAATTATAGTTACCCACCTTGGTTTGATGACAGCCTGATAAATTTGCGCAATCGTAAGAATAAGGCTTACTACAGACTTAGGGAAAATGATTGCGCACATAACAAGTCAATTTTTATAATTCTTCGGGACCAATTTAAGTCTGAATTTGAGGCTAAATACTGCCAGTACATTAAATCGATTGAAGCTAAAATTAAAAGTGACCCTAAACAGTTTTGGAAATTTGTGAACGATAAGCGCAGCACAACTGGATTTCCATCTACAATGAAGTATAACAACATACAGTTGAACACAGTTTCTGACATTTGCGCAGGGTTTGCAGAATTCTTTCAATCAGTGTATAAAACGTATGATATTCAAGTTGATAATAATCGCTTCATCGGTGCTTCCCAACATAACATCCCTCATTTAATAATAACGGAAGATGAGATTACCAAGGCTCTTATTGATTTTAAGGATGGATGCGGACCAGATGGAATACCCTCATCTATTCTTAAATCGGTAGCATCCTATATAACTACACCTTTATGTTATCTGTTCAATCAATCTTTAGCGAGTGGATATTTCCCAGCTGCTTGGAAAATCGCACACATTGTTCCAATTTATAAAAAAGGCGATCGCTCGGATATATCAAACTATCGGGGTATTTCAATTTTGTCTACCATACCAAAACTTTTTGAATTAATAGTAACTAATCATTTGACATTTTATACAAAACAAATCATCTCATCTTTCCAGCATGGTTTCACTAGTGGTAGATCAACATCTACCAACCTTTTACAGTTTACAAAATTTGTTATTGAATCAATAGAGTCTAAGGCACAGGTTGATGCAATCTATTTTGATTTTGCTAAGGTTTTTGACTCAATTGACCACAGAATTATTATAAAAAAACTTGCTGCGATTGGGGTTGATCCAAGGTTTCTAAAGTGGATTGCATCTTACTTAGAAGACAGGAAGCAGTTTGTTCTATTGAATCACATCAAATCAAATTTTATTTATTGCCATTCGGGTGTTCCTCAAGGCTCCCATTTGGGCCCAATTATTTTTCTTTTATTTGTGAATGATGTCACCGATATATTTAAATTTTGTAATGTTCTATTGTTTGCTGACGATTTGAAGATTTTTATGCGAACTCGGTCTTTAGTTGATGTTGATATACTACAGTCTGAAATAAATAATTTATCTAGATGGTGCTCTGCTAATAGATTGTTTGTTAATATAAGTAAATGCAGTGTCATGTCGTTCTATAGGACTTTTAACCCTATAATTTCTAACTATTATTTTGACGGTAATCAGCTTAGCAGGGTAACTTCAATAACGGATTTGGGAGTTATATTTGATACTAAAGTAACTTTCTGTTTACATATTGATAACATAATACGTAAAGCTAATTCTATGTTAGGGTTCATTATTCGAATGACAAAGGAGTTTCATGATATATTTTCATGTGTAACTCTGTATGTCTCTTTGGTTAGATCACACCTTGAGTATGCTGTGGTTGTATGGTATCCCCATCATGCAGTACACATCGATAGATTGGAGTCAATTCAGAGGCGATTTACCATTTATATTCTAAGGAAACTCGGGTTCCTTTCTGATCGTAGTCAGCCTAGGTGGAAACAGATATGTGAACTGCCGTCTTATGTTGATAGATGTCATGATCTTCGTATTGATACTTTAGAAAAACGTCGTAAAATTGCCGCGGCTATGTTTGTGGGAAATTCTTTATGTGGACGGGTTAATTGTTTAGACCTCACTTCTACCTGGTGCATTTATGTTCCCAAACGAAATCTACGCCAAAGGGAATTCTTATATGTCCCATGCCACAGGACTGAATATGGAAGTAATGAACCGACGGCTTCTATGTCTAGAATATTTAATGAATATTATCTTTTTTTCGATTTTTCGAGGTCAAGAGAGATTTTCCGTGTTGCAATTCGTAAGTGTGATTTTTAACAACCAATTTTGTCTGTATTATACATTTGTAATTAGTGTTTAAGATAGGATTTTATTTTCTAAAATATTTCGTGATTTTGTGAGTTTTTGTGTTACTATTCATTAGGTTGTTTTACCGTAGAATAGTTTGTATATAAAATAAATAAATAAAAAATAAAAATAAGACTTGTTTACGACTCGGCTGTCGATGAGATAGATGATTCGAGCTCTATTCTATAATTACAAATACGTGCTTTAATATTTTGCTTCCGCTTCTAGCGTAAAGGGTTCCGATTTGGTAAATTTAATTAATAGAAATAGCTATCTTAATTCTTTTTTGAAATTGGTTTTAACGTAGGTGGTATTGTCTGTGATCAGGCAGCAAATAATCTGCTTGCATTCAGAATATTAGGCGTTAATAAAGAAAACTCTTTCTTTTATATTAATGAGAAAAAGATATTTGCGTTATACGACGTCCCACACTTGATCAAATCGATTGGTACTAATTTTATGGACTTTGAATTTAAAACTGATGATGGTATTGGTAATGTAAGTTGGAAAGTTATCACTGAATTGTATTTTCGTGATACGTCAAACTCGAGAAGGTTGTGTCCCAAATTAACACCACAACAAATTTCTCCAAATAAATTCGAGAAACGCAACTCAGGTTATCAGTTATTGCCTGCGCAATACGAACTATGATTTGCTTTAATCAATTTTCGAATGATGTACAAATTGTTGCTTTGTCAACAGCTGCTATTATTGTAAAATTGGATAAATTTTTCGATAATTTAAATAGTAAACTTCTAAATGATAAAAATAAAAATAAAAGCTCTTTACAGAAAAATAATTATGTTTATTCAAATTTAATCCAATGGTTTCTTACATACAGGCGATTCAACCAACAAATGGCGTTACGCAGCTATTGACAGTTAGGCGTAATCAAGATCCTATTGAAAAATTATTTGGCCTTATTCCACAAAGTTGCGGTGTCGGTAATCGCTGAAATCCAACAGTAAATTGATTTAATGATTTTTTAAGACGAATTATGTCTATAAAATTTTTCAAAAATTCTTCTTCTACGAATTGCGACGAGGATGCTAATGAATTACTAATAAGTTACTACGGTTGATTTAACTACGGATGCTTCAGCTGGTAACTTAAGTAATATTGAAGAGAACTAATCTATTGATATCTCATCTCAACTGGAATATGAAAGTGGAATATTAAATCTGTGCTGTGCAAGATAACTATTACATGGGATATTCAATTTTCAATCGACTTGCAAAAGCAATGGTCCGGGGTCAGAATATGAAGATCAAAGCATAGGTGAAATTGACTTTTCTACTGGAAATAAAAAGGTGGCACTACATTTTGGTCAGTTGCCTGCTAACTTGAAAATTCCAGCAGGCAAATCTTTAGATGTATTTTTAAAAGAAGCCGCTGTTGAAACCATTGAGATAAAACAAAGAGAAGCAGTAGATTTGCTTCATCTGAAGGGCAATCTACTGCGGTACTTGATACAGGTGCAGGAACTTCAAGAAGCAATCGAATTCAAATACCAAGGCCAATTGCTTTCAATATTAACACAGGAGCTTTTGCTAAGAAAATAGATTCAGCAATAACACCAGATAATTCTACTGATCAAAAATGGATTGCTCAACGACTACCAGCTCCAGACCAATTTTTCAAACCCAATATTAGAGGAGGATGGTGTGAAATAACGATTTCAGATTTAGGAGCAGCCTATGGAGCCGAACAAATGTTAACTCACTTGATCAAAGTTGAAGATGTTAAAGATTATATAAAGTAAACATTTTCTATTTACGTCAATTTTTTTGTTCAAACTGAAGAGCCAAATCATTCATTCGATCCTTCTTTTGACGTATGTTGACCTATGATTTCAAAAAATTAAAATCCAATGAATGTAAATAGGGTTGATCTTAATGAAGAATTAAAAAATATTCAAACCAGAATGATGGCCAATACCTATTCTGACCAATCTAACACCAAGTTAGAGAGGTAGGAGTGAGATAAAGACGAAGAGCGCCGCCAAATGATTCGGAGGTATGTGACTTTGGCAATTACTCGTGCGATCCTACTAAAAAAATTGAAATAACTGCATCCTACGGGCGGAAAAAGGTTATAATGCTTCGAGGATATACCGACCGAGAAAAACAATTTAGAATTCGTTGCACACTTAAAAGTTTATCATTCAAAATACCATACTATATTGAGAACCTTTTAATTCTTAATTCCATTTTTTAATTTTATTTTATTCTAACCCTTATGCTTATTTTCTTTTCTTTTTAATTTTTAAAACAAAATTACCAGAGTTGCAAAGAGAAATGGATAAAAAATGATAAAGAAAAAATAAATAATTAATTCAGAATATTCCATGTTTATGAAAAATTAAATAAATGATAAATTTTTAGATTTTATCATAGGAATAGAGAAGTTGCTGTTATTCGTATTCAAGTTAACTTTTGGATGGTAATAAATCCCGAACATACGAAAACGTCTTACCAATATACCATTGATGATTGATTAGTGATTTTCAAAGTTATATTCTGTTTTATTAACGACTAAAAACTTATAGTTTGAATTTTTCATAATCATTTAAGAAATATCCAAGTTCCTTAGCCATATTCCAGAACTCCATCTACAAAATATTTAGGATCTCTTTACCATGGAACGTGTTGTATGGGTTAAACAATAGCCTAGATTCATACTAATTAGCCATATTCCAGAATTGTATCCGAATTTCTATCATAACGGTCTAGTTTCATCATAATCAGTTAAATTATCCAATCTCCATTCTATTTGGCCACGTTCCAGAACTTTATCCTATAGGAGCGCTATCGGGAGCCACATTTTATATGACGGCTCCCGATAGCAGCTATCCGGAGCGAATAAAAAAACACAGCTTATAGTGTGCTTACTATTTCCATTTAAAACATATTCAGAACTAACACATTCTCATAGAATATGAATAAAAGCAGAAAAATAAAATTAGTTTCTTTCGAGGGAGTACGTTTATATAAATTTTTATAAAACCCCGAAACGAAATATATAACCCCATAGAAACCGTAAAACAAGTTGCTCACAGGTTTCTTCTGTATATTCTGTTTTCTGTGGTTTGTTAGAGTAAATTTATTTATTATTCGCTTCATGAAATGAGAGTACCATGATTATTTGCAAACGATTAAGTACTGGGCGATGGTATGAGAAGTATGGTATGAAGCGCAGGGTCTCACCGATGATGTGCCTGATGAATGTGAGATCCAAAGTGCCTCCCAAAGTCGCCGAGACTAATGTGGTGGAGACGCAGTCTAGGTCAAATGTATATCAGAGCCCACACTGACATGTGACCTATCAGATCAGGCATTCCTCCTTTATAGTGCTCTCTAGCATTGTAAATCGCTACTTTGTAGATCTAAATTTTAATTAAAATTTATGTGAAAATTAACTATTTTAATTTACAATAAATTATCTGCCACAGTTTCTTTACGCACAAATTACCACTACTAGAATTGCTCCGATCAGATGAGTCATGAGGGGTTCTCTCACTACAGCATTGTGAATCGCTATTCTGTAGTTTGTAATTTTAATTAAAATTAATTTGAAAATTAATTATTTTAATTAACAATTTTAGGTTATGAACAAAACTATTACCAATGAGCCGGAACTGAGATTTCTCCTTAATTCCATTGAAGCCGCAGGTCCAAATGACCGTGATGTACTTTTAATGTGTCCAATATGAAGGCGAAGGTCAATAAAATGTTTGCGGGTTATCTGTTGTTCAATTAGTTCCAGTATGTTCGTTAAATAAAAATTACTGTGTATTTAGATTTATTTGATCACTGTTTTATTCACTGTATTCACCGTATATAGAAAGATTAATACATTCTTGAATAGAAGGGCGCCCAAATTTAATTTTTATTTATGGGTATGTCCGATTAATTTATCATACAATTAATTTTTGCGTCGAAAAGAACATTTTTATCAGCTTTAGGTCTTAAAAAAAATTAGTACACAAATTTAAGGCTATTTCTTGTAAAATATGATTTTTGTTTAATCACTCGATACACAAACAATAAAAAATGCACATCTTTTACATGAAATATCCTCTGGTATAAAATAATGGTGTTGCGTAAAACCGGCTTTTTTCAATATTGAATCGTTTTTGTTTCATTGAAATGTCATTTTAGTAGTGAAGTGATTGTGATTGTGTGTGCATCAGTATCGCGTGAATTATGTGAGTACGCAAATTTAATAATTAAAAATAGTGGTAATTAGTTCAAATATTATTGAACAATATTAATAAAAATAAATTTTGAGTTTTTTCTTTCCAATAATTATGGTGAGAAATAACCAACAGGAATAAACAATAAAAACAATTTGGTGATTCAAATTTAATAAAGACGCCATGTTCATTCATGTTACAATTTCGACAAAGTATGTTCATTATTATTATTGTATTATTATTTAATGTAGATAGAGAGCTCTAACCCAATTTATTTATTTATTTATTGAGCTCTAACCCAATTTATAATTTCTTAATTATTAAGACATCTTATTACATACTTTTAACTTAAACTAAACTTAATCTCACTAAGTAGTACACTAAACCATTAACTTAAAAAAGCTATCTATGTATATCACTTACCTATAAGAATTTCCATTATATATCTAGAAAAACTTACAAGCTAAGCTGAAACATATCATCGCGGAACATAACATTTTTAACGCGCAAATACAATTTTAAAGAATCGCGAAAATTACGGAAAAATGTTGTGTTGATGAATATGTTTGTTTTTCGATTTTACAACTTTATTGTTGTACTTATTGTTTGTAATTTAATATTACGTAAAAGCGACTTACTACTTATAAATTAACCATGAAAGTTGTATGACTGCGGAAATTGACTTATTATAAATTAAATTTAATGAGTAAGGAGTGTTTCACAACATAACTTCCCTTCATATGAAGATTTTTCTAAACGAAAAATCTTATGGGACATATATGTATCTATAGACTTAGCACTAAGTATACTAATGGTTATAAATTACTTATTGTTCTTACATTCTAATTTGTTGAGGCTTACATAGTGGCTTCATTGTCTGCGTTGGATCTTTTCATCTTTTTTCTGGTTCTCTCGGAGTTATATTTGTAAATGTTGGTTTCAAATCATTTTGGAAGTTTAATAAGTTGGCTTCAATCTCACAATATTTTGGAAGCTTTGGATACAGTTTTATATCAGCTTTGAACTTTTAAATCGAATTTCACCGCATCTTGGAAGTTTTGGTTATGGAACACCTGAACCTTTTTGGTTGCAATTAGGTACCTTAACGTTTCATAATTTTGTTGATCTGCCTGTTGTTTTCGGAATAATAATGTTGATTTTTTTAGCTACTGCTCTATAATGTTGTGTGGATTTGGTAGGAATTCCAAATATGCCTGTTTCTACGTATCTTATTTCGGTTATTTTGAAACAATTCTGCTTGATAGCTGGTTGATGTCATGTCTCAAACATCTTGTCTCAGGATGCGTCTTCATTTGCAGTTTGCACTGGCCGTATACATATGTTTTCTCTGAACCATTGGAAGATGTTTGAATTTTAACGCAAACTGTAATGTGATGACATCTGTATTTTAACGAGAAAACGGGAGTCATCGTATGTAAAACTGTTGCAATAATACTGTTTGGTTATGATACTCCAGCGAGTATAACAAGGTTGAAGTTGATGAGGTTGTTGTAATTGCTCATACGTTAAATAGACTTAATTTGTTGAATCGGCTGTTACGATGAGTATTATTTGGCATTCCGCTTCTACGAAATTAATGCCCTTACTTTGCTTGCTGAACTCAAAATCCATCTTTTGTGATTCATTGGGATTTTGTGTTGGGGTAATGTGTGCTATCGATTGATTTGAGCTTGGTGAATTAAAATCATGGTTGTATGGTTGAAGTCCATCTGCAAATTTGTTTGTATAATGGTGATACTTTGTCGTTAACCATATTTTTGTATCAAGTAGTTTTGAGAAAAATTATTGGACCATGATGTAGCTAGATGATATGTGCGGTTTTGTTGTGAATCATAATTTTCTTTGTACTGTGTGATAAATCATGAAAACCACGAAATTCAATAAAACTATTTATTAATTATTTTATTAAAATTATTGGAACTGGATTTTAGGTTCACATTATGAATTTAGTTGTGTATTAGGAGGAAAGGTTTGGTAACGGCTTAATTTCTTTTTTCTAGTTTTGTAATTGGGAACATTATTTTGATAATGCTAATAAGGATTATTGGTACGAGTTGTATTGCTTCTCTTAGAGTAATTTGAGTATTTGCAAGAGGAGTTTTTATTGGGATATTGTCTGCTATATCACTTCATCGGTGTGGAATTTGAAGGATTCTTACTAATTTCTAAATTTTTCGAGATTGAACTCGTCGGATTAATTGCTTTTGAATTTTTCAAGACAATACTCGATTCGTTGAAATAATTAATGCTCGAGAAGGAAATGGGCGGAATGATCGAGACGGGACTCGTTATATTGGATTGTTGTTTAACACTATTCGAGGTGATACTTGTTTTCGGACTAATTAATTAATCGAGGGGGAACTCGGTGACTTATAACTAAAATTATTGTTTTCCGAGGCGAAACTCGAGAATAGATTTATGATCGTGGCAGAACTCAGGATTGGGCTAAGTATCGAGTTAAGTATTAAGTTATCTGCCATAGTTTCTTTACGCACAAATTGACACCAGAATTACTCCGGTCAGATAAGCGATTCTCATGGTTGGTTGTAAATTGCTGTTTTGTACTTTGTAATTTCAATTAAAATTAATGTGGAGATTAATTATTTTAATTTAAAATAAATTATCTGCCACAGTATTATTAAGCACAAATTAATAACCGAATTGCTCCGGTCTGATGAGGCATTCTCTTGCTATAGTGCCCTCAATCTCTATAAATCCCTATTTTGTAGTTTGAATTTTTAATTAAAATTTATGTGGAGGTTAATTAATTTAATTTAAAATTAATTTTCCGATCTCCGATCGGATGAGCCGTTTTCTCGCTACACTGGTTCATGCATTTAAATCAGCCGAATTCAGAGGTTCGCGGTGCGGGTGCCTTTGCCGCCCGATTACGTCATTGCATTAATATTATGAGTAACACATAAAGCCGAAGGGCCAATCTAAGCAATTATATCTTTAAATTAAAGATAATGCTTATATTTGATGAGTAATTGCCCCCGACCAAGAGCTAAATTTCGGGTAAGTTTTCTGAACATGCGGTGTAAAACGTTATCACGTCAAAATTCATTAAGTGCTCTAACTTCTACAAATCCCATAAATTCTATAAATTTAATAAATTCTATAAATTTACGAATAGGATAAATTGTTAAGTGTTTTGCAATTCAGTTCCGATCTGACGAGGATTTTTATTTATCTAGCTAATTCCGGAATAACCTAAGATTTCAAATTCTACAAATCCTATGGATAAAGTTTTAAAATTCAGTAAGTTCTTTAAATTTTCTTATAACTTCTATAAATTCGATGAATCCTATAAATGTTAAAAGTCCAATAAAATCTATAAGTTTTAAGTCTGTAAATATTATAAATTCTAATAAGTTTTTACAATCTATACATTTTCTTAATATTAAGGATTTTATAGATTTCATCGACAAAATGACATAGAATTGACTATTCGACCATAAGAGGGGAAATAGGTCATATGTTGATCAATTGTGCAGCCATTTGTTATTCTAATCCTTGCCAGAAAATGATCGAAATTTAAAGTCAATTTTATCTTTATAGATATGACCTACATTTGACTAACTCAATAGACTGACAAAGAATGGCCGCATTAGCTTTCTTAAATAGTGCCAACATTCATCAGTTAAAAATGGCTGGCATAGGTAAGTCGAAAAAGTTGGTATTTTGTAAACCTGAGCCTATAATATAATCAGGATAGCAACTGTTGCTTACCATCTATAATGTTAAAAACTATCATAAAAAGTGAAGTGGGCGAGAGGCAGTATGCAATTCCATTAAAAACCCACGTTGCAATCGGGCCACACCTAAATAAGAAACAATTGAGTGGAATAATTTAAGTCACCACACGGAATCGAATTAAGAACCTCAGAGTGTTGGTAATTATTCTGCTAAAGAAAGTAGCTTGAATGAGAATATTTATGAAGCAAACATTTAAATATTTTTTTTAAATAAATCTACTATTGTATAAAACCTATAAAATTAAAAGAGTCTAGAAATAAATAATAAACTGTAAAGAAACAACGCCTTAATTTGTAGAAAAAGTACATAGTACCTATATATACAAATTTAGAACCTAAAACATATGTAGATATGCAAATTGAATTATTAAGTGGTTAAAATCATGCCAATATACGTTTACTCGCTGACATACTTTTTCTAATGTTGACTGCTCCCGTCCAAGAAAATTGATTTAATGTGTCCGGATCAATTAATTTGAAAATTAACATATATTGCGTATATTTCTATTTACTTTCCGACCATCGAAATCTGAATAAGATAAATTACCTAAAACGTAATCAAAATTTATTCACGTTAATCAAAATATTCACATTATATTTGTACTCGTATATCCGGTGGTCTAAATTCCATTCATCGAATGGAAAAGATCGAGATACTAATCAGTAATCACACTACTATTCTTCGGTGAAAATTTCTGCATAAAGTTTATTTATTTTTAATATTAGAAGAATATGTACCATAAAAAAAAAATAATTTAAATTAAATTAAAAATCTTAATTTCTTCCACCATTATATCTATATATTTACACTATTTCAATAAAATAAATCATAACTTGATCAGTGTAGGGCACGTAATTTATCGGATATTTGTCTGATAAATTATGACTTAAATTGACCATCCGGAATGCCTACCAAGGCATTTGATCAATAAATTTGACATATTTTAATTTATTGTTGAAATCATCAACTTCCCCAACGGTTTTGAATGGCCGTTTAGTGATTTGGATCGATTGATCTTTTTCTATTACATTTGTTGAATTTTTCCTTATAAAAGTAATCAAATCTGGTAATATCTGCAGAATTGGCTGCAAATTGCTCTCCAAGCTGGATATTGTTTTTTTTTAAACTATTAATTTTCGCTGTTTGTTCGGATATTTTTCGGAACATTCTTTGAAGTTACTTTTATTTTCACCCTCATCTGGCTGTGCATTATTTCATACTGTAGCATTACATCTAAATACGATTTGTGCTAAAGAAATATTGATTTTATTTCAATATACATACAGTTTGTAATTTGTTTATCAAATTATCTGAATTGTCCTTAACTGCGAAACCTGGATCGGCAATATTATCCTGCGTGACGAACGTTAAATAGGATGATGATAAGTCCTGTTGATTAGTGTTGCATGTTGTAATTCTAAGCATATTTCAATTTTAAATATGTATGTGTATATGATGTAACAAATCAAAATATTCGAAAATTAAAATTATACATATGTATATATATATAGTATATAATAAACTACTTTTACTGTCCATTTGATTGGTCATACAGGTAATAATCGGAGCTGTTTCTTCCCCATTTGAGTCCTCACAATCTAAACCAACTATAATTTGGTCACTTATATTCGAAATATTTTGATTCCTTAATTCTATCAAATCTTTAAATTGGCTATTCAAATCAATTGTTTGATATTTTCTCTTTTTGTTTGAAATCGCCTCTGACTCTGAATTTGAATATTGCTCATACAATCTCTTTTTTCTTCGCTTCACTCAAGGTTACTGTAAATAATTATGAGCAAAATTATTACAAATTTATTTATGGTATAAAATAGAAACTTAGATATGTTACTTTGTGGCAATTTAAATAGATAGCTAAGCCAGGAATCTGCTGGAGAAGCATGCGCTATTATCGAGCCATTGTACTGTATTTTCGTTCATCCAGTTATTGCAAACAATTAATACCTCCTTCTCGCCATTTTATCAATGGTTTCGATTATAGAATACATTATAAGAATACATTATAGAAAGCTACGTTGTTATGCCACAACGAAATCTCGCTTCAAATCTGTTTCTAAGTAGTTCAAAGGTATTTACATAATATTTTCGCAATTTAATTTATTGTATTTTTGAAAATTACAAGTGAATTAATGGGAAATAGGCCCTGTAATCAATGTCATCGGCCTCCATAGCAAACAATTTTTTACTACTGCATCGATATTCCAATATTTAGCTCTCTCTAGTAATAAATCCGACTTATATCAAGTTTATCAGACAAAATACTAAAGTTAAATAAATTTGATTTTTGAGTGATGCTGATCCAAAAATATACAAACCACTGCTGCCTTTAGTCACTGGATAAACGTTTCCATTCTCCATTAAATACCAACAATCGCACTTATTATTGTTTAGGCTGGAGTACTTAAAAACAATTTCCTCAAATATAGCTAGTTTTTGTCCTACCGTTAGCAGTTATATTAGTTTTGCTTTTCATTATTGGAAATTTTAATTCATTAAAATCTGTTGCCTCTTCTGGAGCGAGCGAGAGTTCGATCATCTGATTATAAATCTGCGAAAGTGGCTGGCTATTCTTTCGTAGTAAATATATTATATTAAATTTTATTACATAATACTTTCAAATGGAAATGAACCAAATAAATTTCGATTTCCATTTTTACGGATATCTTCCGGTTAATGAGAAAAATTGTTTAAAATGTAAATTAGTGGTCGAGAGCAATCGGATGGCAACATATAACAGCAAAAAGTGATTACATTTATCATCTGATAATGCATATTTTAATACAAATGGACTGGAAATCTTTTCTATTTCTCGAGAGGATAACAAAGAATCAGGTGTACCCATCATCCACATTCATAAAAATCTTTTCATTGCTCCTAGACAAACCACATGCAGATAATCGTAAGGCAATTGTCCGACCATATTTATATCAAGCTCTTCTAAAGTAGATGTTACATTATGATGATGCACATCTAATTTGTTTCGAAAGGATACATCTGTTCTTCTTGTTGCTACCAGTTCAGGAAAGTCATTCGATTTTTAATATGTTCTCGTAATTGAAATACTATACAATTCGTAGTCATTTTCGTCTTTATTTTGTTTTAAAAAATGTTTTACGGACAACCTCGTATTTATTTTTAAATGAAAAGCATAATGCATAGCCCTTTTTCCAATTTTACATCTATTTACTCCTGTGTTACGATTTAGATTCAATTCTGACTTTAAGCCTCTTAAATGTACTTTTAATTTATTTGCGATATAATCGTTTGTATTTTGTATTGCAATTACAATTCATAGTCATTTTTGTCACTATTTTGTATTTTAAGTACATTTCAACGCCATTTTTTTGCCTAATACAATTTATGGTCATTTTCGTTTCCATTTTCGTTTGATATGTAATTCATGGTGATATACATACGTCGCTTAGTGCATTTATTTAGCAAATTGGAATTATTTGCGCTCTAACTTGATTTCTAATCAAACAATTAATAGACATATTCGCCATTTAATTGGATCAATCTAGCAATTTACGGCCATTTTTCTCTTATTTAATTTTTTGCATGTTTTAATTTTGTTTTTGGAGGTGACACGTGAGTCGTTTTCGTCTTTAACAGATTTTCTGTCTAAATTTCGACTCTATTAGAGACGAAAATATCGCTAAGGACGAAAACTGTTTCACGGGATGATATAACAAACAATGATCCTAGTATTTGGATCCTTCTAAGTAATGCAGCTTACTGCCTAGGAATATCTGTTAATATAGGTCGGATAATTTAAAAAATATGTTAGTTTTGATAGCAATCAGATATGGTACAGTTGAGACTTAATGAATACTCTATCATGATTACAAGCATTGGTTGAAATGTAGAGTAAATGCGACTACTTTAATTCAGTCAAAAAAAAATTTTGGTATTGAAGAGTTATATCAAAGAAAAACATTACCGTGACGTGACCTATCGAATAAGTAAAGGGTTGGTATCGTTATCCAAAATAAAAAAATCCCAAAAAAACAAGTTTTTTAAAAATAACAAATTTTTGAAATATTATTTTAATCCATTTTCTACCTTAGAGGATGAGGGCTACCGCCCCAAACCCCCGCCCTGACGAATTTTTGAAATTCTAATATTCATAGTGATTGAACCATTTTTGAAAAATTTGTATTTTTTAATAATAATTCACATAATAAAATAGGGAACTCCTCAAAGCCGCTTAGCATTGGTCCTTTCCGCGCAAGGATGACATGAAATTATGTATGTAGATTCCTTTCGTTTTCATATTTTAGTTATCAAAAATTTATTGGGTCTTTCCTTTCGATAGGGCAGTTTACTTTGTATTTTTCGGTATTTTTTTTTGGGATTTTTCCGTTCGGTAATATGATGGTACACCGCCCCGTTGCGGTGGCACAGTGGCTAGCATGCTTGCTTTAAGCTCCGGAGGTCCCGGGTTCGATTTCCGGCGGGTGATGAAAAAATCACGGCTGGTTAATCAATGAATTAATCACTCATTATCCGTTAAAAAAAAATGATTACGAAACTTCATCATGAAGCGGCCAAATCTCTCCATGGGATGTAGCGCCAGCGAAAAAAAAAAAAATGATGGTATCCCATAAGTAAATACTTGCAGACATTGATCATCTACCAACTAAAAACCTTGAAATATAGTAGTAAAAGCAGTTAGTTTTTTTTTATTCACATGAAATGTTCAAAATCGTACATCAATAATGTTCCCTATACAATTTATATAATATAATTAAAGCTTCTGTGCATTTCTAAGTACTCGTCTCTTTCTTACGAGTATAAAATTTGAAGTAAATTTTGTTTTCAATAATAACAAAAAATGTAATTATTAGAACAGTTGAATAAACTATTACTGAACAATCATATTCGAATGTTGGTTCATTAAATTTACCAATTAATTATTTTACTTTTTAATCACTTTTCTGATCAACAGAAAATAAATAAATGAAATCTTTTAAATTATTTATATACTTATACATAAATAAATATATTTAAGCAATAATCGAGTTAATTTAATATTAAACAATTTCTTGGTGCTAAAATATTTCGTATTAAAAAACATAGCCATGAGGCATCTGGGTTTTTTAAACTTTTTTTTTTTTTTTTTTTTTTTTGAATAGACAAACCAACCAAAAAGTTAAAAATCTTATTCCATCTTAATTACACGGTAAGATGATTTTTTAGTAGATGGATGATGATTTATTTATTTTTCGTCTCTTAATTTTTAATTTACAATTAAAATTCAAATATAAAGTGTCTGAGTTTAATTTGGTATTCACCCTATATACTCGTACATAATGTGCGATATTAAAATATTTTAAATATTGAGAGACCGCGCTTGAATGCTTCAATTTTTTTTTTTGTTTTTAGTTTAATTTTTTTAATAATGAAAATTCGAGTAGATGCTAAATCCTATATGTATACTAGAATTTAATGCAACGCGTTTATAATTTATTTTGTTGTTCTTGTAATATTATATAACATAACTTTTAATGTTGTTATGCTATTTTATCGACGTATAAAATATTCAATATTCCAAAAAAAAAAAAAAATAATAACATCAATTTCATCTGCAAAAAAAATCAACTTCAATTACTAATCTAAACAAAACAGCAAATAATGAAAAAAAAAAATTGGAAAAAATTGAAAAATCAACAGAAGAAACAACAAAAAATTCTAAAACGAATATTCAGAATCGGGATCTTTAAACACTTAATTTAATCTTTTTTTCGTTCGTTCGTTCAAGATTTCATCCCCGCACATAATATCATATCGCTTGTTTATATTCACAATCCACAGCGCGAACCAACATAACAAACAAATAAGTTACGCGAACATAAATTGAAAAATCTATCATCTTGTTATTTTAAATTTTTTTAATTTTTTTTTTTATTTATTTGCTTCGTGTGGATCATCATCTCATTCCCGTAAATCTAACTGTTGACTATTAATCTGTGTTTCTATCTCCATATATAATAATGTTTTTATAGGGCAGAGAATGGGGTGGAATTTTATGATTTTTTTTTTTTGCTTAGAATTGTCAACAAATTCTTAATAAATAATTTAATCTGAGTAACAAATGGCGGATTGGTTTGGTGATACACTTGAGAATTTTTTTTTTTTTTTTTTGCTCTGTTGAGAAATATTTTGTAGGTTTTTTTGGTTCGTGTATTACATTTCAAGGGTGCGGGCGCGTATTTGACGAGATGAGATGAGTATTTAATTGGATTGTTGTGGTGATTTAAAAAGTTATTTGATACAGAAGCACTCCTACTAAATTATGTATTTTCTATATTTAGAATAAAATTATTTCGCAACAAAGCTCGAAAATTTAAAATGCATACTTACTGACAATCCGAGTTAAGGAATCCTACCTACAGGAATCTTAGTTATGTAGTTCCCTTGTGACGTGGGCTTTCAGCAAAACGTGTCAACACTTCTTTGTTGTTGATCAAGTCCACATCTGCATTTTTTGGACATAAACTTGCCATTTTTGAAAATGTTTCGGCATCAACTGGCGACAGCGTATCACCATAGATTTCGGTTATTATAGAGCCTTTATAAATGAGGTTACTCGGAATTTCAATTAAGTCGTCGGTAAGACCATGATTTTTGGTTAAAGTTCCATCGCCTAATTTAAGTAACCAATTGCTGTATTGTGGGTCCACTGAACGTACGTTATTCTGGAGCCTGAGAATATTAAACTTTTGCAGGCTGACTACCATGTACAATTACAGGTAAAGTTTGCTTGAAATCTCCACCAAGTAGCATTGTTTTACCGCCAAATGATTTCTGGTTTTTCATTATTTCTTTACAAAGCTTATCGACAGTATTTATAGCAACACCAGGTGCCATTGTAGCTTCATCCCATAGAATTAATTTTGCCTTTTTAATTAATTCTGCATAAATAGGTGTCATTCGCATAGAGGACGTTGAGGTTTCTACGATTGGCACAGGTAATTTAAACTAGGAGTGATAAAAGCAACGGTAAGCACAACGTTATATTCTTCGCGAGTCGTGTTAAGTAGTGGTTTGTTTCCAGTCTGGCTCGTTTTCGGATGTTTATGTCGGCTGGCATTTTATTATATTAGATATTAGATATAGCAGGCTTTGATAAAATCGAAAAAAAATTATAAATTGCGAAATAGGGAAAACAGTACACATTTTTAGTTCCTGCTGTCCTATTTTATTGCTTCACGCTAGCATTTTATTATATTAGATTGTTTATGTTTTCTTAAAAATTTTATGTCGAAATCAGTTTTTTCAAAAACTGTTTTGATTTGACCAATGAAGAACACTTGTTTTCCTTTAATTTGATCAAATCTTACTAAAACGAAGTCTCCTTGATTTAGATTGTCATTATCCACTAACAGATTTGGCAAATTTTCATTTTCTTGCGATATGATAGAGCAATCGTCTGATTCGGGCAATGTATCGCTAATCTATAAGAAAAAAAAAATGATATTAATTTTTAATAACTACAACAGTGGTGCGAAATCAATGAGGTATCTGTTCGGTACCGGTGAGGTACCGGTTAGGTTTAGCACGTTTATTTTTATTTATCTGTTGATCTTTTTTGGCTTGATCCAAAGAAGTGATTATCGGTAAAGATTCGGGATTTCCCCGTTCACGACCATTTGATTTTTTATTTCGTGGAGCAGCTTTTGGGAATGGCCTTATTTATTCAGGAGTAACAGAATATGCAGCTTGACTCGAAGTGGATGGTATTTGTGGCTGATTGTCGATATTTGAACAATTTTCAATGAACGGTCGATCGGTTACAAATGCCGCAGCAAAACCAACTTCTGTAAATGCAAGTTGAATAATCGGCCAAATTCCAGGCTTTTGAAATGATGATGTTATATTTCGTGATGTAAGGGATATCCGGTATATCGTAGATTGTAATTAACTTCCCCGGATTAGTTAGCATAAAATTATCAAATGCGATTTTTAGTGCACTTTTAAATGGGCCAAAAACCCCTTTGTGCATAGGTTGTAATTTGTGAGAGTAATGGAGTGGAAATGACAAAAGAACTATTCCACATTTTCAAGCAAATTCTATTGCAGGCAAAGAACAATGGCTATTGTGGTTGCCCATTAATTAGCAACAAAATACGGTTTTCTTTGTAGCAACGTGTCTGCGGCCGAATGTGCTTTAAAACTTCTGGGAAAAGTTCTACTATCATCCATCCTATTCTAGATGCAAGACCTAAACTTCCACTTGGAGCTCCATGTAAAAAACGGTCCTTGTAGTGAACTCGACTCACTTGTCTCTTTGACTTATCTGCAATTACCTACAGATAAAATTAAAATTAAAATCTACTATTTCTACTATAGGATTTTTCATTATTGCCGTTGGTACTTGTATGACAGTGGTTATTCCAGTTTCGTCTAAATTATACACATTGTACGTTGTAAATTTAAAACTATCCATCACTTCAACATAATTATTGAAAAATTCTTTAACGTTAGTTGCATTAAAAGCAGTAGCTCGAGCCAAACTAGTATTTTCCGGTTTCCTTAAACTTAACTGAGGATGCCGTTTCATGTACCCAGACATCCAGTCTTTTCCGGCCGCTTCATGGACATTCCAACTTCCAGGATACTCATTTCGATCCAATTTACCATATTGATACGCAAGATTTCTGGTTTGCACATAAGTTGCACATAAGAATTCGAGTTCTACTTCGTTAGAGAAAACCTGTTTATGTTTTTATCGCAGATTCGCGCACATTCTTATTTCATTCTCGCTCTCATTGCCAGAATCTCCTTCACGTAATGCTAGCTTAGCATTTTTCACAAATTTAACTCTCTTAAAGAGAGTGTTGTGGTTAATTTAGTAATTTATACACACAAAAAAATAAAAGGTCACCACAACACCGAATCGGTGTTACATAGTGTCCCACCGATCGGATATTTATAATTTGAATCCAATCGGATATTATAATAAAAATGGCATAAAATACATTTGGATAAAAACTTTTACACCGCATAAAACCCAAACAGGAACATTCATCTTTAGGAAAACACCTAGAGGTGCATTTTATTAAATCCAAAAGGAGTTTTTATAAAAATTTATCTTTTCGGATAGATAAAAATATTTATCCATTGATGCGTATTTAATTTTATAAAATATATTCAGTTGGAGACAAATAAAATACTTTTTCGGATAAAAAACCAATTAACACCGCACATTTTTGAGTGTATGGTTTTTATCCCATTGGTATTTTATTTTAATATAAATGATTTTAATATGTTCCGAATATTGTAAGAGAATAGAATCTTCTCATCAGGCCGCTGCGACTGGACTGATTGTATCACAATTTAAATTCTATTATACAGAAGGAATATGCAGGTTGCTTTAGCGAATTTAACTAATACAGCCAAAATCTCTTACAATTTTACTTTTTCACGAAAACTCCAAACGGTGTAAATATTTACTCCGATAGAACGAAAATAATCTCTGGGAAGGACCTTTTAAAAAAATCCGCTGTTGACAACTTTTGCGTTTACTCCGAACGGTGCAAAAGTATACTGTTCGATCCTTTTGGATATTTTAAAATTTGTACCCGATCTTGCGGAGTTAATATGGTACTATTGGATAAAAAATAAAGTTTTTTTCGGATAAAATACCATTCACACCGCAATATTTTTTTGTGTGTAGCGGTGCCTCTAATGGATTTTTTCTGTTTTAGAATCTCACTAATTGCTGCAGCCATAGAATCCTCGTGAATGCAGCCCTTTTTTTCTTATAATTTCGAACTGTGCTTGAAACTATAACATGTCGTATAATTCTCGGAGCTTAGATATTGCACCGACAAAGTTCGTGGCGTTGTCACAGAATATAGTTTTACATAAGCTGCGTTGTCTAACAAACCGGTGGTTTGTGAGGTAAGATATTTCACGGTCTCTAGATGAACAGCCCGCGTCGTGAAACATATAAATGTGGCAAGATATGCTTTGGATGGTGTCTTCCCTCGTATTCGATAATGTCTATGTACACCGCGCCGCAGTGTGACTCGTTCTTCAGTAAGGTCTCCCATTAGATGTTCGATACTTCTTGGCTTTTTCTTAAAACACCGAATGCAATTAATTGTTGACTATACGACGAGCTATAATTTTCTCATCAAGTAGGCAGAATCTTATTGAACAGAATCTGTTGTCTACTAATGGCTAGCAGTGCTTGTGGTGCAGCGTGCAAATTTATCACATGTAAATAAAACATTAGCTTATTAGTAAATGGATTAGACTTGGGTAGTTGGAATTGGTGTTTTGAATCAAAAGGAAGAAAGAGAATTGTGGATTTGACCTTCTACGCGTAGTAGACTGTCAACGGCAAACAACAAATCGCACCACTTAGAGCTACACCAGTACCGCGGCTTGAGTTCTGCGGTACCCTTATAATGACTGATTTAGTAGATTGTTTATCTACCATAATTCCTTGCACCCCAGAAAATGTATTCTACTGAACAGACTCAACAATAGTATTGTCCTGGATATCAGCTCCGTCTTACATATGGAACACATTCGTGGTGAATCAGATTTCCAGAATACAGGATGTCACCAACAGGAATCAATGAAATCATATGCCAACAACTGAAAATCCACGCAAGGCAACGGAATGGTTTCACGGCCCTACATTTTTTATATAAACCAGAACTAGAGTGGCCGTTTAACTTAAATCAACTTACCATTCACATCGATGTGCCAGAGCATCATATTACAAAAATAATTCTTGTGTAATCTGAAACAAGTCCGTCTTTTGTTGATGAAATAAACCACACACAATCATTTACAATGAATATTTGCATATTGTCTTCGGTTCATCTTCAATTGTGCTAAATGCAAGTCTGCCAAAAATTAGGGATCACAAACTGCGGATGAATTAAATAGCTCCCTACTAGCACTCGTGAAGAATATTCAATTCATTTATTTTAGTGACGAAATTCTGGAAATGCAGAAAAACAAAGAAGTTCGCCAAACTAGTCGTCTACCCACCCTTAGTCCATTCCTGGACGCCCACTGCTGAACGGAGGTAAATTGATGTCCCATATGCAGCTTCACTACTGTCTCTGAACGCAAACGGCAAAATGTTTCATGATATTTGTAAGCTGTTTAAATCACAGAGCTTGCCGAAATTTCAACCATCGTGATTGATATTCTGTTGGAAGAACTTCATCCCAATAAGATTTTAGTTTCCATAGCTGCTGGACGAATATTTTGCCACAATAACTCATGGTCCTGCCAGTCCTAAAGGATCAAATATCCTGGCGTTCTGATAGTATAATTCGTTTGGTTAGAATCTCGTGCTCGACTGGAATTATATGGAAATGAAAATAATCCTGTGATGGCTGCCAAATCAAACCGAGAGTTTTTATCACGTCATTATCCATGATGTTGAGATGTACTTCTAGCTGGTCGTTTGGGATGGTTTGAGCAAAATTTACGTAGCTCGAATCCTCCCCTTTTCAAAAATGAAATTATTGTTCATTCCGTAATTGAACGCAGTCATGACATCGTCCACATAGAAATCTCCTTTCCTTTAATGGCACTAGCAACTAGATGATACGGTGCTCCTTCATCATCAACCAATTGTGTGAGACATCTGGTTGCTAGATAGGGTGCCGAAGATGTAACATATGTGACTGTATTGCTACATGAAGCATAATTTGACGATACATCTTTGAAATGTCCGCAGTGAATACGTATTTGTGGGTGAAACATTTTACAATAATAGAAAACAATTCGGGCTGTATGGTGGGCCCAACCATCAGTATGTCACTACTCTTAATTTCGTAGATGAATTATCTGTCTTATGTACACAATGGTGTAGCAAAAAATAATGTTGTTGCTACACTTAGTTCGATCGGTTGCATGTGACCGAGTTCCTCATACTCCGCCATAAATTCGTTGTAAAGCCTTTCGAAGAGCCTGGTCCCGATCCAATTTTCGCTCTAGATGGTGGAAACGTTTTATGACTGTATTCTTAGAGTTTAATAACATAAAAGGTTCTGCTCGGAAAATCAGGTATACGATAGATCGCCCTGCATAATCGCGCGTCACAGTATTTTGGGAAAATGTTTCACATTCCTGTTCTGCGAAAGTGTATTGATTCGTTAGAGAGTCGTGTCTTTCCAGTTCATAGAATTTATGAAATAGCTGCAGGAATTGTAGAGACCATATTGCAATGGATAGTTGGTTGCTGCGACATAGCTCTACTAGTGACGATCCAACCGAAGACTGGGTTTTACAATACTGGCATATTATTAAGCGGCCAGGATCTAAGCAAGTCCAAACCTAAATTGTACCAAGGCTATCCCATAAGTGACTTTAATTTGAGCAAAAAAGCAATTTCAGCGTGATCCGTTGTTGTAGTTATCGATTAATCTAACAATATATTCATCCAAAGAGCACAGCTTCGAACGATTGTGTAGGAGGTAAATTGGTGAGAAGCGATAGTCAGGAGGGCGTGGCCAGTCCTTGAAGATGTGGTGCAGAGCTCTGTTTTGTTTGCGTTGTAGGATTATTTTTTGCGTTTTTGAGACCAAGTTGTACCATACTGGGGCGGCATATGTCACGATCGGTCTGAAGTAGAGATTATATATTAATAATTTATTTTCAAGGCTGACGTAGCTGTTTATGTCCAGGAGAGAATATAGAATGCTGAAGGCTGCAAAAGTCTTTTTCTGATATTCTGATTGTGGATGTTGAAACTATAAGGTTGTTTGCGAGGGTTACTCCTATGTACTGTGTCTTTTCACAGTTTCGGGTTGAGCGCCGTTTAATATGATTTGTGATGCTATTTTGTATATGTTGGTATAGTTGGGGTGCGGGTAAAAGTACTTGAGGCATTAATTTTAACTTTCTACTTCGAGTAGTATTCTATTAGTATGTCTAGGTAATTTTGTGTCGTCTGCAAATATCAGCATCTTGACGTCTCCAGTTAGTGGGATACGGATATATGCCATAAACAGCACGTTGAGCAGAGGACCCAGGACTGAGCCTTGGGGACACCTGCCGTCGTGTTGAACACTTTGGAATCTATCGTGTTGAGGGATACGCAGAATTTCCGGTTGCCTAAATTTGGGCTTATGCGGGCTATTAGGTTCGATGAAATTTTTTATCTGATTTGTTTGTATATTAACCCTTTCTGCCAGACGGTCCTCGAGAAAAATGGACGCTGTAACTTTCTTATACCTTTTAGATTTTCTGATATGGTTGAGGATACTTCATAGAGCGTCAGTGGTTGATTTTTTTTGGGATAAACACGAATTGTTCCTCTGAATAACGCCCTTGGCAACGTTTTGTAGCGATTATTCGTGTCGCTTAGTGAGCTTAGCAAACTGATAGGTCTGGTGTTTTCCAGAGTGTATGCCTTTCCGGGCTTTGAGATGGCTATTACCCTAGATAATTTCCAACCTTTCAGGAAGTAACCATGCTCTAGTTCTAGTATGTCGTTTATGATCTTTGCTGGTAAGCTTACTTCTTAGGGGTGAATATTTTTGATATCCTTATTTGATATGCCATATACCCCCGGTGACTTCCTGTTTTTAAATTTTGAAATGACCCTTAAGACCTCCTAGACACTGGTTCGATGACTAGGGACATGGTTTTGTAATGAGTCTAGTGAAAGGAAAGCTTCTATCACTTCTTCGACTTCTGTTTCTGAACTTGAGAATATACTGTTTGTTTTGCTGAAATCTTCCCCTAGTTTGTTTGTTATTATGGTTTGGGCAATAGTTTGCTCGTCAGTGTTTTCTATACTGATTTAATTGTTTTTCAACGCTCTTTTAAATCTACGGATTTCCTTGTACACATTTGCTTTGTCTAGGGTGATTTCCCTGAGTTTGTTTCTAAAATCGTTTTGGTGTTGTTCATTGATTTTACTATGAATGCCCCTAGTGATTCTGTTCATTAGAGTTTTGGTGTACAGAAGTGCTATTTTCCTGTGCAAGTTTCGCAACTGGTTTCGGGTTTTGATTAGTTGCACAATTGTTATTGGCAGGTTTTTGGGCTTACTGACCTGAAGTGAAGGCTTCTCTGGATGCAAATTTAATGGCCTCTGTGAGTTGAGTTGTAAAGTCGTCAATCTCTGCTGTGGTGTTGATTTGTTTGTTGGTCAGCGGTTTGATCTTCTGGTGAATCAGGTGTATAAACATCAACCAATCCGCATTTTTGTAATCTAGTCTGTGTACTGGCTACTCTACGGAGTTGAATGAGTGAGGCCTGTTGGAGGCAGTATCTGGAGGTTTTTTTTCTCGCTGTACAGTAAAAGGTTCCTGCCGTTTTGATTTGTACTGGGACAGTCCTATTTTGATGATCCGATTTGACATTTTGTATATGAAGTCTAGATTTGATGCCAATATTTTCCTGCAGTCAACAGAGAGGATGGTGAAACTCTTAGTGTCGGTATTAGCATGAATGTCCAAAGATGCCCCTGTAAAGTTTTCCCTAGTGTGCGCTCTAAGTTTGGAGTGTGAAATCTTATTTCTAGTTGCAATGGCCGGGGGCACGGACCCGGTTCTATTTATGTTTGTTCGATGTATTGTGTAGTCTGGTATAACCAGCGAGTGTTTGGTTGTCAACTTGGTCTCGTTAAAGCATGACACATCCGGCTTTGTTTTTACAGGCAGGTGAACTAGCCCCTCTCGACTGACTAAACTGTTACAATTTAGGGCGATGAATTTCATTTAGGAAATTGAAAGATGAAATTTACGTACATGCTCTTTTGCTTGTCCCTGTCAGGTATTAAATTTAATTTTCGATTGAATTGTGTAATATTGTTTGTAAGGGCGATGAAGTCTAGCCCGAATAAATTGTTGGATTTGTTAAAGTCTTCTTGCAGGTCGTTTTGCCCAACTAGGTTGCTTGACGCTATGTGTTTGTTTGCTAGCACCTGTGTCGTGCTCTACTGTATGATTGACCGCGTTGGCGTAACTCACTCTATTGTTTGTATATTTAGGGTTAAAAAAATTTGGGCGGGGACGACTGTTTTTTGTTACAATATATGGTGGTTTGGCTGTATGATCCCCTCCACAGTTTGCGCACTTTAGTAGCTTCTCTGATCTTGATCCCGTTGGATTCTAAATCCGCCCTAATCTCTTCTGTGGGTGTGTCGTAATTTACGCCTCGCATGACAATTGTCCTCTCTTTGTCGTCCTTTCTTGTCCTTCCTCGTTGTACTCATCTTCGGCGCTTGCAATTATGGACACATTGTTGTTTTAAACCTTCAGCATTACTTCTGGGTGATTTTTAATTATGTTATTTTTAAGGTTGGCTACATT
The DNA here is from genome assembly GCA_963556165.1 of Tipula helvola. NCBI lineage: Eukaryota > Metazoa > Arthropoda > Insecta > Diptera > Tipulidae > Tipula > Tipula helvola. Next base: position 280,332,902 of record OY744483.1, read on the forward strand.
TGCATTGGGGAAATTTTTCAACACCGGTGACAGCTTGGATTTTTTGGTCGTGATTATTTCTGCCGATTGTGGTTGCCTCGTGGCAGCATTATTTGAACTGCTCGGTTTTAGATTTAAGCCGTCTGCAGTAACCTGTGCTGCAGTAATTTTCCATGGTGGATTGGTTCTTCGTAAAGTTTTCTGCATCGTCTTCCATATCGGAATCGGTAAAATATTCGTATTTCTCGGCATCCAGGAGTTTCTTTACTTTGTCACTTATTTCGATGTTTGTTGTTGATTCGCTGTTTTTTTTTTTCCTTTTTCTTGTTGCGTTTTCGCTTTCGACGTTATCGTTTGGCGGGCTTACGCTGCTGTTGTTGATCATTTTACTATTCTCTGCTAGTTGTTTAGTAATGTCTTTGGTTGGCTTTGCAATTGATTTTGCGATCATGTTGTTTATGTAACTGTTGGTTTTCTCGGGGTAACCCGGGCTGCCCCCCGCCTTTTTGCGAGTCATTTCTGACTTGCGTGCAATTTCACGCAGCTTGAAATTTTGAGACCCCAATAGCCCTATTACAACACGATAAGGGAAGCGGTAGATATCTGCATGTAGTCAATTGATTTTATAATAAAATTTACGAAAATAATCTTAAACAATTTTGTGTTAAATCTGCTTCTACTATGAAATGTCCGAAAAATCCCATTTATCACTTGAACTCAAATAGGTATAAGTAAATGTACAGATCACATCTTGGTTTATATAGATAAATACAGGTATGCTACCAAAAGAGCCCTAAGATAAAATTCTAATAAATTTCAAATTCAATTTAAACCGATTTTCTTAGTCTGTAAATTTATATACGTATATATAGAGGGTTGTCTCCACCTTTCCTTTCACCTTTTACTCAGAAACGAAAATTGAGAAAAAAAAACTCTTATCAGATTTTTCCTAAATTATACACAACATCCTAATAATAATCATAATAATAATAGCAAACGGTAATAGTAATCGTAATAACAATAATAGTAATGATTTTTTTTTATATGAATGTCATTTAACTCTATGTCTCTCTTATATGTACTAGAACTAGATAATAGCTTTGGGGTTTCAAAAAAATAAAAAAAATTATTCTAGATGAGCGTATAAGATGTTTGTAAGATGAAAATGAATGGAAAATTTGTTAGTATATTCCACGAAATGTTCGTTATTATATCCAAAAATGTATAAAGCGAGACACGAGTATATGATTGATCTAAATTCTAAGTATTTATGCCAGACAGTTCAAAATGTCGTATAATGACCGAAAATATTTTTAGCCATTGTGCGTGGATGTACATATTTATATACAAACAACCAAGTTCCATAAATATTTATTATTTGGTCGTCCCCTCTTATGAATATGACAACATAACATGTTTTATATATGTAGGTATGTATGCATGTAAGACACTGATGCTGATTATACGATGATGACGGCTACGTTAATGTTTAGATAATGTTGATTTTCCCATTTTCAAGGTATATATAAAGAGGAAGATAACTTCACATAAAAATGTTAAAGTGAAAATGATACTTGGTATGTAGGTATACCAAGACACATTACATAACATACCGATATCTAGATATAGAGACAAAAAGTTCTGAAAGTATTTTATTGTTATCACAACAACAAAATTCGCAAAGAAGGTAAAAATAGTGTTTTTCCGTTTAATTTTGGCAAACCGATTTTCTCTTTTTAATAATGTTTGGTTAGGTTTTTATGTAGCGGCTGATTTTTTCATGCTAAATTAAATGATAATCATCACATGAGTGCGGATTAGTCTCGGTGGGCACATTTTAATATCATAGAAATTCAATTAAATCGATTGTTTTGTTGGATTATAAAATGTAGTACGGCTCTTACATCTTGATCGGCTTAATGTTCTCCCCTATACATGAATATATGTATACATATAAAAGTCCATTTTCTTCCGTATACATACTGCTTCGTTTTAATTTTAAATTAAATTTCTCAAACCCTTTTAAAGTTCAATAATTCTTTATCAACTTATATCAGATAAAAATCAAATATAGATATATAAAGTCATTGATTCTAGTAAGTCAAAAAATCATAATAAATAAGATGAAAAACCAAACAAAAAAAAAATTCCGATTGTATTTATAGAATACAATTAGAATATAATAAAAAAAAAATTCGATTTAAGGTGAATACAATATATGTATAAGAAAGCATACATGCACACGCACACACAAAGTGGATATTGAATTATATTTAGAGGCACCCACATGTACCTAAACCTTATATAAACATATTTACGTATATGACGATAAGATGTGGCATCTCCGCATCAACTATATAGGCATATACGAGTAGAGCACGTTTTTGTTACCAGACGATCGAATACAACTATGTATGTAGGGAAGGTATTATAAGACGACGAAGAAAAGGAAGATTTCTTATTTATTTTTATCAATTCTTTAGTGCCAGTTATTATTCGATTTTTTTTGGTTAAATTGAATTTTTAATAAAATTTTTACTTTTTTTACAAAATATTGTTTGGGGTGGTTTCTGTACGTAATAAGAGTACATATAAAGGTGAATTGATTTTAAAATCTTACATTCAAAAATTGCTTTCGAGTAGATTATCCGTGTATGTTAGGAAAACTACTTGCTTTAAAGGTAAATAAATGCTGATCAAGTGTTCTAAATAAATAAACTTGTAAATTTTACAAATTCTGGATCTCTATTTACATCAAGTAAAATTTTTTAAATTTTATTTTTTATAACGCAATTCGTTTTCCTTAAATCCTCGTCCTTCGATAAGCCAATAGTATTTCAGCAGGCCATATTGTTTTAAAGCAGGCTTATAGAAGATTAAGAATTATAACTTCACGTTTCATTAAAACATTTTTGATAATTTTTTCTGAAACTATTCTGAAGACTGTTCGGTTGGGCCTATTAAATTTTTTTTTAACATATTTATTTATTTATTGAAACTTTCAAACGAAAATAACAATAAGTTGTCAAATCTTAAAATAAGTAAATCTGCGGGAGCAGATTTTCGTGCTATGTGATGTCACAGCCATTGTTTTCTTCTTTAATCGTGACAACAAAGTATATCTTTTAAATTTCTCGCCGGCATATTCGGATGAGATGATAGTGTCCCTGCATTGTTAATCCGCATTTTTAGTTATTCGTCTTTGACAGTTAGAATGCTATGGTATTCTTTGAATAATGTAAGTATTTGAATTAGAATTTGATTGCCATAATTAACAGCCATACGACCAGATTGGTTTAATCATTGTGTTATACAGGAGAAGCTTGTATTCTAAATCAAGGGTTGAATATTTCCCCATCAACCAGTGCATTTTATCCATTTTCAACTTGATATGGCCTCGTTTCATTTCAATATATTTTCGCCAGGTTAATCGTTGATTTAGATGGACGCCTAGTTATTTTGTTTAGTTTGCCTGAGGGATTTGTATTCCGTTCATTGTAACTGGCGGACACGTAAGCTTATTTAAAGTGAATGTTACGTGAGTCGATTTCTCTTCATTGACCTTTATCCTCCATATTTCTAGCCAGATTTCGATGTCATCTATATGTTGTTGCAGCTTGCAGGGTTGTGGACGGTGTTTGTGGATTTTTATGAGCACATACGATTGCTGTGTCATCAGCGAAAGTAGATGTCATAATTTTCGAAAATGTTGGTAGATCAGTAGTGAAAATTAAATACAAGGTTGGGCCAAGCACACTGCCTCGTGGTACTCCTGCCAGGACGTTTTTCTTGCCCGATTTAGAGTTATTGTGTTTTACATAAAATCTACGATTTGACAAATATGACTTCGTAAGTTGGTATATTTCTGGCAATTTAAAATTAATTTTATAAAGCAAACCCACGTGCCAAACTTTATCGAATGCCTGAGCAACATTCAAGAAAACTGCAGAGCAGTACTTCCTTTCCTCGTGTGCTGATCTTATTTCTGAAACTGCTCGGTGCACTTGCTCAATGATTCTATGCTCGGCTCTAAAACCAAATTGATGATTAGGGATAATATTTCGGAGTTTCGGTTTAATCTTTTCGATAATTGTGTTTTCGAAAACTTTCGAGATGGTCGGTAGTATAGGCTTATTGGTCTATAAGACGAGACCTTGGTAGGATCCTTGCCAGACTTTGGGATCATTTTTATACTTGACAGTTTCCAGCACTCAGGAATGCATCCTAATTCATAGATTGAATTGAATATTTGAGCTAGGCACACTCAGGCAATTTTTTAAGCATTTCACCTGTAATTTTATCATACTCAAGGGCATTCTTTAACTGAGTTTGGTGAGCAATTATAAACTTAACTAGTGGCTTCTTTATCTTGAATTTCCTCTCAGGTTCGATTGCTACATCTGTTTGAACCACCGATAATCCAGGGTTGGGAGTGAAAACACCTTCAAGATGATCAGCGAAGGCTTTAGCTTTTCCTCGTCACTTCTAGCCCAGTCACCGTTGGGTAGACGAATTGGCGGGTTTGGTTGCTGGGGCCGTTTAAGGTATTTAGTGGCCTTCCATAATGAATATTTTGTGTCAGAGCTGCTTAAGGTAGTTTTGCAAAAAATCCATTTTGTTTTTTTGGAGTAGGCTTTGCAGTTTATTTTTGGCCTGGGCCCGTATTCTTGAAATTCGCCGAAAAAAGTCGCTGGTGACTTTGATATAAAACAATTTAAATTTTCGACTAAAATGACGTATTTCACTAGAAAATTATCGGCGACTTTTTCGGATGAAATTCGATCAAACAAAATTACCGGTGAGTTGCTAGTGAAATACGTCATTTCAGTCGAAAATTTAAATTGTTTTATATTAAAGTCACTGGCGACTTTTTTTGGTGAATTTCAAGAATACGGGCCCTGGGGCCTAACTATGGAATTCGACGACTGTTTTCGACGGCGAGCGTTTTATGTTATAAGGTACAAGCGTTTTATGTTATAAGGTATGCACCTTCTAATATAAAACGCTCACCGTCAAAAATAGTCGTCGAATTCCATAGCTAGGCCCCTGGTTAAAGTTTGAATTTTGCATCAGGCAAGTTTCGTTGCAAAACATTTCCGCTATGCCATATTTTAGACGTTTTGCGAGCGCTGATGCTAACTTTGTATTGTAGTTACTGTTTTATTTTATTCCGATAGGTAGTGCTTTCTCTGTATTTCCAATCCAAATATGCGTCTTAAACGGCGTTTCTCTGTTAGTAATTTTTCTATTTCAGAAGATGTTATGGTGTGCATTGTATGTTTGCTGTTTTGTTTAGGCGAGGCTGTAATAGCTGTATTGATCAGTAAGAGATTAAAGTTTTCCATTGCCATATTTATATGGTTTGCCGTCTCCAGTGTAGATGTGAATCCGATGTGCGAACTGATGGACATCTTGAATTTCAACCAGTTAGTGAAGGTGTTCATTAGGAAGTTGATTGTAGGATATGGATTTTGGTCAGCCCAGTCATGTAGTAAGACCGGAGAGTGGTCAGAGGATAATTCTGAGAAGGGTTTGGTCTCGATCATTTCTCGGTTTATTTTACTCGTGACAGCAAAATCAAGGATGTTAGGAATTTTTTTCCAATCAGTAGGCCAATAAGTTGGATGGCCAAACGATGCAACATCGTAATGATTTACCTGAATAACATTCATTAATTTACGTCACCTTGGAGTAGTCATTCTTGTACCCCAGTAGATTATGTTTGTCGATTAAATGGGTTTCAGAGACCAGGGGGTCGATTATTTAAGCATTACGAGTTTCGAGTTTCTCGAAATTGCGATAAAATGCGATTATGTAAAGCTTTACGAGTTCTCGTAATTGCGACTTGTTGCTGTTGTTTTACTCGTACAGATTTTTATGTACGACAGACAACTCGTAATGATTGAAAAAAAATCAAAATTGGCATAACAACCACAGTACTGTGCATAACAACAACCAAATTGTATGCCGAAAATGACGCTATCGGGCAGTACTTTTGTTTAAAAAAACCTGTTTCTCGTAATTGCTTTCAAAATTGCGTTATGTTGCAATTACGGCACCCGGTATTACCGGTTGCTAACTAAAATTGGCATCCCTACCATATATTGCATGTGATGAGTATCCAGCGGTTGAGTTGCGAAAGCTATTAGCTGCTCGGAACCACCGGAGTACAAGTGTGATAACACGGGTCCAATACGATACTGCGACGCATTCGTCGCCAGCACCGGAGCCAGTGCTGCCAACTGCGAGAAATTCTTTGTGAATTTATTATAATAATTCACTTTGCCAATTCATGTTTGATCTCCCGGCCGATCTCCCGCAGCATCTATTATATGCCCACATTATTGACTCTCTAAGTTGTGTATGTGCCTGTCCTATGTTGATCCGGTAATAAATATGTCATCTAGATAGCTAAATACATGTTCCATACGGCATGTAAGTTGCTCGATGCATTTTTGAAAAATGGTTAGTGTCCTGGCAAATTCGAATGTCAATAACTGATACTGTTAAAGACCAATAACTGTCGTTATGACCATTAGCTCAGGATTTGTCATCTAACTCGAGTTGTAAGAGCACCGCTTAAATTAATTTTAAAAAACTGCTTCATTCGATCTCGTTCTTCACGACTGTCGTCTGCTCGAATGCAACTGGCCCTGTTTTGAAAAACTTCGACACGAATTTCGGTTTCAGTTTTGAACTTAGAACACTGCCCTAAGGTTGGCTCGAAAGCTTTCCCAAACTTTCGGCGCAGGACATATATTTTTTGCCTTGCCACTTAACCGCCCAACAAAATCCTCTTCCAACTAAAAGTTTCCTTTGGAAATTTTGAATCCAAACTGGTTGTACCGACAAAAATCAAAATTTTAATTAAAGGTAATTCTTTTAAAATATTAATTTTTTTATTCTTTAACTTAATACTTTGAACTTTTGATCAAATCATAATCATTTGATTTAAATAAATTTAGTTTTTAAAACAGTGAATGTCAACAGAATATTGAAATTAATTTTCTCATTTTTCGGTTCAAATATTTGCTTTGTTTTATCTAAAGTGTTTTTTTAAATAAATCAGTCAATTTCCAATTTTCTTTCCAGTTCGTTTTACACAATTTACCGTCGCGTCAGTTGTTCTTGATTTCAGTTTACATCTACTCGTCATTACTTTGTAATAATAAGCAACTACTTCTTACACTTTCTGCCGTAGGCACTTGGCGAAACACACTTAATACACACATTTTTAAAATTTTGCGAAATATTTAACAAGTGTTTTTAAAAAATTTTAAAAATGTGTGTAATAAGCAACTAATTATATTGATGGCATCTAGTGAGTAAGAATTAAACTTTATGTAGATTAAAGAAATGTTAGAAGCTCAGTTTTTAGGAATGAATGAATTTAGAATAAATTATCTGAAGATTCTGAGTAAAAAATATTCTGACAGTTTAGACAGTAATCTCGGAACTATCCTCAGTTATATTCTAATTTTCGAAAGCTGGTTGAAAGAGTAAAACGCTATAGGTATCTTCAATGTAGAACCATCATAAACATTTGACGAAAACAACTGTAAGATGATGGTATAACACCATATCTTTGAGAATCTTTCCTCTTTACTTGGTTAGCCAATGAAGTAAGACTTGTAACAGATCAAGCAATCAATATTTTTTATTCACTTGTTATAAAAAAAAAAATTCTAATATACAGAGTGCAATAGGCTAGTCCTCTTCAATGTCAAATTTCCATATGCAAATACTCTACAAACATAAAATTACCATTTAAATAACCAAAAAAAAAGAAAGCCTGCAATAAATTTTATTTACATTTTTATTTTCATTTTATTTCAGAGTTGGACTACACGTATTAGGTACTACAACGGTAGTAGAACAACTAAAAATGAAACATTTACATTTTTTATCAGGTAAGACGATTTTTCTTTCTTTTAGTAGGTACATAATATACCCTAAAATTCGGTTTTACGGCGGTTTTTGATCCATTAACATGATTTATAATAACAACAAAGCCAATAAATTAAAAAAATGAAATTTTCTATGGTTTGAAGGTAGTATATGTATAAAATACTTACTTAATCCCGGCTACAGAGTTTGACTTAAATTTCCAATTTTATTGTTTCTAAAATATTTTATTGCTTTACACATTTTTCACCGAATAACAATAAAACAAATGATTGATAAATAATATTGGGAAAATCCTTTCTAAATATACAATTTGTTGTTGTACATACCTTTAAAAGCTAACCGATAATAACAACAATATAAAAAAAACAGCTTTTTGTATAAAGCTTACTTAAATTCCGACACAGTTTTTCCAGCTGGAAAAATACAATTTTTATTTCTTCTTGCTTTTATTTATTTATTTTTTGTGGGTATATGTGTGTGTATGTTTTTGTTAACATTCTTCAAAATTTTCATTTTCAAACGAGAACAATAAACCTCGATTTTTTATTTTTTATTTGTATTGAGAGGAAACAAATACTTTCATTTCTGTAGTGGAAAAACTTAAATTTTGTGCAGAAAATAAAAAAAAAAGTCAACAACAGAATGGCACAAAAAATATCGTCGATGTACGAGTATAAATATGTTTTGTGGATAAAGTGTTTTTCCGTTGATTTCATTCTTGAAGAACGTTTATTTGTACATAGTGCCACCTACACCCAGATACACTGCACTCTTATGTAAGTTTGATGAGAACAAACTTTTCTTTTTTTTTTTGGTAGGTTATATCAATTCAAAAGGAATTTTGTATTGTGCCTACATGTAAAGTATTTAGAAAAGAATTGGGAACCCGGGAAAATGTTCAAAATAATGATTGAAAATGAAAAGTTTGATGAAAAAATAAAACATTTTAAAGAAATAAATAAATAAAAGTTTTACTTAAAATAAAAAATTAAAAGATTTATACCAGAATTGGTTTTATTGTTAAACCGGGTTACGCACACTCTAAATATGTCATGTAATAAAATTTTGAGGTGTTCATCTGCGGTTACGATAGAGTGAAAATTAACACGAAACAATTTGTTTATTCTGATTTGATATATTTTTCGATTTGATTCATTCATCTGGTTGTTTATTTTTTAAGAGGAGCGGCAACTCACGAGATGTGACGAAATATTTATATAAAATTGTTCCTAAATTAATTTTCTTTTGCTTTATTGTGTTGAGTGCCATATATAAAAATTAGGGAAATCAATTCTGATTATTTAGGCGGTTTTGTTTGAAATTTCTTTGTAAGTTTATTTGATATTCTGGCGGTAGACAATATTCGTTGCAGTTTACTTACCTGTGTATTTGTTCTCTTCTTTAAATGCGAGATACAATTATGTAAGTGTAATTATTTACCCTTTAGGAATGTGAAGCACGTGTGCTAAAGTTTTTTGAGGTCACGCAATTTTTGTTAGCTATATACCAACCTCGAGGTTGATGAATTTCTTTAATGGTTTTCCTTTAAAAAATAACATGTTTATTGTGGTCTTAGTAATAAATTTTAAATCTCCCTTCATCGACAATTTTATTAGAATGTTTCGAAAATTTTTGGCTTTCATATTTTATTTTCAATTCCACGAAATCATTACCGATAAGGCAAATTTAAAAAATTCAACTCAATTTTAAAGTGAATTGTTTCTGACCTGATAAACCCCAAAATAAAATAAAAATAAATTTAGTGACTCGCTTATGAAGCGAGCCGAAGAGAGGAGCGTCGCAAGTGACCGAAATATTTTCCCGAATTATAAATTAAAACGAAGTCGTAACGGGAAAGATAAATATTGTTCGTTTTTTTTTTTGTTTTCCTTGTTCTGTAACAGTTCTACCGATATTTTACGATATCAGAATTAATGGATCTTGCAAAAATTATTTTAGATGCCGAACGCATTAGTTCAGCCTTGAAGTTGACTAGAAAATAGTAGTTAAATTTGGGAACCGGAACCAATCTACTTTCCAAAACCAGAACAAAAACTATTTTAGAACTGAATCCAAAATCGGAACTGTTGTATTTTCACTTGTAGATATCATTAATTATATTGAACACGTTATTACAACTTCGATTTTATATTTTATTGTTACTTTTGTTATATGTTTAAAATGATGGTTATTTGTCTCTTCGTGTCTTGCCTCCCAATGCGTATCTTTTGTTTCTTTTTCAACCTATTAATATTAATATGGTTTTACCCGTTGGATGTTTGCTTTGAGTACATGTGAACATTACAACATTTATAAACGTATTACTTGCTCACATGTACGTATATTACACACCATCCCCCCTTTTGATTTCTTCGTAATTTAGTCTTTTCTCATTTCTTCATCACCATACAATAATATTTCTTAAATAACTACTTTAACATTTCATTTTTTAATTACTAATTTCAAATTTAACACATCATTCCCCTCCTTCCATAACAAAAACTTAATTCAGATGTCTTCATTTAATTTCTTACGTAAGTATAAAGATAGGCCGGAGGTTTAGATATCCGACCTAGTCTAGTCTGAATAGAGTTAGGAACATTATTTCATCTATTTTGTATTTTCCGTCTGTTCGTTGGTATTGTGACTTATCACAATAGCTTGTCGGTTTTGTCAAATTTTGATTGAACTCGCCAGAATCTTCAGTTTTGATAATAGGTTAGAATAATAGAAAGATCGCCTTAAATGGAATTTATTCCGTCTCAACATTCTATTGCCTTGATTAGGTATAATATATGACCTTGGATAGTCGTGTTTTTGTGTGACCTGGGCCGATTCGCATGTCTTGTTTCTTTGATAGGTCACCCAATTGCTTGGTATTTTGTTTTTTGTTAATTATCCCGCAGTTGACGTGTAATGTCCCTCATTACTTTTGGCTGGAACATCCTTTCTTTGGATGGTAGTTTAGTTATAGTGCACCGACTCATTAATATTTGTGCCGGCGAAGCATTAAGTGCGCTACCGGATGATTTCTATACTCCAAAAGAGATGATTTCTATACTACCGGGTGATTTCTATACTTACTAAATTTTCTGCACTCTTTTGAACCCATCGGCTATTATCTGTTATAATTTTTGGTATCCCACGGGTGGCAAATATTAATTTTTAATTATTTATGATTTTTGAAGATTTATATTTTAACGGTATGATTTCTAGCTACTTTGAATAGTAATCTGTTACTTCCTGGTAATCAATTGGCCCCACATGCAGTATGTCACATCCAATTTATTTTTTGGAAGGGTAATTCTGCTACTTCGCGCGGTTTTAAAGGTTATTCACAACTTGAAGCCTGATACTTGTCACAAATTCTGCATGTGCTGATATAATCTTCTATGTCTGAATGTATTGCTGGCCAATAAAGAATTTGGCTGGCCCGTAATTTCGTTTTGGTCATTCCAATGTGCGATTCATGAAGCCTACATAGCACTTCTTTCCGTAGATTTCTAGGAACCATTATGCGATCTCCCAAAAATAGCAGTCCGCCGTCATAAAAAATATTATTCTTTAATTTTCAATAAAATTGTATTTTATTAGGTAGTTTTGATTTACAGTTTGGCCATCCGTTTTGATATACTGATTTGAACTTCCTTAAGATTGGTTCATTTTCTGTGGCTACAGTGAATATTTGCTTCTTTTCATTTGAAATATTGACTGTATGTCTATGTACTACCTATTCATATTCTTGGAATTCTGTACATGGTTCATTTTTTAAATAAGAACGCGACAAGTGGTCTGCTATGTGCATATTTTTTCTCGGTACATACTTTACTGACAAATCATATTTTATCAGCTTCAATTTCATTCGCTGCAGTCTTGTGGAATTAACTTTAATCATTTCATTTTGCATAATATTTACTAATGGTCTATGGTCCGTATGAATTTAAACTTTCCTGCCATAAATGCAAATAGAATTTTATGCACGAATAAACTATAGCTAAAAGCTCTTTTTCTACCGGAGTGAAGTTTCTAACGTTAATTTAAAGTGTAGTTTGACAGTAAAAAAAAGTGTTAGAAATAAGTGGTAGAAAAAGTGTTGAAAAAATGGAATGATATCAAAGGGCCGAATGTCGAAGGGCCGAAATGGGTCGAAGGGCCGAATGGGTCGAAGGGCCGAATTTTAATATTCACTAATTTACATCAGTAAATCACAATGAAATTATTTTATTCATCTATGTAGAATTTCCTTCACTCTAACGAATATAAAATGGTCTGAAAAAAAAAAAATAAATAAACAAAAAAATTCGGCCCTTCAACCCATTCGGCCCTTTGAAATTCGGCCCTTCGTACCCATTCCGAAAAAATTTACTAACGTTAAAAAATGTAGCTACACAAAAAACCATTAAATGACAAATAAAAAAAATCATTTCCGAGAATTTCAATTTAAAATTAATAATGCAAAAAAGTTTTGCAAAATTGCCGAAACTTATCAAATTTGGAATTAATCAAAACGAAATTATGTTATTTTAATTAATTTAATAAACCATTGAAAAGTTTTGAATGCTCAAATATATATAGCATTAAACAAAATAACACAAAATATCAGAAATGTGCTCATATACTCACTATATTCAATGGTTTGGGAATACAGTAAGCTAGTTAGACGTGCATATGCCATTCTGCTATGATGGGTTGGGCTCAAATAACAAATTTAAAAAAAATGATAAATTTTCAAAACTTCAATAATTTTAACATTTTTTTAAAATTTGTTATTTGAGCCCAACCCACCATAACAGAATGGCATAGGAACATCTAACTAGCTTATTGTATTCCCAAACCGTTGAATATAGTGAGTACATGAGTACATCTCTGAGATTTTGTGTTATTTTGTTTAATGCTGTAATTTCGCCCTAATTTGAGCATTCAAAACTTTTCAATGGTTTATTAAATTAATTAAAATAACATAATTTCGTTTTGATTAATTCCATATTTGATAAGTTTCGACAATTTTGCAAAACTTTTTTGCATTATTAATTTTAAATTGAAATTCTCGGAAATGATTTTTTTTATTTGTCATTTAATGGTTTTTTGTGTAGCTACATTTTTTAACGTTAGTAAATTTTTTCAACACTTTTTCTACCACTTATTTCTTACACTTTTTTTTAGTGTCAAACTACACTTTAAATTAACGTTAGAAACTTCACTCCGGTCTTTTTCTACCTGAGCATATTTTTGCTCTGTTTCATTAAGGCTTATGCATACTCTATCGCTCTTTTTTCTTGCAGTTGCACACAACCAACTCCATATTTCGATGCATCAGTCTGTACTACTATAGCTTTCTGAGCTTCAAAAGGTTGTAATATCAGTGTGCTTGTAATCATGCCCTTTAATAGGTTTATTGTATCAGTGTGCGCACTTGTCCAAGAGAACTCAATATCATTTTTAAGTAATTACCTCACACGCTCTATTCTTGTGCCACGTTGGGTATGAAACTGCGTAGGTAATTAATCATCCCTAAAAATCTTCTTTCTTTGTAGTATAGGGTTTTCCATATTTAGTACTGCCTTAACTCTTTCTGGGGCTAGATTCTCACCATTTATCACGTATCTTCTGGTTCTTTTTCAACATATTAACATTAATGGTTTTACCCGATGGATGTTTGGTTTGGGTACATGTGAACATTACAATTTTATTATAAATTTATTACTTGTTCACATGTATACGTATACAACACAACAGGAACGATAAAAATATCGATTCGATGCTCTGCCGAAGAGTCATAAAACTAGTCGAATTTTAAATTTAAACTTTTTATTCTTAACCTCTACAAGTGCCAAACATATTTTCCAAAACCGGAACAAAAAATATTTTGGAGCTGAATCGAATTAGTTACTTATATCTAGTTAAGTTAACGATGGAAGTTGTGGCTGCTCAAGAGGTAATTCGATGTTGACACTGTTAGAGTTGTTGTTCACTGACACTGTTTGAGAGTTACCATGACAGTGGCACAAGATGTAACTGACGTAAGTAGTGCCACCGAGTATCGTGCTTCGAGACGGTCTCATGGATATGTTTAGTAGCCCTATTTATTCCACCCACTCGATATTGCATAAAATGTTTACTGAACCCAATTATTTTCTGAAGCTAAAAAAAAAATGTCTACCACTGCATTTCAATTTTACAGCTAGTTGTGGATTGCAGTTATTATTGTAATCAATCCGGATTTCCCAATTTGGTCAAGAGAATTGTCCAAAAAAGGGATTATTTGGTATATTTCCGAGGTTTGCTTGGAATTGAGATGACTTTCGACTAGCGCTGCGACACTATTGGTGCGTTTTTATATTTGCTCCCGATAGATGCTATGCGGAGAGTCAATTTTATATATCCAATTTTAAATTTGACGTGCTATTTATTGGGAAATTAACTATATTTAACGTCACTCTATAATTTGTAAGTGAAAACGTGACATAACAAATAGATAGCTCTACCTATTTCTATGGAGCCGCTAACCGGAGCTATTTTATATGACAGCTCTCGATAGCGGCTCCGGAGATTCGCGTATTTTATTAGCGTTGAGTTATTCGATCGACATTATTTAGGATTTTCGAGAATATTTCAGATTTTCTTTCAATGATTGTTCGATATTTTCTAAAATATTCCAGATTTATGTGATTATCGATATTTTTCGAGATTTATTCATGATTTTGCAGATTATTTGAGCTTTTACGATTTCAGACCAGATGCGTTGAACTTCAACTACATCGCCTTGAGGTTTTTTCAATATCATTCAAATTTGGAGAATTCTTGAAATTTTCGTGATCCTTGGAATTCGAACGAAAGTTGCAATTTTTGGGTTAATAAAGTCGAATATTTTTCGATTGTATTCCAAACTTTTCAGAATATTCGAGAATTTTCATAACTTTAAAGGTTCTTCTAAATTACTTTGCTGCTCATTATTAGCGTTGGTTAATTGATTTCCCTAGTTCATAGGTTGTACGATTTCTGGGGTAGAAGTTATAGTAATATGGAGGCGTTAAATAGTTTCTGGCCAAATTGTGAAGATCTCCTTGGAGCTAGAAATTAGGTTGTATAGTAGGCAACAACCGCAGCGATAGTTTCCTCGGTTGTGATCCTCTCCTATTCTCCAAACGTTTTAATTTTCAATTCTCATTTTAAAAGTTGTGGTGTCAAAATTACCCCAATTGTTTGACAATTCATCCAATTGTTTGCGTATGAAGTCGATTTTATTGTGCTCTATTACCGGTGATTCCATCATTGAGGTTTATGATTTTTTAGCCCTTAATAAGGATTGAACTGCAATTGTTTGATCTTGGACTTGTTTAATTCGTCTTGGGGTGCCCATTCTCAAATTCTTTAACTTGTCTTTTAATTAATCTGGCTCCTCGAAACGTATATCCCTGACATCGTCAGATATTAAAACTTAAATGAACCCAGAAAATCATGAGTTTGGTGATCAAAACATTAACTTAGCAAACCGGCATCGTGGTTGAATTTCAGATAGGAAATAGAATATCTCCATGCAGCCCCGTGCGCCTTGAAAAGAGGACATGAAAGGGATTGGTACTTGCAAATGTAAATGTTACGGGTCCTAAATTTTTAATGTTTTTTGAAGAACATTACTATAAATAGCGATTTGTTTGTCCCCTTTGTGTATGTAATGTTACAATGTCTGACTTTAATTTTATACGGAATAAACAGAATTTTGTAATCGTGTGCGAATTCGAATCGCAAGCAAACCAAATATGTATGTCTTGATTAGAAAACTTAGTCTGAAATAGTTCTAGAACTATTAGTTGAAATTACCTTTGAAATTGGCGTTTAATAAGATGATTTTTTTTTTTATGTGTCCTAAACCTAACTCACATAGGATTTTTCGGCGTTTTTAAGTTTATTATTTGAAATTTTATTCGATATTATTCGAAATTACGGAAATTAATCGAGTTCAGCTCGTTAAATCACAAGTAAGAAATTCTCGAAATTCAATATTTTTGGATTTATCTAAATTTCCACAATCTGCAGCATTTCTCAAATTTCACTGCCAGGCGTTTCTCAAATTTCACGAAATTCTTAGTGAGTTCTTGACATTAGGCGAATTTTTTCAGAATATTTCAAAGTGTTGTTACATAATTATTGATTTACAGATACAGTTAAAATAAATTTGAAAGGTGTTGAGATGTTTATATATGTCGATGGATATTTTACTTTTCCGAGATTTTCTGACACCATCGAAATAATTTAGGATTAATTCATATTACGGTTGTGAATGATAATTGGCTGCATGGCTTCGAGAGTGTTCGATATTTTCGGGATTATTATTGAAGATTATTTCTAGGATTCTTGAGAGTTCCTTGAAATTTTTAATATGGTTTTGTGATGAAGTTCAGCAATTCTTGCGAAATATAATGAAATTTGGCTAATTCTTATTAATGGAAATTGAATTTTGAAATATTTTTGACCCATTTTTATAAAATTCTGGAATGTGGCCAATTACAATGGAACTTGACTATTTGCGATATACATATAATGGGATGTATGACGGTATTCGCAATCAATTTTCCAATGAACTGCAATAGAAATGGTATTTTCTGTATGTTTCTTTATAACGAAGAAATTAAAGACGTATGATGGAAATGGAATTCTACTTAAAATGAGTGTTTCATGACGGTCGGAATTTGGTCAATACTAATGTGATGTCGCCCGTAATGACCGTCGTTTAGATAATAGTTATTTACGTCACAAGGGCGGTAAATAAGTTGTTACAGTATACGAGGTCGACGTATATGAAGGAGCCGAGTTCAGAATTTTTAACAAGTACTGTAACGATCATTTAACGTACGTGTATTCGATTTTTCCATTTAAAATTAAAATTTAAAGTAAAAACATGGGTTTAAAATTTAAAGAAAATTAATCCAAATGATTTTCAAATTATCAAGTTACCCTAGTTATTTTTTTTGTTTGTTTTTATATTTTTATGTACTGTAATAGCTCGTTTTCCGGACACTTTTTTCGGTACCGTAATAAGTCGTTTTCCGGACTGCAATCAATCACGTAATCATTGATTTTCGGTATAGTATGAAATAAAATTAATCTGCGTACAATGTATACATACTCGAATTCCAGGCGTCTAGATTTCCGGACTTGGTTGGTTTTACGGTTTTTTTAAGTATAGTTCTAATTTTATTCAATAGAATTTTCTTAGGGATTGTTCGAGTTTCGCCAATTTTGACTTTATGTAATTTTTCGACGTTTCAATCAAACTCGAGGTTTGTTCGGTGTTGTGTGCTTTATATGTATGTAAAGGATTATGCAAGATTTTGCAGATTATTCGAATTTAGTTTGGATTAAATTAGGTGAGATTCTCGAAATTTTACGTTTTGAGTTTTTTAGAATAATCTAAAGAAATATCTGAGTTTGAACAGCGTTAAGTTATTTAGCATCTAATTTATTCGACATTTTTTAAGATTATTCTAGGATTCTAAGTTTTTTTTAAATTTTTGGGAATATTCGATCGCTGTTATTCTAGAAAACTGATATTATCCGGACTTCTCGAAATCATTCAAACCTATTTGGATTTCTCGCTTGCAGACGTTAAAGTTGCCCGATGTTACAGAATTGGTAATGTATTGAAAGGTATTTTCTAGAGTTTTGACAGGTTTTGAGTTTATTGTTTCAAATTTTATGGACCTTGATATGATTCGAAATTTTCGGTATTCTTCGAGATATTTAATAATATTCGAGTTTAGCTTGGAGTGAAATTACGAGCAAGCTTAGGACTCAGTTAGAATATCTTACAGAGAAGAAATGTTCACGAAATATTCGGAAATTATCGCCACGGTCATATTTTCGAGACTATTCGAGGTGTGGACTGCATCGTATTTTTCAGATTATTTCAGAATCTCCGTGATTTCTTGATTAAGATTATTCTAGAATTTTAAGTTTATCCATGTTGTTTGAAATTTTCGAAATATTTGTGAATATCGATAGTGGTCTAGACTTTTATTGTGCGTGCTTCTAAGGATTATTCGTGTTCCTCCATATTCCTCGAAAGGGGATTTAGTCCTTTTTAAAGGGGTTTAGGAATTACATTTTTTACAGAATTAGTGAGTTATCGAAAATTTTGTTTTAAAGCCTTTCAAGATTTGCATATATTTAAGATACATTTGGAAGGCAGTTGCGATCCAATACTTTCGAGATTGTTGTGAAATATTATTTGTGATTTTCGGGATTAATTTTCGCAGGTAATATTGAAAATTATTTGAAGTTAGTTTATCTGTAAGAGGATCTCATAGTATTTGTATAGGCAATGTGCATTGTGTACTCACACAGAACAACCCAGTTTATTTTCCACTGGTCATATTGTTGTTTTAATCAAACGGTGATGAATATTTAAAATATTTAACTATATACAATTTTGTTTAGCTTCATTTAAAAAAAAGTGACAAACCACCCTCCCTCCACACGCCAAAAAAATTAACCAGAAAGAAGCAAAAAGAAAAAGAAACCAAGTAGGTAGTTTTTGATACACAAATGAGGGCTTTAATACCGTAAATATAATTACAACAAGGTTTTAGTCGAAGAGCCATAAACAAAATCATTTTCTCACATGTTGTATTTTCACTTGCTAGCCTAATAATCGAAATTGTTTTTTTCTCTATTTGAAACTCGAATTTAAGCTTTTACGATGAGCAATGTCATGTGAAATGAAAAATGTTAGTTGCCTAAAAATTGACGATTGCAATAAATATTGTATTGAAATATGGTAAATGCTGATGCCTGACTTTGATATCAACAATGTTGTTCCTGTAAGGGTTAGCCCCTTAATCTTGCATTACAAAATGTTGCATTACAAAATGTTGCATTTCAAAATCTTGCAAGTACAAAATCTTGCATTTCAAAATCTTGCATTACAAAATCTTGCATTACAAAATTTTGCATTACAAAATCTTGCATCGCGCGCTCGATTCTATAAATGTACGGGAAATTGTTATGCAAGATAACAAATCGCATTGTCAAAATTCTACTGTATAATGATAATTATACAGTAGAATTTTGCTTGAGATATCAAAAATCAAATGTCCAGGATTAAATATTCTTAACCAGAAAATTATGTTGAGATATTCTGGAAAATGGAGATTTCCATTTTAATTTTAATATTAAATCTTCATTAATCAGAAACGAAAATTTAAATTCTGGAAAATGAAGATTAAATCTACTTTATCCAGAATATGTTGTTGAAATATTTTGAAAAATGGAGATTTCCATTCTAATACTAATATTAGCCGTATTTCTTGACGCATAGTTATCCGGATCGCTATCTGCACAATTTTTTTTATTTAATTTATTTTAATTATATTGAACTTTTATGAATACGCATTAAATATTATGTTAGATACTAAAGACAGGTACAGATTCAAAAACTGCAAAATTTTTTAAATGCAAGATATTGTATTTGCAAGATTTTGTATTTGCAAGATTTTGTACTTGCAAGATTTTGTACTTGCAAGATGTTGTAACTGCAAAATTTTGGGTTGGCAAGATTTTGATTTGCATGATTTTTAAAAAATGCAAGATTGTGTACTTACAAGATTTTGTAATGCAAGATTTCGGGGCTCTCCCTTCCTGTAACAATAGATAAAAGCCTAGAATAAAACGCGCGAATTAGAAAAGAATCATTTCTTCGCATTCTTTTTTTTGAAAATTGTTGTTAATTTCTTTATAAACAATAAAATTAAAATAGTAACCAAACAATAATCCGTTATATAACTCCAAAGTACAAGTATTAAGCAAAGTTGTGACTAAACCGACATCCATACACATAACTTTGTTACCAAAAAAAAATTAAATTTCAGTTTGGAAAGTGTAACAAAAGTAACATTTTTTTAATACAGCTGTACAGAAAGACAAAACATGACAAGTTAAACCAATAAAAAAAAACGACAACCAAATATTCCTAGAAGAAAAAACACTGCATAACATAAAAACAATAATCATAAAACATAATCATATTTAAATGGATTAAAATTAAATCTTAACATTCTTTTTTACACACACAGAACATTTTCCATAAATTATTTAAATATTTTCATCACGTTTCAATTATTTTCCTATTTTAGTTGTTTTTCACACAAATCACGGGTATATGAAAAATGAAAAAGCCAAGTAAACGAAAAACAAGAAGAATACAATTGATAAAAGAAAACGGCAAAGCTACCAAAAAGCTCTTTTCTTTAATTTTTTTATTTTTTTTTTTCATTCGAATTGAATTGAAGTTCAATTGAATACACACAGTGTTTTTTGTTTGTTTGTTTGAAATGCATTTATGTGAGGAAAATTATGTGATTTTTCCACCAACAATAACAATACCGACTTTATATTATGTCGATATATGTATGTATGTATATACGTTATTATTTTATGTTTAAAGGGTGATAAGAGGTGATTACTTGTTATCATTTATTTTTGTGTTTCCAAAAATGATAATTTTTCCGAATTTTCATTTCCTTCTATTTTGCTGTTGTTGTAAAAATGTCACCCTTGCGCCTTGTTTTTTTTTTTTTTTTATTATGTGTTTGAATTTTTTGTGTTTATCTCTGCTTGATTCATTATACACAAGTTCATTTCTTGTTGAGAGTGTGTATATGTGTGTTTGTGCTTTGCCATGAAAGTACACAAGAAAATATTGTAGAGACGAGCAATATAAAAAAAAAACACGGTAATATTTTAGGTGGAAAACGGAAAAATTATTATTTGATTATAAAATAAAATAAAAAAAAAAGTTTTTCATTTTCCAATTTTTTTTTTTTTGTATTTTTTATATGTCTTGTTGTTGTACTGTTGTGTTTTCCCTATTAAGAAAGTGAAGGAAGAAATAAAATTGAGGAAAATCCAATTTTGAAGTGACAGAAGATTTTTCTTTATTAAAGTTTTTTGTTGTTGTTGTGATTATTTTCCCTGAACCAGAAATTTGAATTTAAATGACGAAGAAGGAAGGACACAATTTACTTTGGAAGGGAAGTTTTTCGTTTTTTTTTTGTTTGGTTGTTTTATTATATGTGTATCCTTGGAGTTAGTTAAGCTGGATCAATGTTTTTGTAAAACTTTGTTGTAAAGGACAGTTTTACGCAGGACTAAAACTTTTTAATCATAATTGATTATTAGAAAGGATATGGTAAAATTTGATTTAATAACCATCACAAACCATTCTCGAGCTAAAATTGTTCCAAAAAATCATGGTCATAATTTCGGGAATTTAAAGAATTTATAGGTTTGATTTTTGAAATATACAGACACGGACAAATTTTAAAATATTTATAGTTCGAAAACGCCCGTGAAAACAATGTTAAAGTTAATTGGCTACGGCTAGGTACTAAAATACCAGAAAAACATTTAATGCAAAAGGAAGCAGTTCAATATCAAAACAAACGTTAAAATTGTCATTTGGTTCTAAACACCTTTATGTTTTGTTCCACTCAACCATGATCCAAGGCATCGGTTCCCATTCATCTGCAAAATAGAAAATGTGCACCCGAAAGGTTCGCTCATCGATTGAGAATTTTTTTCCCCCTTGCAAAATGCATTGTTGGTGGATGGCATAATCTTCTGCTAATTTAATAAATGCTAGTTTTGATTGTGATCCAATAAGGAATTATTAGGAACTACTAGGTTGAAATTATGAATTTATTAGGAAGGTTTACGGATTAAGGTTTGATTGTGGCTTTATTTTCTTTTTCTGGTTTTGTAATTAGGAATATTGGTTTGGAAATGATGATATGGATAATTGGATGTGATTTCGCCAATGTACCCGGATATAATAAACTTTCTAGCGTATTAATACCGAATAACTGGTTTTGAAAGTGCCCTGCGCTACAAAAAAAATTGGCGTCTCGTGCTACTGGGATTACAGCACTGCTAGAGATTTTTGAACGCTTATAAACTAATGGTTGAGGATCTGATATTAGGATTGGTTTAATATTATTATTTGACTTGGAAACTGGTTGATTTATTTTGATGTCTGAGGCGGAACTTAGGATTTGTGAATTTATTTTAATATTTGAGGTGCTTCTCAGTGGATTTATTTTAATATCTGAGTTTGTTCTAAGTGGACTACTTGAGGCAAAACTAAAGGAATTATCTGTTTTCGAGGCAACATTCGTGAATGGATTCATGACTGTGACGGAATCCTGGACTGCGTTAACTATCGTGGCAGAACTCAATTTATTTATTTCATTATTGACTACTTCCGAGGCGGAACTCAAGAATGAGGTGTAACTTAGCGGAGTAAGTTGTGTATTCAATTTTGGGATGTCTAATTGTTGACTGGGTTCTTTCGTTTTTCTGCTGGCAGATCATGTCGTCGGATACGTCACTGTCCTCTATGTAGTTTATTTGTAAGTTTTCAAAATTGTTGCCTAACTGTTCTATGTCCTGGTTCCCTCTCACTTTCATTCGCGATGGATAGCTTATTTGTCTACCAGGGAAACTTCCAGGAGGCTGGTTGTTTCTTGGATTGTAATAGTCAACTGCAGGATTCGTCCACTGAATTGGGTAGTTAGATTGGTTGATTCCCTGCTGGTAGTTATAATTCGGTCTAAAATTTTGTTGTCCGGATCAGTAGTTTTGATGGTATAGTCATTCGGTTGTGTTTTCACCGGTATTGTCCTTTATTGAAAAAATAACTCCTCCCGCCGAGCATCATTTGCTTTCTTTGCCCTGCATTCCTCTAAGGAATGCCCTACTTGCTTTTTGCTGGAAGCATTTACTGGACAATTTTTAGCTTAATGGCCTACCTTTTCACACATGTGGCAAACTTCACCTAACAGACGCTGAGTTGCCTGTTTTTGGCCAGAAGTGCTTTTCTGTCAGTTCTTGGTGACGTGCCCTAATTTTTCACACAGTTGGCAAACCTTTTCTCCATATTGCTATTCTATTTGGCTTAGCCTGCGGCTTTGTTTGTATCCTAACTGAATCTCCAGTCTGCTTGCTTTTTCTATTAACTCCAAACAATGGTGTTAATGTAGGCCTCTGACAAAAGCATCTTATTGTAACGTCTCCAGGAATGGCTTTGGTAACCCATTTCCTTCTCCAAATTTTACTCGAACCCCTACTTCATAGTCAAGAGTGTAACCTTGTACTCGTGCCCCAAACTCAGAGCAATCTTCCGATTCACCCTAACTGGCTAAGTACAATCTATTACTCAAATATTCGATAGAGTGGAATGGCAGGAATTTCTTTGTGAGGACTCGATAACGCTCAGTTAAGCTATTTACCTTTGAGTCCCTGACAATCATAAACGCTCTACCACGGAGCCGAACTTAACTTCTTGAAGAAGTGTTTCTGCTAAAGCCAGAGTTTTAAAGTCATCTCTTTGGTTGATAAGCTTACATACTTCAATGAATTATTGTACCTCACTCGTGTCTACGACCTGTTGGTCGTAGCAGATCGGTAATCTTCTTTCAACCAAATTCTAAATTTCAGATTCTGTTAACGCTACCATTTGAAATTTATTATTTCGATTAACTGGGCGAACTGTGCTTTTTCGAAATTGTGTGAGAGGCGCTAGTTAGTTGATTCCTCGTAACAACGGGAATATCTGGGATATTTGGCTCACTAGCTAATCTATTTTTTACTGGTTGATTTGGTGCATCTTGCATGAACTTTATGCAAGGCGGTGAAATACAATTAATACTAAAACAACGCGGATTGTATAACTACAATAATGCGTATGATTTACGGAAAGTGTATTTACAGCGCCAATGTTGTGATGTTTGTTTCCATATCCATATCTTATTATCCCTAATCTAAGCTTAAACCACCTAAAATTTATGTATTTGACAAAATTCACTTAGAGCTTACCCTTACCTCTGGTGGGGCTATTACCTAAGTGAATTAAGTATTCTTACTATGCCTACTTATTTACTCGGAGAAATTCCGAGTCCCTTGTTAAGTGTTTTGCCGAGATTTACGCCTTAATGCCTGGATTTTTCGGTGGTCCACAAAAACGAATATATTTCAAAACCCTTTTTTTCTTGGCATGGCCCGCTCCGGGTTGAACGACAATGATTTCCATTTGGCATATAAACTTTAGATATTTAAACTGAACATCAAAGATAGGAGTCTTGAAGACTTAAAACATAGTATCTCCTCACTTTTACCCTTCCATGGTAGTGCTGTTTACCTATAGTTTGTATATGTGAGTATATATATAAAGGATATAATGCCTAAAACAAGATTTGATCCGAATCAGATCAAACTTCAACGATAAGAGCTTTGATTGTAATCAATTCACGTTTCACGCCCACAGTTTTGATTGCCAGACGCGATTTCAGTAGGATATTCCCGATATCAAAAGAGTTTCTCCTCTATTCGAAGATTATTCTAATATTAAATGGCTTTGATTTGCGCTTAGTTGAGTAACATGGCACTACAAACTTTTTTGAAAACGTTTTTCGGAACTTTGCAAACTTGAGAGGATCAAGGGATCTCCTCTTGCATTAAGACTATACATAATTAATGTACTGCTTATATTCAACTGTTTGTTTCGCTTTTGTGGCACTTGCAATGTTTATCTCTGTCCATCACGTGCTCGAGTAACATTCAACATTACAATATCAGCTTTCCGAAGACGATCTAATGAGTAACTCAAGCGTTTTTAGGCGGTAAGTTATTTTGTTGGAGTGTGGACTGGGCTATTAAGTATTATTATACCTTTCGAAAGAAAAAAGAGGAATTTCAGAAAATTGAGTTTTCCAAAATTTGTTTTAAGAAATTTAAGAATTTCAAAATTTCCTTTTAAAGTTTTATTTTTTCGAGGAAACTATGATAACAAATTTAAAGAATTCTATCAAAATTTAAGGACTATTAAGGCAAATTTAAAAAAATTATCAGTGTAATGTTATTTTGATTGGTTTATTTCGTACACGTGACTCAAAATAGACTGATTTAACAGGCTTGCTATTTTAGCAAAAAATTTTCAGTATTATAGAACTATTAAACCTCAAAAATTTAATGAATATAAATTTCAAGAATTAATCAATTTTACGGTTCTAACAATTTAAGAAATATCAGAATTTTAAAATTTCGCAGAATTTATAACTATCGAATGTATTTTAAGAATTTCGAAATACAAAAATTTAAGCAATTTAGATTTTTAAACAGTTCAATCATGTAAAAAATTGAATAGTTTCTAAAATTTCACGAAATTCACGAATCGTATTAAGGCAATTTTAAGAAATTTTCAGGATTATGAAAAATTTAAACCTGATAAAACTTCAATAATTTTATGAATATAAATTCCAAGAACTAATAAATTTTACGATTCTAAGAATTTTGGAATTTCATGTAATTTATAATTTTCGAATTTGTTTTAAGAATTGCAAAAGCGAAAAATTTATAATCAGTTCAAGATTCTAAGAAATTCAATAGCCTCTAAAATTTCGAGAAATTAACAAATTTAAAGCATTCCGCCATATTTTTATAACCACTCGTATTAAGACAACTTTAAGAAATTTTTGGGATTATAAAAAATGTCAACCTCAATAATTTTGTGAAGAAATATTTCAAAAGTTAATAAACATTACGATCCACAGAATTCAAAAAATTGTAGAATTTTGGAATTTATGAAATTTAAACTTTTCGAATTTGTTTTAAGAATTTCTAAAACGAAAAAAAAAAATCAGTTCAAGGTTGTAAGAAATTTATTAGTTTCTAAAATTTCACGAAATTAACAAATTTAAAGAATTCCGTCAAATTTTAAGAACTATTAAGACAATTTTAAGAAATTTTCTGGATTATAAAAAATGAAAACCTCTATAATTTTATGAATCCAAATTTCAAGAATTAATAAATTTTACTATTCTAAGAATTTGAGAAATGGTAGAATTTTTGCAATTTTACGGAATTTATAACTTTCGAATCTGTTTTAAGAATTTAAAAATCCGAAAATTTAAGCAATTAAGTTTTTCACACAGTTCAAGCTTCTAAGAAGTTGAATAGTTTCTAAAATTTCACAAAATTAACAAATTTAAAGGATTCCGTCTTGTAAGAACTATTAAGACAACTTTAAGACATTTAGGTTAGGTTTAACCTCAATAATTTTAAGAATTATAACCTCAATAATATTATCAATATAATTTTCAAGAGTTAAAAAATTTTACGATTCTAGGAATTTAAGAAATGGTAAAATTTGGAATTTCATGAAATTTGTAATTTCCAAATCTATTTTAAGAATTTCAAGTTTCACACATTTTTTTCCAATTTTTTTTTTTTTAAAACACTTGTTAAATATTTCGCAAAATTCGCATGTGTGTATTAAGTGCGTTTCGCCAAGTGCCTACGGCAGAAAGGTAAAAAGAATTTCAAGGTTGTAAAAAGTGGAATATTTTCTAAAATTCCTCGAAATTAACAAATAATGGACTAATTGACTCGTATTAAGACAACTTTAAGAACTTTTCATGATTTAAAAATTGTAAACCTCAATAATTTTATGAATATAAATTCCAAGAATTATTAAATATTACGATTTTAAGCATTTAAGAAATGACCGATTTTTGGAATTTCATGGAACTTATAACTTCCGAATTTGTTTTGTTATTCATAAAACACGAAAAATATAAGCAATTAAGTTTTATGAACATATCAAGGTTCTAAGAAATTGAATAGTTTCCAAAATTCCAAAAAATTAATAAATTTATAGAATTTACAGGGTTCCTTCAAATTTTAAGAAGTATTAAGACAACTTTAATAAGAAATTTTCAGTATAATACAAATATAAACCTCAATAACTTTATGAATATAAATTTCAAGAATTAATATTACATTTAGAAAAAGGTAGAATTTTGGAATTCCATGGAATTTATAATTTTCAAATCTGTTTTAAGAATTTCAAAAGCCAAGAATTTAAGCAATTTTAACAGTTCTGAGTTGTGTGTTTCTTTAACAGTTCAAGGTTGTTCAAATTAACAAATTTAATGAATCCCGACGAG
The DNA here is from genome assembly GCA_963556165.1 of Tipula helvola. Classification (NCBI taxonomy): domain Eukaryota; kingdom Metazoa; phylum Arthropoda; class Insecta; order Diptera; family Tipulidae; genus Tipula; species Tipula helvola. The sequence continues at coordinate 280,359,787 of OY744483.1, forward strand.
TTTTAAGGAATCTAAGAACGAGATTTAAATATTTTTGTAATTAATGAATTTTAATTTTAGTAATCTAACCTAGAAAGTGTTGTGTGATTTTCGGTATAGTTGGAGTAATAATTTTCTTTTTCAATTTTTCTTTTTTTTGTATTGTCGTGTTTTAGCGGCTTGATTGGCTAATACCGCTTTGGATGTGCGATTAGCCTCTGCTGGGTAATACTTAGCCGAATCTAGTTTATTGTTTAGTATCCTGAGTTAAGGATCGCCCTAGCCGCTATATTAGCTAGACATGGCCTTAATTTTTTCTTTATTTTTCCAAAGATGACGAAAATCATCACAAGTTCTCATAAAAAAAAATTTGTATTCTAAGTGCTTTGTGAGACGGCTCTGAATCTTGCCGAAGCAGCTATAATATGGATCCTAATTATTTACATGCAATAAAGAATTAATGCTGCTTTAAAAACTATATATGGGCTACTCAGTCTAGTTAGTTTGAAGTTCTGCTCAACAAAAAACGAGCGGAAAGCTACACTAATTTGTTACAGCGGCCCAAACAATGCCGAATGCCGGTGCTCGTTTTCTGATTGCAACTCTTTGCTCCTATTTGACATTAGCTTTGCTTTCTATTAGATTCTGTTCGTTTTACCTGTTAACGAGCTTTTGGACCGGGAAATTATTCTCATCCAAAACGACGAAATTATGTAAAGCACAAGCTAGTGAGATATAAGCGTCATCATTGTCGTGCTGTTTGAAACCTAACTTTTGTTTGCGAAGTGTGCAAATCTTGCACTTATTGTATTTTTTACGGCTTGAATACAAGATGTTTTGTAATATTTGACGAACGTTCTAGTACGATACATTAAACTTGTATACCAAATTCGAGTCTTTACTTTCCGAACTGTTTTCCCGTAGTTGCTTACTACTTATAATGTCAGGTTTGTTATAACGCTCCGTAATGTGATATGCAAACACTTTGTTTTTGTTAAAATGTTTCAGCTGATAACAATACCGAGTACCAAGCTTCTGGCCAAATATAAAGAAATCACACTATTACATTTAAATTTCATTGCTTTTGACTTATAATGAAATCCTTTGATGGCTTGTGAAAAAAATTAACTAATGCTTCATAAACAAAAGCACAAACTTTTCTGAGCAGTTTTGAGTTATATAAAGAATGAAATTGGGAACAGTTAGTCCCTTGCACAGTCCCCCTGCATCAGTGACGGACGTAATAGAATAGGTCAGTAAGCGGTGTTGTCATTTATTCTTCATGCTTATGAATGAAAAAAACCGTTTTGTATCGAAACAGATTCCATTCTCTTTCTGTACGGCCGACATTTTATATATAGGAAATTATTCAAAATCTTTTTGGTTTTGTACAAAAGAAATCAAAAACTTTAAGTAATGCTTTTTTAAATCTTTAGTACTAACTGTTATGGATTTCAAATCAAATAATTCCACTTTATTTCAAAGGTTTGCGGAAATTGCCGGTAGTTTGAAATAAAGTAGGAGAACCTGATGTAATAATAGAAAGCATTTGCCGCACCGAAACACTTTTGGCAACAATGTTTTTCCACCAAATGGAACAACTGTCTTGAAAATCGATCTCGAGGTATCTTACTAAATTTTGTGGGCCGTTAGCGTTTTATTTAATATATCTAATCCTGTTGCTTATACCAGCTAAAATATACCAATAATACCTGTTGCTTATACCAGCTGATATAGAAACGAAAACTTCAACTGGTAAAATCACCAACCATCAGGAACAATATGTAGCCTTACAATCAGATTTTGACCAGCGCGATGTCTCCCATCCTAGCTCGATGGAGTCAACAATAATATCAAACAATAACAACGTGCGAGTTATATCAGAAAGAGCATGATTTTAGAGGAGATCTTAACAAAGCGAGTCTTCCAACTTCTCCCATACCGGCAGGCGTATTATGAAGATTATCTGCCGCAGTTGCAACCCAGTTTAAAACGCCTGGGTCTCACTAAAGGCATCTTCATAATAAGTCATAATCATTCAAACCAATACCCTTTCTAGCCCCTGAAATGTGGAATGGAAAAGGATATCAACCTTACGAAAGCTGCGTGCTTATGAGGTTTCGCAAAATGTACAGTTCTCTGTTGGGGAAGAACATGGTAAATGTGAGCGCTGCACCATTTTGATGTTGTTTTTGGTTGATAGAATGTCATTAGCACAATCATTTCGGTTCATTTTCAAAATTGTAATACTCATAAAAATTGAGATAGGTACGTTAGTTCATAACTTTTAAGCTCATATAGTCAAAAGTGCAATCCACAAAATGTTAGTAATTTTGATTGCGACAAATTTTGTGCTAACAATTTATTTTCAACTTGCCTTGAATACTATCTTATACCTGGAACTCTCATTATAAGAGGTTTCTAAAGACACTCACCGTAAATATCTATAAGACATGGAAGTGCGCAACTATTAAATTTGCCATCGGCGCTACAAGTTGTTGGATTCTTTAAGACATTTAATACCATTATTAAGAGGTACGCCTTTGCTTAAATAATTCATATTGTACGGTTTTTTGGTTACATTCGATTAAATATTTTGATGTTCACCCAACCGCTGTGAATTTTTATAGAAGTGTTAAAGTTTAAGGTTTTATTGCGTTCTTAGACCAACTGCTTTCCAATAGTATCATTTCCGAGTCTATAAGTTTTCCAAAATTGGAAAAACCGGAGTATCTGTCATGCCCGCTTTAATGCTGAATTTGATAACTAAAATTGTTACGTTCTTCAAAGCCTTTTTGAAAACCTATACAAAAATACACAGCACGGTTGTAATCAACTGAATATATTTAGGATTTGTATATGTGTATAAAAGCTTTACCAATGACACTTTCTTCTAGTTTCTACGAATTTGATAACTAATTTGCTATACAATTAAAATGTTTGCATTAATATCAAGATATTTACACCAACATTCAGTTGGTTTATATTTAACTTAAACAGATTACTTTTCACCCTCGCCGTGGTGAATATTTGTAGGTGTGCTGAAAAATTTAAATTAATTTCCTTTCGTCCGTCGATCAAGACGCTTACAGTAGTACTACTTCGAAGCCTGTACGACATCTGCAAAGATCACAAAGGTATATCTTCAAAAAAAAAAACTGATAATTAAAGTGTCAGAATTAAACTTCCACTCGTAATACAACTAGTGCTCAATTATTATCGATAATTTTTTACGAGTTATCGATCATAAATTACAGCACGTGTTGTATTTAGTAAGGGAATACAACTTTCCCGTCAGCGATTGAATCACAATTCATCCATTTGTGTCATGTTGTATGCAAATTATTTGACAAGCTTTTGTTTGCATGGCTTTTCCTTTGATGTGTGTATAAAAAATTCAATCATAATAAAAAAAATTGAAATACAATTACAAATTTAGAGATAATTGTTTAGGATTTTATTGTTGCTATGGTAAAATTTGTAAAACTATCGCGTTGCTATGGTGAAAATCGTAAAACCAGAAACTAAGTAGAAATCTATTTTGTACGCTCGACTATAAAGACGAAAATCACCTGAAAATGTTATTTCCAAAACTATTTTTCGAATAGGTTCGAAAATATTTTTCTTTAAAGTCGAAAATATTGAAAAATTACCAAATTAAGACATTTGGATATTATTACAACACTGCAGCTTGTATAATTTTTTTGTCAAGCAGTTCAGTTCGCCTCGCGTGGTTTCAACATAGAAAGCAGTTTTAACCCTTATGTCCCTGAATAGGTACAGGTGAACCTTTTCCATTTTGCAATGTTTTTTTTATTAGTTATCACGAAGGTGTAGAATTGAGCTTCGGTGACACCTTGAAACCACTCAATGTGATGTAATATCACTGAAAAAAAAGTACCGATTATATACCAGTTTTTAAAATATTACAGTTCGAATATTTTTCCTACGGAAAACCCTGAAAAGGTACATGTGGCTCTCAATTAATTTTAACTCGAATTTATCACTTATTTCAAAAGCGAACAATTGTAACACTTTGAGGTTGTTATTGAGTATGCTCATCGCATATCGGTCGGTAGCAAACACATGAGACATTGTTCGACATAAATAACAGGAACCGACGACTGGTTTGCAGTTTACAATATTTTTTGCTCGTTCACTGGTTATTGCTGATTGATTGTTGAGTTATTGAGTAGCCGAAAACCGAGTCTATCGCTAACTTTGTTCAAAAGTGTTTTGTAATTTTAGAATTTTTAGACCTCATTTCTATATTGATGGCATTGCTAGGGATCGTCCCAAATCCTGAAGAAATTTACTGCAGGATCGTTTAGCAAACGAACGGTAGCTGGCTAAAGATGACACGTCCAACATGTTATAAAATATAGCCATTGGCCATCGCAATGGTGGAATAGCCTTTTAACATATTATCCATGGTGTCAAGTCCGCCTTTGGTCTTATTGTAACTATCTATTATTTCAGGTTTGCATGTTGGCCCACTCACACTACTATCGGAGTGTAAAGGTGAAAACAAAATTACGTTTCTGTTTTTTTTGGGAACATAGGAACAATTGGTACCTTTATTATCTTCCGAAAATCCAAATATGGAAGACAAAGGTTCTTAATTTTTGGTCACCAACATCTCGAAAGGTATATGTGTTGAACCGAAATGCCAAATCTTAAATAATTCGTTCACCCTGGTCTTTTCTCTTCCGGTGGTTGGCTTTCCGGTATATATTTGGCCGGTTAGTCGATATGCATTTACCGCATCACAGATCCATCAAATTTTTGTACGATATTTGGCAGGTTTGGATGGCATATACTGTCTAAACCTAGTCCTTCCACGGTAACGAAATAATTGCTCGTCTATAACTAAATTTTCTGACGGCACGTATGCTTGACGTAAATTTTCAGTTAGCATTAGCCAAATGACAGAAATAGGCGCTGCTTTATCCGAAATTAGCCTTTCTGATCTGATGTTCTTGTTAGCGAACCTGAGAAAGCGTGTTATCTCCCAAACTCTATCGCGAGACATCGTTGCTCTCTACAGAGGATGTTCATCGCATGGCCAGAGTTCTTTGATATGAACTGAGCTAGAATGATATAGGTACATCTGCCGTGATAAGAATACCCAAAACCCATGCAGCTCTTCTGAAGTAAATTCCTTCCATATCCGTGGATCTCTGTCTCTGCGTGGTTTGAATTGAATTGCTCGTAAATGATTTTAACTTTTTTATTTGTCTCCCTTATAATTATATCACAAATACAATCAGTGAAAATATGTTTAAATAATTCTCGCACAGAAAGTGTTTCGGTAGATTTTACTGGTCCCGATCGTTGACGTAATATATATATATATATATATATATATATATATATATATATATATATATATATATATATATATATATATATATATATATATATATATATATATATATATATATATATATATATATATATATATATATATATATGTCGCAGCGTTTGATTAGCAGTCGATAGTTGACTCTTCCATATGGTATTGTCTTTTGATAAGAAAACTGAACAAGCTGGATTCCGATCGAATTTATCCAACGTAAAACCTTCGTCTGATTCTCCTTCATATTCGGAATCTAAATGAATCGAAACACTAGAATCGGCGTAGACGTCTTCACCATCTGATGCCTCATCATTCTGAAATAAGTTTTTCTCTAGTTTAATACAAAATGTGTCATCACCTATTTAATGTCTTGCCTTATTTTTTGTAAATAAAATTTGAAAAATGTTAATTTATATATAAAATAACATCAAGGTACATATTCACCTATTCAGGGTGTTACGTAGGAAAAATTGTCTAGGTCTCTACATGAACCAAAATAAAAGTTACAAAAAAGCGTATCGTTATTCGTCAAGTTATTGTAGGAAAATAAATGTTATAAACAAAAAGAAAATTTAAATTTGGAATCTGACATTTATTCAAATATCTCGTCAACTTCAGATTTTTCTATCTCATCACAAACACTTACGGTTCCAACGAGAAATGAAAACTCACAGATCTCCTATTACACAAATGAATTTTTACCTCTGGTATTTTGATTTTATAAATGTTGATCAACTTTCACGAAAAAAGATAAACCAATTCATCTTTTTCAGGGTTTTCCGTTCTTTTTCACCAAAATATGTCGATTGTTGCAGTAAATAGTATTGAGTAATACTTTTTGAGTATTCCTACTGATTTTAATAGAAGGAAATCATATACCAAAACGCATTTTTTATCGTACATCTTTCATCTTTTAGAAAAGAACGAAAAGAATGAATGTAAATCAGCTATAATGAAAACCGAACTGCAACTACACAACATTAACTCGACTCAAAAATTTTGGTAATTATTCGACTTATTTAGTAAATTTTAACCTAAATAGGTATAAACTGGAATTTGACAACGTAATTTACAATAGAGCTAAAAGTAGAAATTCCTTAAATAAGAAATATCGCCTTAAAATAGGTAGTTTCATTTAGAGCTGAGGGACAATTCGTTTAAAAGTCGAATAATTTAGTAATTATGGAGAATGAAGACGATTTTCAAAAATCCGCCATTTATTTTTGTTTTAATAATGGATATATACCAAAATTCTGCTCCCGAAAGACAAAACAAGTTTAGAATTTCCTTCTTTTAATTATCCGCGACAACTACAAGTGACAAACTTACATTTTACCCATAATCTCGAGGCCATAATGGAGAAATTGACAATCCAAGTGCCAGAAATAAAATTGCTGCATTCTGCGAAACCTTACGATCTTGAATGTAAACAAAGTACATAGATTATGTAAGTCGGAGTTTTGTTTGGTTGGTAGATACGCATAATTTAAGATCCCTTTTTTCCGTAACGGATCACCTAACATGTGCAGGGATTCTGGATACTGAACCAAATTTTTGAATTTCAATAGGAGTTTTGACTTTGTTCTGCTCTTGCAAAAGGAATGATCGGCTTTGACTGGAATGTCCTGTTTTGTGTGGCATTTAGTGTATTATAAATTCAAATAAAGCCTCGTCTCTTCAACCTTCATAAACATTTTAATCTTCCCTAAAAAAAGAAAACCAATATTTTTAAAACATTTAGCAGATTTTTTAAAAAAATTTTTATTTATTTATTTATCCATTTTCATTCAATCTGTGAATCCAAAGATCCAGTGGCGATTGAAAAAGTGTTTACATGTATATTTACAATATTTACATTTATAATAACATAACAAATTTACAATATTTACAATTAATACTAACAAAAAAGTTTTCAAGTTACTTACTACACTTGGAAATGCAACAAATCATCCACAGCTAAGGCTTCAAATAAAAATGATTTTAAATCTGACAAATGTATTTAATTTACGTGAGTTTTTTAATTCATCCGGTAGGCTATTGAATATTTTAGGTGCCAATATCAGTAACGAATTTTGGAAATTTGTTGTTGTAAATTTTTCAAGCTGAATATACTGCTTATATCTCAAGTCGTAATTGATACTAACTTTATAGACAAACATATGTTCAATAGGAAAAATCTCCGAGAACTCAAACAAAAGCCACGAAGCAGATAGCCTCTGTGTGTTTATCATGATACGAATAATATGTTTTTGGGCTATAACAAGGCGATGAATTCTTGAATAAAAGTTCCTCCCCAGCAGGCTAATCTATATGATAGCCTCGATTCGACAAGCGCAAAATAAATAATTCTTAAGACTGCGAAAGGACAGACTGAACGCAAAACATAAAATTTTCGAATTAGAACATACATATAGTTACGAAGGGAATCGATATGATCAAGCCAACGCATACACGTATCTATACAATCAAACTAAGGTATTTAAAATTATATACAAATTCAACTTTAAAACAGTCACTGACACAACTTATGTGATCACAATTAAAATCATGGTAAATAACTCCAGGATCAATAGCAACATCATTATTACCTTTAGTTTTAGTGCTTAGAAACATAGTATACCATAGTAACCTAACCTAACATAGTATGTGCAAAGCACCATTTCCTCAGAAGACTTAGATTAGTATTCTCAGAGAATATTAGAGATAAGCAACTGAACGGGTCTAAACCAGAACCTTGTGGAACATCATCATTTATCATTTTACCTTCACTAATAATTTCACCAATTTTAACTATCTGCGACCTATCAGATGAATAAAATTGAAACCACTGTAATAAAACGCCTCTAAAAAAAGCATGTAAAAGTTTTTGAAATAATACATTGTTAACCTTAAATGCTTTTATTAAATCCATAAAAATAGATGCAATAGATCTTTTCTTGTCAAGCTCTGCATATAGGAAATTTGTGAATTCTAATAAAGCACCCTCATTACTTTTAGCTTTCCTAAACCCGAAAAATTTGTTTTTGTTTAAAAAACTAGTTGCTCTTTTATGAGCTACCTGTTTAATTAGTTTAGAAAATACTGGTAGTAAAGTAAAGGGTTTATAATTTGCAACATTAACTTTGTATCCTTTTTTAAAAATAGGAATAACGAGCCCTTCTTGTAGTTTAGAAAGGAATAATGCCAGAACCAAAACTAATATTTCTAATTTATGAAAACACATCTACAGTACTGCTGCAGTTATCAATGCCAGCAGAATAAGAAGATTTTAGAGTTGTTATAACTTTAAGCAATTCATTTGGACAAGTTTCAAAGAAAATACATAAATGAACTGCAGAATTGGTATAAATTAGGTCCGAAAAATCTTCACTAACATTACTTATGGTACGTTTTAAATTATGAACTGCATTAACAAAGTAATTCGCTTGTGTCAGTTATAGAACAATTTTCATCAGTGTCAATTTTCTCAATTTTAGCGCTTCTGTGTCCTTGTTAAGAACCTAATCAACTAGTTTCCAGCATTCTGAAATATTTCCATAAACACTATCAAATTTATTTTTATAAAAGTCCATCCTAGCAAGAAACTTAACAATTTTATTTAATTCATCGAAACGATTTTTAAAATCTAAATCATGTAAATTTCGAGCTAACCTTTTAGATAACTTGTTCTTAAGCCGAATTTTACTAAGCTATATATGTAGGTGTAATCCATGGCTTAATGATTCAACCACCGAGGAATTTTTGTTTATATACAACTTTAACAGAAAGATAAAATTCTCATATACTATCTGTTTGCTAATATACTGCAGACCAATTTTCAGCAGATAAATCATTTGTTAAATTTGAATAATTAATTGGCATTTAGCTAACACTTTAGAAGAATATACACGATTCATCAAAAATTTAATAGAGCACATACATTGATCGGTGATATTTAGATTATGAACTTCTGCACTGAAGTTAAAATCAAAATTGGATGAGTATCTAAAAAATAAATGGTCCAGACACGATGAAGAATTATTTGTAATACGAGTTTCAGTATTAATCAACGATTTTAGCCCGTGTGACGCCACCATGAACAAATATTCATCAGCAGATGAACGATCTTCAAGAATATTTATATTCATATCACCACAATTAGTAAGATTTTTCGATTTTATGTTTATAAGAACACTATTAAATTCATTAACAAAGACTGACGAGTTGAAAGCGTGAAATCTATAAGTACACACAATGGAAAATAACACAGAATTAAATTGCAAATTCAGCTGTATAATGTCAGCTCTATTAGTATCAATGAAAGAGGCAGTACTGTTCTGGATGCTATCATCAAAAAATATGATACAATAACACCTCCCGCTCTATTCATAGGATTACACTTACCAAATACAATTAAATCCAGGAATATTGTAATTATCCATTTCATGATCTTCAATCCAGATCTCCGACAGTAGAATGATTTGTGGCATAGTCTCAAGTGCAGCCATATTTGCTAGAAATAAATTAAAATTTTTGGCGTATACATACTTCTAATATTTTGGTGTACAATCTATAAAAAAACATGCTTTGTATTATTTAATTTCCTGGAGAGTTGACCTGGGTTCCCAGTGTCCAAGTTTTTCCCCGACCCACCACTGGAATCCGTAAAAATGGGTGCTCCCGGGTCTTATTTTTAAACTCTTTGACTAGAGTTTCAGCTGGCCATGCCCTTGGAATCAGCAACTTATCAAAAAATGATTCCGACAAGCTAATTTTGAACGACGAGTAGCCTAAGTTAACCGCAGTTTTATTTCTTGAGTTGCAGTGGAATATTTTAGCCGCTTGCTTTCCTATTAAATTTATCACGCAAGTATTGCAGCAGGTCTTTCTCAGTTAGACTGGAATGGAGCCTCGAAATAAAGAAATGTCTGCGTATCTCCACTATCCACAGAACTTCACTATCCTCCCCAGTACCAATTAAAATTTTATTAGAATTAATGGTGTGATTTTTTACAGCAGTAGAACTATTATCATTTTCGACAGCTTCATCACAATCAAGACCAGATTCAATATTCTCATCATTGATAACCATTAATGTTTGTCTTTGGTTATTTCAAATGAGGTATAAAAACTACATAATTGCTAATTGTAAATCCACGAAATATGGTTTTAAAATAATTAACAATTTGATTGAGTTACTATGTGTGTATACGCAGGCTTCCCAAAATCTTATTAATCTTCAAAGCAAAATTAAACCAACTTAAACAAAAAAAAATTGTTTCTTTCCTCCCTCCCTCTCACCAAAAATATTATTCCGACGAAAAAAAAAAAACTTTCCATTTTATTTTCTTAAAGTAGCGAAATTGTTGAAATTCGTTTTTCATTATACTCCAATTTCGCGATGAATATACTTCAGTAACTCAATTTTACCAGCAACAAAAATTTGTGCGTATTTAAATTGCAACGGTGTATAGGAGAAAAAAAACGTTGTACATACATTATGGAGATGATGGAAATTCGGGTGGTGAATGACTGTGGATGGTTTGGATTTGGATTGAATTTGAATTTCGTTTTTTTTTTTTTTTGTGGATCTGGATGAATTGTTAGGTTTCGTCTTGTATGTACATAGTATATACAATATAAAACAAAATGTTTGAATAGAAGGTAAGAAAAATAAATAAATTTAAAATTTATTTATTCAAAAACATTTTGAAAAACGGGAAAACTCTTAAATTGGCAACAAATTTAAAATAAAGTGAAAGAAATCATATACTCTAAAGATGGTATAGAGAGTATTCAGAGGAATAAAAATATAAAAGTGCCGGAATATAAATGATAATAATATATTTGAATACAATTGGCTTTGATGACATACATTTTCATATACTTTTATTTTGTTTTGTATGTTTAAGGAAAAATCAAAGTAATGTACATATATAAAACCACGACACACAATTTTGCATTCGTGTATGTGTGTGTGTTATATAAAGTATTATATACCTATATAAGGGTGGTTTACATCTAACGTAAAGAATTCATGGAAATCAAAAGAAAAGTTATAAATATCTTAATTTACTTTCTTTTATTCTTACGACAACAACAAAAAAGAAACAGATTAAAATAATTTTATTGAATATAAAAAGTACAAAAAAAAAAAAAATTTATTATTATTATAAATAAATTTAAGATGTTTTTAGATGACAACAATGACAATAATAATAAAGACGACGACGATGATGATGATGGAAATATTCTATGTTCAAACTCCAGCACACCCCAATCAATTTTCGTAACTTTTTTTTTTTTTTTATCATTTTCCATCATCATTATTATTATGATATGTATTGAAAAATTGTACAAAAAAAAAAAAATATTGATAACAAAATGTATCACATTGATACCTTTAATTGTTTCCAACGATTATTTATTTTCCTCATCATGTTACACATCGAGGTCAAAAAAATTATTTTTTAATATAACAAAAAAAAAAAAAAATGATTTTCATCCCCCAGATAAATCAAATTATGTACGTACAAAAAAAATTTTTGAGCGAGGGGTGTACAATACAAATAAATACAGGTCATATTACAGCAAGTATATGTATATTAATTTTAAGAGGATTATTGATTTACATGCAAGAATACTACTTGACATTCGATTGCTACACCTCCGCCGTATAGCCAAGTATTTAAATAAAATTCAATGTGTTTAGCGAAAGATGTTGAATTTGTTTAGTATATACACGAATATTGCTGCTGTGTATAAGAGGAGGAAATGGAAAAGTTTTTTATTTGTTATGAAAATGAAGATATAAATCTCCCCTAAATTATTACAACGATTTTTGACGTTTTAATAGCGTTTCCATATAAAACAAATGTTTTGTCGCCTGATACCATAAATGATTTTATTTACGGAGTCGATGATTAAATTTGACACTAAATGCCTTTAGCCGAAATTAAGCACGACTTAACTTAGGCAGATTTCTCATGCTTTTCATAACTATAATTTTTTATTTTAATTTCCAATTTATTTACTTTAATTTGATTAAATTCTTTTACAATTTTTCAGAATTAAAAAATAACTTTTAATTAATTATTATTGCAACAGGCAACGTTCGGCATTAACTTTAGCAGATTTTTTGTTTTGTAATTTTATTTTTAATTTGTTTTTGAATCTTCATCGCTAATTCCGCTTTTTCACATATTTTCTATTTTATGCATGTCAAAGAATTAAGTCAGTTATTAGCTTTACAGTTAAGCACTAAAACCAATAATTTGCTTAAAGTTACATTAAAGTAACAATTAATAGAAGCATATTAATGTCAGAAATTATTGACAAAATAACTTAAACGATACATAGTACAACGATTGATGCTAAACTAAAATGGATGAAGTTAGATTAAAAGAGTTAGGTTAGAATAATCTTTTATTATCTCTGAAAGAAAAGTGGTTTTTGTGATTTCAAGTACCAGATGGTTCAGTGCTGAACCCAAGATTGATTGTAATGCATGCTCAACAGTGGTTCACGCTAATTGTGTTGAACTGTGAGTTGTGTTAAACTACAGTCAGAAACATTCAGATGTATACGGCTCATATTTAGAGGGAAATTTAAAGATAAAGTTAAAAACCAAACAGAAGAAAAAATATTCAAAATTTTATTTTTTATCAATAATGTTATCACATATATTTACTTCATATTTATGTATTTTTAAAATAAAAAAAGTAAGACAAAAAATTAAAAAAAGTGTTTCGTTGATTTTAATTTGCCGTATACATCTGAATGTTTCTGACTGTACAAAAATGCCAAAATTTTTCAATTGGCCATGACAGTATAATTGCTATGACACCTAATCGGAAAATTTCTGAAAATCAATTGAATTATCCGTGAAGTAGCAGAAATGTTGTAAACCCTCTCGATTAATCGGTGATAATATTGACATGCGTGAAGGTGATGATGATGATCTCGATATTAAATCCCATTAAAAGTAATACGGATATTACCAGTAAAAATTTGAGTGACATTAAAGAACAAATTGAAACAATAAATAGCGCCTGTGATAAAATAGATAAGCTGGAAACAAACTATAACGAAGTCATAACTTCTGTTACTTCCTTAGAATGCAAGTTTGATGCTTTTGAGCAGAATACAAGAAACAACTCTATTATTATTCATGGTCTTCGAGAACTTTCGCAGCCACTGGAGCAATCCGTTATATCGTTTATTAGGAATGGAGCAGATATTCCAGTTGATGATATTGCAATATTGAAGTGTTTTAAACTTAAACCGAAAGATATAATTTCTCCAATACATATCAAATTTAATAATCGGGTAATAGTAGACAAATTGCTGAACAAGCAGAAACAAATGCTGGAGGTCAATAACGGACATATTGTCTATATCAATGAAGATTTTACTGCATTTCGTCGTAGTTTGTTGAATGAAGTCAGGAAAATCAAAAAAGCTCGCAATTACAAATTTTTATGGACCAGAAGAGGAACCGTTACGATGAAAAAAGATGTTGTGGGCACGGTTATTTTTATAAAGTCAATGGACGATCTTAATAAATTCTCTATTTAGTATAATACCTAAATTTAGTTCAAACGATATTCCATTAAGTTTGAAAAGCAACCGAAACTCTCAAACATCTTCCAATCTTGGCTCATTAAATAATTTTTTATTTGTAGAGTCAATCTCAAAGCACATTATTTTGCAGAATATCAGATCATTACGCTCCAACTTTGATGAATTTAGTATGATGCTAGAAAATTTGTCTTATCAACCAATATTATGTTTTCTTACTCTGGATCAATTCTAATGAGATGCATATCTATACAATAGAGATTTTTATCGTATTCACGCTAATTGTAATAACAACAACCGCTCTAGTGTTACTGTGCATCAGAGTGTGTATAGATTTCAGTTTATTAAACAAATTAATGTGTTTCTGGATCAATTTAAAATTTTTCTGACTTCTAAATATTAAATCCAAAAATTTGTTCGTCCTTGGTGATTTCAATATAACTACAATTAGCGCAAATAACACCACAAAAGAATTTGTTAATGTCTCCTGTGGGACTTAAATCATTAATAAAATCAGCTACGAGAAGTGCTGCAAATCACGAAACTTGGATTGAGCATATTTTTGCTAGGTATGAGTGTGCAAATAATTTTACTGTTTCTACTAACAATAACAAGTGCAAAGTCTTGGGTGATCATAATTTGTTAACTTTGGGAATTCATTTTAGGCCTAAACTAAGCAATACCTTGACTAATCGTCCTGCCAGTTCTCCATCCCGTGTGGATATTACTCACCTAATTGAATTCGCCTTAAATTCAAAAATGGCTCAATTTGATATAAGAGAGTTTGCATTTCCTCAAAACTCAGAGAGGTATTACTCACAACACGTTTCAAATGTGATTTGATAGACTTAACGGTGGACTCCCATAAGCCACCAAAATGTGGTGTATATGGGGGTATAAATTTACACTCAATCTGTTTCCCGCACAAAAATTTTTGATTTCTTCGTTAAACTTAAACTCATTGTTTTTAATGAATAATTCACATAACTCAGAAAGCTTTGATTTAGCTCCTATAAATGTAGAATGAATGCAAGATAGAACACCTCAACGACTCACAAATCGATGTAAATCAGCAACAAACGCCTGCGATGTCATGTTCGATACCAATTCGATATGAACTGCTTTAGTTGTAGTACAAACAAATAGTGCTATGTAGCCTTTTACTAGTGTTTGTTTCCGTATACTAGACTTTAAATAAATAGGGCCCACATAATCAACTCACAAATTGTCAAATACCTCAGTTGGGGTTTCTCTAAAATCTGGCAAGTCACCTGGCAAATTATGTATTGAATTTCACATTTTAGATTTGCTCGGAAACATCGCATACATTTCCGAATAACAAATTTGATAATATTTTTTGCTCGAATCACGGACAGCAATCCACTTTGGCCTATATTTTCGATGTGCAAATGTTTTATTAGGGTTGTTGTAAACTCATGTTTAGGCAAGACTAACTGGTGTTTTGGGTTCAATGGTAGTTTAGCATATTCCACCAACTCGTATTAAATTTTCACTATCTAAGCTTAATTGTTTAAGTTTGTTATTGCTGGGAATCACATCACCTTTCCTTAATGCATTTATTTCTGCACGAAATTCCTGATTTTGAACTACTTTCGCTAATGCCTTAATTGAGTTGCACATTTCCTGAGATGTAAACTGTTTCGTTTGAATTCGATTGTAATTAGCATTTTTGACACTTTCTCGGAAATTATTTATAAAGCGCAACACATAACACATGATGATTTGAATCCTTTTGAATGTACTAACATTTGTCATAAAGTCAAAGCACTTCAATTCAAAAGTTGCAACACTCACATTTAACTGTTTAAGTTCCGGTAACTCACTTTCTTAAACCTCAGGAATAGAATCGGGAAATTCTTCATCGTCCCTTTGTAAACTATTAGGGCCATTCCACCATAACTACATTTCACTTAATTTATTTGCATATTCACCACGTGATACTATATCTGTAGGATTATTCTTTGTTCTAATGTACTTCTAAATGAAATCCTTTGTCTGTTGAATCTCAACCACTCTATTTACCATAAAAGTCATTAATGTATGAGATGGTTTTTTGATCCAGCTCAAAACTATCTGAGAATCAGACCACAACACTACCATATTGAAATCAATATTCAGAGTACCACAAACAACATTTTTCACTAATTTGAATAATAATAACGCGGCGCACAGTTCAAGTCGCGGGATTGACAATTTCTGTAAAGGTGCAACTCTTGATTTACTGCATAAAAGTCTTACTGTATGTATATTCACCATTCACATCTAATGTTCGAATGTACACACAAGCACCGTACGGTAGCTCCGATGAATCGGAAAAACCATGTAATTCAATTAATTTGGAATTGTCGGGTATGTATTACACACTTCACGATTTTTAGTTTGATGATTAATTTGGCTTTTATAATTACAGATGCAATTAATCCGAGTGGATCGTATATATACCTGCAATTCTCGACAATGCTGTCCTTTTAGTGATAATTTCACTCTTACTTTAGGCAACACGCCTTTGAATGTTGAATAAGAACTCATCAGTAGATGAATTTTACAAAAGTCCCAATGTTTTAATAGCACCATTCACATCCGAGTTTCCAATAGCAATGTTTTATTCTCGATCACATTTAGGAATCCTTTCCAAAAGTTCTGCATATTTAGCAGACCACTTGTGTAATTGAAATCCACCTTGTTTTAGCAATTCAATTAACTGTTGTTGTATTTCTAATACGTTTCCTAAATTATTTGCACCTGTTAACACGCTGTCAACATAAAAATCGTTTAAAACCATATTAGATGCTAAAGGATACTTGATTTGCTCATCTGCTGCTAATTGATTTAAGAAGCCGAAGCCATATGTGAAAGTATTTAATTCATAAGGTTTTAATATATCTCGATAATCCTTTCTCCACAAAATTTTTTTGAATTTCTTATGTTTATCATGAATTTGAACCTGTCTTTACATCTTTGAGATATCCGCGGTAAACACAAACAAAAAAAATTTCTCTGGACTGTGGGTCCACACGAACTTTTGTGGTTGAACTCACTGGTTTGAAGACGGCATAATGTGCCATATAATATTCCTCATTATCAGTAGAACACATCCTCTCTAAAAGGTAATTCGATAATATAACGCCCATTTTCATCACGAATATGACTATTTCCAAAAATCTCTTTACAACGTTGTTCATCCTTATTAACTGATGCGGTTTCATAAAATGACTCAACTGCCCAAAATTGTTTAATGGAGTCATTTAAATTTTCAAGTTTGTTCACATGAAAAAAAAAATGATGGTAGCTTTAAGCTGGTGTTAATTGAACTGGACACAATCCATCCTAATTGTGTTTCTTGCAATAAAGGTAAATTATTTGCCAATTTTAGTTTAGCATTCAGCATGCACCATGGGCCCATCGTGGCATTGAGTGCGGAACCTCGGATGGTTCCAACCAATTTTAATAATAATAATAATAATTCAGCATAAGAACAAAAAAAACTTCCGGCCCCCAATAACATATCGCTAGTATCAGGAACAAAAAACTCGGGATCGGCTAAATCAATTAAATATGCAATTCCGAAAAGGGCACATCTCTTATATTTTGACAAAACCGTTTTTTCACGTAAATGTGATGAAAATTTATCCCCACACCATGATTCAATAAATTACCCAGGTTAGCTCGATTTTCCAACCACGTGTTCATGACGTCAGGTAATTCCGATAAATATGTAAGTTATTCTTTTTTTACTTTTCTTTTTTTTATTTGTTGTTGTAATTTATACGTAAGAGAATTGGGTGACGTCAAATAAAAAAGATGGCCATTTGTTTACATATTTCGAGCTAACCTGGGTTTTTATTGAATCATGACCCCACACCTATTTTGTTTGAAATAGGCACATCTTTTGTATTATTACTGCTACCAGTGTCGATGTATATAACAATAATTTCGAAAAGATCACAACTCTTAGAGATGTGCCCTTTTCAAATTTAATGGATTTTATTTTATATTTCAGAGCTGTGCCCTTTTCGAAATTGCATATTCAATTATTGTTGGTATTTTTCAAGTCGATATACGTCAATATTTATAGTTGGTAAATTTCCCGTAATCTTGTTGACCACAAGAAATTCTAATTTCGTTGAGCAATTAGTAATCCGAGATTGTATTATCGCTTCAACTTTAAATTTAATGTTTGTGCGAACTTCATTAAATCCACTAATTGGAATATTCACTGGTTTGCGATGAATTTTTAACATGGATGCTATTTTCTCTGTTAAAAAATGAGACTGCGATGCAAAATCCAACAGCGCTCGATACTAGTGGCTGTTACCGCATGAATCCAATATAAACACGATGGCGGTTGACAATCAAAAAGACTTATTAGTTGTTGTATGAATACATTTTGTAGAACTAGTTGTGTTTGATTCCGGTTGTTTTGCTTGCGGTGTATTAAACACAGAAGTTGATTGAATTTCATTTGCCTTTTCATTATTCGATGCGTCACTACAAGAGCTCTCAATGTCTCTTTTCAAGTGCAATTTAATTAATAATGTTAATAATAATTTTTGAAATACGTATAGGTACAGGTAACTTTTTAAACTCTTCACAAAGAAATATTCTATGATCTTGTTTACAAACGGGACAAGCCTTTTGATTGCTCACAATTACAGATCGGCTTGTTTTATTGTAGAAATTCGCAGTAGATTTAGCTCTACCTTTCACTGTCATTTTTGGCATAGCTAACACACCACACTTTACAGATTCCAAAATCCGGTATCTTTTCTGCAAGTACGCGATTGTTCCACTATATGTTGGAAGTTCTTTTTCCTCAATAGTTGTTTCCCATTGGTTTCTTGTGTCACTATCCAATAATAAATGTAATGTTGTCAGATTCAAATTGTAGACTTGATGATTTTGTAGAACTAATTTCTCGCAATCACAAACATTATCTCCAATGCCGACTATGAAAGTGAAGAGTAACGCCTGGTGTATCCGATTGAATTTTAAACCCTTTGACCAATATGGGAATGCTGTCTCACAAGCTTATGTTGAAAGTTGGATGATGTGTTATGATACTGTGAAATGTGTACTCCAAGCATGTAATGAAACACGTGTTATTGTGGCGTACATGAAACCTAACCTTATCTACTGTAGCATCTTTAGTGGGACTCAGAAAGTTTCCAGAGTCTTTATATACCACCGATATTCCGGAAAACACAAGGCAGCGAATTAGGATTCGAAATGAGAATAGGGCAGTTTCCGCTTTGCTTACCTATTATATGACTATAATAAAAGCTTAAGGGTAGACATTTGATCAGATGGGAGCGTATTTACCCCAGTACAACTGGGTATAAGTATAAGTAAATTACAATGTTCGCATTATTTTCTTTCTTTTTTTACGAAATAATGTAAAAGTGCGATGATCATGATGAGTTACAACAGATACTGCTTTAAAGTTCATCCTGAAATGAATTCAATGGAATTTTTTGTTTAATAAATGTCAAATACGTACACATGCATGATTAAAAAGTAACTAAAGAACAAACTTATCCATGAAAATGTTTTCCAAATAAAATTTGAAATTAATTTAATTTTTTATTTTTTATTTTTTTTTTTGCTAGCACAGACACATACGAGTAATCATTATTATTTTTTGTTTTGTTATCAGTTTTCCAAAAAATAAAATAAAAAATTTAAAAATCGCAAAAAAAGGCACAAAAACGATAATAAATCCGCTTAAAAAATTATAATTTTACCTCCTATAGTCTGCTTAATCATATTACTTATATTTTTGCTAAATACGATAACAACGGTATAGAGTAACGGCAAAAAAGTATAAAAATTGCGACAGACAGATATTTTTCAAGCTTTTTTTTATTTTTAATAAAAATGTTGTATGTATTGTATGTATATACATACATATTCCTTAATACACCGGTATGTGTATACGTAAAGAACATTCAGCAGAGTGAAAACCTATTTCATTTTTACTACCAACACATAAAAAAAAATAAACTTTTAATTAGTTTTTACTTTTATAATAGTTACAAAAACAACAACAACACAAAATATATTAAAATAATAATAAATAAATATGATTATTTATTAAAAATAAAATGAGGAAAAAATAAGAAAATTTTCTTATTTTTGTTTATAATAAACAAAATAAGATAATAATTGGGAACAGATTAAAAATTGTAAAATGAGGGAAAAGTAAAGTTTTCTTTCATATAAACGGAGTACGTATCATACACAAGCAAATAAGTTAAGTATTTAATTTGAAGCTAAGAATGATTGTGCTTTTATAAAAGTTTATTCGGTTTACTTATGAGTTTGAATGAAGTATTTTTATAGTATTGTTGAACTCTAGTGGAAAATCGAAGGTTTCATCTCAAAAGCCATTTGGAGACGAAACTACTTTCATCATTAGTTACAAAATTTGCAAATTTATCCCAACACGGAAATTTATTTAATTAAAATCAGTGTTGTGCCTCGTGGTCTACATCACGTAATAGACGTATAGACAATTTATGTATATAATTCAAAACATAAAGTCGACAATGTAGGCAATGCGTCGACAATACCCAGCAACAAAATTTTTTGATAACTTCATATTTAAGTGCACGTGTGGTTTAAACTGTGATATGCACTCATTAATTGACGTACTGCCAACGTTTCTAGGGTAAAGTATGGCTCGTGACGCAACATTTTCTTTTGAAAGCAGGCTGATGTTGTCAACAAAAACAGACGTCATGATATCTTTGGACAATATGTCATCTGGAAGTTGAAGAAATTCCGACTGTTGACCATTAATATTTAGTCCTGATCCAAGCTTCTATAAACCACACTCTATAATTCACATCTTTGACTTGATTTCCTTGGAATTACTACAGGAGCTTGCAACAGAAAGTCTCCTCCAACCACAAAAGTAATTTCGCCATATATGGCAGGTCAGAGTTCAACAAGTTCTACAGGCTCCTATCTACAGTTAGACAAAGATGGCCCTGCTGCACTTGGAAGTGTCATTCCAGATCAAAAATTTCGTGTTTGTACACTGCTTAACATTAACTAGATTTCTTAACATCTGTAGTTGGATTAACAAGTGAAACTGCACTGCACTGTCACTTACTGCATACATACGTAGTAGTATGTTCATTTTGTTTTATTTTCTAGCTGCCCTTCTGCACATTACGTACTTGTAGTGGAAAGGAATTTCTGTGAAGAGATACTGTCGAGCTTGTGGAAATTCAACATTTAGGCAAAACCAAGTCGTAAGCATTGTTTCTCTTCTCTTAGCAGATTCCAGTGCTAAACAAAAAGCACCTTCTTCCAAAACAACAGTCTGCATGACGGAAGATGCACAGCTAACCGAATCACAATGTGATTCGGTTCTGGTGTTGCAATACATCCAGATAGGTCTTGATCTCGTCCCAGTTAAATGTGTAGCTTTACCCTTTTTTTTACCTTGATGAAGGCCGCTTCGTTTCCTTTGTAGATATATTTGAAAATATACTTGACTGGATTTGGGCATTGTCTTTTCTGGAGAGGTATGAATTGTAGGGAAATATATACCCACCGGTTGTCTATCTTTGGTTAGAACTGTAGAGAAGATTCTTTTTCAACTGTTCTTCCGTTATCCCTTTTAGTATAATCCGTTGTTGTCCATGTTGGCTTTGTCACAATAGTATTTTGGCAAGTTTTGTGTGCAAACATTCTTCCCATTCACACCATCCATATATGTGGAGTTGCTGGATTGTGTTCACCGCATGGTCCTTGTATCTTGAATATTGAAACGATAATGAATTGCAAATTGTAAAAGTTATTTGTGTTTCCATCACCTAGCATGAACAGCAAATGGCAGTTTTTTGGCACCTCGTTTCTAAAACTCAGCAAGAAATGATTTGACTTTCCCTAACAATTGATTCTTATCATATCATTGATAAATCCCTCCAACTTTAAATGGAACACAGCCGGAAAAATATCTGGATAATCCACTGGTGTTTCCCCAGGTTTCAAAATAACATTAATTTCTTTCCAATTTGGATTGGTGAAAGTAATAAATAAATTTGATTTTCAAGATTCCACTTTCATACACATCAGCAATAATATACTGTTGAGTGAGTTTTCTCGAATTTAAAAGTGGATTGAAGGACTCAAGGAATTATATATTTTTGCCATTTTTCCCGCTTAGGTGTGGTTACCAGCCGAATTCACCATTCTGAAATACTTATCGTTTTCGTGTTTGGTTCTTTCTTGGGGTAAATGCAGATGGCTCGCTCAAAAGGAGGCCACCCATCTTCGGATATAAAATACTGCTGCAACTTCATTAGCAATAGGAGCGTTATATGTGCTTGAATCTTATTATCATAATATATTCTAGTTTGCACAAAGTCCTCATCATCCTAATCACTTCGGCATATGGATTCACCCGTCTTAAACCTGAGGTTACTTTCTTTGTTGTGAGGGTTGTACAATTTGGTAGCTGTAGCGAAATTGGGAAATCCAGGAAGTAAAGTTGTTAGTATTGGGCTGCGTAAGGTGATACGTTTGTCCTTGAATAGCGAATGTTTGCGCACCACTGAGTATTTGTGAGTCATCCTTTAAAAGTTTCAGCTATGGGTAATGGTGGCAGTCTAATTTTTTCCTAATTGCAGCATTATATTCTTAAGTGGTTTTGGGCTACACGTTCTGCTCGAAAATGCAGAGCTTCACATTTGTCACATTCATTACTCATTTCTCATAAGCAACACTTATCGAGTTTAGGGTGTCATACAAGTGTTTTTCTTCTTGAGCTATAGTTCTCGGACTTTTCGCTTGACCAGCCTCTTGGCTTTGTTCTGGAGTCATATTAATATTTAACTCACGTCACCAATTAGTACGTGCTCCGTTCCGATTGTCTCGTTGTGCTGGTGTCAATTTGTTTAGTTTCAGGCATATCCGTCTATTATAATTGAAATCTCAATATAAAGACTTACAACTTTAGGAACCACTCCAGAAGTTTAAGTTACGCTTGACTCCATTAACTAAAGTATTCAAGGGCCGATGTAATCAGGCAGCCACATTTTTTTTAGGTGATAATAACCTACAACCCAAAAAAATGCATCCTATGTATTTCTCAACCGATTATGATGAAATTTGACATGTGTGTCGAAAATGGGATCCTAAAATTATTTGTGGATAAAGTTCTGGAATATGGTCAAGTAGGATGGAACTTGGGCATTTCTTAACCGATTATGATCAAATTTGACACGTGCGCTGGAAATGGGATTTTAAAATGGTTTTTAGGTAAAGTTCTGGAATATAGCTTCGTAGGGTGGGACTTGGCTATTCCTTAACTGATTTTGATGAAATTTGACATGTGTTGAGGGTTGGGTTAGGTTCTGTTTGCCGGTTGCATCAGGGTTTAATTGGGGTGTAATGAGCGCTTGAGCAATCTATAGGGAAACCTCACTACAATGGAAATTGACTGGACAAAAAAAGTTGTCCGTTGTATTGAGTTGTCGGTTAGCTGAGGGTTTGTGATTATTTTGAATACAAATTTTATTGGCATTCTCAAATAAAGCATTTTCAATGAAAATGGGATTCTAAATGATTTTTACACGAAGCTCTGGAATATGGCGAAGTGCCTCCCTATTTCTCAACCGATTATGATGAAAATCATGATTTTTAGATAAAGTTTTGGTCAATTAGGTTTGAACTTGGCTATTTCTTAACCGTAAAGTTTGGTTAAATAATATACTTTTATTTCTTCAAACCAGACTTTTTCTATATGTTTTTTCTGCTCTTTGGCACTTTTCTGCTTGTATTTTTTGATCTTATTTCCCTTGAAGGACCAAATATTTTCAATAATATTGAGGTCAGGATTATTTCCTCTCCAGGGTAATGACTCAATCCCCAAGCTATTTTTAAATTCGGCTACCTAAAAAAGTAGACATTAGAATTAAGCATTCTTACGTCACAAATGTGGCACGGAGCTGAATCATCCTGGAAGAGTGGAATACCGATGTATTGACCGACAGTCTTGATGCAGGTTTCGATAATTTTTTACATTTTTCTCCGTTTACTGAACTATCCAGAAGGCATAGTGATAAACCCTAAAGGCTGTTATGGTTCCACAGGCCATAACATTTATGGTGAATGTTTACTGAAGGTGAAATATACATTCTATTAAATATCGTTTGCCTTTTTGTCGCCGAACACATATCTTTACATGGGGTCCAAAGATATTGAACTTGGATTCATACGAGAATATGAACGAACTCCAGTCCTCGGGCATTCAGTTTTCCATTTTATTGCGAATTTGAGGCTTGCAGCTCCAATTTTTGCTATCAGTAATGATTTTCCCGCAGGTCGACAAGCATCGAGACCAAGTCTAAAGGTTTCCTTTAATAGTAGGGACTGAAATAGTGTCGGTTATTGCTATTAGAAGCTAACTTCTCAGTTCCAAAGCCGTAGCAAACATCTGCTTAAGCGTCAAATGTCTAAAATTCGATCTGTTGAAACAGAAGGTTTCCTATTTGCATCAGAGCCGACTTATCTTGCAACCTTGCCTTAAAAACTTTCTAATTGCTGTTTGGCTACACTAAATTACTCTTGAAATTTGTGAACATGTGTACTTGCTTGCCTTTAGTTGCAAAATTTTGGCTTTCTCGCCTGAATTTAATTTAGAGCGACCCATTTTAAAATTAACTCTTTGACTACAAAGTTATCCTTATTTTGGTTTTAAATATGTCATCATAAGATGTGAAATATGCAGAAAAAGCAAAAAAAATTGTGAATGAGGTAAAATCTATGAGAGAATTGCATGAAATAGTAAATAATCGAAATCAAACATATCAATGGCGCAGGGTGTATTTGTGTTATCTCGCCAAATGATTGAAATTATTTTTGTTTACTCGAAAATTCAGAAATAATAATTTAATACCAAAATAAACACGTAACCAATAAAATTTAATTGATTTCCCTAATCCCTTCCTCTACATCTTTAATACACAAACAACTCAAAAACATCTTTATTTAAAGTCATATCCAAAAGGAAATCATCAAAACCAAATACAAAAAAAAAAAAATTGGATGTGAGACGACAGCACAAAGCACATGACTTTCTAAAATACTCTTTTAAAGCTTGGACTCGCAAACGATATTCAGCACGAATGCAATATACTTTCCTAACCGCTTAGTTGGAAAATAACGAAAAACTTCGAATCAATCGGAACAATGAAAATATGTCTTTAAAATCACAAAGAAGAAGAAATATTTTCTACTTTTATGTTTGTATGTACTGTACATACATATATAGCATAAAAGTTTCTTTTGTTACTAAAGTTTCATTTTCCTCCCAAACAAAAGTAAATAAGAAAATAATTTTTGACCCATTTATAGAATCGAATCGAGATCAATATGGATTTATGTAATGAGGCAAAAACTGATTTTTTGAGCAAAAACCATCAACCGCACAAAACACACACATATGTATCTACTCGTACAACAAAGAAAATATTTGATTTTTAAGTAAATACAATATAAACATGTATGTATGTATGTGTATAGAAAAGTAAAGAAAATGTTTTCGGAAAAATTGATTTGTGTTGGGTTATTTTCATTTAAGTGGGATAAGCATAAAAATAATCATAGTAATATGTAAGTTGAACAAGGATAAAACGAAGACGTTGTATTATCCTAATCAAATATTAGAAAAATTTTATTTGGGCAAAATATAATTATTCGGTTGGAAAAGTTGTAGGTTAGAAAAATATTAGTTTTTTGTTTGATTATATAGGAAATTGATACTAATGATTTTGACTTGCCGTTGATTGTTGTTGTGTATCATGGGTTTGGTGTGTGTGTGTGTGTTGTCAATAAAACTTGTAATTAAAATCGGTGATCATATTAACACATCATGCTAGATGTTTTTAAAATACAATTCAAAATTAAGTCTACTCCCAAATCAATCCCAAACTGAATCTCTTAATTCAGTCTTTAGCTCAATCTCCAAAAACAATATTTGTGTAAAGTTTGGTTCAAATTGGTCAAGGCGTGTGGATTTTTTTAAATATCTTGCACATATCCAGGTTTTACAATGACCAATTAGGATACAACTTATCTATGTCATAACGGATTTTAGTGAAATTTGACATCTGCAATAGAAATGGGATTATAAAATGATTTTTGTATGAAATTCTGGAATATGGCCAATTACGATAGAACTTGGCTATTCCTTAATCGATTATGATGAAATTAAAAATTTGTGATGAAAAGGTGATTCTAAAATGATACTGCTAATTCCGAAACTGTTCAATACCGTTAGAAGTTTTAATTCTTCAGCGCGAGTCCGCCACATACTTAATTTTTTAAGCATGGCCAAACTTACAGCACTGACAGTAAATACTCAGGAAACGTACCCCAACGTTTAAAGCTTAGGATTGGCGAGAACATTTCTGGGCGAACTTGAATAATATTTCGAAGATAATCTCGATCTAGTTGGAAACGTTTAAATTTATCATAATCGGTTTAAAATAGCTAAGGTATATCCAAATTGCCCATATTCCAGAATTTAATCTTAAGATCATTTTTGAACAATGCAGTTTCCAACTCATTTGTCGAATTTCCTCCAAGTCGGTTAAGAAATAGGAAAGTTCCATCATATTTGGCCATATTCCAGAATTACACCCCATTTCCAAGAGATATATCAAATTGCATAGGCGGTATTGCGTCAACCAATGTGGAAACTTTATAAAAATCACCTCGAAGATTATAGATTAATGTTTCTTTAATAATGTCAAAAAATTTGCCACGGTCGTTTAAACAACAACCTCGCGTTTTACCGAATCACAAAAAAAAAAAATCAAATTTTGTTGCAAAAGTTCAACACAAGTAGAAATCGATTCACTAAAGCATATGATATGAAAGATTCCGAAGCAGTAAATAATTTCCCTGCTGTAATTTCGACACAAGGTTTTCAGCCGCTGACATACAAAACATATCAAGTTTGTTAAAAATATACAACGGCAGTATGCCTATAGAAATTCATCGAGCTATCAGAGGCTTGGATTGTATGAAGTTTTGGAAAGGGTTAGAATTTAGGACATTTCTATTGTATTGTGGTCCTGTGATTTTAAAAGACTATTTACACCTAAAAATGTATGAACATTTCTTGAATCTTGTTTGTGCTGTTACAATTTGCACTAGCAAACAGTACTTAAAATACGTTAAAATAGCGATTGAATTTCTTAACGGTTTTATTGAAAAGTACATTGAAATATACGGGTGACATCAGCAGCAACGTGCACAACCTATATGTCATTTAACTGATGATGTTAATAAGTTTGGAGACCTGCCCTCGTTCAGTGCTTACCCGTTTGAAAATTTTCTGGGACATATAAAAGCATGCTCCGAACTGGTAACATACTATTGGTTCAATGCGCCAACTATCAAATTGTAAAAAGATATTTTATAAACTTCAGTTAGTTGGCCTGATAAATGCCACATACTTCGAAAAAAAATTATGTATTTACGGCACAAGTTTAAAAATCAAGAAGGATTTTTTCCATCGAGCAATAAAATCATCTCGTATTAATATTTTTTATCAAGTGGCGAGCTCAACTATTTGACTTAAATAATATTAAGTGCAAATTGATATCATTACCATACCAAAAGGATTTAGACCCTACATAAAATATTAGCCAAATTGGGAAAATATTTTATCGAACAAGAAATTAAACGTTTTGCCTGTGTAACATCAAGATTATAAATATAAAGCTTTTAAAAGAAATTCATATAAACATAAATTAAAGCACTTTTTTATCAACAAACTTATTCAGCTAGGTCCAGAGCTAACATCTATTTCGCTCCCTATTAAGGCAAAGATGCTTTAACGTCACCATCATCTGTTTGAACTTCACTGTCAATATTCGTCGGGTTTTCATTTTCCTTATCTGGTAACATTTCATTTGAATTATGTAAAAATACCTTTTACGTTGGAGCCATTGCAATGTGTGTTTCAATATTGTATCCCTTAAAAACTCCTCATTTCTGGCTTTTGAATGCCTGCAATCAGCCATATACATAACTTCAAAAATTACATCAATATACACTTTTGAAAACTAAATTTTTAAGGGTCGGTCCATTTTTAGAGGAGCCGGTCCAAGAGTATTTAAGCATCAGTTCAGGTTCGAACAAATAATCTATGATTTTGTAAATAAGTTTGCCGCCATCAACAGTTTTACTTCTACCACCAATAACATATAATATGTTTTACCAATTGACTTTTCAATGCTGTAACCTTATGTTTAAGTTTTCTAATACTGTGATTTTCTTTAGAGAAAAATGAAACGTTTCTACTAGATCATTACAAACATCACTCGGCATCTTCACATTCGCGCTTAGCGAGTTTTAGAGCATCTAATTTTATATTTATTTCTGCAACGGACTTGTCGAGTTTCTTGAAATGGTTCTCGAAGCATTCCATTTGATTGACCATCTTTAAAATGGTTCCTTGGAATCACATTAAAACTTGGCTAATACTGATCTCATCAAATTAATTTGCTGAAACTTCACGTATTTCCGTTTCTTCGCCCGTTTCTACAAGATTGACTTTCCGAAAGTTCTCGTTATTTAAAACTTCAGTGCACCCTTCGAGTTCAGTTGTTTGATAATTCTCTGGAGTAAAATCACCTGTTGTCACTTCGCCATCAAACATTTGCTCGAAGTCTTTTTGAGGTACACTAAAAATTGCTTGTTTCCTAATACGTTTGTTCTGCTTCGTTTGCTGCATATGCCTGTAATTTTTTTTTTTTTTTTAATCTATTCTTTAATTGGTGCAGAATGGACTTATTAACGGTCCTAGCTCCTTGTAACTGTCAGAGCTTCTGCACCCAATGCGCGATCCTGCAAGTAAAGATTAATAGCTACCTTAAATTTATTCATTTGGTATTCTTTCGGAAATTTGAAGTGTATTAGCGAATTCCACTTTTTTGATGTTCGGTATATAAATTCGCGCTTGATTTCTTCAGTTCGAGGTTTCGGGAGCTTCACCGTAAACCTATGTGCATTGGTTGTTCCTCTTGTTACTCTTGTTGTTGTAACGAATGGTGGTATTTTCTCCGATAGTTCTGCAGAACATTTACCATGTAAGCATCTGTAGAAGACGCAGAGTTCTGCAACATTTCTGCGATGCTGTAGGCTGTCTAGTTCTTGAGTAAGTCTGGGATTCCGAATTATTCTGATAGCGCGGCGTTGAACCCTGTCCAATAAGTGGAGGGTGGTGCCAGACGCACCTCCCCAAACTTGACAGCAATACTCTATACATGGTCGGATGAAGGTTTTATATATCTGGAGAACTTGATGCGATTTGAAAAACCTTCTGCATCGATTCAGGAACCCGAGTTTTTTTGAAGCTGATTTAGCCAATGCAACAATGTGTTCATTCCATTTGAGTTTGTTACTTATTTGAACACCAAGCAGTCGAATTGAGTCGCAACCCACAAGGATATGGTTTTTTACCACAAATGGGTAGCCGTTGCGACTTTTTTTACGTGAGAATGTGCATATTTGTGTCTTTTTCTCGTTAAATTGTACTAAGTTGTTGTTACCCCACTCAAATATTGTACTTAAATCGGAATTAAGAGAAGTTACGACTTCTGACCGTTTATTATTTAGATCTGTAATGCTAGGCTCCGCCTCGAATGAAATAGAAGAATGCAATGTGGCATCATCCGCAAAGCTATGGATAGGGTTTACAGTGCTATCCAGCAAATCGTTGATGTATAGCAAAAACAGGGTCGGTGACAAAGGTGATCTCTGAGGGTCTCCGGCATTTGAGGAGTGCGTCGATGATGATCTCCCATTAAGCACGACGCTGATTTTTCGGTCATTGAGATAGCTTTTAATCCACCTGGTGGTCATCGAGACCAGCCCGTATGCCACAAGTTTACAAATAAGATTCTCATGCCATACCTTATCAAAAGCCTTGGATATATCCAAGGCGATTGCAAAGGCCTCTCCGTGGTGTTCTAGGGCGAGATTCCATTTGTTCGTGACATACGTCAGGAGATCGGTCGTGGATCGGCTTTCACGAAAACCGTATTGTCTATCTGAAATTAGTTTGCTAATTTCAAGAAAATGTTTACTGTATGTTGATTGACGCATTTCTCAAAGACCTTAGCGACGGCTGACACAATTGATATTGGCCGGTAGCTTGAAGGGTCAGTTTTGTCACAACCCCGTTTCAGCACGGGTTGCACCATTGCATGCTTCCAGGCGTTCGGGTAGTTACCTTGCTTATATGAAAGTAGGAAAATTTTAGATAATATTGGAGCCAATTCACTGGCAAACTCTTTCAATATTCGAACTGGAATTCCATCAGGACCGGTGGCCTTGTTTGCATTCATTGACTTTAGATTAGTAAAGACAATTTCCTCCGAGATGACGACGGGGCTCATTTTAGAACCACAATATGGAATTAATGGAGGTCCAATTCCAACTGGGACAACTAATGTCGAGTTCGATTTGAAGACGCTTGCCAATAAGTCGGCTTGTAAATATGGATCCACCACCAAGGCGCCGTCAGCACGTTTCAATGCTGAAACAGATGTTTTAGAAATATTTGCAACCGATGCGACCATGTGGTAAAAGTTGCGATCGGAGATTTTCAACTCGGAAGCCACATTGGCTTTCTTGCTGTCGGCTCTTTTTGCTTCTCTACCACAGGTTTTTTTGCAGGTGTTCCGTATCGTTTTGTATTCCTCATAAGAAATTTCGTTGCGTTTATATTTTTTGTGTGCCGCTTTATTTTGTTTGGCAGCTTTGGTGGCTTCTTTTGAAAATATTTTAAAATTTTGATTGGGATTGGAAAATGATGAGGGTATAAATTTATTCATTCCATGTAAGACGGTGTCAGTAAAACTAGAAACGGCGTCGTCGATGTTGTTGTTATGTAGGCAATGGCGTTCCCAAGGGAAATGTTGAAAAAATGACCGTAAAAGTTAAGTTACTTTCATTAGTGTACAAATAATTTATATGATCACTTAGAAGTCTTCTGCTTCTGTATCATTAAAATTGGAAAATTTGATTTCAGGTTGCCGCCCTTCGACGCATGTAGTGGCTACTGCTACGACCGTACAAGCCAAGCAGGTCCAATTTTCGGAATAATAAATAACATTTTATTTCTCTCCCATTTTTCTGGAACCGCAGTATAACAAATACCCGAGTTCTCGCAGGTTTTAATTAGTTTGTAGGTCCTAATTCAACCCGCAAACGGAACTCAACTCAACCGTCAACTCAACAGCAAGCTCTACGTCAAACTCAATCTCCAAACCAGCATATATAAAAAATTGGATAACACCTCATTACGTCCTAATCCAACCCCAATTCAACATCAACTCAACCCGCAAATTGGCCCCTAACTTAACCTTCAAATTAACTCTATATTCAATTCCCAATCCAATAATCAAACGAGCATATTAAAA
This sequence comes from Tipula helvola, assembly GCA_963556165.1. Taxonomy (NCBI): domain Eukaryota; kingdom Metazoa; phylum Arthropoda; class Insecta; order Diptera; family Tipulidae; genus Tipula; species Tipula helvola. Next base: position 280,391,155 of record OY744483.1, read on the forward strand.
AATCGGAAATATTTATTTAACCAGGTGTTTTGGGTCAATTCGTATGGCAGATACCCCACCCTCTTGACGTACAGTCTTCAAAAAATTTTCAGATCTCCGCCTTGACCATAGAAACAGATTGGCGAAAAAAATTGCACCCTAGATACCATGGGTACAGACATCCAGTCAGACGGGCGGACATTTCTTTTTTTTTTTTTGCTTTTTCAGACTCAGGGCCTTTTAAAACCTTGAGAAAAGTGGTTTTCGACCAACCAAATTTTTCGTCATTTTTGACAGGATTTCAATACTTTTTTCTTCTTCGACCGATGAATTCTGAGGTAATAGCCTATTTTTACCGCCAAACACTAGACTAATATTAATGTTGACATTTTCTTAAGAAACCGTCAAACTAGGGAATCCAAATTACTCGAGTTTCAAAGTACCCGGGTAGTCGAGTACTAGCTTTTTCAATACCCGGGTTACCCGGGTACCCGGGAATAAACAAAAAATATACAAAAATCTCTAAAAAAAATCATAGATCATGCTATTGTCACCCTTTCTTTGGATTAATAAGTGGCACATACTACATTCTGAGTCCTATTTCTCTTCTGTCTTAAAATGGTCTCATATGAATTATTTGTTAATGGCATATATAGATTAGATCAATTTTTTTAAAATCAAATCAGGTCAAATATTTGTTACATTTTTGTCGTAACTTAAAATTTCGGAAATGCCTTACAAATAAAATTTGTAATTATTTTCTGTTGTACTCATGACTACAAGCCAATCAAATTGAACCATTGTACTTGATTAAATTTAGTTGAATCCAACTAATTTTTATTTTACCATGTATTATTAAAAAATGATTTTAAAATCCTTCATAGATACGTGAAGAATTTATGTTCTAAATTAAAACATAAAACAAACTAAAAATCTGAAAGATAACCAAAAGCCGATAATAAAAATTATCGAAATTTTAATTAATCTGGAAAATTGATAGAACGCATCAAATTCACATGTATCACTCGTTACAAACTAATGTCGTTTTAGATTGACACAGCATTCACAATGCAAAAACTTTTTACTTTTGATTTACAGGTTTGTATGAATTTCGAACATAACGTGAAAATTTTTATTCGTCAAGTTGGAAATTCATACAAACCTGGAAGGCAAAAGTAAAAAGTTTTTCATTGTGAATGCTGTGTGATTTGTTTCCCCCTCTATAAATAGGCAATCGCAATTTCGGCGTCAATCGAACAAGAAAATCTCATTGATCTTTTATGTTTGTGCATTATCCGTCAAAATATATAACCTTGCAAATTGCACATATAAAATCAAAAAAAATCGTTTGCCAAGCAACGTTGAGATTAACTTAATGGAATTTCTAACAAACACAATAACCACAGTAAAGTTGTCAAACTGAAAATGTCAGCCAATTAGCCAAACTGCTAATAAATCTTTAAACATACTTATGGTGAAAAATACGTGAAATCACAAATTTACTATATGGAGCCATAAGTCATGTTTGAATTTTATGATTTTTATGTTTTGAATGGGTAGCCTTGATTAAAAAAAATGTTTAAAATGCTTTGTTTTTTTTTGTTGTTGTTGTTGTTAAAGATACAGGGTGTCAAATTTTGAGAAAAATGATATTCATGATGTTGAATTTATGGCAATAAAAAGAAAACTAATTATCCGATAATAATGATTTTGAGCTCATTTTAAAGGTAAGTTAATAGTGATTAATAAAAAAATATAAAAATAGTATGTTGTTTAATTTTTTCTGTTTTAAATTTCCCGCCAAAATGTTCTTTTTCAATTTTCTCAAAAACCTATTTTTTTTTTTTTTTTTTTTTTTTTTTTTAATGAATTTGACAATTCATATTTTACAACATATTAAAAAATTGGAACACCGTTATTTTTTGTATTCTTGCAAAATACATTTTAGTATGACAATCTACAAATTTATTATATTTAAACGTATTTTACACGAAAACAAAAAATAACGGTGTTCCAGTTTTTTGATATGTTGTAAAATATTAATTGTCGAATTCTTAAAAAAAAAAAAAAAAAAAAAAATCAGTTTTTGAGAAAATTGAAAAAAACTGTTTCGGTGGCCATTTTGAAAAATAACAAATGAAAGATGGTACCATTTTTATAATTATTTTATAATCCCTATTCATTTACCTTTAAAATGAGCCCAATCCTATAATTTTCGAATAATTAGTTTTCTTTCTATAGCAATAAATACAATACCAAGTCTGTTGAATTTTTAAATATTTGACACACTACATATATGACTTCAAAACCAATTTGATTTGACAAATTTTTCACTATGGAGAAAAATACGTGAAATTGCATATCTTTATATGTGACCGGAAGTTATGTTTGAATTTTATAATTTTTATGTTTTGGATGTGAAGCACTGAGTAAAACGAACAATTTATGAAATGTGATTTTTGTCGTTGTTGTTTTTTTAAGATACGGGGTGTCAAATATTTAAAAATTCAATGGACTTGGTATTGTATTTATTGCTATAGAAAGAAAACTAATTATTCGAAAATTATAGGATTGGCCTCATTTTAAAGGTAAATGAATAGGGATTATAAAATAATTATAAAAATGGTACCATCTTTCATTTGTTATTTTTCAAAATGGCCACCGAAACAGTTTTTTTCAATTTTCTCAAAAACTAATTTTTTTTTTTTTTTTTTTTTTTTTTTAAGAATTCGACAATTAATATTTTACAACATATCAAAAAACTGGAACACGTAAAATACGTTTAAATATAATAAATTTGTAGATTGTCATACTAAAATGTATTTTGCAAGAATACAAAAAATAACGGTGTTCCAATTTTTTAATATGTTGTAAAATATGAATTGTCAAATTCATTAAAAAAAAAAAAAAAAAAAATGGGTTTTTGAGAAAATTGAAAAAGAACATTTTGGCGGGAAATTTAAAACAGAAAAAATTAAACAACATACTATTTTTATATTTTTTTATTAATCACTATTAACTTACCTTTAAAATGAGCTCAAAATCATTATTATCGGATAATTAGTTTTCTTTTTATTGCCATAAATTCAACATCATGAATATCATTTTTCTCAAAATTTGACACCCTGTATCTTTAACAACAACAACAACAAAAAAAACAAAGCATTTTAAACATTTTTTTTTAATCAAGACTACCCATTCAAAACATAAAAATCATAAAATTCAAATATGACTTACAAAAATTTGTGATTTCACGTATTTTTCACCTTATGTAAAAGCGGGATATATCTACGGAAAATCTAAATAGAAAAAGTGCCCTCGAGCTAAAATATTTTGCTCTTATTACAAAGTTTTTCTTCAAACGAACAAAATAAAATTCACCCTTCCAAAATTTTCTTTGAATCAAGTTACCCGGGTAGTCGCTCAAATTACCCGGGTAATGGAGTACTCGAAAAAAGACCAAAATATCCGAGTACCCGGGTACTCGATAATCGGTATTGGATACCCTACGTCAAACCTCTTTCTGAAGAAGTATTACGATTTCCGAAGATATAATTAGTAGAACGCTTAGCTTTCGATCTATCTCATCTTATATTCAAGCGATACTCTGTGTACTCACCCGAAACAACGGTGCCTTTTTCCCATTGTTGTACACCCAAAAATTGATATATAACTTTTTTGATAAACGGAGTTTCTCTAGTTATACCGATATATTAATAAGGATGTATATTCAATCCAGAGCATCAAACCGATAGTTTTATGATCACGGTCTTAGGTTCAGTTTCAAAACATTTTTTTTTTCGGTTAGTAATGTAATGAACCTCGATTTCGTGAACCAAGCGACAACTATTGTCACGTGGTGCTGAATTTTATTCTAAATTCGACGCAGCTCGAACGAGATTTGCAATTTTAAATTGGTTCTAACTAAATCTGGCAAATCAAGTTGATTTGGCATCTAATTAAAAAAAAAAAAAAAATCCCCAACGGTAAAAGGGAAAACAATGGTGTTATAAGGATTTTAGGATGCATAATTCGGCATGATTGAATAAATCCCGACAGAATTCGACGTGTTCCTAATAATTTGAAAATTCGCAGTACTTACAAAAAATTCCTTGGTGTTGATTCATTTTAAAGAACTCGCAATCACGCAAAATTTAGTTCTACCTGCTTATTACCAAAACTTCTCTTTGCACAAAATTTCTACAAAATTATCCATGTTTTTGTGTGAATGGAATGTCACACTGACAAGGGAACCTTCTGAGCGGTCAAAAATTATTTTAAGTTGTATACTACTTGAACTTTCAAATTTAAAAAATTATAAAAATTATCTTAAGTTGTATGCTACTCTGTGAGACATTAACGAAACCATTTTTCATAGGCAACAAAGCCCTTTTTAGGGGTCCCAAGATGGCAGCATTCGGTTTACGTATGAAAACGTCCTCCTTGGCGGAAAAAAATTCTATTTGATGTGATTTTGTTCGGGTTTAGAGCAGGTTTATACTAGGTACAGTTTTATACTTCAATTTGAACCTTTTACACTTCAAAATGAGCATATTACAAATTATTTTTATGAAAACAAATTTTATTTATTAATCAATCTACTTAGAGAATTAAAATTGTTAATTTTGTTAGACTAATTCCACCAGTTGGGAAAAATATAGAGAAATTCTATTTTCGAAAAATGTCAATTGGAAATTACAACGGCCAAATAAATTTGTTTAACCCAATCGTTTTAGCTGATCATCGATTGTTATTTTCTTCACGTCTCCTATGGAAATGGGAATTGGTGTTAGTGAAATTTCACATTCGATGTGGAAATGTAATTTTAAAATGATTTTTTGATGAAGTTTTGGAATATAGCCAAGTATGATGGAACTTGCCTGTTTCTCAGCCGATTATGATGAAATCATACCTATACACTGGAAGTGGGATTCTAAAATTATTTTTAGTTAAAATTCTGGAACATAGCCCACTGAAAGGGAACTTATCTATTTCTTAACGGACTTTAATAATCTGTCAACAAATATTTTACATAATATTGTTGTTTCAAAACCAAAACATATTTCCTGTTTTTTCGATTGCCCAATGATCCGGTTTTTTCTATTATATAATCATGTACGAAGAAGCACGAAAACATCTTTTATCCTAAATTGATTGGTCCGACATGATTAAAATGTGCAAGAATAAAAACCTATTTGATGTCGTTGAAATGAGGTGTAAAGACTTTATTCCAATAAACTATTAGAAGGTTGTTTCATTGGGACAAAAAGAAAAACCACTGAATTACCTGTCATCTGGCTCAAGATGAAATTGATTAAAGTAGAAAGGTTCAGACCATATACGTGTATTATTCCATTTATATGCAATTTCAACACAGATGAAGAATTTCGCTGGTATAGTGAATATGATTTTTAGATGAAATTCTGGAGGATATACCTTAGCTACTTTTAACCGATGACTATGATGAAATTTGGCGTATACGTTCAAAATGTGACTCTAAAATTATTTTTGGATGAGGTTGTGAGAAATAAGATAATCTGGCTTCTATAATGTTGTTTGTTAAGGTTTTTGTGAATCATGCAGAAGTTGAGGTTTCTTCTTGATCGAAATTATCTCCGTAACAATATTTAAGTTCGGCTAGAAACTTTTCTCGCCAGTCCTTCGCTCTAAACTTTGATTGAATAATTGCTGTCAGTGCGGTAAGTTTGGCTATGTTTAAAACAATAGAGCATGGCGATACACGTAACAGAATTGACACTAAACTAACGAGTTCCATCCTAATTGGCCATATTCCAGAACTTCATTCAGAAATCATGTTAGAATTCCATTTCCATCGCGAATGTCAAATTTCACTAACACCGGTTAAGAAAAATTCAAGTTCCATCTTAATTGGGCGAATTCCAGAACTTAATTTAAAAATCATTTTCGAATCAAACTATCAACGCATGTGTTAAGTTCCACAATAATCCATTAAGAAACAGATAAACTCCATCCTATTGGCCGCATATTCCAGAATTTCATCTAAAAATACTTCTAGCGTCCTACTTCCCGTATACCTGTCGGTTTTTATCATACTCTGTTGAGAAATAGGCAAGTTCCATACTTCGCGAATGTCAAATTTCACTAACACCGGCTAACAAATAGCCAAGTTTCCCGTTATTCCCATTTCGATCGCACGTGTTGAATTTCATCAAAATTAGTGAAAAAACGGCGAAGTTCCTTAACTAAATTCATTTTAGAATATTCATTTCCATAAAAGACGTGAATAAAACGACAATCGACGATCAGCTTGTATTTCCCTACATTTACTGAACTGGTGGAATTATTTTTAACAAAATTAGCAAACTTGGTGTAGGTGGGTTGATTAAGAAATAAATTTTGTATTGAAAATATTTTGCAAAAGGTTCAATTTGAATTGTAAAAGGTTGAATTTGAATTATAAAAGGGTCAATTAGCAGTGTAAAAGGTTCTATTTGAAATGTTAAACCTGTATCACAGAATTTTGTATCTCAACCAAAATTTTACATTTTTGTTGATTTATATAAGGATAATTCGTAATTTAAACAGTGTATTAACTACGCATAATAAAAATTAACGCATATTTCTAAAGGGTATACTCAAATAATAGATGAAGTGTATTAAAGAAAATGTAGACTAAAATTAGGCTACACGAATTAAAAAAGGCTGAATTAAAAAAGGTGTTCATTAATGAAATAAAAAAGGCGAATTTTGTATGAAAAAGGAATACCATTTTTATTTCAGAAAAAAATGAATTAAAAAAGGTAACAGGTGTTGATACAAATTCATGCAAAATCACCATTTTTAATGCAACCTTTTTTAATTCAGTCTTTTTTAATTCGTGTAGCCCTAAAATTATGTTAATGAAAACCATGTACGTATTATACATATATCAAAACTCTTACTAATTTTGTTGCTGTAAATTGTCCAATTATCGACGCACTGTCTACATTATCGATATTCCCCGACACATTGTCTACACAAGTAGATAATTAATTAATTACTTTAATGAAATGTGTCACCCAACACGGGTTGTGATGTATACTAGAGCCCAGTATCGGATAATTATATCGTTAGACGTCCACTATTATTATGCGGATTTGAATATTTTGAAGAATTTATCTGCGACAATTAAAATGTGTGTTTGAGTTTCAAATTATAAATAGATTTTACGATGGTTATTTCGAAGTAAACATTTTCTCATTTACATATCTACATCTTATTTTGTTATCAATAGTACTATACACGTTAATATAAGTGTTCCCCAAAATAAAAAACATTACCAATTAATGCATATAAATAAGACTAAATAAGGCGAAATGTCCAATCAGAATATAGAAATATTTGGGTTCGTTATCAATTTCATGTATTTTTATCAACTATATACGCATAGCTTGATAACGTATTTTTTTTTTCTTTACGATTGCTGTTACTGAATGACATTCTGATTATATATTTCAACTTGTAACATTCTAAGGTAATTTTGTAATTCATTACTTTTTTTTATAATTTTTTAATTAGCTTTAATGTTATTGTATAATTTTTTATTTTAGGGAGTGTTACATACACACTGTAAAAATGAGTACTGATGGCAAATATGACGGCGTAAATCTACTTCCAGCTTTTCAGCATAAATTTATTTCGTATTATGAGGCTTTGGAGGTACATCGCCTATTGATAAAAGGTACCCTTATTCCTATTACCGCACAAAATATGGTGGTACGTAGCGATTGGAGTAGAGAGCATTGTCACGATCTATTTACTAAAGTAAAAAATCTTGGAAGAACGATTTCGTTAGAGACACGTTTCCCAGATAATGAATTATACTATGATCTGAATGAATCAGTGTTAGGGTCGTTATTTTATCATATTGTTGGAAATTATGAAAACACTCCGATGCACTCTCGAAAATACACACACGCAGACTACGATAAATTTGAATCGAAAATTTTAAACATTCTCACTACGCAGTCTACAGATGATCCATTGCGAGGAGTTTATACTCGTCAGAGTTTTGAAAAAAAGTTTAATTTATATTTTAACGGGACACATTATACTTTGATGCCGGATTATGAAAATCGTAAAATGTAAATAGTTAAGATACATACTTATGTACAATGTACTAATAAATGCATATTGTAAATAATAAATAAATTTGCCACAATAATTGATTTCGTAAAAATAGTTTTATTACAGCGGTCCTGTCAAAGGCTATTCTTCTTATCAGTCCACTGAATTTTGATTACGATGCAAGGTTTTTTTTTGATTTTAAGGAAACGAACAAAAACATATTTCACTATTTGACAGATTTAGTTTAATTGTGTTAATATTTTAATCAACAGACGTGGATCAATTTTTAACACTAGATCACAATATTCGATGCAACTCACATATATGTATACCTATTTAGTGATATTGTATTGTATGCTTAATTTTACGATTTTGCAAAATATTGGTACACTTCAAAATATGATGCAAGAGTTGTTTTCCGCCATAATTGGAGGATATGAACCTCGATCGATTTTACTCAATGACTTAACTTGCACAGAAGTATTCAAAGCGTTTAATTTCAAGACGGTTGGAGGTCGAGAGGCAGGTATGTGACTTCTTTTTTTCCCCCAGTTGTTTCTTTCCTCCTTTTCCTCTAAAATCAAAGATCTATCGCCGACAAGCCGAATTCAACTGCTGAACTGAAAAATGAATTGAGAATTTCGTCAAAAGAAATAAATCCTGCAGCCTTAGCATGCGTGGTCATTTGACCGACGTCAGTTTTCATCTTTAACCGCATTATGTCTATATTTGGCGAATACACTGATATAACCCTTATAATGTTCTGCAGCCTCTCCCCTTTGACATTCGTAGTATAATCACACCCGCATACATAGTCTACCTTGGAGAAGGGAGAATTCTCATTAATGGACATCTCTTGTTGGATGCATAACGGAATCATGTTGTACAATACATTTATGAATAAATTGTCGTACCAAATTTCATTCGTTAATGGTCTAATATTATCGTCGTGTAAATCCAAAAGTTTGACTAATGCCACCATGCAATGTGTTGCTATGTGCTTGAGCTATGATCATTTTAGTGATTGAACTATTACGAGGCAAAATGATGACATGTTTGGTTGTGGAAGATAAGTAACTGTGCTCTAAACGACCACAGACTCTTAATAAGCCACAGTCGTCCACGAAGGGATTAAGAGATGCTAAGTCACCTTTAATGTGTGAATTCCTCGTGCAACATTTGATCTCTTCGTGAAAATTAATATGTTGCTTCTGTTTTAGCCAAAACTGTAGAGCTGATTTGAGTTCGTCTGTAGATAGAAACCGAAATAATTTGTTAGATTTTTGATGTATACTTTACAATTTCGAAATGCTTCAAGATTTGTTTTTGATTCGAGATCAATATCATGATTTACTGGGATATGTTTTTGTGTCGGCCTATAAGCGAAGCCATAGGCAACTCGTAATATTATTGATTTGCATGATTGTTTAGCACCTCGGAATTTTTATCAGAGTCATTGATTTAAGTTCTTATCGACATGTGCGCTATGTTCCTTTGACATGTTCTGGGACTGGATAGCTCTAATCAACGTGTGCCAACCAGAGATTTTGTAAAACGATTTGCGCAGTAATAATGCACGGAGAAACCCAACCCAAAGGGTCAAAGAGCCGAGATATGTCAGAGAGGATTCCTACTTTGGTTGTGTCCTCATCATTGGACATAGAAATGTTGTAGCCAAATTCATCAGTTGGTAGATTCCAGGAAATGCCAAGTGTTTTAATTAAATCATCGTTGTAGATATCCAATGGTGATTTAGTTTCATGCAATTCCCTCGGAATAGATCACAGAATATCAGCATGATTTGATGACCATTTTCAAAGCTCAAATTCACCAGATTTCAGGAGTTCAATCAATTCTGTTTGGATTTTTAACGGTGCCTCGATCCAATCTCCACCAGATATTACATCATCAACATACATGTCGTACCGAACACTTTCAGGTTCTAATGGAAATCTTTGTCACTCATTGCGAGCTAATTGCATTACTGTTTTGAAAGCCAAGTACGGAGCACTCGCGGTTCCATATATCAGTAATTGGTTCATCAGGAGTTGACCCCCAAACAATTTGTTGAAAATCGATGTCATCCACGTTTACCTTAATTTTCTGATACATTTGTTTAATGTTTGCCATGAATGCAACCATATAAGTGTGCCAATTCATGAGTTTGGAAATCAGTTCAAGTTGAATCGTTAGTCTCATCATTAATTTTTGATTCAGTGAGGCACCATTTAATGACTTTCGAAAGGCATCAAATCCAGCCCGAAGTTTAGTAGTGGTACTGTTATGCTTGAACACAGAATGATTTGGCATGTAGAACGATTTAAATCGATTTTTTTTTCCTTGTGTTGGTAAGACATGTATTATACTTTGACCTTAAATGTTTCCTTATCCAACAAGTAAATACTGAAGACATTGATCAGTTATTCAGTAAAAAATTTAATCAAATCTGGTACCAACGACTTCGATGACGAACCAGCTTCTTTTTTTCTATTATTCTAAATTACGAGACGGCATTTTTCAATAAGGGGAGCTACCATCGTCTACAGTGATCTCCGAACCAACCAAATAGTATATAGGATAAAATTCGTTACACTCTAGTCTTTAAAAACAAAGATAAGATATTTTCAGTCCTGGTCGCCAATTATAGTTGAGTTTATATAAATGACCATCTTTTGATGGAAAAGAAATATCGAAAAATTGTAAAATATAAAATTCAAAACATTCCACCACTCTGAAGGTGTAAATCCAATATTCTTAGGTGCCCACTGTACTGTTTGTTGGTTGCAGGCAAAGTCGCAACAAAAAACGAAAAAAATAATCGACATTTTAAGGAGTATATCGGGTTATTTTATTCAAATATTAATGACAGTCGATGATATTCGATTAATATTCTAAAAGTCGCAATTTAGAAAATAAAAATCAGACACAACGTCTTCGGCCAAGCACGCAGTATTAGTATCATTTTCTGCTTTAGTTTTCTCCGTAAATGTATTAAACATTTTTCTGTATTGCATAAGTAAGCTATGCAGTTTCAGGTGTCCTATATCTCCATCGTACATATTTTTCGGCATTTTCAAAGTCCCTTTTCCAACTTCCTTGAATTCTTTTAGACCAGAAAAAATCATTTTAAAACATTTTTAAACATTTTCTAAGCCCGTTCAATGGTACCTCCGGCGAGCCTGTGCAATGTCTGAAAGTTACCAAACAATGTTTAGAAGCCTCTTTCATATAGGATATTCTAATGTTAACATATCTCAATGAGAGAGGTTAAGTGTTTGAATTATTACCTGGTTATCATGCTTATACACACATTTTAGTTATCTTAGGCTATTGAGTCTCAGTAATCTGTTTGTGGTGTAGGGAAGTAACCTAGTAAAAGATAGATATCATTAATACCAATTAATTATGCCATCGTCAAACAAACCGAAAAACAGTCTGACCGAAATTGCGACAAATAGAGGGACGCCACAGGAAAATATATACTCGTTTAGTTGAAAGATTCACAAATTATAGTTTCATAGATCTTTAGCATAACTCTTTCCACAATGCTTACCCTGCTGCAAAGTTTAAAATATGTAGCAGCCTTAACTTTTTTGCATTTTATTTAGTTCATCGGTTGTAATTAAATTAATATTAATGATCAGTGATCACCAATGCTCAGGAGATTTTTTAATTACAATGTTTTATTTTTTATTTTCAGGTAATTTCAAACGGTCTCAGAGAAGACTCTCAAGATACCAGAATATTGGACGATTTTAGGGTTTGTACTATACATGATAATACATATTATTAGACCTTCTCAAAATTATCGAAAATCTTTCTTGTATTTACAAAAAGTGTATTTTTGTAGTAATTATGCTAAATCGTATTTTAGTACAATAAAACACATTAAAACACTGCAATTATGTGCTAAAAATTAAAGATTTGTTTGATAACCGGATAAAACGACATAAGGCAAAATGCCACAATGTAAATTATTATTTTTTTTAAATATTTTTTGTAAAGATTAGGTGGCGATAATATAATAATTTATAAAAAATATCCATTCTTATTTTACGGTTATTCCAGAGATTTCACTTTGATTCCAAAATTGAATCTCGCTTATCCAGAATAATTTAAAAGGAAATTTTACTTTTCCAGAAAATTAATTCTAACTTTCAAATTAAATCTCCCTTTTCCAGAATATTTTAAAAATTGATCTTCTTATCAGAATATTTTAAAATTAAATCACCCTCTCCTCCTAATCCAGTCTAATTATAATTAAAATCTCACTTATCCAGAATATTTTAAATTCAAAGATATTTCCATTCTAATTTTGAAATTAAATTTCGCTTTTCCAAATATTTTAAAATAATATCTTCCTTTCCCAGAAATCAAATTCTAATTTTTAAATTAAACCTTCTATTAGGTTGTTCAGAAATTAATGCAGGTTTTCAACCATTTTATTTAAAACGACATATCTCCGTTTAGAATAAATTTTATTAATCGAAATAAGAACCATTAGAATCTACACATTGTTGCCAACAAGATACAAGTTTATTAATTCCAGTTGCATAGAATTCTGAAGTTCTGGAAGCGCCGAATTCTTCGAAGGCATTTTTTGCGGCTGTTTGGTCGTTGAATACTTTTCCTTGTAAGAAGTGGTCGAGATGCTTGAAAAAGTGGTAGTCGGTTGGCGAGAGGTGTGGTGAGTATGGTGGATGAGGCAGAGCTTCGTAGTCAAGTTGGTTCAACTTCTGCAGCGTCGGTTGTGCAACATGTGGTCGAGCATTATCGTGCAGAAGAATTGGGCCCTTCCTATTGACTAATGCTGGACGCAGACGTTTTAGTTCTTTGTGCATTTTGTCAATTTGTTGACAATATTTCTCTGCTGTGATATTTTCGCCAGGATTCAAGAAGCTGTAGTGGATAATTCCGGCTGACGACCACCAAACATTCACCATAGGCTTTTTTTGATGCAGCTCAGGTTTGAAGAAGAGTATAGGGGCTTTTCCACGGTCCAACCACTGCGCTGAACGTCGTCGGTTGTCGTATAGAATCCACTTTTCATCGCACGTCACAATGCGATCGAGAAATGGTTCGTTTGTGTTGCACAAAAGAAGTGAAGAGCAAACTTCATAACGGCGATTTTTTTGGTTTTCGTTCAATTCGTGTGGCACCCATTTGTCGAGCTTCTTCGACTTACCAATTCGGCTCAAATGTTCCGAATTAATCCAATACTTACGCCTGGGTCCCCTGAAGCCTCTCGAACAGTCGTGCGTGGGTTTGCTTCCACCAAAGCCTTCAATTCATCGTCGTCAATGGCAGAGTTACGTCCGCGACCTTTCTCACCTTCAAGACTGAGTTCACCACGACGAAATTTTTGAAACCAACGTTGTATTGTGCATTCGTTAACACTTCCTTGGCCCCAAACTTCATTGATGTTTCGAGCCGTTTTTGCTGCACTGCGGCCGAGTTTAAATTCATACAAGTAAATTTGGCGAAATTCTTGTTTTGACATCTTAACTTCAAAGGTCTTAAAATAGACAAGACTACAATTTAGATTACAAATAGATTATGTGATAAGAAAGAGCATAAAATAAGCTTTAAAATGACTTATAATGTTAAACTCTTTGCGTAATTCTTTATTATTGAAAAATTATTGAAACAAATAAAATCATAAAACCCGCATTAATTTCTGAACAACCTAGTACTTTCAAAATATTTGAAAATTAAATGTTCCATATCAGAATATCCTAAATTGAAATCTTGGTTCACTAGGGATTCTAATCCTTCTGGAATATTTTAAAACTAAAACTATTTCCATTTTAGTTGTAATTTAAACCATTCTTTTCAAGAATATTTTCAATCTAACGCTTTCTTAATAATAATTTTTCAATAACTCGCGAAAGATAATTTTTTATCAAATGTTATGCCTAAATATTTCACGTTATCTTGCCACATACGGGAGTGTTACTTATTTTTAAACAATTATTACATGGTAAATATCGCGAAGCTCGTCTTCTAGTGCAGAATATACCTACCTAGTTATTTACAACCCTATTCTCATAGTCGCATCGTACGAATGTATCATTTCAAGTGATGTTTAACTTTTTATACGACTTAGAGAATATGGCTTCAAGTGATAGTTATCACACCAAATGATAAACGTCACTTCAATCGACTAAGAGAATACCAAAATTGAAGTGATGTGATAGTTATCACATCACATGAGGTAATGCGACTATGGGAATAGGGGTGTTAATTTAATGTTCTATTTATTATAGTAATCAATCAGATCGTCAATATTTTGTTGAAGCGTATCTACTATTGTATTAGGACACCTAGTAGATGTATATATCGCCGTATCGTCCGCATACAATGCGTACTCTGAACCTACCCTAAAGATATGTTGGATATCCGAAGTCAAAATATTATACAGAGTTAGTGAAAGTACGGCACCTTGTGGTACACCACTAGTTAGAGGCCTTAATGTAGATATTTTATCATTAATGGAGATGTAGAAAAACCGATTCGCAATAAAACTTTGGGTTACTATAATCAAATAAGACGGAAAGTCCAGTTTTATCATTTTGAACAACAGACCATTGTGCCATAATCTATCAAAAGCTTTTTTCTAAATCAAATAGTACTACGTAATCCAGTAGACAGTTTATTAGAAAGATTATTACTAATTGTACTAGCCAGTCTTCTTAGTTGGTGTGTTATAGAAATCTTTACGAAAACCGAATTATTCTCTAGGTAGTATATCGATCGTTTCATAATATATAATCTTTAATCCTACTAAGTATACTACGTTCGAACAGCTTTCCAATTAAGCTAAGAAGACTAATGGGTATATATAACTAGCTATTATGTTTACTGCTATCTTTCCCTGGTTTTAATACAGGGATTACTCGGACAATTTTCCAGTTTTTAGTGAAGTATGATAGTCGAAGGCACGAGTTGAAAATTTGTGTTAAGAACACCATCGCCTTATGAGGAAGATTTTTATTAGCCGATTATTCAATTTATCATCACCAGGAGATTTCTTTGATTTGAACCTGCGAATATAGTTTTTCAGCTCAACTGGTTTAATAATTATTGTACCACTCAGATGATTGGGGCCGAGTGTACTGGCATTAAACTCAGTTAAGGCCATAGTTATTTTAGTATTGTTGGGGCAATTTTTAATTTGGTACAATTCAAAATTGTCTGCAAAACGTTGCACTTATCCAGACTAGTTAATATAGGTATGCCATTAAAATTTAAGGTGGGTAACCGACGTTGTCGTTTTTGTAGGATCTTCACATTTTATTAGTATTGTTGGTGATATCAATGCCTTCCAATAATCTCTGAAACCGTATATTTCTGAGATACTGATTTTCACTTCTTATTCTTC
The DNA here is from genome assembly GCA_963556165.1 of Tipula helvola. NCBI lineage: Eukaryota > Metazoa > Arthropoda > Insecta > Diptera > Tipulidae > Tipula > Tipula helvola. Next base: position 280,406,603 of record OY744483.1, read on the forward strand.
ACAACATTTTTAATTAGGTTACTACGGTTTCTAAGGAATTGCCGTCGCCTAACATTGCGAACTTTCATAGACATCCTAATAGAATAAGAAATGGCTAATCAGTAATTTTTTATTAGGTTACGATTTGGGGATCTAGGTACTGCAATATCTCCGGCCTCAACTACCAAATGATTAAACTTTCGATAACGCGATCGATATCCTCAGGCGATTGAATATTTTGTATGACTGAATTGGACGAGAGACCAATTTTGTTATTTATATAGTATTTAAAGGTGCACTAATCAGCAAGTGCATAATTGGGACTACTGGTTATATTATTGAGCTCTATCCCGTCTGAGTATAAACCAAACAACACGATATTGCAGATTTTATAAAATTCGTAAATTCAAAATCATCATTTATTTAGAATTTGAAATTATTGATTATAGAAATTAACGAATTTTGTAACATAGCTTGGAAAGAAAAAAAATTAAGAAATTTAGCAAACTTTAGAAATTTTGTATTGTGGGGATATTAGAATTTAACAAAGTTATGCCGAATTTGGGAAATTTAAAATGTAAAATAGGAGTTTAAAGATCTAAATCTTTAAAGTTAGTAAAAACTTCGTCGAAATTCGTTAAATTTAAGAATCCTGGTATTTAGAGAATTTGTACAACATTTTTCAAATTTAGAATTTGTATTAGGAATTAGTTAATTTAGAAATTTATTACTAAATACAATATATTAAACTTAAGATTTTTAAAATTGTAAATTTTAGAAATATGGAAATTTAAATACTTTAGAAATACAAAAATACAGAGTATTATTTAAATTTTTTGATTTTAGTAACATCTACGTACATATATGGTTCTTTAGTATAAAAGGAAAAATTTAGAAACCAGCAGCTACTCATTTCACGAGAAACTGCGATGGACTCTCCCATTCAGTAACGGGTTCAGAAAAATAAGGTGCCAGGCAAGTTTAGTTCCCCTACCGCCTATCGGTACAAACAATTAGGTTTTTTCTTGCTTATCTTTGAATCGAGAAAAAACAATTTTACGCCCCAGACCAATATCAAAAACTTCAAATAATTTTAAAATTTTGCAATAATTTCGAAATAACCTCAAAAATATTAATTGGTTACAAATAATCTCAAAAATTCTAAATATTAATTATGAGTGAATCAAATGACTTCAATTCTATGTTTCTAATTTTAATCTGATATTTTCATAAATGATGAATGTGAACTTGGCAGTTTGAATTTGATTTGGATAAAGGTGAATTTGATTTGAATAAGGTTAGGTTAGGTTTGGGTGGCGGTCCACCAAGACCAGGCATAGACACGAAAAGGTCCGTAGCCATACCACAAATTAAAAATTTTTGCTCCAACTCATTGAAACCACTTTGAGCTTGCTATGAAGCACTGGATACTCCTGACGTCCTTCTCGCTGAGCTCCGCCAGGTCGTTGAAAAGGGATGCCCTAGAAAATTCAGTCTGTTTCGTGCCAGACGAAGACAGGTGCAAAGAAGATGAAGTACTGTCTCCTCCTCCTCTTCGTCCTCGCAACTACGACAGTAGTCATGTGAGAAGAAACCAAGTCTACTCGCATGTCTGCCTATGAGACAGTGCCCGTAATCACTCCAACAACCACACTGATCTGACTCCGCTGAAGTGAGATCAGCTGTTTCGATCTCGCCAAGTTCAACTTTGGCCAGATCTGCCGAGTTATTACGCATGAGGTACTATTTGACCATCTGTCATTCGTCAACTTACTGGCTTCCTCCTAAAGCAGCAGTTTACATACCGTAAGAGGCATTTCAATATCCTTTTTGCTGTTTGAAATGTGGTCCGTTGTACCACGTCGAGCCAGTTCATCGGCTGATTTGAATAAAGGCAAATTTGATTTGGACAAGGACCAATATTTTTTGAATGAAGATAAATTTGATTTGGATAAAGGTGAATTTGATGATTATGTTTTGTAAAATGTTGAATTAATAGTGCAAAACCTATTTATTTAATTTTAACCTTCCTTTTCCAGAATATTTTAAAATTAAAATTGAATCGTTTATTCTTGAAAAAGCTCCTGTCCACTTTTTGTCAAAATTAGTATTATGACGGTTTTGTGTCACAGACACCTATATACGTTTTATGACAAGACGAAATTACCATATGGTTAATGGAACGGTACCTATCGTACAAAAAAAAAATCATTTGTTCTAGAAAGGTCTCATGTCAAAAAAGTTTTTTTTATTTCCTGAATAATTTGAAAAAGTGGACATGAGCCCTTTCAAGAATAAACGACTCAATTATTTACATTATAATTTGAAATTCAAATCTCTATTTTCCAGAATAGTTCTAATTCCATTCTAACTTTTAAATTAAATTATTCTTTCCCTGAAATTCCAGTCTAATTTTAAAATGAAATCTACTTTTCAAGAATATTTTAGAATTAAAACTATTTCCATTGTACGAGATTAGATAGATTCTTCTTTGTCCATAATGTTTTAAAATTCAATTTTCTTATCCCAAAAATTCCATCCCTCAGAATAGTATAAAATTTAAAAATCCCTCAGAATAGTTTAAAATTTAAAAAAATATGTCCATACTGATTTTAATATTCTAAGTGAGATTTGAAGGGAGATCCCTTGTCCAGAATTCTTGTCCCAAATTAAAATTAAACTTCCTTCTTCTAAAATATTACCTAATAGTATTTTTTTGTAATATTCCGGTAACTACAAATAACTGTAATAAGAGTTTAAAAAAAACAGAATTCTAAAAACTCATACGATTTTGAGTAACCCTTAATTTTAAAAACGTTTTCCTGAAAAATACGGATTATGACTTACTATGCCGTTTTTCTTTGTGGCCACAATATATAGCAAAATTATTCCAAGAAATTGTTGCCAACTTAATAAAGTATAAGTAAAGTAAATAAGACGAATGCCAAATCGGAATATAGAAATAATTGGGTTCGTTATCAATTTCTTATCTTTTTATCGCTGGTTACGCAAAGTTTGATAAAGTATTTATTTCACGAAATTCAGCTATTTATTGGCATTCTGATAATTTATTTCAACTGGTGACAACATTCTAAGGTAATTTTTTAATTTGCTTTTTTAAATAATTTTCTAATCTGTTTTAATGTTATAAAATTTTATTTTAGAGAGTGTTACATACTTATACGACTATAGCGGCGCAGATCTACTTCCCATTTTTCAGCATAAAATTATTTCGTATAATCAAGCTTTGAACGTACATCGAGATTTTCTGCAGGGTTTCCGTATCTGCTTATTGTTACCAATAGTACTTTACACTTTAATATAATATAGTAAAATTGTTTCCCAAATAAAAATCGTTGCCAACTTAATAACCAAACTAAATAAGACGAAAGATTTTATATAGAAATAATTGGGTTCGTTATAAATTTCATATCATTTTATCAACTGTAAGGCTGGTTACGCAAATCTTGATAAAGTATTTTTTCACGAATTTCAGCTAGTTATTGACATTCTGATAATTTATTTTAGCTGCTGATAACATTCTGAGGTAATTTTGTAATTCACATTTTTTTTAAAAATTTCTAATTTGTTTTAATGTTATAATATTTTATTTTAGAGGGTTGTTACTTACTTATATGTATATAAATATACTGTAAAAATGAGTTTTCGATACAGTAACGACTATCACGGCGCAGATCTACTTCCAATTTTTCAGCATAAATTTATTTCGTATAATCAGGCTTTGGACATACATCGCGATTTGCTCAAGGGTTTCCGTATTATTAATACTCCACTACCTCCAGGTTGTATTAGCAGCGGAAGTTTTTGTAGACAAATAATTGCTAATATTGAAAATCTTGGAAACCCGATTTCGGTATATAAACGTTTTTCAAATGGATTAAACTATGATCTGAATGAATCAGTATTAGGGTCGATATTAAACAATATTGTTGAAACTCATAAAACCGTTCGGTTTAAACCCGCAGACTATGAAAAATATGAATCGAAAATGTTCCACATTCTCGCTATGCAGACTACAGATAATCCATTGCAAGGAGTTTATACTCGTGAGGGTTTTGAAAAACATTTTGATTTAAGTTTTAGCGCGGGCTATTACTACATTTGCCGCTGAAAAGTGCCCTATACTAATAATAAAAAGCCACTTTTAATGACATTGTTTTTATTTAATAATCAATAAAATATCCTTTTAACTCAAAATACTTCACACAACGGTTTTTCAACATTTTTTTTTTCAAACATTGCTGTGAAGTGGTTATTCGTTCGCATTTTTCTTCGATAGTGAGCGAACGAAATGCAAATGTCCATGCAAGATATTTTCTATACGTTAGTTTGACATGTTTGCGATGTCAACAGGCTCACTCAACTTCACTTTACGATCACTCAATACAGTATTATGGATTTTTTCAATCATTAGTGGTGTTGCCACCTCTTTTGGGTTCATCATCAAAACAACTAGTGCGACCGCCTTCCCTAGGATGGTGTAAACTCGCCCAAAGTTAGATCTTTATCCTTTTTGATATCGGTTACTGATAAGCCTTTCAAAAAGATAATGAATTTCACAACGAAATTGAAATTGATCCACTCCTCACCAAATGCAAAAAACGTCAATTTTGTTGTTGTAAAATACAAATTAAATGACAGATCGATTTGAAAATGAAAATTGCGCCTAATAAAAGATTCTAATTTCAAAATTTAAAAATGATAACTCATTAGAGCGCCTTCTATGTTTCAATACAGAAAACTTTTCTGCCCATGTAGTATATACTCTGTTGCCAGATTATGGACAAAAAGGTAAAGATTAGCTTCACAAAATTAATCAAATTTAAATAAGCCAGGTATACTATATATGTACAATTTAGTAATAAATGCACATCGTAAATATTAAATAAATTTGCAACAATATTTGATTTCATGAGATGGGTTTTGTTACAAATATCTGGTCAAAGGCAATTCCTCTCATCAGTCCACTGAATTTAGATTAAGATGCATGGTTTTCTAGATTTCAAGGGAACAAGAATTACCAAATTTCATATTGCACCCTTTGTTTTATTGTTAAATTGATGAGCTTTCTATCTCGCAAAACCTTTAAAAGTTTAAACAAAATTCTGAAATTACCAATTCTATTCTATGGATTCCATTCGTTCATTTTTAAACAGACATACATATTGTTATGCACTGGGCTTTTGAGTTCGTCTGTATTTTCTTTGGAATTAAAAACACTGTGTACTTTTATGTCACTTGACTTAACTCTATTTCACTTTACTTTTAAACGCTTTGAAATTTGCTTTGACTTCATATTTAAATCTATCCGCTTGCCATTCTAGTGGGGGCTATGACAACAGATTTATTTTCTTTTTTAACAATTTAAAATAAACCAGAAACTACTCTCTGTTTATCATCGGTCGTGTTTATTCGCCTTTAAAGCGCCGCAAGAGGCGCCACGATTTGTACGAGCCAAAGGTGATAACCGGTTATTTATTTACAACATTTATATTTAAATTGAAATATTATTAATAAATTAATTACCTTTCTAAATGAATTTAATTTTTTAATTGCAAAAAACGATGATTTTTAAACAAATTCACAAAGAAACATGTCTAATTGTAATTATACATTTATTAACCGGTTGATCACCTTTGGCTAAGTTGTAAAACCGTTCACCAGATGTCAAATACTCTGCGTGATAAGGCGAATATACCAGTTTCATACTGCTCTCGAAATTTCCTTTATTGCGTGTCATAAATCATCTTTACTTTGTATTCTGTTTATGACCCGTAATCATCTGATCATTCATCATTGTCATACATTGTATTTGTGTTGTGGTTTATTTTATTCTTTAATCACTAAACCACGCCTTTCTTCGTCACCCACAAAATGGTCAATGGCGACAAAGCGACGCAATTTTGCGTTGTTCAGCGGGTTTGCCGTGACCATTGCCATAACGGTAAATTTGATAACTAAAGCGCCAGAACTAAAATGGTTGTTCAAGAATTTTACACCGGCATGCTGCATAGTTACATTCAATAATAAAATTTTAGTGTCACATCATCATGTAGAACTTTGTTAGGGTGGTAAAAAAAAATAGGATGACAGAACTAAAATTGTTGCATTCTTTAAGACCTTTAATGGCTGACCTTTACCCTTTATGGCTACGGATCTTTTTGTGTATATGCCTGGTCCTAGTGGACCGCCACCTAAACCTAAGACCTTTAACACATAATACCACACATTCATATTCCACTGGAGAAATTTGATATCGTGAGGAATGTTTATACTAGTGATGAAAAGTGCCTTGCGATTGCGACTATATATCAATGTCGTACCAGTGATACCTCGTTTAAGTTTCTACTATATCTGTAAGGACCAAACATGTTTATACCGTTAAATTTGGTAACTAAAATGAAACAAATAAATGTGTTGCATTCTTGTATTCGTGTGTTGTATATCCAACTGAAAATTTTGATTTTCACCTCATCTTGGTGAATATTCATTAAAAGGGTAAAATTTTGAGATTTTTTGCTACTCTCGATCAACGTTCACATTAGAACCAGCTTCAAGTTTAAACCACATCTGTAAGTGACCTTTGAAATTGTGGCCTTTGCAATGACATGCCTCTCGGTCATAATCGCCTGAAAAAAATTGCTTTTCACCTCACCGTGGTGAATATTTGTAAAAGTGATGGGAAAAAAGATTGGGAAGATGTTTACAACAGGACCACTTCCAAGTCAATACAATATCTGCAAGTAACCTAACAGGAATATCTACAAACATCACGGTAATATTTGATTGAATAAAACTGATTTCCAAGTCGAACAATGGGTGGTGAGTAATATTTAAAAATTTCTGTCATCTCTAGATCAATACCTTTCCAACGACACCTCTTTCACGTTCATACGACTACTCCATGTTTTATTTGGTTCACTGGGTTGTCTTTTGACATTATTTTGTTGTAATAACAACAGTTTGAAATACATATATTGTCTTGGGTTGCCAATTAATCATTGCATTATTCTATATCAAGTTTATGTATGGAATCGGATTTACTAACCTAAAGGTTTCTTTATATGAATAAATCTCATGTGAAAAACTGGTCATCGAACCGGAATTCCCCTCCATGCTTGAGAGAAACAAATCGTTTTCCACCACTACCTGGTGAATATTTATGTGTGTGGTGAATAATGTTTCAAGTTTTACTGACAATAAAAAAGAAAAAAATTAAAATAGTACCTTTCGCAAAACCGTGTGACATCTAGAAGGAACCAAATATTTGTAAAGGTTGCCAGAACATGACATATATGTATATTACATGCAGCTTTATATATCAAGCGGTAGCTTTATATACAATAAACCTGCCACCAGCCTCATGACAATGATTTTGACGTTTAACTACTACGCTTTCGAAACTAAACCTGTTGTAGCTTGTAGTCTCTAAAATCATTGAATGGAAAAATCGTTTTTCATCTTGGGGAATTTTCATGAGTGATGAACATTGCTACATTTTTCCGAGGACCGTTCTACGGTACCCTCGGCGAGCCTGTGCGATATCTAAAAGTGTCCAAACGAAGTTTAGTAGCCTCTTTCATGCGGTACTCTAATACCTATACAACTCAATCGCATGTCAATTGAACATTTAAAACAAACCCGAAGGAATAAGTGATCGAATTACTATGCGATTATCATGATTTTAATAAAATTTCAATTATCTTAGGCAATTGAAACCCATTAACCTGTTTGAGTTATAGAGAAGAAACCTAGTAAATTACAGGATAGGTAAGAACCCGTTAGAAAAATACGCAGATAGGCACACCAATTAAGGATGTGACCGTTAAACAGACCGAGAGACATACCAAAACACTTTCTGAAGAATTATGTATCTCAAAAACTCAATTTTTTGAGTTGTGTCACTTTTCTATGTCACGTGCGGTATCAGAAATTTTTAATGAAATCACCATTTCCCAGAAAATTTTAAAATCAAACGTATTTCTATTCTAATTGTAAAATTAAACGTCCCTATCCTAGATATTTTGGATTTTCAAATATTTCCATTCTAATTTTAAAATTAAATTTCGCTTTTGCAAAATATTTTAAAATAAAGTATTCCTTACCCAAAAATTCCATTCTAATTTTAATAAATCTTCCTTTCCAGAATATTTTAATATTAAAATTTTTTTTTCCAATTTTAAAATTAAACGTCCTTCCTCAGAATATTTTGGGATTACAACTATTTCGATTCTAATTTTAATAAATCTTTTTGCTCCATAATATTTCAAAATTAAATTTTACTTTTTCAGAATTTCCTTTCTCAGAATATTTTAAAACTAAAACTATTTCCATTCTAGTTTTAATTTAAACCTTTCTTTACCAGAAAATTTTAGAATTAACTCTTCCTTTTCCAGAAATTCCACTTTAATTTTAAAATGAAATCTCCTTTCAAGAATATTTTAGAGTTAAAACTATTTCCATTATAATTTGATAGATTCTTCTTTATCCATAACTAGCTGACTCGGCGAACTTCGTACCACCTCAGAATCAATAAATGTTATGTTAACTTATTACTAAGTTAAATTCAGTTTTTTATTAAGATAAAATGAATCCTCAAAATGAATGAAGTTCAATAAATGTACAAAAATCAAAGTGAAATGATTCGCGTGCCATTGTTGCACTACTTTCTGTTAAACTATTTGCTGGATGGGTTACACTCGGGTCGATTCTCTTCATTGAATCACCTTGTGATATACGACATTTCTCGTTTTGTTGCCAGGTGTGAGAACGAACAAAGCGGATAGTTTGTCGACCCGTGAACATGCTACTTACATTTGATCGTGAGAGAAACATTAATTTTCTAGATTCAGGCTACAAACACTCAAGGATTGGCCTTGTGATTTGTTGATCGTCATGGCGAATGGAAGACGCATCGGAAATTGAATTTGTTTAAACTCGAATGGCATGTCGGTTGGATCATCGGAATTCTCGGAATAAGAACTTCATCACCTTTGAACTTTCCTTTGAGTATCGTCGCGTGAATCACATTGCTCATGAGTTTTCTTACCACCAAACGCGTTCCGTTATATAGTTTTGATTGGTTCAGATTTCGAAGTATGATGACTACCGAGCCAACCATCAGTTGTAAATTGTGCGATGGTAAGCCATGTTGAACACCTAAAACCTTTCGCTATAACCTTTCGTGACATGAATTGGCGTTCGTGTGTTCCACCGGGTCGTTTATCCGCTCTGGTCACGACTTTGTAGTCATCACTTGGCATGCGATCCAACCCAGTTTTAAACAACCGAACCCATACATGATGTTCATGAAATAGTTGCTGCAGATCTTGAAGAATTGCTCTTTTCATTGCCGTATTGATCGTTTGACGCCGATCAAGTTGGTCCTCCATATTGCCCATGAAGTAAAGTTGGATGAATTTATGCTGTGCGTCTTTCAATGGTGAATTTAGATCTTGGTAGTCGAAGGCGAAGTCAGAATTACTGATTTATGGTCACCAAAAGAAAATGAACGTTTACTCTCTCGAGCAGAATGTCAGATTAAATCCGCGTTTTTCGATAATATCTTCTCCAAATGAAGTCGTTTCGAAACATACATTGTATCTTTGAGTGTTCGATAGAAAATGTCGTGATTCTGGTGTTTCTCCACGAAGCAATGAATGCTATGGATCAGTTGGCGGAGATAATAAAGGTAATTTCACCTTCCCACTGAGACAACACAATCCAAGCGTTTCTCCAGCGAACTATGCACCGCAATAGTCGCACACAACCTCCATTGGGCCAATTCGGATGAAAGGATACTAGCTGTAATCCGTTGTGCAATCGTATTGAAACGCTACTCGATTTAAATGAACATTTGCGACAAGCTCAACGATTTCTCATTGCCAACTGACCCGTTTGGCGTACTGCCTCTCTTTGTTCTTGTATTTGTGAAGCGTGGAGCCGGGCCATACTAATGCGGCGCTTTTCTCGTGTGATTTCTTGTTCATCTGCAGTGGATGGATTTGCAATATTCCAAAGTCTAATGGCATTACGGTGTCGTTGTGAAAGATTAGCTCTTCTGGTTCGTGGCATTGTAAATAACACTGGAAAATTAATGTGTACATTTCCTATCCTTCGGTTATGTTATGTGTGAAGGGTAAGGGAAGATCGCGGTGTCACCTGGGAGTCGAGCTTACGCTTGGTCGGACATTCTGATTAATCAATGTGTTATTTATATTATATTGTATTCTCTTATTCAACTACTCTCAATTTTTCTTTTCTCCACTATTTTTTCCAAGGGCCGACTATTTATTTCTTATACATACATATTTAAATAAAACTTTCTTAAACGAGTATCTTGACATGTGAAAATCTATAGCTCCAAAGACTTAATTAAACATACCCGAAACAACGGTTCCAGATCGATCAGTAACAGACTATCGCATAGGCACATATGACGTTCAGGAGCGTACATCTTGGTACAATCGATTCGTGAAGTGAGTAAATTGCGAATGACTATTACTGGTGCTATAACTCGTCGATAATCTAACCGGCGTGCTAAAACACTATGACTTAGGTATAATCGTGTTAATATACATCTGGTAAAGGTGGCAACAGATACCCACATCAATTATGAACTCAACTCTGTCGATAACTTTTTTCATTATTCTTTTATTTGAACGGGACAAATTCTCAGTACAATATTTGATAAGGACCGGCGGAATACCATCGTGTACCCTTACTAACATCCAGATTAAATAAGTGGTCACGAAGTACTTGCTCAGTAAATTTAAAATAAACGTCAACGGAACTGTGATTATTTTTTAGAGACATGATGCCAAAAACTGGCAAACAAATTAAAGATTTCCGAGGGATGACTTAGTTAAATCTTCCATATCAGAATATTTTAAAATTAAATCTTTCTTTCCCAGGACATTTTAAGATTTACGTTGAGTAAAATTTAATTTTACTAGAATGCTGAGAAAGTTTGAAAAGGGCACATTTGACTTAATGGTGGTTTTCCGTGAATATTGTTGTTAATGATTCTTATTCTTGTCAACGTCACTGCCTATCTTCAAATATAAATTACTGACCTCTGATTTTTCAAATATGGTTGTTTGTTATTACCTGCATGATAAATGTTAATGTTTGAAGTCGGTGTTGACTATACAAAAATAAAAATTATTTAGTTTGGGTGGCTTACTACAAACAATATTAAAGAATTTAATTTTGAAACTAATAAAAATATAAGGCGCCCATACTAGACTGGACCTTTTGAACTGTTACTTTTATTTCCGCAAATGTTTGGAAGAGTTATTTCGTAATTTTCCAAATAGTTACCGGTCCTCCAAATTACCGGATTGCCCTTTTTATGTCATTATTGATGTTTTCATCACAATTATCAGATGACAGTCAAAAGCTTGTAACTGTTATTTAAAAATATAAACCTTATAAAAGCCGACCGTGGCTTAATTTAAACTTTAGATGCGTTTGGTACGCGGTAGATTATAGTGAAGCTAAACACCATGAGAAATCGAAAGCTATTTTCGATTTTAAAACTAGGTATATTCTTGAAAATCTTAAATCATCTGAAAATTTCTATAATCCAGCAATTAATATCAAAGGATCCGAAAACTAATCCGACTAAAATGTAACGAAAGGAAAAGCTCACAAGTTTCGAATAATTTTGAAAATTTTTAAAATGTGGAAGTTTCAACGTATCTTAAAAATTTTGGAAAACTCTCAAAAAATCTAATTATCTGAAATGTTCTACAAAATAAACCAAATGGTCCCAGTTATATACACGCTAATCATTGCCTTGTAAAAGTTCAATAATAATTCTCGAAAATAGTAAATATCGAATAAACCCGAAATTTTAACAATCTCGTAAATCTTCATAATCCAATAAATTCACCATTTCAGAATATATTTCAGGTTTTTCCTGAATTTTTATTTTTATTGGTTGTCAGACATAATTTGAATACATTCTCAGTAGTATTTCGCAATATTAGCTGAATATAAATGTATCACTTCTTATACATTACACCGAGGACCTAAATTTTGCTTCCGCTTTAAAACATGTGACTTCTAATTAATTAATTAGCACCACATTAAACATTACTGAAAAAACACGAATTCATAATGTCACATTTCCTATTAAATTAAATTCATTAAATTTGCTCAAATAACGCAGGGAAAACCCTAAAAGTTAACCATTCAAATAAATAGGCCATAGCATAAACACCATATAAACATTCATACACCCTTAAATCAAATACACATATAACGTCTAATGATTCTATCACCCAATATAACGATAAAATAAATACATCACAAGACATGAACCATAAAAACCAAATAAAATACAAATAAATTATTTATTTTATCAAATATCACACAGCTAACCAACCAAAAAAAAAACGTTTCATACCAAAATGGGTGTTGTATTATACATATATTCTACGAGAGAGATATCATCACGAATACAGTGTGTTGTGATAACAAAATAAAAATTCCATTGACATAACACATATCATCCGGAAAAAAAATCCTCATACTCCATCCACCCCATATGAAAAACTCGTGCCCAAAAAATACTATGTACATCATATACACGTACTTATATGTTATATTTAGGGAGGATGATGATGATCCCTTGAAGATATAGTGGAGCGAATTTTTACACATATCAAAATTCCAGCACATCACTTAAAGGCATCCAATTTTTTGTTGCTTTTTTGTTGTGTTCAGTTCCCGCTCACAACTCATTATTATTTTATATATCTCAAAAAATTTTTTTTTTTGTATCTTCAAATCTACTTGGTATGATGTATGTTCGTTGTTTTAGCTGAATATACATGAAACGTTATGCAAACAGATGAGTAACAATCAGATGATAACGATGATGATGATGATGATGACGCTAGTTAGAAATAAGAGTTGTACAATGTAGAAATTTTCACTATATTTTGTTTATTTTTCCAATTCACTTTGTGTTGTGTTTTATTTACATATGTGTGCGTGTGTGTTTATAGTGTACTCTATAGATGTGTTTGTGTGGAAATTGAAAAGCTTTTTGTTGTATTCCGAGAATATTTTTTCAGTCGTTTTAAAATGAAAATACATCAAGGGAAGTTGTTAGTGATTTTAGAGGATTCTGAAGTAAGTTTTTTTTAAAGAATCATTTTTGTGAGAAGGGGCAGGTTTTAATATGAGTGACTAAATTCTGTTTGGTATAACATGATTTAAATGTAGAAAAAAAAATATTTTAAAACTCTAAGTTATCAAAGAGTCAATTTACCAGCTGTAACAACCGCTTGTGGTTGTTATGATCTGTTTAATTTAAATCTGTAATTGCGGTTGAAAATCCCAACAAGGTTGCATGTTTATCCACTGCGCTGCATAAAATCTCTTCCACTACACGTCATTCTTTCTTTGGCTTAATTTGTAATAGAAAATATTTTTTTTTTTTTGGTAGAGTGTACCATTTAGCATTTTATACTTCTCCTTATTTTGGTCGGTTACTCGATTCGTTTTATCATTTTTTTGTTTGATGGTATGTAATGACGTGTGGTGGTTGGTGTGTTGCTTCATCTGTTTTGTTTTGGTTAGCGCGTGGATTTTCCATGTAAATGGAATGTTCCAGTGATTAAATTAAATAGTATTGGTGTGTGCGAGTCGATTTTTGGGTGCGGTTGTATGTATATACGCCATCCGAAATCTATCGGTCGGGTAATTGGTTAATGTTTTCTTTAGTAAATAATTTTTGGGTGGGGGAATAAATTTTTATTTTTTGTACGCGTCGGTATTTTTTTTGGTTAGTTTAGTTTTGAACTTTAAATGAGACAGTCAAGTTTGGACGTTAGTGACGTTAAGTCAAGGTGTAATATTTTTTTTTGTTTTGTGGACGCAACAAAAGTGTTTGCGTAAATTATAAAATCTAAAACAAGTTATTTCTTCTTAATTTTGAAATTTTTTTTTTCTAAAAACGAGATAAAGAATTAAATGCCTTGAGGCGATATAAAAAAAAAAAAAAAAAGAAAAGGAGACATTTTTTTTTGATTATATAATTTTATTAAGGCCTAAGCTAGTTTGGATTTTGGCGTTGTGAGGATCAAGAAAATTTTTTTCTGGCCTACAATTTTTATTGAAGTTTTTTTAAAATTAATAAAGTTAAGTGCCATGTGGCGAAGTAAAGTTTAAATGCCGAATGGCTAATAATGTTTTTGTGTATATGTATACACAATACACGTATTTATTTATATAAAGACTTATATTATTTAAATAAGGAAAAAAAAAAAATATAAAAATAACAATAAAATTATGTACAGTGATTTTGTGTTTTATTAGTGTACATGAGGAAAAGTTGATAATTGTGTGGTTTTCTCTTAGACTAAAGATTAAGGGCAAGTGGCCTATATTAAAGTTCGCTATATAGTTCTATGCTTTTCAAGAAGCTTTAAAGTAATAGTCGACAGCGAAGTTTTGTGCCGTTATACGGTAGTCTTGGACGTAGTTATACCGTACTTCTTTAGACATTTAAAGTGGAAAAAAGGTGGTTGTTGGTGTAGCGAACTCCAATAAATAAAAGCAACCCAAAATAAAGAAAATTACAACAAAAGAATTTTTTTTGAAAGCTTCTGGGCAATTGGCCTTTACGTAACGGTATACGTGGTTTGTTTGGGTTTGTGGCAGCAACTCCGCCAATCGGAGTGGGGTTCGTGCGAGGGATCCTGCGTCGGCGCTGGTAGCTGTTTTGTTGGTCGGACGGGCCCAGTTTATTTATTCAGGTAAGGTGTTTGGAAAAAAATATAAAACAATTTCAAACACCGCGTGGGTTTTTTTATTTTTAAAAAGTTTTGTGAGCCAGATTTGACTCTTTTGTTTCATTATTATAGTTTTTTTATTAAATATATTTAAATTTTTTTTACGGGTTTTACAGGTTCCGGGTGGCGTCATATGCGACACCCCAAATCGATTCGCACCACGTTTTCTTTTGTGATTTTTTTTTGATTTTTGGCTAACGTTTTCTTTCAAAATTTTTCTTTCATTTCATTTTCTCCGTTGCTTTTCTTACCGTTCGATTTCTATCCGTAATTACAGGTTGTTTCTTTTTTATGATTTTTGGTTACATTTTGATTTAAAGTGATGTGTTACTAAATGGTTTTGTGTGATCGCGTGAGGATGGGCGGCCTTATGCTGACCTAGGCCTTGAGCAGGGTCGCCGGAGTGGCACCGGCGTCCCTGTCGAACGCAAATTTTGTTTTATGATTATCTACCACTGTGGTCGTGGCACAGTAGAATAATTTTCTTGTCCCCTTCGTTGTATCTCTATGCGGTTTTCAAGCATAGTAATATGTCTGGTAACCCCCACGCCTAGCGGCGAGCTTCAGCCAGTGCAATACCGCAACCAGACCTCTATTGCTGTGTTCTGTTAACAAAATCCCTTTTGGGGGATTTTGTTACAGTGGCGCCCAAACTTCTTCGGCTAATTTTTTTTTTTTTGCATTTTTCGTCTTTTCAGATTTCACAATTTTTTCAGCTTACTTGTTGTGAGTACCACGTGCAAAGTCCAACGCTTGCGTTGTTTGAGCTTGCACGGGTGCTCACATCAACGTTTTCTGCCCGATCAACATTCAAATCTGCATTGCAACCAGCGTAAGCTGTTTGATTGCATGCAGATGAGAATGTTGATCCCTATTCTCAGCTCGTCTGATGAATGGGCTTACCATTTCTGCCATGTGGCATTGATTGTGGTTAAGCTCATTCTTCTTTCGTTCTGAGTTTAGTCTTATTAAATTTTTTTAGAGTCTTCGTACCTTTTAATTCACGTAATTTTCTATTTCAGTCCGACTACCTACATGGGGAGGGATCCAAGCATGTTCTAACCTTTGGTTATTTGATCTTGCTGGATCGTTCGTCATGTTGGTTCCATGTGTCATGGGTGTTGGGATCGCGAACTTGTTGTTTCCACCAATGTGGTGTTGATTGGACAGTTCGTGATCGCAGTACTCATTGGCACATCTTTAGTCAATTTCTACTTTCAGGTAAAATTGTATTTTTCAAATTTTTTTGTTCAATTCTAATTAAACTACTGGGACCACAGTGGTAATTTTTATTTTTTTTATTATTATAGCGTTCACGCCTAGCTCAGCATGGGGTCGTGATCATCTCTCACGTGATCACATTTTTTGTTATTTTTTGATACAAGTAATACATTTTACTTATTTTTCCTTTTGCTTTTTCATTTTTGTGAAATTTTGTTTTTGATTATTGGTTGTTTTTCAGTTGGTTAATGGAGCAGCTAAAATACTGTTAATAATTTTGGTTAGTTCATTTTTTATATTGTAGTAATTCTATTTCGGTATTTTGATTTTTTTTTTGTTTTTGTTTTGGGTTTATATTTGCTTGCGAATGAATTCCGGCAATAATAATCTACCGTGGGATAGACCGGCAAGTGCGGTTGTTCATACAGTGTTTGAGTCGAGTGATAGTAGTGCTTTACCGCGGATAAGTCCTTGGGATAACCATAGTAATTTTCCAGCTCCTCAATCCTTCCGACTTGTTGATATCTACGTGATTATTATAGTTATAATTTAAAAAGTTCATTCTAATTTTCATTATTTTGTCAACTTATTTTCATTAATTTTTTTTTCGGTTTTGGGATATTGATATTTAAATTAATTTTTTTCTTTCGGTAATTTTTTTGTGTATATACATATATATATATATATAAATATAATTCATTTTCTTTATTTTATTTTTTTTTTGTCTCTCACATTCAGTTCAATAGTAAACTCAGTAAACATAAATTCTTTTGTCCTTTAAATTATATTGAGGTATTAAGCAACACTTTAGATTCCAACACATTACCTTGGGATAGACTGGCGAGTACGGATGAGAAAAGGTTTTGAGTTGAGCGCTAGTTCAGTATTGACGCGAGTGGTCCAGTGGATAGTAATTTGTGCTCGCAGCTCCTCAAACAGCCCGGCTTGTGGATATCTACTTGGTCATAGTGAGTCTAATTTGAGATTGGTGCTTCAATATATGTTTTCAATAAATTTCTTTAAATAATTAATTAATAATTTAAAATTTTTTTTTCTGCTTTAAATTAAGTAATTCTATCTTGTTTTTTTTTCATATATATATATATATATATATTCAAATATTTTTATATTTAATTTTTTTTGGTGGGTAAAAATTTTTTTTTGTTATCTCTTCAATTAAATAATTTGATTTTTTTGTGGTTGAAAGTGCCAGTATCGCTGGTTTTCATTTACTATTTACGTTAAATTTTAATAACTTTTGGTTTAGGTAATTTTAATTATAACTATAATCTATTCAGTAAATATAAGTTGGAATTTTTTTTTATTATTTAAATATTGTTAGTTTACATTTATTAAAAATTAATTCTCATTACTTTTAAAATCACGTTTAAATTCCATTTTTGATTAAGTCCTTTTTCTTTCTCGTTAAATTCGTTGTTGCGTGTTAAAATGGATATTTCACATCTTAAGGCTGATGAGATTGAAGTAGAATTTTTGCTTCGATCTATCCAACCCAATACTGAGGAAGCGGTGAATGAATTAAGGAAGGCGTTGGCCGCAGAGCGGGATGGTACTCAGGACAAAC
This sequence comes from Tipula helvola, assembly GCA_963556165.1. Taxonomy (NCBI): domain Eukaryota; kingdom Metazoa; phylum Arthropoda; class Insecta; order Diptera; family Tipulidae; genus Tipula; species Tipula helvola. Next base: position 280,424,216 of record OY744483.1, read on the forward strand.
CGATCGAGATGCACAATCGAGCTAAAAAGAAACCCAATGAAGAAATTCTCACTTGTCAAAGCAAGGTGCAGAGTCTCCAACAAACCTTTATTGGTATTGAAAATCTAGACGTAGAAGATCAGGTTCGAACAGCTCAGCGTCTGCGGTCGCGGTTACTTCATGTACATGATCGTTTGGAAAGAGCTACTCAGTCTCCTACATATGGACAGCAGGCTCAAATTATTTTAGATATTTGTATTAAATTGCACACGGCGTTAGATCAGTATTTAACTGACCCTACTTTACTGGATCAATCTGTTGAGTCCGCTAAAGGTATTGATGGAGGTCAAGCGTTGGTATTTCAGGAGGTATATCCGGTAGAATCAAAACTGACCATCCCAGAAGTAGTGAGTAAATCCCAACCTAGTCCTGCGGGTAAGATTAGCAATTCGGTACTGCATCCTTCAACCTCTAACACCATTACCACGGCGGATAAGGCAGTTAACTCTAGTGACCAAGCAGAACTTTTAAAATCATTAATGCAACAAGTGCAATTTCTCACCAATCAGCTTTTAGTAAGACAGACTGCTCCAATTCCTTCGGGGGATAGCATTCCTGTAGTATCCGGGGTTAAAAGTTCTGCTGACGAATATCCTGGCGGTCGTTCTTTGCCAATGGACCCGGCTGTCGTAGCGGCGAATCAAAATATTCAAAAATCAGCCCAAGTTCATTTTCCACCAGCACATACCTCTCAGGGAGGACTCGAACAGTTAAATGATTTCCTTGGTTTAACGTCTTCGCATTTGGAACCTGTCTCTAAAGAGCGTTCATCTCCGGAGCAGGCCACCCAACGTTCCAATTTTCAGTCAGCACCAGATGTTAGAGATCTTCATAATAGTACTTTGAATCCCGTGCCTTCAGCAATTCATAATCCATCTACTCAATATAATCCTGATTTCAATAGACGTTCTTTATCTCGATGTGGGATTTCCTACACAGGTTCACCTTCTGGTATCACTGTGGACATGTTCCTTTTTCAGCTGGACTCTGTAGTGAAATCCAACAATCTATCACCTTCCTCTGTACTTCTGGATCTGCATCTTGTCCTGAAAGATGTGGCACTGCAGTGGTACTGGACCTACCGCAGGTATAATCCTTCAGCACCTTGGGATAGCCTCCGATTAGCCTTCCAAGAAAGATTTAAAGATAGGCGTACTCCCTACGAAATTCGTCGTATGGTTGAGTCTCGCAAACAGTTACCTAACGAATCATTCTTGGAATTTTATCATCACATGTGGAATTTGGCCCTGCAGTGTCACACCCCTTACAGCGACGATGAGTTCATACAACTACTGATGAACAATATGAAGCCTGTCCTTCAGTATCAACTTACTGATCGACACTTCTCACATATCAATGAGCTCATCAAAAGCTGTACTTCATGGGAAGATTCTCTAAAACGTTTTCGTTCTCTACCTGATTACTCGATGCACCCTCGTCGTAGTATCAATGAACTCGGTGTTGAGAGTATGTATGATTCAGAACCAGTCGTTCCAACTTCTAATCCGTCAGTTTTATCCGCAGATACGTCAGGAACCGCATATCGCGTGCCATCTGGTGTTTTTGTTCCGACGTCCGAATCTGTGCAACATATTTCTGCGATTAGCCCAAGTCACTCTTACCGTGTCCCAATGGGAACATCGGCTACAACTTCTACGTCATTTAAATTCCCTTCTACTTCAACTACACCTAATGTAAACAATACCTCCAGATCTGGCTGCAATTACATTTGCTATAATTGTTCTGATATAGGGCATGGTTTTCGAGACTGTCCTCGTCCTCACTTGGGTGCCTTTTGCTATCGCTGTGGTCTCAAAGGCACCATTTCAACAAATTGTGTTCGTTGTGCGGGAAACCAGATCAGTGGTTCATGGAGATCGGGGAACCAGGAACCACAGACCATCTCAACCCCAACAATAATTACCAAAGTAGATGCAGTCAGCAATACCGACCCAGAGTTTCGGAAGAGACTGATGCCAGATGGGAAGAATCAGTCGAACCAGTGAAAGTTCGCGTTGAGTCCTTTGACTCCGCAATCTCTTCTGGATCTGGTTCAGCTGGTTCCGACCTAATGGTATCGGACTCTTGCTTGCCTGTTTCTCCACCTGAATGTCGAGTAAATTCCTTTTCCAAATTGGAACACTCCATTCCTTCAACTTCTTCATTTAACAATAGTTCTAAATTTTCTGATTCCGTTCCGTCTCTCCCCAACACTTTTGGGAGACTCATCTCAGCTCAGTTACTTCGCTCAAAAAAATACTGGGAGCAACGTCGGATTTTGCGATCCTTTGTTGTTTCTTCAGTACTCGGTTCTGAGACAAGCGATAAACGGCCTTATGCCGATATTCTTGTCAATGATGTTCCATACCGAGGTCTATTAGATAGTGGAGCGAGTGTAAGTGTGTTGGGTTGTGGTTCTGAAAAGTTGTTGGCGGACAACAACCTTCATATTCATAATTTTCCTACTTCTATTCAGACTGCGAGTGGTCAATCTCAGAACGTCATTGGTTACATAAATGTTCAGGTTAGCTTTAATTCCCAATCTCATTACATGCGATTCTTTTTAGTACCTTCTCTAAAGCAATCTCTTTATTTAGGGATTGACTTTTGGAATAAATTCGGCATTACTTTGCAACTACCTGCGTTGAGTGAATTATCGGACTCCGCAGAAATATCTTGTTCTCCTAAATTCCATTCTCTCTCTCCAGATGATAACTTAAAGCTCTCTACAATAGTTAAAAAATTTCCGTCAAGTGCTAAAATGGGTCTCGGACGAACTACATTAATCTCTCATGAGATTGATGTTGGTGAATCCAAGCCTGTTAAGCAACGTTTTTACTCTGTTTCTCCTGCTAAGCAAAAACTAATGTACGATGAGCTAGATAGGATGTTATCACTGGATGTGATTGAAGAAAGCCACAGTTCATGGTGTTCTCCTGTCACTATGGTGCATAAGGCTAATGGCCAAGTACGCTTGTGTTTGGATGCCCGTGAGGTGAACAAGGTGACGGTCAGGGATGCGTATCCGCTTCCCCTTATCAACGGATTGTTGGGTCGATTGGATCAAACACGGTATATTTCTACTATTGATCTAAAAGATGCCTTTTGGCAGATCCCTCTTGACCCGCAATCCCGAGATAAGACGGCGTTTACTGTCCCTGGTCGTCCCTTGTACCACTTCAAGGTCATGCCCTTTGGGTTGTGCAACGCTCCCCAAACCCTGTGTCGCCTTATGCATCGGGTGATTCCTTATCAACTGCACGACAAAGTATTCGTCTACCTTGATGATTTATTGGTTACTTCGTCCACTTTTGATGAACACTTGGAACTTTTGGAAGTTGTGGCTTCGTTGCTAGTAAAGGCTGGTTTAACCATAAATTTAGAAAAGAGTCAGTTTGTTTTGAAGGAGGTTAAATACCTGGGTTATTTAGTGGGTGATGGTTGCCTTCGCACCAACCCAGAAAAATGTAAGGCAATTAGAGAATTTCCTCGACCAAAAACAACTAAACAAATACGTAGTTTCTTGGGTTTATGTGGGTGGTATAGGCGTTTTATTAAAAACTTCGCGTCTTTAGCTGCTCCACTAACTGATCTGACAGGGAAAAAATCTAAGTCTAAATGGAATCTTCACGCTGAGGAATCCTTCCAAGCTCTTAAATTATCTTTATCGTCTGCTCCTGTTTTAGCTAATCCTGACTATGGGCGCCCTTTCTTCATCCAATGCGACGCAAGTGCTGTTGGCGTGGGTAGTGTACTTTTTCAGCTTGATCCTGATGGCGCTGAACACCCCATTGAATTCTTTTCTCACAAATTAAATGCCGCTCAGCGAAATTATTCTGTAACTGAGTTGGAGTGTTACGCAGCAGTACTTAGCGTCCAGAAGTTTCGGCCCTATATCGAGGGATACCCGTTCACGATTTATACCGATCACGCTAGTCTCCGCTGGTTGATGTCCCAAAAAGATCTATCTGGTAGACTCGCCCGCTGGAGTTTAAAACTGCAAGCGTACAAATTTGATATCGGATATCGTAAAGGAACGGTGAATGTTGTACCTGATGCCCTCTCTAGAGCTTTTTATAGTGAGCCCACAGACGATGTAAGTAATGATCAACCTTTTCCTCCTGTTGAAACTACTTTGAATGATGATTCCTCCTTACTTTGTGATTCTCCTGTTATACAAGAAAATGTGTCTAGTTTAAATTCTTCAAGTGACAATTCGGTTCTACATATTGATCTTAACTCTTCAGCTTTTCAGGACGATGAATATGTTCAACAGATCAATCGAGTACAACAATTAAAAGATTGCGATCACAACTTCAAAATTCGTGATAATAAACTCTTGATCTTACCTTCCTACGCTTCTCGTTATACGTCCACTGATTTGTCTGAATGGAAGTTAGTAGTTCCGTTGTCCTTGACTGCAAACTTAATTGAACTGGCTCATTCTTCTCCTACTTCTGCTCATATGGGTATTAAAAAAACTGTGGAACGACTTCAACGGCAATTTTTCTGGTTTGGTATGACTAAACAAATCAAACTTTTCATCTCTAATTGTTTACAATGCAAGATGAATAAGCCTGTAAATTTTAGCACTCAACCTTTGATGGGTTCTCAAACTGAGTCTACCAGACCTTTTGAAAAATTGTTCGTTGATTTCCTTGGACCATATCCTCGCTCCAAACGAGGTAATACCTGTATCGCTATAGTGTTGGATCATTATTCAAAGTTTGTTCTAGTCAAACCATTGCGTGAAGCTTCCGCCTCTTCTCTGTGTAACTTTTTGGAAAATGATGTGTTTTTACTTTTCTCTGTACCTGCAGTGATTACTTCTGATAATGGTAAACAATTCATATCTAACTTATTTAAAGATCTCTTGAAAAAATATAATGTTGATCATATACGTACTCCTATTTACTCTCCTCAAAGCAACGCTTCTGAGAGAGTTAATCGGACGTTACTGTCTAGTATTCGGTCTTATCTTGATGATCATGCACATAATGAATGGGATTGCTATCTTTCTGAAATCACTGCAGCATTGCGAAATGTTAAACACGACGTCACGAATTTTTCTCCTCACTATTTGGTCTTTGGTCAACACATGTCACTAAACGGTTCAGATTATGCTTTACGTAAACTTTTATCTCCTCAGGATGATAATGAAATACATGTGTTGTCCAAATCTAATAGATTGAATCTTATTCGTGATCAAATAACTCATTACCTGAAAGTTGCACATGAGAAATCAGCGGTTCGATATAATTTGCGTAGTAAAACTAGGAATTTCCTGCCTGATCAACCTGTGTTTGTCCGATCCTTCGCACAAAGTAGTGCTCCTGATAGATTTTCTGCAAAGTTAGCTGCTAAGTTTATTCCTGCTTTTATCACTGATAAAATCGGAACAGTCTCTTATAATATCAGAAATCTTGATGGAAAACCTTTGGGAGTTTATCATGCCAAGGATATACGATTGTGACAAATTATTAGTGAAATTTTTTTCTCCTTCCCTCTTACTTTCATGCCTGGCTTTGAGATCTTTTCTCGGGTGTGAGTCGTCCCCACGCTGTAACAACCGCTTGTGGTTGTTATGATCTGTTTAATTTAAATCTGTAATTGCGGTTGAAAATCCCAACAAGGTTGCATGTTTATCCACTGCGCTGCATAAAATCTCTTCCACTACACGTCATTCTTTCTTTGGCTTAATTTGTAATAGAAAATATTTTTTTTTTTTTGGTAGAGTGTACCATTTAGCATTTTATACTTCTCCTTATTTTGGTCGGTTACTCGATTCGTTTTATCATTTTTTTGTTTGATGGTATGTAATGACGTGTGGTGGTTGGTGTGTTGCTTCATCTGTTTTGTTTTGGTTAGCGCGTGGATTTTCCATGTAAATGGAATGTTCCAGTGATTAAATTAAATAGTATTGGTGTGTGCGAGTCGATTTTTGGGTGCGGTTGTATGTATATACGCCATCCGAAATCTATCGGTCGGGTAATTGGTTAATGTTTTCTTTAGTAAATAATTTTTGGGTGGGGGAATAAATTTTTATTTTTTGTACGCGTCGGTATTTTTTTTGGTTAGTTTAGTTTTGAACTTTAAATGAGACAGTCAAGTTTGGACGTTAGTGACGTTAAGTCAAGGTGTAATATTTTTTTTTGTTTTGTGGACGCAACAAAAGTGTTTGCGTAAATTATAAAATCTAAAACAAGTTATTTCTTCTTAATTTTGAAATTTTTTTTTTCTAAAAACGAGATAAAGAATTAAATGCCTTGAGGCGATATAAAAAAAAAAAAAAAAAGAAAAGGAGACATTTTTTTTTGATTATATAATTTTATTAAGGCCTAAGCTAGTTTGGATTTTGGCGTTGTGAGGATCAAGAAAATTTTTTTCTGGCCTACAATTTTTATTGAAGTTTTTTTAAAATTAATAAAGTTAAGTGCCATGTGGCGAAGTAAAGTTTAAATGCCGAATGGCTAATAATGTTTTTGTGTATATGTATACACAATACACGTATTTATTTATATAAAGACTTATATTATTTAAATAAGGAAAAAAAAAAAATATAAAAATAACAATAAAATTATGTACAGTGATTTTGTGTTTTATTAGTGTACATGAGGAAAAGTTGATAATTGTGTGGTTTTCTCTTAGACTAAAGATTAAGGGCAAGTGGCCTATATTAAAGTTCGCTATATAGTTCTATGCTTTTCAAGAAGCTTTAAAGTAATAGTCGACAGCGAAGTTTTGTGCCGTTATACGGTAGTCTTGGACGTAGTTATACCGTACTTCTTTAGACATTTAAAGTGGAAAAAAGGTGGTTGTTGGTGTAGCGAACTCCAATAAATAAAAGCAACCCAAAATAAAGAAAATTACAACAAAAGAATTTTTTTTGAAAGCTTCTGGGCAATTGGCCTTTACGTAACGGTATACGTGGTTTGTTTGGGTTTGTGGCAGCAACTCCGCCAATCGGAGTGGGGTTCGTGCGAGGGATCCTGCGTCGGCGCTGGTAGCTGTTTTGTTGGTCGGACGGGCCCAGTTTATTTATTCAGGTAAGGTGTTTGGAAAAAAATATAAAACAATTTCAAACACCGCGTGGGTTTTTTTATTTTTAAAAAGTTTTGTGAGCCAGATTTGACTCTTTTGTTTCATTATTATAGTTTTTTTATTAAATATATTTAAATTTTTTTTACGGGTTTTACAGGTTCCGGGTGGCGTCATATGCGACACCCCAAATCGATTCGCACCACGTTTTTTTTTGTGATTTTTTTTTGATTTTTGGCTAACGTTTTCTTTCAAAATTTTTCTTTCATTTCATTTTCTCCGTTGCTTTTCTTACCGTTCGATTTCTATCCGTAATTACAGGTTGTTTCTTTTTTATGATTTTTGGTTACATTTTGATTTAAAGTGATGTGTTACTAAATGGTTTTGTGTGATCGCGTGAGGATGGGCGGCCTTATGCTGACCTAGGCCTTGAGCAGGGTCGCCGGAGTGGCACCGGCGTCCCTGTCGAACGCAAATTTTGTTTTATGATTATCTACCACTGTGGTCGTGGCACAGTAGAATAATTTTCTTGTCCCCTTCGTTGTATCTCTATGCGGTTTTCAAGCATAGTAATATGTCTGGTAACCCCCACGCCTAGCGGCGAGCTTCAGCCAGTGCAATACCGCAACCAGACCTCTATTGCTGTGTTCTGTTAACAAAATCCCTTTTGGGGGATTTTGTTACACAGCTAAGCCAAAAACGTCAACAACTAACTACTCTAATGTATGCGCCATCAGATTTCAAGTTCAAGATTTTAATTTTAAAAACTGCCACTATCCATAAGCAGTCCGTTTCCCATCGGCCGTTCTTATCCGACCCCTGTAGAGTCAAATACCATCAATGTCAACCAAGCTTTTAATTCAGTGTTTCTTTCGCTTACTTTGGCAGAATCTAAATTTTTAGCAATCTGGCAATGGTATTTCTTGGAAATTTCTCGTATTAAGCAATTTGTTTCTAACTGCCAAATTGGGTAGGTGGTTTCCTCCGGAGTCCTACTTTTGCTGGTGCCGGGCTGATTTTGTGAACGAAGTACGTGCCCAAGCCATCTTAGCCTTGACGATTTGTTGAATCCGATGATATCAACTTTACCGAGATCATTTCTGATCTCGTGATTCATTCGCATGCTGTGCGTGGCTCCCTCTTTAATAGGACTGAGAATCCTTCTTATGATCGTACGCTCAGTTATAGCGATTTTCTGGATGCTTTGTGCTATTAGTGTCCAAGACTCGCAATCAAAGGTGATAACTGGTCATATCAGCGCCTTGTAAATGTCCAGTTTTATTTTGCGACATACTTGAGGAGACTGGAATATTTTGATATAAGTAAACTGCTTGGTAGCCCACTGCGATCTTCGATAAAATGTTTACAGAAACGGAGTTTTGCTCAGTGATCAGTGATCCCATAGGTATTTAAACTCATTCACCTTTTCATATTGTGTAGCTCCTGAAATGAAATCTCCACGGGTCTGTCTTCTCGCGGTGACCATGTATTTACTCTTCGCTTCATTGATCTGAATGCATATTTGTTGGGCTGTTAATTCCAATGGGAGGAGACTTCTTTCAGAGAGATGATGTTGCATCCTAAAATGCAAATATCGTCAGCACATGCTAATAGCTGGGATGATTTATAATACTAGGCAGCTGCGCTGCGCCATATTTAGCTCACGAATGATATACTCCAATTATACATTGCAGGCAGTTTAAGCTATTGGGCCTCCTTACCGCACTCCAGATGTTATCTCGAAGTCATCCGAAATTTTGCCTTCTATAAGCACCTAACATGTTGAGCTATCCATTAAAAACTGGGACTTGAAACCAATTTTGACAGTATGGACGAAAACTATATGGATAATCACCAAAGCTGCTCTCGCTAGAACCTTGTAGCCTGTGTTCAGTAAAGCTATACCGCGACAGTTGTTGCAATTCAATCGATCTCCCTTTCTATGAAGTGGACAAATAAGAGCTGTCTTCCACTCTACTGGGATTTCTTCTCTAGACCAAATTATTTATATTAGCTCAAACATGCGGTATATCAGATAATCTCCAACATATTTGAGCATTTCGTTGCAGATACCATCCTCACCGGGTGTCTTGTAATTTTTCATCTGCGATATCACGTTCCGCACTTCATCATATGATGGAGGAGGTTGTGGTGTCATCTCGTCGTTAATATCGCATTCAAGCAGGAGAGGTTGTTACTCGGAGAGTGGTGCCTGTTTATTAAGAAGTGAGGAGAAATAATTCTGCTATACTTCGAGGACGGATTTCCAAAAATAAATATTGAACCTTTTCCCAGTCAATATACAGAATGGCAGTCATTTTATGATTTATATGTTAAAACCATTCACGACAACTCGAACTTATCGCCTGCAATGCAGGCTTTTTGCAAATTGTGAGTCAGGTATGACCGTAAGAAGCATACAATAAAGGTATTTATTAGAAGTTTTATGGACTAACCAACGATTCATCAGACGAATTCGGTGAATATTAGAAGAATGTTTTACACATCCGATGAGGTAATCAGATGTTTAAAGGCACTAGGCAAGAATACAGAATCCCGAGATGTATGGTTGATGTATCTAATGGGGGAAAACCTAGATCCTGGAAGTCGTGCATTATGACCGCAAACATCGTGCGAATAAGATTTACCAACACTAAATTGTTTTTTCAAATTTTTATTAAATCGTTCCGACACACTCGAATCATTACGACCAGCTACCACCAAACGCTCATCAAATCAACGGGCTTCTAATGTATTTATTGCAATAGAGGCGACTGCAGGCGCTTTATGCGAAAATAATCATTCGTTAGTGGACTGCGAGAAATTTAAGAAGTTATCAGTTTTAGAACGTCGCCAGTGCATTAAATCAGGAAATCGTTGCTTTATTGCTTCAGGATGAATCATCCGGTAGTTAGGTGCTCATCGAGAATTAGATGTAAAGAATGCGGGTAGAAGCACAACACGTTATTACACTCTAATCAACCTAATGATCAAGTTACCACATCAGCCACAGGAGGGTCTACATCAACAAGTGCACATGCCAGGGTATCAACCAATTATATCTTACCGACTGCACTTGTTAACGTGGTTGATCAGAAAGCATGAATTTAAAATACTTTTGGATTCGGGGTCCATGTCTACATTCATTTCCGAAAAAATGTGCCAAAATTGAAATTAAGTAGTAGACATAACCGCACTATTGTATCTGGTATTAGCGGTTCAGGAAATCAAGTAACCAAGTGATTAGTAAGTCCTAGCAAGTATGCTTCAACAATTTTGGGAGATTGAAACTATCCCAAATGTAAAGCGGCTAACCGTGGAAGAAGAAATTTTCGAGAAACTATTCACCGAGACATCATACCGAAAAGCAGATGCAAATCCTTAAGCTTAGCAAGAATCCGGCAGCGAGCTATGGAAAGAAAATTTCAAAGGTATCCGGAGTTTAAGAAATGTTACACTCAGTTCATGGAATAATACCGTCAGTTGGGTCATATGAAGAAGGTCAAAGATGACGAACTACACAAAAAAGTTAAGAGTAGTATTTGATGCGTCTGCGAAAACTTCCAGCGGTGTCTCATTGAACGAGCTACTTATGGTCGGCCCTAAAGTGCAGCCAACGTTATATGCAATAATATTGCGCTTCCGTCTGCACAAAGTCGCAATTAGTGCAGACGTTGGAAAAATGTATCGGCATATTTTGGTAAAGGAGAAGTCCATGAAATACCAAGCAATAGCATGGAGAATGAACGATAACGAGCCAATGAGATACTACAAGTTAAATACCCTAACGTATGGTACTGCATCAGCTCTTTATCTAGCGACCAGCGTATTGAATGAGTTAGCTGATATAAACGGCGAGAAATTTCCAGCAGCGGCTGACCGATGCAGATACAGTGCAACAAGCAACAGCACTAAACTACGGAATGAAAATAAGAAAATGGGTTTCCAATTCAGAGACATTTCTACAAACAACGCCAGCAAAAGACAGAACTGAATCCCTTAAAGATTTTACCCAAGACGTCATTACAGTTAAGGTGTTGGTACTGCAGTGGAATTCAAAATTAGATGTCTTTTCATATCATGTTAGAATGGATACTCCAGTATTTACGAAAAGAACATTATTAATCTAGTGCAGTCAAATTGTTGACCCATTGGGATGGTTATCGCCGGTAATCAAAAAGATTAAAATATTGTTTCCAAGCCTTAGGTTGGCGGCAGTTGACTTGTACGATTTAATTACCGAAAGATGTCAAATAAAATTGGCTATACTCATCAGGGAGCAGTTGCAGCAATTAGAGCAGATCCAAATACCTGTGGTTGCAAACATCTGATCAATAACTGTGGTATTTATGAGACACCAGATCAGATCAAAACTATATGTATGCAATTTAGTAGCGGCAAAATCAAAGGTTGCTCCAGTTAAATGAATTTCAGTAGCCAGATTGAAACTGTGTTTAGCTCATCTTTTGGCAAAACTGGTTAAATCATTGAAAGAAATTCTTGAAGTAAACGTTTCAAATATAATTTGTTGGACCAACCCAACTATAGTGATGGACTGGTTATCGGATGTTCCAATAAGATGGCAAACGTTTGTAGGGAACAGAATGTCTCAAATTATAGAAGTGATTAAAAGAGATAATTGGCGACATATTCCTACAAAAGATAATCCAGATGACTCGCTTCACGGGGAATATATTTAACAGAATTAATGGCACACAGACTATGGTGGAATTCACCCAAATGGTTAATGGATAATTCAGAAATGTGGCCAGAGCAGAAAACGAACTATGAGACTAAAGAAGAAGAGCGCCTAAAATTTAATATATCCCTCACCGCAAAATGTTAAAACAGCCAGTTTGCTGTAGAATTAATCGAAAAGTTTTCTTCTTTCAGAAAAATCGTTCCAGACATCGGCGGCGTTTTGCAAATAATGCACTTAAAAAAAAAGTGAAGCGCAGTGGGCCTTTGACAGTAACAGAATTAGAAGAAACCACTAAACTAATTTGTAAGCCGAATCGAGCGAGTAATACAATACAACTTCCAGCCATTTCTAAAGCCGCTTAAAATATTTAAAATTTGCTGAAGAGAGGCAAAGGGGTGGTTGAAGATAATCAATAGAAAACATTTCAAAGTTTCATCACTGAAGTATACATGTCGAAGTATTTCATCTAGAAGTGTACTAGGTAGTATTAAAGATATTTAAAACCACGATTGAGTTTTCTCATGTAAATTGGCTTTTTCAAAACGCTACTCAACCAATATCCAAATCAAGATCGATATTACAGATCGATTCTAACGCCAAAATTGAAGGAGCTTTTAATAAAGCCAATTTTGCAACTAATCGGAGTCCTAAGGCGAAAGTCTTAATAATGTCGAATCTTCAACCAATTATGACCAATTCCTAAAAGAAGTAATGGATGGAGTGAATAAAAAAAAAATAATAACTATTATTATAGCATTGATCGTGTTATAAATTCGGTACTATATTATATTCTGCTATAAAACTTACTCCTAAAAAAGATTAAATAATTGTGTCTAAATTGTCATTACTTGCTCTTTTTGGATTCATCTTTCGACGGGTAAGGTCAGCATAATTTTGGTAATAAATATTTTTATTACAATATAGCGTGTAATAATAATTTGCCAAAATGGCACTTTGATATTGTAAAAAATAATATAAATTAATAAATACAAACTTATTGTTGTGAATTCTATAAATTATATATATTTGAATAAATTCAATAAAACAATTATTTTAAATTCTAAAAACTTTTATGGTGTATGTGAAATTGTTGTGATTGTGCCAATATTTTCCTCAAATAAATCTAATAAATTGTTGAGTGTTTTATTCGAATGGGAAAGTGGGCGCTTCAATATCGTTCGCGCATAACAAATTGGTGACAGCGGTGGGATCCCACGGTCGAAAAATGCTAACGGATTCTATACCAAAATAAAACAAATTTTGTTGATGCAAAGTGATAGCGAAGCTTTACCTAAAAAATTTTCAAACAATTCGAATAAAACAATACTGCACACAGTTCTATAAAGAAAACTGATTTAATTTTATAAGATTACCCGAATTTGTTGCAATTTGGCACCAAATCATAACAATTTTTTTTCCATACCATAGTTTCAAATTGTTCTAAACTTTAATTAACGTTCATAAATTATGCTGACTTTTGCTAAAATAACATACCATAAATGAAATCCAAGTACAACAAAAATCATATAAAAAAAAATATATAAAAGTAATAAATAAAAACAAAAAAAACAAAAAAAAATTTTTTTTGTACGGCTCAATTACACATGAATCTAAAGATCATAAAATAGCTGTACTTAAATAATAGCACCTTTGATTTCCATCGAAATATATCAGGCGCTCAACAGTTTAACTGTTCCATATACATTGCGGGAAAGATGATACATTTTATGGCTCAACTAAATTAATCTTGATTCATCACAAAACAATATAAGCGGATCTACTAATCAGAACAACCAAAACCAGCGTAAACAATTCAACCGTTAGCTGATCATCATTTTATATTGCCGAAATTGGACAACGCTGAGTTAGGAATACCACATCTATAAAAAAAAAAAAAACAAGAAAAATTTTTTTTATGTAAAGGTTAGTGAAATTTCAAATTATAATTCAATTGTTTGCATTCGCGTGTTATAGTCCTACCCATAATTATGTAAAATTTCAATCATTTAAAGGCAACATTGTGACCAATGTTAACACGAGGTTCTCGTGAAGATATTGCTGATATAATTGATCAGATAACCGAAAAGGTATTCAATCTTAGTGCTAGCGAACTTCCAAATCAAACGTGTACAATATCTCAAACAACTTCACAATTTAAATTAGTTAAATTTCAAAAACAATCAACAACCATGCCATTTAAACTAGAAGTAGCAATAAAATTAATCCCTCCTTTTGACGGTGATTCTACTAAATTGCAACACTTTATTGCTTGTTGTGATTCAGTTTATGAAAGTGCCGCCGAAAAGGATGTTAATTCTTTTCTAGACTTATTAAAATCAAAACTTTTAGATTTAGCGTTCGAGCAAACTTTTAAGTACAATGAATATACCTCTTGGGACGACTTGAAATCAGATTTACAAAACGAATTCTCAGAGTTATATTCATGTGAACACTTGCAAATGGAGCTCGTTAATATTTCTCAAAAGCGGGATGAATCTGTCAGGGAATATGCCCGTCGCGTTCAAGAAATTGTGTCTAAATTAAACGAAGCTTGCATCAGTGCTGAAGGCATTGACGCGGCGAAAGTTATAAAAAGCATTAATTCTAAAACCGCTTTACGAGCTTTCCAAGAAGGTCTCCACACTCACATAAAATTAGTAGTGAAAGCATGTCGATTTCCTAGCTTAAAAGAAGCTGTAGCTAAAGCCTGTGAGGAAGAATTAGCATTTCAACTTCACAGACAAAAAACAAATGCTTTCAATTCTTCTAAGCAACAAGTAAAATGTCAGTTATGTTTCAAATTAGGTCATACAGCGTCTACTTGTTATCTTAGGAATCCTAGACAACTTCCTAATCAACCTAATTTTTCTAGTTCATCAAAAACACAAGGTCCACAGCCATCCAGCTCAACTATGGGACAATTCAGAAATTCCAATGTTCCATCTAAAGTTCAGACATTACCGTACATATCCAATCAACCTGTTAAACCAGTCTTTACTTGTACCTATTGTAAATGTCCAGGACATCGTATTAATTATTGCTTTAAGCGCCGAAAAGCTAACGCCAATAATCCAAATAACATAACAAATCAAACGGGAAACGGACCAGAACCGATAACGAACGACACGACTTGTCCGGTTCAGCAACTTTAAATTCGTGTCGAAATTCCAATTCATTAATTCAGTCAAATAATTCGTTAAGTTCAACCGTCAAATCCATTTTACTAACAAATTCAAGCTTAGATAAAAAATATGTTAATTTAAAACTTGATATTGCTAATAGTACATCACTGTTTTTATTAGTAGATACGGGTGCTGACATATGTCTAATCAAAAAAAGTTTCATCAAATCAGACACTATTTGCCGTCCTAAATTAAAATGTTTTCTAAAAGGTATCTCAACCGATCATATCGAAACTCTGGCTGCCTGTGATGCTAAAATTGAACTACCCAATTCAACTCAAATTGCCCATCGGTTCCATATAGTGAAGGATGATTTCCCGATATCATGTTGTGGTATACTGGGAAAAGACTTCCTATCCAAATTTAAATGTCACATTGATTTTCAGACTAATTCAATCCAAATTCCAGTTGAGGAAAGCATGCTGTCCTTAAATTTGTGCCATGCTCCCTCAAACTTTATTCCGGCCAGATCTGAAAAAATGGTTCAAATCAATTCCCTTAATAAAGAAAATAAGGAATATTTATGTTGTTCGAAAGAAATAATTCCAGGAATTTACATTGGGAATTCCTTAATTAAAAGTGAAACTAATTTTTTTTATACAAGCATTGCAAATACTACGGATGAACCGTATGAATTTACCAAGCTTCCTCTTACGCTTTATCCCTTAGAAAATTATAACGTATACCAAATTGAATCACAAAATGATTACCTAGGGAATAGGCTAAGCACATTAGAAAACAGTATCAATACTGAAAATTTGAATTCCGAAGAAAAATCTTCTATTATACAATTATGTCGGGAATATAACGACATTTTTCTTTTACCTGGTGATAAATTAACGGTTACCGAGACTATTACACACAAAATTCCAACTAGTGCTAATAGTAGTCCAATCACTGTTCGCCCATATCGGTTACCGCAATCTCAAAGATCCGAGATAGATTCGCAAATTTCAAACATGCTTAAAAATAAAGTAATCGAGCCTAGTAAATCACCATGGAATTTCCCTCTACTAGTAATTCCGAAAAAATCGAATACGGATGAGAAGAAATGGCGCATCGTTGTCGATT
Organism: Tipula helvola; assembly: GCA_963556165.1. Classification (NCBI taxonomy): domain Eukaryota; kingdom Metazoa; phylum Arthropoda; class Insecta; order Diptera; family Tipulidae; genus Tipula; species Tipula helvola. Next base: position 280,440,248 of record OY744483.1, read on the forward strand.
ATCGTAAATTAAACGACATCACGATAAGCGACAGTTTTCCTCTTCCGAATATCACGGATATTCTAGATCAACTTGGGAAAAGTTCATACTTCAGTACAATAGATTTAGCTGACGGTTACCATCAGGTACCATTAGATAAACTAGATAGAGAGAAAACAGCTTTTAGCACCACTTTTGGGCACTATCAGTTCACAAGAATGCCCTTTGGTTTGAAAGGCGCTCCGGCGACCTTCCAGCGTCTTATGAATTGTGTGTTAAGTGGGCTTAATGGTATCAAATGTTTTGTTTACCTTGACGACGTGGTAGTCTACGGATGTAATTTAACTGAACATAACTCGAAAATCCGAGAAGTTTTTGATTGCTTTCGTTTCCACAATTTGAAAGTTAATCCAACTAAATGTCAGTTCCTCCGTAAAGAAATCACGTATTTGGGTCATGTCATAACGCCGGAAGGAGTAAAACCCGACCCCAATAAAATAACTGCAGTCACTAAATATCCAATTCCAAAAACTGCTAAAGAAATTAAATCTTTTTTGGGTTTCGCCGGATACTACCGACGTTTCATATCAAATTTTTCGAGTATGGCGAAGCCTTTAACTAATCTTTTAAAAAAAGATGTAGTTTACAAATGGGATGCATTTTGTGAAGAAAGCTTCAACAAGTTAAAAACAGCGCTTTGCTCTCCACCAATATTAACGCGACCTGATTACGCAAAACCATTTACAGTTACTTGTGATGCGAGTGATTTGGCCATAGGTGCTGTACTGTCGCAAGAGATAGATGGTAAGGATATGCCAATAGCTTTTGCTAGCCGTGTTTTGAATAAAGCTGAGAAGAATTACTCCGCTATCGAAAAGGAGTTGCTTTCTGTTGTTTGGGCCGTTAATCATTTTCGCCCATACGTTTATGGACGAGAATTCATTGTAGTCACCGATCATAAACCTTTGGTCTGGTTATGTAGTATAACCAATCCGTCCTCAAAACTCACACGTTGGCGAATTAAACTAGACGAATATCAATTTAAAATGGTACATAAAGCAGGAAAACTCAACACGAATGCTGATTGTTTAAGCCGCATTCCAATAGAAACAACCGATACAAACACCAATATCCATGTTCTAACTAGAGCACAAACGTTACGTCAATCTATTACTGAGGATAAAGGTCGCAATTCGGTAAACGAACAGTCGATCGATAAGAAAGATATCGTTGAATTGACGGACCAATCTGAAATAGCAACCGTAATTGATGAATTTCATCACAGTCTCTCTGGAGGTCATCAAGGCATTTATAGAACTTACAATAGACTAAAAACATTTTATAAATTCCCAAATATGTTAAGCCAAGTCACTAAGACAATAAGAAATTGCAAATCCTGCCAAACTAATAAATCTGGTATCTCGAACAAAATGCCCATGAAAATTACGACTACGTCATCTCGTCCCTTTGAAAAATTATTTTTGGATATTGTTGGTCCGTTGAATACATCTCATTCATATAACAAATTCATACTGACAATGCAAGACGATTTGACAAAATTTTCAATAGCCGTACCTATTCCAAACCAAGAGACAGAGACCGTGGCTCGAGCATTTGTCGAAAACTTTGTTTGTATTTTCGGTATTCCCTCGTCGATTCTCACTGATCAAGGGTCGAACTTCATGAGTGATCTATTTAAACGAATAGCTAAATTATTCAAAATAAAAAAGTTAAATACCACAGCTTATCATCCGCAATCCAACGGCTCTCTGGAAAGATCGCATAAAACGTTTATAGATTATATACGCCACTATAGCACTCAGGATCCACTAAATTGGGATTCATGGGTCCCTTTTGCTATATTCTGTTATAATACCACTCCTCATTCTTCCACGAAATTTATGCCATTCGAACTTGTTTTTGGATGTAAACCGCAGATTCCTAGTTCCATCACACATTCTCGTGATACGGTGTACAACTATGATGATTATTACTTTGATCTCAGATTCAAATTTCAACAATCATTCGAAATCGCTAAAAATAACTTACTTGAGTCTAAAGCAAAATCAAAGGTCTATTACGACAGAAATTCTAAAGTAGTTACATTTAATGTTGGTGATCTAGTTTGGTTGAAAAATGAAGCTAGAAATTCTAAATTGTCAAAGTATTGGCTAGGTCCTTACGAAGTCCAAGAGATAAATTCACCAGAAAATACTTCAATTAAAATTGGAAACTCAACTAAAATGATACATAACAATAGGTTGAAACCTTTTCACGAAAAATCAGAACCATAAATCACATAAGTATAAACGTTGAAGAAAAGAAAAGTACGACATTTCTACGAATGAAATTTTATTATTATTATAATTATTATTATATTTAAATAAATTAAAATATTTCCTTGCGAATTACTACATTTAAGCAAACATTTTATTGAATTATATATTGAACTTTCACAATCTAAATTTTAATAGTTAAGTTTTTCTTTCTCTGAACTCATTCAGACTTAATATTGTATATTAAGACTACGGGTGGAGGTGTTATGTGACCACTCGTACGAAGGGGTTATAGCATTGATCGTGTTATAAATTCGGTACTATATTATATTCTGCTATAAAACTTACTCCTAAAAAAGATTAAATAATTGTGTCTAAATTGTCATTACTTGCTCTTTTTGGATTCATCTTTCGACGGGTAAGGTCAGCATAATTTTGGTAATAAATATTTTTATTACAATATAGCGTGTAATAATAATTTGCCAAAATGGCACTTTGATATTGTAAAAAATAATATAAATTAATAAATACAAACTTATTGTTGTGAATTCTATAAATTATATATATTTGAATAAATTCAATAAAACAATTATTTTAAATTCTAAAAACTTTTATGGTGTATGTGAAATTGTTGTGATTGTGCCAATATTTTCCTCAAATAAATCTAATAAATTGTTGAGTGTTTTATTCGAATGGGAAAGTGGGCGCTTCAATATCGTTCGCGCATAACAGTTTTACCTATACTACTACTAAGTATTTATGTAATCTTAAGGTAGTACTTCTGATAATTTAATTCTATTTATTTATCTAAATAATTTGATGCTTATTTTGCGCCAAATCAGTAAAGATTTTTTGTATTTCATCCTCAGCACTTTTTTGTTGGCCTTGAATTTGTAGCTGCGTATCTCTATTCTCGTCTTCTCCAACGAAGACCTAAATGTGATTATTAAACGTGATTGTATGTATGTATCCTCCTCGATTACATAAAGATCGTTTAAATGCTTTCCCCAGTTATGTAGAACTGCGCCACAAATAACAGCCTTGAAGTGGTAACCACACAAAAATATTTTATAGGCTTTTTATGAAGTTACAAACATATCCACTGCTCCACCTGGGAATGATCCAAAGCTATAAAACCATTAAATGAAATATCTTACAAAAGGTATTTCTATATATTCCCATATCCTTAGCAAGACCACCTTTAATTACTCTTCCAGTGAATTTAATTTTCTTTGAAGGAAAAGCTAGTAACACTTTAGTTAGAACGGACTCAACGCTCCCGGAACAACAAGCAGTTAACAATCATGTAGTTTAAAAATTGTGTTGTCTTGTGCCGTCTTATTTCCTAACTATCAACTGCCATGGTGTCTGGAACCGGGTTGAGTCTTTATAACTTACACTAGGGAGTAAGCCCGTAATACGGGCGTAAACAATAACAGAAAAAGAACATAATGATATTGCAACATTACATTTAATTTGAAAAAATTTCTTTATACAACATTTTTTCTGGGAATGAATACAGTTTCCTTTTTTGCCCTTTCCGTTAAAACATCGGCAATTATCAGATTTGGTTTCAGCAGTCGAACAATTAATCGAGTTCCATTACAAGGACCACGATTTGTATTAAGATTTCTTAATAGAATTATGATACTTCCAACAATTAAGTTCAATTTATGAAGCGGCATCCATGATGGCGTTAAATCATTTAAGAATTCTGTCAGGTAGTCCTGAATGTCTTCATCATTTGCATCATCAATCGAGTCAATGCTATATAATACGTGATGGGGTTTTCCGCAAAACGTGTCAACATTTCTTCGTTGATCAAGTCCACATCTGCATTTTTTGGACATAAAATTGCCATTTTTGAAAATGTTTCGGCATCAACTGGCGGCAGCGTTTCACAATAGATTTCGGTTATTATAGAGCCTTTGCAAATGAGGTTGCTCGGAATTTCAATAAAGTCGTCGGTAAGACCATGATTGTTGGTTAAAGTTCCATCGCCTAATTTAAGTAACCAATTACTGTATTGTGAGTCCACTGAACGTACGTTATTCTGGAGCCTGAGAACAATTAACTTTTCCCAAAGACCATGCAATTTTAAGCTAGCTTCAATAATTTCAGGCTGACTACCATGTACAACTACAGGTAAAGTTTGCCTAAAATAGATTGTTTACAAACATTTATGCACTCGTTGCAATGCCAAATTCAATTCGACAAATTTTGCGATTTTATGACAAACAACAATTTAGAAACGAAATTCATATCACCGATGTTGTCAGTCGACATGATGTCGAAGCGAAAACGACAATTATAATATGAACCAATGTAGAGTTATAAACTTGTGCTCAGTCACCATGGATTGATGAGGGGATGGATTTTTCCTTAATCGGAGGCACGAAACAATGTATTTTAATATTAATTGTAGATTTTATAATTAATGAATTAGGCGTAGTACGTATTCAATTATATTTTGGTCTCCATCATCTCTTAAAAGACTGTTTGGATCTGAATGAGAGTGAAACAATGGAAAGATCTTGTTGACGAGTAAAGTAGTAATATACGGTAAATAAAATACAATTACCGGTAATTCGGTTAACGAATGCGGTTAACCGGGGTTTCAGTTAGCCGGTTACCGGTATTGCATTTCCTAGTCCAGTCTATTTTACGGTCTAAGGAGAATACAGCTTTGGTGGTTGTCAAATTCCAAATTTAATATAAAATAAAATATGTACTTTGCCAAATTTGATAAACCCGTTTAAAAGCTTCTTCCTGGCTGAATACTGAATCCGGCCGCTTTGGTAAAAACATGACTTTTCTTAATTGTACGAAGCATGTCGGATAATTTTTTGTTTTAATCGTTATATAATTAAGTTCTCTCGTATAAACAACACAAATAAATTTTATTAGTCCATATATTGTACAACGAGCACGGAATGATATTCATTTCTCACAAGTATTGAAGTTTGCAGCACGAGCCTTAGCGAGTGCTGAAATTCAATACTCGTGGGAAATGAGTATGCCGCGCGAGTTATACACTATACTTTTTCTACGCCTACACTATACTCTCGTATATACATTCATTAAAAAACCAAATAATTTTAATTTGTATTTTATTTTATAAAATGAACAGTAATTAATAATAACTTTTGGCTGATTTGAGGAGTGTTGTTCTTCAACTATTTACTTGGCGCAATCATAGTTTTTCAAAACAGGTATCGAAGGAGATTGAGCATCAATCGAATTTTAAATGGAACCCATGATTTTACCCGCGACATGGAATTTATTCGTTAAAGACTGATCACACCGATCAGTCTTTAACGAATAAATTCCATGTCGCGGGTAAAATCATGGGTTCCATTTAAGATTCGACCTTTTCGCAAATAAAATTTGACAGATAAAATCATTTGACAGATATTTTATCAAATGATTTTATCTGTCAAATTTTATTTGCGAAAAGGTCTATATCTTGATTTGGGTAATTGATTTAGTTACTTTATAGATCAATTCTTATTTGCTAATTGTGTCGAAATGAAACAATAACCATTTGATATTACATTGGCGTAACAATTTGGCAGATAAATAAATCAGTTTGCCCTTTATTGATTAAATTATTTTAAATTTTTGTGGAGTTAAAATAATTGATTACATTTTAAATGAATAACCATTTATTAAGTTCATTTTTCGTTTAACGCAGGAGTTGAGTTTTACTAGTACATAGACAGTTTTAGTCAATATGGAATTATCTCGTTCTAGCATGTTTTATACATGCTGCAATCCAAAATTCTAGTATGGAATACATGAAAATAAATTATTTAACCTACTGTAAATCTATAGGTTGTATATCGGCTCAAAAAATGACCGTTTAAATAAATTACCCATTAGCACTACGACATTGTTGGTCGATTAAATTATAATTTGCACGGCTAAAACAATTATTTGGTTGGTTTCCCTTCGTCAAATTTACCTTTTAAGTTAAATAAAAAGTAAAGTTCTTGTTGATTTTTCGTTTATAGGCGAATACAAGAGTATACAACATTGTTTAAACACGACAAATGGTCGATTAATGTCCCTCCTTAGGGAAAAATTTGGATTGAATGGAAAAAACCAAACAAAAATAAAAAAAATGGAACTATTTGTCTGTGTAATATGTAGATCCAATTGCAATGACATTATTGTGAGGTAGGAGATATGTATTTATTACTTTTAGCACCAATTATAGGGGATAAATTAATTATTAGTGTAACATAACACTACACACTATATATTTACATAGGTAGTAAACACCTAATTACAAAAATTACCATAAAACTATATAACCTTTAAAGTTTCTTCAATTTATCATCTTAAATAATTAATTATATCGGTATAGTACAGTCAAAATAATCGTATTAAGTTACAAAATATTGTAGAGACATCATACCAATATACCCCTGTGTAGGTGCGTGGTATTAGTAATAACAACAATAGTAATAATAATAGTGTATTGTTGTTGTTTTTTAAAATATTCTCCTTAAAGTTTAATATTTGAAATGATAAATTTTAATACACAACAACGATGATGAACAAAAAAAAATGCTATACCAAGCTGTTTCACTTTTTTTCTCTTTGGTTCATTGTTAAATATTATATTTAAGCTCATCTGCGTGTATGTGTCTGTATTTTCCAGGAAAAATAAAATACGAAAGACAATAAAACGAGCACACAAAAATAATGTTTTTTTTTAACCCCAAATCCAAAAAAAAAAAAAGTATATATCGAATCTAGATACAGAACCGCACCATTCTTTATCCTCTTCTTAATTTTGACCCCGCATGATCTGGTAAAAAAAAAACTTTCCGTTTTTTTTTATTTTTGAAAGAAAATATTTCATTCTTTTTATTTACGTTAAATTTTTTTGCATTTTTAATTCTCGTTTTATAAAAAAAAAAAAAAAATCCGTAAAAAAGCTCAAAAAAAAAAAAAACGAAAAAAGCTCGGGTATGTGTACAGACAAAAATAAATAAAAGAAAATATTTAAATAAAGCGCTCGCACAAAATAAAATTAAGAAAATGGAAAATAATAAAGTTTTACTTTTAAATTTTAATTAAGTTTAATTTGGGAACTTTTTTTTTTACTTTTGCTGTGCTTTAACCTTTGGTGGTGGCGCGTACAATTTTTTTTATATTGGTTCTAGGATATCTAAATTGTTTTGTTTTTCTTAGTTGGTGTTTTTTATACAAAGTGAAGCGGGGTGATTATTTCATTATTTGCAACGCGAAATTGAATTTGGGTGATAAGAAAATTTTGTTTGTATGAAATTTATTGGTTGATTATTGATTGTGATTTTATTTTGTATTTATTTGCAGAAATATGACTAAAACGTTTGGAGGAACTTAATTCAAAAATTTTTGGTAAGCAAAGTTTTATATTTTGACATGTTACATGTTTACCAAAAAGTGTGCACTTTTGTGTAAAAATATTTTAATTCACAATTTTGCATCTAGAAATATATTTAAGATGGCATAAAAATGTTACAAATGGGGCTTAATAAGATATCTACTCATGCGCAGATATTTAAGTATCTGCCTGGAGAGAGCTCTTGTTCAAGTATAATTTCAAAGTATACATCAAGAATGAAGTGTATTGACCAACGAAAGTGCCAGCTACAATGGCAGGTAAAACATACGGCCGCTATAAGTTTATATCAGAAGCTAGCTGACGGTAATTTAATTCGATTTTAAAAAAAAATTCCGAAAATTCTGCCAATTTTATAGAATCTAACGTAAATTAAATTTCAAATTAGGTATTGACGTATTTTGCGATTTTAAACTTCGAAAATCATTTCGGACTCAGACGCTAAAGATTGTTTAACATTTTTGGAAAATTTAGCAATATTGAAGAATTTAATAAAATTCTTTTTTGAAATTTGTCAAATTTGAAAAACTAAAGTATGTAAGACAAAGAAATTAAATTTTATAGCAATTTTAATAAAATTAAGCAAAATTTGCGATCTGCTCCTTGAAATTTAAAACGTGCTAATGCTAGTGAATAAATTACTACTTTTAAAACTTAATCACTCTAGACAGACTGTTTATTACATATATGCCCTCGAGCATTATTTAGTTCTAAATCCGACGAAATGTAAAACCGCTGACAGAAACTTCATCTTTTAAAAATTTGGGCTTAATCCATGGGGCACTTCTTTTAAACTGGTCAAAAATTGGCCGATCTTCGGCCCACGAGACGAAGATACTTTAGCGTTTTATGACAGTAATTATTTTAATTACCATTCTGGCCATTCCTATACAAACAAATCCCATAAATAAAAATTCAAGCACAACTGAAATAACCCTCGCTAATACAACTAACAATGAACCCGTATTAGTAATTGTGCCAAATATTGCGGTCCCAGTGTCACACCCGATTGCATTTGCGACTAATGTCAAATTTGATTTGAAAAATAAATCATCTTTGATTTGTCAGCCTGCATCGCTAATTCCGAGCGCTAGTCCTTCGTCGACTAATTAATTCACGATAAATTCAAGATATGGAAATAAAACAGCGCTACTTACTGCTCAGCAATCTCCTTCAAATAATTTGAAATCAAAAGTGGCAAATATTGTGGCCAACGTTATTATTGGCACTGGGAGTGATATAGATGGAAAACCACGGAAGCAGATTTTTGTCTCAAAACTTCATCCGGATATCAATGAATTAAATATTAGACATTATTTGGAGACTAATTTAAAGTTAGAAAATGCTGTGGTTCATCGGTTTACGCAAAAAATACGAGACAATTTTATACAGGACTACTCGTCTTTTAAAATAAGTGTCTCGGATGCCGATTTTGAAAAGCTAATGGCTTCAACTTCATGGCCAGCTGGGGTTCTTGTGAAGGAGTTCCAGAATATGGCCCGAAGTCATCCTTTTTTATGGGTATGACAACCAATCCAACAAAAGCCAATGTAGATGTAATATCTTCAAATAACAACAACTTGAAGAATAAATCAAACCTATTTATAGTTCATCAAAATATTAGAAGCCTTAGGCAAAATTTCAATTTATTTGTAGATAAATTTGCTGCACTTGGCATATTGCCGCAAATCATTCTTTTATCTGAGGTTTGGGTTGAACAATGTGAACTTGAAAATTATAAAATCTCGGGATTTACCATTTACGGTAAATGTAATGCTAAATATAGGGCCGGTGGGGTTGTTGTTTATCTATGTAATGACATATTGAATAATACTGCATCTTACATCGATGCTACTACACAGAAAAAAATTTGTGGTATTTTTTAACTAAATCTGAACTCTTAATTTGAGACCACTTGCAAAAGACCACCAGGAAAGTGCATAATTTGTTTAGCTATGGCTAATAGCTTCTTTATTTTTAAAATAAATAAAAATCAAAGTGAATATTCGTAGTATTATGAAGCACCATACCGTTGTACTTTTAAAATTTATCATGTTCATGTTTTCTACTAAGAATTATTGTCAAAACATCTTCTTGTTTCTAGTTAATTATTAACCAAAATAAGATTGTTTTCTTTAGCTATGATAAATAGTTCATTTTTTGTTTATACAATTTACGGGCACCTATGTAACGCAGTTAAATATTACACTTTAAAAGTGGCAAAGTTAATTTTTATAAAGTGGCGAATTAAGAAGGAAACATTTGTTAATTTTGCGTAATATATTTGGCATTTTCTTGTACGAGGTGTTCGTAATTTAGTTGAAAGTAAATAATTAATGTTGTTGAAAGCGGCAATGTAAAATAGCTAAACATACCTCCTACATATTTTCTGATATATATATATATATATATATATATAATTATGAGTACGCAATGCACTTTCTTAATAAAAAAAATTATTTATTTCGACTATTTTATTCATTTACATTTAAAAGCACAATTACGACTGATTTTACATTAATGTTTTTACTTATTTATAACCTTATGTTAATCTAACTAAATTGATTATACAGCATTCTGGATATTTATGTTGAATTGTATGTTTGTTGAACACATGCAATTGTCCGTCTCGGATTACCACTCGTGTTTATCTTTTCTGCTGACGTTTGGATTGCGATTGTGGGAACGTCTGGCTGGTTTGTGGTATGTGTGGTATGTGCATACATAACTCCTCCGGGGGGTAGAGGAAGGGCGTCCACGTTCTTCGTTGAATTTTTTGCTTTTTCTAGTAATTCCGAATATGATATCCCAACTTCTTTAGATGCTGGTTTTTGGTCGGCTGTTATTTTTACAGTTGTTCTGTATTTGTGGCAGCAAATATAGAGGATTAAACTTATTATACAGATTGATGAGAATGACACTCCGCTTGATAGAGTCCATATCCACGTCTGATGGTCCATTTGTCTTAGGTAGACGTTGTCTAGTTGTTTCCTATTTTCGATGGATTCTCGGTTAATCAGTGCAATATCCCTGGATTCATCTACTCTTCGGGTAATTTTGAGATTGTGCAGTGCTCCCTGGATTTCGTTATTTTCACTTGTTGTTTCGTAAGATTGGAATTTCCTATTATTTATAGTAACGGTGCAGTTTTTGAATTTAATTAGGAAGTTCCCTGTTAAGTTTCTGTTGTCTGGTCCACAATCTGAGATAAGTGTTTCTTGTTTTGCGTTATTTATTAAGATCTTGTCCTCCATAATGAATTGGACTGTTGTTCTTTCTTCCGGGATGACATCGCAGTTGGCCCTGCTTCCCAGTATCAATGGCTTGATGCAGGTGTCTTCAAATTCTTTTATCTCTGAATATCTTTGTACGAAGTTCTTATAATCTGTGCTCGTAAATAACCTGTCTCCTGTTTTAACCAGATGTTTTGGGGCTTTTTTAATTACTGTGTTGTTAACTGCTAATGGGACGATCATTATTGTTGTTGCCATTTCTTTTTCCAGCTTTGGTATGTGGAGGATGTAGAGTAGGGTCTCGTTGTTTATCGCGATTTTCGGGGTTGTGTACTGGAGTACTTCTTCGGGTAGTGATATTTTGATCCCCTGGTCCTGAAGTAGCTCTTTCATTGATAGGATTTCTTTTAGAGACAATATTTTGTTGCTTGTTAACTCTACCTTTGTTCTTATTATCGCATCTTGTATGTCTTCGAGAATGGAGTTTACTGTGTCGATGTTAATGATGGTTGTTACCATATCCAATTCTGTCATAAGTGCTCTATTAACCATGTTGGATTGCGTTACCACTTTGTTTACCGTATTCGTGATTGATTGTATACGTTCATTGATCTGTTCGTTTATACGGAACTGTGCATTGTTCTCGTTTATCAGTGTGTTCATTGTTGTGTTAATTAATCGTAGGTCCTGAGCATCTGGATTGCCTGCTACCCACTTCCAAGCTGTTCCGAGGGCATCCCAACGTTTATGCCTTGTGGGTTTTGGAGGCTTAATTTGTTGGAAGTTGTTTCTTAATTTTTTATATTTTTGATTTATGATGCTATACAATTCTAAATTATTATTTACTCTACTGTTTACAAATTTGTTTATTGATTCTAATGTGTTCTCTAAATTTGTTAAATTTATTGGGTGAATAATTTTTATGTTGCCTATTTGCAATTTACAATTATTTAATTTTACCAACAATATCGGATCTTCATGTAAATTCTTAATTTCTAATTCTTTTGCGTTACAATACAATTTGTTTAATGTAATTATTATAATTGCTAGCTTTAATATTGAAAACATTTCCTGTAATATAGTGAGAAGAGAGAAAAATTTATTTATTGAGTTTTAATTCTTTTAATTTTCTTTTTATTTCTTTTAATATTTCTATTGGTTTTAAATGTGTTAATTGTTATGTCTTTGATTTGAGTTTCTATCCCCCTTGGTTGGTTTTTAGATCTAATGTTAGGTTTTAAATAAACTATTTGTTTTTCCGTTAAATTTGGGGGTTCTTCTTTTTTCTTATTTTGTTCTTTCATCCGATTTGTGGTTTTTTCTAATTTGATACTTACATTCTTGAAAATGTGGTCAGCTTGATCTTGTATTTCTTTCGGGTTCCTTGAGTTGTTTTGGTTAAAGATTATTTCATTCGGCGTGAAGCCTGTAGAGGAGTGTACGGAATTATTGTACAATGCCACTGCTAATTCTATTGCAGTTTGAGTGTCAGGTTTTGGGAGTTTTTCTTTGTTCGTGTTGAAAATTTCTATAATAGTTGAGTGAGTTTTCTCAACTTGTCCATTCGATTCTGAAGAGGACGCATATTCCAATTTGACATTTAGTCTGTTTAGATATTCTCTAAATTGGGTTGACTGAAATGTTGTCTCATGGTCTGAGATAATACTGTTTGGGATTCCGAATAGGGTGAAATACTTTGTCAAGGCTTTTGTTGTATCTGTTAGGTTTTTTGAATCGATCGGTACCATTTGAAGGTGTTTTGAAAAGGCATCTATTATCGACAGGAAGTTAATTTTATTGATAGAGAAGATGTCGATATGTACTCTTTCTAAAGGTTTCTCCGTATTGGGTCTTGGAGATATTTTTATATTGTACGGTCGCCGATCGTATTTATGCATATTGCAGATGTTACATGCATTAGTGAAGGTTTTGATTCTATTGATCATATTTGGGAAAAAGTAGGATCGTCTGATTTGACTTTCCACCTCTCTTATTCCCCTGTGTGCCCTTTCGTGTTCTTTATTCACGATACTGTTTTGTCTGTTTTCGTTCGTTACGTCTTCGACCATTTTGGTAGTGAAGACGAAATGTCCTTTTTGTGAGAAATTCTCCTTGAATGAATCTTGGATTTTCTGATACAGCGTTTCTGGTGCCAAAATTGCTGTTTGTTTGCCATTATGAAATTTTCTTATGATTTCAGTAATCTCGTTCTTCTCAAACGATGGTTTTGAAATTATTATTCTAGTGAATTTAGGGAATATTTCCTCTGATATGACTGTGTCAATTTTAGATATTTTGAAAATTATTTGATTCCTATAGTAATTTATAGGTCGGTCCGAAAAGTGTATGAAGTAATCATCCGACGTATAGGCGGAATGAACTGTCTCTATGTCGCTGGTATTTTCAGGAATATTTTCTGCGGTTTCTCTAGATTCACGTGAAGTGTTATCTATATTTTCATTGACATTCATTTCCATGTCCTTCGCTGCTGCTGTTGGGAATCTACTGAGGGCGTCTGCCACTACGTTAGTTTTTCCCTCCTTATAAATTATGTCATAATCATAATTTTCGAGCTCTAGTCTCCATCTGAGAATTTTAGTATTTTTTTCTGAGGATTTAATGAAGGTTAAGGGTTTGTGGTCTGTGACCAATGTAAATTTGTTACCGTAAAGGTATGGCTGGTATTTCTTTACCGCCCATATAATGGCCAAGGCCTCCTTTTCATTTGTGGCGTAATTACACTCTGTTCGATTCAGTGTTCTAGAGCCGAAAGCGATTGGTCTTTCGACACCGTCGTGTATCTGTGACAGAACTGCTCCCAGCGCGAAATCTGAAGCGTCTGTCGTAAGGATGAATGGTTTCGTGAAGTCCGGATAGGCCAGGATTTGGTCTGTGGACAGGATTTCTTTTAGGGTTTCGAAGGCTTTTACATAGTCTGGATTATTGATATTGATGACCTCGTCTTTCTTTAGATATTTTGTCATCGGCCTCGTAATTTTCGAGTAGTCTCTTATGAACCGGCGGTAGTAACCCGACAGTCCAAGGAATTGTTTAATTTGTTTAGCATTCTTTGGTAGTGGCCATTCAAGTATTTGTTGGATTTTGTCTGTGTTGGGTCTTACTCCTTCTTGGGTGATCACATGTCCCAGAAATTCGGTTTCTCGCTTTAGAAACTCGCATTTGTCCAACTGAATTTTCAAATTAAATTGCGATAGTCTCTTTAGTACCGTCTCTAGATTTTTTATATGATTCTCCAAATTCTGCCCTACAATGATGATATCATCCAGGTAAACATGGCAAATATTGCCTATTAAGCCTGATAATACGCTATTCATTGCCCGTTGGAATGTGGCAGGAGCGTTCTTCAACCCGAAAGGCATTCGAGAAAACTCAAAGTGCCCCTTGTCCGTTGAGAAGGCGGTTTTCTCCTGTGATTTCTCGTCCATAGGTATTTGATGAAATCCCGACTTTAAGTCCAATGTAGTAAAATACACTGACTTGCCAAGGCTGTCTAAGATTTCTTCGATCTGGGGTATAGGGAATTTGTCATCTACCGTTTTTTCGTTTAATTTTCGGTAGTCTATGACGACCCTAATCTTCTTTGTTCCCGAGGCGTCAGACTTTTTTGGGACTACCCAGACTGGAGATGAGTAAGGGCTACTCGAATTTCGAATGATGCCGCTATCCAGCATTTCCTGCACTTGGTTTTCCACATCGTTTTTGAAGCAGTGTGGGTACCTGTACGTTTTAGTGTACACTGGATTTTCATCCTTTGTGACTATTTTATGCTTTATCATTGTAGTTGCCGATAGCTTTTCATTCTGTTTTAATAAAACGTTTTGATTTCTATGGATTGTGTCGATTAGAATGCTTCTTTCGTTTTTACTCAAGTGTTCTGTTCTAATTAGGTCTTGAATTCCTTGTTTGTCAATTAAGGTTTTACAATAGACTGGTACGGGTTCTAATGTACTAAAATTATTAACTTCAATTTTAAGTTTAGGCAGTTTTGTAGGTGGGGTTGGGTTATTGGTTAGTACGTTAACAACTGTTCTAAAATTATTGGCTCTATAAAGGCCAGGTTGCATTGTTACCTCGTCGTTTATCTTTTCGTACTTTGGTATTACCCAGTCTCCATTTTGTGAGGTGTCGAGCGTTACCGCATGATGGTAGAAATTCTCTGCCGGATAATATCGGTAGAATTTAAATTTATGGGTATTTAGTGATATAGTGTTGGACTTATAGTCAATTTTCGCTTGCATTTCTGCCATTGTTTCTGACCCAAGAATTCCATCAAAGAAATTGTGGAACTCTAATTCATAATACATTTGCGAAGGTAATTTATTACTAATGAGATTTAATTTGCCTTTTCTGTTTGATTTCTGAGTACCCAAAAAATTTTTAATTGACGTACTTTGAGGTTCTATTAGATGTTCTGGGATTATATTCGGACTAATAATATTTTTATTAGCGCCGGTGTCTATTAATAGTTTTAAGCTTTTTGTTTTGTCGTGATTTCGACAGATTAGATACGGTAAGAAATTTAGTCCTCCGTATCTGAACTTGGATCTGATTGAAAATTTTCTGGATATAGGTCTTCTAAATTCTCTGAATTTAGTATTTCGTTTGATGTGTCGTCACTATGGGTTACTTCGTGATTATTAATGATTCTTCTATTGAGAGTATTTCGTGATCTTGACGAGATGTCGATAGACATCGGTGTTTCCGTGTCCTGAATTGGTCCATTGGGTTTTCTATAATTGAATTCTTTGACATCCCTTGGTTTTGGTGTAAATTGGTTGAATTTTGGCTGGTTTAGTGCCATTTGGTTTATTTTTGAGGTGTACTGATTAGGCATGATAGGCTTTTTTGAGTTGTTTGAAATTGACTCATTTGTGCTAAATTTGCACAAAAATGCGTATGCCTCTTCTAGTGTTTTGGGTTTCGCTGCTTGTGCGAACCCGAAGTAAGGCTTCCTCAAGCCGGAAATGAAGGCCGCTAAAGCATCTTCTTCTATAAATGTGGAAATGGCTTGCCACGAGTTGTTATAAATGCTGTTTTGTTTAGCGAGCGTCTTTATATTTTGGACGATCTCCTTCGTTTTATTATGGTAGCTATGTACCGACATATTTTCAACTTGTTTGTGTGCCCATAGTTGGGACTTGTAATAGGAAAGTTCTTGTTTGTCGCCTAGGGCTTCAATCAAGATTTCCTTCATTTCTAAGAAAGTTTCGGGATCTCCCGCTAAACATAATATGTCTCTTGCCTTTCCTTCCACTTTGTTTTTTACCGCCTGGAAGTACATTCGGTATTGTTGTGGGGGGACTAGAGGTTCAAACATTTGAAGCGTTTCCTCGGCTGTTTTTAGCCAGGAATTTACTTGTCTTCGATTTCCATCGAAGGAAGGGATTGACTTTATAGGATCTGGTATCCTAAAGAGATCTAAGTTTGAACGGTTTTCGTTCAAAATTACTGGTGGAGGCTGTGCTTGCGCTTCCGTTTTTTGGTTTAGGTATGTCAATACCTGATCGTGCTCGGCTTGTTTTTGGCTCATCGAGGCTAACTGGCCCGCTATTGCGCCCAGTTGAGCCATAACCTGTTCCATTTCTGTCATTTCGTCAATGGAATTGGATTCTGTTAACTTTATACCCCTATTAGCGATAAAGTTATCACTTAGTTTTTCTTTTCTGTTTCGGGGAATCTTGAATCTGATTCTTCCCCCTTAAACAAAATTTTCACTATCGAAAAACTTTTATGAGATTGATTATGATTCACTTTGAACCTGTTATTTCAATTGATTTGTGATTTTGAGACCTTTTGGTCCACAAAATAAATCTAATTGAATTTAATTTTACAGCGTTTTTCGTCTTTTTCGCGTCTATCTCGTAGTGCGCGATGGATAACGTATACCAAAGAATAACCAAAAAAATTACGTCTATCTCGTAGTGCGTATTATTTGGGTAATCCTTTCCTCTCGTCTATCTGATAGTGCGTGAGGTTTCGGCGGTTTCACGTCTATCTCGTAGTGCGTGATGTTGCCTTTTATTATGCAGTGAGTAGAGGAGATTCAATTATTCACTGGTAATCGAATAAGTTTGCATATGGTTTAAAATTTAAGCTTAAATTTCTTACCTTGTTCTGCCTGCTACTGCTCGTGGTTTGTAGGTTCCGGAAGTATTCAATTGTGGTGCGGACGGCGTGATCCTCAATTCCCTTGGACGGTATACACCTTCAGTCACAGGACGTCAAAAGAAAAATCTACCGATTATGTGTTTTCTCTATTGTAGTTTAAGTGAGTTTTTTAAAACGATTCCTAATTGAGCGAGTATATTCTACTCCGTTTCGCAACGATTCTCGATTAGGCGAGTATATTCTACTCCGTTTCTTTATTTTTCACTTTATAACTACTCTAGAACTTGCACACAATAACTCGAAATTTATTCTGACGGAATCACTATGAGGTAGTTTTTATTCACTATCTCGGCACTGTTTTCACTACACTTGAACTAAACTTCCGTCTGTACGGCTGCGCCAATTATGAGTACGCAATGCACTTTCTTAATAAAAAAAATTATTTATTTCGACTATTTTATTCATTTACATTTAAAAGCACAATTACGACTGATTTTACATTAATGTTTTTACTTATTTATAACCTTATGTTAATCTAACTAAATTGATTATACAGCATTCTGGATATTTATGTTGAATTGTATGTTTGTTGAACACATGCAATTGTCCGTCTCGGATTACCACTCGTGTTTATCTTTTCTGCTGACGTTTGGATTGCGATTGTGGGAACGTCTGGCTGGTTTGTGGTATGTGTGGTATGTGCATACATAACTATATATATATATATATATATATATATATATATATATATATATATATATATAATATATATATATATATATATATATTATATATATATATATATATATATATATATATATATATATATATATATATATATATATATCATATATATATATATTCATTATAAATAAAAACAATTATGGTTGATTCTTAATTATTCTGTATTTACGGGGGTCAAAATCCTGTTTCATTTTTACATAATATTACAATATAATTTTATAATAATAATAATAATAGTTTATAATAACATTAAATTAATCGTACGTCTGTCATTAAATTTTAGAAAAATGCTTCATTTTCTGTTTTAATTTTATTATAAAAATATATTCTTCACTTATCCCGGCAAGTAAAAAGTTATTTTTCTAAGCTTTCATATTACTATATTCACCTATATCAATTAACAATATTTAATTTTCATTATTTATCACCTATATCAATTAACAATATTTAATTTTCATTATTTACAGATAAATATTTTAAAAAAAATAATTATTGGGCCGTTTATATTGAAACTGGGGCAAGTTCATTTTTCAAAAAAAATTAATTAAATGATAATAATAGACATAATTGTACATATGATCTTTTACCGGTAAACAATTTATCTACTCAAAATAAAAATAATTAAATCCCTAATACTTACGCAATAAATAAGATAATTCAAATTCCCGTATATTTTTGCATTTATAGGTTCTCCATTCTTTCATTAACTCGCTTCAACAAAATATGAACTTAGCCGAGTTTCAAAATAAACGATTCATTTATACTTTTATATGATTTTGTGTTTTGGTACTATAAAAAACGAATCGTCAACCAAAAGTTTTTCAAATGGGCCTGGGTAATAAATATCATGAAGATTAAGGATAGAATATATTTTTTTTTCAGGTTCTTTTAGCTGGTATGCAGAGAGGTTTTTGTTGTAATATATATTTAACCATTTAGACACTATCAAAAACGCGACGCAATTATTACCTATAAAAATATCTATGATTTCTTCAAATATAGGAATTGTATCATCAGTAATACCTGAACATATAAAAAAGCCTCTACGATATGTATCATTTAGATAGCATGATTTAACAAATAAAATTTCACCCTTAAATTTGAAATTACTTAAAAGTAAATCATAAACAGAAAAATCATTATGCGCATTCATAGAAAATGGTTTGTATGTTAGTTGAGAATCTTCATTTTCTTTTAAATTAACATGATGGACGTATTCTTGGTGCCTAAAAGAAAATGTTTTGCAAATATTAATAAAACTTTGTACGCACTGAGCTAATTTTTTAAATTGCAAATGTTTCCCCTCAAATCTCATGCACCATAATAATATTAATGGACCCATTTCTCTCATAATTCTACCGTATAGTGAATCATGTTATGAAGCTTTGGCCTAATCCTATGACTTGGAAAATTCTTTTTGTATAATGTATGGTGTGCTTTAACTAATTCATCTAACACAAATGTTTGGGACAGTAAAAGTTTTGGTGAAAAAATAATAGACATGCATTCAATTAGTAAATTAAATAATTTACATATTTCTAGGCATCGTTCATTATGTTTTAATTCAAATATTTTTTTAAATATTAATGGCAAATGCCTTGTGAGGCACCAAGTTTGAGCCGCCTTTTGGCCAACAGTATCGTAATCAAAAATTATTGAATTTGGAAGGTTCGTAGCTTCCAATTTCCCAAAATTAAACGATGCTATTCTTTCATTAATTTCTGTTTGCGTTAATAGTTTTTCCACAATCATAAATCGGAAAAATGAACTTAGCTCCCATTGTGCCACACTCTCTAATATATCATGCATTATATCTGCAGTTGGCGCCTTCAAAATATGGAAATACTTCAACTCATTAAGACAACAATATTGCTTAATTCCGAAAATATGTTTCTCACCAGTTCGTTGCAATTGTTCTAAATGAGTTTCATAGTTTTCCGGAGTTCTAATTTCAACATCTGCTTCTGAAAATGCATGTTGCATATTTGTTTTATTACATAAACAATGTCTACAGCAATGCGAAGCAGAGAATGATTCTACCATGCCAATTAAGCTATTAGCTCCCAAATTATCTGCACTTAGTGCTACTAAGCTTCCTTTAATATTATTTTGATTTTTTAAAAAATCTATGATACATCGACACCGTTTGTTTCTAGAATCTTAATCTCATTGACCAAATTGGACAAAACATTGCAGTAACCATATTTTTTTATATCAGGTGCATATATCAAACTTAAAAGATGAATATTTTTTAATTTGCTATTCAAGTGTGGTGGCAAATTCCTAATTAGAAAATATATAGCTGCTGTTTTATGAATACCAGTTTTGTAACCCATCCCATTAACAGGTTCAAATTCATCAATATAAATTTGTATTTTGAACGTTATTTCGCTGTTATGGAATGCGCTAGTTTTAATGAATAATCCATCTGAAATATCAGATAACATAGGCACACTATTGAAATAATTTTGTTTTGGGAAAGCTATGTACTCTTTAAAATTATCTAGTGTACACAAGTACTTTAACGTGTCAATTAAACTTATATACATGAAAGTATCTGCTTTTGGCATTTCAATGAACATTTTTAGTTTAGAGTCCCATTTCCTTTGATACCTATGCCCAAGAGTTATTTCCTGAGGTTTGGGAACTTTTTCAAAGACAAATTTTTTTCGTTTATAAGTTGAAGTATGACAATTAAGAGTTTCAAGGATACTATTCTGAAAGTCTAAGAAGTTCTCGTAATTTTGCATAAAATGATCATTTGAATTCAAGAAATTAGCTCTTATAAATAAAAAAATTGAATCTAATAAATTTTTAATTGTAGTAATAATCAAACTAATCGTAGTGTGCGGGAGGCTTCTACCACATAAACTCGCAAAGAGCATTTTAATTTCTGATTTTATAGAATTAATAAAATTTACTTTAGACGAGTAATCCAAATTTTCTGTGATAGTTTGTCCACTATTTGAAACTGGATCGCTTGAAATATTCGAGCCTACAATTTTGCTATCTACATTTTGTGGAATGATTTTTGTTATAGTCGTCTCTTTAAAAACGCAATTCAGCATATGCCTGCGAATACCGCTTTTACTTTTGCAAAAATGACCGCAATTTAAGAACCCACAAAAAAAATCAGAATACACATTATGACTCTCTTTTAGATGCAAAAAAAAGAAACTCTGATCTGGTAGCGAAGCTAAGCATTTAAAACATTTTAACAGAGACATTTTTCAAACTAATCCCTATAAAATATTAGTAAAGTATTACTAAATCTGTTAGCCAAATTTTAAATTCAAATTTTTCCGTTTCGAATAACGTTTTAATTCAATTGCCTTCTAAAACAAAATCTTTAATAATAAATATAACCAAAAAATCAATTCATATAATAATTAAGAAAAAAGAGCGGTATTAATAAGTCTCATTTGGCTTGAGACAGATTCAACTTCAATCGTAAATATGTACTTAATTATAAATTTCAGCATTTGCCTCAAATTTGATTCAAAATGAACGTTGAAGACATAATGAATTTTTAAATATTTATCTATGCAACCTATAGCAGTATCATCTGTGTTAATGAGCTTTCCATCGATGAGAATATAAAATTTGCTTATTGTTCTTCTCGAGGACCCAGATGCTATTATGATCGGAGCTTTTTCGGGATTCCGAATTTTTAATGATGATGGCTCTAATGGTTCGTTTACCTAATAAAACAAGACAAAAATTGTTTATTAGTACTGCTAAATAATCAAATTTTTCACTATTAAAGATTTTAATTAAATTTTGGAAAATAATAAAAGTACTTTTTTAACTACACTCCAAAATATGGAATTAATATTTTTTTACTGACAATGAGTTGCTTGTAAAATAAATCATTCTTACCTTATGGAAGTAAACTATTCTATCAAAGCAGTCTTCGATTTTACATCTATTTGACTTGCCTTTTCCTAGTGATACTGGTGGTAACAGTATTAATAGACCAAACAACGCATGAAACTCCTGAGTAAATTCTGTTATAATAAAAAAATGAAAAAGCAATATAAAAACAGTATTGGTAAGATTAGAATAATTATTTTTACCTTTAAATGAATTTGCCAATTTTATATATTTTTTGTCCTAAGCTGAAAGTGCGATAATCCGTTTTTGCAATACTTCGTCGAATTTTACTCTGAATAAATTCGACTTGACAGGATACCGTGTTGAAAAATCAATTTCAGTCTGAAGTAAATAAAATGCTTATAGAAATATCTAATTTTTGTCAAAATATTTCTTTCTTACCAAACAATCTATTTCCAAAAACTTGGGAAAATCTATCAAAATTGATTTTGAATTTTTTCCTGTGATTTGATTATCTAATAATAACGTGCGAACTTTAAAAGTCATTCGATGCAATCTTAATATTTCCTCAAAATCATTAGACGAATTGGCGGCTTTCATATATTCAATTTGGTTTAAGGAATTATTATATAATTCATCATAATCGAATTCACAAGTCGTAATTTGATTTTCTTCTGGAAACTCTGTTAAATTCAGTCGATTGTTGATAGCTTTTTTTAGCCTCAATGCATTTCTCTGAACTGTTTTAATCCGCGTACCAAAAAATCCGTCATTTTTTTCTGGATTATATATTAACCTCTGAATTGGAAATAATATATTTTAATTTAAAGTTAAATAGAAACGAATGATTTATCATAATTTATATCAGAAGTCCCTTCTACGTCTCGTAATTTTGGGAAAATGTCTGCTAAACACTGAGCCCACAATTTTTTATCTTCTGTAGAGGGATTATTGCTTTTGAATTTCATTAAGTGGTCCACAGCTAACTTTATAATCTCCTGTTGCTCTTGTTTTGGAAGATCGAGGTTAGAATTCATATAAGTCCTGACCAATTTCGCTCCGTCTATTAAAGCAAACGCCGTTTGGTTCTCAAAATATTGAATTAGGTCCTAATTGTAATTATAGTAGAACCATTTTAGTTAAATGGCGTAAAATAATAAATATGCTACAAGATATTTGATTCTGGAACGATATTTTAAGATATGGTAAAAGGAACAAATTTTATGAAAAAATATTAAATGCACGATCAACCCCAACGTCCCCAACCATACGAACTAATCGCTTCTCTTTTCCATTTTCAAGGAATTTGATTGTTATAAACAGTTAAAAGCTAAACAATTTATTCCAGATAAGATCCGTTAAAGAAAAATTTGTCTGGGCACATTTTTAAGTTTTTGAAAAAAGTTCTTTATACATTTTATTGAGTTACGTATATAACATTTAATGGAAATAATTTTTTCAAAAATTTAATGAATGTCCAAACAAATTCTGCCTTAACATTTTGTCTTGTTTGAAACAGATTGTTTGTAGCTGTTAAAAAATAAAATTAAGCACACAATTTCCTGGAAAAGGAAAATAATTGCCTTGAGTCTTATTATAATTTCACGTGGAATCTTTGTAACGGTTAGTTCTCGGCCTTATACAATTATTTAGTTTGTTTTTCATAAAATAAATTCCTCTATAACATTCTGGAATATCGTAAATTCAGACCCAAATACCCTATAATAGTTTGTTTTGTACTTTTTTGGTGTAATATTTGTAAAATTTTGTAGGGTCATCATATATACTATCTCCAGTTTCACTGTTGATTTCCTCTAAAATTTGTGAAGACGTTTTTTCCGGTAAATCGTGTTCTATATTTAGAATTGTGTGAGGGTGGCAAACAAATTGCATGAATGAGGCAAATGACGTGGCGTTTAAATATGCATCTGACTCGTCCTTGATTTTTATTTCTCCACCTTCAATTTGAAACTCAAGCCTAGCTGGAATTGTAAGTACATAATTTAATTTTTAAATTAATACATTTTAAAAGTTTACACAAATTAATTATTTATGAAATATCTATTGCTATTGAAATTTTCGATTATATATACCTGCAGATATTAAATCATAAAAGAACATTACGGAATTATAATTAACCGTTAGGTATTGCAGTTTTTCCAAATATCTAACTTTAAAGCAATGTACGTTTGGTAAACTATTGAAAGAAGAGCGATCACCCGATATTGTTTCCTCTGTAATACCTGAGGATATCTGTGCATCCAGATTAAATAATTCAGTGGCATTTTCCATTATTTATTATCTCACTTTTTAATAACACTTATACTAAAATAAATTATAACCCTTATACTTGCTGTGTAGTTGCATAAATTTATTCACGAAAATGATATTTATGACTCACATAACCAAAAAAAAAGTTTTGCGTTAACGTAATGAACTACCATTTGGGCTCTATTATTTAGCTAATGATAAAAATAAAAAATATGTGAAAAACTTTTGCCATTTTATCTATATACTATTCGGGGTACCGAATTAAAAAAGGCTGAATTAAAAAAGGTGTTCATTAATGAAAAGGCGAATTTTGTATGAAAAAGGAATACCTTTCTTATTTCAGAAAAAATGAATTAAAAAAGGTAACAGGTGTTCATACAAATTCATACAAAAATCACCATTTTTAATTCACCTTTTTTAATTCAGCCTTTTTTAATTCAAGTAGCCTTATACTATTCACATATAACTCGAGAAAAATCACATATTTATACTTAATTTCAAACACGGATACTGAATATTTGTTGTTGTAGAATAAATGAAATCCATAATGCTGACGCAATCAGAAAAATGTGGCGTTACTTACATTTTACGAAACACTATAATTAAATTTAAGCTAACTGCTTGCAGTTTAGTTAAATTTTGTTTGTACGCACTAATCACTACCTAATAATAATAATAAATTTTTCACAGTTTCACTAAATATGCACATATGTTTTAAAACACTTAAACTCACTTTAAATTTATTTTTTTAATTAATTTAAACAACATCGATGAACCGATCTGAAAAAAATGTAAAGGTGACCGCATGTGGTTATTCTAATGAATTAATGTTAATATATTGTATCCATTCGCTCATCAAGAGAAAAAGAGAAATGAATAACCGAAATTTCCTTTGTCCTGATTGATAATTTGGTTTACGCAAATTTAATTCTTTTTTAGTGCTGTCATAGATAGCGTCCCTTTTTACTAAAGCCTCCGTAAACAATTTGAAGTTGTTAATTTAGAAATGTGTACCTGAAGTGTGCATTTTTAACATTACAATATTGTTGATTGCTAATCAAAGAGCAGTAAAAAACTGGAAAATATTAATTGAATTACATTTATGTAAATCGAAATTATGTATATAATGCAAGTACATTGAATTAGGTCTGTTATATTTTTAACAATCTAGATATTAATTTTGTTAAATTTGCAAATAATAAGACATTCGCTGAACGTTTTTTTAATTAAACGATCTCTAGCTAATTTATTCCGTCCCTTAGAAATTAACACGCTAAATGCTAAAGCCCAAATAAAAAACCCTCATCAAATAAGATTTCTAATTCAGACAATTGAAAAATTCGCTATGGCTACATACATTATGTATGCTAATTATATGTAAAAATAATGTTTACGGTTTGTAAGGGATCAAATTCATATTGAATGGGAATAAAATTCGCTACAATGTGAATTAAATATTGAATACCTGTGGAATAAATTCATATTTATCGGACAAATAAATGGATTTTCAAATCTTCACGAAAATGTACTAATAAAACGTATTAAATTTCAAAAGTTGCAGATTTAATACATAATTTTAAATGAATTAGATAATTTCGCGCAGGTTAATTCAAATTTTAAAACAATCGGCGAAAATATCGCGAAATTATTTGGTTTTTTCGGCAGAATTAATTTAAAGCCTTTTGTATACTGTAATTAGAAAACCGAATGGAATATTAAAATGTTGAAACTTGGCGAGGAAAATAAAGATGTTAATACTAAACAACTAGCAGCTAGCGTCAGTTCAGTAAAAAAGTCCCGCGTCGTGGAAATTTAGTATGAAAATAAAAAATGTATGTACCAAAATAAAAGCTAGCATGTTTTTGAAAACCCTCTACATAACAATTGATTTTATTTTAAAATTCTTAGAAATTATTTAAACTGTTCATTGATGGGATGAAACAAATACTTCTTTAGTTCATTCTTACTAAATTTCACGGACTTTTTGTATATTGTACATATGTCTGCCACTTAAAGTAATTAGAAGTCTAAACAAAAGATTTTCAATCTTGAAGCTTACCTCTCGAATATTCTCTTTTAAAATTATCATGGTTCAGACGACATAAAATCTTCGCAAATTTATAATAATGTTCCTGCAAATACTATCAAATGTAAATTTAGAAGTTATCAGCAAAGATAATCACATACTAAAGATAATTCATTCAGTACTAAAATATGAGGTAAAAATAGGATCTCCCCGATGCAATATATAGGGTTCCTTTGATATATACGTAAATATGTTGCATTCGAATTACTTGTAAATGTTTAACCTTTAATGTGCCGATTTCTAATTTACTACATGATATGCAAAGGTACCCATTATAAAGAAATGGAGGGTTTTCTAGTCTTTTTTATTTTTTGTACTGAATGACTCATCTCTAATATACTATGATCTTTGCTATCAGTTATATAAGATGATATCTTTAGTCGATCTCCGCATATATAATAATTCTAAACAGCACGGAAAATATTAAATAACAGGTAGAATATTTATGGGAGATTCAGAACATAATTATTAAAATTATTTATCTACTAAAATATTGCACGTTTATTAATTATTTCGTTGCAATATACTACACTAATATTCTGCGCCAACAGAGTGTAAAAACTAGTTACCAAGGAATGGTGAGTTCTCTGAAATTTTACGAGCTCAAAAAAGTTCAGCATTTTACAATTGTTAATTCAAGCATTCTTATGTCAAAATATAAATACTTTTGGTTTTGTTGTTTTAATCGCTTTTCAGGTTAACAATATTAGCACTACAGGGTTGCTTTGAGAAATTTGACCATATATTTCTACATTTCGAGTAAAAATTATAATTTTTACTACTTAGTTCAATTCAGAAATCACAATTGGTTAAAATAAACCATGTTATGGGCGGATTAACATTTTTGTTTAGCACCGGAAACGCACAGACCCCGAATTTAACAACTTATCGAGTAAAATTTGTATTTTTTGCAAATTAGGTGAATTCATAAACAGCAAATTGTTAAATCAAACATTATTTTGGTAGGGCTAAATTTATTTTCAGCACCGGTCAGGAATACCACCCGAATTTTTTCCTGTGTAGTGCTGACATTTTACAGTATTGATTCAGCTACATGCAAAGATCACATATTTTTTTGACATTCTTTGAAGTTTGAATCTAGTATCGTTGCGGATATTTATGATCTGATTACTGATCACCGTATGACATCGATGAGTTTTGTACCGTCGAAAATTACCAATAATCATTTACTGCCAAAATTGAAACATTATGTCTCCTCTATAAATTATGCAAATTTGTTTGTTGAGTTGAATGAGGAATGCTGGTTCAATGTCTATTCCGAAACTAACGTGTCTAGAGCGTATTATTATTTTATTGCACGATTAAAACAATGTATTGATAATAATACTTCAAGGCACGTAGTAAAAACTAAGGACAAAAGGATTAAGGCTTAGATTTCAGCAATTCTACTAAAAAAAATTAAATTGAAAAATTGCTTATCTAAAAAACTATTTATAAATCCCAGAGATTCTAACTTGTTAGGTAGTGAAGTTTAAAGTTTTAAATAAAGAGCCTAAAGAAAAATACTATAAACATAAATTCAACAATACAAACGGCAATATTAAATATAGCTGGAGAGTGGTGTACGAGGTTTTAAATAAGGAGCATATAAGAAAGATTTTCAAGAAATTCAATTGGTACTGTTTTTGTAGATTTAACGAAAACATTTGATTTGGTGAACTATGATGTTTTAATGGAAATCTTTTCTATGCTGGTTTTCGTGGTGTTACGTTGCAGTGGGTTTAATCATATTTGTCTGGTCGGTCACAGGTTGTTAAAATCAATGGTGCTTTGATTAATGATGGTGTACCGCAAGGGTCAGTGCTCTATTTAAGCTCTATTTTCCAAATAAATTTTATCTCTAGGTTGATAGCTTACGCTGACGATCTTGGGTTTATATATATATATATATATATATATATATATATATATATATATATATATATATATATATATATATATATATATATATATATATATATATATATATTTATATATATATCATATATATATGTATATATATATCACCCTATTCGCAGTATAAATATTCAAAATATGATGTCGGATTTATGCTTAGTAAATAAATGGTGCCACGCTCATTCTATGGTTTTGAGCAATAAAACTAAAGGTATGTTTTCTAAATTGAATGTCAATGCTCATTTTGACCAAGTTGCTTGTATTGATACTTGTTTTCAAATTGAATTCGTTAAACCTTTTAAATATCCCGGCCTATCCATTGATAACACGATGCTATGGAAGGACCATATTGAATCTCTCCGCAAGTATCTGGCTTTAGTGATCACTAAAATATACACCTTACGGCTGGTATACCCTGTAACAGTTTTAAAACATATTTATTTTCCTATTGTAGATTCGAAAATATCATATGGACTAGTATGCTAGGGTTGGACCTACCATGCTAGAATTTATGATAAGAGTTATGCATAATGTTCCTCGTTTATCTTCATCATCATATTTCAGGAGTCGTAGATATTTCCATTAAGATATTTATATTTGTTCAAAACTATGAAGATTTTTTTCATTATAAAGGTTAATCAGTTAAATGTCAGTACTGGTTACAATTTGAGAAATGATCAGTATATTCGGCTACAAAAGTTTACATCAACAAATTTTCAAAATTCATTTTTAATTTTGGCTCCTAAAATTTTCAATAACCTATCAGATGAGTTGCAAATTTGTAGGAAACTCAAACCATTCGCATCTGGATTGAAAACATTTTTTTTTGTATTTTCAAGTGTAGCAAATTTTTAATTTGTTAATTTTTATCAAATCTACCTTTATAATATTTTCTTAGTTTATGTTTTATTTATTACTAATGTACACTGGATTGTAACTATCCACGGATTGTACTTTTTTAAATAAATAAATAAAAAAATATTCGTGATGACGATGGACGTCAACCAACTTCGTTGAGGGATTCTAAAATGTGACTGTGGAAATTTCAATTTTAAGCTCATGTTGATGACAGGTAAAATCTAATCTGAATTGCAGGTGACAATTACATTTACACATTTAACAAAATCTTTGCCTTATTTCTTTTACAACTTTTCCCTGCATTACAAAAAATACTCACGAAAATGTATAAGTCATTCCAATAAATCAATCGACCGCCTTTATAAGTGCCTACACACATAAGGATATCAAAAACTTATATTTAATCACCCAAACAAATTGATTGAAAAAATTGAATGATGGCCATGTATTCAACTTGAACAACCAACAAAAAAAAAAAAACGTATCTTCATTATTTCCTTATTAAACACACCTCCAACATTATTTCTAATTTTTTTTTTATTACACAATCATTTTTCCTATTCAATTCACTACAACAACTAAAAAAAAATTCTTTTCAAATCATCGCTTATAATTCTGTTTTTTGTCATCCTATTCATCTTAAATACGATAGATATACATTTCCATGATTTTTCTACATCTTACATAATAGAAAGATTACCTTGTCTAATAACAAAATTTCCTTTTATTTCCCAGTTTTCTTTTTTTTTTTAACTTTTTCGTCGTCGTTGTCTACTTCTTCCTCCTTTACAATTTCGTTTTTAATTTTATTTTCTAATTTTCTAATAACATCACATTTTTTTTTAAAGGAAATTTCCAAGACGTTATTTGAGTTAAATATAAAAAAGGGGTTAGAAGACTTCATTTAAAAAAAATTGATTGTGTATAGGACCTATAGATGTATGACTAGTCTGTAATAAGTATGTTAAAGTCAAAAAGCTACCTATAAACATATACAAACTGTGAAAGTCCCTCTCTTCTTCGTATATAGAGATACACTCGGCATAATATCTGTTAATATGTCTTCTTGTGCCTGAAATCTATGAGGGATGAACATAATAATTCAATTCAAAATTTGTTATCGTACAGAATGTTTTTTTTGTCCCAGATTTGATTTACAACAAAACCAAATTCACACAACACTAACAATGATGATGATGATGATGATGTGAGGGCGGTTTTAAATATTCAAATTTATTTTTCCGTGTGTGTGTGTGTGTGTGTGTGTAACTCAATATATAAATCTTCCAATTTTTTTCTATGTCAACATCTCAATTCGTCACCTTTTTGATAAGAATATGTGTAGAGACGAATAGTTGGAAGTTGAGTGTGCAGGAAAAGTTTTTTTTCTCGAATATTGTTGTGTTGTGTTGTGTAAGGAAATCAGTTTTTTTTTGTGAGATTTGGAACGTGTAAGTGGATAATAAAAGGGGTTTGAATATAAATGGTGTGAATTATTATTTATCTGATTTGTGAAGAGTTTTTTTTTAAAGCGATTTTGAGATTTAGCTTTATTGATTTTGTGCAAATGTTAGTTCAACTCCTCGCTATCGTCCAGATTTTTAGCTTTCCAACTAAATTTCTTTTATATTAATTTCAATAACAAAACGATGTACCCAAAATTGTCTATCTCCCACATATTTTTTTGGGAGATATTCGTTCTGGTTTTAGTTGTTGTTTTAATTATGTCAGTTCCAGACATAAAGACAGCATTACAGACAACAGAAAAAAAAAATCATTTTAATCATAGCAAAAATGTTAGAAGTAACAATGATGGTAATAATAAAATAATAGTGATATTAGTAATAGTAATAATGGTAATAGATTTAATATTATTTTTATAGGTTTTATGTACATCTCTTAGTTTTTAGTTAAAACGTTGTCACAGTATCCATACATCTGTATACTCATGCTTATGCAATCTTCGTATATAATGCTCTTGGTTATAATCGTAATAATTGTTTTAGTTTAAATAATAGTTACTGGATTATTGTAGATAATTGGGTTTTTATTTTATAGAAAAAAGTGCTCGCTTTTAAAAAAATAAAAAAGCAAAGTGTTAAAGCGTTCAAATAGACACTTCACACCAGTCATGCTAATTTACCGCGTTTATGAATAAACCCACTGATTTTTAATATTTTAACCAAGGCACTTAACCCTAAAACAAGTTGAAATGTGTATAACCAAATATTTATTCCAGTTCGAAAACAACATAAAAAAAGGGTGCACTGTATATGTTTATGTAACCCGTAATTCACATTTATAATATACCAACTACCCCCATATACATAAAAAATAATTTTGTTTCTTTTCATTTAAAATATTGGGGCAGATATTATGTCAGTGCATACATATGTTTATATGTGGAGACCTGGCAATGATAATCTAAATACAGCATACAGACATATTTACACTTTGTGTGAAATTTCAGATTTCTTTATGTTGTTGTTGTGAACAACTAGCATTGTTATCATTATGATTACTACTGTTATGATAATCATCATTATGATTATTGTTATTACTATTATGAAGTTTTTTTCTTTATTTCTGAAAAAAAGTCATTGTCATAAATATTATGACAATGACTTTTGTCAGACGATTGTTTCGAATTGACAAAAAATATGTGTGCAGAAGGGTTGGGAAACATTGATAAGGAAATAGGTGTATAGTGGACGTACTTTTATTGAGATTAGTCTAAAAATGCCTCTCGAAGTAAAAGATCAGATATATTATTTTCAATGGAGTCATGTAACAGTTTTCGAAGAAAACCAAAGATTTGATTTTTCACTGAATGCTACAAAATATCAAGTGCTTGATTAGAATCGGCTAGGTATCAGATTGCTTATTTTTCTGGACCTCCTGTATCTTGAAAATGATGTACCAATACATAAAAAAACGTCACTGTTAGAAACCTCAGCAAAAAATTACACAATCATAATAAAAAAACCAATGATCTTTAAAAATTATGCAAAAACATTTATTTAGAAAATAAAAATGAATGAAAATGAAATTTAAATAAAAAGTTTGGGTCTATCCGACCCCTCGGACGACGCTTTTCCTACAAAGCGTTCGTTACAGAACACCAAACCAACCATTTATGTTTTACAAACATTTTCCATTATTTTGGGCAGGCAGGTCTGATAAATTACATAGTGTAATTATTGTTGCTTTCGTACTTTGATGTTTCTGCTGCGATTTTATGATTAACGATAAGTTTGTAATTATTGGATTTGTACTTTAATGCTCATGTGGAAATTTTGTACTTTATCGCGGTAAATGAGAGAAATTCCATTTAATTTGTTACTACATTTTCTGATTAAATACTTGATTTTTATTTTTATTTAATTTTACATTTCCGTTTAACATTAATTTAATTTACCGAAACTGTTCCTTAATTGTGAACCAGGGTCTTCCAAACCATATTATGTACTGGGTATATATGTATTAACAGGTTTTATATTTATTTACGGCTCTTTATGGTACATTGGAATTTAATTTACAGCTTCCGAAGCTTCCCAATTACAACAAAGATTTTATTAAAATTAAAAAAAGTAACATACATTCAAACTTATTTTCATCAATATAAAGAATTTAAAAAAATGAATTTATTTGAGAGCTTCTCGATATCCACCATTTCCATTTCCTCTTATGTGAGCTATATTCTGAGGTATTTCCTCTTGTATCTTTCAAATGTTGCTTTTTATACATATTAAACTTAACTACACTTTAAACTTGGTATTAATGATTTTTCCGTTTGAAACCCTTTTTACATATGCCCGGCACAACTTCTGGAAAACAATCTAATTGCGCCTCTTTAACTTTCTCATTGAAATAATTAATGCTCTTTTCATTGATCAAAGTTTTAAAATGGTGCAAATATTTTGTATATCCGTTATTGATTTTAAACATTACGATAAAGCTAGCGTATCCTTGCTGCTCCAAAATGTCTTTTAGATTGGTGGGTAAAATACCACCCTCCGATTCTTCCACTACTTTGCAGAACAAATTCATTTGTTCATTTATTTTTAATTTCAGTTTTATTGTAAACAACGATATCTAAAGTGCTACTGTCAATACTACCGTTTAACGCGTTTTAAATTGCACAAATGAGGCTATAACTAGGGTTTGCAAACCGGGTTTACCCGGTCTCAAAACCCGGGTTTTTATCAAATGTGATGAACCCGAAAACCCGGGTTTTTTACTTAAAACCCGGATTTATTTTTCAAAATAAATTCTGTTCAAAATACATTATAAAAATCTTAATCATCTTAAAGAACTCTTACAAATTAACTTAGGTCTATTGAACGGTTTTCGATCCCACTTTTTCTATAAGAAAATTTTAATTTAAATATGGACTAAAACTGCTAGATGCGCTCAAACTAATAATTATGGAACGTAAAAATGTCAGTTTAACGTGTTGATAAATTGTCCTGTCTAGTTGGAAGTTTGGAACAAATACGCAGTTCCGTAAAGTACGAAATCACATGTATTGTAGTACGGAGGAAATTTTTTAAAAAGATTATTTAATGTTAAACATCAGCAAACGCCGATACTTTACCAAATGTATGTTGCGATGTCGCTGTCAAACTATCAATAGCCGAAGAATTGAATTAGGCCTCTTTGCAGCATAGGTGATAATGCAATACACGCTTTAGTATTTTTTAAAAAATTTTACGATTAAAATTTTGCATCAAGGACTTATTTAATTTAAACAAATTTAACATAATTTTTTAATTTACTTTACGATTGAACTGTTACTGTTGGTACTTCATGAATAAAATTGGATTTCTGACTTCTTATTTTAAATATTTTTGTCATTTTAATGAAGTTATACAAAACCCGGGTTTAACCCGGTTACCCGGGTTTAAGTATATTCCAAACCCGAAAACCCGGGTTTTAAAATTTCCGGGTTTTTGCAAACCCTAGCTATAACCTCATGTATTCGAATGTAAAAAATTACGGAAAATATTATAAAAAAACAAATCAGGACTGTGCAGACTGTTGTGTTTTTGTTTGTGTGACGGCTTGACTTTTTCTTACTTTTTTAATAAATGTTGGGACTGATTTTAGACTGGTTTAATTTTTAATTGGACTTCGTGACTTTTTATAGGTTTTAATGACTTTTAAGATTGCTATGGACTGTTTTAGAAATTTACATGACTTTTTTATTTAACAAGTGACTTGAACAGGAAAAAATACAAAGGGCTGAAACCTCACGAGGTGATCAGAACTTCGGTCTTTGGTTTTTCCAATGAGGATTGCATTCACCTGTCACCTGTGTCATAAAGTTGGTGTGACAGTTTTGACAGTACTGATTTTTATTTTAACTAACATATATTTACTTATACATAAAACAACAGCAAAACTGGCCAAAAGCTTTAGTAGCAGGGGTACAGGCATCCAATATAACACTAAAAATCGTATTTTAGAACTTTATACCGAAAGTAGTGTACAAAATTATACTGATATTTCTAACCGTGTAACTGACCATATTCTAGAACTTTAACCAAAAATCATTTTAGAATCCCATTTACAACGCACATGTCAAATTTCATCATAATCGGGTAAGGAATAACTAAGTTCCATCCTACTTGGCCATATTCCAGAGCTTTATCAAAAAATTATTTTAGAATTCCATTCCCAACACCCATCTCAAATTTGATGATACTCCATTAAGGAATAGCCAAGTTCCATCCTACTCCAGAATTTCATTCAAAACTCATTTTAGAATCCCATTTCCAATACACATATCGAATTTCATCAAAATCGGTTGAGAAATGGGCAAGTGCCATCCTACTTGGCCATATTCCAGAACTTCATCGAAACAACATTTTAGAATCCCATTTTCATCGCACATGTCGAATTTCATCATAATCGGTTGAGAAATGGACAAGTTCCATCATACTTGGCCATACTCGTGAACTTCATCCAAAAATCGTTTCAGAATCACATTTTCAACACACATGTGATGAGAAATAGTCAAGTTCCATCATAGGCCATATTCCTAAACTTCATCCAAAAATCATTTTATAATCCCGTTTCCAACGCACGTGTCGTATTTCATCTTAATCGGTTGAAAAATAGGCAACTTCCATCATACTTGGCCATATTCCAGAACTTTATCCAAAAATCATTTTAGATTCCCATTTCCAACACACATGTCAAATTTCATAATAATCGGTTGATAAATAGGCAAGCGGACGTTCCATCATATAAGAAAATTGTTAACTACTCACTACATCCTAATGCAACTCCAACTCAACTTCAACTCAACCCTCAAATTGACCCCTAACTTAACCTTCAAATCAATTCCCAATTCAATGCCCAATTCAATAATAATCAAACCAGCATACATAAAAAAATCGTAAATATTTATAAAACCAGGTATTTTGGGTCAATTCGTATGGCAGGTACCCCACCCTCTTGACGTACAGTCTCCAAAAGCTTTTCAAATCTCCGCCTTGACCATCGAAACCGATTGGCGAAAAAAAATTCAAAATCGGACAAACCGTTCTTGAAATACCATGGGTCCAGACATCCAGACATCCAGACACACAGACATCCAGACAGACGGATGGACAATTTTTTTTTTGCATTTTCAGACTCAGGGACTTTCAAAACGTCGAGAAAAATGGTTTTGGACCAATCAAATTTTTCGTCATTTTTGACAGGATTTCAATACTTTGGTCTTTTTAGACCGAAGTAAATGTACACCGTTTGTTTAGATTTAAGTACCCCTTGGTAAATTGGGACGAAAAATCAGAGCTGAACGAAACAGATATTATTGTGTTTAAACCTACAGCGCCACTGTGTACAATCCTAGAATGAATGAAACTCAGTGTGTTGCCAAAGAAAGCAATACAGATCAGCAAAACCATTTGAAGCAAATATATGATTCAATATTCCGGCCCCTTTTGAAAGGTTTTAATTTCAACAAAATAATTTTAAATAAAGTTCAAACAAATTAAAGTTTATGTTCAAAATAATTTAGAATTCATTTTATGCATTCAATCCAAATATGTATTTGTAATATGTTTAACTGAATTTGTTTTATCTTTGGATTGTAACAAAAAAAAAATTAAATCGCTCATGCCAGAGTATCAAATTTACACAATTTTGACAATACGCGACGGAATATCGCAGTTTTGGTTTTAACATCGGCGACTCTGACTTTCATATCAGGTCCGTGTATAACTGCCACGATAATACACAGTAACCAATAACTAACTACAAGCGATGTTATCATCTGCCACTATTATATTTATTTAGTTTCCATTTTACTCGTTGTTGAAGAGTATGTCTGTATTCCACAGACAACTGTTTCCAAAAGAACTGAGTCATGTGTGTAATCCTTTGCCACTTGGATAAATAATTTTATTTTATCTGATGAATATCAGGATTGGACAATGGAATTTATTGGGCCACCAGTGTGAAAATATTCTGGGGTAAGCGGTAAGGGATCGTTAGGATCATGTGAAAGTAGAGATAAAGATATGGAATTCATGATTCCAGAATTTAATTATTCATATGAAAGAACGATATTTGAAATAACACGCTTTAAATGGGGTTTCAATCATTTTATGGATGATTCCCATAATCTTCCAAAATTTAAGAACAAGGTGGAATGAATTTAAATGCTATTTGCTTTAACGTAAGATAATTTATTAATTTTTGCGAATTGTTCTTGGTTTTGAAAAAGTTTATATAATGTTTTTAATTCACAAGCAAGCAATAAATGCTTCGGAAGTTTGGTCTGTTACTAATTCAATGTGACTAGCCTTTGTTACAAAGCATACAAATAAACATGCATATCATTTGTATGAAGATGTATTTCTTTCCAATTTATTTTTAACTAGAATAGTCCGCAAAAATCTACACCTGATGTAAAAAATAATCGGCTAAGTGTAGTTCTTGCTTTAGGTAAATAAACCATTATTTGTTGTGATATGATTGGTTTTCCTCTAAAGTATATTATGCAATTGTGAACAATTTGTTTAGCTAGTCGTTTAGCTTCAATAGGCCAATATCTTTGCCTAATTACAGATACCAAAAGTTGTGGTCCTGCATGAAAATTTTTAATATGTAAGTGTCTGAATAATAACTCAGTAAACTTGTTCTTATACGGTAACAATATTTAATGTTTCACATCATACTCGTAGTCAGAATTACATAACCTGCCTTCTATGCGAATTATGGAGTTTTCATCCAGAAATGGGTTGAGATTCTTTAATTTATTTGAATTTGGAAGTTTCTTACTTTTTTGGAGGCTACTTATCCAATTTTGAAATTCAAGCCTTTGAATATATTTTATGATAGCGGAAAGTACTATACATAGCTTAATTTTTTCGATAGATAATGGGCCGTTTTTACGAGCGGTTTTAACCTTGCGGTTGTTTATAAATCGTAAGCAAAGTGCAGTCACATGTTGTAATTTAGTGAAAGAGCTATATTTTTAGGTATTAGACATATTAGTCTAGGGTACAGTGTTATCCCTTGATGCAATTAACATTGAAAAAAAAATTATCTTCTCTTGGTTACCATAGCAAACCAAGAGTTTTAATGGTTTCATTATATTAGTATTTCGCTGTCTCTATGAAAATGAAATCCACCCTATGTCAATAATAAAATTATTTCCCTTTGTACAAATTTTGCTTCTTCCAAATCATCTGAACCCGACAATGAGTCATCTACATAAAAGTCGTACAGGACAAAATTAGACGCTTGCTTATGGTTGTGTGCTTCATCTAATACCAATTGGTTAAGCGCCGTTAAGATACCGTTCCGTAATTGACCGTACTCAATTCGTATGTTTCTATTTTTTGATTAGAATTTGATCGCCAAATAATACGTTGAAAATTTGTCGATACATTTTGTTTATATCACTGGTAAATACATAACGATAATTTCTAAAACGCAAAATGATTGAAAATAAATTAGCTTGGACCGTTGCACTAATCATAAGAACGTCGTTTAACAAAAGTTAAGAATCAGACTTGGCCGAGGCATCAAATACCACACGAACCTTTGTTGTGGAACTTGATGCTTTTATCACCGTGTGGTGGGATAAATAATAATTTATTTGATTAGGTTTATCATTAGACTCATCAACTTGTTTCATAAACCCTAGTGATTTATATTTAGTAATAAATTGACTGTACTGATTTTTTAATTCAGGGTTCCTATTCAATGATTTTTTCAAATATTGAAAACGTTTCGCAGCTTGAGTTTTCGATTCATGTAACTTTTATAGTTATTTTTAAATGGCAAATCTACTTCGTATTGGCCAGACTCATCTCGTTGTTGTTCTTCAACAGAATCAATACGCAAAATCCAACTAAATTCGGTATCCAATAAGAAAGGTAAATTCTCTTTAATGAGGAATTTATCTGGTTCTAAAATTCTAAAGTGCCTATGTACCATGACCTATTAGGAGATCAACTTCATTTGTTTTGCAATTGTAGATATATCCCACTTGGAAATATTGATATTATGTGATGGCAGTTTATCTATAATTATAAAAACTATCAAGCAATCCACAATCTCATTGTAACTATTTATTCGAGATTTAATAGAAGTGATTGTCTTAAGCGTGAAATTGGTCTGTTTGTTATCTAAACAAAATACTGCAATATTATTTTTTTCTACCAGATATCTTAATTTATTAGCTAATTTGGTTATTATGAAATGGAATTGACTTGCATAATCTAATAAGGCTCTGCAAGTATGATAAACGCCTGTCGGCTATTAAAATTATAGCTGGTATATTTGGATGACCTAATATTAAATTCATCATGTTATTTAACTTAATTTTGACTTTATAATGTTGCCAAATTAGGTTGTATTTGTTCCACGGTTACTTAAAAAATTTCTATGTTTTGGAAACAAATTTACGGTAATGAGATAAATTGGGAGCTCACAATACATCTGCCCTTAACTGCACTGTTCGCACACACCTCGCACGGGCCCTGGTTCTAGTGTAGTTCTCATAGAAAACGCAACTGTTGCCAAACTATGTTTTTTTGTGTTTCAATCTTTTATAATAACTACTGCTTTTTTTGTGGTAAATTCGAGACTGTCGTTTCCCCCTATTTTCATTTGCATTTATTTTTTCGTGTATAAAAATTATCTATCAATAATTGTGAGAATTAAGAAAGCTGGATACTAATAACTATTCCTATAAACCACCCACAAAAATTAACGAAGTAGTTCTCCAATGAATATTACCGAGAAAAGTAGACCTTCAGTGAAAATTAAAGACTATCCTTGATCTAATGAATGCCTATATGATCCAATTCTATCCGCTAGCGACTGACACACACAAAGGTCAATTAGCATTGGAACTTGAA
The DNA here is from genome assembly GCA_963556165.1 of Tipula helvola. Lineage (NCBI taxonomy): Eukaryota > Metazoa > Arthropoda > Insecta > Diptera > Tipulidae > Tipula > Tipula helvola. Next base: position 280,479,355 of record OY744483.1, read on the forward strand.
ACAGCAACATCATCATGATTGTAGTATCAGTGTACTTCTCAGTTCTTACATAACCCCACTTTTAAAATGTTGAAATTTGGTATTCACTTTATTTTTCTATAAAAAAATTTAACTGGTGCATTTCTATACCAATTTGTTCTCGATTACATAATATAGATTAAGGGGGTACGAATTGACAAAAAGAAAACAAATTCAATAAAACTATACAAAAATCAATCAAAAATTTAATTACATTCCTTAAATCAAACAAACCAAATATAAAAATTAAAGAATATGGCGCCCGCTCGTCCCTTTCAAACCAAGAACCAACCCTCCCGCAATTGATAAACCAGAAACTTTTACTTTTTGTATATTTTAAGGTTTCATTCTTACGTTACACACACAAAGCAACATTTTTTTATTCTTTCATTGTAACACAAATCAATAAAATAATAACAATGAGTATAGGTACATCTTTTCATAAAGAAGTTAAATGAAATAAGATGAAAGATTATCTCTTTTCTTTCGTAACTTTTATTTTTATTTTTCGTGTACAGTGCGGTGCGCCGAGTAATAAAATATATTAAACGAGTAAAATAAAAAGCTCTGAAATTAGCTCAATTACCATTAGTAATATTTTATTTTATTATTTCGTTTCTAAAAAGCTCAATTTTTTTGTTTTTTTTGTTTGCTCAAGTTTATTCCAATTTATGAAGAAGATGAATCGAGTTTTTCTTTAATTTTCGTTTACTCGTTTTTGTCTGCCCGCTATTGTTCAACCGATTTTATTGTATAAGTTTTCTTTGGAAGGGTATTCCTTTTTTGTGTTTGGAGTCGAACATGAGGGTTGAGGTGGAAAAAAAAGTAAAATGAGTCAAATATTACCGAGAAGGAAATACTGTGCGGACAATATGATATTGGGGAGAGAGATTGAGCAACGATTATTTTTCTATTCATTGAATTTTGTTGTTTTAATTACATTTTATTTAATTTCAAACCCTTCTAAATTGTCTTTTAATATAATTGATTGTTGAACGAGGAGCAGAATGAACGCTGCCGAAAAATATATACACAATAATAATGCGGACGGGTTAAATTACGGGTTGTCGTTTTTTTTGGTTTTTGGGGAAAAACCCTTTTTTCATTTCCACGGAGTAATTATTTAACAACAAAAAATAAAATTAATTCGAGACAATTAATGCGGTACTTGATTATGGATATTAAACAAATCGATGGTCACTTTTTTGAGTGTCTTACTCATGCTAATTTGAATTGTTTTAACATTTAGACGCGCTTAAATACCTATTTATCCACTGCAGGCATCACCGGTTGTTAGTTCGTTATAATTTATGCCTATTCTTGGCTAAAATCAAGCACAACTAATAAGAGGTGAAATAATATTAAAAATTGACAATAATACCAATGTTAATAAGAAATAATTAAAAAACTACGCCAATCAATCACGGCGCTCCAAAAATGTTGACTTACAAAATTTTTGGTCGGTATTAGGCGGAAGTTAGAGGAATGAAACCTACTAAACAGCAATTTCCTATAAAGATATCAAGGCACCTTAGGTTTGAGAAGTCTAAAAATAAAAAGCCAAACACGAAATTCATACAAATTAGATAAACCCATTGTGGGATCCATTGTCATTACATATTCTGGTACCGAGTGAGATAAGAATACTTCATTCTCCAAAAATGTAACTAGCTCCGTAGCAACCGCTTTCCTAAATGGTTTAAGGAAAACAAATTTTGAATACTGACAGACTTTTGAATATATACGTTGAATAGGCGTCATACTTAGCCGTTGTTCGCCCGTTTCAGTTCTAGTTATATAGTTAACTGGTTTAGTTTCCTTACAGACCGTACACTTATTTACAAATACTTTGGCCTGCATTATCATCTTGGACCAATAGAGACACCGCTGAATTCGTTCAAGCATTTTGACATAACTGAAATGCGCTGATGTTGCCGGGTTATGGGCTTGCTTCAGAATGTATGACATTAAAGGTTGAGGTACGTATAATTTCCATTTAGGTAGATCCGTAGGTGAAAAGGATAATTTTTCATTGGTGGTATTAACCAGAATTTTACCGTCCGAAACACAAAATTTAGAAAATTGTAAAAGATTATTTTGAATTTTGATAATTATATCCAGATATTCCTGAGACATGAACGAAATGGAATCTAGATTCACGTCGAAACCACTCTCGTGAAGCACAATTTCTTCCATAAACATTCGGGACAATGCATCAGGTACTACCATTTGTGATCCACTACGATGGTGTATTACGAAGTCGAAAGCTTGCAACTTCAAACTCCATCGCGCCAACCTGCCTGTAAGTTCTTTTTGACTCATAGCCATTTAAGGCTGGTGTGATCAGTCACGATTACGAACGGATACCCTTCAATATATGCCCAAAACTTGTTAACACTTAACACAGCAGCGAAGCATTCTAATTCTTTGACAGTATAGTTCCGCTGTGCGGCGTTTAGCTTCTGCGACATATTTGCTATTGGGTGATTCTCGCTATCATCTCCTTTTTGATGTACCACGATCCCAACTCCAGTAGTACTAGCATCGTATTAGATCACAAAGGTTTTATTGAAAGCTGTATGGACCAGTACAGGTACGTTCATCAGCGCCGATTTGACTTTTTCAAAACCTACCTGTGCCGTTTCGTTCCAAACAAATTTTTTATTCTTTTTTGTTTGAGTAGCAAACGACAATATTAAACGTCGATGCCACCCTGCCATTTCTAAAAAGCGCCATAGTTTTTTTATCGTGGAAAGAACTGGATACTCATGGATAGCTTTAACCTTATCTGGATTGGTAGCTGCGTTCCATCTCCAAGGACATAACCCAGTTAATTAATGTATTTGACCGTCAAACCGGCTTCAGTAAAATTCTTACCTACCATGGACAATAATTCTAGATGCTCATCAAATGTTTTGGAGGCAATTAAAACACATCAAGATAAACAAAGATGCGATCGTGAAGTACATGTATATCACCTGGTACATTAACCGGCACATACATAGTTTGTGGCGCGTTACAGAGACTAAACGGCATCACTGTGAATTGGTATAATGAACGACCAGAGGCGGTAAACGCTGTTTTATCTCGGGACTTTCTGTCTAACGGTATTTACCAAAAGGCATCCTTTAGGTCCAAACTCGAAATAAATTTGGTGTCGATACGCGTCTCTTTTCGTTACCTCATTTACATCTAAGGACTTGCATCTAAGCAGAGCCGGGCTTTGCCGTTTGGTTTTAACCATTATTTATTAAATGAAGGCAACGCTTCTATAAATGGAATTAAGTCGAGTTTTCAGTCGAACAATTTCCAAAAATCTATACCCAAGTATTGTGATTGGTTCAACCCCAGAATTAAATAAATTCGCATGAAATTTTCGACTTCCTTATATGCGATCCTGTCCCAAATACAGATAATCAAATATCCGCTCCGAATTGCCACTCGCTGTCCTGATATGAGATGTAATATTAAATACCTGGACATCAGGATTTTTGAGAAAAGTTTCGCATCCCTGTCCTAGAACGGTTATAGATGCTCCACTATCCGCCAGTCCGGTAAAACCAACTCCATTAATTTTGACTTTGGCGAATGGTCTTTCATCTACATATTTCAAAACAAAGAAACGATTCTGAAATATGCCATTTTAACTCTTTCCGCTTCTCTCAATACTTTTTCGTGCGGTAAACAGCAGATGATGATTTATTGAAACAGCATTCGGCAAATTTGAATATTTGGTAACGTTAATTTTGTTTTGTGAATTTTGTTTAAACGTGATGGTTGTGATTTTGATTCTAGTGTTGGTAATTCATCATATTGTTGTTTATATTTTGTTGATGGATTTGGTTGCTGCTCCTTGTTCCGAGGAATTCTTATAGTACCCCGTTGGTTCCCTCCGACTGACCGTTTCCCGAAGAACATTTGGAATAATTTGGTTTTGTCACGCCTTCCTTACCACACCCATAACAGTACAGACGAAACGATTTGTTTTAATCCTATTAAATTTATGGCCTATATCCAAACAATTCCAACAAACTTGATAATCCGAATTCGTATTTGTCGCTAAATTGGAATTATATGCATGTTTGGTAATGTGAATTTTGAGGGTTTTGAAAAGCGTTGAAATTTGGTACAAAAACTGAATTTTGATGCCGTTGATTCCAATAATTTTCATTACTAAATTTATTTGACATGGCCTGAAATTGGGAATTTGGTGAACATAGATTATAATTTATTTGTCATTCAACAACAGTGGAAATTTCATTATTGTGTTTGCTGACATATTTCTCGATGTTAAATCACAAATTTTATGATTACGTTTCCACGAGCCCTCCAAAGCTACGCATCGTCTTACCAAGTTACTGGTATTATCAATATCTTGATCCGCCAATTGGGTTTGCAGATCTGCTATTGGAAAACGAAATTGCAAAGCCAGTACCAAAATTTCATTATCGAATTCAACAAACGATTCGTTTGGTTTTTGTTTCATAAAATTGATTAATCGTCGAAGGTCATCATCTGTCCCGACGGTCTAGACATTTTTCGATTAACGCATATTTAAGTTGAATCCACGAACAAGATGGATTCCTCTCTAAAAACGGCAATACCTATTAGACGATATACCTTTCAGTTAAACGATAGATTCATTGGGTAATTTATTTTTATTTACCTGGTATGTTCGGGTCAAATGTTCTATTTTGAAAAGGAAACGTTCAATCGATATTCCGCTGATAGATCCATCGTAATAAATTTTCCATTTGGAAAGTTGATGTTGTAAGTTATTATATCCGCCAAACGAATTGGGCATTGGGCAAAATTGCGAATTTTGGTTCACCTTTTGATGAGAAGTGATATTCGAAACGGTAGGAACATCTGCAATTTGGTCATCATTTACGTTATCTATAACAGTATCTACGTACTCGCAGAAGAAGACATTTCTTCGAAATCAATTGGAATATTTTCCTCAACATTATTAATGGAATCATCCAACGCCACAGCATCTATCATAACCTTCCTGACATTAGTCATTAAAATGTTAGACTTATCAAGCAAATTTAAAGATCCTGATTCATACCTCCTTGCGATATTAGATGACCGTGTCAATCTGCCAATTAGATGTAAAATTTGGGGTCGACTATCCGTTAATGCGGAATCTTTAAAATTGTTGTCCTTTAATTAAATAAACTACAGAACTACATCATTCAATTTAACTGAGCACCTTCGTAATTCACGTTCTGGGTTTCACGTTCAGGCTGCAATACAGGATTTAGGATTTCCTTCTCTAATAATAATTTAAGAGATTATAATTTTTCACACGGATTACCTGTTACCTGCCGAACCCCTACCCTTGCTATTTTGATTTCAACAATTTTCCTGTTCACACCCAACATAATTTTATTCTAATTTTCTACTCCAAGCCTAATTTAATCCCTAAATATCCTTATACAAAAACCACCGTACAATATTCATTTGCAACAACCCCAAGTAAGAGTTTTATTAATAAATAAGCCTAAATCCCTAACATTTGAATATTTAATTAGCGAACCCTGCAAAAAAATACCTGGAAAGGACGACGTATCTAACGGTTTTTTATAAATTTGAATCTACTAAAATTCATTCGCATTTAAAACGAGGCTATTAGAGACCGACCAACTAACGATATTACTTAAGTCTTCATTTATCGGAGAAATATTCCTAACAATAGAATTCTGATCTAAACAAATATTTCTATAAATTTGGACGTCATCAGCGAAAATTTGAAATGAACAATGTTGAATAGCCGCCCCGGTGGCACAGTGGTTAGCATACTTGCTTTACGCTCCGGAGGTCCCGGGTTCGATTCCCGGCGAGTGATGAAAAAATCACGGCTGGTTAAGGGTAGGATCAATGATTTAATCACTCATTATCCGTTAACAAAAATGATTACGAAACTTCAAAATGAAGCGGCCAGATCCCTCTATGGGATGTAGCGCCAGCGAAAAAAAAAAAAAAAAATGTTGAATAGAGGATTCTATGCCATTAACGTATGTACATAGAAAATAATAAGGGACCCAGCACTGAACCCTGAGGAATGCCGGAAATTACAGGAAGGAAATCAGACAATGAATTTTTCGAAAAAAGCTGCTTTAGAACGATTATACGGATATACAGCAAAACCTCCAACTTGGGATACCTCTCTATTTTGGACACTCCTCTATTTTGGCCAATTTCATTCAGTCCCTTGAAAAAATGCTCTTTTTCCTCTTTATATTCGGCAACCTTTATATATTGGAAATTGGACAACGAAAGTAGCCAGAGAGCAAAAATGTTGAATTAACTATGGAATTAATCTGAATTCAAAATAAAAATGTTGATATGCACGTCATTGATTTTTTACTAAAAAAGAAGAAATTTTCCTTATATTGGACACCTCCATAAATTGGATAGTCCCTTCGCTATCCAATATATAGAGGTTTCACTGTAGTTAAAAATCAATTTGATAGCGGAAATCGAAAATTTAAACTGAGATAAGAGTTTATTAAAAAAAATTCTGTGATTAATCACGGCCTTTAAAAAAATCTATCAAAATTAAAGAAGCCAATTCTCTATTATTACACGAATACGTTTAATAACGCAGTGGAAGTGCTACGAACTTTTCTAAACTAGATTGACAGAAACTAATTAATCTAATGCTATTTATGTAGATGCGATAGACTTTGATTTTTAACAGCTATCTCGAGAGCATTAGAAAGAGAACTTAAAATGCTAATTGGCCGAAATGAGTCAGATCTGGGGATTGTTTTACTTAATTTCCACTGCTCTGGATAGGAAGAGGATGTGAGAATAAAATTGAAGGCATGTAACAAGTATTTTGAGACGAAAGGAGGAACTTGCTTAACTAATTTTAAATTTAAGTTATCCAGACCAGAGGATTCCGGTTTAACCTTCCAAATAGTTGATTGTAAATCGTCCCCCTAGAAATATTTGAATACGAAAACAAATTAGAGGATGCGCTAGAGAACAAATTGACGGTATTACTGCCCGAGTCCAAACTAGAGTAAAAATAACTATTAATATCATTGGATTTGAAAACCCCACTAGAACTACTCTTGCATCTGCCTAGTCCTAAATTACGAACGTTACCAGAGCCTTCTAGAGTATAGAGCCCATCATGATGTATTTTTTATAAGCCTTTTTAGTGGCATAATTTTCCACTGATTTTCAAGTTAAATGAACATGTAGGAAACTATTTCCATTAACTAAATATTATCGTGTAAACGATATAAATGCGTGAAAAGATGAAGTCGTAGACATCCCGCCGGTCTTAAATCACCCGATTCAATTAATGGGAAGTAAACATAACATATGGATTGGCCTTTTCAGGCTTTCAGATTTAGTTTTAAGCGTGACCACCCGAATACGACCATCGGATCCTGGATGAACTTCTTCAACTTTACCAAGTGCCCAGTGTGTTGGTGAGAAATGTTCGTTCCTTTACGATATCGCCTTGTGCTAACTCCCATTTCTTGTTGTACCATTGTGATCGACCTTGTATAGGGAAATTAGATACTCATCAGGCCAGCGCTTACAAAAATGTTGACTAGTTTGCTTGACAAGCTGCCATCTCGTCAGTCTCGTTTAATATCAATTGCAGGTATTTGTGCTAAAGGATGACCAATTATAAAATGGGCTGGTGCCAAACGATCAAGGGCGTCAGCTGATAGCACACACAAAGGCCTCGAGTTTAATATCGCCTCTATTTCATTAAGTAACGTGGTGATCTCCTCATAGGTAAATATTTTCTGTCCGATAGCCCTTTTCAGATGGGATTTGGTTAACTTGACGACGGCTTCCCAAATTCCACCGAAATGTTGAGCACTGAGTGAGTTGAAGTGCCAATTAGTTGATATCTTACCGAGACAATTATTATTATTCTCCTCAAGAAAGCCACAGAGCTCCTTAATCTAGTTCCTTGTACCAATAAAATTGGTACCGCTGTCACTAAAGACATCACTACAGATTCCACGACGAGAAGTAAATCTCTTGAATGCACCCAAAAACATATCGTGCTTAGATCACCCACCAATTCAATATGTATTGCCTTTGTGCTAAGGTAGACAAATATACACAGTTTTTGATTGTCTTCTGTCCACGGCCTCTTCTCATGTAGACATATCAATCGTCCCGGCATAGTCGACCCCAACTTTCAGTTACTGCTAAGTGTGGCATTGTTCATCACGCAAGTGGTACATTTGTGAACAACATTTCTAACTAAATTGTGACAGCCTAAAATCCACCACGTTTGACGTATCGAATCGTACTGATCAAAAATGACTGCACTGCATGATGGTATCGAAGACGCAAATTTTGTATAATAACACTGGAAATGTAGCAACTATGTAGGATAACTAGATGCTTTGAATCGAAAGACATCAAAGAGTATAGTTAAAATAATATCTCGTTGAAAATTCCTATTCCTTCGTTGTCGAGTAAAACAACAACAAAAAATGAATTTGTTGTTGTATTTACTCGGGAATGAAAGAATAGGAATTTTCAGTGAGATATTATTTTGACTATACGTTATTTTACCTCCAACTGTAATGAGGCCATCATCGTCGATAAATGGGTTCAAAAATTGTAACTTACTGGATGAACAATTTCCTTGAATGTCCTGAAACACTATTTTTCGAGTTGCCTCAATGTCAGGTAATTTTATCATCTCTGAGTGTTTGCCCAGGGCTGTTTTCTCGTTCTTGCTGAAATAATTTAGCTTTAGTAACACACAGCTGAATGATCGTAAAGGTTTTTAGAAATATATGCCAGCCTGAGAACCTTGTAGTGACTTCTTCAATAAAGATAGGTAATGTCACTATTTGTGATGCATAGAGCTTTCTCGAAAGAACTACTGATTCTTGTGGTGGTCACTTTTCCGACGACTGTGACAACCAGCTCGGTCCATTCCACCACATGAAAAATTTGTTCAAGTCCTTCGGCGACATTCCTCGAGAAGCACAATCGGGAGCGTTATTCTGGGAGGATACATGATACCAATGATCTCGATCAATTGTCTTAAGAATTTTGGCAGTCCTATTAGACACAAAGGTCGACCAACGTGAGGGTGGTGACGAAAGCCAATCCAAGACGATTTTGGAGTCGGACCAAGCATATATTTCTTCAACGTTCATCTCTAAGGATTATCAAATTAATTTTATAAGTTGTTGTCTTACTAAGCGGTGCTACCTTGGTCTTGGCTGAAATTAAAGAAACTTTTATTAAATTGTCACTGGCGGTATATCTTCAATAAACCGCAGCAGCATAAACCTTTTCGGATGCATCATCGAATTCGTAAAGCTCAATTAGTTTGGCTTTATTGGTTGAAAGTCAGCGAGGAATTCTAGTACTATGCAGATTTTCTGGATCGCTACGAAACAAAAACAATTCTTCCTTTAGGCTGTTTGGCAGCTCGTAGTCCCAACCTAATTTGTTGAGCCAAAAACCTTGAAATAGGATTTTGATTCGCACGATAACAGGAGCTAACCATCCTAACGGTTCAAAAACTCGCGACGCTTCCGACAATATTTGTTTTGGTTTACTACTGCCTCACCTTTTAATGTCACTTGAAGGGGAAAGCTACAATAAAATGGGTTCCACTGAAGACCAAGTAACTTAATTACTTTCGAGTTTTCTTAAATCCCTTTTGGAGTTACTTCTATCTGTTCTTCAGGCAAATCTTCGAATATGATGAGTAGTTAGAAGTCCATTTTCGTAAAGGGAACCCAGATTCAGACAAAAGGTGCGCAATTTTGAACCTTAGAATATTTGCCTCTTCGATTGAATCTGCATCGGTCATAATATCATCCAAGTCTCTGATCCACTTAGCTTCTTCATGAAATTGAACGCTGTTTTCCTCTGCTATCAGATATAAGGTCCTGGTTGCTAGAAATTACGCTGGGCACATTCCAAAGGTTACTGCTCTTAATGTATGTGCTTTGATTTGATCAGATGCGTTGCTTCTACATAAAATAATTTGGTATTTTTGATCTTCTATGGAGCTATCAGAATCTGCCTAAACATCTTTTCTATATCCCCCGTAAATACCACTTGATGTTTGCGGAATCTAACTACGTTGAGCGAGTATCCACTGCTCATTTTAGCAAAGGCATCGAACACCACACTTAACTTGGTTGTGGTATACGACGTTTTCATGACACCGCTTGGCTCATTTATGGTTACAGCTTCCTCCATGTGTCCTAAGGCTAGGAATTCTTTCATGTAACTTTTATACAGCTCATAAAACACTGGATTTCGAGCACCCTTTTTCTCATCAGGCAGCACATATGCCTAATCAGAAATGCTTTCGACTGAGTAAACTGAAGATATTGCCACCGTGATTCTTCCTCGTGATGTGCTGGTACCAAGTTGCCTAAGCCCAGTAATAATGAGACGCGCGTTTTCCCTTGGCAGTTGCAGCTTCTGAGTGCAAGTCTCAATTACAAAAGATGCCTCAAATCCTGAATCCGAAAGAACTCGATATCGTAACGAACTACCCATGTTGGTTTTACCGTTTACCATAGCTTAGTAGCAGCAAAAATTGATAAACCAAGCGAATTGATTCCAATAATTTTCGCTGTTTGAACGTTCTGTGTTGGCTGCAACGCAATGTTAACTGGATTAGATACAGGATCATTTTGATCTTGGCGTATTTTATTAGCATATGGTTCAGGTAGTAGTCAACTGGAGCTTGTCGTTTATTAGCTACGGTATATGTGCTTTCTTTCTAAGGTTCGATATGTAGAAATGCATGATGTTTTTTGTGGCATTTGGAACATCTTTCTTTACTTTTGTAATTATACGGAGAATGCGATGAGTTTAGGCAATTAAAGCATCGGTTCTTAGTATTTATGGACTATCGAAGCTGTGCAACTGTCATTCCTTTAAATTTGTTGCAATTTATCAGCAAATGATCCTCCACCTTGCAAACTGAACAGATGGCCTGAGTAGACACATGTAAATTTCGAGAATCCCTTGCTTTTGATGATTGAAGTTTTCTTGTCAATGGATACTTGACAGATTCCAGAGAATTGGCTCGTAGCTGAAGAAAATCGCAGAAATCTTTGAGCGTAGGAAAATCCTTTTCAGCTGAATGCCTGTGCGTATTAACCACGAGTCCCTTGATTCGGCAATGGGACCCAGCGCCTTCAAACCTCTGACCACTACATCCGCCATATCAATCAGTTCTCGAACATTTATTTTGTCAGCTCGTTTCACTGGATTTATGGCCAAAAACGTGTCAATGAATTTTCTCACTGTGTGCTTCTTTTGGTCGTACCGCTTATGGAGTTTTTGGAAAGCCTAAATATATTTGGCATCCGTAATATTGAAGTGTTTCAACAGATTAGATGCCTCACTACGAAAAAAGCGTTTTATGGTTTCTGAAATTGTGAGAAACGACGTTTCGTCAGTTTAAGTTTTATTAAAATTAAGCCGCTACAGTTTAATGCCTTCCCCATACTTGTGCTCTTCTTATTCTCGTCATTACCGATGTGAATAAACATCTTCATTATTTGTCCTCATTAACTAAAATTGCCTACAAAGAAGGAAAATTACGGAAACTTATTGCTGAAAGTATATTTTTCTAATCTGAAAATAAAAAGCAACTTGCAACCTTAGAAACAATCGACTAAACCCGGCCAATCAGTAAATTACCTGCACACCCATCCTAGTAAAACATACTTACAGTAAATATAACCGAACCAAACTTTTTAGACCATCCATACAAACAAAATTCGTTTGATGTCACCTTTAAGTTTTACTGCTATACTCCGTCCTATCAATTTTTACTCATCCTCCTGCTATCAAAACAAAATATAATCTTCACCTTAGTCACAAAAAAAGAAACGAAAAAAATAAACAAATAAAATTAAGGTCAGAAAATTAAGAAATCATTCAATATTTACCCGCAACGAAGATAAGAAGTAAACACAAAAACAACAAAAACCTGTATACACAACGAATGAACCCCCGCACATCAAATAGAAAAAGTAAAAACAACAACAACAAACAAATTATCAACCACCCACAATTAATAATCTAAATTAATATTTTTTATCAGTTTGGTGCGCGCATCTTCACAACAACCAGTTTTACTCATATTTCCTTTTTCCAAAAAGTGTGCGGACACACGAAAAACCCCTCATCATTCGCAACTGAATTCGCGGCGCGCTCACACAAACAGGTTGATGCAAATTTTTTTTCTTACATTTTCTTTGAACACCAAAAAAATTAAAAAGTCCTATGCCAAATGCGATTAAAATTTATAAAAATAAATTCCAACTTTTCTGTTTTTCATTTTCTTGAGCTGTATACCAAAAAAAAAGTTTCCTTAAGGCAACAACATAACAAGACGACGACGACGATTCAGGGAAGAAGAAAAAAAATCTCATTTAATTTGGTGTAATTTAGAAATAAAAAATTAAATAAATACAAATTGGGTGTTTAGTATATTATGAATATACCTACGAGGAAAACTCCGGGGGGTTGGGTTGAAGAGTTTTTTTTTAATTTTAGATTTTTTTTTTTTGTAGAATATAGAATTAGAAAGAAAAATCGTGATGATGAGGAGACAACGACGTCGACATGATATCATGATGATGATGTTGTTGATGATATGATATTGTAATCAACACTTTTCAACTTTATGACAGCATACATTTCTCTTCTTTACATATGTATGTGCTTAGGTCTGCATTGTATACATGTATGCGTTTTAAGATATTTTGCGTCTTGTTTGTGTTAATTTAGATATATGGGGGTGGTTTTTAAATATTTTTCTACCAAGATAATCTACTTGTTATTTACTAAATATTTTAACGAATATTTTTTTTAATTGCAGGAATGTGACCAGGCGACCACTCTATAAGGTAAGGATCTAATTTTAATGTACATATTATTGGAGTAATTCCTTTAACAAGAAATAATTTATTGTGTGGATAAATTTTTCTTCTTGGAATTAAAACGAAAAATTTTCCAAATTATCAAATAAAATGAAAATTAAATTTCAAGAGATCTCTTCGGTGTTGTATAATTGTTGATTGCTCTCTGATATGATTCTCGTCGTAATCGAATTTACTGGCAGCTCCTCGTCAATCCCAATTTGCACAATGCCTTCCTATACAACGGCCGAAAGTGCGCAGACCTTCTCGATGTTGTTTTCGTTGAAGAATTTAATCGGATAATTGAGGGTGACAGTTGGATGCCTCCTCGTAAATTGCCAATCTGCCAGTTATCCGATGATTTTGTGATACATTTTGATTATTTCAGCATTTGTCTGAACATTTGAAGCCTTGAGATCTTACTGAACTGCTTTCAATACAAGACAATGTCGTGATGTTTCCACCGATTGGTATATCGTTGCTCATAACTTCAACAAAATGCTTGTGAACGCATAAAAATCAAGTATTGTAGCATTTCATTGAACCACTTTACATTCTAACAATGCCGTTTGAAGTGTCAAATTCCTTTATAAAGTTAGAGCTTGCGGTAGGCCAAGCTTTTTATCCACAATTCCTCGCACTTGAATTTCGATGAAACATTTTACATTATCATCTAGTTGATGTCTAGATCAGTCTATATTTCTCTTTTTTTAAACTCGCCATTTAAATGGAAAGTTAAATTTGCTGTTCTTTTTTAATGATGTTTGTGCTGCTTCCATTAAGATTTTTGTTACAGGCCCATATATGTTTGTAGCCCAAAATGATCTTGTACGAGTTGGGTATAAGCATGTTTGTAGCCCAACTGTCTTATTTGTGCTTATATTAGAGAGACAGTAGGTTAAGGGAGAACACCACTGTGACCTACCATTTTCAAGTGCTTAGTTTGTTTTTTTTTTTTTTGAGAAATGGGTTATGTTTAAAGAAAAAAAAACTTTTAGGCTGTATTTGGCATATATTTAAGTAAACAAAAAAAAATGTTTATGTAAAAAAAAATACAAAATGGCGGCGCTAGAGTAGCTTTAGTAGAAGTGATTTTGCCTAGAGTCGCTCCACTGCACGCAGTAGGAGTGTCTTAAATTTGTTCCTGGAACAAAAAATAAAATATTTTCAAGAAATATATTAGTTTTAGCATCGAAGTACATGAGGAAATTTAAAAATTCGAAAAAATAAAAAATTGGGACAAGTTTGAAGAAAAAGTTTCATTTTCATATCTTTTTTAATTTTTAATGAATCGAAAAAAACTCATGTACTTCGATTTTAAATCTATTTAAGAAGCTACAGTTAAATTTTCAAGTCGATTGAACAAAAATTGATTGAATTCTGCTGCGTGCAGATTTCTAAAACACGGTTTCGAGAAAAACGCGTTTAAAGTTTTTGGTATCAATAACTTCTCAATAAGAGCTTGTAACGTGATCCCCAGCACGCCATTGTGATGCAACGATTGAGACGCAACGGTACGGTTCCCATCGTAGTCTAGTCAAGTTGCCCATGTCACGTCGCTGAATATCCCGCAACCAGATTATCGCACAGTCACCACCTGCAGCTTTGTCGGCTATCGCTCAGGGTGGGGGTGGTTCATAGCGGTGGTGTCCTGTGAAACTTTAAGATGCTGCCAATCTGGCAAAAATAATCCGCGGATCTACCTACGCCTCATTTGGTCACGTCGCTCATCTCCGGAAAGATATTAAATTAACAACACATAATAATTACGTTCGATTGTATAGCCATTACAAAAATATATATTATTACCAAAAAAAATAAAGAAAAATTGAAAGATAAATTAATTTCAGAACAATTAAAAAAATGTGTTTGCTTCTACGTTATATAATATCAAAAAAAAACTGAAATAATAATCTGTTAGGTATGTTCGTAGCAATTATTCAATTTGATGCAACTCTCGAATAATATTTAGATTGATGAACCATATCCGCGGCGAAGACATAAAGGAGCTCACAATACGTATCCACCTCGGACCTGTAAATAGAGAAACTCAAGAAAAAGAGAAAAAAAAACAGAGCATTAGGCAACGTAATGGAATAATCACTAAACTACACTCCACCAAGATAAATAAACAAAACGAACCACAAAAACAAAACAAAAATATAAGAAATATAATCAGAAAATTAAATATGAATTAATAAATTATTTGGCTATACGTATACCGACCGATAAATTTTGGGAATTACCCTGTGACCACGAATAAATGCACGGTGATCTCAATAACACGTCCCGTTGACTTTTGTATGAAAACCGTTCGTCTCTCTAAACTGCCATAAGCTGACGTCTGATGTTGTAAATCTTTCAATTAAGAATCGCTGTTGTTCAAGGCTGCTCCTATTACCCGTAGTTATCCACTACCTAACGGATGATGCTCGTCCGATTTTCCGGATAAAATTTATACTTCCGTAATATGATTGTATGCACCGTCCGCCGATGATGTACACTGGAATATGTGCAGTATCGTGTCTTCGTGTTAAAACGCCCGTCAAATAAATCCACCGATCCGTAACATATACGGTACTACGGTAAATGACACACGATAGGTGATCCTACCGTTAAATCTGGACTATTATTCCTAGCCCGTGTATTTTAAAATTTAACACCGCGGGTTTCAACAATACGAAATACCAATAATTGATATATTTTTAGATTTTTTTAGCACTACACGCCAAATCTTAATATTACTTTTCACCAAACTTACAAACACGTTCACTATATTGTTTAACTCGATATTTCTTCGGTACAAATTTTTTTATAATTTGATTTAATATTTTTTTAATCGGTATCCACCATTTTCATGGCATAATTTTAATTTTTAATAGAACACACAAAAAAACAGCGTCTTCCCTTCTGTCTTCTTTTAATACTTCTCCCCCCCGAACGCTGTCATTTAGCTTTTTATACCAATTGTATCATCGGCGCAACGCCACCCGATAATACCGAATAACGTGCAATCCAAACACTAATCGCAAAACAAATTTCGCAAGCCATCTATGAATAAACATATGCGGCCACTAGAATAATTTCCCATGACACAGCGGGGAGAACAAATGACTACCGAATGCAACGAGAAAACTACCTTATTATTTCTTACGTAGCGATACAATCGTTACAAGCTCTCAGGAAAATTCTTGAAAACCTTCTAAAAAAAATTTTTTTTAGCTATAAACGAATTTGTATCATATTTTTGAGGGTCTAAAGGATTTTTTAAAGGCAAAAAAAAAAAATCGATTTTTTGAAAATCTCACAGTGGTGTTCTCCCTTAATAAGGTTAAGCCTTGTAGTTATATTCCTTGCAAGGGAAGTTGAAGTCGTACAGCCCTTGAAATGTAATTTAAAACAATATGTTTAGGTAAATGTTGTGGTTTCTCGTCTATTTCTGTTGATAAAAGCCGTACGACAAAGGCGAATTTCTTATACATTCTTTTAACGAAGATCATATCCGTAGTCAATCACAACTTTAAACTTTTTCCTGCTGGGAATTGTCGAGGCATTGTCTACTCTACATTGTCGATATCGTCACCTTGTTGACGTAATTTTCAGTTTGGAAAAATTGCCGAACCTTTTCACGTAAAATTACATTAAATTTTAATAATAAGGAACCATTTAAAATTAAACGCAATAAACCACGTAATTTGCTTTCAAATCATGTAGTGGTTTCGATGAGAATATTTATAATTTTACATGATGTACATATGTACATGCACGAGAAAAATCTTGTACTTGTAAACATTAACTTACTTGTAATTTTACATACTTCTAATCTAAAATTCCAAATCCAACATTTAAAATGTTTAACTTCAAATTTTAAATCTAAAACTCCAAATTCCAAATTTCAAATTTTAAACTCTAAATCTTAAATTCCAAATTTTAAATTTTTTTTCCCAAATAAGAAATTTCAAATGTCAATTCCAAATTTCAAACTCCAAATCACAAATTCCAAACTTTAAAAATTTCAAATCCAAAATATCAAATTTCAACTCTCAAACTTCAAAATCCAAATTTCAAACATTAAATTAAAAATTTCAAATTTTAAATCCTAAATCTCAAACTTCAAATTCCAAATTCCAGACTTGAATTCTAAATTTATAATTTCAAATTTTATTTCCAAATTCCAAAATACAAACTTTAAATTTTTATCATAATTTTTAACTTCAAACTCTAAATTCCAAACTCAAAATTTCAACTTCCAAATTCCAAATTTCAAATTCCAAATTTTAAATCTCCAACTTCAAACTTCAAATTTTAAATTTCAAATTGTAATTTCAAATTTGTAATTTTAAATTCCAAATTTTAAATCTTAAATTCAAATTTCAAATTCGAAATTTTAAATCTCACATTCTTAATTCTAAATTTAAAATTCCAAATTCCAAATCCCAAACCTCAAATTTTCAAATCCAAATATCAAATTCCAAATTCCAAACTACAAATTTCAACTTCCAAATTCAAAATTCGAAATTTCAAATTCCAAATTTTAAATCTCACATTCTTAATTCTAAATTTCAAATTATAAATTCCAGATTCCAAACCTCAAATTTCAAATTTTTAATTCCACATTCCAAATTCCAAATTTTCAAATCTTAAATCTTAAATTCCAAACTCCAAAAGTCTAAACTTCAAATTTCAAATCCCAAAGACGAAATTTCAAATTTCAATTCCAAATTTCAAATTCCAAATCCCAAATTCGAAACTTTAAAAATTTCAAATCCAAAATTTCAAATTTCAACTCTCAAATTTTAAATTTCAAATTCCGGACCTAAAACTTTAAATTATAAATTCCAAATTTATGATTTCAAATTTTAAATTTCAAATTTCAAATTCTAAATTTTAATTTACAAACTTTAAATTTTTAATTTTTTACTTCAAGCTCTAAATTTCAAAATCCAAATTTCAAATTCAACTTCCAAATTTCAAATTCCAAATTCCAAATTTGAAATTCCAAATTTTAAATTCCCAACTTCAAATGTTAAATTTCAAATTGTAAATTTCAAATTTTTAATTTTAAAATTCAAATTTTAAATCTTAAATTCAAATTTCCAATTTCAAATTCCAAATTCCAAACTTCAAATTTCACTAAGTGACTTGTCCTGATTTAATATTCTTAGCCTTTCCCCGTTATTTTCTGACTTGGAAATTCATAGTCTCCGATTTACCGGAAAAATCAGAACTTATTGACGTAACTCTACCACTCGACATTGATAACGTTAAACTTAAATGACTATCAGGCGGGTCTACGTCTGTTGCTGGCATAATGTTATTATATTCTCAGAATTTGGGTCTGCTACATAATTCGTAGGTAGTTTGTCATCGCAAACATATCTTATTTGGGTTCCAAAAGATGATGATTGTGACACCCAGTCTGAAGTTGTTGGTTGTGATATCCATGGAGTTGTGCTCTCAAGCAGGGTTGGTATGTTTTAAACTCTTTGTTTTAAACACTGTTTTAAACAGTGTTTAAAACACCTTGTTTTTTTTCTTTTAAACTGTTGTTTTAAACAAAAATTGAAAAGTTATTGATGTAAACATGGAAAGATTGGCTGAGGATATAGTTGGTTTATTAAAGCCAATTACAGTGGCCCTTGACAAAATACAAAGTAATACCTGCAAATTAGCAGACACAGTAGAGGTCTGGAAAGGATTGGAGCCACATTTGACTGGAAATGAACTGTTAAAAGAAACATTATATCAAAAAAGATACAATAAAACACTAACAAATGCACATTTTGTGGCATATCTTTTAAGTCCTAAGCCAAAAAAATCAGTTATTACTGCAGACGAAATAGAAAAGGCAATGGATTTTATTGAATTACATTTTTCAAGAAATTTCATAAATACCACATTTATGAATTTGTCGCAAAATTAAACCCATTCAGGGATTCTCATTTTAAAAATTGTGAGCAGCTCACAGATTCTGAATGGTGGGTGTCAATGCAATCGCTTTATCCGAATATTATTTCGAGTAATAATTTGGCTTTGATTGGTCAGCTGCATACTGCTATATCGTCATCAGCTGGTAAAGAAAGGATTTTTTCTAAATTTGGATTAACTCACACTGCTTTAAGAAATAAACTCGGAACTAATAAGGCAGCTAAATTGGCTTTCGTTTCGCAGCATAATTAAAATTTAAAATAGATGTATAGGTTACTGCAGACATTAAAATTTTTTAATTTTGTTGTATAATCATAATGGAGATATTTTATTGGTGTTTTTTATACCATATACATATGTATAAGTTTGTAACTCATACCATCAATAAAAAAAATTAAATAAGAAACAGTTTTTCATTCATCTGAATTGATATGTAGGTAACTTTACCTTTATTTCATCCTAACCAAAAATATTGTTTAAAACAAAAAAAAACAGTTTAAAACAAAAAAAAACATGTTTTTTGTTTTTTTTATTTAAAACATGTTTTTTACCAACCCTGCTCTCAAGAAATTGAAACATTTCGTTTTTCTGACAAAAAAAATCACCAATTTCTTTGTCATCTACTTCCGTTCCATCTACCTCGAGTACTAATAAGTGATTGTTTGTTTTTTCTTCATTTCCTAATTAAACATCATGCTATAAGGTTCACGCAAATTGTTATCGACACGTTACATAATTCGTTGTAACAATATTTCACTACGCCATTGAAATACATTGATGTACAAGCTAATTAGTCAACATTTAACTGGGTTACTGTTTTATTTGGCAAGCGATAAAAAATCAATATTCTTAATATCACTTCAACAAAAGTTTTATTAGATGTTATTAGTAGAGCGAGAATGCGTCGCATTATATTCACATTAAACTAAGTAACTATGACGTGGTTGGTTCAATAAGTACGTTCATTTATTGTATGAATTTCAAATATTTTCTGCTCAGAGAAGCGAATGAATCAATTGTAGGAATACGCGGCACAAAAGAAAAAAATAGTCTTAAGGTTGGAATAAATCATTGAGAAGTCGCCAATCTAATTTTGCTTGGGTTTAATTTTATAGGAAATTTCCGGTCACCAGAGTTGTATTGTGCGGTTGCACCCTAACCAGAAATGAAAATTGTCCCAAAACAATGGGAAAAAGGCAAGAATGCTATTAATTCTCGTAAAGTGGGGAGTTTGGGTAGCAGCCCCATCCTCAGTTATAAAACGAATTAAAAATTCGTTATATTTTAACCGAGAATATTTTAATATCAGATAAAACGATCAAATCTGTTTGACCTTTATCTGTAAAGTTGGCGAAGCACTTTGCCTTAAATAATAAATTTGTTGAAAATATTTAATTTTTGTTTCTACTGGTGGTCTCCTGAAATCATTAATTGAATGCCTAAAAGCATTGTTTATGTTCCTTTCCATTGTAAGTTCCAACAAATTAATTTTATGAAGCCAAGAATTTTTTTTTCTATGCTCATTAAATTTTGATATTTCAATAATTTTTTGTATCTCAAATTGTAGTTGTTTTGGTGCCGGTTTATTGTCAGCCATTTGTTTATAATTTATTTCTACCTTGTCTTAGCCAATTTTTACCTTTTCCTTTTGTACATACACACAACGAATCTGAAATTATTTGTTTGCATACTGTTATCATTTGTTAAATAACGGGTTTGGGTGACCGATGCAGACAATAAATCACCGGTACTGATGATTTAGGATGAACAAAATGATAAAAATAAAACCGATTCTGCTTGAATTCAACTTGAATGATTCATCCGCGATGAACATCCAAAGCGACTCATGTAAATCCGCTTTAATTACAGTTTACTTTTCTCGATGCTTGGTATTTTACTGGCATTCTAATAATTTGTTTCAACGGGTGAAGGCATTGTAAGGTAATTTTGTGTAATCCAAATAATAGTGTGTTGAATAATTTTCTAAATAGTTTTAATGTTATAATATTTTATTTTAAAGGCAGTGATACAAATCTACATTATAGAAATGGAACTTACGGGCAAATACCTCGGAGCAGATTCACTACAAGTTTTTAAGCATACATTTGTTTCATATCATGAGGCTTTGAATGTTTATCGCGCTTTGCAAATAGGCACTCACCGTTTATATAATCCTAACGAATATCCAATACAGCGTGGTTTGCCGTTTTGTAGAGACCTATCTCCGACAATTAAATCACTTGGAAAAAAATTCACCTTAGAAGAACGATTTCCAGAGGGTGAGATATACTATGATCTGGATGAATCAATGTTAGGATTGATATTTAATGATATTGCTGAAAAACATAAATACCTGTTATTTACTTCAATCGAGTATGAAAATTATAAATCGGAAATGTTCAAAGTTCTCACCATCCAGCCTGCAGACGATCCATTACGGGGTGTTTATACTCGTCAGAGTTTTGAAAAAAAGTTTGGTTTATGTTTTAACGGGACTCACTATACTCTGATGGCGAAATCTTCATAAAAGGAAAATTTAGTTTTATGGAGAGCGAGATATGTGAATGTTAATAAATTAATTGAATAATAAATAAAATTGCTACAATATTTGTTTTCGTGTTAGATGAGTTTTATTACAGTCCACTGTATTTTGGTCAATGAGCAAGATCTTTTAGTTATGTGGTTTAAATATTCGACATTTTTAATTTCCTTGTTGCATTTAGACTAAATAGCGCAGTATATTTAATTTTCTTGGTTGATATAGCGAATAAAAATCAATGTGTTGAATTTTTGTAATGCCATAATGGATTTAATCTGTTAAGGTTATAAATTCTAACCGAATTATTGATTAACTTGGAAAATTACCTTTTCTTCTAGAAACATTGTTTTTCAATACAATAATTGTACCTTAATAAAGATTTCGCGTAGATTCACGAGTCATACTATTTCACACATATGTACATACTTCTCACACAAATTATCACTATTTAATGTTTTAGTGTTGGAGATGAAAATATAATACGATAAACAATCCGGCCACTTTTGATGGAAATAAATGCTATTCTCAAACTAAACGTGGCGCATCCAATATGGCAGCTTAAACTTTGAACAAATGAAATTTTACGCTAAATTCTAAGATTTAGAGATTAAAATGTAATCCAACGTAATCCTTGTTGTGCTATAATTGAAGACAGCGCGGCCTTCTTTTGATGTATATTAAGACCTTTTACTAATACTTAGTTTTATTAAGACATTATGTGGCGTGGTCAAATTAAAAATGACGAATCTTTCAAAAGACGACATAATACTTCGGATTATGCATTGCGAATTATTATATCTATCTCTTTAATTTTACCGATTAGATGCACCGTTTATGGAAGAAAAATTCATGAAAATTCGAAATTTTTAATGTCACTTTGGAATACTGATGCCCATCGTGCATAAAACAAGCGGAAACATTATAAACATACTCTCCGTATAATTTGAGGTGTCGACACCGATGATTCTAAATCTAATTTCAAATTTATGAAATCTAAAACGGTGGACATGTGTGAATAAGATTGGAATGTATTCGTGTCTCCGAAGTATTGAATTCCTATTTGGATTGAAATAGATTCGTTCGTTTCTTATTAAGATCAAGTATGTATCTTATACTTCGAAATGTTGATTACGTTCGAATCGAATTCATAAATAGCCCCCCAGTATGACAGGCCAAATGTCATCGTTTTTACATTATAAAATATCGTTCCATACACAAGTGCTCAACAAATTTAAAATTCAAAATTTCAAATTTCAAATTCCAAATCCAGAATTTTAAATTTCAAATTTTAAACTCTAAATTTCTTACCTTTTAAATTTTAAATTCCAAATTACAAAATGAAGTAGATATTGAGTAGATATTTTTCCCGTGATATTAGTTGTCACTGTTAAACGTGTGTCTACAATTGGTAGATCTACATACTGCCTGGTAGATTTGGAATCTGTATAAAATGCTATTGTTGGATTGCTTGTTATTTGTTAACAAATTCCACCCCAAGTTGTGTGTCTCGCATTCAGATCTCCTGCTATAATGTAATATTTTGTTAAGTTAGCCAGATCTAATTCTTCAAAAATTTGTTTCCATTCGACTGCGAATTGTTAATCACTCAGCACAATATTACTTCCTGCGCAATATGTCGAGATTATGAACAGACGATGATAATGATTTAGATTAATTTTAATGATATTTGATACTATTGCTCACGCTGTTTTGAAGTTTATTGATTTTAATATGCTCGAATTTATAAATGTTTTTTAATATTATTGCAGTGCCCCCTTCATGTGAATTTGTTGGTCTATACCTATAACTTCAAATTTTAAATTTCAAATTCAAAATTTGAAAACCCAAATCCCTAATTCTAAATTTCAAATTCCAAATTTCGAATTTCAAATCCGAAAATACAAACTCTAAATTTCAAAGTTCAAATTCAAAATTTCAAATTACAAATTCCAAATACAGAATTTTAAATTTCAAATTTTATACTCCAAATTTCTTGCCTTTTAAGTTTCAAATTTTAAATTCCAACTTTTAAATTTTAAATTTCAAATTCCAAATTTCAAATCCAGAATTTTAAATTTCAAATTCCAAATTTCAAATGCAGAATTTTAAATTTCAAATTCCAATTTTCGAATTACAAATCCGAAACTTCAAACTCCAAAATCCAAATTTCATTTAAAATTTCAAATTTCACATTCAAAATTTCAAATTTCAAATTCCAAATCCAGAATTTTAATATCAAATTTTAAACTCCAAATTTCTTACCTTTTAAATTTAATATTTTAAATTCCAAATTCCAACTTTTAAATTTTAAATTTAACATTTAAAATTCCAAATTTCAAATCCAGAATTTTAAATTTCAAATTTTAAACCTCAAATTTTAAATTTAAATTCCAAATTTCAAAACCAAAATTCCAAATTTCAAGTAACAAATTCGAAATTTTGAATTTCAAATCCGAAACTTCAAACTCCAAATTCCAAATTTCAAATTCAAAATTTCACATTTTAAATTCCAAATCCAGTATTTTAAATTTCAAATTTTGAACTACAAATTTCTTATCTATTAAATTTCAAATTTTAAATTCGGAATTTGGAATTTCAAATTTCAAATTTCAAATTTTGAACTTCAAATTTCATACCTTCTAAATTTCATATTCCAAATTTCAAATTCCAAATTTTAAATACCAAATATTAAATTTCAAAATTCCAATTTTAAATTTTAAATTCCAAATTTTATAAATATTAAATTTTAAATTCTAAATTTCAAATCCCAAGCTCCAAATTCTAAATTCCAAACTCCAAATTTTAAACTTCAAATTGTAAATTTCAAATTTCAGATTTTAATATTCAAAATTTCAAACTCAAAATTCCAAATTTAAATTTCCAAATTTCTAACTTCAAATTCTAAATTTCAAATTCCAAATTTCAAATAATAAATTCCAAATTTCAAATTTCAAATAACAATTTCAAATCCGAAACTTCAAACTCTAAATTCCAAATTTCAAATTCAAAATTTCAAATTTCAAATCCAGAATTTTAAATTTCAAATTTAAAACTCCAAATTTCTTACCTTTTAAATTTGAAATTTGAAATTTTAAATTCCAAATTCCAACTTTTAAATTTTAAATTTCAAATTCCAAATTTCAAATCCAGAATTTTGAATTTCAAATTTCAAATTTTTAACTTCAAATTTCATACCTTCTGAATTTCATATTCCAAATTTCAAATTCCAAATTTTAAATCCTAAATTTTAAATTCCAAATTTTGTAAATTTTAAATTCCAAATTTCAAAGCCCAAGCTCCAAATTCTAAATTCCAAACTTCATATTTAAAATTTTAAACTTCAAATTGTAAATTTCAAATTGATTTCAAATTTTATTCCAAATTTCAAACTCTAGATTCCAAATTTAAATTTCCAAATTTCAAACTACAAATTTCAAATTTCAAGCTCTAAATCCCAAATTCCAAATCCCAAACTTCAAATTTTATATCCTGTCAACGAATTTCATCAAAATTGTTTCCAATCCATGTCCAAAGATACTTTTACTTGTGAATATTTCGTGTGCTTACTCGTCTTATTCAACTACAAAGCACTTACAAATATTTGGATAGAGGAGAAACAATAATTTACTCTTATTAGTTCGACCAGAGTGGGTAACGTTGAACGATTTTGCTTCTAATTTATCTTTTGTTTTAACCTAGGACAGCCTTTAAAAGATGCTGGATGACCCGTTTTATCACAGTTGACACAGTATATGCTTCATTTTTCTACTGTATCATTAATTTGGCATTCGCCTGGATTGTGCTGAGTGGAGCATTTAACACTTGTACATCCTAAGCTTTAATTCATTGCTGCTTGGCCATACCATACCTTTAACATTTGCAGCATTGCATCATTCCTTCCTTCTTTCTGTGATTTTCCCAAGATATTCTTTGGTATTTAACGGTTTGATATTTTAAAGTCGTGGCATGTCGTCTAGAATGTCAGCACAGCTATGCTATATGCTCTCTGAGCTGTAGAGGGAAGCATGTCAATTTCGATTAATTAAACTTAATATTTTTCCCGATAGTAGTTATTTTGGACCAATGGTATATAGAAGTAAATATTCCTGTTGTTGAAATAATAGATTAGTCATCCCTGGGTGTTGTTGTATGTGACTTGATATTCTGAGTTACCATCGGATTACTTTAGTCTTATTTGTATCCATTTCCCGCGAATCCATTTTCTCGTATGCTTAATTTTCCATGTGAGCTTGCTTCTTAAGCGTCGAAAGCCCAGGTTCATCTGGTTTGGCTCACAATGGTTTACACTTTGGATTGTCATAATCTATCCATTCAATGAAATGAAAATAATTGTTGTTTATGCTTTGAACAAATATCACTAAGTAGGTGCAAGCTGGACATGTCTAACTTTCAATGAAATGCAAGCAGTGATACTAACGACATCTTAGTAAACAGGTTGGAAATACATTTTAGCACCCAATATTACTAAGTACTCTGCCTCAAGCGATACTGAGACTTTGATCCTTTGATAAGAAACTACTAAACAATTCAAAAATCCAAAACTGTTTTTAATATTACATACTACTCTAAACTTTTAAAAGTTATAATGAATGCAAGATAAATTTCGCACGAGCTAAGCATACATACAAAGAACTAAATTTTGGCTACATTTCATGCACATAGATAGCCTAAGCCAGAAATAAATTATAAATAAATTCTATGGCGAAACAATTGCAACACAAATAAATCTTTAATTATAAAAAATTAAACAAAAATTAGAAAAGCTTAGACAAAGTACATTTTATTTATAAAGCGTTTTATGCCATATCTCGCCCTGTTTGTCCACGTTATAAGAGACAATGTCTTATACCTGTGAAATTTATTTATCGTCGCCGTTTTTTTTGTGTGCTTATTTTTACTGTTCATCTCTTCTATATATATATGTACATATATACGAATAACGTTTTAATTTAAGACGAAATTTAATCAGCAAACAATCTTGTTGCAAAAAAAAACTTTCTGCTATTTTGTAATTTTGTTCTATCCATTTAACTTTTAGTTTTTAATTTTTTTTTGTGTCATCGTAAATATTTCATCTTAATACCATTTAATTCTTGATTAAAACTATCCACTTTTAATTTTTTGTTGCTAAGTATAGAGTGTTTTAGCAGCCATATAGAAGAATATAGAATCTAATGTAATTTTATATTTTTTTATACTAATGCGAAAAAATTATTTAATATAAGAAAAGTTGTGCAGTATGAGATGAAGAAGTACTAAAGTCATAACAATTAATAAAGTGAAGCTTTTTCATATTAAATTGGTAAAATTATGTCGAGATTGTAATATGTCTGAATCTCGAAAAAATTGTATCCAATGAAAAACGTTTTCTAAAATTAATCTAATAATGTTTAGTTCGAGTATAGTGCTGATTTGCCAAGAAAACTCATTTACATAAAATAAAATAAATTATGCCATTTGCATTTATTGATAAACTAATTTATAAATATTATTACAAAAATACAAATGTTCATGTGTGTGTGCCAATTAAAAGTTATAACCACTATAAAGGAAAAGGGAAGCAAAACCCCAGTGAGGAACCCCCTTAAGATATTTTTTTACTTTAAGCATCAAAAATTCGCAATTGAACTCTTCAATATTACTAGAGCCACTCTCGTTGCAAACGAAATGGTAGCTGCTGTATTTACAAACACAGCATGTAATTCCTACTCTGCTGCATGTAAAATATCAGGCACATTGATAACCAATGCCAATTTCAGCAATGCAGTTAAAATATTTTCTTTGACTTCGTTGTCTTTATTAAATAATTGTCGAACGTGGGGTAATATTGTGTTCTGGCCCATTTGTTGAAGGTGCTGATAGGATATTGGATATTTCCACAGTTTGTTGAAGGCCACTTTTAGTTATTTGGTGTACGTTTCGTTGTAAAGATTTCTTTTGTGGTATTTGTTTTACTGCCACTTTTATTCTTCTTTTTCGATTGCTTTTTTAAGTGAGGTGTTTTGGCCAGTCTCTCCTTTTTACGTTCAGCTTTAGCTAAATTTTCAGTAATTTTTTCCTCCTTCTTGATGTTTCGCTATTTAATGTGATTCTCCTTAACAATATCAGCTTGCTGCTTTTCCAATATTCTGACCTCTTCCGTATTTTGGAATGGCGTTGACGATATTATAAAATTTCTGTGATCGGTTTTCCAAATTCCCATTCGCACAGGTATTGCGGATACAGCCAGGAAACTATCAATTTGTACACTTGGATGATCCACATGAATGACTGACATTTTACTTCCAAACTAATGCCAGTAGAGTTTCTTACATTGAAGCTATGGGCAATTACTTACTTCATCAATAAACTCAATTGAATGTATTTCCTGCGTGAATCCACTTCATAAAGTTCCACCGGGTTATAGCTGAATCTATAATCTTAATCATAAACAGCTTTTTGCCACGCTGTTTTTAATGGCTTAAAAATAGAGACGTCCGCAGGTTGCAGGACTCTCGTGGCATTGGGATACAAGCAGATTAATATAATTTTTAGTTCCTCGCACAATTTTGATAGCTCGTATATTAAGTTGGAACGGTGTCCATCCACATATAAAATAATGGGGAATTCGATGTTTTGCGCAATAACGCTCGAATGGAAAATATCACTAATAAACTGATGAGATTCTTCGGTTGTCATCCATCCAGAATCTGATTTCAACCATTTAAAAACAACCGAAATAGAATTGATGACTTGAGTAGGCACTTTTTTATACGGATATATTCTGTGAATCCAACAGCAGAAAACTGAATATAACCTTTAAGTTTTCTTTAGCCTGGCCACGATCAGTGTCGTACCCATTTTTTGAACCTAATTTAAAAATATTAAATGATAAATTCAAAATGACTAAGGTACTTTAAATTAAATTAATCTTACCTTTAGGAGCAACAACTTTACCAATTTTCAGGCATATAAAAAAATTGGTTGCATCACCGTTGTAGATTCTAGCAGGATCATCAACAATATTAAAGTCATTTTTTCCACTAAATAATTTTGAATTTGTGTGAACCAACCTTGGATATTTGTTTCTGCTGCTCTTTAGAACTAGCGTCGGTAATTTTCTGGCGTTTGAGAAAAAGTCATACCACTTATTGCTCGGCATATTATTTTTAAAGGGATTTTCACGAGGTGTGGCATCTCAGAAATCCTTAACCGCATTTTGAATATCATGCTTTCGGCGTGGAAAGCCTTTAGCATGGTTGGCTAGAAGCCAGTTAACCATCTTTTATTCCTCGTCGGTAGTTAATACCGGTGATAAACCAAAAGAGACTTTCTTTGATCGATTATGTAGCCAATTTTATTAGCCTCGGAATCCCATATTTTCTAGCAGCGACATGGATAGATAAACCATTACTAATTTTACCGAGGGAAACCTCAATGTCGGTTACATTGTATTGTCGTTGTTTCGGCATTTGGCTATCTTATAATAGGTTCCAAAATTGGCTTGCGCTTATCTGTAATATAAAGAAATTTTGACCACAGGCTTATAACCGGTATGTTACAATTTTATTAGCAAACCTAACACTAAGTAACTTAACAAAATTGCTAATATTTACGATTTTTTAAACACAAAAATACGCCTCAACACTTTGTATTTAAAACTAAACTGACGAAGTAAAAGTATTTTTTTTTTATAACCATAAACGAGGAAGGAAGGGAGGAAGTATGTAATGATAATTATATAAAAATTACCACCTCTTTATTTAATTAGATAGCTTATAACTAATTAGCCCCGAAATATAAATCTGTGGTCCATTGATTGGATGAACTCAGAGTCGAGCAGAAGCTTCCGAATTTCCGGCCCATCGAAAATTCCTTCTTTAAGCTTAGCTACTGTTTTTTTTTTCGAAAATTTCCTCTGGATCTAAATGAAAGTGGCTCCTTCTTTGTCTAATGCTTTCACAAATTGTTTCATTAACCCCAGCTTTATATATAGTGGAGGAAGAAGAACTTTTTCAGGTGGTACAAATGGATTGTTGCGAATATTCTCCGAGCCAGGGATTAAAGGGGCTCTAGCAGGCCATTTATGGTTTTTATAATGCATCTCGCGTTCTCGATTATTCCAAAGAAGCCACATTGTTGTCCCAGAAGGTTTGTAGTATCCCAGAAGGTTTCTAGTATCATCAGATCGCGGAAAATCTGCCAGTTGTATTCCGTATACTTTAGTTTTTTAAGCACAAGCTTCAATAAGTTATACCCTTCTGGTATATTTACCGAATATGCTATCGGTATTGAAGCTGACTCATTTATCCTTATAAGAGACTTATATTTATCCTCATTTTCCATTTGAAACTTACCATATACGTAGAAAAACATGAAACTGTCCTTGTCTGAACAATCTGGAATTCATTGCGTGTTTCTTGGTCCACCATCTGAAGCTACTCGCACCGATTCAGAACTACAGTTGCAGTCGTTTCCAATCTTGAAGCATTCAACGCTAAAGCAACCAAGTTGCCCACTACTCCAGAACTGCGATTGCTTGATGACGAAGCCTGCGGGCCCGCTTGCTTACCAAGAACAGGCGCCGATCCTGAGGTCTCCCTCCCCTGCATCGTAAATTTCTTCCCTACTTTTGCCATAAAGGCATCTTTTTTACCTAGGAGTTTAGCCGGTTACCCGTTATCCACCGCGTGGAGGTGTCCCAGTCGCAAAAGCAGATTCGAATCAGTTCTACTCCGGGGGCATGGAATAAAATTGAGTAGTTTTGAAGTATAATTAAGACTGATCCCTGAGTAGCAGCAACAGTAAAACCAAAGATGAAACGAAATGCAAATGGGAGACAAAAATATTGACCCTTCATACCCTCCTTGTTAACGTTAATGGCAATCATGTTAAACTAGTTAAAGCTCTCCAAACATACGTTGATTCTACATTGGTCTTCAGAGGAGTGTCTCCATCCTACTTGAGGGGTTTGTCACGAAATTTTTTTTTTTTTCGCTGGCGCTACATCCCATAGAGGGATTTGGCCGCTCCATAGTGAAGTTTCATAATCATTTTTACAACGGATAATGAGTGATTAATTCATTGATCCTTACATTAACCAGCCGTGATTTTTTCATCACCCGCCGGGAATCGAACCCAGGACCTCCGGAGCTTAAAGCAAGCATGCTAACAACTGTGCCACCGGGGCGGGTTAGTCACGAAATGCAAGGTGTAATTGAAGGGTCAAATTTGTGTTTTATAGCTAATTTCGTTTCGAGCGACCCAAAAAACGTGGCAATATACATCCAATTCAACTTCGCATCAAAATGGAAATGTCAACCCTTTTCTGGAGGTAGTAAGGGGATGCTAGGGGTGACGGAAGGGTAAAAAAAAAATGTCGTTGTCATTTTCGGTTCAAGCGCCCCAAAAAACATACAAATGCATATCCATCTTAATTTTGCATGAAAATTGAAATTTCGTCCCCTTTCTAGGGGTAGTGAAGGGGCGCTAGGAGTGGAAAAAGGGTCGAATTTATTTTTGGTTTTCATTTTCGGTTTTAGCATGCGAAGAAACGTAGTAATGAACATCCATTCCAACTTTGCATGAAAATTGTGTCGACCCCCAGGGGGTTATGGTAACGGGTTGGTAACTGAAAAATGTGCAATTGGTTTCATTTCTTATGATCATATTCGGTTTAAGTCCTCGGAAACGTAGAAATAGTGGGGGCTACCCTCTGGGTCACGACTTTTTTTTGTGTGCCTGTGATTAATCGTTGGAACAAATGAGATTATATCATGGTTCAAAACAGGTGCAATATTATGCGAATTATTTCTAGTGAGCAATAAAGCTTTACTTTTAGTTGGATTAATGGAAAATGAATTATTTTTGGCCCATGACGAAATAATCCAAAGATTTGCGTTAAGTTGTATAACGATTTCCTCCAATTTTAATAAGTCACCACCAATATACAATTGCAAATCATCAGCGTAAGGATGAAATCGCCAATTTAAAATAAGCCAAGGTTGTTCATTTGTATAAATGGAAAAAAGTAAAGGGCCTAAAATTGATCGATGAGGCTCCCCAGCAATTCCATTACTTACGTCAGAAAGAGCATCACCAAGCTTTACGAATTGTTTACGATTGCTCATGAAAAACTTGCAAAAGTGCAAAAATATCAAAAAAATCCAATATTTGTTTAATTTTTTTAATGCAGGTTCAAAGTGTATTTCAATACCTATCCAGTGATAAATTTTTTGTATTTATACGTGCCATTAAACTTATTTTTGGGGGTAAACATCTCAGGTACACGTTTTTGTGAATTTGTCAGCATGAAAATTAGTAGTAAAAATCGAATTAAAACATGAAAATCAGAAAAAATATTTTTATTAATAACGAGTATTCCTTCCTCTGGCCCGAATGACAGCTTCTATTCGATGAAGCATTGATCTCACCAAAGTTCTCACAAAATCTTGAGGTATTGCCTCCCATTCCTATACGATCGCTTGTTGCAGCTTCTGGAGACTCGTTGGAGCAACATCTCTGGCTCAAACCCTTCTTTTCAACTCGTCCCATATATGTTTCATGGGGCTGAGGTCTGAGCTTCGAGCTGGCCACTCCATAACTGGCACATCCACCTCTTCAAGGTACTGGTATACCACACCAGCCGTATGCGGTCTCGCATTATCCTGCATGAACAGAACATTTTCGCCAATAAACCCGGCAAAAGGTACGACATACTCCTCGAGTACTTCCTCAATGTACCGTGGAGAAGTCATTCCTCTTGACCGATAGCCAGTATTGGCAGGGGTGATGAATAGGCGTTTGCTGGTCTGTGTGGAGTCAGATTAACTTCTCGAAGTCGTCTTCTAACTGTCAACCGACTGACTTCGACTTCACGAACTTCTTGGAGCCGCCGTCCCAGTTGAACCGCATTCATAGGACGATTTCGCAACGAAGTTGTTACAAGAAAGCGGTCATCACGCTGTGCTGTAGCACGAGGTCGGCCAGATCCTTCTCGTCGTCTGAAGCCACCAGTTTCCTGATATCTCTGCCACACTCGACGAACGGAGAATCGGCTTAAATTTAATTGTCGAACCACTTCACTTTGGTTCTGCCCCGCTTCAATTAGTGCAACCATTTGTGCGGCTACCTCTGGTGTGGTATCCATTTCTTTGCTCCGGTTGAAGACGTAATTATTAGAGGACCGTTCGGACTAAGCCTCGATATGCGAATGATGGCAATTCCGAGCGAGATATTTCATGGCATGCTATTGTATTGATCTTGTTGAATTATTTTTAGAATTTAATTAGAAAGCCTGCTGTATGCATTTGACAAAAAATCACTTTGTTGGCATGGTACAAGTGCAAACAAGGTACCACTGGATAGGTATTGAAATAAACTTTTGAATCTGCATTTAAAAAAATTAAACAAATATTGAATTTTTTTTTGATATTTTTAAACTTTTGTGGAAAATTGAGCAATGTGCGATTTTTTTGCACCCAAGTGTAGTTTTAAATAATACATTTTGAATATTATGTCTTTTCATAATGGAAGCAAATAATAAAAAAATTAATACTTTTATCGTACATGTTTTGTCTTTTAAAATAGAGCAAAAGGTTAAATGTAAATCACTACTAGTTTCCTATTGTACTAAATGAAAAAGGCAGATGTACTAAAAATAAACTTTGTTATGTTTCCATGGTAAAATACAAATTTTTAATATGTGTCTGTACTCATAAAAGGGAAACTGTAGTCTCAATAGAATATCTGGATAACAAGCAAGATTTTCATCTAATTAATAAGTTGTGTAATTTAAGGAAATTAATTAAAAACGATAAAATGAGCGTAAAAGGCTCTATTGGATAAAATTAAACTGAATTATTTGCAATTCAACCAGCATTTCTCCCTCGACTAATTATTAACAATCCAATAACATGAATTTAAATTTTGGAATTTATTCAACATTTCGTTAATCCTTCCCATTTATATAAACAACCCTAATTATACTTCAAATATACCACTAAAAAGCCCCAATATAATAGAGATACGAAGTTAACTTTTGGGTATAGATCATGTTTAGCACTTGTACTCAACATCAACTTCGCCATCATTTACGCTAGGTGCGCTAGTGTAAATTATCTCATTTGGTATGGAAAAGATAATTCTCACTAGCGACAATTGCGGTACTAAAATGAACAAATATCACGATCTATTGACGTCAAAAGTTGTCATTTTCTATCCAAAAATCTTCATTTCTCAAAAATTATTATAGTTAAAATGAGACATCAAATATATTAGGCGGGAAAATTTGCCAAAAAATTATTACACTATTCCGGCAGCATAATAAAAAATTGTGAATGGCGAATATTTTTCAAATGAAAATCAAAAATTAGTACTAAAAAATGTGTATCATAGGTTTCGGACACGGTCTATTTGAATAAAACATTTACAGACACATATCTAAAGTATTATTTGTACAAAACATACAATTTTTTTATTTTTTATTAAATATTAGTTTTTAAAATTGCAAAATTATACACAGGAAAAAAAACAAACGTCAAATCAGTTCAAAGCTGGCTATTCGATCTTTAATTCACTTTCAAGTTGACGGATTTCAAATTCAATACATAATTCATCAGGAGATAAATCTTAAGCTGTATTTAAATAATAAGTTAAATTTAATTTTGGCAAGCTTTCGATACTGAAAATTCCGCTAATCGGGAATAAATGTCTCTTATAGGTCAGAAAATGTAAAACATACAACTAAATTCATGTTCAAAACAATTACAAACACAAAACGACATCAAATTTAATATTACTCGTGAATCTGTCCAAAATAAACTATTTAAGCTATTATATCCATACTGGAGAAGAAATGCATAGATTTAGCAAAAAAAACCTCTTCCAAAGGAACGTCAACATTTAAATTTGATATAAATTTAAAAATTTTAAATGCATCAATAAATTAAGAAGCGGTATTGAAATATTGTAATTCAGTGATGCCAACGTTTATAAATATTTAATTGGTCCTTGTGTTGCATGACGCGACTGTTTTCTTTTTTTCTTCATTTCCTAATTGAAAATCACTTCAACAAAAGCTTTTATTTGATGTTATCCGTAGAACGAGAACGCGTCGCATTACATACACATTGAACTAAGTAACTATGACGAGTTGCTTCAATATAATAAGTACATTCATTAATTGTATGAATTTCATAATAATTTCTGCTCGGAGAAATAAATGACACAATTGTGGGAATACGCGGTGCAAAAGAAAAAAAATCTTATGATCTGGTGCCTCACCAACACAAGCTCGCGGAGGAGGTGAAACATCTTTAGCGCAGATGTTATTTGTTTATTTGATTTTTTTATGTCAAATTTCAAGTATACATATTATAAAACAATTTCCTAAGAATTACCGAAATGCAAGTAAATACTCAATTTATTTATTTATCTGGGGTCCTATTCTCGAATTCCACATCCATTTTCCACATGTGGAAATCTGTCAAAATTCACTAAAACGTTCGGAAATTTTATTTCATGTATTCTTGAATTTCCTACTAATGGAAGTTTTTCGGTACTAAGGGAATATTTCCGAATGGGTATAAGTATGTGGAAAAAAATTCCCCATGTACGAAAAAGGCAATAATTACGTAGATTTTAAATTTACTTTTTGTGAATAAAAAGTTCGGGAAATTTTTATTTTGTGAATAAAAAATCATTTCGAAATTTTTTTTATATCAAATTTCATGATAACATAAAAAGAATTCTTCAAAAATGGACTGAAATAGGTATAGCAAAAAAAACATTGTAAACATTAAACGTATTTAGTTGACTTTATTGACAATTGCTGCTTTGGTAAAATTACAAAACTGCTGAGTGGTGAATAAAAAATTTCGAATGATTCAAGAATCGGGTATTTGGTTGCATGTGGAATATACATAGGGAAAATTCCAAGGGAACTATTAAGGGAATTTTGACAGATGTCAAAATGTGGAAAATGGATGTGGAATTCGAGAATAGGGCCCCTGGTTATTAATTTAGAAAGTATGATATTACTAATGCGACACTATATAATCACCATTACCACATGATTTATTTAATAGAAATGAGCATATCAATACATATAGCAAAAAAATATAACGAACAAAATTTTAAAAGTATTAATATAAAAATTAAATAAAAATAAATAAAATAGAAAAACGATTTAACAAAATTGAATTTAAACAAGTCCCTCGACATGCCGAAATTAAAACTGCCGCAGCTATCATTGAAAGCATTGAAAACATTAATTAGCGGTTCCGTACCATTAAAATTGTTCGAGCTAAACGGAATATGTAACAAGTCCGACCGCGATCTAAATGCTCGCTGAGAGGCGTAAATACAAAACTTCTCAAGGAGCTCAGGACAATCGATTCTAGAACTAACACATCACGAGCGAACACGGTACAAGCGATATTACGTCTAATTGCTAAAGTTTGTAACAACAATAAACGGGTAACGTATGGTTCACGAACAAAACCATGATTCGAGTTAGGCAAACGCCGCAGTGCATAAATCAGAAACTGTTTTTGGATACTGTCAACTTTATCAGAATGAGTCTGATAGGACGGATTCCATATCACTGAAGCATATTCTAGAACAGATCTAACATATATCACGTAAAGGGATTTTAACGTAAACGGGTCACAAAATTCCCTCCCATTACATCAAGTTCCTCTTGCATACCTGCAGAATCAACTATAGAATTAATACTCAAATAATATTCGCAAAGATTTTTAGGTCGTCGGCATACATAAGACATTTACAAAACTTTAAAAACTGGATAACATCATTAATGAGTATCGTAAATAGAAGTGTTCCAAGGTGGCTGTCCTGTGGAACACCGGAAGGTAGCTGAAAAAAGAAAGATCTAGCTACTGAGATCCTTACGCATTGCCGTCGCCTAGTTAGATAGGATATCATCCATTTAATTGGAATAAAATCGGATCCAAAGTTATACAATTTTTGACATTAGTCATCACCTGATGCTTCAAACAAATCGAAACTGTCAAATGACCCCTTAAAAAAATTAGCACACCCGTTACGAATTCGAGATTAACCCGAAACTGAGTCATTATTATACGTCATAACCTTGGGTAACGCGAGAATTCATTTGGGGTGACAAGCCATTTCAATTTCATTTGTATCAAATACATATTATAAAGAAATTCGTTGAGAACCTCAAATTCTTTACATAATACACGATATTTTAATTCGTCGTTTACTTTTCCCAGACCACTTATATGCCTTAAACGCTCTTGATTTCCTGTTGGCTATGTTTTTCAAGCGGCGATTGAGCTCAGTGTAAACGGAACACACTAATTTCTTCGGAACAAATAAATCAAACCCGTATGACAAAATTTTATAAAATTCAGAGGCGGCGGCCGAAACACTCAGCCCATCAAATGACAAATTCCAATCAACATTATCCAAAAACTTGTTTAATGAAGGAACATATGTAGCCCTAAAATCATATTCAAAATCGTTGTTAACAAAATTTCCTAAATCACAATCAATAAAATAATATTTAATTAGAAGTAGTGTGTGGTATATACTTGAGTGCCCCGCTAAATCCTAACATGCTTCTACGCCAATAAATTCCTCCGATGAAAAAACAAAGTCTAAAATGCGACCATAACTATTGTATACTACATTGAATTGACGAGTTCCTATTTTAGCAAAGCTATCCAACATATAGCCGGAAGTGATATCGACATTAGAACCCACAAAACGACCACTTGACGACAAGTCACTCTCCAGAGATACAAATTATGTTGAGTTAATCAAACTCCATATTATCCTGTACCGCAATAATATACCACCCCCAACGCTCTTTATATTGTTGGGCTCACGATCACGACGAAATACCGAATAGCAGGTTGGAAAATATTCCTCCGATTTGAAGTCAGCATTCAGCCAGGTTTCGGTAAGAATCACAACATCGTAATCATTGCATAACAATGATTCATATATTGATTGTCCATTGGTGCGCATCCCACTGTTGTTGTGGTAAGGAATATGTAAGCTATCCTTATTGAATTTATTTTTGTTCTGATTTATAATCAGTGTGTTGTTGAACTGGTAGACTGGTACACTAATGGCGGCAGAAGCATACGGCGGAACGTAGCTGGAGGTAATTCCACTGTTGTTATGATAATACGTATGTAAACTATTGTTAAATTTTTTGATTCTATCGAACGTTGATGATGAATGCGAATTATACGACTGCGTTAGACGATGTGTAGAACCACCGGAGTTAAGTTTTTTGGATGGCTAGTGAACACTCTCTCACCAAAATACCTGCTGGCCACAGACTGGGTTGAAGTAGCCGATGAAACAATGTAGGATCCACGCCAATTTTGAAGGAAACGTAATTGAGCCTGGTAACATCCTTATTAGCAGAAACCAGTAATCGAGAATCAATAACGTCTTCAGATACATCCAATTTTTTACTTAAAAACAAACGCAGAGACTCATGAGTCGTAGTATTAGCGAACTTGGACGCGTAAATTAATTGTTTTTCGGGAACAGACTTTATTGACTCAGTAACATCGATACATGTGCCAGTAATAACAACCGGTTCAGGAATGCTTGAAAATGCATGAGCAGGAGCAATTTTATTATTATTGCTAAATAAAATGCAAAAATCGATAATTGGCCATATTTCAGAACTTTATCTAAAAATCATTTTAGAATCCTATTTCTATCGTGCATGCTGACTTTTATCAAACTCGGCTAAGATACAAAGAAATAAAGTTTTGCTCGATACGATAAGGCTTGTTTCTTATTTCCCCTTTCATGTAACCGTTTCCCCTTAAGTGTAACCAAACAGTAGGTGAATTATGATACAAACTCAAGACGCAGTATGTGCGCATATAATATTTTACTTGTTTTCTGTATTAAAATGGGTTAAGCAAGCAGTAAATGTCCTAAATGCTACTTTGAATTGCGTTACACTTTTCATTTCAAAAATTTCAAACTGATACGTCGCTAAAGAAGTTTCACTTCAAAAATATTTAAGGTTAGAATAAATCATTGAGAAGCCGCCGATCTAATTTTGCTTGGGTTTAATTGTAAAGGGCATTTTCGGTTACCAGAGTGATTGTATACCTTAAACAGAAATGAAAATTGTCCCAAAACAATGGGCCAGGCAAGAATTTATAAATTCTCGTAAAGTGGGGGTTTGGGTACCACCCAGTAGGTGGTACTGGGATAGTAATGTTTTAAGATTTGTAATTCTATCGGATGAAGCGATAAAAACGATCAACTGTTTGACCTGTATCTGCAAAGTTGACGAAGCAATTTGCCCCAAATATTAAATTTGTTGACAATTTTTAATTTTTGTTTCTGCTGGTGGTCTCCCAAAATTATTAATTCAACGCCCAAAAAGCATTGTTTGTGTTCCTTTCCATATAAGTGCCAAGAAATTAATTTTATAAAGCCAACAATATTTTTTTGTTGCTCAATTTATAATTGTTTTGGAGCCGGTTTATTTCCAGCCATTCGTTAATAATTTATTTCTACCTTGTGCATACACAAAACAAATCAGAAATTATTTGTTTGAATACTGTTATCATTTGTTAAATAACGGGTTTGGGTGACCGATGTAAACAATAAATCACCGGTACTGATGATTTAGTATGAATAAGAGAATACAAATAAATCCGATTCTTAGTACTTGAATATTCATCTTCAATGATTCATCAGCGATGAACAGCCAAAGCGACTCGTGTAAATCCGCTTTAACTACAGTTTTCTTTTCTCGATGCTTGGTACTTTATTGGCATTCTGATAATTTGTTTCAACGCGTGAAGACATTGTAAGGTAATTTTGTGTAATCCAAATAATTGTGTAAAAATAAGTTTTAACATTATATTTTATTTTAAAGGCAGTGATACAAATCTACATTATAGAAATGGAACTTACGGGCAAATACCTCGGTGCAGATTCACTACAAGTTTTTAAGCATAAATTTGTTTCATATCATGAGGCTTTGAATGTTTATCGCGCTTTGCAAATAGGCACTCATCGTTTATATAATCCTAACGAATATCCAGTAGAGCGTGGTTTGCCGTTTTGTAGAGACCTATCTCCTACAGTTAAATCACTTGGAAAAAACATTACCTTAGAAGAACGATTTCCAGAGGGTGAGATATACTATGATCTGGATGAATCAATGTTAGGATTGATATTTAATGATATTGTTGAAAAACATAAATACCTGTTATTTACTTCAATCGAGTATGAAAAGTATAAATCGGAAATGTTCAAAGTTCTCACCATCCAGCCTGCAGACGATCCATTACGAGGTGTTTATACTCGTCAGAGTTTTGAAAAAAAGTTTGGTTTATGTTTTAACGGGACTCACTATACTCTGATGGCGAAATCTTCATAAAGGTAAAATTTAGTTTTATGGAGAGCGCAAAGATATGTAAATGTTAGTAAATTAATTGAAAAAAAAAATAAAATTGCCACAATATTTTGATTTCGTGTTAATTGGTTTTTATTACAGTCCACTGTATTTTGGTTAATGTGCAAGATCTTTCAGTTATGTGGTATACATATCCGAAAGTTTTAATTTCCTTGTTGCATTTAGACTAAATAGCGCAGTATATTTAATTTTCTTGGTTGATATAGCAAATCAAAATCAAAGTGTTGAATTTTTGTAATGCCATGATGGGTTTAACCTGTTTAGGTTGTAAATTCTAACCGTTAGGCTCAAATCGTAAACAATCCGGCCACTTTTGATTGAAATAAATGCTTTTCTCAAAATGAACATGGCGCATCCAATATGGCAGCTTAAACGTTGAAAAACTGAAATTTTACGCTAAATTCTAAGATTTGGAGATGAAAATGTAATCCAACGTAATCCTTGTTGTGCTATAATTGCAGACAGTGCGACCTTCTTTTGATGTACATTAAGACCCTTTTTACTAATACTTACTTTTATTAAGACAACATGCGTGGTCAAATTAAAAAAGATGGATCTTTCAAAAGACGAAATAATACTTCGGATTAGGCATATAGATTTAAAGTAAAAGCTATCTCTTGTATTTAACCGATTAGATGCAACGTTTCTGAAAAAAAAAAATTGATGAAAATTCAAAATTTTTAATGTCACTTTGGAATACTGATGCCCATCGTGCATAAAACAAGCGCGGAAACATTATATAAATACTCTATGGATAATTTGAGGTGTTATCGGTTTCGATAATTCTAACTGGTTTTAGATTTATGAAAATTAAACTGTGGATCCAGGGGGCTATTTGTGAATTCGATTGGAATGTATTCGTGTCTTGGATTTCTATTTGGATTGAAACAAATTCATTCGTTCTTATTTAAATCAAGTACGAATCTTATATTTCGAAATATTGTTTACGTTCGAATCGAATTCACAAATAGCCCCCCAGTATGACAGGCGAAAAATCATCGATTTTACATTATAAAATATCGTTCCATACTTTGTGCTTTATTCTGATTAAATGTTTGTAATTTGTGTTTTTGAACAAAAAATTTATTCAAATTTGGACTGGTCTGATAATAAGGATAACATTTATGAATTTCTCTAATAATTGTTTGCCTACGTATATCTTCCTCTAACAGTTTTTGAAACATTGTCTTCAGGATGATTAGTTAGCTACATATTTTCAGCAGTGCTCTTTAGGATAGTTGAAGACCACTGGCATCTTTACTTTTCTATTGCTATTATTTTATTTGACAGTTCCATCTTTATATTACTCTTTAATTTTGTCTTACAACGCGTGATATTTGGCCAATTGTTATTGCAAAAGCTGGTAATACTCTATCGGTATCTACGACTACAAAAATTATTTTTATAATGACCGACACTATTATTATGTGTACCGAATGAAATTTGTGATTTGTACATGAAGAATTAAAACTAAACGGCAATATATAATCATAATAATCTGTACTTGTTCTATTGCACATATTGTACAGTTTTTAAATAATCGTATTCATTCAAACTTTTTGTTCAATTTACGGCAAACATTCACCTTTTCATAATCCCATTTATTATGTATGGATGTGATCTTAAGCCGCATTGGCAAACTGCTTGCCAAACCATATGTTTTTTTGCCAAATTTTTCAACAGCTATGGTAGTAATTGCTCCGTCCAGTTCTTTACCTTTCTTTTTGATGTAATATTGGGGACCTGGAAGTGTCGAGAAATCCATTTTGACGTAGGTCTCGTCGTTCATTACGAAACAAGAATCTTTTCTTTCGTTCAACCATTTGTTGTGTTTCTTTGCTCGATCGATCCCTCTATTAAATAGTTCAACACTTCTTTTGGGGATTTTTGACTTCTTGTATGTCCGTAGATTATTTCTGGTTTTAGCTCGTTCCACAATCGATTTGGTTGTTTTGGTTTTTCTGCCAAATCTCGCACAGACATCGAGGGATGTTTCGAAATGACTCTTACAGTTTTCTGATCCAACATTTTATTTGGAGCACTTGATTTTTCTCCGGATCCGGGCTTGCGTGATACAGAAAGATTGATTTGACATTTTTTTTTACATTTGTTACCGTATTATTGGAAACACCGACCAATTTACCAATTTTTTTATTGGTATACTCGGGATGATCATTGCACAATCTAATTATTAAATCACATTTTTCTCCTTATGATGCGTTCATTTCGAAACAAATAAAACAAATGCCCAATTTGACGTTGATTCGTTGTTTTAAATTGTTTTTCTACAAAATAACGGTACCATTTTTTTTCTTTTGCGTAGTAACCTATGAGATAATATAAATTTGGGAATCACAGATTTCATTCGGTACACATAATAGTAGGATATTGCCAGGAGTTAGGGACACTTACTCACTTATAGTTGACGTATCAAAGTGCAAAGACATCTATTACTATAATGGATCTGGAAGAATTGCATATATTGTTCAAAAAATCTTTCCTCGATGGTCCAGTCAGTTTCAGTGCTTCTACAAAGCTTCGACTACAATATGCTATATGTGCTGGGGCAAGGGGAATACTCTATGTATGCGTATGCACGATTCATTATAATTGCAAATTGCTGCTGGATATAATTAAAATTAAGATTTTAACAAAAGGAACTGAAAATCCAATTAGTGATTAATTGATTATCATAGCTGTTTACAGTTTGTTGCTTGCAAAAATTCTACGCCGCATTGTTGCTTAAGTGTACTATATTACTTGGTATGTTAACCAATGCATCAATTGATCAGGTTCAGTCTTCAGTATAGTGTATATATGGACAGGGACTGATAGGTTGACTCTAAAAACAGTTACAGCTGATTTGGTAGAAGAATCCGACATATTTGTATCAGATTCCAACAAAAATTGATTTTTAAATTATTGCCAATTATGGAGGTAAAAATTCTGTGCTAAAAAAAAAAGCAAACATATCCCAGCATTTTTCCATATATTTTAACGATTGCATAGGATAAATCCCCGCAAGAATAACATTAACCCCCAAAAAAATTGGGTTTAATTAAACATAATTCTAATTTTTGGTTATGATACCTGCCACCAGATGTCATAATACATGTTGAATTTATATTTTTGGGAAACAAATACACCCAAAATAATTCGAATTAAATTTTGGTCAACAAAATTCGCTTATTCATACTCTTACTGTAGGGCCATGTGGGCGTTCAGCCACCAAACACTGCGACCTAAAGATCTTTTGTGCTTGGACCCTGCTTAATTAACCGTCCAGTCAAATTTAGGTTCTTAATGAACGTAATAATACTGCCGGCCGGTACGCGATACATACTATCTGCGCTCATTGCTCTCCCTCCTAGATATTTATTACTATAACACTTCTGCTAGAAAGACGGTAGCATTGGTACCCAAGGACTTCGAGACGTCAATCCCACTGCCGTATATTCTTACCCCTGCCTAGTCTTACCGTTTTGATTTTACTCTTACTTAACTGAAGGGTGCCTGGTATCCATAGTCCGCATACTTGTCCGGACTGTTTAACCTATCAGCATTCATCCATCGGCATATGTTGTTCCACATTAGATTAGGATTTTTTGTCAAGGGGCCAAATGGCCAAAAATATACCAAGCTCAGTTACCAGTGGTTGCTACGAGGAGGCAAAAACAAGTCATATATCACACTGTTTATCATTAAAAATATGCAATTATCAATTTCTATGTTCCACAGTAATTTGGCACACATTTTTACTACAAAATGAGAGATCAATGTAGTTAACAAATTATTGCTAAATTGAGCCACTCATATGAAAGAATGCCTGTAAAGGACTTAACTTATTTGTTGATAAAATGTATAAGCAATAACGGGGTTGAAGAAATTCTTAGTGTTTCAAATGATCTAGCTAATGATTTGAACGAAGAACCTGCTTTTCCTGCTATTTGTGAGAAAAGAACAACTCGAAAAACCCGAAATTTCAATTATGAAAGCATAGATGCCAACCAATCTTGGATCCAAAATGCATTTTAAAATTAATTTTTATTTTTGCATTCTGGATCAAGCATTAACATCTATTACCGAAATATTCAACCCACTTCAGGGATATAATGATAGGGAAAAATCAGATGAGTCTTTACCGCAAAACTGTAAAGATTTACACTTGAAGCTTTCAGACGAACAAAGAAGTGAGTTTGACATAAATGGTATTGATTTGTTTGACGAAATTAAAATTGTACAGGTACTCTTTGAGCTTATACAAAAAAATGGAACCTGAAAATATTCCTAATTATATATTGGAAAACAATATGCAGTTTATGGTCCCAAATGTGTACGTAGTTTCACACATTTTATTAACATTTACCAGTGTTCGTAGCGTCCGGAGAAAGATCGTTCTCAAAGTTGAAAATTATTCAAAATTATCTAAGATCTACCATGCTAGAGGAATGACTTGGAAATTTAGCTTTAATATCAATAGAACATTAGGTGGTTAACAATTTGAATATGGATGATATTATATCTGAATTCGCCCTAACAAAAGCTAAAGAAGAGCTTGTTTTATGTAAATTAAATTAATGTTATGAAAATAAAAAATAATAAAACTTAAGAGAGGGGACGACAACCATTTAGAACCTTCAAAAAATCTTATTTTTTTTGTTTTTGTTATGTGCAGAATACAAATACTTCATGCGATACTTGGGCATGTTATTCGGAATATGAACGAGCAAAGGCATTTCCATAGGATGCAAGTTAATGATTATCGCCGTAATAGGCACTAACATGTCGTTCAGAGAAGATTTGTTCGATGAATCTGCCATACTAGAAAATAACTTGAGTGCAATCAATATTGAAAGTGTGCATTGTCATATGCGTTATATTTCGTTAAAGAGGCAACTAATGGTCATTTTAGTTCAGAGACTTAACTCTAAATAGTACGAATTTTATCAAACACATTCGTAAATATAACAGTACAATGACATTTGCCTCCCTATCAGCTACAAAAAAAAAAATTCCAGGCAATGGGCCATACTGTTTTAAAATACAAGGACAGATTATCCGTTACATTTCGGATTTGTTGCCACCTATTGGAGAACAC
Source organism: Tipula helvola (assembly GCA_963556165.1). NCBI lineage: Eukaryota > Metazoa > Arthropoda > Insecta > Diptera > Tipulidae > Tipula > Tipula helvola. Next base: position 280,524,300 of record OY744483.1, read on the forward strand.
GCTTCGTATGGCCAGCTTTATTTTATTGAATCGTCGGTTGCTAAGAAAATAAAGGATTACAACGATCAATATTTGCAAGCTTGGCTGATATTTTTACTAACAATCCGTACGTTTAAGCATGCAAGACTGCAACTGAGATGATCTAACAAGAAGAAGAGGCACACAAAACTATAGTGCTTCGGTTTATTGATAATATTTCAATAGATATGCAGAGATTTAATAGACCAAAATGGTCCGACGGTACTGCCTATTTAAAGTTTTCATTGCGTTCCTATGCTGTATTCACTTCTATATCCGTATGGTGATCCAGGATGGCACCCTCAAATGACTCATAATGTTCCACGTCGACAAAAAAACCGTCAACGTTTGACTGTTGCAATTTCCATACTACCGACTTGCTATACGCCAAGGATTTTCACACATTCATCAATCAAAAAATCTATTTCAACAATATATCGTCAATTTGTATGTTAGAGTTGAAGGTAATTTTGTTTTGCAGCATGCTCAGTAACAAAATCTTGCTGGAAGAAAAATTGTTATTTTACCGACTTGTTTTTAGGATAGCGCACGTAATATGGCTCTACGGTGTCAAGATGCATAATGACGATAGTCCGGAAATTCGGAAAACCAGACATTTCTTAACGATAACGTGTAATCCGGATTGGCCAGAAATAACTTTCAGAGCTGGGTGAAAATGAAAAGCCTGCTGATCGTTCTGATATTGTATCCCGGGTATTTCACTGCAAGCTAAACGAGTTGAAAACAGATATTTTAAAAAATAGCGTCCTAAGAATTGTTTTCGCCCATGTGTACGTACGACACTGGCATATGCTTCTGATACTTGAAGAGACTCCAAATTTCAAGGACCAGCTAAAATGCCTGATCCGGTACGCTTTCCAAGGCATTTTAGAACTGGCCATGTGGGGTTCTTAATCCAAATGCGCCATGCATGAGTAATGGCAAATGCAAAAAAAAAATTCCCGCAGGAGTTTTTGAAGAAACGGATGAAAATAATAACGGATATCCAAAGTATCGCAGGCGTAATTATGAAATAATTGCACGAAAAGGTGTTCATCAAATTGATAATCTTGATGTCATTCCTTATAATCCGTTTCTACTATTGAAATACAACGCTCACATAAATGTGGAAATTTGTTCCATCGTCCGTTCGGTGAAATACCTTTTTAAATATGCTCCTACAATTGGGTAACCTTGGAAACCTTCAAAGAAGCGGTACTTGCACAACTGTTTAGAAGAAATGCAGAGGACTTATATGCCACGACAACTGCGGGAACTGTTTTCTTATATCTATTGTTTTTGCCAACCAACATCACCAAATCAATTGTGGATGACGATGTTTAGACCGCGGCGGTATCGGTCTACCAATACGAATATGTTACGATCTATTGAGCCTGCAAATAATCAAATTGAAGAGACTGTTCGAGGTGTTGATATCTATAATCATTTAAATAATGATCAAAAAAAATGTAGTAAATCGGATTCTGGACGCAACCCCTTTGATAAGACGTTCGTTTATTCATGTATTTTGAGTATAGTTAGGGGGCGAGGTGACACAGCTCTGGCAAGACCTGGACTGGAATAGCCGCATTACTATTTATTAGATGACGGTACGACACTCCATCGTTTATTCGGTCTCCCTGTACCGGTAATATCTTCGTCCGTTTATTGAATAAAACCAACATCAAGTAGAGCTACAGTGTTATGTAAAGCGTCAATTGAGGCATCGATGATACACGGAAAAAAATAAACTGGTCCTCAGCTAAGAAAACGGGCTTTTATTTCAAGAAAATGTATTTTTTCTTGATTTAAAAGCTAATTTTCTTATTTCTATCGAGTTTTTCTTCATGTAAGAATTGTGTTTCTTGAAATGAAGAAAAAATCGATAGAAATAAGAAAATTAGCTTTTAAATCAAGAAAAAGTACATTTTCTTGAATTAAAAGTCCATTTTCTTAGCTGAGGACCAGTTTATTTTTTTCCGTGTACCAGCAGCATCAGTGGACTATATAGATCGCCTACTTCATGATATTATGAAGTATGCGAACGCATTAGCTGTATATTGAATTATTTGAAAAATCTGTAAAACTAGGAATTACTACAGGTGTTGGAAAAGGTAATATTGTCTTTATGCCAAGAATAAAGCTGATAACTACTGATCCAAATATGCCGTTTACAATATCAATATTCCAATTAAAATTAAAATTCGCATTTGCTATCACTATAAACAAAGCGCAGGGGCAGACGTTTCAAAAAATTTGTATCTACCTACCTTAACCAATATTTACTCACGGGCAGCTGCACGGGATAATAGCGCAGCAAACAACACATATACAAAACCGGTACCATTTGGCAAACTAAATTTGCCGTAGATTCGGCCCCGAGGGGGCCACAGGCCCCTAGTATTACATATATAGCATTAATTAGATGAATAGTACTGTGACTAATTTTGATTTCCAGAATGTGTTTCTATAGAATTGATCAGCTTTCCAGAACTTCAAGTATCAAATGGTCTAGCTTAAAATTGTGTTGTCGTTTGGTAACTATTTATCACATTGTGGACTAACAAGTTAAATATTGACTGCATAAGTGTTTGTAACCTGGTCAATTCTATTAAAACCTATATAAGTTTTTCCTATCCTTCAGTTTTGTTATATGTAAAAAGAGTGAACGGTTGGCTCGGTGTCATCCGGGAGACAGACTTAGGCTTGGCCGTGCACTCCAATCAATCAATCAACCGATCGAATCAAATTTTCTATCCATGGTTTAAGCAAAAATGGTATTGCAAAAGCTGAATTGTGGTTTGCTAGGTATTTATACTAATCAACATAATTCAGGAGTGTGGTAGTAAACAAATCAAAAGTATTAGTTTCTGATAAGACCTTGTTACCTTGAAATGGATTACTTTATTATATTACATTTCGATACTTGCAAATGATCAAATGCAGCATGACTCGATTCGCTATATCTTTCTTAAGGTAAAATTAGTGTAGCGAAAAACAAGGTGTCTATAAAAAAAGGTAATTTTGGTGAAAATATAAAATACAATTCGAGAAAAAAAGTAAAATTGAACTTAGATTTTAATCAATAATTCGGTTAAAATTTATAACCTGCACACTATAATTATTTAGGCATGCCTTCCGAACCATAACGGGTTAAACGCATTGTGGAAGACTTTTAACCCGTTAAACAGTAATTGGACGAAAAGCAAATTAAATATATTGCGCTATTTTGTCTAAATGCATCAAGGAAACTGAAACTGTCGGATACTTAAAATCCGCATAGCTAAAAGATCTTGCAATTTCATCAAAATTCAGGGAACTGTAATAAAAACCATCAAATATGAAATCAAATGTTGTAACAATTTTATTTATTATTTAATTTATATATTTATACGTATAATGTTGTTTATCTATGTACTCTTCATAATAATTAACTTTACCTTTATGAAGGTTTTCGCATCACAGTATAGTGTGTCTCATTAAAATATAAACCAAACTTGGTTTCAAAACTCTGACGAGTATAAATCCCTCGCAATGGATCATCTGCAGGCTGGATAGTGAGAACAAGAAAAATGTCCGATTTATATCGTTCATACTCCATAAAACTAAAAAGTACGTATTTATGTTTCTCAACAATATCATTAAATATCAACCCTAACATAGAGTCATCCAGATCATAGTATATATCATCATCTGGAAAACGTTCTTCTAAGGAAATGTTTTTTCCAAGTGTTTTAATTGAACAAGGTATGTCTCTACAAAACGGCAAACCTTGCTCTGTTAGTAGATATTCAAGAGGATTATATAAACGGTGTGTGCCTATTTGCAAAGCGCGATAAATCTCCAAAGCCTCATGATACGAAATAAATCGGTGCTGAAAAACTGGTATTAAATCTGCACCGAGGTATTTACCGGTAAGATCCATTTGTATAGTGTAGATTTGTATCACTGCCTTTAAAATAAAATATTATAACATTAATACTATTTAGAAAATTAGTCAACACAAAATTACCTCACAATGTCTTCACCCGTTGAAACAAATTATTACAATGCCAATATAATACCAAGTAGCTATAAAAGAAAACTGTAATTAAAGCGGATTTACACGAGTCGCTTTGGATGTTCATCACGGATGAATCATTCGAGCTCAATTCAAGCAGAATCGGTTTACTTGTATCCCCTTGTTCATCCTAAATAAACAGCACCGGTTATTTACCGTTTAAATCGGTCAACTGAACCCGCTTATTAACAAATGATACCTCAATAATTAAATTAGAACAGTAATAAACGTTTTGTGTATGCACAAAAATATTGATTAAACCAAGGTAGAATATTAACAATTGGCTGGAAATGGCCCAACCGGCACCAAAACAATTACAATTTGAGAGATAAACAATTAATAAAATATTACTCATTTAGAGTAACAACAAAAAATTCTTGGCGCCAAAAAATCATTGAAGGGAACACAAAAAATTTTTTTTGGCCATTTAAATTAAGATTTTGACCACCAGAAGAAATAAAAATAATAAATTGTCAACAAATTTTATATTTGGGGCAAATTTAATAAATGCTGAGATATACAGGTCACAGAGTTTTGATCGTTTGATTCGTTCGCATCTGATACTATCACTGCTGTCTCAAAATTTTGCTTCTCGACACGTTCTTGCTCTACAAATAGCATCTAATAAAAGCTTTTGTTGAAGTGATGTTAAGAATTTTGATTGTTGATTGCTCGATTAGTTATTTTTGTATTTCTTCTTACCACTGGACAAATAAAACAGTAACCCAGTTAAATGCTTCTCAATGACTTGTACATTAATGTATTTCAACGGCATGGTACATGGAGTTATATATAAAAGCTCAGATGATGGTGTAACCTAATTAATAATGCATGGTTTGATATTAAACTCGAAATTGCTGGTCACATCTTTGGAAAATCAAATTGGTACACAAAATGCTGTTTTAGATAATATCACCAAAAAATGTGACACACTTGCTGATTTTGGATGGCTGGTTGTCGTTTACTGGTCCATGTAATAGCTGCATTTGATAATTTAAATAGGTAACCTGTACAAGATCGTTGTTTGTCCACGTTCGACGCCCAATCTGCGTCACTAAATCCATTAATTGAATAGTCATCAGTCTTTTCATGCCGAAGTTTATAATTAATTGTACCATGTAGATATCGCAGGATTCTTTTCAGGGCCTTCTAATGCGCACTACCGAAATTTGAGTTGAAACGACTTACATCATTTACTGCAAAGTTTATGTCTGGCCTCGTACATTGCGTATTTAAGATATTGTAAGCAGTCCACGGCTTGTTGATACGGTACGTTATGTAACTTTTCTTCTATGCCATCTGACGTCATACTTATTGAAAGATTTTGATTCAAGTCACTAGGTGTGCCAATCTGTTTACAATCTTTAATTCCATAACGAGTTAATACTTCTTTGATGTACGAGGATTGGTGCAACTCAATGCTGTTTTCATTTTGATGTATTCCAATACCCCACTTATTCCGTGGCAGCACCTAGATCTTTCATCTTGAATTGCGTGCATAAAAATAGCTTGAGCTTTGTTAAACCTGCTTCTTTTTCCAGAATATCATCAAGTCATCTACATAACAAGCTACTATCAAATTCAATTTTCGATTAAAATAAATGCACGGATCCAATTCGGTTTTTGCTAAACCAAACTCCTTTAATGCAGTTTCTAGTTTAATATTCCACTGGCATCCAGCTTATCTGAGTTCATAAACTCGATGGTCGTGGCATTGCCATTATACTGAATAAATTTATTATTTTCTCTGTGCTGAATGGAATAGATGATATTTATGAGTTTGCCACAGTATCCCACTGTATTCTAATTAGGAAATGTGCTGGTATGGGTCTCTCCGGGCAAATTCTTATCTGGCTACAATCATATCGGTCGGGACGCAAACTACAGGTTAAATTCAATGGATTTTTGTGGATTGGTTACCTCAGGCTTCCACTCTTGGCCTCCTTTTATTTATTATTTTTATCAACGATTTGCCAACCGTTTTGTCTACAAGATACTTACTTTACGCTGACGATCCAAGAATGTTCACTCAAAATTTTCTAAACTTCAGTCTAGAAGATAAATAAATTAAGGCGTAATACCAATAAATGTGTTGCGATTTTATATACGCGCAAAGTTAACCACATAAATTTTCCATACAACATTAATGATATTGTTTCAGTTAGGGTGTTATGTTTGATTCTAAACTCAAATTTAATCTCCATCTAAGTGCTGTTTGTGCAAAAGCACATAAACTATTGGGTTTATTATTTTTAGACGTGGTAAAAATTTCGTGATCCTAAAGTTTTTATTTCGTTATTTAAAAGCTTAGTGCGTATAGTTGTTTGGAACAGGTTATAAGGCTCAAATTAAGAGGGTACAGCGGAAATTATATATTTTGAATGTAGAAGTTGTAAACTTTCCTTTATAAATTAATTAATAACTTGCGTGAGGCGTCTTCACTATCTTGCCTGAATTTATATGCACCATCCCACAGCGTTAGGAGCGCAGTGTTATTTTTCCATCATTTTCACGAACTAATCTTGGCTTTGCGAATTCTTTATCTGGATTTCAATCAAATCATAATGAGTTTCAGCACTATTGCACCGTTAAGTTCTTAGTCGTGGATGTGGTGGATGTCCTATGCGTGTGTGCTTGTACATGAGTTAAATCTACTATCTTATAATGAGGGTTGATTGGTTTTATGTACAATATCGAAAGCGTACATTGCCAAAATTAAGTTTGTATAGAGGATAATTTGATTCAGGGTCACGAAATTACTCCGCGAGAACTTATTGCACTAAAAAATTTTGAATGACGAAATTAATCCCATTTTGAATGTGAATTAAATGTTGCGGATTTAATTCTTTCGACGCGGAATAAATTTACATTTTTCGGCTAAATTAACTCATTTCCCGAATGAATTTAACTCCGCCGATAAATACACCCAGAGACAAAATTATTAGGCACCCCTATTTATCGCAGTTTTCTCCTATTTACAACATTAATATTTCGTTGGCTCGCCTTTATTTTAGATTACTTCAGCAACTGTCGATAAGTCGCTTGCAGATCGATTAATTTAAATCTTCCCACTCTTGTTGAATTATTTTCTTAAGACGGGCAAACGACGTATACTTCTCTTCCAGATCTTCCTCTTCAGAAAATTTCATAAATATTCAGTTGGCCATTAGGTCGAAGCCCTTGGCCGGCCATTCGAACATATTTATGTTATCTTGTGAAGAGGAAATAAATAACAAACCAAATTTAGTGTTTTCGTTGCTCTAAGCAAACAACGATCCTTAGATATAGTGAGATTCGATCCACCATTGGGTACGAATCTAGTAGGAAATATTGACGGATTGAACGGACAGCCATTAAAAACTGGAAAAAATCACCATCACAACTACCTGCTTGTAAAAGTAGCAGATCTCAAGTATCCATTTTTGCGGAAACAGTTGGCTGAAGGACTGACAAGTTTAGCATAAAACCCCGAAAAAGTAAGAAAGACCCGAAATTTTGTATCACCAACACGAAAAATTGGCTTAACTGGGCCAAAAGGTACCAACGTCGAACTTGTTCGGAATGGAGCCAAATTTTTAATGAAATGGAATGATCCCCTGTGATATGGAAAATTCACGAAATATTTTCCCATATTCTAGAAACTTCTTGGGCCAGGAAATTTGTTTATTGTTTTAAGTTTACCACAGATTAGGGCAAATTTTGATCAACTCACTAATACAAGTCTATAATTCAAATGGCTACAATCGGCCAATTTCCATTGAGCTCATATGATATGGAAAATTCAAGAAATATTTTCCTATATTCTTGAAACTTCTTGGGCCGGGAAATATGTTTAAGGTTTTGAGTTTGCCACAGATTAGGGCAAACTTTTATCAACTCACCAATACAAGTCTATGGGCCAGATACTCGATACTCTAGCAATTCGCAACTCTGCAAATATGGCGGATTTGCTAATCGAAAATTAGCTTGCGTAAACTACTCGATTATTTTAGCAAAGTAAAATATATTTTTTTATTCAGCACAAACGATAAAGTGCGTTAAAGTAGCCCATTTTCTGAAATTCAGAAACAAATTGGATTGCTAAATTATCGTGTATAACATTTCTAGCAAATTCGCAAAAAAAAACTGCTTATCTGAGTATCGAGTATCTAGCCCTATGATTCAAATGGCTACAATTGCCCAATTTCCAATGATTCCAATGAATTCTTGGGCCGGAAAATTTGTTTATGGTTTTGAGTTTGCCATAGATTAGGGCCAATTTTTATCAACTCACCAGTACAAGTCTATCATTAAAATGGCTACAATCGGCCAATTTCAAATGACCCCCTATGCGATATGGAAAATTCACAAAATATTTTCCTATATTCTAGAAAATTCTTTGGCCGGGAAATTTGTTTATTGTTTTCAGTTTGCCACAGAATTCGGCAAATTTTGATGAACTCACCAGTACAACTATGATTCAAATGGCTACAATCGGCCACTTTCCAATGATCCCCTGGAATATGGAAAATTCACGAAATATTTTCCTATATTCTTGAAACTTCTTGGGCCGGGAAAACTGTTTATGGTTTTGAGTTTGCCATAAATTAGGGCAAATTTTGATGAACTCACCAATACAACTATGATTCAAATGGCTACAATCGGCCAATTTCCAATGACCTGATATCATATGGAAAATTCACGAAATATTTTCGGATATTCTTGAAACTTCTTGAATCGGAAAATTTGTTTATTGTTTTGTGTTTGCCACAGATTAGGGGAAATTTTTATCAACTCACCAGTACAAGTCTATGCTTTAAATGGCTACAATCGGCCAATATTCAATGATACCCTGTGACATGGAAGACTCAAGATATATTTTCTTATATTCTTGAAACTTGTTGGGCCGGGAAATTTGTTTATTGTTTTGAGTTTGCCACAGAATATGGCAAATTTTGATGAACTCACCAATACAACTATGACTCAAATGGCTACAATCGGTCAATTTCCAATGGCCTCATATAATATGGACAATTCACGAAATATTTTCCTATATTCTTGAAACTTCTTGAGCTGGGAAATTTTTTATTGTTCTGAGTTTGCCATAGAATTTGGCAAATTTTTATCAACTCATTTCCGGAGGTTCCATATTATTTTATATGTGAAAATCAGGAAATATTTTCCGGAATTCCTTGTATATGTATTGAACAATTATTGCTAGGCCAGCGTGAGCTAGTAATCTAACAGCATGATAAACGTCCCATGTCACATAGCACGAAGTAGTCGGGGGTGGTTTCGGTAAAACTAAAATTAATGTGTTGGAAAGCCCGCTCCAGAGCCCCAACCTAAACCTAATTGAATATTTATGTGATATTCTGAAGAGTGATATCAGCACAAGAATACGTACACCGATTGTCTTTTCTAATGCAGAAATACTAGAAAAATAGAAACTTTTAAGTCCATTGATCTCTAAGCAATTTGTGGATTGTTTATTAAGAAGAATTGCAGAAATAATCAAAATTTCAGGCGGAACAACAAAATATTAAGGGTGTCGGTTGTACTGAACAGAATATTGATTAGTAATATTGTATTAGTAAATTGCCAATTTTTTTTCGCTGGCCCTACATCCCATAGTTGGATTTGGCTGCTTCATGATGAAGTTTCGTAATCATTTTTTAACAGATAATGAGTGATTAATTCATTGATCCAACCATTAACCAGCCGTGATTTTTTCATCATCCGCAAGGAATCGAACCTGGAACCTCCGGAGCTTAAGGCAAGCAAGCGCTAACCACTGTGCCACCGGGGCGGCAATGCCATTGCCCCATATATAATATCGAAACCGCCAGTTTGATTTGCAATTTCGTCAGTTGGGATACAGTATGCCCTGCGATTTTTATTTTAGATAGAAAACATATTTTATGTTTAAATATTATGTATACATATGTTTTCTAATACTCAGGTTACCCGGGACTAATGTCTAAATAAAAAGTTTTCGACTATGCAAGTACATTGAAACTCGAGTAATTTTAATACCCTATAGTTATAGTTAATTGTGTTACGCATTTTATAGTATGAAGTATCAGTAGGTTGTATTATAGAGGGGGAGGAGGTAATAGAAATAATGTTCCCTTGTACTAATTGCCCTCAAAATTAATACCTGTTTTATACCCCTTATCCTATTATATATTTATTTACAATTTTTGACTGACTTATGGGCAAATACTCGATCGTCTATCAAGCAACCAATTTTAATATGAAAGAATTAAAATACCATATTTGTGAACCACACAAAATTTGGGAAAAAAATTAAATTGAAATTAAAATTTGCTTTATTGCTCTTACAGTTTACCAACATGGAGAAAGTACCTCAAATGTATTAGACAAATTCAATGTAATGGAGCATGTTTCGAGCGCGTTATAAAATTTTACCTAAATAATCGAAGCGAATTTCTCAGAAAAAATTTGTTGGATTGTGAAGAAGTTTAAAGAGGGCTTAAAACCCATTCAACAAGCAGTGTTCACCAACATTTGAAATTTTGTAAAAGTCTAAGTATTGATTCCGCGGATACTACAAAGGCCATCTGCAAATTAATATCAGTTTTGCATGTGATCATGATTAGATCGAAATAGTTTAAAAACGTTCAATGATTCACAATTATACAATCAGAGCAAATAAGACCGAATTTCTTTTAAACAAACATTTTATCGATCTATATTCAAAGGCTACCTAATTTTAAAAATTATATCAGCTGGCCACTAGATGCGATTGACATCATGTCTTTGGCCCTCATGAATTTAAGCCCGAATTCTATGGAAAACTAGGAAGTCAGGTTAATGTCATGAAAAATTGATTTTGGTAAAATTAAAAGAGGTGTAATATTGAGTATTAAAAACAGCCCCAAACTACTGATATCCGGACCTATTAATACCACTAAAATCTCCTGCATGTAGTTGATCGTTTTTAGCTAAACTCGTTTTGCCAAACCGCAGTGTTTCGAGAGTGTTTGTAATATCCCGGGTTTTTGAAAACCCTAATTTTGAATAGAATTTATTTTGAAATACAAATACGGGTTTTAAATAAAAAACCCGGGTTTCGGGTTCATTACATTTAGAAATATCTGAATTTTTGAGACCGCGTGAAACCGGTATGCAAACCCTATTCGAGAGTTTTTCAAATTATTTCAATTTCTGTTGAAACAATTTCGAGCTTCGGTGTTTAAATTATCGTTGGAATAGTAATAGGGAATTGGTTACAAAGGAGTGATAAAAATTGATTTGAGATAGGGATTGCAAATTTAGCTTAAATTCAATAATCGATAATTCAATAAATTTCTTCAAATTTATCAATTTTAAAATTAATCTTCAAATTTTACTTAGACTTTGTGTTCAAACATGTAGATTCACGAATATTCGGATAAGATTGGCTTTTCCTTAATTTTGAATCACTGCCAAGCAATTTCTTGGCATATAACTTATTAAGGCTTCTTTAAGGGCCCACAATAGTTGTTGTCTATCTTTGGTTTCCTTGCAGGCCACATCTATCTTAAGATTCTACTAACGATGTCTAATTTGGTTGAGATCAAGTATAACACTGGCCAAGTCAAAATTCTCTGAAAAACTATTTAGCCTTTCTAGAGGTATGTTTAAGCTTACATTGTCTTGCATGTATACTCAACTCTGGGGCTTATTTGTCTTCTGACCGCGCAGTTTGCACACACCTCGAGCCGGGCCTGCGGCCACAATTACTCAATTCACTTTCCCTTTTTAGAATTTGAATTGTTATCCCCTCTACATCCACCGCAAAATTCTCTTCCAAGTAATCTGATTCGCCATGTAATGGTATAAAAATATTCTCATCTTCAGATGTAGAATTATGTACCTTTTCCCCCGTTTCGTATTGATTTTAATTTCAGTTGTTTATTATCCACCTTAGTCAACACATACCCTTTTTAACTTTTCCTTGCGGTTTTCTATAGGAAGAACATGTTGTTTAAGCCACGTGTAAGAAACTTCTAAATTAACATGCGCAGATTTCACACACATACACACCATCGAACCATCTTCAAATTCGGTTTTCTTTTTTTACCTTTAAAGCACTGGCTGGAGGTTAAAATTTCCCTCTGAATTACAGCAAGCAATAACTGAAATTGTTTCAGGAATTTTTACAGGATTTAACTGACATCCGGTTTTGTCCATTTTAAAAATTAGCTATAAATTCGTGTTCGAGTAGAATTGTTTTCAATAAAATAAAATAATCGGATGCTTCATTCAGAATATTTTTGTCATAAACGATAAAAGCAGTTTGTTGCTTAGCGATGAATGATTGTGGTTTCAAAGTTTTAATTTATTAGATAATCTATCTACAAAATCGGTATTATTCTGTTTCAATGTTTCTCATTTACATCTGTCCATTGTTGTCCAAGAGCTGAACTCTACTTAAAAGTAATTTTCTCTTTCCAGGTAATCCAACAAAATAGAAGAAAGCGTGAGCGCTGGAACAATCGTCACTTTCGTCAAGGTCAATCGTCGCATTCATACTTTGGATTAGGATTAATTCCAAACATTCTCTACATCTAAATAATGGATTATTTGAGATTTGGGTAAGTTGTTTGATATTTATTGCATCTAACTACTAAAACGGCATAGAGTAGGACGGTAAAATGAACTACGAAAGAGTTAAAAAAAACTCATAAAACTTATCTTAATATCAGGGTGAGATTCCTTGAATGAAGAATGTAATTCCTTCAGATTCAGAAGCAACATCTGTTTTTGCACTTTCATGTTCATTTTTATCCCATTTACTTCTACAGATATGTTATCCTTTTGTTCGGCATAATTCTGCTATTGAAATCGCTGTTATAAAATTCTTCAACTTTATCAATAACGATAAATAATAATATTTACGTATCTTAGCGGTAATATCAGCTAGAATGTCTTTCTCAGCTTTAAGTTCCTTTGATTTCTTCGCTAAACGTCGCGATTTATTAAATTCTTTTGATATTTGGTTTACGCTCCAACCATAGTCCACATTTTTAGCTTCAGACGGTCCTTGTTTTCCAAACTTGCAAATTTGTATTTTATCTCTGTTAGAATTTCCTCCAGCTTACTTTCCCTGACTGATTGTTTTCATTGACGTTTCGTCCGCTTGCACATTTTCACAAATTTCATTTTTATCCTAGATACGTTGATTAATTCAGAATTAAATTTGAATTTTTTACTGCAATATCAACATACTTTAGCTCCCAGAGAAGTGTGGAAATTTTACCTTTAATCTACTCGATATATGTTTCGTAAACTTTTACCCACTTGCCCTATTTTATTTTTATATCTGGAAGGATTACATCATCTGTCTGTTTGAAGTTTCGCAGGCATGTTTGGTAGAGTAAAAAATGGGTTTTCAATCAAAAGTGATGAACGGATACAAAATTAAAATTTACCTTTGACGAATTTTGTATCAGTGAGGTTTTTGATTCATAATTATTTCTTCAGTAAAATAGAGTTAAATTAAATGACATTCATTTTATGACGTCCACGTCGTTATTGCTGAGTAACGCTAAAGGTAGATGACAGTTTAAGCTATGAGATCTAATCATTGATGATTAATTATGATGAATCTCTGTAAACTTCAATTGGAGTTTATGTATGAGTTTTTAAAGGTTAAAAAAGAAATGCTGTATTTTTGGTTAAAAGTGAGGTTATATTCATATTTAGCCATGCAAAACAAAACATCCGAAAAGTATTATTCCAGACTTTTGCAACGCCTTCAGCAATTGAAAACTACATAAAACTGCGTTTATGAGAAATTTTTGGAGGTTAGAAATAAACTGTGGAGCTTATTCCAGACTTTTACGACGGCTTCAGTCATCTCAAACTATGTAAAAAAAATGAATTTTTAGAGGTTAGGGATAAACTGCAGAGCTTTTGGTCAAAAGTTAGGTTGAATTCGTGTTCAGCAAAGATAAATATACCGAATTAGGCCCAATTAAAAATTTTTCGACAGACTGAGTGTTTTTAAACTAAAAAAAATGCTTGCTCAAAGTGATGTCCACTACTCGAAGCCATCATTTTGAATTTTTTATAGGGCCAGACGATAAAAAAAGTTCATTCTTAAGAGAATTTTGGGCAAAGGGGGTGTCGATCGAGGGAGTGAATCAATCATGTTTCCCGAACTTCAAGTATATCAAATATACTAGCTTACAATTGCGTTGTTGTGTGCCTACTATTTATAACATTGTGTACGAACAAATTACTAAATATTGACCACATAGGTGTCTGTAATCGCAGTTTTCCAGTTTTGATATACGGTTAGCCTGTTGTCACCCGGGAGACAGGCCTTGGTCATGCATTCCAAACAATCAATCAAATCTGGTAAAGATAGTTAACTAAGTTCAAATTTCTAGCGTTGTTTTTAGTTTTCCACTTAGCTTGCTTTACTTACTAATTCTATAAAGAAGGTACTTATCCATCTGTGATTTGACCAGATATTTTCATTGATCAACATAATTCGAGAGTGTGGTAGTAAACAAACTAAAAGCCGTATAAGTATTAGCGTCTGGTAAGGGATTATTCCAAGACTGAAGTAACTGATAATAATTTATTTATAAAAGTTCGAAGTTAATCAATAATTTCTTATCTACAACTCAATAAAAATGGTACTCGCTTTGCAACGGTAAATATTTCTTAAAGTAAAATCATTGTATCAAAAAACAACTTAAAATTTAAGTTCGACTTAGCCATTCAAGTTGATTTCAAGCCGTTCAAGTCGGTTTTCTTTTGCCATGTTAATCAATAAATCGGTTAGGATTTATAACCTAACCATCATAATTATTTAGACATACCTTCATAACTATAACGGATTAAGCCTATTTTGGAAGAATTTTAAACCGTTACTCAGTAATTGGCCGGCGATGGTATTAAAAATTCAACCCTTTGATTTTGATTCGCAATATCAACCAAGAAAATTGCATATACTGCTCTATAAAGTCTAAATGCAACAAGGAAATTAAAACTGGCGGATATTTAAATTCCACATAACTAAAAGATCTTGCACATTGACCAAAATACAGTGGACTGTAATAAAAATCATCTAACACGAAAACAAATATTGTAGCAATTTTATTTATTATTCAATTAATTTATTAACATTTACATATCTTTGCGATCTCCATAAAATTAAACTTTACCTTTATGAAGATTACGACATCAGAGTATAGTGAGTCCCATTAAAACATAAACCAAACTTTTTTTCAAAACTCTGGCGAGTATAAACACCTCGCCATGGATCGTCTGCAGGCTGGATGGTGAGAATATTAAAAATTTCTAATTTAAATTTGTCATACTCAGGTGTACCAAATAGCTGGTATTTACGTTTTTCAACAATATCATTAAATATCCACCCTAACATTGAGTCATCCAGATCATAGTATATCTCACCCTCTGGAAAACGTTCTTCTAAGGAAAACATTTTTCCAAGATTTTTAACTGTAGGCGCTATTTCCCTACAAAACGGCAAACCTTCCTCTACTATTGGATATTCATTAGGATTAACTAAACGGTGTGCGCCTATTTGCAAAGCGTGATAAACATCCAAAGCCACACGATACGAAATAAATCGGTGCTGAAAAACTGGTAGTAAATTTGCACCGAGGTATTTGCCCGTTTGTTCCATTGCCATTGTGTAGATTTGTATCACTGTCTGTAAAATAAAATATTATAACATTAAAACATATTTAGAAAATTATTCAACACAAATTTTTTTGGATTACACAAAATTACCTTATAATGTCTTCACGCGTTGAAACAAATTATTAGAATGCCAATAAAATACCAAGCATCGAGAAAAGAAAACTGTAATTAAAGCGGATTTATACGAGCCGTTTTGGATCTTAATCACGGATGAATCATTCAAAGTGAATTCAAGTAGAATCGGTTTTACTTATATCCCCCTTATTCATCCTAAATGATCAGTAACGGAGATTTATTGTTTATATTGGTTACCCTAATTAACAAATAATAACAGTATACAAACAAATAATTTCAGATTCGTTTTGTGTATGCACAAAAAAAAAATTAAAAATTAAAAAATTCGCAAAGCCAAGGTATCATAGGGATAGAAATAAATTATTAACGAATGGCTGAAAATAAACCGGCACTAAAACAATATTACAATTTGAGCAACAAAAAAAAATTCTTTGCATCTTAAAATTAATTTGTTGGAACTTGTATGGAAAGGAACTCAACAAATTCTGTTTGAGCATTGAATTTATGATTATGACATCCAAGCTTGATCAGCTAAATCTTTATGATTTATTCCAACTTCCAATATTTTTTTTTCTTTTGCACCGCATATTCCGACAAATTAGAAGAAATTATTACCAAATGCATTCAATAAACGAATTCACTAGTTATATTGAACCGACTCGTCATATAGTTACGTAGTTGTATGTGTATGCAATGCGACAAGGTTTAGCTCTACGAATAACATTTAATAAAATTTTGGTCAAAGTGATTTAAAGAATATTGATTGCTGATTTCTTGATTAGTTATTTTTCGATTCCCTCACAAATAAAACAGTAAACCAGTTAAATGCTTCTCATTGGCTTGTGCATTAATGTATTTCAATGACGCGGCATGGTGAAAATCATAAACGTTGATATAACTGATGTCCCATCCTAAAAAACTGTCGCCAGTAACTTTTTTATAAATTTCCAACAGAAGAATTTGGGGACAAGGCACTCCCAACTCTTTCATACTTCCTTTTTAACGTGCTTCCTTACACAGTAGCCAAATCTAAGTCGTGGGCCGGCTATGGGTTCGTTTTACGAAGAGTACCTTCACATTGCATTGCTTCATGCCAGCCATAGTAATGGCATGAAAGGTAGGTCGGCCCGTGAATTCTGCACTCTCAACACTCTTGATCACCGATCGTAATCAGATGATGAAAAACTCCTTTAGCATCCCGCTCTTATTGGGATTCGAACTCGTTACCTCCCGTTCCAAACACCGCAGCTTTAATCACTGCACCGTTTCGGTCGGTCATTTCAATTTTGTATCAAAATTATCTTGCTGTAATACGGAAGACATATTTTCGTTTCGTACACTCATTTGTCGAGTGCATCCATTAGAATAACTTATAATAGTAGTGTTGATTCACTTATTAGTCGTCCATATTTGACCTTAGTGACTTTTTTCTCTTCACAAGGCAGGGACCAACTCACATTACGAACAATTTACCAGAATTACGGTGTGGACGAAGCCTTACCAACTTCATTCCTGTACATTTTTTGCTTAACAAAACTTTATATAATAAATCTGGATATTCTGATTTAGGTACCTTGCTAATTCTTCTTTTTTTTTTTTTTTTAAATATCTCAGGAGTTCTTATGTTTCGATTCGAATGTCATACAATTGGCATTATCTATAAATTAATATGTTCCATAATTGTAGAGTCACCTTAGTTTCTTCAAATGAAATGTGTAGCGGTTCACCCAATGCACCACTACAATTATACCGGTTCAACCACAAGCTCGCCGCACATTGGATGCCACCTGTCCAACTCATTGGGCATTATGTCACATGACATACAAACAACCAATCGCCGACCGGCTTGTCCACAACACAACGAACATAAAACAAAATAAATTTTTTATTTATCAGTCTGCTCTCGATCTCTACTGCGACAACACATCGCTCGTCGTGTTGGCCGCCAAAATATATTTTCCGCGACCCAAAATGGTGATAAAGATAATAAAATATTGTGCTTAATATTAATTTGAAATTTTGAGAAAATAAATTAACTAATAATTTGAACCTTTTAAAAAAAATAAATCGTATAAATTTATTCCAATTTAAATTGTGTATTTATTTATATATACATTAATTGTTAAAAATGAATTTCTTCTCAATATTTTATTATCTTCTGTTCTATTTTAATACGATATAGGAGCCATAAGTTTTTTAATAATTCTACCTTTAAGCCAAATTTTACATCTTCGATACAAAATTTCTTCACCAACCTCAAAAGCATTCTACATTTAGTGTGTTTATTGTAAAAATTACGAGATCGGTTATTTAAGTTTTCTAATTTATATTTAAAATTGATTGATTTATAAACTAGCTACCTATATAGATTTTCTTTAATTGGTAATTTTGTTGTGGTCCTGCGACCCATAAATAATTGTACCAGTGAAACACTAATATAACTAAGCGGGGTATTTGTAGTATAATTTAATAAGACTGAAGGCCCATCTGTTGCTTTCTTTAATATGTGTTTCGCCGTTAAAGCAGCAGGATGTTAGCAGGAGAGTTCCTCGCGCACACTTTTCACAGACATTTCTTTGCGGGAACATTTTCTCGCGTCAACATTTCCTCCTCTGAAATAAAAGAGCGTTTCCACAATTTATAATTTTCTTTATATAATTTATTTTTAAAATTAAAATTCCGATATCCCACAATTTATAGAAATTTTAAATCCCTAGAATTTATAATTTTTGTTTATTTCCCAATTTTCCGATAGTTATAGCGATTTTAAGCCCCCCCCCCCCTTCCCAGAATTTAATAATGTTTGTTTATTTTCGTTTGAAAATTAAAATTCCCATTTTCCACAATTTATAGAGATTTTAAATCCCCAATTTTCCAGAATTTATAATTTTTGTTTATTTCCCCATTTTTCAAAAACTATAGAGATTTTAAATCCCCATTTTCCAAAATTTATGATTTTTGTCTATTTTCGTTTTCAAACTAAAATCCCTATTTTCCAGAATTTATAGCGAATTTAAATACCCATTTTCCAGAATTTATAATTTTTGTTTATTTTCGTTTTTAAATTAAAATTCCCATTTTCCACAATTTATAGAGATTTTAAATCCCCATTTTCAAGAATTTATAATTTTTGTTTATTTCCCCATTTTCCAGAATTTATAGCGATTTTAAATCCCCACTTTCTAGAATATATGATTTTTGTTTATTTTCATTTTTAAACTAAAATCCCTAATTTCTTTTTCTTTTTGTACTTGAATTAATTATTTAATTCGTATAACCACCGAATATGCAACCGCTGCTTCTTTCACAATCATAAGCTCATCAGTTCGAAACTGGATTAAATTCTCTTACCATTTTCGGAAATATTAACTTTAAAATAAAAAAAATAAAAATAAAAAAATCCCTATTTTCTAGAATATATAGCGATTTTAAATGCCCATTTTCCAGAATTTAAAATTTTTGTTTATTTTCGTTTTAAAATTAAAATTCCCATTTTCCACTATTTATGCAGATTTTAAATCCCTATTTTCCAGAATTTATAGAGATTTTAAATCCCTAGAATTTATAATTTTGTTTATTTTCCAATTTTCCAGAATTTATAGCGATTTAAGATCCCCATTTTCCAAAATTTATTATTTTTGTCTATTTTCGTTTTCAAACTAAAATCCCTATTTACCAGAATTTATAGAGATTTTAAATCCCCATTTTCCAGAATTTATAATTTTTGTTTATTTACGTTTTAAAATTAAAATTCCCATTTTCCACAATTTATAGAGATTTTAAATCCCCAATTTCCAGAATTTAGAGAGATTTTAAATCCCCATTTTCCAGAATTTATAATTTTTGTTTATTTTCGTTTTAAAATTAAAATTCCGATATTCCACAATTTATAGAGATTTTAAATCCCTAGAATTTATAATTTTGTTTTTTTTCCAATTTTCCAGAATTTATAGCGATTTAAGATCCCCATTTTCCAAAATTTATTATTTTTGTCTATTTTCGTTTTCAAACTAAAATCCCTATTTACCAGAATTTAGAGAGATTTTAAATCCCCATTTTCCAGAATTTATAATTTTTGTTTATTTTCGTTTTAAAATTAAAATTCCCATTTTCCACAATTTATAGAGATTTTATTTCCCAATTTTCCAGAATTTATAGCGATTTTAAATCCCCATTTTCCAGAATTTATAGAGATTTTACACCGCCATTTTCCAGAATTTATAATTCCTATTTATTTTCGTTTTAAATTTAAAATTCCCATTTTCCACAATTTATAGAGGTTTTAAATCCTCATATTCCACAATTTAAAATTTTTGTTTATTTCACCATTTTCCAGAATTTATAGCGATTTAAAATCCACACTTTCCAGAATTTATTATTTTTGTCTATTGTCGTTTTCAACAAAAATCCCTATTTTCCAGAATTTATAGAGATTTTAAATCCCCATTTTTCATAATTTATAATTTTTTTTTATTTCCGTTGTAAAATTAAAATTCCCATTTTCCACAATTTATAGAGATTTTGAATCCCCATTTTCCAGAACTTATAATTTTTGTTTATTTCGCCATTTTGCAGAATATATAATTCCTGTTTATTTGAGTGTTTAAACTAAAATTCCCGTTTTCCACAATTTATTGAGATTTTAAATCCCCATTTTCCAGAATTTATAGCGATTTAAAATCCCCATTTTCCAGAATTTATTATTTTTATCTATTTTCGTTTTCAAACTAAAATCCCTATTTTCCAGAATTTATAGAGATTTTAAATCCCCATTTTCCAGAATTTATAATTCCCGTTTATTTTCGTTTTAAAATTAAAATTCCCATTTTCCACTATTTATACAGATTTTAAATCCCCATTTTCCAGAATTTATAATTCCTGTTTATTTTCGTTTTAAAATTAAAATTTCGATTTTCCACAATTTATAGAGATTTTATATCCCCATTTACCAGAATTTATAATTTTTGTTTATTTCCCCATTTTCCAGAATTTATAGAGATTTTAAACCCCCATTTTCCAGAATTTATAATTTTTATTTATTTTCGTTTTAAAATTAAAATTTCCATTTTCCAGAATTTATAGAGATTTTAAATCCACAGTTTCCAGAATTTATTGTTTTTGTTTATTTCCCGATTTTCCAGAATTTATAGCGATTTTAAATCCCCATTTTCCAGAATTTATAATTTTTGTTTATTTCCCCATTTTCCAGAATTTATAGCGATTTTAAATCCACGTTTTCCAGAATTTATAATTTTTGTTTATTTCTCCATTTTCCAGAATTTATAGCGATTTTAAATCCCCATTTTCCAGAATTTATAATTCCTGTGTATTTCTGAATTTATAATTCTTGTTTACTTCCCCATTTTCCAGAATTTATAGCGATTTTAAATCCCCATTTTCCAGAATTTATAATTTTTGTTTATTTACGTTTTAAAATTAAAATTCCCATTTTCCACAATTTATAGAGATTTTAAATCCCCAATTTCCAGAATTTAGAGAGATTTTAAATCCCCATTTTCCAGAATTTATAATTTTTGTTTATTTTCGTTTTAAAATTAAAATTCCGATATTCCACAATTTATAGAGATTTTAAATCCCTAGAATTTATAATTTTGTTTTTTTTCCAATTTTCCAGAATTTATAGCGATTTAAGATCCCCATTTTCCAAAATTTATTATTTTTGTCTATTTTCGTTTTCAAACTAAAATCCCTATTTACCAGAATTTAGAGAGATTTTAAATCCCCATTTTCCAGAATTTATAATTTTTGTTTATTTTCGTTTTAAAATTAAAATTCCCATTTTCCACAATTTATAGAGATTTTATTTCCCAATTTTCCAGAATTTATAGCGATTTTAAATCCCCATTTTCCAGAATTTATAGAGATTTTACACCGCCATTTTCCAGAATTTATAATTCCTATTTATTTTCGTTTTAAATTTAAAATTCCCATTTTCCACAATTTATAAAGGTTTTAAATCCTCATATTCCACAATTTAAAATTTTTGTTTATTTCACCATTTTCCAGAATTTATAGCGATTTAAAATCCCCACTTTCCAGAATTTATTATTTTTGTCTATTGTCGTTTTCAACAAAAATCCCTATTTTCCAGAATTTATAGAGATTTTAAATCCCCATTTTTCATAATTTATAATTTTTTTTTATTTCCGTTGTAAAATTAAAATTCCCATTTTCCACAATTTATAGAGATTTTGAATCCCCATTTTCCAGAATTTATAATTTTTGTTTATTTCGCCATTTTGCAGAATATATAATTCCTGTTTATTTGAGTGTTTAAACTAAAATTCCCGTTTTCCACAATTTATTGAGATTTTAAATCCCCATTTTCCAGAATTTATAGCGATTTAAAATCCCCATTTTCCAGAATTTATTATTTTTATCTATTTTCGTTTTCAAACTAAAATCCCTATTTTCCAGAATTTATAGAGATTTTAAATCCCCATTTTCCAGAATTTATAATTCCCGTTTATTTTCGTTTTAAAATTAAAATTCCCATTTTCCACTATTTATACAGATTTTAAATCCCCATTTTCCAGAATTTATAATTCCTGTTTATTTTCGTTTTAAAATTAAAATTTCGATTTTCCACAATTTATAGAGATTTTATATCCCCATTTACCAGAATTTATAATTTTTGTTTATTTCCCCATTTTCCAGAATTTATAGAGATTTTAAACCCCCATTTTCCAGAATTTATAATTTTTATTTATTTTCGTTTTAAAATTAAAATTTCCATTTTCCAGAATTTATAGAGATTTTAAATCCACAGTTTCCAGAATTTATTGTTTTTGTTTATTTCCCCATTTTCCAGAATTTATAGCGATTTTAAATCCACGTTTTCCAGAATTTATAATTTTTGTTTATTTCTCCATTTTCCAGAATTTATAGCGATTTTAAATCCCCATTTTCCAGAATTTATAATTCCTGTGTATTTCTGAATTTATAATTCTTGTTTACTTCCCCATTTTCCAGAATTTATAGCGATTTTAAATCCCCATTTTCCAGAATTTATAATTTTTGTTTATTTCCCCATTTTCCAGAATTTTTGGTGTTTTAAACCACAATTTTCCAGAATTTATAATTCCTGTTTATTTTCGTTTTAAAATTAAAATTCCCATTTTCCACAATTTATACAGATTTTAAATCCCTATTTTCCAGAATTTATAGAGATTTTAAATCCCTAGAATTTATAATTTTTATTTATTTCCCCATTTTCCAGAATTTATAGCGATTTACAATCCCAATTTTCCAGAATTTATTATTTTTGGATATTGTCGTTTTCAACTAAAATTCCTATTTTCCAGAATTTATAGAGATTTTAAACACCCATTTTCCAGAATTTATAATTCCTGTTTATTTTCATTTCAAAATTAAAATTCCGACATTCCACAATTTATAGAGATTTTAAATCGCTAGAATTTATAATTTTGTTTATTTTCCAATTTGCCAGAATTTATAGAGATTTAAGATCCCCATTTTCCAAAATTTATTATTTCTGTCTATTTTTGTTTTCAAACTAAAATCCCTATTTACCAGAATTTAGAGAGATTTTAAATCCCCATTTTCCAGAATTTATAATTTTTGTTTATTTACGTTTTAAAATTAAAATTCCCATTTTCCACAATTTATAGCGATTTTAAATCCCCATTTTCCAGAATTTATAGAGATTTTAAACCCCCATTTTCCATAATTTATAATTCCTATTTATTTTCGTTTTAAAATTAAAATTCCGATATTCCACAATTTATAGAGATTTTATTTCCCAATTTTCCAGAATTTATAGCGATATTAAATCCCCATTTTCCAGAATTTATAGCGATTTAAAATCCCCACTTTCCAGAATTTATTATTTTTGTCTATTGTCGTTTTCAACAAAAATCCCTATTTTCCAGAATTTATAGAGATTTTAAATCCCCATTTTTCAAAATTTATAATTCCTGTGTATTTCTGAATTTATAATTCTTGTTTACTTCCCCATTTTCCAGAATTTATAGTGATTTTAAATCCCCATTTTCCAGAATTTATAATTTTTGTTTATTTCTCCATTTTCCAGAATTTATAGCGATTTTAAATCCCCATTTTCCAGAATTTATAATTTTTGTTTATTTCTCCATTTTCCAGAATTTATAGCGATTTTAAATCCCCATTTTTCAAAATTTATAATTCCTGTGTATTTCTGAATTTATAATTCTTGTTTACTTCCCCATTTTCCAGAATTTATAGTGATTTTAAATCCCCATTTTCCAGAATTTATAATTTTTGTTTATTTCCCCATTTTCCAGAATTTATGGTGTTTTTAAACCCCAATTTTTCAGAATTTATAATTCCTGTTTATTTTCGTTTTAAAATTAAAATTCCCATTTTCCACAATTTATACAAATTTTAAATCCCCATTTTCCAGAATTTATAATTCCTGTTTATTTTCGTTTTAAAATTAAAATTTCGATTTTCCACAATTTATAGAGATTTTAAATCCACACTTTCCAGAATTATAATTTTTTGTTTATTTTTCCATTTTCCAGAATTTATAGTGAATTTAAAACCCCATTTTCCAAAATAGCGTTTCCATGTAGCGAAAACTATGTAGTTTTAGTTTCGAAATTACTTCTGTTGCAGTTTTACTTTGTAATCATTTAATACACACATTTTTAAATATTTCGCAAAATTACGAAAGGTTTACAAAATCACTCGATCGATTTCGGCTTATTAGGCCATCATCAGGAGTATCTACTAAACTGTAAAAATAAAAATGTAGTTATTTATACATATATATGTAGTTGGAAAAAGCAAACAGTGAAACCAAAATATACAAATAAAAAAATGTGGGAGTGGTAAACAATAAACTTGGAGAGAGCAATAAACATTAAAAATTAAAAGGGGGTGAGTTAAACACAGGTATATGATTATTGATTATTGATTAGTTAATGGTCGAATAACAAAATTCCAGATGTTGATTTTTTTCCCCCCCTTTTTTTATTATAACCCGACGTATTAGTCATTTTATGGGATGATATGAATATGGGAATAAAACAGTGCGAGGTCGGTAATTGGTGAGAAACGGATTTCTCTCTGTTCGTTGAGGATATTTTGGTTAAGAAATATATCAGGGGTACAAATTGAAAATGCGGGATTGATAACAGATGGCGTTACTAACGCTATACGCATCAGGCAGTACTGTGACTATGTTCATGTCAAAGCTACGTCTTATAGCTTTAATTTTCAGTATGTGTCAATTTGTCGCAGTGTCAAATTCATAGTTTTTTTGAGCTCTCAATATGTCGAGTTTCGTGCCAATAAAACAGCATTTGCGGGAAGTTTTAATTTACTTCTTTAATTTGAAGAAAAGTGCTGCTGAAGCACATCGATTGGTCTCCGAGACTTATCCGAGTCATGTTCCATCGGTTTCAACGTGCGAGAGATGGTTTGTGCGGTTTAGAAGTGGTGATTTTGACGTTGAGGACAAAGAGCGGCCGGGCCAAGTGAAAAAGTTTGAGAATGCTGAATTGGAGGCAATACTCAATGAAGACTCGTGTCAAACTCAACAAGAGCTCGCAGATTCATTGGGAGTGACACAACAAGCCATTTCCCATCGTATAAAAGCCCTCGGAATGATCCAAAAGCAAGGACATTGGGTGCCGTATGAGCTGAAGCCGAGAGACGTCGAGCGCCGTTTTTTTGCATGCGAACTGCTGCTCGAACGGCAAAAACGGAAGGGTTTTTTGCATCGCATTGTCACTGGTGATGAAAAGTGGATCCGTTACGATAACCCGAAGCGCAAAAAATCATATGGTTACCCCGGCCATGCATCATCATCGACGGCCAAACCAAATATTCACGGCGCCAAGCTCATGCTCTGTATTTGGTGGGACCAGCTGGGTGTGGTGTATTATGAGCTATTGAAATCGAACGAAACCATCACAGGAGCACTATACCGAACTCAATTGATGCGTTTGAGCCGCGCACTCAAAGAAAAACGGCCACAATACGAGCAAAGACACGACAAAGTAATTTTGCAACATGACAACGCTCGGCCACATGTTGCAGCGCCGGTCAAAACATACCTACAAACGCTGAAATGGGAAGTCTTACCCCACCCGCCGTATAGCCCAGACATTGCTCCTTCCGATTACCACCTTTTCCGATCGATGACACATGGCCTAGCTGACCAGCGCTTCCATTCTTACGAAGAAGCCCAAAAATGGGTCGATGACTGGATAGCAGCCAAGCCGGCCGAATTTTTTCGCGACGGTATCCGTAAATTGCCAGAAAGATGGGAAAAAGTTGTGGCTAGCGATGGACAATACTTTGAATAATTCATTTGTTACCATTTTTTCAGAATAAACGTTCAAAAATAGAAAAAAATCCCGCATTTTCAATTTGTACTCCTGATAGCTTTTCGGATTTAGTATGGTTCTTAGTTGTCTAAACGTCCGCTTTTTGGTTGTACATGCAATATTTCTAAATTGTTTAAACTGGATGTGTGATTTTCTAATGTTAAATGATTATAAAGGGATGATTCATGGCTACCAGATAAATGTTCTTTAACTTCAAAATTGCGCACAGTCTGTCCGATATAAGAGGAACTACAATCATTGCAATTGATCTTATAAACGCCAGACTTGGAAAGGCGATCAATTCTTGGTTTGTTGTTAAAAATCATTTTCTTAATTGTATTAATAGCCGCATTTCTTGACGCATTAGTGATCCGGATCAGATCAAAGTTTACATTGAAAACAACAACAAAAATTTAAATTTTGTTGTTGTTTTCAATGTTAACTTTGACCTGATCCGGATCACTAATGCATCAAGAAATGCGGCTATTGTTATAAAAAGCAAAGCTAATATCTGTATATTGTGTTACGATGTTTTTAATCCGTTGGCTATTTTCCTATATACTCTAAGCGGCGCCAATTTTTCGGCATTGGGCTATCAGGTGGATAAATGTTAGCTAAAGATTTATGTTTCAGTTTTCTGTTTAATAGCTTTAATATAGTCTTAGCAGCATAACCGTTATTCGCTGCAATTTCTAAAATTATATTAAGCTCTCTGTTATAATTAGATTTGGTCAAAGGAATGTTTATTAATCTATCTAAGAATTAGTGGAAAGCTGACATTTTAATATTATGGGGATGGTTTGAAGAGTTAGGTATATAATGGCGTCTGTCTGTGTCACTTTTTGCTTTTCCAACTATAATAACTACATTTTTTTGTTTACAGTTTAGTAGATACTCCTGATGATGGCCTAATAAGCCGAAATCGATCGAGTGATTTTTTAAACCTTTTCAAATTTTGCGAAATATTTAACAAGTGTTTTTAAAAAAAATTTAAAAATGTGTGTATTAAGTGTGTTTCGCCAAGTGCCTACGGCAGAAAGTGTAAAAAGTTGTAATCATTTGTTATAGTCCACCAATATTAAATAACTAGAAGGAAAATCCGGTAATAGGGTGACTTTTAATTTCCCATAAGAACTAAGGCAAATTTAGTCATTTTGACTTAAATATTTATGACCTTAAATTCACTGGAATTGATTATATTATTCGATAATTTGCGTCCTCAATATGTTTCTCAGGTAGGATGAGAAAAGAAAACCACCATTTTTCACTACTTATGCGATCAAATAATAAAATTTTTCTGTTTACAGGAAAAACAATTTAAAACTGAACACTAAACACTTTAATTGATTTTTGAACCGGCCCTTCACATGACAATCGCCGTATATAGTATAGTAATAGTTGATTCCTACTTCACAAATGTCAACAGCCGGCTATCTTATCAAATGGTCGATTAGACAATTCTTGACTCCGCAACTCCTCTTTAGTGTTACTTTATGTATTTTATGAAGCATTTTTCGCCTTTAGCTGAGCGGAGCTATCACACTATCTCCAAAGAACAACAAGTTATTAACTAGATATATATATTTCATTCCGTTTATTTTCTGGCAACATGTTCAACAGAGACGCACCATAAACTGTGAAATATGCCAAATTTCTCCGCTTCCGTCATTTTTTTTTTTTTTTAATTTACTTTCGCATCCTCCGAAAGTAAGTTGAACCAAAAGAAAAAAAGGTACGTGGACTGGAAAATTTGGCGGCCTAGGTGTGTCACTGTTGAACATGTTCCCCTAATAAAAATATTAATTTTCTTTTAATTTCTTTTTTATTGGCCATCCGTTAAGGCAATAATTTTTAATTTGGCTTAAAACTAGATCCAATTCAGTTTCTTTTGTAAACTGCAATTCCCGATCTTGTGTAAATTGATTGTGTGCATTACATGAGTTAGATCCCCCTCATAATTTTTATTCACTGAGCCTGTCCTCGATAGCAAATCAGCGATATACATGTACCTCCTCGAGACTCTGTACCTTCTCATTCTCTGAATTCGCGAACTTTGTTAGCTAGAAATGTTTTTATTGAATCCTCTATTAATGTCTGATGATCTGTAGGAACTTGAAATGACCAGCCATAAACATAGTTATGAAAATTATGAGAACAAGATCCTATACCATTTTTCGAAGCATCAGTTTGTTTAACCAACGGTTTCTTTTCATCACATATGCCTAACGCTGGAGACTTTACAATTAGATCTTTTGTTTTCTGTAACGTTTTTGTATGTTTCTCTAACCACCCAAACCCCCTATTAATTTTTATTAATTCCCTTAATGGACTTGAAACCTCTGCAAAATTTTGGATGAAAGAACGCATGTAGTTTATTAGCACTAAAATACTTTGTAATTTCTTTTTATTTAAACGATTTTTTATAGCTTCAATCGTTTTTATTCTATTTGGACTGCTCTATCACCCTTGGAAAATATCTACCTTATATTGAATTTTTTTCTCGTTAAATTTAATATTCAATTTTCTGTCAATAACTTCTTTCATGATCCAATTGAATATACCAGAACCCGTTTTTCATGTCAAAAACGCTAAAAGTAGACTTATTTGTTGAAACCAGTCGAAATATTTATAAGCATTGTAATATGAAAATATTCTTGAATAATGGCCTCATTTAAATTTTTTCGTTCTAAACATATCCGCTAAGTTTTATCTTGTTTTTCTACTATTCACTAAATTACCCATCAGGCTCATCTACTTTCGAATTATTCGAATTATTCAACCCTAACATTGATACCCTATAAGCAGGTTTGAGCAATAAGTGGTTAGGTACCACCAAAAGGTAATTTCAATAAACTTTCACACGTCATGGATTGTATGAAAAAATGTTTAATAGATATCAAATTGTTTTCCATGTTAATAAATAGTTCAGTTAGAATTTATGATCTGAATATCTTAATTATTTAGACTTTTATAAATGTAGCTTCCTAACTTCATATAACGGGTTAAATTCATTTTGGAAGTTTTAACCAACAGAAGTCTGATGTTGGAATTAAAAAGTCAACACTTTGATTTTGTTTTGCAATATCGACCACAAAAATTAAATATAATGCCAGCCAATATAATACGTTATCTAGCCTAAATGCACCAAGCAAGCTAAATCTGACAATATATTGACAATTCTCATCCCTGATACGAAATCAACTGATACGAAAACAAAATATTGTGCCAATTTTATTTATTATTTAGTATAGTGTTTTCCATTATAATTTAAACCAAACTTATTTTCAAAACTTTGACGAGTATAAACACCTCGCAATGGATCGTCTGCAGGCTGGATGGTAAGAACTTTGAACATTTCCGATTTATACTTTTCAAACTCGTTTGAACTAAATAATAGGTATTTATGTTTTTCAATAATATCATAAAATACCAACCCTAACATTGATTCATCCAGATCATAGTATATCTCATCCTCTGGAAAACGTTCTTCTAAGGAAATGTTTCTTCCAAGAGTTTTGACTGTAGTAGATAGATCTCTACAAAACGGCAAACCACATTCTATTTGTGGATATTCGCTAGGATTATATAAACGATGAGTGCCTATTTGTAAAGCGCGATAAACATCCAAAGCCTGATGATACGAAATAAATTTATGTTTAAAAATTGGTAGAGAATCTGCACCGAGGTATTTGTTCTGAACATTCATTTTTAACGGTGTTTGTATCACTGCCTTTAAAATAAAATATTATAACATTAAAACTAATGGTAAACATATTAAAAATGTGTATGTATTACAAAATTATCTTATAGTATGATTGATCACCAAAGGAAAAAATTTGCTACTTGGAAATGAGTAGATACCCAATGGAACGAGAAATTGAGTGACACAAGTAAAACATAGCCTTCTGTTTAGTTGTTTTTTTTTGTCTTTTGTATAGTTGTTTATTATAGTAAAGGCGATAAATAAAATTAGATAAAGCGTCTTCCATTGGCGAAAGCAAACTACTCAAAGCAAAATTTGCGCTAGGTGGATTTTAGATGCGAAAATTCCAATAGATGGCTTTTAGAACTTTGGCTTTAATTACAAGAACAAGGGTTGCAGATGTTCCTTCGGTTACCAAACCTATCTACTGTTCAGACAAGCGGCAAATCCCAAAATATCCTCGTTGTTCCAGTAAAACTCTGATGACTAACACGGAATCCGAAGAAGCTCGAAATCAAAGTGACACAAGTTCAGATGAATTTTTTGATGCTCATAAATGAGGAATCACACATGATAACTCAAGATGAGCTGAATGATTTAGTAAGGGATTTTAACCTAGCCAAATTTAAAGCCGAATTACTAGGTTCACGACTACAACAATGAAGGTTACATGCTTCCAACACAAGAGTTACTATTTATCGTACCCGAAGTAAATGTTTCTCAAGATATTTTAAGAAAAAAACCGAATTTTGTTACTGTTATGACGTAATTGGACTTTTTCAAGAAATACGGCCACCTTATAATCCAGAAGAATGGTGTTTATTCATTGATTCATCGAAGATTAGTTTAAAAATAGTCGCTCTACATATCAGTCTTTTGACTATTGAAAAAGCTGCTTGGAATTCATTACGACTTGTTATCCAAAAGTTAAAAGTTCCTAGGCAACAAAAAATAAATAAAATAACCGACAATTAATTGCAGATTTATTACATAACTTTCAACGAATGGGTGTCAATATGTCCCTGAAAACTCATTTTTTACACTTGCATCTCAACTTCTTTCCTGAAAACCTCGGAAACGTGAACGACGCGCACGGCGAGTGTATTCACAAGTACTTGAAAAGTTTTGAGCAAAATTAACAGGGATGACTATTGATTTTCTATTGTAAGAGACACAGATACTAAAAAAATCAAGAAAAAAGCTAAGGTGGTTCATTTTTACAGGGTTGCTCAGAATAACTCGCATTTCTTCTACCTAATTCCCACAATACTTAGATAAACCATTTAAAGATAGTGGATTTTTTCTATAACTTTGTCATAACTCTAAACTTATCATACTAATTACAGTCGCCAGTCGTAAAGATACCGTCAAGCGTTGCATTAAACGATATAAGGATATCGGAAGTGTTCATAAAAACAAAATAGGGACGGAAATCATCAGTTGTTGTAACTGCAGCAAATCTAAAAATTCGTAGAAATCCCTGCCAATCTCAGAATAAATTGGCTCATGAGCTAAATAAGCAATGTGTCCTGGCATCACAGGAGGCAGAGAAATCCGCTTCCGAGTTGCAGAAGCCATTCGACAAATGTTGGATTGCCTTGGGCACGCATATTCTGGGACACGCTGAAGAAATCGAAGTGTCTCCAGAGATTGCTATTCCAGGAACACTTTCGGCGATGATCTGTGGTCTTGATCCGCCGGGCTCAACAGGTAAAAGTTGACGGAAATCTCCACCGAAAACGATCACTTTGCCTCCAAACGATTCGTTGTTGCCCATGATGCTTCGGAAGAGATGATCGATGATATTAATGCCATGTTTAATCATCATCGTGATTTCGTCGATGAGAAAGATGTCGGTTTCTCTGGGATTTTGGTATGCAGCTGATGCTAGATTTCGCGCGAAGTTCGATGAGCTGTCAATCCTCCGGGCATGAGAGTTACTGCGATGCCAGTTATTGTAAATACCTTTGCTCTCAGTTTCTGTTGCTGACACGCATCGATAATGTTTTGGTAAAGCGTTGTCTTGCCTGAACCTCCAGGTCCAATGAGCACGAATGTTCGCTGATGTTGTTGCTTCCGCTTCGATGCTATCACTGCACTCATCATTCGGTTGAATCCGTGTTGTTGTGTCGGATTCAAAATAATGTATTGCACTGGTTGAGTTGCCTGGTGCAATTGTGTTGTTAGGATTTGTGCTGTTCCTGTATGCGTCGGCAGATCGAAATTTCGGTTGCTCTTTCCCGCAGTTGCAAAACGCTGGTTGATGGTGTACGTGAGAAGCATGTTTGCAAATGCCTCACGGAGTTGTTGTGGCATTCTCATTGTCACCAAGTTGTCGAACGTCTGGAGGAAAACGTCATCGTTGCGGACCAAATTCAATGCTTGAGCTGCATCATGAATTCTGCCAATCATTCTGTCCCCTCGCTATTGACGCTCATTCCATCGTCTTTGAGCTCCATTAAATACGTAATGCTGAGGAATTTCGGCATAAAGAATTTCGGGCTCAAGCAATCTCATTTATCATGTTGAGTTCGAAGTACGCTTCGAGCATGGTGATCGCTGTTCTCTCTTCGCGTTCTGGTACGATCTCCAATCCTCCATCGAACTCCAGTTCGGTGGTATTCTCAAGATGGATTGGAGGTCTTGTGACGGCATGTGATCGGTCGTGCATTCCGAATTCACAGATTCGCAAAATGGGTTCTGGTGCGCTGATATATCTGCAACTGATGCAGTTCTTGAGTTCATCACAAATCATTTGTCAATCAGCGATGAATTTGAGTGAAGCCACGTCGAAACCTTTGAAAACGTATTTGTAGATGTACCTGAATGCTGATCTCATTCCTGTGACTACTTCGACGTTGATTTGGGCTTTGTATTTCATCGTCTAGTATGGATTGTACGGAACCACAAATTTGTTGCTGACTATTTTTTCTTTGTTTCCGTGAGTCACTGTTTCAGCTGGCATGTTTCGTCGTCGATAGACACTAGATAGTCGTTTTCCTTGACAACAGTTTCGTTGGCGTAAGGCTTTGGAAATTGCTTGCTACATTTTCCCTCAACGTGGCATGGTCCATGAATTATCGTTGATGTCACGGTGTCGAAAAGCTGTAGATTTTTCTGGCTGTTTGGAAGATTGTAGCCGTTCTGCAGTGTTATCAGGATGTGAGCGTGTGGCAATCCACATTTCTGGAACTCAATGGTGTAAATGTAGCACACTACTGGTCCAAACAATCCGCCTTTGATGTCTGCGATGAGCGAAATCAATTTGATTTTAAAGACACGGCCGACAATGTCCGGACGATGTTATGGTTGTTCACCGGGCAGAATGCTCTTGGTGATGTCGTCTCAACGCGTATTGCACGTGAATGTGATGAACAAATCGGATTTTCTAAAGCGACTGCAAATTGCCATAGAGTCTTGACAAAGTTGGCGCATATGACGATTTGATCCTGTGAAGCTAGATGGCAGCATGATTGATGGTGCTGCCTCGATGTTTTGTTGTCGAGCACGTGCCACCACAAAGTTGTTGAGTGCCTGACAGTTTTGGGCCTTGATGACGTCTTGGTTCATTCTGATCCAGTTCAGGTTGTTCGCAGCGTGGAGAGCCGGTCGCCATGGATTCTCGTGAACTTGAAGCAATGCTGATTTGTACCGGAGCATTGAGAAGTATCATGGTTCTTGTGGATCTTGTTGTGTGTAGGGAACACTTTGCCATATCGGGTGCCAACCCGGTTCGCCGTTGATGAAGAGAAGAGCGTACGTCATTGGATCGATGTGTGGACTTTGTGGATGGATATTAACGTTACGTCTCTCTCGTGTTGGATCTGCTTGGTCTGCATCAGATCGCACGCAGACAGAAAAGTCGCGGTGGAAGTTTGGAACGCCATCATTTTCCAAAACAAAGACTGCTGCTACTTCATTCTCTGCCACTGTTGCATTCTGCCGTCTTCGATGAACACCTGGCATCTCATATTCTCTGTTGAACGTATCCTGTCCGTTTGCCTCCGCCTCTGCGATCACTGCTTGAACGAAACGGAAGATCTCGGCATAATGGTTGTCGCGTCTGATGTAGTCATCAATTTCACGCAGAATTGGCGCGTTGGTGTTGGCATTCGCTGGATGATTTATGCGTGTATCATTTGCTTGCGTTGAAAAGTCCAGGAAATAGAGTTGCGCATAAGTTCTGGGTTGGTCTTGATTGGGAATGTCGAGGCTGCTCATGTTATGATAAGTCATGCCATTGACTCGGAGGCAGTAAGGACCTCGACCTGGTGGCATTGCGATGTTGGCTCCCAGTGACACGAAACACAATCCGTTGTTGTAGTTTCGGATTTTTGATCGCAGCGGTGTGTATATGCACGAATCGGACCTGGCAAGCAAAGACGTCCTTTGCGGCAACAGCTGGTGAATTGTCCATTGCGTGGTCGCTCAGTCACGAAGTGTAAAACACCGCAATGTTTACAAATGACGTTTAAATCACCAATCGTTCTTGCACCAAAGCCTCGTTGAATGTTGGTGGCCCGACGAAGTTGATATTGGCGTTCGGTGCGATGACATTTGCATAATGTTGTTGCAAATTCTCAGCATTGTTGATGGCTTGCTGCTGTCTGATCTCAACGGCACGTTCAGATGGTTGTTGCGAACGTTGAGCATGATGTTGTTCGGCATCTTGCAGTCTGATCTCAGCAGCTCGTTCAGGTGGTTGTTGTGGACGTCTTTGTCGCATTTGTTCGGCATGCTGCAGTCTGATCTCTTCTGCTCGCATTGCTGTTTGTCTTGCGTGACAATTTCTCATTCGCTCTACTGCGGAGTCATCGCCTTTGCTTTTGGAATCGTCAGTTGTTCGGTATTTTGCTGTCTGAGCTGATGTGCCTCTCTTGCTTCCCTTTGTTGATGGTAACGGCCGTGGTGGTGAGTTGCTCATTCTCAATGCTCCAGCTGATTGAGGTGGACGTGAAGCAGTGGGATGTTCCGGTGAATCGCCGGAATCTGAATAGCAAATATTTTGTCAACCTCTCGTTCCTCTTGATGTTGTTGGATACTCTTGTGCGATGAGACGTGCTGGTGGTGGTGGGACATTTTCCGGTGAACTGTCGGAAATCACCATTCGGAAGGTCGTTCATGTCCTCGTCCTCGTTGTATAGTTGTTGTTGGTGTTGTGTCATCGGAACTCGAGCTGCTGATGCGACGTCGCTTTGCTGTCTTCAGTCCTGATGATGTTGCTGTCAGAACGACACCAGTAGAGAGTGGGAGAGATGGGAAGTTTTCATTGTAGAACTGACGGGATAGGGATGGGTTAGTGGGGTCGAATGAACGACGGTCTTTTACATTCATGCATTCATGCTTTCTGAAATTTGTATACACTTGTTTAGTGTTAATTGCAGCAACCAATATTTCTACAAATGGTTTACTACTACTGGCTACTACTGGGTCAATGTCACTTCTTTCATTAAGTACATCGATCCATTTTTTTATATTTTTCGTTACCAAATTCCTAGTTTTGCGTTTAGCATAATCACTTTAGAAATAAGAGATTTAATTTTGATACACGTTTGCTTTAAATTTGCTGTTATTGTTTCTGCTTCGATCTCTAATTTGTTGTTGAGTTTTCTGTATTGATCAACGGTTTTGACAACTCGTTCACATGAATTACATAACTTACTTGTAGTTGTCGAAATTTGGTTAGAGGGTACAGAGTAATTTGCTATTTCATGAAACGTTATATCGGATGATTGATATGAGAGAGTGTATGTATGATACTTTAATGTGATAAATTTTTATATCAGTATATCTCAGGGAAATGGAATCTGAATTACTTAACGCTAATTTTAATAATGGAATGGCTTCATTCAGTTCATTCAGAACATTTTGTTGATTGTGTATGGTTCATCTCTGTATAATATGATTTTTGACGACGACAAATTCTCACTTGGCCTAGGCGCGGAAAAGTTTCAAATCCGGCGTTGTTTGGATGCTGTTTCTTTGAAATATTGTCGTCATGGGGTGGTGTATGTAAAATAGAAAAATATTTAAAAAGTGATCGAATTTGAAGAAGTAATTTGGTTAGAATTTATGATCTAAGCATCATAAGTATTTAGACACTGCTTCCTATCTATGTATAATGGGTTAAATCCATTTTGGAAGAATTTTAAACCCGTTGTACAGTAGTCGGATGTTGGCATTAAAAATTCAACAGCAAGCAAGGTAAAATTGTCGAATATTGGAGATTATCATCCTCTTCGAGAAAGTCCACAAAATTAAAAAACCGTACACCTTGATCAACATTCCGTGAGTGGATTGTAATAAAACCCATCTTTTACGAAAACAAATATTTTGGTAATTTTATTTATTATTTACGATATACATATGGCGTGTTTGTGTCATTTTTGTGATCTTCAAAAAGTAACATATTTCTGCATAAGAGTATAGTGTAATCCATTATGATATAAACTAAACTTTTTTTCAAAACTTTCACGAGTATAAACACCACGCAATGGATCATCTGTAGGTTGCACAATGAGAACGTTAAAAATTTTCGATTTATATTTATCATAGTCTGTTGAATCAAAGAAATTGTATTTATATCTTGTTACAATATCATCAAATATCAACCCTAACACTGATTCATTCAGATTGTAGTATAATTCGTTCTCTGGAAAACGTGTATCTATCGAAATCATTTTTCCAAGATTTTGAATTTTACAAAATACTACTTGACGTGGATCAGTCGTAGAACAAATATTAGGACAAATTAAACTGTTTCCACCTTCTTCCAAAGCACGGTATACGTCTAAAGCATCATGAAATGAAATAAATTTATGTTGAAAAACTGGTAGTGACTCTGCACCGAGGTATTTGTCTTGGTCATTCATTTTTACGGTATACATTTGTATCACTTCCTAAAATAAAATATTATAACATTAAAATTAATTGTAAGTATCTTAAAACAAAATGTGTGTTACAAAATTACCTTAGAATGTCATCAACAGTTGAAATAAATTATGAGAATGTCAATAAATGCCAACAATCGGAAAAGAAAGAAACTGTATGTTAAGGTGGAATTACACGAGTCGCTTTCGGTGATCATCGCGGTTGAATCAATCCAGATGAATTTTTACAGAATTTAAATAGAACCGGTTTGACTTCTAGTACCTCTTAATTCTAATGATCAGTGCCGATTATTTATCGTTTACAAAGGTCACCTTAATTTCGCAAGACCTTAATGTATCAATCGATGTATGTTAAGGAGGAAACAGTTTATTTTATTGTTTTATTTTAGTTTAAATAATAAAATTCTTCTTCCAACAAATTCTTTATTACTATATGGTGTAGCAAATATTCCTTGCGCAAACTCGTGGCGATCAACATGTTAATTTGTGTTATTAATTGTGAACATTGTATTGATTTATTACTTATCAATAATAATTTCTCTTCATCGAAATTGGTTCGAATTCACGATTATGGTTTGGTGAGTCATAGGTGTCGCAGTTTTCGTTTGATTATAGTGCTTATAAAATTTGTGATAATTCATTTCTAAAAAAAGACAAAATTCGTAATTCTTAGGTGCACTATCTTCAAAGAAATAAGGACCGATGAATTTATCGCCCAAAAAAAATTTGCCAATCCAAATTATTTGAAAATGTGCTTCTCGAATCCATTTATATGATTTGTTTAGCTCACTTTCATCACTCGATCTGTTGGGTAAGTGCTGCAAAATGTTTATGTTATAAGTGGGTTAACGATATTTTCTCAATATTTGTTGAAGATAGATTTAGCTCTAATATTGTTGGTCGAATTATGGAACGTGCGGATTGACTTCAAAATATTCCAGTCTTTCAGCTTCGTCATTTTGGTGAACGCCATTGTTTCGATGATTTGTTCTTGATTCTAAAAATATTTTCTGAAAATTTTCTTTAAATACCGTAAAGTGAAATCGTACAGCGTTCAGCAAATACGGTGAATGCCAATTGTAACTGTTTACAACTGTAACCGCTCACTTTTGAAATAATGTTTTACTTTAATTTACGAGAAGAGAAATTGTTAAGAGTCTGCAATTCAAATCATTTTTCTGTCATCTTATCAGACTATATAGTGACTAACTGCTAACTTGTGACCCTGATTTTTTCCTATATGTGGTTTGTTGAAAAAGGGTGACATTTCAAATTTCTTGGGTACGTACATTCGATGTTCGAATTTGTTTTTTATTATGTTGGTACACATGTCCCCAACATATGTTAACATTATCAGCCATTTTGCATTTTTAGTTTGTTTTTGATAGATATAAAGGTTAGACGTGTTTTGGTGTGCTTGGCGATTTTTTACTATCAAAGAATCTGTATTAAATTTTGTGTGAAAAATAAAATTAAGTGCTCCAAAGCACTTCAAATGTTGACTTTGAGCAAAAGAAATGTTTATAAGTGGTAAAAGCTCTTCACAGAAGGCCGAGAAGATGTTAACGATGCAGCCCACCCAGGACGCCCCAGCACGTCAACGCCGTAATCATGCCTCAGCCACCGTATTCACCAGACTTGGCCCCTGCAACTTTTTTCTGTTCCCAAAACTGAAAAGACCCATGAAAGGACAGTGTTTTGCCATGATTGAAGAGATAGAGACCTCATCGCTGGAAGAGTTCAAAACCATACCAAAAAGCGAGTATCAGAAGTGCTTCGAGGATTGGAAAAATTCTAAATTCTAATATTCTATTTTTGTCATTAATGTGCCTTGGTGAGTATAGGTTTTTCCATGGTGAGTATAGTTTCTCTAACCACCCTCGTTATTTGTAGTTTCGCCTGTTTTACTGCCGCCTCCCATATATACCATCCATGTGGGCGCACCTGGTGGAATAAATTGCCAATCTATTTTACGCTGTAGCAGCCCTGCGGTTTTATATCTGATGATTTTTAGGAAATTAAATAACTCCCGCAATTGATTGTTACCTACAAAATTAGTGGCATTATCACTGAAGACTGTGTGACAACTTCCTCTTCTTGATATAAATCTTGATAATGCTCCCAGAATACTTTCAGTGGTTAAGTTTCCATGCGCGAGAAGTTAGATCTAAAAATGTTCTAAATGACGCCACTTAAAATTAGAACACTTTTAGTAAAAACTTCGCACTTCTATATAGAAGTAGGAAGTTTTCACTAAATTTGTACTAACTTTTGATTTATAGTCAATGTATTAGTGAAAATTACAAATTTACTTACATAAATTCAGACGTACTTACTTCGCAATATAATTTGAGTAATTTAATAAAGTATTTACATAAATATACGAAAAATGTAGAGCTGTTTGAGCCAAAACAATTACAATGTATGCATAAATGTTGTGTACATAATAACAAACGTTGAGGACAATGCGAAATTGAGACATTACTAAATGAAGTTGTCGTCCTGGAACGCACCTGGAACTATATTTTTCTATATAGAAAATTTTATGTGTACATATTCAGGCTCAACTAATGCTTACTATCCTTGATATTTGATATTCAAAGATGTACAAAATCGCTTATAAAACCGTTACCATATACGAATTGAGAAGTTCAGGAATACTAAACTAAGTTATCGCTCTTGTACGCACCAGGAACTATAGTTTTCTGTTAGGCCATTTAGCTGTAGGATTTTTGTTTTCTAAGAAATCATTTATAATGGTAAAATGAGTAAAATAGGTATTTAATAAGTATTAGAAAATTCAGGGGATTATTAATTAAAAAAATTGTTAAGGACAGTATTTACATTTATTTTCTTTAAAAATTTATCTTAACTGATTGCACGAACTGTGTACATATTTTTCTATTCAGCTGTCACATTTTAACGAATTATGCTCAGCATCTTTGAAACACATAATGCAATTTTTTTTTGTCGAAGACGATTTTTGCATTATGAGTTTTTTTTAAATAAAGTCTATATTTAGATAATGCTTTTAAATATTCCGCGCGTTTTGCTGATGTAATCATTGGTATATTTTTACTATTTGTAGTAATATCTACTGCATAAGCCACCAAAGGTCCGCAATTATAATTATCTTTTTGTAGTGGTTGACTATAGTTGACCTCACTTTTAAAAATCGTTTTTTTAATCTTCCAAAACCCTTCCAAAGCATTGTAGAATTGTGCTGCTTTCATAATAAACTAATGGTTAGCAAACCCAGGATTTAATGGATCATAGGTTTGTATCGTGCTTTTAATTGAATTGAGAATAATTACAACCCAATGGTTTCCATTTTGGTGAATTGGAATATATATTATCCTTTTCCCCCTGCATAACTCAGTTAGTTCTTTGTTACGAGAAATGAATAATCTACTTCATCGTTCATTGCAGCCATTACCTGGTATTGGTCAAGACAATAATCATTCATCTGATGTAATAATACATTACATGCAACAAACAGGGCATTTGCAGTAAAATATTGTTTATTGTTTAAAGACGAATAATAAACATTTGTCATTCGCACAGGCCGTCCAAAATTAAATTCATATATGTCTCGTGCCATATGCAAATACAGCTAAATACCTTGGCATGACCCTCGATGCCAAGCTTAAGTGGAGAGAGCATGTCAAAAAGAAAAAAGAAGAACTTAACAAAAAGTTCAGAAAAATGTATTGGCTCATAGGTAGAGGCTCTGAGCTTACAATTCACAATAAGCTGCTGCTATATCGGCAAATTTTGAAGCCGATATGGACCTACGGTATACAACTCTGGGGATGTACCAAGCAAACAAACGCCAAAATGATACAGACGTTTCAAAACAAGGTTCTTCGTAGCATCGTCAATGCTCCGTGGTACGCAAGAAATGAAGACCTTCACAGGGACCTACGGATGGAATACATCAAAGAGGAAATAAAAATGCATGCCGCAAAACACGAAATAAGGCTCCAGGAACATGGAAACCCCTATATTCGCCATATGATAGATAACCCTGTCGTTGAAAGAAGACTCCAAAGAACGAGGCCACTTGACCTAGTGAACTTACCAAACTAAAATTAGTAAATAGGTTTAATTGATTATGGGGCTAACCAGTGGGTTACACCCCAACAAACGTGAATTTTACTAGATATATAAAAATTTGTATTTGAAAGAAAAATTGCTAGATGAGCGCAGTCTCAGTCGTAATAAAATAAAATGAAAAAAAAAAAAAATATATATGTCCAAGCAGTCGCCTTGCTTTGTCATTGTATCGTAAAAACTCAAACTTTTCCATTAAAAAAAATCAAGCTTTTTTGGTTTTATAATATTTTGTAGAGCATGCCTACCGGAGTACTTTGATTTCTTTGGTGCTCGCTTCCCCCACATTTCTTCTAAATCAACATTGTTAGGATCTTCCTCGTCTCCCCGTTGAACTTTTGGGGTAGAATTAGATGTTTTTGTTTGTAATTGACGTGACGTAGTTGGCTTTTTCGTTTGCAGACAAGGTGCGAGTTCTAAAGTATTTAATAGAAGGTTGGTGGTACTCCTAAGTTCATCGATGAACCGACCCAATTTTATATTTCTCTGTCTTATTAAATTATTTTTTATTAAACTGAATCAATTTTCAATTGTAGCATTAGCTGGCCTAAAATGAACACCCATCCTTTTTAGAATTATAGAAGCCCATAATGGTAAATACGAAAAATACTTATTAATACAAAAGACAAAAAAGTCTTTAGAAAAATATTGACTTTCATTGCCAATTTGATTTCGACGTTCGTGGTCCTATAATTCTTCCAAAACCTCCAAATATATTTTATGGTACCTGGTATAGTATGGAGACGCAGTATAGCTTTTACTTGAGTTTTCCTCTGCTTGCTCTTTTTCGTCCGGTTCATTTTGTACATTGTGAATTTCTACGTTTAAACCACAAGATGAACGTCAATCTTGCACATACGAAATAAATTTCTCATACGCGGCCAAAAACAAATTATGCTTGAATCGAGAGCAACAAATAGTACAAAGAATTTTAAAAAGTTCATCAATTTCTTGCAAATTGTCACTGTCTAATATCAAAAAAAAAACATAACCATGATCACTTCTCTTAGATCTTTATTACATGTTGTTGCCAATTTCGAATGTATTTGTCGTATTAAAATAGCCGAAAAATGAGAGCAACAAATAAAAATGCAAATCAGTTCAATATTTGTGTTATCTCCACACAGAAATTCATAGGTTTGTTTCAAATATGAAATTATTTTCATTCCGTTCATCACTAAAATTACACTACATATTAATAAAGACCCAAGACCAATCGCAAACAAAAAACTTTGGTAACATGATTTTGGGGTTTGCCCGTTCAATCGATTTTTTCAAATCAATGATAAATTTTGTAATTTCTGCCGTATCGTGTTGACTTGTAATTAATTCACTTATCGGAATTGTCACATTATGGACATAAATTACGCATGCGTAATAATAAATTCTTGAATAATTATGATGAGGACAGCAGTTTGGATTCCGAATTAATCCGCCAGTGGCATCAATGAATACTGGAAGTGAGTTATTTAAAATGTTTAGTTTGTTAGTTCTCATTAAAGTTATTGACAATGGTTCCGCAATTGAAAATATGTATTTATCTTGTGGAACCTGATTCCCAAACCGTGAGAAAGCATCGGCGACTTCGCAACCTTTAATTAGATCTTGCTCTAACAATCTTTCGGAACGAGCTTTTCTTAAAACACTTAAAACATTATTTTCAAGGTACGCTTGATATGGTAAAAGATGTCTCATGGTATTTTGAAGTTCTGTTCGCTATTCACCTTTAAGTTGTGTAAATTCTTTATACAATCCATGAGTTTGAACGTCTTCGCCTTGAGTAAGCATTTCCATACATTTCCCGTGAATAAGAAATGTATATTTCTGCTTGTGACTGCGATATTTGGGCATAATGTACAATCTTGTTTTCCTTTTTATTAAAATTAAGTACCCTGGAAGTTAAAACGCAAGTATTTCTAATTTCAATTAATGCCTGTCGAATGCTAATCCTTAATGCTCCTCTTGTCCAATTTCCGAAAACGTCTACAGAAATGTTCATAAAGCCTCTTGGCATCCATTCATTTTTAGGCGGGCTAACAATTATCATGGGCCACATATTAATGTCAATATATTGTTCCGATAAGGCGATGTTTATATTGTTCGTAGTATGTTCTAACATTATCGATGTT
Organism: Tipula helvola; assembly: GCA_963556165.1. Taxonomy (NCBI): domain Eukaryota; kingdom Metazoa; phylum Arthropoda; class Insecta; order Diptera; family Tipulidae; genus Tipula; species Tipula helvola. Next base: position 280,567,310 of record OY744483.1, read on the forward strand.
AAATTTGCATCCTATTAGCAGAATTATCCGAGACTTTTAATTTTTCTCAAATTTCCGTCATAATCCCAGATTTGTTGCGAGAACGAGGAAGTTTACAATTTTGTATATTTCCATCAAATATAGCCATCAACACATTTTTAAGTGTATTCGGATTTATTTTTGTATCGGTCTTATTTTCTTCGAATTTTGAACGCTTCCTATGCTTTAAATTAAACTTCATGTTGTTCACTAAAAATATATCACACACAACAACACACTAAAAATTTTGAAAACAAAACACTTCGTAATATAGTAATAAAAATTGGAAATAAGTATTGTAACACAAGTGGAGAGTATTCTTTTTAATTCACAATCTTTGAACAATTTATCTCAATATCCTCTTACCACTATATTCTGTTTAAATTACATCACTAATTTACAATTATTGCACGTATAAATTATTATTTAACGAAAACATTATTCGCTAATTCAAAATCAATTATTTCATACTATAAAGAAAATCAATGCCTACGTGACTGATCAGTCCAGAATACGATGTAGAAAAAACAGTTCGGTAAACGAGCCATTACAAAAAAAAAAAAATAACTAGGGTAACTTGTTAATTTAAAAATCATTTTGATTGATTTTCTTTAAATTTCATGAAAAAATCTCATTATTGTCCAATGTAGTATAAAATAAAACATGGTATGTTACACGTTCGTTAAATGATCGGTACAGTACTCGTTCGTCGCCTATAAATAATTCTGGAAAATGGGGATTTTAATTTTAAAACGAATGTAAACAAAAATTATAAATTCTGGAAAATGGGGATTTAAAGTCGCTATAAATTCTGGAAAATGGAAATTTAAAAATTATAACTTCTGGAAACGATCCCTTATATCAGGCAAGAAAATGTGCGCGAGAAAACTTGCGCGAGGAAATGTGAGCGAAGATATGTGCGCGAAGTACTGTCCTGTTACCGTAAACACTATTTTGGAACAATATAATTATAAAAAGCTGGAACTGGGCCAGAATATGTAAAACTAAATGGCCTAATAGAAAAATATAGTTCCAGGTGCGTACAAGAGCGATAACTTGGTTTAGTATTCCTTAACTTCTCAATTCGTATGGTATCGGTTTTATAAGCGATTTTTTACATTTTTATTATTTTTAGATTTTTAAATTAATCATTATACTTTTGTTTTGGCTTAAAGAGCTTACATTTATCGTATATTTGTGTAAATTCTTTATTAAATTGCTCAAATTATATTGTCAAATAAGTACGCCTGAATGTATGTAAGTTAATTTCGATTTGTCACAAATACATTTACTATAAACAGAAACTTAGTACAAATTTAGATAAAACATCCAACTCGTAAGTTTCCTATGTCTCGATGTGAAGTGCATTGCCTTTGTGAATAGGCCTACGAATATACAAACGTACATTTTATGAGGAATTTGACCTCTGCACCTTGAACGGTCTACAGTAATCCACTACGACTTTGTGAAATGGGTGTGAATATTGCATTCTATCTGCTGGTATAATCAGCTGCTTCCTATTGTTGGATTTTGCTTTATGCACTTGATGCATTTGTGCACAATTGTTCTGGATATCACTTTGCCTCTTATTATCCAGAACCGTCGCCTTTTAATGCTTGTAAAAACGCTTAACCCCGGATGATTGTGTAGGTTACGCATATCTCTTACAATGCATTTGACTGCGTTATGACTCTTCGGTAGGATAATAGGATGCTTCATGTTAAACAATTCGATTGATTTGTGTATCCGACCTCCTACCCGTCATCCAAAAATAGATTCAGGCTGATAAGCTTCGTGCTCCTCGGCAATCCCTTTTTATCTTGCAATGCATTTATTTCTGCTTGAAACTGGGTTGGGTTGTACGTATTGTATAAATACATATCAACTCCGCAGCCGTCATCTCTTTTCGATTGGTATCGCTTGAATTTTGCTTCTTACAGTAGTTGTTGATGAACCGACTCATTAATGCTAATACCTTGGTCATCTTATGGAAACTGGAGTATCTATTAGTAAATTAATCAAACAAACTAGTTCTTGATACGGCATATGATTGATTTTTTGCAAAACGTAGTTCCCCTGATGTCGCACTCTGTTCTATCATGTTGGTTAAATGGAATCGTCTTGGTTCTTTCAGCATCAATTAGCCAATGTGGCCCATGCCACCACAGACTACACTTTAACAAATCTTTCGTATTCATGCCTCGAGAAGCGATATCAGCCGGGTTGTCCTTAGATCCGTCACTATTTTTGAATTGGTGAATAGCCGAATAATTCTTGTTGTTATCTTGATAGTTGTTATCTTGATCTTGTTGTTATCTGGAACAATTATTGTTGTTAAGTATATCTTGATAGTTAATGACGATTTCACCAAATTCATTAGATTGGCCAATAAAAATGCGCCCATCAATTCCAGCCATGGAATACTAATTTGCTTGACCGGTGCAACTCGAGATTTCGCAGTGATTATATTGGATTGCATGTCATTTTTTGTTTTCACTACTGCATATACATATAACGGCGGCATAATATGCAAGATCGATTGCGTCGCTAAATCCAATTAATAATCTATAAAAACAATTTTTATTACAAATTATTATTATTATTATTATTCAGACTCATCGGTAAACACAACATTCATTCAATTTTTGTTTATATGTTTATTCGCCCACTGTAATCTCTTTTCAATGTGTTTTTTTTGTTAGCAGTGGTTTGGCCAAAATATTGCGATATGCATAGCCATGTTTCATAAGTCTATTTCGCATGGTAGTTTTTGGTATAATAATGCATCCAGCGTAAGCGAATAATTCTCATCAAATAACAGTATGCTTACGTCATCCTCTTTTTTTGTAGTGGTTCGGAATTTGCCGTCAATCGTCAACATTTTTATACATTGAACAATGTGTAATCCACTTCTGTATACAAATGTTTTCGACTTTATATATTTTGCTGTACTTTCCGACATTTTTGGCCCTTTCGAATGTACACTTGAAAACACCGCTTCAAATCATTTTGTATAAATCGCACTCACTTTTTTGATATATTATGTTATCCGCTAAACAGTTGCAGGTAAACAAATTTTTGTTTCAGAGCGTCAAAGAGGAATCGATCGAAACCCGGTTTAAGCTCTGCCCATATTTGTTCCTATCTTTTAAGTACAGTTAAGCAGCACACGCTCTGGTTGTATTAACTGTATTTTGATTTTATAGTAGATCCGTGATAATTATTTTGATCCTCGTTTTCGGTCGTGATCGTACATACGAGGATCGTATGATCCTCTAATGATCCTCGGATGACCGTATAAAAAAACCTGGCTAAGTGTGCCAATTAACCAATATAGTGACTCATAAGCTTTTAAAAACCGCAAACAGAATTAAAATGGAGCCCATAACTTGGGAGATATGATTTAATTATAAAAGTAGTTAAATGACAAATGTCTTACCAACTTGCAGTCAGGCAGGCTGCCGCTCGTATAAAAATGCAGCCAACATTTTTTTGCATTCTGCCTGCTTTTCGATTTTTTTGTGCAGCATAAAATGCGTAGCGGCTGAATTCTTGACCGCACCCTAATTTTGCAACAAATGTCATGGAGTGTATGTATAAAATAAAAAAATGTTTAAAAATGTCTTTTTCCATGTTAATTGATAATTCGGTTAGAACTTATGATCTGAGCTTCATAATTATTTAGACACTACTTGCTAATAAAAAATTATTTTTGGGTTAAATTAATTTTTTTTAAATGTTAACCTGTTATACAACAGTAATCGGACGTTGGTATTAAAAAGTCAATCATATGTCATGCGTTATCTATAATCTAGATGGACCAAGCAAACTAAATCTGTCGAATATCTTCGAGAAAACCTACAAAATTAAAAGATCTTACACTACTTTGATCAAAATTTAGTGGACTGTAATAAAAACCATCTTATACGAAAACAAAATATTGTGCCAATTTTATTTATTGTATAAAATAGTGTGTTCCGCTATGATGCAATTTAAACTTTTTTTCAAAACTTTCACGAGTATAAACACCACGCAATGGATCATCTGTAGGTTGTACAGTGAGAATGTGAACAATTTTCGATTTATATTCATCATAGTCAATTGAAGCGGAATTATATCTTCGAACCATTTCAGCAAATATCAACCCTAACACTGAATCATTCAGATCGTAGTATAATTCGTTCTCTGGAAAACGTGCATCTAAGGAAATCTTATTACCAAAATTTCGAATTTTTTCAAAGTCTTCACCTTCATCCAATGCACGATATAAGTCTAAAGCATCATGAAATGAAATAAATTTATGTTGAAAAACTGGTAGTAACTCTGCACCGTTGTGTTTGGACCATGAATACATTTTTACGGCGTACTTATATTTGTATCACTCCCTAAAATAAAATATTATAACATTAAAATTAATTGTAAGTATCTTAAAACAAAATGTGTTTTACAAAATTACCTTAGAATGTCATCACCTGTTGAAATAAATTATGAGAATGTCAATAAATGCCAACAATCGGAAAAGAAAGAAACTGTATGTTAAGGTGGAATTACACGAGTCGCTTTCGGTGATCATCGCGGTTGAATCACTCCAGACGAATTTTTACAGAATTTAAATAGAACCGGTTTGACTTCTAGTACCTCTTCATTCTAATGATCAGTGCCGATTATATCGTTTCGAAGGAGGGAACAGTTTATTTTATTGTTTTATTTTAGTTTAAATAATAAAATTCTTCTTCCAACAAATTCTTTATTACTAGGGTGTAGCAAATATTCCTTGCCCAAACTCGTGGCGATCAACATGGTGATTTGTGTTATTAATTGTGAACATTGTATTGATTTGTTACTTATCAATAATAATTTCTCGTCATCGAAATTGGTTTGAATTCACGATTATGGTTTGGTGAGTCACAGGTGTCGCAGTTTTCGTTTGATTGTGGTGTATATAAAATTCGTTTTTATTTTTCTGGTTGGCGCGGTGATCATGATGAGGGATACGTTTTGAGCTTAATTAAAACAAGAGTTAAAGTAGTTGGCATTGACAATTTTCGATAAGTCGATTGTATACAGAAAACTTCTTAATTATTTTACTAATTATTCGGCTTTCAAGAATGTCTCATGAAAATAGTAAGTGAGCGTCCATGTGCAATATAACAAAGTTAAAAAAGTTTAAAATGTGTAATCTCATGACTTTAATACCAATTCTATTTCCATAAAGATCAAACAAATATTTAAAGCAATTAAGTACAAGCAAAAAAATAGAAAAAGGAATTTGTCTTCTGTCATAGATCACACATTTTGAACTTTTTAAGGTTGCAGGCCGCCCACCAATTTTCATTATCAAAAACTTCAACACGAAGTGAAAACAACAAACGAAAGTGTGAGATACTGAATAAAGGAGGTTATAGCTGGTTAAGGAGCTGGTCAGTTTTTTTTTGTTATAGTTGGAAATAATTTAACTCATACAGCTAACTTCGTGGTGTACATTTATACACCAGAATTAGACCATGTACGCAGCTTCAAATACATTTCGTTTCATATTTAAATTCACGATTCAAAAAATAAAAATTTAGATAAAATATATTCAATAAATCGGCAAATTATCTTACGGAAGGAACTCTTGGTAAATAATCTTAAGTATAAAGTCGTCCTTTACGAAAAATGATTTTAGGCCTATATTTTAAGATATAAGAAACGTGAAAGGCAAAATGGCAGAAAATCAACTTGTGCCATATGATTTTGTTCAAATTTTTTGTTTTCTAATCCATTAGTAATACATAGAACTGGCCATGTTTTATGGAAAAAATTCGGCCTGTATATATTCAGTGGTCACAAATCATAACGGCAAGTCATTCAAAATCGTAATAGTTTTTTGAATTCTTGTTTTTAAAACGCTTATTATGCTTGTTCGAGAATTAGAATTTGATATAATACGTAAAAGGGCATATTGCGACTTAAGCCATTATGATTTGAGACCACGGGTTTTGTTTGGAATATATCAGAATAATCTGCTGTTTGAATTATTACCCGCATGTATGCGTTAAATTCAATAATAATTGAAATTGTTAAAAGTTTTTAAGGATAAAATTCGCTAATACTTTAAGTAAATTGTTGAAGGAAAAAATCAGGGTAATATGTTAGCAGTTAAGTCGATATAGCCTGATGAGATTACTGAAAAATGAATTATTTTTCACATAGCGCGTACATCGAAACTGAATTGCAGACTCTTAACAATTTCTCCTCTTTCTAAAATACTTATATGTGGAATATACCAGAATAACTTAATGTTTTTCAACTTAAAAGGTTTTCATTTTGCTATTGATACCTACTATTTGAATGATATGGTTTTGTGGTATGTGTTTAACTTGTATAAAAAATTCGTAAAAGATTTTATTTGAATCTTAGTTTTCCTGTAAATGTTGGATCAAAGACTTATTTGTTTAGAATTACGGACAAGAAAAGTTACACGAAATATTGAAAGCGAAACGTGCTTGATTTTAAGCAAACTGTTGCGCCTATTGTTATTGAAACATCGACAGCATTTTTACTGTAATATATCTTAAGATTTCCGATAGTGATTAAATGTAGTCTAGATAGTTCAGATTTTTTTTACTTTTCAACATTCTTTACAAACTTCAAAGGATTTGCATATATCCAACATGGAATTTAATTTTGACCGTGCTTCTAAATTAATTCCTGAGTTTACCGGAACTCCAGATAATTTGCATCGATTTAACTAGTATTCAAGCATGTCAATTAAATGAAATTCCAACATCATGGAATTGTGGAAGTAAAACTAGTGGGAGAAGCATACAATAAAACTGTATTAACTAACACATATACTACCTAGAAAGATTTACAGATCGACCTAAATCAAAATTTTATACTGTTAGAGCGTTTGAACATGTGCAAGCAGAACTGGTTCAAGCTAGACAACGGTATGATGAATTCATAAAGGACTTCGCGATTAAAATTGAAAAATTGTTAGCAGAATCAAATAAATCGTTCTTCGATATTGATGGTGCAGGTCAGCTAGATAAAAATATTCAACGTCTTAATTCCAAAACGGCTTTGAGGTCTTTTGTAGACGGTCTTAGAGGTTCAGTCAGGTTATAATAAAATCTTGTAGATTTGACAATTTAAAAGACGCTATCGCCAAAGCAATTAAAGAAAACAGTTTGAGTTTAACAAATAAATTAAAACTGAAAACCCTGACATGACTCCTCAGGCCATATTGCAAAAACTTGGTACAGTCGAAATCCAACTCCTTCGACTACGGGAAATATCAATCATTCTAACAATACAAGTCAACCAATCGTAATTCATACTTTAGCCAAAATACGATTCAAACAGGTAATACTCACGAACCAATCAGCTTACTGTAAAATTTGGGCCTTTATAGTGCATGTCATTCTAGAAAAAAGCTTACTGAGCAAAGAAATAATCTACAGCAACCTAATTTAGAAACCACGGAAAACTCAACCGAATCCAACGAGAATCAAAGGATGTCGCGGTTCTGGTTCAGGACATTAAATCTACATCCCATTCAAACTACTAGTCTTTACTCGTTATATCACTTTGAACCAAACAATTTATGTCCATCACACTCTTCAAGTTTAAATTTGATTACAAAAACATATTTTGACAATGATGACATACAATTCGTTAGTCTTTCTTTAGATATTTTAACAGAACCTCAATTTTTCTTAGTCGATACCGGTGCAGACGTAAGCATCATAAAAAGAAATTTATAAAACCTGATGTATTATGTTACCCAAATTTAAATGTTTTATAAAGGAATAACCCAGAATCATTACAAACCATGGCATTGTGTCCATCAAAAATATGCCTATCCAATAATATTCCAAAATCACATAATTTTCACATTGTGCAATCAAACTTTCTAATAAATTGTGCAGGAATAATTGGTAACGATTTTCTTTCGATCTAATCAATGTAGCATTGACTACTCTCGTAACAGGATAACCATAAATCCAACAACGATAAAAATCCAAACAGCCGCTAAATCTTTCAACGAATAATCCACCAATAATTATACCTAGTTGATCAGAAAAAAAAACGTAAAAATACGGTTTAAAACAAGCCACGACAATGAATATATCTTTGCCGTCACAATTAGTTGAGCCTGGTGTATGTATTGCCAGTTCAATTGTCCAAATTTAGAATTCATTCGCAACTGTAAGCATAATAAATACGAATTGTTTTCAGTTGAATTAAACGGTATGTATTTATGTTGAACAAGAAATATTAAATGATTATCACCTTCTTCGATTGGGCAGACCAATGGAAAACCGTTTAACCATTTCACAAGATGAAATACAAGTTAGACCATAAGAACACCGAAGAAAAATCATCAATAATTAAAATTTGCCGTGAATATAATAACATCTTTCATCTACCTGGTAACCTACTAACCACTACAAATGCTGGATGTCACCGTATCACCGTGAACTTAAGGCCATATAGACTTCCGTAATCAATTAAAGCCCGAAATCAACGGTCAAGTGAATGAAATCCTCGAACAGAGTATAGTAGACAATAACAATAGTTGTTTTAATCTCGTTTACTTGTGGTCCCGAAAAATCAACAATGGCAATAAAAGATGGCGTGTGGTTGTGGAGTTCCGTCGTCTAAATGAAATAACCGTGGAGATATTTTGCCTCTTCCAAATATTGTCGATATATTACACCATCTGGCGACGCAGTATATTTCACTAACTTGAACCTGGTAGAAGGTTATACCATAAGATTACCCTCAGCGAAGATGACAGATCAAAAGCAGCATTTAGTGCCCAAATGGAACATTACCACTTTACGAAAATGCCCTTTCATTTGAAACGGGTACCCGCGACATTTCAAAGAATTATGAATAATGTATTATCATAGGATTACACGGCCTTAACTATTTTGTATACCTGGGTCATGTGGTCGTCTATGGATACAACCTTGCCGATCACAATAGAACACTTTCTGATGTGTTTCAATATCTACGAAAATATAATTTAAAGCTTCAACCGACGAAGTGCATTTTTTACGAAAGGAAATTTATTAATTAGGACACATAATCACAAATTATGGAATAAAACCAGATCCTTCAAAACTAAACCCAATACAAGATTTCCGGTTCCTAAAACACCAAAACAAGTAAAACCCTTTAATGGCCTTATTAGTTACAATTGTCGATTTATAGAAAAAATTTCTGAACTCTCCGAAAACCTGTCTCGTCTTATGCGCTGGAGAATAGAGTTGGACAAATGTGATTACAAGGTAACATATAAGTACAATGTAAACGCGGATGCTTTGAGCAGAATTTCGTTAGATTCTGTTGGTCGAAGTAACGTCAACGTCATTACTCGATCCAAGTCCAAAATAAATAGTGAACAAAACAAATTTGTATCAGCCAACAAACACACAAAATATAATAACTCTAGCCTCTTACAATCAAGTAACTCAACAAAATTCTAATATTGAAAATCGAATCTAAAAACTGCAAAATGACTTGGATATAGAATGAATTATTGCAGACTTTCATGTCTCGTGGTTAGGTGGACATCAAGGCATTGAACGAACATATAAAAAAATAAAATCATATTATTAGTTCCCAAAAATATGGATTTGAAGTGAGTATTTCCGAAAAATTGTAAGAAAACTTATTCTAGTTTTGAACTGATGAACTTATGATTATGAAAAAATCATTCTTCTCATCAGGCCGTGGCGACTGGACTGATTCTACCAACAGAATGTGCTACGCAGGTTGTATTAGCGAATTATACTAATACAGCCAACAAACTCTCTTACAAATTTTTCTTTATCACATTCACACAGCTCTATTCCTGTGTAAGCAAATTTATCAATTAACAATTTTTACTCTAATTTGAATTAAATAATTAATTCGTGTAAATTCTAATATGCAACCGATCCTAACACGAATTAATTAATTAATTCAAATTAGAGTAAAAAATTGTTAATTCATATTTTAGATATCGTTGGACCTTTAAATCTTTCTTACAATAACAGTCGATATATTTTAGCAATTCAAGATGATTTCAGGAAGTATTCCTTGGCTGTCCCAATAGAAAATCAGGTATCTGAAACCATCGCGGAAGCATTTGTAGAGAACTTTGTATATCGATTTGGTGTATCTTACCACCCGCAGACTAATGGAGCATTAGAAAAATTTCATCGAACTTTAGTAGAATACCTTCGTAATTATACAGATAAAAATTCAAACGAATGGGACAAATGGTTACCTTTTGCTATGCTCACATACAACTCTACTCCACATTCGTCTACAAATATTATGCGTTTTGAAATTATACATGGTTTTAAACCAAACGTACCGACCAGTTTAAAGCATAGTATACCAGAATTTATTACAATCAGGAAAACTGCATTCAAAATTCGCAATAATTTAATAAAACAAAAAGAATTATCTCAATTAAGTAATTTACGGGCATTTTAAATTGATTATTTTAATTAATTAAATTTCGAATTTCTTATTCCACTCAAATAACAACCCTATTATGATTGTCGAGAAGGAAAAGGCAACACAGAGTCCGTGTCGATTGTTGATTATGGGCTTGATTTTTATGGAGCAGATGAATAATGGTATTATGGTATTATGAAGAGAGTAATTTCTCATTTTTTTCAATCTATAGACCCTCACGGATATGATGCAACTTAGTTTTAAAATAACACATCACAAGTACTCGTAAAGCACGTGCGGGATGGTGAATTTACTGACGATTCACAAACGCCTAAAACAATTCTTTAAAATACTCAAGTTATAAGATCCTCTACCCCGAACATTATTCGTTTTATTACCATTTAAAATTGTAAAAAATTCAACATCTCCTCTTCATAAAAGTATTAATAATATTTGAATTAATTCAAATATCCAACAATTTATTTTATAGTAATCAGTTCAATAAATTCATAAGTTATATTACAATTATTTAATATTATTTCAGTTTATAAATAGTTTAGTTAGTTAATAACTTAAATTACAGTTTATAATTAGTTTAATTAAATATTATGTCACCAGACATAAAACTACAATTTCAGCAAACAATTATTCTTCTCCGCCTACAATAATTTATCATGTTCACTAGCAGTTATTTTAATAATTTCACCTAACAACCAACAGGCATGTCAATCCTGCTAAAGCTGTAGCGTGTTGTACTCTACAGTGTTGCACAGCCCAAGCATAGTCACCTCGGACTATGGTCGTCCCATTAATTACTGCTTCTAGTCTTGAATGGCAGGGTGCGTTGTCTGCAACAATGACTAAATTTGCTAGTTTATTTCCCAAATCATGTCACTGCTGCATTAATGTTCTTACCCAATAATTTGCTAACTGTGCAGTAAATGAACTTCTTCTGCGTTCTATAGACACAATCCCTGTAGTAGAAATTGCTCCAATTAAAAGTATGTTAGTACCTCTTGATGCTGGAAGGTATTGGACTGCTCTGTGACCAGCTCTTGCATGGTATTAAAATTTTGTTTCATCTATCCATACAATTTGTTTGCCTTGCTGTATTTGGTGGTTCAAAGATTGGACATTTTCAGATCGTTTTAGTTATTGATTTCTGAATTCATTGTAATCGGTTCAATGTGCACCTTTTTGGTACAATATAGAGTCTGCCTTCTAAGTAGTTACTAACGGTTGACACAGACACCACTTTTCGGAAACTGTTCATAATTTTTTTTGGTTTATTTATTTTAATGACTAAAGTCTTCTTCTATACCCAGGAAATCATCAAACCAATTTCACCCTCAGTCAAAACTTTTGGTT